>BTCW01000005.1:38900000-40150000 GCA_033239725.1 Echinochloa phyllopogon | reverse complement strand
CCCAACCACGCACATCAACACTTCCGAGGTGTGACTGCATAGGGACGCTACGAGGCTTTCACAAGACACCCTAACAAGACAGTGGCCGCTGGAGTACTACAAAGTGGTGAGAACCTAGGCACCGAGATTGACTGACCCTCAGGGCGCAACGTGAGGGGGTCAATGGCATCCACGCACCGGCAAATCATGCCAACAAGAAAGTAAATGGTGCAACGTGCCGGAGCTCCCGCACTCACGGGGGCTCCCAACACGGGACTGGGTCTAACGGGACCTAGCCGACGGGGCTACCGTCCTCGGTGGAATCCGAAATCACCCCGTGCTTTGCCTCCCACAACGCCGTAAGCCACTCGGTAACCACTGCCAAGCTAGAGACGTACAAGCTACTCAACCAAGACCAGAGCCCATATAGTTCCGGCGGTGGCGACAGGCTCCTGGGTTGCCGCTTTAAGAACCGGTCCTTATAGGGAGACACTAGAGCAAAGCACACAGCACATGCCCTAGCCCCCTAGTCCAAGTTGCTAAAAAGCAGGTTTTATCATAAATGTTGAAGTGGACCATTAAGTCAATATTAACAATGAAGTAGTGGTGACAGTAATTGCGCCTAGCAAAAATACTACCCAAGTGCATAAACCCATAGGAATACAAGGACAGGGAAATTAAATGCTAGGTACAACCTTAATGGTAAACAGTATTAGACACATGCGTATGTAAAGAACAGTGTATTAAATGAGTGAGTAGGTAGCAAGGATTGTCCGTGCTATAACTTGCCTCAAATCCTATTAATAGCTGTTCAAGGTCTTCAGTTCTTCATCTTGAATCTCTCGAACGACCTTCCTCTACTCGCAACAATCATCGAGCGCAAACATGTAGCTGGACAAGCAAACAAGCAGGAACAACTAAGAACAATACACCAATCAATAGAGAAGGCTTTAAAGAGCGCGCTAAAGGATAGGGCTCGGTTTTATGGTTACGTGGACGCAAGAATCGCTGAAAACGGAGCAACGGTTGAAAAGGTACGACTATCGGAAGATTTGTATTTAATGGAAGACTATGTGCTTCAGTTATTTTAATTAAATAAAACCATGTATAATTTATGAATACAATTTATATTTTAATCTTTAGAAAATACGAAGTAAACTTAGTCATATTTTAATTATAAATATTCAAGTATAATTTATTCAAATTATAACATTAACTTGAAAAGAAGCATGTGAGAGCAACTAATCGAATAACTTTTTGAACCGTGTTGAACTAATCAATATTATGATAGGAACATATTTATGTTTATATTAATCATTATTAAAAATTATTTATGAAAACTCGAATTGAAACTCTAATTTGCTTTTAATTTGGAAAAAGCTAGTTAAATAATCATTTATCAAGTTAATATCATTTTATAAAAACCGAGATGGGACTTAATTATATTTTATTCAGAAAAACTAATTAAATAAATATTATTCATGTTAACATTAATATGAAAAACCGAATAACCTTAATTAGATTTTAATTAATAAAAGACATTAGATAGCATTTAATCAACTTAATATTAAATAAAAATTCAGAAACAGATCACATAGTAATTGACAGTGCTAACGTGTAGTTTACGTTGATATGAATCCAACGCGACGAGAACGGATTGAATCGGAGTTAAAACGTGGACTTTATGCTTAAATCAAGGTTGCAGGGACCTAAACGCGAATAACGTAGATGGCAGGGGTTTACTCAGAAGATTCGCAAGGCACACACAACAGTGCTCGCGAAAAGGGTAAACATCAGGGTTCGATTTGCAAAAGCGGGCTCGGCTGGGTTTAAGTGCAGAAAGGAAATTCTCGTAGGGGGGTTTTCTGCACATGCCGCAAGACACGGGAGTACATCTACGAATTACTCTGTTCTGCAGGGGCCTTAGCGCAAAAGTGGTCATCCCCTTCCTCGGAGCACAGAGGGGAGTTCGCCGGCGCTTCCCTGGGCGTGATGCTCGCCGGCGTTCTGGTGGGCCAGAAGCTACGGCTACAGGCGCGTACGAGGGAGGAGGAAAAGGGGAACGCGAGGGGATGCTCACCAGCGGCAAGGACGCAAGGTGGCGGCCGGGATCTCGCCCGCGGCGGAGGAGACGGCCGGCGGCGAGTGGCTCTCGTGGGCGGCGAGCTCCGACGAGGAAACAGCGACGGCGACCCGCGGGTTGGGAGCGGCTCGGCGACGCGCAGCTCGTGGCGGCCTTGGTTTCGCTGGAGGGAGCCTGGCGGCGGCGAGTCGCGGCGAGGAAGGACGGCGGCGGCTTGGATGGCGGCGACGGCTCCGCGTGGGGAAGCGGCTCAGGTGAGCGTCCGACGACGGGGACCGGCCGAGGAGCTTCGTCACGGCGAGGAGGTGCTCGATGTGGCTCCCATTGGCTCCGAAGGGGCTCGTCGCCGGCGAATCGGCACCCATGGCGGGCGGCGGCGTCGTGCTCGCCAATGGCGGTGGAGCAAAGGACAGAGGTGCAGGGGGGGTGGAGCGGCGGTTGTGGGGTGCTGAGTGCGCGCGGCTTATAGGGGTGCGGACCCGTGCTTGGCAAGCGCACACGCCGAGGAAGGCCGGAGCGGTGGCGCGGCGCTGATTGCGGGGCGGCGCCGGCGGCGCTGACTTCGGCAGGTAGGCCTGCGCGCGCGGGCGGGAGCGGGGCGCTAGCTGGGCCGCGCTGGGCCGCGCGCTTGGGTGGGCCGCGGGGAAAGAGGGAGGCAGGCCGCGGAGGAGCTGCTGGGCCGAGATGCTGGGCCAAGTGAGGGGGAAATGGGGATGGGCCGAGCGGTGGCTGGCGCGCGGGAGTGAAGCTGGGCCGGGGGAAAGTTCGCTGGCCCACGTGAGAGGAGGAGAAGGGAGGGGAGAAACGGGCCGGGGAAAGAGTTCAGGGAGGAGAATTGATCTTTGGCCAAAACAACTCTTCTAGGGCTCCAAACAAAGCAATTCAAACGCATATTTAAATTAGATTTAAATTCCGATTCGAACCACGCACAAACAAAATTTAATGCAGCCAACATGAATGCAACACACTCGAAATTTAAACCTATATTGATTTAATTTAATTTAGAAAAACAATTTTTTTTCCTTTACTAAATTCCCTGTAAATTTTATAAAGCTTGAAAAATTTTAGAGAATTGAGAAAATTATTGTATTAATTACGTTGAAAATTCACATCCCAAAATTCGAAATTTTGGGGTGTGACATTCTAGCTGTACATATATTTATTCAGCGTGTTTGTGTAATTTATTCTAAGAGTATAGATGTATATGTGTTCATTTCATAGAGTAGTATGTGGACATATTTTATCAACGTATAAGAATAATTTATACATGGTGTGCATGCATTTGTTTTTCATGTAGAATTATTTGTTTGTATGTGAAGTCAATTTGTTCCTGGTGTTAATTTTTTATTTTCTATTTGACTATAATAATAATTTGTTCACGATGTGGTCG
Organism: Echinochloa phyllopogon; assembly: GCA_033239725.1. NCBI lineage: Eukaryota > Viridiplantae > Streptophyta > Magnoliopsida > Poales > Poaceae > Echinochloa > Echinochloa phyllopogon. The sequence goes on along the minus strand of BTCW01000005.1, from coordinate 40,146,548 downwards.
TTTTTGTTCTCCATGTAGAATAGCTTGTTTGTATGTAGATCCATGTTATACTTAGACTAACTGAACTATATGTAGAACAATTTGTTCGCATGTGAACTCAGTTCGTAATGTGGAGTGCATTTGTTCTCCATATAGAACGATTTGTTCGCATGTGGACTCATTGTTCGCATGTAAGATTATTTTGTTCGTAATGTGGAGTGTATTTGTTCTCTATATAGAATAATTTGTTCGCATGTAGATTCATTGTTCGCCTATAAGATTATTTTGTTCGTAATGTGGAGTGTATTTGTTCTCCATATAGAACAATTGCCCCCTCCTAACTATATATCCTCTGTAGACTAATTTATTCGCGGTGTTAAATTATTTGTTCGTCCTGTTAACTTATTTGTTCGTAAAAAACAATAATTTGTTCTCGTTGTTCCGGTATGTTCGTACTACTAGAGAATGTTCTAACTTCACAAAAATATGTTCGTAAAATAAATTTCTTTTAAATATAGTCAAGTCTGGTCTTGTTTTAAAGATTTTATCGTAAAAAATGCAATGGTGTAATAGAAATTTAATTTGGATATCTGGTTTAAGATATATAGATTTTTTTTAGTTTGGAACGCTCTTGCATGCAAGTTGACGTCAGCGATTTGTCTTTTTCTTTGTGCATCACCGCTTTCTTGTATGGTTGTACGTCCACCATGGCTAGACGCGCCTGGACCAAACATTGAGCCCAATATCAGTCCAATACAAAAATAAAAAGCGCGTGGGATTCTTCGGTGATAGGTGCGCCCGTGTCGCTCGAGTGATGGCCAGACACGCCCGTCGCGGAGACCCTCGCGCTCCTTTGCCTCCGTTCATCCGCGCCGCGGCCCATCGGGAAGGTCTGCGTGAGCGTGACCGAGCGAGCCGCGCGCCCGGCCTCGGATCGACGAGCCCAGCGCGCACGGCACGGCCCCCCTGCCGTGACATTTTTTACCGAACGTGTGTGGTCGGGAATCGGCAACGAGTTACTAGCAACGGGCATGAGAACTGCATCGGGCAGAGCGCCGCCCCGAGCCCCCGACGACCGCGCCACGGAATCAGGAAGCACGCCGGGCAAATGTGATGTGATGTGCCACCGCCGCTTCTGCCGTTGTGGCGGTCTGTGTCCTGCCTCCCTATCGTGATAGGCCCGATCGACCACCACCCCCACCATCGATGCCTCGCCACGAGCCGCGGACTAGCACGCGGGCGTTGTTTGGTCACATCCGGCCCTAACCTACCAAGAAGCGACGACGACGAAAGGCACGGATGTCTTCATAGTTCATAATAATTATAAAGAATATAAATATATTGGACACAGTAGCGGTGCATTATGTGATCATAGAGAGCTTGTTAAAAAATCAAATACTCCATGAGATCAAGAAAAATGGTGTCAACATCTAGCGGAAATGATGTTAAGTGATGCCCAATAGCTAAAAGGATGGATTTTTTCCTGAATCTAAAAAATAGCTAAAAGGATAGGCTATACTTTCTCTGTTCACAAATATAAATATTTATAGAATTATCTTATGTCGAATATTTTTTTAAAAGAATTGATTGCTAATGGCAGAAAAATAATAAAGCTTGACAGCACAAAAATAATAGTACAAGATCTAAGAAAATATGTATAAGTTTTTGGATAAATCTAAATAATTTATTTTTATGTATATTTTGGTCAAAGCAGTAATTGAGGACTGTGTCAATATTCTAGAGTGCTTAAACTTGTAGACGAAGTGAGTATTCACTTTCTTGTCACCAAAACGCAATTTGTTGGGGTTCTCAATGGTGGATTATGCTCAGAAGTTTGAGGCGTCGACTGTGAATCTTTGATGTGATGTAGTAAATGGAAAAATGGAGATCGCTTACCGTTAGGTGCCAACTTCTCTACCTTCTTCACTTCTTCCACGACATGGTGCGACTAAATTTGAGGACATGCAGTAATTCTTTTCAGACCATTCTCCAGTCGCGGAGAACGTTCAAGTATTTTTCTCAGACTTGTTTTTGTCTACAACTCAAACAATATTTGAATTTTCAGCGACAGACATTTTTTCTTTGCATGTACAGTACTAGTCGTGATGTTGTTGTATATTCTAGCCCTTCTTACCTCCGGAAAGATCAAAGCTACACTTATTTTTTATTTGCACATCACAACCAATTCCTTATTACGACATAGCCAAGTAACTTTGATATACATGCATGTTGATGATCAGATATGCACAGTACAGAGCAGGTAGAGAACAACTAATAATCAGACATCTATTTGCTCCTTGGTAGACACCTCGATGTACTCCGTCGCCGCAGCCTCGACGATGCTCCCCTTGCACTCGAAGTAGAACGCGGTCAAGGCGCACATGGAAAACAGCGCTACCGCATCACTCAGGATGGTGTACAGCAACCTCAGGAGCAACCCTGCCGCCACGTTACCAAGGGCGCACCTCCGGAAGAGAGCTTGCACGGGCGACAAGGCGGCGGGGAGGAGGAAGGCAGTCACGAGAATGAAAAGCATGGCCCGCCCACGCTTCCCCTTCACCAGCCTCCACGCCCGCCCAACGGCGCCGGCGCCGTGGCAGCCGGGCTTGGCAACCGCCACGACGACGCTCAGGGAGCATAGGACACTACCAGAATGCTTCACATCCGCCCGCCTCCTCCGCCTCGGCCATTTTTGGACCCGGTGCTGATGGGGCTTCAGCACCGGGTCCAACGGCTAGGAGCGGGGGCGGCGCGAAGATGCGTCAGGGCGAAGACATTAGCACCGGGTCGTGGCAAGACCCGGTGCTAATGCGCCCCCTTTAGCACCGGGTGCAGCCAGCAACCGGTGCTAATGTGCCGAGGACATTTCGCACCGGTTGCTGGCTGCACCCGGTGCTAAAGGGTGCACATTAGCACCGGGTCTTGCCACGACCCGGTGCTAATGTGTTTCAATATAGGGGCTTCCTCCTCCCCCGCCCGAGCCAGCTGAACACTTAGGCGCTGTGTTCATGCTGCTCGGTCGTGGGAGGGGAGGTGCTGCCCAAATTTTTTTCAAAATTTGTGAAGATTCTACTCATCTAAGGAGCACTACAAGGTACACTCTTTCATTCTCTAATGTTTTATTTAGCTTGTAATCCTTCTATGATTTAGAAATAGAGGGATTTGTGAATCAAAGTAAAGCTAGCAAGAGAGAGCTTGTGTTCTTAGAGGACAGAGATGAGAGAGCTTGAGTTCATGGTGGAGAGAGTGTTCATGTTGTGTTTTAAATGGAGAGAGAAGGCAAGCTAGTTAGTATTTTATTTTGTATGACTTGTGAATAGTTATAAGGCTTATGTATTTTATTTATTAGAGAGGTTTATTTATTAAAAGTTGGAATAGTTATTTATTAATTTAATGAAATATATATTATTAGTTATTTATTAAAAGGTAGAATAGTTATTTATTTATTTAATGGAAGGTATATTTATTTATTTAATGAATATAGTAATGTAGTTTTAGAAATTTATTTATATAATGGAATATATATTATAATTTGTATTTATTTATATATTAAATTTTTTAATCTTTAAATTGTATTGTATATTTGTTATTTGTTAATAATGCAGATGAATAGACAATGGATGTACGGGGACCCCCACGCTCAGGTTGTCTTCAGGTGCATTTGATGAGACACGGTTTCATGAGGAATTATTCTGTTTGGACGAAGCACGGTGAAAGAGGAATTCTAATGGATGAAGATGAAGAAGACGAGGCCGATGACGACATTCCGTTATTGGCTCAATACTACGGTTCCTTTGCATATGCTGCAATGGGTGATGCCGATGAGGAAGATGTTGCTCGGGAAGGCGATGCTCAGGAAGATGTTGCTCAGGAAAATGAACCTACTGATGGACTCGGGCAACTGTTGCGTGATGCCGAGAAAGACTGCGGCAATGATAAGGAACTGAAAAAGATACAGCGCATGTTGCAGGACCACAAGACTGACCTGTACCCAGATTGCAAAGAGGGGCTAAAGAAGTTGGGTAGCACACTTGAACTTCTGCAGTGGAAGGCAGCAAATGGTGTTACTGATAAGGGTTTCGAGGAGCTACTGAAACTCGTAAAGAAGATTCTTCCAGAGGGTAACAAATTGCCATCGACGACGTATCAAGCAAAACGTGTTGTTTGCCCTCTCGGTTTGGAGGTGCAGAAGATCAGGCCTCACTTGGATCGTTGTCCGGTTTGCACCTGCGCACGATACAAGATCAGGCGGGACGACCCTGGTGATGTTGGGGGAGAGCGTTCTAAGATTTTCTAGTAATTTATAATATTTTCTATTAATTTATAAGATTTTCTATTAATTTATAAGATTTTCTAGCATTTTATATTGATTTTCTAGTAATTTATAAGATTTTCTATTAATTTATAAGATTTTCTATTAATTTATAAGATTTTCTAGCATTTTATATTGATTTTCTAGTAATTTATAAGATTTTCTTATTTAATATATATTTTTAATAGGTATTAATAACTGAATTAAAACAAGTATTAATAACTATATATTAAAAACTATATTTATAAGATTCCCAAATAGTAGCCACCGGTGCTAAAAGCCGGTTTGGAAACTGGCGCCAAACGAAAATTTGGGGCCTTTAGCACCGGGTTGATCTAAAATCCGGTGCTAAAGGCCCCCAATTTTCGTTTGGCGCCAGTTACGGCCTTTAGCACCGGCTGTAGAAGACCCGGTGCTAAAGGGCCTTTAGCACCGGGTGGTGGGAAGACCCGGTGCTAAAGGGGGGGACTTTAGCACCGGGTGCTGTATAGACCCGGTGCTAAATGGCCTTTAGCACCGGGTCGTGGCTGCACCCGGTGCTAAATGCCCCGGGCTCTATATAGCCTCGCGCCGGCCCCGCCCCCGCAGCACTTCGTCTTCCCCCAAACCGCCGGCCCTCCTCCTCGCCTCGCCCCCGCCGCCGTCGTCGCCGCGCCCGCCGCCCGTCGCCCACGCCGCCGTCCGTCGCCCGCGGCCTCGTCCATCTTCCCCGCGCCGCCGCCCGTCCTCACCGCGCCTGCCGCCCGTCGTCCCCGCGCCGCCGCCCGTCGTCCCCGCGCCTGCGTCCGTCGTCCCCGCGCCGCCCGACGTCCCCGGCTGGCCGCGCCGCCGCTCTTCGTCGTCGTCGTCCCCGCCGACGTCCCCGCGCCGCCGCCCGCGCCCTCGCCGTCGTCCCCGCGCCGCCGCCCGTCGTCCCCGCGCCGCCGCCCGTCGTCCCCACGCCGCTCGACGTCCCCGGCCGGCCGCGCCGCCGCTCTTCGTCGCCGTCGTCCCCGCCGGCGTCCCCGTGCCGCCGCTCGCGCCCTCGCCGTCTTCCCCGCGCCGCCATCGTCCCCGGCCGCGCCGCCCTTCGTCGTCGCCGCCGGCCCGTCGCCGCCGCTGGCCTGCCGGACAGTTCAACAAGTCGTCAATCTTAATTAAGTAGAAAATACAGTTTAAATATATATAACTCGAGTTGACATGCATGAATATGTACTTTTGTAATATATATGTCTTCTATTTTGATGAAATGTCAGCTAATATGAATATAGAGTCGGCCGAATACGCATTAGAATACACGTATTAGAATATATACGTATATACACGTATATAGACGTGCATGCATGGCTACTGAAAAAAGCAAAAAAAAAAAAATAAATCCGGGGCCTTTAGCACCGGGTTGTGTCTGGAACCGGTGCTAAAGGCCCTGCTAAAGGCGCTGCGGGGCAGGCCCTTTAGCACCGGGTTGTGTCTGGAACCGGTGCTAAAGGGACCATTCAACCCGGTGCTAAAGGGGTACCTATTTAGCCTCGGATTAGTTGCACCGGGTGGGAAACCCGGTGCTAAAGGGCTTTCCCACCGGTGCAGATGTTGATCATTCTGGTAGTGGGAATGACAGGTATACGAATACGAGAAAGGACACGAGAAAGACGAAGCCCACAAGGAAGTGCAGTGACCCCACATCAGGGGGTTGCTTGATCATGAGCACGGCGACGAAGATGGTCAGGGCGGCCATGGCCGTAAGAAGCGCAATGCAGGCGATGTCCAGCGCGTAGGTGAACGCAATCGTCAGCGCGGGGCCTCTCAGCTGCGCCTTGGCTCTGCCGAGGATTGACGCGAAGGTGTGCAGCTCGCCGGAGTATGTCGCGATGGCAGCGAAGAGGACGAGGATCCGGACGGCCGAGCTAACGACAACGGAAGCTAGGAGAGAGATGCCGCGGGTGAGCCAGAGCTCCCGGGTGGTATCCTTGATCTCCTGGAGGAGGTGAAGGTAGTTAGGGCTGGTGGGTTCGGTGCTGTTGAGCACCTTGGTGTCAAGGCGGATCTCGTCTTCGAGGGGCCGGACGGCGAGGTTGTTGCCGAGGAGGAGGAGAGAGGTGGAGGCCACCATGACTGCAAAGACCGCCGCGAAGAGCCTCCCACTAGTACAGATTAAGCATATACCGTCGGTTCCAAAGTAAATGTTGTCGTCGATGCAAACAAAACGAGGGTATAAATCCTATATACCGTCGGGCAAAAGATTATAATCCGCCGGAACCGTAAACGCAACATATAACCGTCGGCAATGGAAGCCTTATACCGTCGGTTGTTATTTACCCATCGACGGAAAACATTATTGTGGCGCATATTGGTATGCGCCGACGGTATAGAATTTGACGTATACCGACGTTGTGAATAACACACTGACGGTGATAATGTGAACGACGGGTTTGGGACCAAGCCGACGATACGTAATTAATTTACACAGTCGGTTTAAATCCTCATACGCAGTTAAACCTGTACCGAGTGCACTGTTCGTACTAACCGTCAGTATTTACACTTTGGGCTTGGGTTCAATTTGTACAGAGCCCGTGGCCTGCAGCGCTTGTGTACACGGGCCTTGGTCCGGGTAATAGGTCCAGCGCTTTTATATGGGCCTTGATCATACAGCTACGCGGCCCATGAACTCTATATATGTTGATCCAGTTACAAAGGCACGGCTGTATGTATCGATCCGGGAATGAAACTTCTTATATTTTTTTTAGTCCGGGTGTTTATGCATAAAATAGCTGGTGTACGTGAATGGGTGATGACTGATGACGATGCCTTTCCACCAAATTTCCCTTTACACCAAGTCCCATTAATGGATGCGTCAAGAACGATAGAAGGGACTTGGGGGGATTCATCAGATGGTGGTGCTGCTAGGTTCAGATGAAGCAATAATGGGCCCTGAGATGCCTGATCGAATAACAACAAATCTCATTGAATAACAACAATCCCGCCAATGCTGATGTGGAAATGTCTGTTGCTGAAAACTTGGACGCCCCTGCGGCCATTCTGCGCTCTGAAGGTGTTGATGCTAATTCAGATGCATAAGTTGGGGAACGTGGTATGTCCATATCGCTCAAGATGTTCAGGTGCAGATTGACTATCGTGCCTCTGGCGATGATTCCACATTTCCACCCAAGGGCCCCCGTCCTGGAACTGATCGAGGTGATGTCGCTCATCACTTTAAAATCCTGTTTGGAATTCGAAGCTAGATCAATCTTCTGTGTTCAGAAATCTGTCTAGCTAGACTCTTGGTGGATTTGGATATATACACACCGCCTGTACACTCCTACTTATCTGACACCTCGACTCTATTTTGTGGCTTCCATTGCGCATTAAGCCATCATATCTATCCAATTAAACTCTTGGAAGCCACGAGACTATACTGGCCGGTTTCCTTGATGTACGTCATTCATGCGCACACTCTTCAGGGACAGACCAGCTTCAGATATAGGAATTTTGCCAGCCTGTTCGAAAAGAGATTTAGACCAAGGACCTGTACGTCTGGGGACACACCTTGAGGACGAGACATTTCCTGCTCTGCTTCTCATGCTTGGACTTTGGTGTGACGGGGTCCTCCTCAGTTTCTATCTCAGAGTCCTCAATAATTGTGATCCCAGGAAACAGGCCCTACCATACATGGAATAGATTCTATAGCGGGGCATCTTGCTGGCAGAACAAAGGATGTCGGGAGAATCATCTGATCTAAGTATGGAAAGTGCTGCAGATGACAGACACTGTTTTGCCCAGGTGAAGTGGGACGGATTCAACAACATGGCAGTGAAGACAGTGCTTCAACATACAGGGACATCCACAGTGTCAGAACCCAACCCAGGTGCAAAGTGCTTGGCCCAAAACCTGATGGCATCTGCAGCTGTGGGTGAAACAAAAGGTGACTGCTTGGCCATATAAGCATAGAAGAGCGGGTCCAAGCTAGTCAGGCAGTTGGTCCATGCTCACAAAGGGTCCTGCTGGTTGGGTACAACCTGTTCCAACTCTGCTTGCTGATCATCATGGTCCGTCAGGTCATCCTCATGCAACTCATCTGGCATCATGTGTAAAGGTTCCCCCCTCATGCATACGAATAAAAACTTCCACCCCAATTGGTTCATTGAGGTCAGGTCGTACATGAATCCCCTCTGATTCAAAGCTACTACTGGCCTCAATAACTTCTTCTTCTTCTTCTGCAACATGGGGATCAATATCTGATCATTGCCTCCCGCAGCCTGCATAAGTTCACCCACATCATTCAGGTCCTGGGCTGGTGGGGCAAGGCCCAACTAAACATTGGCAGGCAGCTGTGGCAATGCATCCCCTGGTCCCTGCACAGCCTGGCCCTGAGGAAGAACATTTTGCTGAGCCTGAGCAATTGGTGCACCACCAAATGGTCCCACTGGCCAGAGGGCCAAATCATTCTGATCAGCCCAATTGTTCTCAGCAGGAGGTGGCGCTGGTCCATTACCAGGCTGCCCAAAACCAAAGAAATCAAAGAGTTGTGGCTGCACATCATCAGGCCGGATCATTATTAGGCGGCATGCGCATATCTTCATCAGCAGGAGCAGCCCCTAGCATTGTGGATTGAATGATCTCACAATGCACTGACCATGACTCACTGTTGAAGTCATTGCCATCTGAACAAACAATGAACCAGGGGATTTCCTCTAGAGTTCCAACTCGGGCTTCTAATGTACATGATCCTCTTCCCATGAAATAAACTCCCCAAAATCCGCCAAAGCTTTTTCTACGTGTTTCTGCGTCCAGTAGTCTACATCAAAACCAATCAAGAGCAACCAGAATTCGATCTCCTCATTATCTCGATCTCCTCACTTTAATATACTGTTTGGAATTCGAAGCTACTCCTCCGTTCCAAATTGTAAGTCGTTTTGGCAAATCTAGATTCATAGTTAGTAGTAGTATTACTTATGTCTAGATACATACTACTAACTATGAATCTTGAAATGCCAAAACGACCTACAAATTGGAACAGAGGCGAGTAGATCTGTTCAGAAATCTGTCTAGACTCTTGGTGGATTTGGATACTCCGCCTGTACACTCCTACTTATGTGACACCTCGACTCTGTATTTTGCGGCTTCCATTGCGCGCCCATGAACAGAATGAACCCCTTGATGCAGCTGTGCTTGGACCGGCGCGTCCACCGGGTGGCGTGCCTTTGCTCCCGTACTCTGAGTCACTGACATCCCGTGCCACAGTAGGGTGCCGCGCGCCCCTAAAGCATGCGAAGGAGAAGGTGTCCGCCCGCATCTAGCAGCTTGGCCATCTCCAAACTTTGGGAGTAAGTTCCTCTCCACTGACGAGTACTCTGCTTTGGTCGTCTGAAAAAATGCTGGCGGTCGTCCGAATATATATCCCTGTGATTGTTGTTCTGTTTATGCAATGGTCGATCTATGCTATTTGTTGTGGTATGAAATAATTAAAAAATCGAACATTGATCCGCAATTAGATCTGAGGAGTAGCAGTATTAGTAGTCGCCAATGGATCCTCCCTCTAATATGGTATATGTCATGGATAGATCGAGTAGGTACGTAGTTGCTGTTATATATCTATGAATTGAAGCGTGTAAGCTAGATATTTGCGCTATGTTTACATCAAACAGTACAAAAACCTCGATGGCGTTAGGTAATAAGCTAGCTAGTTAATTAATTCATGTATAAGCCACAGTTCAGGTACGTACCCTATGTGGAACACATGAATTTGGGATAATTCATGTATGTGTAAGCTTGGAGTCTATATGTAACTGTCGTCCAAACTGGGAAATTAATTAAAGCTGATGATCAACAACTGTAACATACTTTGTGTTACCACTACTCCTGCATGGACTTGAACAACTAAAATAAGGCCGTGTTAAGCAGGTCTGATATTAGCAAATTCAGACAACTGGTTAAGGAACATATAGATCTATCCAATTAAACTCCTGGAAGTCACGAGACTATACTGGCCGGAGACAGCTCAAATACAGCGAGATGGGTTAAATTTGGGGATGAGGTGTCTGTTGGAAAGCACGTCCAACATGATGCGCATAAGCTCAGATCGAGGTACAGTCGACGTCGTCGTTAGAGGTGAACTATATATAATGGGTTGCCATCCTCACATATGGGTCATGCTGCTGTGTTATTCGTTCCTAAAATTAAGCAGTTATATATATTTGGTTGTGTGTCATGGTTGAACAACAATCTTTTTTGATGAAGGCGTATGACATGATCGAGCACCATGCATACAGATCACTTAATTAGCATGAGCACCAAAAATAGACCAACAAACAAATCATCGGTCATAAGACCGGAGAGGCATATATAAGGTGCAAGCAGCAAATAATAATTACAGACCCAAAGTTGGTAATTAGACAAATTGTTCACATAAAAGATAGAGCACAAAAGTAAAGTCTGGAACGGGCCCTCAGAGACACTGTCACTTTCTGGGCTTCATTTTGTAGGGGGTTTCTTAATTTGCATCATTTTATTTTATTTATCAGATGTTTTTTTCCTTCTTCATGCTTGTCGTCCTTCTTTTCACCAGGGATAGCAGACTGCAGCTTCTTCTTACCCAGAACCTAAGTTGTTAGTTTTCCTGGCTCAATATTGCAAAAAGTTGTGCTTATGTTCCTGATCACAGAGGGTGAGTGGATTTCAGCTTTGCAGCCAATACAACCCAACTTAGAGCAGAAAAAATAAGGACCTGTTCATCAGGCCTGAAAGCAAATTCAGACAACTTGATGGTAAGGAACATCGATCATCTATCCAAACTCCTGGAAGCCAACAGATCGATATACTGGAAACAGCACAATACAGAGAGATGGGTTAAATTTGGGGATGAGTGACATGGTGATAGGGCCTTTTGCAATGCTTGTATTAGGTCGCTGGAAAGCAAGTCCAACATGGTTGGACGCTGCGGCAAATTGTGGCAGCATGCATAAACTCAGATCGAGGTACAGTAGACGTCGTTAGAGCTGCAACATAATGGATTGCCATCCTCACATATGGATCATGCTGTGTTTTTAATTCGGTCCTAAAATTAAGCAGTTATATTTGATATATATGGTTGTGTGTCATGGATGAACAAAAAAACATTTTGATGAAGGTATGACATGAGGACCATGCATACATATCACTTAGCAAGAGCAACAAAATAGACCAACAAGAAATCAGCAGGCATAAAACCAGAGAGGCATAAGGTGCAAGCAGCAACAATGCATATTACAGACCCATAGCTGGTAATTAAACAAATTCTTCACATAAAAAGGTAGAGCAAAAAAGTAAATTCTGGAACCGGCCCTCAAAGACACTGTCACTTTCTGGGCTTCATTTGTAGGGGTTTCTTTGCATCATTTTTATCGGATGTTTTTTTCTTGATCATGTCCTTAATTCTTTCCATCAGGGATAGCGACTTCAACTCCTTCTGACCCATAACCTCAGTTGTTAGTTTCTCTGGCTCATTATTGCAAAAAGTTGTGCTTAAAGTTTCTGATCACAGATGGTTAGATGGATGGCACTACAGTTTTACAGCCAATACAACCCAAATTAGAGCTGGGGGTTTCCTTGTTGATATCTTTCTTGATGTCCTGTTTTGTCTAAAGGTAATCGATCTGTAATTCTTATTTATCTCATGTTGTGTTTCAATGTGCATAGCTCAGTAATGTGCCCGTGCCTGGCCTTCAATTCATTTTTGCAGGATGCACTGCATTGGACGCACTTTTATTGTTGGATTTGTCACCGTCACGTACGTGTATTCTGTTTCAGCAAGAAATCAGCAGGGGTACATGCTTAGCAGGTGGTGTTTGTGAAAGAGAAAACGTAGAACTAGTTCATCTTTTTAAGTAGGTTTTTTAACCAAACCCAAGGGTTTCTTCCTAAAAAAGCTTGATATATGTATGGTAGAGGGGGTGCTATCCTGATGTTTTGAATTATTATTGCAAGTTATGTGACGGGTGTACACGGCCTTTTTGTATGTAACCCACTACAAGTAATAATCATGGATGTACTTGCCTCAGATAATATAATTGTTTCGCCAATACCCCCCCCCCCCCCGCTGGGGGGGTTCCTGTTTGGTATAAATTTTTACTGTCGGTCTTCGAAATGGTTGTACAGTCGGTGAATGAGCCGTCAGTAGAACTCCATTTTTAATGTCGGTTATATGTTGGAACCGATGCGGATAAAAGGTTAGGACCGTCGGGAAGTGTTCCGCTGATATAAAAGGGCATTTGTACCGTCGCTTTGGTACCGACGGTTGATTTTCCGTCAGAAATGATGCTCTGGAACCGTCGGTACATTCTTAATCTGTACCAGTGTCCGGTTGTGGGTAGGGAGGAGAAGGCCTTCCTTTAGGAAGTTGAAGAACGACGGGGCCGAGCTTTTCATGGCTGCCATGGCTGAAGCTAGGGAGAGAAATAAGGTGGGAAGACGGGATGACAAGTCGGAGGAGTGCATCAATGGATCACAGCTTACAGTCGCAGGGGTTGATTAGAAGACGTGTGAGAAGAGTCCGCAGATAGAAAAAAACAGTACGCGTGGTGGTTATTCTGAAATCTGAAGTAGTTTATGTGTGGGGGCAATAGCCTGGAATCTCCCTGCTTTTACAAGTCAATTCAGATCGTCTCCTACGTCGCATACGTTATGCTGTAGCATTTCGAAATGATAAAAAAAGTTGGTGAGTTATTTTTGAAAGGGAAAAGTTCATTTTACAACCTTCAACTATCACAACAATCCGATTTTCAATCTTGAACTACAAAACTGGATAATAAAGGCCATCTAACTGTCAAAACCGTGCAAATTTAGCCCTTAGGGTGGTTTCGAAGGTGGTTTTCCATTTTATTAAAATTAAAAATATTCAAATTTAAACTAAAAATTCATAAGTAATTCATTTTTAAGTAAAAAATACAAAATTGGTATCAAAAGTTTTTTAAAAATGTAACCTATCTATTGTCACTATATTTATCAGTTAATCGAATCCATTTTTTATGTCCATAGTATTTAGTTGCTTATAGTTATGCCTATTATTTTTGAATAATTAAAATTCAAATAGAGCAATAATATATAGGCTACATTTTTAGAATTTTTTATACTGATTTTATATTTTTTTGATTTAAGCTGAATTAGTTTTGATTTTTAGATAAAATTGAATTTTTTTTAAAAAAATATATATAATACAAAACCACATTCGAAACCACCCTAAGGGCTAAATTTGCATGGTTTTGATAGTTGAATGACCTTTGTTATCCGATTTCGTAGTTTAAGATTGAAAAACAAACTATTATGATAGTTGGGGGTTGTAAGATGGACGTTTCCCTTTTTAAAATGATAAATAATACTACGTACTAACATAGACGCTCGCACGTATACATACTCACCTTAATGAATACTAGCAAATGTGCCCGTGCGTTGCTACGAGTGAAGTAGATTTTATTGACGAAGGGGTGTGGGAGCCATGGACGCCACCGATTCTGCATCCGATGTGAAGCACAACAAAGGAGAGATCCTTAGTAGACACTACGTCTGGGAATAACAACAGGCCGATGATAGAAATGGCGAGTGATGTGAGAGGATGAAGGAGTGTGTGCGGCCACTGACGGATCTATGTTGGGGCGAGCTGTTGCCCCAGCAACTGCCCCAGCTCGCCCCTATAAATCCCCTTCTTCTTGGTGATTTCTAGAGCTCCGGCAGCGATTTTACCATGTATTAGTGTAAGAACCATCAATTTTTTCTTCAAATTTGAGGTAATATCTCAACTTCGCATTAAAATTGTGTGATTGCAATGTATGGATGTATTAATGCGATGTGAATTGCAACGTGCTTGATTTCGGTTCAGTCGATCATTAAAAGTTCGCCCTAGCTGTTTTTTTCCCTGGCTACGCCACTGTGTGCGGCGGTGCGAGACAGCGAGAGGAGGTGAGGTACTGTGAGTTGATTAATACCGGTGCTAGGTGAAGGGGACTTCATAAACGAGGGCGAGTGGGAGCCATGGATGACGCCAATACCCCCTTCGAATTCCGCATACAATGAGGAGCAAGATAAATAAGAAATCCTTGGTATACGTTGCGCCTGAAAACGGCAGTGAGGATGCGAGCGACGTGAGAAAACGAATGGTGCGTGCTACGGTGCGGGATGACGAGCAGAGATGAGGCACCGCGGGTAGATTAATTCTATAGGTAAAGGGGACTTCATAAGCGAAAATGCACAAGAGGCATAGACACCGCCGATTCTACATCTTTTAAGAGCTGACAAAAGAAGATATTCTTGATAGACGCTATGTCTGGAAACGACGACAGAACGATGACAGGGATATGGGCAACGTGAGAAGATGAAGGGTGCGTATAATGATGCGAGACAGCGAGAGGAGACAAGGTATTGCGTGTTGATAAATGATACATCATTGTTTTTTTAAGAAAACACAACATGCTAACGGATGGTGGATTGATTTCTATAAATATTAGGGATTTTTGTAAAATTATGATTTACTGCTGAATCAATCATTATTTTAGTATTAGATAGAGACTAAAAAAGACTATTATTTTTAAAGACAAAAAGGACGATTGTTTTGACTGCCTGCATAGTGCTGCTCATTTTGTAAAGCCAAATCCTGCAGCCACTTGGAACAGAGAGTTACGAGGCGGCCACACTAATCTACACTATAAAGATCCAAAAAAACTAAAACACTTTTTACCGAGAAAATTCTCTATCCACCTCTCGCGCCGGCCCCGTATGTCATACCTCCCTCAACAAACACTACGACGACGACGAAAATTGCACGGAGGGGAGCGCAAGACTGCCAAAATCCGTCATTTTTTTTCACCGGCCCGCTGCCTTACCCGCCCGCGCGTACCCACTCCTTTTCCCCGTCAATCACGCCTCCCGTCCCTTCCTTCTCCGCCGCTCCCTCCCGCTATCACCCGCCCGTGAGACTCTCGCCTCCGCCGCCTCCGTCTCGCCTCCTTTCCCTCTTCCTCCTCTGCTCTTCCATCAGGCCAGCGCCGGACGCCGCTGAGGCCCTCCCTCCCCCATGCTGCAGATCCGCCTGGCCCGGCGCCGGGTCACCGAGCTCGGCCACCAGCGGAGCGGATCCGTCGCGCCGCAAGGACGGTGGACGAAGCGCAACGGGCTGGTGGCGAGCCGGTGGCATGGATCCGGCGGCGGAGGAGCCGACCGGTAGGTGGGGATGGTGCGCAGGGGAGGGAAGGAGGAGAGGAGAGGAAGAGGGAGGAGAGAGCTGGCCGCCGCCGCCAAAGCCTGCTCAACCCCATCCGCAGCGGTCCTTCACCATCCGCAGCGTCCTGGTAGAGGAGAAGTTCATGGCAGCTGGTGGCAGGCGTGGCAGCTGTTGTGTGCACCTCCGCGAAGAATTCCTATAGCTCGTCAGCAAGGTTTGTAAACTTTTTATTTGTGCTCCGATGGAAGGGGAATTGAACCGAAGCTTGAACTGTTGGTAGATTCGCTAATGCTTTGGTCCTTCTTCAGTTAAATGTTTGCTTGTTGTTTTGTTTTGTCATCACCAGTGATGCGGCTGGGTTCTAAGGATCGACGCGTCGATATGATCACCTGTTATAATCGTGTGCAATCAGGTAATTCTCTCGCCATCTCTCACCGATGCAAACCAAGTGCCCGATAAAATTACTGAACGATAGGGTTGTGTTTTAACTGGCAGGTTCTTGATGGAATTACACATTGGAGGAATTGTGCTTTGGTTGGATAAATTAACCATTGAATGAATTGGCAACCACTGCCCTAGGTAAACTCACTTCTGTCTACTCATGAGTCATATGGCCCACACTGGGAGTTGATCATGATCCACACAAGCTATTTCTTCATTGTGTCACGTATATCACCATTTCTCTGAAATATGCAAACTACATCTAAGACTAGCCCATAACAACAGATCCTTGATTTTTTTTCCTACCTGTGAAGCTAATTTATGCACAGCGTGCCCCTTGGAAGTAGGTCAGTAATAGCTAATGGTAATTTCAGGGGTTTGTTTGGATTTCCAGAAAAATATTACCCATTTTCCATTAGATGAGGCTATGGTCATTTGGATGTCTAATAGAATCAAGGGAAGGTGAGGTCTAATAGAATCAGAGGCATCTATATATGCTTTACTGACCATGCTTTTTAATGGGATAAATTGATATTAGCTTAAACCATTCAAACCTTGAAGAAATTGAGGTTTCTTTCAGATTTTCCCAATGGATTCCGGCAACACTGAGATTGCGACTAGCAATTAGATGAGACCAGAAGTCATGCTCTTGGAGAATGAATCACAAGGCGAGATCAGGCTCTAATGGTTAGTTTTCTCTGCTACACCTTTTATTTTACTTTTTACTTACTGCATGTGTATTAATCTCAATGTGTTCTAATAAGGATCTTGTCTCTAGGCTGAGGAAACTAGACATGAAGAACAATAAAATATGCCCTCGTTGAAACAATGTTCTAGCGAAGTTCATGCTTGACAGTTCCAAAAGGATAGCAATTTAATAGCGTGGTGTTTGTGCCATCTAACACATTTAGATTAATGTCTAGGATGCAAGTTGAAGTTAATGAGTCAATGTTGATGGCACAAGGAATTCAAGTTTGGCCCGCTGCTCGGCTGTCGGCTTGAACATGGTGCTTGTGATGGATGGGGACACATGGATAGGTATAAATGAATAGCACCAGAGGTTCTACGATTTTTGCATAAATCAGACCAATAATGCACCAGAGGTTCTACGACTTTTGCAGGTCCAGGGGGGAGGAATTTTGTAATTTCATGGAAGGGCCAGCGGCGCCGATGATGGGAAAGGAGAAGGCTGACCTTCTGGAACAATTAAGTATGTTCACCTTTTTAGCATAAAGCCAAATGAGATCTGATGTAAACATCCAGTTGCATTAACCAAAGGTAGTGTGGTGCTTTTTTTTTACAATCTTTATGTAGCAGTAATTTTTCAGTTCATGATTGTTGTCTTCCTTAGATGTTGGTACCAAAGAGTTTCTTGTTATCTTTTCGCATGGTGGAATTATGCAGGAATGCTGCTCATGAAACTGCACACTTGCAGGCTGACACTTCCTGAGAGGTTGGTACCCCACTAAAGAACAACAACACCACACGCACCCCCTATAAAACAACAGAAAAAACACTCTTGCCACAAAGATAAAAAAAACACAGCGATCAGAACAGATCCTGGTAGCAGGTCATCAATCCCCCACCATCTGTCCCCTGACCAGCAGCTCCTGAAGCTGCCTTGCTCCAGCGCTACACCAAAGATTTCCTTCATTCCTGACCGCCCGGATAACCTCCTGAACATTGGTTTGATGCTTCTAAATCTCCCATGCTACTAGGATTATCAAGGAATTGACACCCTTCTGCATGTCCTTTGGAACCTCCCGGTACACTTTGATTTGCCAAAATTCTAATTTGCTGTTAATCACTCAAAAGCCTAGGCCATAAGTGAAGCCAATTTTAAACCTTTTGCCAAGATTTCTCCATCAATTGATTAGGTTTGTGCCATGAGTGAATCTTACTAAACAAAATTACTCCAAATTGCAAGAGTATCATAAGCATATTTGGCTGTATAGAGACCAGATGGCGAGAGTCGGCGTTTGTGTTTGTCAGGGAATTTCTCATGGCTTTACCAGTCAGTCATATTTGGTTTTGCTACTGTTTTTATTTAATTGAAGACAAAATGCTACTCTTGGAGGACAGTAGACTCTAAATGACAATCTGAATATGACTGATTTGTAGATTTTGTAATGCGCGCTTACGACCTCAAGTGCGCCATCGACTGATTCATGAATTATTGGTTTCTTCATATAAAATTATTATTTAATAAGTTTTTTGTAAATACATTTGTTCAGTGTATATATTTGCTATAGATATAAATTATTGTTTATTAGATTTTATTAATATAAATTTTTATTTACAATGGTTTTTTTAAAACACGTGCGTGCCGCACTTGCAATATGTTTCATCACTAACATTTGTATGATGTCCTGTCTTTTGACTTGCTTCAATGCTCATGTTAAATTTGCCTTTTAACACATCTATAAAATGTTGATTAACATATCAGATGATTGATCATGAGATAGGAGTTGGCAAGCTGGTTAAGATTGGGACATATCAGATGGTTAAGCTTTATTTTCTTATCAGGGGCATGTTTGCTAAAGATACATTTTCTTACTGCAGCTTGAGTCTATTGGCTGGGTCGTCAGTTGATTAAATATATGTGTTATGAATTAGGGATGCAAGGTTAGTGTTTATAGAGGTCATTTCTGGTGTCTCATTCATGCTTCCTTGCTTTTCAGCAGTGAGATTTTTATACAGCTGATAGAAAACTCATTTGTATGTTTATCTGGATCAAGAACCTACTAGGATTTATGTACCTCCATTACAAAGCTTGTTAAAATCCTCTGATATATAGTTTTATGTTGTATTTTAAAACTTAATCCAATCACCAGGTGCTTAGCATGGTTGACAATGAATAAGCAGTGACTTTGAATTAATCAAGCTTCAACGCTGCTTGTTAATGACGAGAACACTCAAATCATCCAGTGCTTGTGAGATCATTGAATTTTAGACTCCATGTGACAATTCGAGTGCATGCTAATTATTTGCATATATGGACTTTAAACTGAAGCCATAATGTTGCTTTTAATTGTGTTCTTTTCTTGCTGGTGCAGTTTTCTTTTTAGACTAATTGTGGTGCTTGTGAGACAAAAAAAGGCAGCAACATGCCTTTGTAATGTTGCTGAGAATGGCCAATTTTTAGTTGAAGCTTAGTGTTTTGAATTTTTTAACCTACCCATGGGCAGTTGTTAGATCCACATGAAGATGATTGCTCCTAATTACTTGCTGAGCCAGTTGTATGACAAATATATTTGTAAACAAAATTTGTGTTTTTCATCTACCAAATGTTATTTTGGAATGAACAAAGGAACACCTTTCCTTTCTGTTGATATAGCTCTTCATGTTTCTTGCATGTTAATGTTGTGATGTGTAAATTCCTTTTTGCCTCTATCTAGAAGTAAAGAAGTCAAGCGCTCGATGCAGCTGTTTGAAGAGCTCCAATGCTTGTTGTTTAGTGGATATGCCAAATGAGCTTTCCATGCTAATAATCTGATGTGATTTTCATCTTTTTGTAAAAAATGTAACAGTAAAGTTCTATTGACATCCATAGAAGCAACGGCAGAGAACAGTAAGAAGGAATCACTGTGCATAAGTAGGAAACTAAATGTTGAATGATCTTGCTTCTTAAAATGGAGAGGTTCACGTGTGGCATGATCTTTGCAAAGGGTCAAAATAATTATGGTGCAATTTAATGCTTTACTAAAAAATGAATTTATGGTCTTTTAGAAAGGGTTAGTATTATCGGTATACAACTGATTTATCATGGATGCTGACCCAAACTGGGTCTTGATTTTATGGTCTTTTAGAAAGGCTCTTGATTTGTTGCGCATCCGACCTGGGTCGTCTCCGGCGGCGGCAAGGTAATTCATTTGATGTTCCTGTTTCTAATGGCTTGTCCTGAAGTACGGTTAAGTTACAATGTTTTTTATGTCCTGCATTTAATAATATCCGTATGTGGCTAATTGAAACTACTTGGTAGATTGGTCAAATGCATTTCTCTTTAACAGATTTATTAGTTGTATATGTATCAAAAACTTCCGCATGCAAAACATCATAGTGCTGTAGATATAAATTTCAGGACTTCTGTTTCTGATCTTTTTTTCATGATGCTAATTTCCCTGCGGATTGATTTGAGGGTTACTGGGAATTTTTCACTAAGTTCGAGCCAAAATTCACTATGGTGAATCGTGCAGCGATCAGCTATTGCGGTTTTTTCTGTCTTTTATTTGCTGATGATGAGAAGTTTGATGGCAACTATAAGCATCACTATTGGTAACCTTATCGTTATACTTGCACCTCGCAGTATGGATGAAAACGGTCGGGAACGGTCGGGAAAACGTCTTAACCACTTTCGCTACCGTATTTTTTGGTCGGGAATGGTAACGGGAATGGGAAAGTCGGACGGGAAAACGAAACCGGTATTACGGGATATCGGAAACGGAACATATCGATCGGGAACATGTCGATCATTACGATCGGGAATCGGAAACTCAAATCGGGAACACTGACACATGTAACCAAGTGAGATATTTAGTTCGACATAATAGTTACAGTCATGCAAAATTTAAATGCAAACAATACATAAATAAGTAGATGCATATTAGTACATGCACAAACCGCAAATATAACATGACACAGTACAACCCAGCCCAGCCCAAGCCGCACATGCAACGTACTCCAAACTCCAATCCATAGTCCCTGCAGTAACCAATAGTTTTGGTAGCAACAGTAACCAGCAGATGACAAATCCAAATTAAAAAAAATACCACATCGGGCAGAGCCAAAACACAGGCACACAGCGGATCACAAGCACAGCAGGCTAGTTTTGTTGGAGGCAACAGCTAGTGGGCGGCAGGCCAGGCCAGCCCACGAGGGGCACCCGGTGCGGGCTGAGCTCAATGTACATATGGGCTGAATATAAGGTTTAGTTGCAGCAATACGGGAATACCGACGGGATTTTTCCCGGCCGAATACGGTAACCGTAGATACGGTCAGGAAACACCCTCGACCGCTTCCGTTCCTGTTCCCGCCGCTTTTTCCCTTTTTTTCCTGCTTCTCGTTTTTTCCTGTAAATACGGTATTCGATCGGTTTACGCGGGATACGGTATCGGTCGGTATGGGATTTTCCCGTCCTGTTTTCATCCCTACCTCGCAGCTTACAAATGCAAGAGGCTATATCTTAAAATGCAGCACAAGTTACAGTTTTTGTTCAAATCGCTTTAATACACATCTCTAAAGTATTTGGAAATCATCTATTGAGTTACAATTTTTGCTTTGACTAACTGCAGCAGATGCCATGTAGATGCAAATTTTTAGCCTCTGTAATACTCCTTCCCTTAAATATCACTGTTTTCACACTTGGCTTTTCTGGATCAGGTGTATCGTGTGAAAATTATGTCAGCCTGGGTTTGCATGAGGTATACAATGATCACACACTTGTGAAAGTTATGTTTTTAGCTCATAGATTTCGTGATTTTTTTATTTCTCTGTGGGGAGCGACAGGTTCGGAAGATGGGCATGCGCCTTGGACGAGACTCGTTCCTGTTCGGCGATACACATGTCCACTACTCCAGCGCTTTCGTGGGCTCAGTGTTTGGTCTCTGCAAAGGGGAAACGAAAGATAGGGATGGCTTGCACCATGGCAATATAGAAATTTGTCTTCATTTCAGTAGTAGCTTCATTATCAGTAAACATAGGAATGTTTTGAAACAATATTGTACACAAGTGACAAGAACATTTTGTGATAAGTTTGTAATACCCAGAATTAAATTTAAATATGTATATATAGAAGGTTGACCAGAACAATTAGAATAGGCCAAAAGTTGACATCTTGTACCATTGGTCATATGGATAATTGGACACCGTGGTTGCTTAAAGCTGGTCTTAAAGCTATTTTTAATATTCATATGTCCCGTTTGGATATCTGTTGGGCTCAAGGCGGGTCAATCATTTTAGACAATTGGATCTTCTGTTAGGGTTTCTTTTCTTCTCAGTTTTTCTTCGAAGAAAAAAAATGCACGGCCAGCCACCAGACCGACCCAAGTGTCTTCTGCCGCCCTCCGTATCTTGCCCATCCTTGCTGTTTCCCTCTCCCTGGAAGGTCCCTGCGTCTTGATCCTGATGGTTGTTCGTGGTGCTGTATGTGATTTGCAGTTGCTGTGGTGTTGACGTGAGGGGGCAGCAGGGCACCAATGGGAAGGCAGGGAGGGACCGGAGGAGAGAGAAGAGGTGGGAGAAAATAGGGATTTGAGAATTTCTTCAAATCTTCCCAGATTCAAGTTTCTCTCTTCAAGGGTAACCTCTAATCCCTAGACACATTTAGATTGGAGGGGACAGTTCAATTTGGCTCCAGGAACTGCGATAGCTAATTCAATCTTGGGCAGGGGTTATTTTTGTTATTCTGGCAGTAATTTGTGCAGCATTTTATTTTTTCATAGATACAAAAGTTGTAGTCTTTGATCTTATCTTTCTAATGCCGCTGGTTTCACTCGATTCGGATTAGCGGGTTAGGAGATATCTTCAAAACCATGTTACTGTCCTATTAGGAATAATATGTGCAGCAATCTGTTCGTTTATTTTTCACTAAGTTCGAGCCAAAATTCACCATACATGCTGAAACGAAACACACATGATGCTAATCCATTTACTTTATTTGGTTAAGCGGATCAAAAGTTATGAGTAAAACAGGGAGTACCTATTCTGAAAATGTGAGGATTAACGATGGTTTCCTTCATATATATATAGACCTGTGGCCCATACGGTGTTCGTTCTCAGTATGCAAGCCTCTGGTCTGCTGGTAAAATATATAAGATTGAATTATCTTTACAACTATTATAAGTGTTAAATGTATGTTGCTGTGTTTTTAGAAACTATGAAATTTGTAGAATTTAACTCATTTAAAATGATTAGGATTCTCTGTTTTGAAAATTTCTAACACAAATTCAATTCAATCTGAAAAGATAAAATTCTTGCTTACCATGTTTTCTAATACACGCGCGTGCCACGTGTGCACTCTACTTGATGATGATCGATGATGAGTTTATTGCCGGCAGCGATGCGACCAGAACATCTGCTCGAGTGATCTATTTCTTTCCTCGATTAACATGATTGAATAATCTATGCAGAGAGTGGTCTAAGATGAACACTATGATCAGTTACATCCCATCCAATTAGAAGCTTATCTACTCTATAAAGAACCAAAACTTTTGAAAATGCCTCCCACAAAAAAAAAAACTACCCATACCCCCTCACAACATCCCCACATACCGGTCCAGAAAAGCTTGACAGGATGTCGAAAGGTTGCGGCAGCCAAAACCAGATGAAGGAGAGTGATTCCCCGTATTATTTGTACCTGTCTCTCCCCCTTTCGGTTGCAAGTATTACCCGATTCGGGTATGATGTACTGAGTGCCTTGTAATTCCATGTAGTGCATAACAGATGGTTCTTAATGATCGATCTTGACGCGTGATTCATTATTATCGGTACCATGGCACATCCTGGTCCCCTTGAAGATTTTACAAACACAGTTAGTCGTCGGTCTGGTGGCGGTGTCAAGACTCAAGAGGCGGTGATCAGAATCAACATTGTCGCAGTTTTACAGGCCGGAAAATTTCGTCAGTTCTCATCATGGTATATCCTTGCTTTTGTTACTAATAAGCTATCTTATTGGTTTTGTATATATATAATTACTCCATCTTTTGATCTGATAGGTGGTCTCAAGGATATTGCAGTAGATGCAAGAGAGCGTAAGTGTCAAAAAGAAACTGACCCGTCTGGTTGTGTGTTGCTCTGTCTAGAGATGTATCCCGAAAATCTACTTGGTTATTAGCTAAACCAAATAAAGAAATTGACCCGTCTGGCAAAAGAATGAAGAATATTGTTAATAGGGATGTATTGGAGGATTAATGAAAAGGTTAGTGTTAAGGACTATGCATAATGTAGTACTTTATAGATTTAATATTATATATAGTTTGTACCCGGCCAATTAATATCAGTATATGTGAATTAAATTTATAATCTAATGGTGAGAAGACATTAATTTAACCATTTTTTGTGACAGTTATATTCTGAGAAGACCAAATTCTGGCCTTGCCATGCAAATAGTGAAATAGCTGTGTGCCATGTCGTATGTCTGCTTGTCCAGCTGGGGGCAATATTTGCACTCTGTTGCATGCCCGGATCATTTACTCTAGCAAATATTCACCTGTCACCGTGATTCGATTGTGCAAACACCTGGTTGTCTGGATCATCTGGACCGTGTACTGCACTGTGTTTTTTTCTCTAAACCTATGTAAACCTGTGATATTATGTCAATATTCCTTTAAACATGGTTTTAATTTTAGTTTACTTTTGGACAATATATTCATACCAATAGAGCTTTGAATTCAATATATATACGACACACATAACGTGTGTTAACATCATAATTTGGTGTGTATGAATCATGCACCAGCCTTACCACAAAATATTTGTGCACCAAAGTATTAATAAGATGGAAGTGACTAGAGGGAGAGCCCTCTCCGGTTAGCCCTAACTGGAGAGCCCCCCAAATATGGACAAATGCTAAAAATAGAAAAGTACCAAACTTGCACCTCCCTGGCTGCATGGAGCGTGGCGACTACGCATGGAAGGTGCGTCTGCGCGGAGCACGACAACTACGGGCGGAGGGTGCCAACAACTAGCACAGGTGCTTAACGTGTTCCAACAACAAATTAAATGCAGCATCTTGACTGACACGATCTGTTGCAACACCGAAGTCTTTTTCAAGCGCTGCAAGCAAGCGTCACATGAAGCCATGGACCAGTATAAAAAAATAGAGCAAATCATGTTGAAACAGTATAGAGAACAACATGCAAACCCAAGAATAAGCACTGGCAGGTTTAGGTGCGGGTCCTTTCCACTTCAAACATAAACAATTCCTATCGGTATTCAACAGTAGTGATTCTAGATCATAGGGTTCACCGAGATGAGTATTTTCAAATCGTAGAGGTATATCTTATAACATATTATGTACATATTTGTTTTACCCTTCAAACATAAATTGTGCATGAAATGTTTGCATCTTCAACAAGTAAAAAAAGTGATGTACAGATCATTTGTCCTTCTTGTCTCCAGAAAAAGCTACTTCTTCTGGATCTCAGATTTAGATACCTGATGGAAGACAAAAGGAGTCATAGTTAGAAACCATTTCATGAGATTGCAAGAAGTAATTTAGTGACCAAAGCTTATATATGAATGCATAACGAAAGTATTTGTAAGTTACTTTCTCCGTGTTTTAAAGCAGAGACAAGTTACTTTTTATATGATATAAATCAATAATGTGTTACTTCCTAGATCAGAAATAATGACAAGTAACTTCCTGACTAAAAATGGAAATGGACAAAAACTTCAGTGAAGGTCGAAGGCTACAAAACTACAATACTAATTAAAATCAGTTTCACAATGGTAGATATGATTGTATCAAAAATTCATATAACAAGAATATGACGAACGGGTGTACCAGCTGCATTGAAAATAAACCTAAAACATTCACAAAAAATGAATTTTTAAGCTACTACTTCATTTTTTACTCAAATTCACACAAAGATCAACATAGCAAAAATTATAGATTTGTATATCCAGAATAATAATGTCATGATTAAATCGACACGAAAAATATCACAAGAATGTTCTGATGTGACGTATTAACCCACTTGCTATTGCAGTTAAACATTGACAAAAACGAACCTTTGTAGTGGCAATATGCAGAAGCTTGCTGCTTTCCAACGTACCATCTTGATTTTTACTGCTTGATTATTGTTGTTCCCTGCTGTCATTAATGATCTATGCAAATTTTAGCGTCAGTAGGGGTCAACTTTTATAGCTCACTGCAAAAATACTAAAGCACGCATATCAGATACTTGAGGTGGATCATTAGCTACGCAGCAACAAAATGCATCCAATTGGAGAAAAAAACAACATAGTTATATATTTTGTAATGCAAAAAGAATGAAAAGTTACTTCATGTAACATGTACATTAATCATAAGTTATTTTCTGTACCATTTAAATTGATGAAGAGTTACTTCCTGTAATATTAAAATAGTCCCAAGTTATTTCCTTTGTCATTTTTCAAAATAGGGACAAAGTTACTTTAAATCTCATGGCAATTAATTGATAAGGTACTTCCTGTGTTTCAAATTAGGGACAAGTTACTTTATGTCTCATATGTTTCTAAAATAATTTACTTCTGGTTCAGTTAATCAAGGGTGAGTTACTTCCTATCTCATGTAAACCAATAATTAGTTACTTCCTATGTGTTCGAAATTAGGAACAAGTTACTTCATATATGTTCATCTGTCATCAACATCAACATAATCACTAGGACACTAGCATCATGGACCGATGAGGCTGGATGGTAGAAATCTTGAATGGACTTGCTCACTAAACTAGAAAAACCAGTACACATATTTTCATCAGCTTGTTTCCCTTTGAGCTACTCCTACAAAAAAAAGGTGCAATGATATATTTTGGCATACATGGTAGTAGTCAAAGTGCAATGATATATTTTGGCATCATGGATTTTATAGCTACTGACTTTATGTATGGATAAGTTACTTTCCTTTACAATGCAAAAACAGTGAGGTTACTTTCTTGGCAATGTGGAATATCGAAAGGTTACTTCCTAAAATCAGGTGCACTATGACAAAGTTACTTGTTGTGTAGTAGCAAGGATGAGCTTATTTCACCTCAATATTGGTGCACCAAAAATTTGTTTGGAAGAGCAAGAAGTACAAGAAACTGCATGGCAGTTATTTCTAAAATAAGAGAGGTTTTGTTGTTACGACTACAACAGGCAATACATGGACCACTGAAATAAAATGATCATGTAGCTAGTTTCTATGAGCAACATAGAACCTAAATTATTGACGATCTCAACAAGTTTTCAGGTAATTCAAATAGAAGGAATTAGCCATACACATACAATTTTTACTATTGAATTCACAAAAAGGTCACAAGCATTACTGATAAAACAATCAACACCAAACCAGTATGTTATGGAGGCAATACATAGAGAACTTAACAGGAAATGTTACACCATGACCAACACAGTAATATGCATGAAAGCTAAACAACTCATACAAAATGATAATTTCCGAGGAAAATAAATCTCAACAAGTAATTGTCTTGGCTGAGCACAATACATTCTGGTGCTCAAACTCCAACATTTTATATGGACACTACATGAATATAGTACTATGTTTGTAGAAAACTACAAGTATTTAGGCAACATTGATAACTAATAAAACCATCATTAATGCAATAACTCATACAGAACAGTGAGCAAACACCTGAAGATAAGGGGAAAATTTAGGTAGACTCAAAATATTACCCACCAGAAATAACAAGAGGAAAGCAAAAAGGGATGGTCATATCCTTCCCAAGTTTCTATTCCATCACCAGGAACAATGATTAACAAAGCACAACAAATCATAGTCACTAAAGTACTGGTGCATTACAAAATAGGGGCAAGCTACTTTCTGTATCATGTAACATCGATAAGCTACTTCCTATGTATTTCTAATTAGGACAAGTTACTTTCCAACTCATGTAAGTCAATGATAAGTTACTTTATAGATCAGACAAATGGTGACAAAGTTACTTCCTAATTCTGCAAGTACTGTTTATTCATATTTTGTATGCTTCAACTTTCAAGAATACACAGTCAGAGATTGATAAATTAGGCATGGTTAAAAAGATCGTGTGCATCTAAACACATCATCCTATCAACACATCAAAACATGGAAATTCTCTAAGAGCTAAACAAGGGGGTTGGAAGTATTAACATATCAAAATTACAATGATCATGGCTACAAGGTATATGTTTGGGACATATACTTGCTGAATATGTGCCAATCAGTGGCTTCTACAAGTAAGTTAGCCATTAACGTTTATATGAAAGATGTTCATTCCTGCAATTTATGATTACAACCAACACCAAAATTACTTCATATACCATGAACAGTAATCGTAAATTACAACATTTATTACACAAGTGTAGAGCCATTGCGAATTACATTTGTTACACAATTATTATCAGAATTTTCAAAAAGTAGATTAAAACAAACAATTATTCTGCTGCCGCCTACACACACAAGATAAAACATAATCTGGAAAAAGTATAATTTACAAGAGGGGAAAAGAATAGTACATGTGTATCGATTTTCTTCATTGACATTGCTGATTCCTTTTGTCTCACGAAGGCAGCACCTTCATTTTATTCCTTCCAACTATCTAAGGCAGCACCTGTATCCCAAGTGATGTAGCAAAAATAATGAAAAAGTTACTGGCGATATTTCACACATAAATGAAATAACAACCTAACTCACTACAAAATCGTAGACTACACTTAAAATGGCAACAAGCAGCACCAGATTATACATAAGCAAAGCGTGATCCAAGCACATAGAACATCAACATAGAGAGAGGGGAAGGGGAATCAAACCAAGCCCGATTTCATAAAGCTCCCTAAAGGACAACGAAGTTCTTCCCCTCTATTGTGCGATTCATGCCTCCATTTGCTGAATTTGGTTGGTCGTCCCTCGTCACGGCGAGTCGTCTCCCCTCGGCGTGTTGAATCTCCTCCCCTGGTCTCGCCCGCCAAGTTGCCTCACCTCGATGCAGCTAATATCCTTACCACCTCACTGCAGCGAATGTCCTCACCTCGCTGCGCCCCGCTAGTCACCTCCCCTTGTTGCAGCGGATCTCCTCCTCTCGCTGCGCCCAGCGAGTCACATTCCCTTGTTGCAGCGGATCTCCTCCCCTCGCTGTGCCCGGCGAGTCTCCTTCCCTTGCCGCTGTGGATCTCCTCCCCTCGTCGCACCCCCTCATCGCTGTGGATCTGCTCCCCTCGTCGCACCCGGCGAGGCCGCTTGTCGCTGTGGATCTGCTCCCCCTCGTCGCAGTCGATCAGGCCCCTTGTTACGGGGAGCGGATGGATCTCCTGCCCCGAATCGAGAAGCACCAGAACGGGAGAAGTGGAAGGGAAAGGAGAGGTCGGATGACCGAATATTCTTCTCTCTCTTTGGCAGTTCGGAGCGATACGCGTGGAAAATTAAAGACATGTGCTAAAGATCGTTGGATCATGTATCAACGGCGATGGGAGGGCTCTCGCGATAGGCTTAAAAGGAGAGCCCTCTCCCTGTAGATTTTGGGTAATATGATTTCATATTATGATGTTATATTATCTAATATGTTTCTTTTTTTATACTACTAGTAGTGATAAATAATAGAAGTGATTAGTGACCCAACAATACCCATTCACGACAAGCAATGACCTTATCCACTCAGCTTCTTCTATCTCTCATCTGTCCTCCCGCAGTCACAGGCTGACGCCGCCGTCCACCATCCTGCAGCCATCCAACCTCATGCTAGGACACGGAGGTGGCCCAGCCGTTCCCCCATGCGTCCATATGCCTCGCCCCCGTGCCTGCATTCGTCTTCCTCCCTCACCCCCATGCCCGCATCCTCCATCTGCCGCTTGCACGCCCGCACCAAGCGTCCGCCTCGCACCATGAGTCCAGGACTCCCGGAGCTAGCCGGCAGCGCAATGGGAGAGGATCTGTTGCCATGGATCCCTCCTTGGATTCTAGCGCCCTCGGGATCTACCGGAGTAGGATGCCTTGTTCTGGGCGGCGAGATCCTGGTGGTCTGGTACTGGTAGCGTCTATCTTGTCCTCATTCATTGTTATCAGCTCTTCTTCTGCTTCCTTCTCCATCTGGTTTTCCCCGTCCATGAGTCATGACTGATTTGTTCATGCAGTGATGGAGGAATTGCGGTGGCAAGGATGCACCTGTAGGTTCGGACTTAGGGACATCGGCATCGGCGTATGGTACTCGGTCTCTGTATGCGGAGCGGATTCAGAAAGGGTTAGGCCTTGTTTTGTCGGCGCGGTTCGCGGCCGTTTGGGCGTCGCTGACGTAGGCGGTAGATTGGATGACGTCAGCGACGTACTCAGTACCAAACATTATTCACTTTATTATTAGGAAGAGATACACACGTAAACCTGGCATCTAGGAGGCTGGATCTGCGGACGTCGAGATTAAAAATTACGATAAAAATTATGCAAAGACCGCCGCGACGAGCCTCCGGTCGTGGGTAGGTAGGAGAAGGTCTTCCTTGACGAAGTTGAAGAACCACGGGGCCGAGCGCCGGCCCAGCCCCCGATGACCGTGGCAGCGAATCACGAAGCACGCCGAGCAAATGTGATGTGCCACCGCTGCGCTGCCTCTCTCATTGTGGCGCTCTGTGCCCTGCCTCCCTACCGGCCCGATCGACAAACCCCGCCATCGAAGCGGTGCGCCCGCTGCCTCGCCCCGAGCCACGGATGCACCTGTGCCATGAATCCACTTAACGGACTAGCATGTGGGCTAAATGAAACCCGACGACATGCTGTGTTGCTTGCATTGGTCGCATCAGGCTCTAACCTTAATTCAATACTAAGAAGCGCCGACTAAATGCTCTATGTCTTCATAGTTTATATTTTTTTTGATGAAAATAGTTCATAATTATTAAGAATGGATATATTGGACATAGGAGGAGTGCATCATATGGCCATAGTGGGCTTGTTATAAAGTCAAATACTGAAATGCTCTATGAGATCAAGAGGCATGGTTATAAACAACTAGCGGAAATGGCGTTCAGTGATGTAGCTATAAGGATAGGCTATACTCCCGTTCACAAATATAAATATTATAGAATTATCTTAAGTCAATATTTTAAAAGAAAACATTCGTTTTCTTCTCCTTTTCAAAGCTGCGTTGGGAAGAACAATCATACAATGGATGGATCCATAACAGGTGAATCGATGGGCGAGCGCTCTCCCTCCCCCGCTCCCCCAACCTCCCCACCGCCGGAGCGCCGCTCCGACCTCCGGCGGCCACCATCCACCCCACAAACCTCCACCAGCCCAGGCCCCACCGCACCCCCATGCTCCCCATCCACCCCAGCCTCAGCTCCACTCGACATCGTTGACTACTCCTTCTCCCCTAGCCCAGATCTCGCCGGTGGAGATCTCGGATGCGTCAGGGGGGAAGCAAGCTGTCAGAAGCTACAGGACAGCCCCAAGAAGACCTTCAAGGAGGCCCTGCTCTCCCCGGGCGGACCAGGCGCTTCGACCTCCGCGAAGACCCCCCAAGAAGGAAAGATTCTTCTCCGCCGGGCGGATGCAGCTGGAGCGGGCACCTCTGGTGAACGGGCGTCGACGAGCACCACCTCGGGCTCGCCGCGCACGCCTGTCAGAGGACCAACGGGAGGCGCGACTGCACAAGCAAGGCCAAGGCTGCGTTCTCTGCTCGTCGTCCCAAATGGGAATGCCTCCAGACCTCTCTTCCCGGCTACGGTCAGAGGTAATGTCCATGGCCGCCTCTCACACCGGGTTAGGCCGCCTGCTACCCCGACGCAGCGGCCTGGCTCCCCAGCGCAGCGGCCTGGCGCGGCTGCTGGCTCGGCGTGCGTGGAGGTCACGGGTCGGCGCCAGCGCCGAGCACGCCCGCCACCGCGTCAAACTATACATGCCCGCCTCTCCTTCCCCAACCCACCACAACAGCGCCGACCTGTTCATCAGCGCCTTGGTCCCCTTCGCTCCACCATCGAATCCCCCTCTCCCAGCCTTGCTACCTTGTTCCACAAGCGCGCCGTGGAACGCTGTTTCAGATGCCTTGCCTCCGACCATCTGGCCCGCGATTGCCGTGACCCCCTCAAATGCATCCTCTGCCTGAAGTCCGGCCACCGTGCGCGCCACTGCAAAACCCGCCGCCACCAAGCCCATCCACCACCACCGCCGCCGTCGCCGCCGCCGCTAACGCACGTTGAATACCCCACCCTGCCAACCAACGCGACGGCAATGGCAGCCCCTCCGTCATCCACTGGCCGGCCGCGCCTGACCATTGCGTGTGCGCCATACACACGTGAGATGGTGGCCAGGGAAGACATCCTTGCCCACTTTGCTGTGATAGCCGTTGCAATCGGCGACGAGGTCCGTCCCACGTGCGGACAGGTCGCGCGGGCGTTCGGGGAGGCGCTAGAGCTTATGCCACACCGCATCAACGTCTCCATGTACCCGCCGGAGGGGTACATCGTCGAGTTCCCTATCGACGGCTCGCGTGATGACGCGCTGGAGATCCGGGAGGGTCTCTGGGTTGGGGGCACCCGCCTCTTGCCCCTTCCCTGGACGCCGCTGTCCCACGCAGAGGCGAGCCGGCCGGAGGACGACCTGCGCTACAAGGTGCGCCTCTGCATCGAGGGCGTGCCGATGCACGCGCGCCAGTACAGCACCGTCGCCAACTTGCTGCCGCCGGGGACCATCCTCGAGCGCGTCGACAACTTCCGGCGCCGGCCTTTCGACACCGCGTGCTGCTGCATCTGGGTTTGGGCTCTGGACCCAGACGCGTTCGCCACGGCAGGGGTGGTGCGGCTGGAGGCGCCGCCTGGCCGGCGTGAGACTTACTGGCACTACGACCGCCACGGCCGTCTCCTAGAGCGCCACCCGCGTCGCAGCCCGGTGAGCACGCTCGACGATGCCACACCACCGCCCCGCCGCGTCGCCCGCCCAGCCACGGCGCCGTTCTTCCGCAAGCGTGACCGCTCGCCACCCGGTGGGACGGGCAGCGGTAGCGAGGAGGATACTGCGTCATCGGGCCGCCGTCCGTACACCGGGGGGGGCGGAGTATGGCGGTGAAGCAGCGGGCGCGACGGCACCATCACAAGGGCGCACCAAGGGACCACGAGGCTGGGAAGCGGCAGGGACGGGGCCCTCCTGTCCAGTGAAGCCGACAAGCCATCCCTCACCTCTGGCACCTCTACCAACTCTGGTAATGCTGCCAAGGGGAGACCAAAAGGAGACTGCAAGCCTGACAGCCGACAAGGATGACGCCGGCGAGCTGGGTGCGAAGCTGAGCGGTTTGAACATCGCAATAATGGAGGAGCCGTTGCCAGTCGAAGCTGCAAGTGAGGGGGTGGGCCACGCACTGGGCTCCCCCTTCTTCGACCCCAAGAGCATATGGACTACATCTCCAGCTCTGCGTAAGGTAACTGGGCCGCCTGACCTCCTTAGTGGGCCGGTTGATGGCTGGGCCGAATGGGAAGCGGGCCATCAAGGCAAGGGGAAGATGGCAAGGGGTGCACCGGCACCACATAACCTTTATGATTATGTGCTTCATGAAAGGAATGCAGGTTGCAGTACTGTAAACTTGGATGCAGAGGCGGAGCACATGGCTCTCCCAGCAGGCCTTCTCTTCTCCCCGCCTGCGTCGCCACCCCAGGAAGACCAACCAGATCTCATCTCCTTCACCATGGAACCTGCTGCTGTGGGGGGAGAAGAAGACCAGGACATGCCACCACCACAAGAGGCACCGGCAGCACCAGCACCGCCGGTCCAGGAGGAAGAGAAGAACGAAGTGGACCAGCACGAGGCGGAGGTGGCAGTCGGGGATCATCAGCACCCAATCCTGCCACAGCTACCTGATGTGGAGCAGGTGGTACCGGCAGCACCAGCACCGCTGGTCCAGGAGGAAGAGAATGAAGTGGACCAGCACGAGGTGGAGGTGGCAGTCGGGGATCATCAGCACCTAATCCTGCCACAGCTACCTGATGAGGAGCAGGTAGGCATGGCGGCCTTCCTCCAGGAGATTGTGGTGCAGCCTATGCCACCACTGATGGAGCAGCCGCAGGAGGAGGAGCCGGAACAGGAGGAGCAGGACAAGCCGAGGCGCAGCACCCACCTGTCCAACAAGACTACAAGCAAGCTGAACTCCATCACCCGGGCCCAAGTTGTACTGATGAAGAAGCTGGACATTCTCAACCTCAACGAGTCACCGACAGAGGAGCACAAGAAACGGCTCATGGGGCTGTTCTCGGGGAAGGCACCAGCTTCTGCATTGGCTGCGGTGGAGGCGCTGCTGGATGATGCGGCTCCATAGATGGCATCCCTGAATCGAGAGGGCCTGAGTGCCAAAACATGATGATCGTGTATCGTCAGTTATCTATGTGTTTTATTTCCACAAATAAATGTGACGAGGTCGGGTGGATGGTTAGTAGGAGGCGTGATAGGGGGGTGTGGAGGCATGTATTTCATGTATGTGTCTCGCTTAGTTCATGGAGTCGCTGGAAGGTCACAGTAGGATTAAAATGCAATTGCTGGGCTGATCATCAGGCCAATGTTGTTGTACCCTCGTTCTCAAATGAATGAAACCAATTGCATTATCCTAAATTGGAATGTTCGTGGACTCAATGGCAGTGGTAGAAAGCAAGTTGTGCATGATCTGGTCCGTGATCATCATGCACAGGTGGTTTGCCTACAGGAGACTAAATTACAGCAGATTGATGATAGAGTAATCTCGGAAACTTTGGGTCACCAATTTGTGGGAGGATATGCTTTTCTACCAGCAAATGGCACATGTGGGGGTGTTCTGATAGCTTGCTCCACTACACAGTTCCTAATGCAGGACATCACTGTGGGATCCTTTACTGTCTCAGCAACAATCAGAAGTCGAGCAGATGGAAGCACTTGGAGCCTCACCGGAGTGTATGGGCCACAGGATGAGCCTGGAAAACAGATCTTCATGAGTGAAATGACAGCGATCAAAGCACACATGCTACCGGCATGGACAATAATGGGAGATTTTAATCTCATCTATAGAGCAGCAGATAAAAGCAATAGTAGGCTAAATTTCAGATTGATCAATGGGTTCAAAAGAGTACTAGATGATTTGGAACTGAAAGAACTGCACCTTCATGGCCGGAGATTTACCTGGTCTAGTGAGACTAGTGACCCAACCTTTACAAAGATTGACCGTGTCTTCTCTACAAAGGAGTGGGAATTCAGATTCCCAAGATGTTACTTACAGGCATTGTCCACGTCAATATCTGATCACTGCCCATTGTTGCTCTCTCATCTGCCTGCTACCACCAAACGAAGCTCGTTCAGATTTGAATCTTACTGGCCAATGCTACCAGGGTTCCTAGACACTGTGAAAGCAAGTTGGGATAAGCCGTGTGCATCACATGACAAGCTGAGACTGTTTCATAGTAAACTCAGCCGATTGACCAGAGCCCTGAGAGCATGGAGCAAGCAGCGAGTCCAACCACTTAAACTGCAAGCTGAGGTGGCGGCCGAAGTGGTATTGTTGCTGGACCAAGCTCAAGAACACAGATCATTAACACCCACAGAACTCGCTCTTCGTAAAAAGGCGAAGGCAAGGATCCTTGGCTTCACTTCCATACGCCGAATTAAGATCATGCAACGTTCCAGGCTCACATGGATCAAACTAGCTGATGCCAACACAAGATTTTTCCAATTGCGAGCAAACGGCAGAAGGAGGAAAAATTTCATACCGTCACTTCTGGATGGTCACCAAGAGATCACTGATCATGATCAGAAAGCCAAGCTACTAAGGGACCATTACACAACACTACTTGGGACTGCCACATCAAGGCATACTTGCCTAAATTGGGATCAATTGAATATTCAACAGCACAACCTACAGCTACTGGATGCACCTTTGACTGAAGAAGAAGTCAAGACAGCAATTCTCCATGCACCATCAGATAAAGCTCCTGGACCTGATGGGTACACGGGGCTGTTTTACAAGAAGGCTTGGGAGATCATTCGGGGTGATCTAACGCAGGCCCTACATCAGCTATTTAATTTGCGTGCTCATACATGGAATCTGATGAACTCAGCCAATGTGGTGCTGCTACCAAAGAAAGAGACCTCCCAAACACCTGCTGATTTTCGCCCAATTAGCTTGATGCACAGTGTGGCAAAGATTGTAACCAAGGTAATGGCAAACAGACTGGCCCCATACCTAAACAAGATAGTCTCGCCGAGTCAATCTGCGTTTATCAAGGGCAGATGCATACATGACAATTTCCAGTATGTGCAAGGTGCGGTGAATCATTTCAAGCAATCAAAGACACCAATGCTGTTCTTAGAATTGGATGTGGCCAAGGCATTTGACAGTGTCAGATGGGAATACTTGCTTGAAGTTTTACAGCGACAGGGCTTCGGCCAGAGGTGGAGAGATCTTCTATCAATTCTCTGGGCATCCAGCACGCCACGAATACTGCTCAATGGCATCCCAGGAAGACCTATCAAGCACCGTCGTGGCCTTCGTCAGGGTGACCCACTATCCCCTATGCTCTTCATCTTGGCCATGGATGAAACGAACCGGATTCTCAACGACGAGAATCCGACTCCCTGTACCCTCGAGATAGTCCCAGGAATAGCAGCTATCTCGTACAGAACTCATCTCAGTCGAATATCACATCCATACAACGATAAAAGATCCAATACATGACATATATAAAACATAGCGGTCTGGTACAAGCCCTCTGGGCTAAATCGACAATAAGAAACAACTACGAAGCGGTAGCTAAATCTTCTGGGTCCACTTCCCGCAGGCATCCTTGAGCATAGCGCGCACCCTTCAATCGTACCACCCGTCCTGGTTGAACTCGTGGTCGGGGTCTTCACCTGAGAACCCAAAGTCTGTCCCCAAGGAAATGAGACAGGTTCACGTCACCAACCATAATATGAAGCAAGCTTAAAAGTGGCTTATTCTAAGGTATAGAAGTAATCAACGTTTAAGCCAGGGTTTTCCTATGCAAGCAGCAGTAATAACCCAAATTCATCTCATCACCAACTCCTTTCCTCACATGCACAGTCGCTCCCCAGATCTACCCACCAGCCTCACATTCACATCGGGCTCGTCCTGCCACAGCAGGTTCCCGCAAGCATCATCCACCAACACCTTTCACTCACTAGTCGACTCGGTGAGCTCCCTCCCCACCTTGTCTCATCAGCAACGCTGGACCAAACTCTCATAACCCAAATCAAGGATAAGGTAAGAAAGCAGATTCCAATGCTAGTCGGAACTTATCAGAAGCGGGTCGTCCATAACCGTGGACACGACTATACGTATAGTTTACACTCTGCAGAGGTGGCACTCCAGGAATCCATCCGGGCTGCACGGCTAGTCCGCAACCAACTTGAGACACAGCCCACAGCAAAGACCCTAAACAGTAACGGCTTGCTGGAACCCTCCCCATACTGGGTAGATGGTGAGCACGGTAACCCCATGTCCAAAGGTGGAACTCGACTCGGTCCTTAATTGTCGGTAAAGCGAGTATCAGCGTCATAAGCGATCCGCCGCAACGGTCCGCAATCGGCACCCATAACAGGTATAGCCGCCCAAACTCCTCAAGTAACCAATATCCAAGAACCATGTACCCGCAACAGGTACTCCGTAGGGACTGCCCGAGTGCAGTCCCCAAGCACCCCGATCAAACGATCGAGTTGTTATTACTCGCTTACACCGCCTAGCTGCACTACACCTCCCATACCACCCACAACTCACGCCAAGAGGTTCAAATCACAACCAACCCAACTCATGCATAGCATAGCATATTCCATAAAGTGAGTAGTAGGTAGCAAGGTAACAGGATAATAACAAAGGCAGTGCAGGTGTAACATGCGAGTAAAGTAAAGCGCTAGCACACTAGTTGCATGTCTAATAGGTATTTCAGAGATTGGTCGGGCGTGAACCTGGGTAAGCTTCTTCCTCCTCTTCAAAGCAGTTGTCGGGGTAGTCCGGCACCTCCAGGTTCTCCGGAGCTCCTAGAGTCGCGGAAAATAAAATAAGACGCGGCTACTGGTAAAGAAACTCCAAAACAACGAGGAAAGAAGACCCAAGGAACACCAAACTCTATACTAACGCGTAGGTCATATTTTTAGAAAAATATAGAAACTGGTTTCATATTTTTCTGAGCTACGGTTGATTTATTATTAATTTTCGAAGTTTAAATCATTTTCTCAAAATATTAAATAATTTCCGAAAAAGAAAAACAGACAAAATTTAGCCTGCTGACGTCATCATGACATCATGCTGACGTCAGCAGTGGGGTCTGCCTAGGGTGACGTCAGCAGTGGGTCCTGCTGACGTCAGCAGTGGGTCCTGCTGACGTCAGCGTTGACTGGTCATAGGTCAACAGGGTCAACGGTCAGGTCAGTCAGTGGGTCCCGCATGTCAGTGACTGCCAGAGTATGACAGGTGGGCCCCAAGCGTCAGCGCAGTTAAAAGAAAAAGAAAAAGAAAAAGAAAGGAGATGGTTGGGCTGGAATTGGGCCGAAAGAGTTGGGCCGACCCAACAGGCTTGGGCTTCCGGCCCACGAACGCGAGGCCGAAGGGGCAAGGTGCGGTGGACTTAGTCCACCGTAGACCAAGAGGTAGGCCCACGGTGCACCGGGTTCACGGGATCAGGTGCGGCCGACTCGGGATCTTCTGCGGCTGTGTATGTGTCGGGCTGGTGTGGTCTTCGGTGTGGCGCGAGGCGGACGCGCGCGGCGGCGCGGCCAGGGCGCGGCGGCGACGCACCGGCGAAACGGCACAAGGCCACGGCAAGGCTCGGATAGCACGTGGTTGGGTTCGGCTCGCTCACGAACAACCACCCGCAGGGTCCTGGCAACCCAGGTCCGCGGCAGTGGCGTCATAGCGGCGGAGAGGGTACACGGCAGCGGACGGACGGCGGCGCTGTGCGACGGCGCAGCGGCACATGGCCGGGAAAAAGGGCCGATTTGCGAGCGCGCGGCCACCCGCAGCTGCTGGGCCACAGCTAGGTGCGCGTGTGCGAGCATGTGGTTGCCCACGGCTGCAGCACGGCCTCGGCGTGCGCGCGGTGGCCGGTGTCCCGGGCCGCGGCAGCCTTGGCTGCGAGATAAGGTTGTCGGCGGTTTGCAAAAAGGGTAAGCGGCGCGACGAGGTCCTGCAACAGATGATCAAGGCCACGTCACGAAGGTCGGGTCCCAGAGGAGGCTAGCAAGGCGGTGCGGCGGCGCTCGGCCGGAGACAGGGGAGAAGGTGGGGATCAACGACGGTGGCTCACCTAGGGGCTAGTCGTTGTACGCAGCAGCTCGGGGAAGTGCTTGCGGTGCTCCGGCGATCCTCTTGCTCCCACGAACGGCTCCGGCTTGGCCTCCCTCCGGTCTTCCCTGCGGCGGCGCAGCGCGTCGTCGAGGACGCACTCGGCTGCTCACTGCTGTCTCCTTGGTCCGGCTCCTCCTTCTCTTCCCTCCACTGCTCCTCCTCCTCCCACTCCTCTCTCGGTTAGCGAACGGAAAAGCCCAATGGGGTGGCGGCGGCTTGAAGGGGGAAGAGCTCCCTGGCGAGAGTTTTATAGGGCGGCCGCGCTAGGGTTTGCGGCTTGGACGGCTAGGGCGGCTTGGCGTCCGCGCCAGGGCCACGCGTCGCGATCGCGACGGGCCGCGAGAGTGCGGGCGCTGGGATTGGCTACGACGCTGCGCTTTTCGCCGGACAGAGAGAAGAAGGCGTGGGGGAGAAGAAGAACAGGGCGCGCGCGGGGCCCACTCGTCAGCGAGAGAGAAGGGAAGGTGCGCGCGGCTGGTTGCTGGGCCGGCGCTGGGCTGAAAAGGCTGGCTGGGCTGCTTCGGTCGGCTGGCTCGGGGAAAAAGTCTGAGGAGCGAAAACAGACTTCGCGAAGGAATTTGAGCCCAGAAATGTTAGTAGGGTTTGAATTAGTTTGAGTTAGCTTTTGTTTGAATTCAAATTTAGAATTTGAATTCAAACCAACCAAAAATCCAATAAAGCCAAAATAACTCCAAATCACAACTATTTGATCCTTAGCACTTCAAATTATTTTTAATTAATTTAAATTTTGTCTAAGATCAAAGGGAGCAAATAGAAGCAATCTTATGTGTTGGTTTGCATGCACAACAATTCACCAAAAAATTTTAAATCCTCATTTTTGCATTCATCAAATCCTATGGAAAAATTTAGGGTTGTTACAATGGATCCCTTGCAACGCCTACTGGACCGGGCAACACATAATGGGATGCTAACCCCCATTGGCGGCGACCCAATTCGGATCAGAACAAGCCTGTATGCGGACGATGCTGCTTTATTCATCCGGCCAATAGTTGCTGATATTATCAATGTCAAAGCCATTCTCAAGATCTTTGGGGATGCAACGGGTTTGCATACAAACATCCAGAAATCAGAGCTATACCATATATGCTGCACCGATGTTGATGTTGTCGCAATTGAAACGGCTTTCCAGGGGAAGACCGGCCAATTCCCCTGCCAGTACCTCGGTCTGCCTCTGCACATCGGGAGGACACGTCGAGCCGATGAGCAAAAACTGGTGGACAAAATTGGAGCGCGATTACCAGGCTGGAAGGGCAGGCTACTCACCAAAGCGGGTCGACTTGTCATGGTAAATTCAGTGCTCTCATCCATCCCTGTGTACCACATGACAATATTTCCACTGTCCAAATGGGCCATCAAGAGAATTGATAGAATCCGAAGGAATTTCCTTTGGACCGGCAGCGGGGATGTAAGACGAGGACATTGCTCGGTTAATTGGCGTCGAGTTAACAGGCCAAAGAAATTGGGAGGGCTGGGGATCAAAGATATGGAACGTTTTGGTACAGCTCTTCGGCTCAGATGGCCATGGCTGTGGTGGGTTGCTCCGGACAAGCCATGGAACGGTATGCCTATCAAGCTCACCAACATTGAAACCTGCCTGTTCAGAGCATGCACACAAGTGACAGTGGGCAATGGCGACAAAACAAAGTTTTGGAAGGATAGTTGGCTTAATGGCCAGGCGCCAATGGACATCGCACCAGACTGCTATAAACTGGCTTGGAGGAAGAATGTCTCAGTGAAAAAGGCACTCACAAACAGAAGATGGATGCGAGGGCTCAGGCGTATCAACTGTGAAATTGCACTCCGTCAGTTCGTGAAGCTATGGGAAAAAATTCAGGACGTCGTTCTGCAGGAGAACACTGAAGACACAATCATCTGGAGACCAACTACAGATGGTCAATACTCCACAGCGTCGGCCTATGACGTCCAGTTCTTAGGGGCTCTCTCTGATGGCAAATGGGATCTAATTTGGCATGCGAAGGTGGAGAACAAATGCCGTTTCTTCATGTGGCTGATGCTGCAACAGAGGCTGCAGACAGCAGACCGCATAAACAAAAGAGGAGGTCAGGCTGACCCAATATGCAAGATGTGCCGATGCAGACGAGAGACAACCTTTCATATGGTGGCCACTTGCAGCTTCTGGCGCAAGATCGCAAATTGGGCCGGATTTCAGCTGCCAAGTAACACCGGAGGAGTTCTGAATTTACGGCTGTGGTGGGAAAAACTAGTGCAGGCAGATCAGAGAAATCAAGCTAATCGTTTACAGACTATCGTATACACGCTGTGGAACCTATGGAAAGAACGGTGCAGGCGGGTTTTCGACAACAAGAGCCTCACCTCAACGCAGCTGCTGGGGGGGGGGGGGCTCCGACTCCCGGTGGTGCCAACGTAAACACTAACCAAACTCTTGTAAATATTCTTTCATTCTTCTATAAATGAAAAGTCAGAGCACCTGCTGTATTTGCTCAAAAAAAATATTTTAAAAGAACCATTGTACAATATGTAAATCTTTCTATCTATCTATACTATAAATATATAAAACTTTTGATAGCCAACAGATCCACCGGTCATTGAAACATTATCCTTTCTACGACCCCATCTGTCAGGCTCTTTTTTTCGTCAAACCACGCTTGACGAAACAGTCCGAACCCAGGACTACTCATCGTCAAAATATACGGCAACCAAATGTGACATTACCCTATGAAATATGAACCCATGACTCATCATAAAAAAAAGCAGCGTCGTGAGCGCCGATATAATGAAGGTAGTACGCGCGTGCCGCGCTACACGCGGGCATATTTGCTACTTTAAACTAATTTCTTTTTATAAATATTATTGATCAAAGTAGTAAATGAGAACTGTGTCGATATTCTAGTGCTTATAATTGTAGACGAAGTGAGTATTCACTTTCTTGCACTAAAA
This sequence comes from Echinochloa phyllopogon, assembly GCA_033239725.1. Taxonomy (NCBI): domain Eukaryota; kingdom Viridiplantae; phylum Streptophyta; class Magnoliopsida; order Poales; family Poaceae; genus Echinochloa; species Echinochloa phyllopogon. The sequence continues at coordinate 40,104,748 of BTCW01000005.1, read as the reverse complement.
CTCAATTTGTTGTGATTCTCAATGGTGGATTATTCTGATATCAGCGAGAAGTTTGAGGCGTCGAATGTGATGTGATGTTAGTAAATTAATATTATACAGTCTATGGAAAAAAGGAGGTAGCTTACTGTTTGGTGCCAACTTTCTACGTTCTTCCACTTCTTCCATCACGACATATAGTGTGACTAAATTTGATTCTCCAATCCCCGTTATTCTGTTAGTGACATGCATTTCCTCCCAAAACTTTCGCGGTGATCACGAGCCAATGTTCACGTCACGCCTTTTTTCGATATGGTGGATTGGTGGGCTCGGCCGGAGGACTCTAGAGTCTAGACTCTAGATTGGACTCTAGATGGGAAGAGGGCAGGAGCCAATGCAGTGCAGGGCAGCGCAGCGCAGCAGCGGCTGGCACAAGCAGAGCGCCTGCTGCAGGCCGGGGCGAAGGTCGTATATTGTGATCAGAGAGGTGCCAAATTGCCAATGCACCCATAGGAAAAATACAAAAACAATTATTAGGTCTAAACTTTTACCATATTTACCAAGTAAACTACCCTTTAATTTGTTCTAGCTTGGCCACTGATTCTAGGCCAAGTGGCAGGTCAAAAGAGCCTCCATACGTTTGCAGGAGCGTCATCCGCGGAGCCGAACATGAGCCGGAGGAAGCTCTTGCGATTGCTTGGTGAGACTGTGACGAAAAGGTGCGGCCTCGTATCAAGCCATACATATATTTTAAATTATTGGTCACTTTAGTCTCGTCCTAAAAAAATATGTAATTTTAATCATTTTTTTAAAAAAAATATATTTGCATCTGCAGTGACATGCACTTCAACATATTTCATGGTGGACCCAATTAAACTAATTTAATATTATAGATTTAATGTTTTCTACAATCTATTTTGTCAAATTTAAAGTAGTTAATTTAGGACAAAGCTAATAAAGTGACCAATAAATTGGAACTAAGGACCTACAATAATTGTAGGTGGTGATAGTTGCTGCTGGCAAGAGAGGGGATTTATTTAGACTTCTAAGCATGCTAGACATGTTGTACCGTGCCGGCACGACACAAGGACCTGCAGTCGTGCCATACTGTTGAAGCACGGCCATCGAAATTCATACTCCCTCCGTCCCGTAAAGAATGCAATCCTCACTTTCCGAGAAGTCAAACCATTTTAACTTTGATCAAGTTTATACAAAATAGTACTAATATTTATGTCTTCAAATCGATTTAGTATGAAAATATAATATGTGATTAATCTAATGATACTTATTTTGTATCATAAATGTTAGTAACTTTTTATATAAATTCAGTCAAACTTGAAATGGTTTGACTTCTCAAAAAGTGAGGATTGCATTCTTTACGGGACGGAGGGAGCATGCTTATATCATCTCCATACTAGTGCTCTATATGGTATAAAAAAGAATTTTAGAACTAGCAGAGAAAACAAAATTTGCTATATTAATATTATCGATAAATGTAATAATTGCCAGCATCCATATAAAATGAGGCCATTTGTTATTTAATGAATGATCTACCACGATTCCATATATAAAAGATAGATTTTTTTATTTCCTTACATGGCAATAGTTACTTAAGATTGTATGAAAAGGCAAAACAAAGAATATATCAATATATGACGGTCCACACAAGTGCCAATGGTCCGTTTCATGCCGTCCTGGCCTATGCACGCCCCAAGATATGGGTCTTGTTGTGCCACCATCATACCGAAATCCTAGGCTCGTGTTTAGAAAACCTATGCAACTTCCAAAAGCTCCCCCCCCCACCCCCCCACCCACCCAACCCAACATGACTTCTATTGTTTGAGATTTGTGTAGATTAGATAAATGAATGGGATTGATATGGGAGGCTGGGGTGATAAGAGCAAGAGAGGTGTGACAGTTTTCCCCACGTGACTGGTAACATGCATGAATTGATGGAATGTTGCGTTAGGATTTTAATCTTTGAAATCATTTTTCTTTCAAACTATAAATCTTTTTCTGGATATATTTAAACTATGATATTGGTTAGAATTTATGCAACAAAACAACCTTCAATTTAAATATATTTTATTTTATATTATTTGTCATTTTTTCGATAATTAATATTTGTGGTCCATATATAGCATGGCTTTACTGGCAGCCTCAGCTCGGCCAACCATACAATTGTTGGAACATATAACCATGGCGCATATTCCACTAGAACTCAAAACGTACGTGTAACTCCTGTCGTTGTATATTCTCCCTTCTTACCTCCAGACCATAGTAACAGGAAACGGGGTCGGTGCCACGTTCCACGATCCGGGAACGTCGTCCCAATTCGTGGGTCGGGGTCACCATGGGTCATCGTCCCAATTTTCGCTGGATCATCGTCCCCACCCCATAGGGTCGTAAACTCTGGTCAAGGTCGTGGAGGTCGCCATGGAGAAGCTCCAACATGAGGCACACGAGGAAGAAGCAGGCGACGAGGAAGAGCAGCGACTCCACAACGAGCAACGCCAAGTGTTGCTTGATCAGGACGTCGGTGCCCAAGACGGCCGGGAGCACGGCGATGGCCCCAATAAGCGCGACCCAGGCGGTTTCCAGCGCGTAGGTGAAGGCAATCGTAAGCGCGGGGCCTTTCAGCCGCGCCTTGGCTTTGCCGAGGATCGACGCGAAGGTGTGCGGCTCGCCGGAGTATGTCGCGACGGCAGCGAAGAGGACGAGGATCCGGACGGCCGAGCTAACGAGGAGAGAGACGCCGCGGGTGGTGAGCCAGAGCTCCCGGATGCTATCTTTGATCTCCTGGAGGAGGTGAAGGTAGTTAGGGCTGGTGGTGGGTTTGTCGGTGCTGTTGAGAGCCTTGGTGTCGAGCCGGATCTCGTCTTCGAGGGGCTGGACGGCGAGTTTGTTGTTGCCGAGGAGGAGCAGAGAGGTGACCATCACTGCAAAAACCGCCGCGAAGAACTTCCGGTTGTGGGTAGGGAGGAGAAGGCCTTCCTTCAGGAAGTTGAAGAACCATGGGGCGGCCGAGCTTTTCGTGGTTGCCATGGCTGGAGCCAGGGAGAGAGATAAGGTGGAAAATAAAACGGGATGACAAGTCGGAGTGTATTAATGGATCACAGCTTACTTATAGGCGAAGGGGTTGACTAGAAGTCGTGTGAGAAGAGTCCGCAGATAGAAAAAAAAGTACACGTGGTCGTTATTCTAAAATCTGAATTGATTATCTGCTGGGCGAATGGCCTGGAATTTCCATGCTTCTACAAGTCAGTTCGGATCGTCTGACCCTCTGTCTCCGCCTCCTACCTCGAATACGTTATGCTGCAGCACTTTGAATTGATAAAAAATTCGGTGAGTTTTTTTTTGAAAGACCAATACAAATATAGAGGCTCACGCATACGCAAACTCACCTCTATACATGCATACTTCCTCTATGAATATACACATGTAAACCCAACACCAATAAGTATCTTTAAGAGACTGAATCGACGGATGTCTAGATTAAAAAAATTATGATAAAAATTATGCAAATATCAGTACAGCCCACAGCTTGCCATGACTAATTCCATCGGCTTTTAGAACATCATCTGCGTTGGATGAGCGTGCCGGCTTTCAGAAGCGGCAAAACAAAACGCCAAGCCACTGGTCAACAAGCGGTCGTCCAGCCAGCCGGCTTGCTCCAGCCTGTATTTTATTTTTCAGTACTCATGATGTTCATGTTAATTACCTGGTGTTGAACGAACCGGTAGGCGGACCAGGCAGCTGATCTGCCCAGGCATCCAAAATCGGAAGCCTGCGAGCGTTGCCTGGAGCAGGCAGCTTTTCCAGGTCTCATAGCGCGCCTGCCGCCCGGGCAGCTCCAGGCGTCGACCGCGTGTAGACGAGGCGACGCCGTGCGGCTCGATGTGCCGTTGTGGCGCTTGCGCACTGCATTCTACGGCATGATAGCCCTGGGAGCTGAGAACGAAGCAGCACGTTCTTCTCTTAGTCTTAGGAGACCCGCTATTTTTGGCCGCAATGAGATGAAATGAAACCTGTGGGCCTTCTGATCAGAGAAGGTTCCAATATTGCTTGCAGGGATTCAACTTCGATTTCAAACAGGCATCAGCACATGAACGACAGTCGTTGTGTGTCCTCTTTGTAGAATTCGAACAGAATATGATAGTCGCACACATCGCGTTAACAGCAATGTCGGAAAAATCGTAGTAATGTAAAAAAAAACCCTTTACGCCACCGAAATGCAGCAAGGCATCGACCGTATGATTCTCAAAGTTCCGTTTTGCTCGGGCATAAGTACATTAAGGGACAGACACGAAAAAGTCAGCTAATGCGCACTTCAGAGCTCGACATGGAGAAAAAAATTTATTAGAAAAAAATAAACTGGCCGTAGTGAATACATCTGTGGTATTTACAGGAATGGAAGCTCAGGCTTTTGAGCTCTAACTAAACTTATTCTAACAATTAATGTCAAAAAATTGGGGGAGATCAACATATAACACAAATGAATCATGAAAAAATAAGACAATTAAAAACCTATGTGAGTGGCCTGTTGTCATCTACAGTAAATTAATTCATAAATTTCCGGCAGTTAGTAGTCTGGCAGAGGCAGGGCACTTTACGTTCATCAGCCTCATCAGGATCAAACAGGTAGTCATACCTACGAATCACACAGCAAATTATATGGTCAGTCATGATTATGATCTTGCAGCAATGAGAGATTCAAGTCAACAAACATACATTAGCTCATCGCCGGCACAAACATTCTTCTTGGCTATTAGAACAATACGGCTTTCATCATGACCAACACTCATAATCCGTGCATAGCAGTTTGGTGTGCACTGCATAGAAAAAATTAAACATCAAATGGACATCTATCTGGGATTTACAAATCTGAAATTAGGGCACATGATCCTTACAGAATGATTGATCAAGCGTGCCACGTTTCCCTTGTCTGTGGCATCAACAACCACTTCCTCACTGATTTTGAAAAGCTGTGCACACAAGAAAGTGAGCAATAGAATGTAATTATCATTTTGCTAGACAAATTATCAAAAGACATGGTCGATAAAGGTACCACTAACTATCCAATACTAATATACGCCACGTGTCTTCTATAACCATCCAAAAAGTAAGCAACAGAAACGGGTTATCAGAGATGTAACGGGGTATTCAAGTTCTTTAAACCATAATCATGTCAGATAACTCACATAGCAATCTTTGCCTTGCACGCGATATTTTTCTTCCCGTAAATCAGCAACACTTCTTCTGACCTGCTCACCACGATACTCAAGAACCTGAAAAGATAAAACGAAAAAGTGCCTGCATGATCAAATTTGTGGAATGGGAGGCAGTGCACTTATAAGAAATCAACTCTGTTAATTCAAGCTCAGTGAGAGGAATATGGCAGAAAAGAAACTCAGAATTTATTTTTGGGTTAGCAGATCACCAGTTATGCAAAATATATCCAATTGGCCAAAATATCGACATAAAGGTAAAACGTGAGCACTGCCATCACAGTGAAGCAAATCTAGATTCCTAATAACCACAAATCTGAAAACATCATGGTATGCTACACATAGTGTGGGTCTGAGGGAGGAAAAGTACCATTTCTCCTTCTTGAATATCCCTACGAGCAAAAAGTCCCCATCTATGAATTCCTGATCTACCAAAGCATACTCTGCTATGCTCTGTTTTCTGAAATAATGAAGGAAAAGAAATCATTATATCATACTAGCATAGAAGGTATGGCAGAAACTTAAAAACACCAGACACACTAACCTGTAAATAACGCAGACGCTCCTTAAAAGTAGAAAAAGATTCTGGGTCCCTCTCTTTCTGCAGAGAAGTACAAAGCTTCATCATAAGAAATGAACTTTAATACAAGAGGAGGAAGATCTAAGAGAATAAGTAATGCAGTAAATCAGAAAATTACCCTTGGTGGATTCAGGTTATCAATTTCATCCCAGCGGTGTTGACAATGTCCCCTCACGCGATGTGCAATTGCTCCCTCTCTAGATCGCTGCATGTCCATAGAACACAGTTAATCTTTCCAAACAGGTGGCATACCAATGGCTGAACATCAATGTAGAGATAATTATATTCTTGTGGATTTCAAGTTGAGGTTGGCAGGCCTTTTGCAAGTCAGGAACCTGGGTCACCATCGTATGACTGGCCAAGGGAGGATTGGTTACAGGTCCAGACACCATCAACCAATTTCTTTAGCCTAAGTTGAATTACCAGTCATTTGTAACGGATCCCCTCTCCAGCTGAGTAAAACTAATTTGGAAGTACAAGAGGCAACAATAGGATAGTGTGGGTGGCTCTACATACGTCTTGGCCCCAAACATGAAATATAAACATCAAATGTATCCCCCATGGTCCATGCATACTTTCTTTGGCATATTGGGTCCCTACTAGCAGTGAAAGCAGCATTTTGAAATTTTTGATTTCAACTACTAGGACTTCGATTTTTTGCTGAATAGTTGCTTATACTTCTTGAGGTACAAAAGTTTCCATGTAAAGACATAACAACCATATTATTAGCACAAACTGCAAGTTCCACAAAAACCATATTAACAAAAATATTCAACATATCTTGTTGGATGCAGGTACATATGGAACTATTTCTACAAACTTTTCCATAGTATGATCGATTTCAATGCAAGGTAAAAATCATGCATCCAAGGTCAGTAAACCAATTATAGGATAGTAGCCTCTTTGCATGCTTACTAGTTTAACAGCTTTTGCTGCTATTGCTATCTTCTAGTGAACCCTGCTTATTGCAACAACAAATTTTCATAATAATATAATATAATTTACCTTTAGATCTTTCCTCACATAAATCCGACATCTTGCAGTTGATAGGTTCCCTGAAATTTCAATTTCTGATGGTGAATCCATGGGAAGATCTTTCCTAATCAGTCTCGATGCAGCTACTTTGCCATTACTCGGAACAAGCTTCTTCGATGAGAAAGTTCCAGCAGGAGTTTGAATTATTAAAACATTATCAGGGTTAGGGGTCCTGCATATGAAATAAGAAGTCTTTAAACTCTCGATAAGGCAAATAAGGCCAAACAACATCACTGAATTGAACAAAGACCTCTCATGGTAGTAAAGTGTTAGCTGCCCTAATCTCTCTTTTTTTTTATTTCCTACAGTAGAAAAACCTTACCGATGATTTTCACAGTAAGAAATCTTCTTTGTCGTCTGCTTGCCATTTTTTTCCAGGCAGTGGAGCTGCATACATGAAAATTAATATTAAAAGTTAGACCTCTATATACAAACACAGAAAACAAAAAAATAATCGTTGATAAATTGAAATCAGCACAAAGGTATCAACTGCCATCAGTCAGTGTTGATGTACCTCCATTCGATAGCCTGCCCTTGATGCACAAATGGCATGGTAGTAAGTAGAGCACCTGTAGCATTGAGTGCATGAACCATGTATTTGCCTACAAATCACACACATCTGGAGAAATATATGAGAATGGAGAATACTTAGATTGTTATACTTTAGCACATGAAATAATGCCGTACTTGTTGCTCAAACCACTTAAGCAATTTAACGAGATTTACCTTCATAAATAGCAAAGGTTGAATGTTCAATATCCCAACAGCAGGTTCCATGAGCTCATCACTAGCGAAAGCAACCTGAGGCTGAAACCATGCACATGTCACATGGACCCACAAGTTATCAATATTCGTTGGCTTCAAAGCACCACCTGCAACAAGTACAAAACGCCACCGGGACCCAGGTTAATGATTTTTTTTCTTGAATACAGAAGAGAGATGCGTATCATTGAATTAAGATAGGAGAGAAACGGCCCAAATAGCCAAACAACCACACACCACACCCACAGACCAAGGTTTATGATTAGCAAAATACTCGGTAAAAAAGAAAGAAAACTGCACACAAATATTATAGTCCAGACTTAGTAGACTGTTTGGATCCAAGTGCTAATGGGTGAAAGTGCTAAACTTTAGCCAAGACTCAGAATAGTGAAAAAGCATCAACTTGGGGAGGAGTGCTAATGGGTGCTAAACTTTAGCACTAGCACTTCAGCCAATCCAAACAGGCCCTCATTCTACCCAATTGTGGTTGAATTTTAGCTACTCCGATAGTCATACAAGTTGGGAAGAGAGAAAATATCAAACAGGTATAAATGTGTAAAACATGTCGCCAGAATTATAAGCTTAACAGACTTGGGGTTGAACTCCTGAGCGGTACTAATAATGTTTTTCATCAAGTACTACTACTTTTGTTTATCGAATGCACCCAATTACTGAAGGAAAGAATTACAGAATAGCACGAGTATTACCTCTTACAGGGCAAAGACAACACTCCCTCTTTTGTTCAGGTTTTTCACAAGCCCGACAAACCCATGAGGTGAAGTCCTGCTTACCACTCACACCATAACATTCTTGATGAACTGCTATCTGACATCTGAACATGAGTGTTTTTGTTAGCTGCAGCTTGGGGTTTGCACCATATTTCAAAATAAATTTACAGTGGAGGAAAAATATGCAAATATTACTAGTCTAGTTACCTGTTACAAATCACAATTTTGTTGTAATCCCAATCTTCAACCCATCTACAAACTGCACATCTTTCTGTTGTCCATTTTACATTTACAGGATCATATGGGTCTGCGTGGAAAACAAAAAGAAATTCCACAAATTCAAATCTGTTGGGAGAAGTATCTTAAAAAAAACTAATAAGAAATCAAAGCTCCTATACCATTTAGCAGACCAATTAGCTTTTGTTTTTTCATTTTCTGAGATGAGCGTTTTGAAGGGTTTGTGGGACACACGCCTGGCTGATGTCGATCTATCTGTAAATCAAAATGTTTGGCAATCTTAATATACAGAAACAGAAAGCACAAAACACCAAGATACAGACCTAATTTGGATGATAACATATTCTCATTACTATTTAATGAATTAGTGCCAAAAGCTGAAAGTATATTGTGGCCATTGTACATACCCATTTTCCAAATGGCGTCAATGAGCCCTTAAGCTTAATACTGGACCTCCAATTTTTACTTCTGCAGCCAGCATGCCGCTCCCACTCATTGAACAAAAATTTCTGTCCCTTGCAAGGGCCACAATGGCAAGAAATTCTACCAAAAAATAGAAAAAAAATCCATAAGTCATAAGCAAATTTTCTATCACCGTTAGAGGCAGCAGATTTCCCGTATAATTAACACGGTGCAGCGCTTACAATTCGAGGTCTGGTAGGTATGTTCCTTCCATGTCAAAACAGACAAGCGCAACTTTGTCAGGCTTGCCTCCTTTCTGAGCAGAACTATCTTTTCTGCTTAACAAAAATAGCATACAGTATACATGATATTGTCAACAAAACGCACACTTTAAATGTGAGAATGACACATAAACAAATGATTTTAGCTTACTTGACATCAGAAAATTTTGTATTCTTCTCAGGGAGAGTTGAATTCAGTTTAACTCTACAGTAAGGGCAGCAATAACTGTTGTCTCGTAGAGCCTATCACATTTAATTGTAATTGTGAGAATGTTACATATGCCTTTTACTAAAACACTGCAGATGTATTTGTTCTGATTGTGAGAAAATAAAGATGAACCTTGAGGTTGCTGCAGTTTTCGTCACACTCTGCATGAACCCAACTTTCACAACCATGACAGCAAACCTGATTATTGTTTATCAACATGAGAATTTGCAGCTGCAAATGATGAGATAGACTTAATAATACTCAAACATGTACATATTGTCTTACCCATCTTCCACCATATTTATGTTGCGAACTTTTCAAACAAATTCCACAGTACTGTTTTGATCTCAAGATCTGCAGGTGCAACAAGTAGTATTAGGAGTAAGGTCTACATTGTACATGGTCAAGTTCTGACAACATAATAATCATAAAGTAAGTAGTCAAGACGGTATGCCAAAACATATACCCTGGCACAAAGTCTGCAAGAAAGTTGCCCCATCACATACAGCATCTTGTTTGCATCCTTGTTTGGAAAACAATTTCCACAACTCTCACACTGCAGTGCTCTTCTGTACCTCTGTGTGAATGATCAAACAAACATAACTATGAATTAGTCTACTGGGGCAATATATGATATAACTGCAGTAGTCTCACTAAGATATTAAAATCTAACTGTACCATTTATGCTGAAGTGAGCTCATACTACTAACATTAGCCAGTAAATGACAAACCTAGAACCAGCTACGGGGAAAAAAATTTGATGTTCTGCAGAGAGAAATCCTGAATAATGGCATTCTGCTTGTACATGGTAAACAATCAGCTAAAGTTTATTTGTTTCAAGATTTTATCATTTTCATACATCAAATCTCCTATGGCCCTTTGACCTCACCTAAACTTTCAATTTGAGGCAAGGTAATGTGGCATCATAAAGTTTCCCATTAAATAACATAACAGACACATTCAAACAGAACAGAGAAGCTTAGGCATAAGACATTGATTTGCTGTTAAAATCTCCTAAGCATATGCATATCCTTAGCTGTGCATCAACTGAAACAAACTTGTCAACTTGCCTTAATCTGTGGACGGCACTCGAATTCATTTGAACCAGTCACTTCATGTAAATCATCTGGGAAAGTGCGACACACCACAGGTTGGCCCTTGGTGCTGCAATCCATCGGTACTTCAGAGAATCCCTGATCAGCCAAAAAGGCCTCTTCTACTGCCCTCTGGAAATCAGCAGGTTTGCAACTGCTTAGTTCTGTCTGCCCTTGAAATCTGAAATGGCAATGCAGCTAGTTCTTAACACGCAAGCTGGTGGCATTCTAACCATGGTGAAGTTGCAAAAATAAATATCTGAGCAGATGTTTCAGCAGCATTTTAACAGCTGTAGTTATTAAATTCAATTGCAGTAGTCATAGATATTGAATTACTACTCACCGGTCCATATAGTCAACAAACGGAAATATCAACCCCTGCCTCACCCACACGTACTTCTGCAACCCACCATAGCATCAAATGCATCATTAAGCAATAGACATCCCCAAAGAGAAAAGCTTTAGCAGTTAAGTCAGTAAGTTTGAATATACCAGTCATTAAAAAATTGTACCTTCTCATCACTGAACTCTGTGCACCAGCCAAATAGCATCACACAAAGCACAGAGACACCGCGCGGCTGTGGTGGCATTGCCTCAGCAGTGGCCTCCTGAGTTGGGTCGACCACGACTCCTGGCCACATCGGCTGCCGCTTGCCAAGCTTTGCCCACACAATGTCCCCATACACAAACTCTTCAGTACAGTGAAAAAACTCCTCCTTTTCCTCTTCCTCATACTCCTCATACTCTTCATCCTCATCTTCCTCATCCTCCTCATCTTCCTCCTCGTCTTCCTCATAGTAATGCCTAAGCATTACTTCCTTTCTGTGGTAATTGCTGTATGGTTCATCTTCATCATGTACCGAGGTAAGGGTGCTGCAGGAGGCTAAGTACTTCCTGGAGCCAACAAAATTATGGTGCGCTCTGTATCGAGCCACCACGGCTTCCTCCTCATCGTCGTCATCCAGCTCGGACAATGCAAAGCTCCTGTCCGAGATTGCAGCTCTATCGTGCAGCACCCCGTTTTTGCGCACCAGCTGCTCTGTTTTGACAGGCGCCGGCGGCTTTGCCGGCTTCTCCTTCTTCCAGGGGTCGATAAGCACAGAGTCATTGAACCTGGAGGGCAGCACCTGGGTGCGGCCCCGCGAAGTGCGCACCACCGGCGGCCTCGCCGCTGCCGGCGGCTGCGCGGCCTCTGCCGGCGCCACGGGCTCCTCGCTCCACCGGAAGCCGTAGGCGGCGTACGGGATGCCGGAGGCCGGGACGTTGCCGAGCAGCTCGACGGGGAAGAACTCGTCGCCCCTCCGCCTCTTCCTCGGGCGGGGGTCGCCTCCCCCCTCGTCCTCCCCTCCCCCGCCCGCGGCATTGCATCGCCGCAGGGCGAGGATCTCCGACCGCTGGTTCCGCTTGAAGATCATCCCGGACCGCCGGGCCGGCCGCTAGGTGGCCCCGGCGAATTGGGGGGCCGGAACACCTTTGCAAACCCTAACCCTACCCGCCTGCCGCGCGAATTCGGCAAATTGGGGAGCTCCTCCCCCTTCCCGACCCCTCGCGGAGGCGGGGGGAAGCGAGGCGGAGGCGGCCTCGGATGGAGACGGCCAGATGTTGACGAAGAGAAATCAGCCTGGGATTTTGGGGATTTTTTTTTCCTCTCTTCTTCTCTGCGCTCCGGCGCTTGTTCTTTGTGTGTTCTAATGGGCTTCCAAGTACTGAGGGGAATAGAGAGAGAGAAGGGAGGAGGCTCGGTGGTGAGGGCGATGCGTTTTTGCCGAAGTTTCCTCGTGCGATTCGGGGGGGTTGGATCGGATAGGGGGAGTCGTTAGATGGGAATGGAAGTCGTCGTCTTCGCCGTGGGAGGTGCTCGTGCGGCTGCCGTCTCGATTTTGTGGTCGCTGATGGTGGCCGCGGCGGTGCGCGTCCATGGAGACGGAGCAGGAGTGATGGGTGTGGCACGAGTCTGATGGGCGTTGCATTTTTGTTGGCATCGTGGCCGGGTGGTGATCAGCTTCGTTTTCGATTTTTCGGGCGGCTTCGGTGTACGATTCGAGGTTGTGGGTTTGGGCTTGATCGAGATACTGGAGATGAGATGTGTTTGGGAGTTTCGATTTTTGGTGAAGGTTTGGTGGTGATGATGAAACTTTGGTGGTCTGGACTATGAAGGAGAGATTTGGCCATGAACGAGTTTTGTGCAGCGGCGGAGCGGCAGGCACACCACCTCCGTGTGGGGGGATGATGTCACGGGTAGCGTAGGCAGGCAAGGCAGGCGCTGTCGATGGAGGTCGATCGAGCTCGGATGCTGCTTATACCACACAGGCAGGCCCGATGGATGATGTTTTGGCCACCTCGACGGAAGCAGGTGTCGACGAAGAAATTTTCGTTAGTCTCGATCCCATTTTTTCATCTCGCTGTTTCGTTTCCGTGCCGCCTTGGTCTGAGTCTGATCGCGATTGCGACGCTCAATCTGGGGCCGCGGCACAATTTCGCTGTTCGTTCTTTCATCGGAGCTTGGATTCCTCGGCGTTTTCGTGTCGATCGACCTCCTTCGGTGAAGCAAAAATCGTGCACGGGCGGTCAGCGGCAGGAAGCTGTAGGTAGATCGAGGACGAGCCGAAGCCGAGTTAACCTGGGAAGCTTGTGAGTCCGAGCAAGACGAAGGTCTAAAGGAATAATGGAGTTATCAGTTATGGATCCTGCTCTGTTCTATCCTTCTTCTTTTTTTCTCTTTGCCTTTTTCAGTCATCTTCTTTGGTACCGGTTGGCTGGCTGGCCGTGCTCGAATCCACCCACGCGAGGAAAGGCGTGCGTCTTTAGCCCTTTAGCCGGATGCGGGGGAGACGACGGTGATTCCCCCTCCCTCGCCGCATCTCCGCCGTACATTCCCGCCGCTTCGTCTGGTTCCTGTGCCCCGGCCACCGCTCGCCGGAGTGTTCTGTTGCGTGACTGGCTGGCGACTTCGCCGGAGTTGGACAGCGCCGCAGCCCACGAGCGGCGTGGGCTTCGGTGGTGGGGCCCGACCAAACAAACCCACCGGGCGGCACGTACGGGGGCGGGGCTCGTCTGATTTCTGAACTTGTGATGGTGATTTGGTGGGCGACGCGCTAGATTCCAGCGGCCTCGTGCGAGAGGAGAGGAGACTCGTTGATTAGCGATTCGGGGGGCGACGACTTTGTCTTGTTATTAGTTTAACACACAAATCTGTTTGTGCCATGGGCACGGGTTGATTTCGCCGTGCTTGGCCAATGGAAGACGATGGAGGCAGGGCCGGAGAGAATCAGGAGATGCGCCGCGCCGTGCGCGCGCACAGACCACGGGGGGATGATGCAGTCCATGGCCACGGACGGAATCACGGTGGCTCGGGGACTGGGCAGATCAGATGGAAGCGCCGCTTGGTTTTGATTTTGGTTATGGTTGATCGATCTGTTCCAGCGTGTGGTGTGGAGCTTTTCTCCCCCCGGCCGCCGATATCGAAGACGATCCGGCGAGGCTCCAGCTCTGGCGGCACGGATTTTAGTCGTACTCGGTTGGATGACCGACCAAGTCGGCGGGCGAGCGCCGGAGTCGAGTCCGCCGCTCCAAAGGCCCCAGTTCCTCGCCCTCTCTGTTACGAACCTTCTCCTGTCCTTGGTTTCTCTCCAGTTCATATGGGCAACGCACGCCATTTCGCTCGTCGTGTATCTTGAGACACTTGAGGTAGATTAGAGAGAGGGCCCTCTTCCTTCCTGCCTGTGGTAACCAAACGCAACGCCCAATCAAGCGCACAGCTCCCCTCTCCTCTAGGCTCTATGTAGCCTTGGCAGGCAAGTGGCACGGGGAAGGCGGCGGCCTTGCCTTTGCCTTCGCCCCGCCGGTGCGGTGGCGCCGCTCGGGCCACGCCAGCCGCAGCCACAGCCAGGACCAGGCCAAGACCGTGCCGCCCGCGGGAACTGGCCCTGCCGTACAGGCTTGGATCCGCGCGTCCGGCAGCACGGGCTCTCGTGCTGGGGCTCCACGCCAGTTCCCGCGGGCGGCACGGTCTTGGCGTCGAGATGCGGCGCCGGATCTCAGGCTCCGGCCACATGTGTTTTACTTGCGAACGACGTCCGGTGTAAGCAGGCAGCAACCGATGCGTGATGACTCATGACAGTGCCAGGAACTAACGGGGCTTTGAGGCCTCAAGAGTGCTCTGGTTTTGGGTGAAGTGTCAAGTGGACGCTCCTTTTGTTCCTAGGATGATAGGATCCCCTTTGTTTTTTTTTTGCTCAGATCTGGTGGCGTCTGCTGCCATTCTCGTGATGATCGCGAGTCCACTCGACCACTGCTCTCCCTCTGGCAATCGCGTGTTCGGCTCTCTTTTGATCGTGCTGGACCTGGATTAATATCATCTTCAGTTCTCTTTGGATCACAATCCCTGAGAGATCAAACTTCCTCTGCTGATTCTTTCTGGAAAGTTTCTGTCAGCATGCATTCTCTGCGAGGGCTGCGCCGCGTATAGTACGCCCGCCGCCGGCCGCATCGCTCAGCCGCAACACGCCGCCGGAGTCCAGTACTCCAGTCGCCAAAGCGTCGACCTGCCTCTTCAGTTTTCAGTCCTTGTTCTCGCGGTGGCGCCTGCTTCCACTGTCCGGCACCGGGGCAAAGATGTTAAGAGTTTTTCCTATAAAAAAAAGATGTTAAGAGTTCTGGCCTCGTGAGAACGCGTCGTGCCTCGTGCCCACGCCACAACGAGCGTTCGTCTTCCTGTGAGAGACAAACGCCATGGCGCGCTGCACTGCAAGGCAATGAACTTCGAGAATCGAGACGGCTAGTTCAAGTGCCTACGGCAAGTCCACTCGCGTATTTTGAGCTTCAGGCTAGTTATTCAGAGCACAGTTTTGGTCAGAATATCCCAGAATGGTTCAGCATGGGCAAAGATGGAGCTCCAAGTTAAAGAAAACGCCCTCTCTGTTTAATCTTATGACAGGGACATGCTATTTTATGTTAGCTAATTGAAGAAAGAGTGATCGCGCTGTGCAAAACCACATATATAAAAGACAGTCCTATCCTATGAGTTGAATCTTATCTCTTTGCGTAAAACAGTTGGTCTCGCTTTTGCGGTGTATTGTGAGTTCGGATCTCGTTGACAGGGACACTACATCTACATGCTCGGTCAGTCTCGGTTAGCAATTGGAGTAACTGATCTCGGTTCTTGACAGTCAGCGCTGGAGGCAGTGGTCGATGAGGTTTCCATCTCTTCCGGATATTTACAGCTAGATAATGCCTATATTGAGCTAAGAGACTAGAAGCACTAGAGGTAGGAGATCAGGCCGGTGCCGAAGCCTGAAAAATATTATTCTGCTCTCCAGGCCGTCAGAGAATTGGACTCTGCTCCGGGCTGCTGGCAGATGTCGGCGACTGACGATGACCCTCCACGAGTAGTGGTTACCCAGCAAAACGAGTTAATCACAGCACAGCTGGTCATCAAACAAAAGTGACAGCTCCAGCATTGCTGTGCTGTGGTGGTCCAAAACGCTATCCTACCAAGAGCCTAATCCTCCGATCAGAGCCTCTAAGCTTATCTGAAAGACTGAAAGCCCGGCCTGGAAGCCTATGCTGACGGATAATGATACGTGCGTCCATGCTTGTGTGCCATCCAGGTGTTGTTGCCTCCTTCTGGCCGGCTCTTCGAACTGCCCTTTGGGTGGTACGCCAACTGCAGCCGCTTCTCATGAGAAGGACGCGAGATTTTGTGGCTTCAGTGCCTCATAGATATTTTGCTCTGACGGCAACATTGTCCTTCGAAAGCTTGGCACGGATTAAGGCCTGAGAGAATGACAGTCAACAGACCGGAAAGCTAAATACTCAACTAAAAACCATCATCTTGCTAATCTGCTTAAAGTTGCTTCTCATGGAGTTTCAGCACAGGACAAGGTGGCTTGTGGACATCTCTAGGGTCAAACTCGTATGCACAGAAATCAGAACGCAAAAGGCTTAGATGAGTCATGGCGCCACGATGTCATTTGGCTCTAGTGTTTCAGCTAGGGCAGGACGGCGCCTGCCGGTGGTTGGATATATGCGCAAGTGGAAAAGGGTAGGTGAGATAGAAAATTGCTTCGCCTTTTATCCAACCTGATAACAAGTCTATAAATAAATATCTGGATCCACGTTCAGGGACGACACATGCTCCGAGTGACTGACACGTAGGGCTTGCATTTCGTGGGGCCCTAGTTGATGAAAGCTCAGTAGACTGGCTTACATAAGAATGTTGTATAGGATGATTAGACAACGCTGATTATTAGAAGTGGGTTCAGGTTGGTGGAGGTGCTGTATGACGCACGCTGATGATGAAACTACAGTACAGTGTTCTTGAATGTATATGTCTGATGAATCATGCTGATTACTGAACCCCTTTGGGAGTTGGGCATTAGGTGTGGACTGTGGAGCGCGGAGACAGCAAACCTAACAATTAACAACCATAGTTCAAGTATTGATCAAGGAGGTAATTTGGAGTGCCGCAGTGACCATAAGGTAATAATAGACTTGCAAACGCTGTACAAAAGAACCGATACAAGCATTAGTCGAGTAACCATGTACTCTCTCAGTTTTGAATCTAAAAAATGGAGGGAGTATGATGCCTTTTTCCTAAGCAATAGTCCTAGAACTTGAACCTAGTCATCAAGAGATTAGACGACCTACTAATTAACTGGACATTAGGTTGCTTACTTATTCATATTGTGGTTTTAAGAGATATCTTCCTAAAATTGATGTCTTCTACTGAATATCCCTGCCCATGGATCTTAACTAATATTCTCTCCGTTTTTTGTTTAAAGGACACCGAGACAAAAACTTCGCCTACTGCCCATCCAAGTCCTGGTCCGCGTCAATTATTCATAAACATAATAAGTAGTATAATAAACTTTTTCTTTAGGTTTGTGTGGAGTATTTGAACTTTGTCTTTAGCCCATAGCCGTCGCATCATTGTTCTTGTCATGTTACACGTACAAGTGTATGGTGTGACGTTACGGCAAAATCATAGGAGTTCTTCAAACGTACACTAGTTAACAACAGCTACGGAGTATTTGGCAATTTGTGGAGTTCCGTATACCACATGGAAGATCGTCATATGAGTTCTGAAAATCATAGGAGCGATTTGCCAAATATCGGACTGAACCTTTGCCACCTAGCAGTATCCTCAATGATTAGTCAAAATCTCGGTGACGCCCCACCAAACCCAAGGCGCCTGGAAAAATCAAACGAAATCCATAATTCCACAACTACTTGCTGCGGCATGCGGCCAACACCCAACAGCCAGCGGCACATCCGGGCTCCCGCCCACCGAAGTCATCTCCCCACCCCATAATCCGACGGCCCACGCGTGCGCCCTCGATTCATACAGGCTGGCCGCACCGTCCGATCCTAAAGCGAGCGCCCACGGAAAACTAGTTAACAAACGTATCCGCTCCTGCCATGTGGGCCCTCCTCCCTCCTTCCGGTTCTTTAAATCCGCTCGCAAACTCGCTCACTTCTCTCTCCCCCCTGCCTCTGCCTGCCATCTCTCTTCCTCCTCCCATAAACGCCGCCGCCGCCCCGGCCCGGCCCCATCCCGATCTCCGTGGCAAGCTGCGACGCCGCCGCCGCGGCCATGGCGTTCGAGAAGATCAAGGTCGCCAACCCCATCGTCGAGATGGACGGTGAGATCCCATCTCTTGCTGATCATAATCCAATCGCACCTTCGCGGCGTCGGGCCGCTGAATTTTAAACTTTCCGCCGGGGTTTTCGGGTGCGGTGAGATCTGTGAGATTGAACCGTCGTCGCGGTGCTATACTTCGGTGAACACTGATTTGATGGGTGGTTGAGTTCGTGTACTGAGGTTTTTGCGAGAAAGCCCTCCCTGTACTCTGTAGTCGAGTCGCCGCGGCGCATGTCCGCGGAAACGCGGGAGGCGACTCCCTGCCGTTTGACAGATTGAATTTAAGCATGCAGCGAGATTCAGATGCGGCGTGGGTGCACGGGTGATCTATGTACGGAATTACGGATGAAAGGTGCAGAAAATTTGGACGAAGCCTGCGTAAGATGAGGCTGAAAACAGAACAAGTGGTGGTGGCCTTAGAGCTGCAACTTTTGTATTTCTTTTTGGGTGCAATAATCACGCTTTGCTTTCGGTTAAAATCATTTCGCTTGTACTGACCCATGTGCTGACTTTTTCATCTTCATCAAATAAGAAAAATAAAGGAGAATAATGCTCCTCCACCTTTATAAGAAAAACAACAAAAAATCCGTTTCAATGATAAGTTCGTAATGGATCATCTATAAGTATGATATAGCAGTGTTGTTTTTTCCAATCTTACATGTATGAAAACTAATTAATTTCCTTATAATATGTTGTATCATTTTCCTACTACAGGTGACGAGATGACCAGGGTATTCTGGCAGTCTATCAAGGACAAGGTAATCAATACTTAATGTTCGTTAATTGATTAATCTGCATAACTTTACTTTTTCCTGTTTTAGTTAAAGCTAGATGCTGATAAATTTGATTCTTTCAGCTAATCTTCCCATTTTTGGACCTGGACATCAAGTACTATGACTTGGGTATTCTACAGCGTGATGCAACTGATGACAAGGTCACGGTGGAGGCCGCAGAGGCTACTCTCAAGTAAGAGTTTGCATAACTACTTTCAGTTCCATTCCACGTGCAAAGGATATGCTTCATCTGCAGTCACACTGTTGAATTATTTCAAGTGCAATTTGCTCTAACTAACTTCATCATTATTAACCTGAATGTATTAGATTCTTAGGGATTTTCTTGAATTTTATTAACAATGAGTTCCAGCTCTTTTGTTGAAGGTACTTGACAAGTGACTGTTCCATGTACTTGTAACCGTTCTATATTTCTCACATCAAACCCAATGTTCTGCAGGTACAATGTGGCTATTAAGTGTGCAACCATTACTCCAGGTGCATTTGATTCTTCTGCATATGCAACATTCACTCTTCTTAATTTCATTGGGTTGAAATGCTGTTTATGTAGTAAGTTTACAGATCTGACTCTTTCAACACTGACAGATGAAACTCGGGTTAAGGAGTTCAACCTGAAGCACATGTGGAAGAGCCCAAATGGCACAATTAGGAACATTATAAATGGTAATGTGCCTCTGTAATTTGTGCAATGTACATAATCTGGTTGTTCACGCTTCTCTTTCTGCCTGTAATCTTTAGGCACCGTCTTCAGAGAGCCAATTATATGCAAAAATGTTCCAAGGCTTGTTCCAGGTATGTAAGGAAAATGTGAAACTACTGTACATTTTAATGTGCAATGTTGTCCTTCTAAACTGAATGTTGGTGAAATCAGGATGGACTAAACCCATTTGCATTGGAAGGCATGCGTTTGGTGATCAGTACCGGGCTACTGATGCTGTTCTGAAGGGGCCTGGGAAACTCAAGCTAGTTTTTGGTACGGCTGCCTACATCACATCATTCAACTGAATTTATGAACAGTGTTTTGTTCCACAGCTTTACATATATTGTTTTATTCTTTTCCTTTCAGAGAAGTGCTGTTAGAAAAAATTGTTCCTTATTTTTTTCTTGTTTTGTTTTCAATTGGTAGAGGGAAAAGAAGAACAGATCGATCTGGAGGTGTTCAACTTCACTGGTGCTGGAGGAGTTGCCTTGTCTATGTACAACACTGATGAGGTACTGCATTTCATTACTAGCTCAATGTCTTTAGTTACAGATAATTCTCACTAGTTTTCTGAAGATTTCTTTAATTTCTGTGATAGTCAATTCGAGCTTTTGCCGCGGCTTCTATGACAACTGCTTATGAGAAGAAATGGCCACTCTACCTTAGCACCAAAAACACAATCCTGAAGAAATACGATGGCAGGTGCGTACATAGTTGTATGTTCCTGTTATTCTAGCTTCTTTTGGGCTTCTAGACAATTTGGTCTTATTTCTGATATTCTTTGACTTTGCAGGTTTAAGGACATTTTCCAGGAGGTCTATGAAGCGGACTGGAAATCCAAATTTGAGGCTGCTGGCATATGGTAATTACCATGTTCTGTTGTTTGCCCAAATCTTCCAGAAAGTTCTCACAGTATGTCATGATACTGAATTCTGGCAGGTACGAACATCGTCTGATTGATGACATGGTTGCGTACGCGCTTAAGAGCGAAGGAGGCTATGTGTGGGCTTGCAAGAACTACGATGGAGATGTGCAGAGTGATTTCTTAGCTCAAGGTCATAATTTACTACTAAATCCATGGATAGAATATGCTTAATGTTACATTTTTTCCATCATGTGGTAATCAAGACGGCAAAAGTGCATTCTAAAAATCCTATTTATATCAATGTGCAGGTTTTGGCTCATTGGGTTTGATGACATCAGTGTTGGTATGCACTTTTCTGACTTATTTACTTTCACAATAGATGTCACAATTATTTGATTGCAGTCGTGTGCTAAAGAAAACCTTAATTTTGTTTGGTCAAGTGTCATGGCTGGTCATATTTCTTTATCTTTAGAGAAATACATGCTTCACATTCTCATAAAGAAATACAATGATGCTGATCCATTCTGTATGTAGGTTTGCCCTGATGGAAAAACTATTGAAGCTGAAGCTGCCCATGGCACGGTTACCCGCCATTTCCGTGTTCACCAGAGAGGAGGTGAAACCAGCACGAACAGCATTGCCTCAATCTTTGCTTGGACAAGAGGACTTGCACACAGGTATAACTTCTACTTGCTAGAGTCCAACCCTTGCTAGAGTCCTCTGTAATATAAACGGTGGGAGCTTTTGTCTTTGTTTAGCTGCATAATAGTAGTGCCTAAGAATACCATCATTTGTTTCACCTAAAGTTCAAAATTGTTAAGTAATGCAAATGTATCAGCTTGGCTATGAACTATCATTCTTCTACTTGGACTTCGGTTCTTAGGGCTTAGCTGATTCACTTGGGTACTCTGTCTGTGTGCATCACAGGGCTAAGCTTGACGACAATGCTAGGCTACTTGACTTTGCGCTCAAACTTGAGGCGGCTTGTGTTGGAACTGTGGAGTCTGGGAAGATGACAAAAGATCTTGCACTTCTTATTCACGGATCTGCTAAGTATGTTATGCTTCCAAGTTATTGCTGCATCTAGTTCTACTGCATTCTTTTCTTGCTTCATTGCTGGCTCATCTTAATGCCCTCATCGATGTCTGACTTTCTTTTCTTACACACAGTGTCACGAGAAGCCATTACTTGAACACTGAAGAGTTCATTGATGCCGTTGCTGCCGAGCTCCGATCAAGACTAGCAGCTAATTGAGCTTACAAGAAACTTTCGGCAACTTCATCATCACCTATCACTTCAAGTCATCCCGTTACATCATCACCCATCACTCCAAAGTCATTCGGTTACATCGGCATTGTCATTCATGTTTCGTGATGGAGTGAATGCTCACTGCCATTTCCATGTAAGCTAATTCAAGATGCTAGTGTTATGCGCGCACTCTAAATAAAGGACATATAGAACGATTGACCAGTGCTATTATTGGGTTACCTACAATAAGCTCCATTATACTTGTGGATATTTATCTTGTTTTCTCCACATTTCCTAGTTCACCGATCATCGATTTCTCTATTGCGTGTAGGAAAAATCTTTATCTTCATCTCGAGTGATACCCATGTTCCAGTCTACCCCTATCAGGCCGGAAACTATGACTGCGTCAAGGCATTAGCGAACAATGAGCGAACGCAAACTGAGCTAGAAAAGGCCGAGGAGGCATTTATGTTATTTTCTGTTCCGGTTAAAAAAATAAGACCTGCTCCGTAGACCCATCTTTTGATAATATGGCAGTATTTAATACTTAGGGAATGCATTTTTAAAAACTGTTAGAGGAAGGTTTCATTTTACTTGCGCGAAGGGGACGAAGCTGGAGGGGAAAGACTAGGTTCCGTTACTCGCCTTGTCGAGCCAATGAATATCACCTCCGACAATGTTGCCGGCGAGTGGTCCGCCCACCACCACCACTAGGACAAGGGAAAAGAGGATAACCATTCTCAACACCAGTTTCATACAGAAGCTAAACCAGTAGAGAATAAACTATTACTAGTAAAAGAGAAGCATGGCCAGCCCAACTCTCGTCACCGGCGAGCGCGCCGAAGGACTAAGGAGAGGAGGGCCGGAAGCGGGGACGCCGGGAGTTCTCTACAGCGATGCTATTTACCGGCAAGGAGGCAACGACTGTCTCAAAAAAAAAGGCCTTCTCTAACGACGTGGCCAAATCGCCGATATACGTGGACGTGAGAGAAGATTAAATATTGAAAACAGCACGGGAGCCCTCTATCAATGCGGTGGGACCAAGAAATCAGAGACACAGGACTCCTCGAGGGATGTGCGAGCTATGCGACTGCAGACTCGCTAGCGCGCCGAATTTTGCCGATCTCTCTCCTCCACGTCACAAGAAAACAGATTTGAGCTAGCGATTTCGATCACCTTTGGAGAAGGCCTAAGGCTATCTGCACTGCCACATGCGACGCGGTACTACCGTACGGTTTTTCAGTAAAAAACACTGCAGCGGCATACCCGTTCGGCATGGAAGCCAATACGAGGGTGAACGCCAAATCAAGCGTGCGTAGTGGCCGGACGCTACCACGCCACGGTGGCGCGGGCCCAACCGTTGCGCGCGCTCCGCCCGGCTGGTTCGCCGCCCGCCGCAGCTCCTTGGCCCGCCGCCTCGCCGCTTACGTATGCCGCCTGCGCCGCCGCACGCCGCTCCTGTCGCATCCGGGCCGCTCGCCGCGCTGCACCTAGTCGGCAGTCCGCCGCCGCCAAGAAGGAGAAGGCCGTCGCGGCAACGCCGGTGTCCGTGCGCAGGAGACGGCAAGGAGCCGCGCGCGGGAGATGGCAGGCGGGCAGCCGGTGCCGGGCTCCATCGCCGTGGTCTTCGTCGAGGTGCGGAGGAGCGGGTGGCAGCGGAGCTCCGGGAGCGCGCCGCGAAGGAGGTGGCGGGGGAGGGGAAGGCCCCAACCGCCCCGCAGCCGCGGCGCTTGGCCCGTCCGCCGCGCTTGGTCACGCTCCGGGTCGCGCTGGCGCTGCTCCTCAATGTAGCACGCCAGCCGCTCGTCGCCGTCTGGCCGCCGCTCCGCGCGCCGACCGACCGTCGCCGCTCTGCGCGCCAGCGCCTCGGCGAGGCCACCGCCCACCCGCCGCTAGCACGAGCAGAGCAGAGTAGCCGGAGGAAGCGGGGGAGGGGGCGGGTGAGGGAGCGGCGGAGGAGCTTGGCCGCCCGCCCACCACCGCCGCACCGCCCTAGCTCGAGGCCGCCGCCGCCGAAAAGGGAGCTCGAAGAGGGAGGGATCACTGGTGAGGAGAGGCGGAGCCGAGGAGATCCATGGGAGCTCGGCCAAGATCCGGCACGCCGGTCGCCCCTGTTCGTCGCCGCCGCCAGGGAGTGGGCGCCGCGAGGGAGAAGGTGGAGCACGTCGCCGGCCCCGCCTCGCGCGAGTCCCTTCGCCACGCCGCCGCCGATGGGTTGGGGAGGCGCCGGAGGTGGGGGAGATGGGGACGGAGGGAGTGAGGGAGGGAGTGCGCCGGGGAGAGAGGTTGCCGGAGGTGGGGAAGATGGAGTCCCCTCGCCGCTGGCTGGGGAAGCCGGCCCTGCCGCCTCCGCCGCAGGAGAGAGAGGAGACAGGGAGGAGTGGGCCGGCGGTGGGGAAAGCAATGGTCGGCGCGGGGGGATGTGAGGAGAGAGAGGTGATGGTAGCTGGGATGATTGATTAAAATATGGTATAGTTGGTATAGACTATGAGATATGAAGAATGATGGGTGCGGAAAAACTGGGACTGAATTAGAGAATCTTGATGATCATGACAGAACATTCTTTTTAGAGAATGAAGATAGAGTACCACGAGTGTGGAAAGCCTAAGACTTGGTTGACCTTTATTTTCTTTTTAAACCTAAGTGTGACCTCATTCCGCCGTAAAACCTTAGCATTAGTGGCGAAGCCAGGATCAAAATCTACATATAACGAATCTACTACTACCAATTCATATAAAAGTACGTCCAACAAAAAATCACGTTATAATAAAATACAAATAAAGTACGAACGTACTAGACATTACCTTGTGAGTCATAATTATATGAAAATGTCAAATATGGCTAAGTAGATGATTGGATAAGTATATTATACAAGTACTAGGTGCAGTGAGGCAGGTGAAGAAGATCCATCCTCCGATGTTTTAATGCTTAAAGTGCTTCATGATTAGAATGGCAACAAGTGCAGATACAGATGGATTAACCAAATTTATAATCTAACTTTCTCACCTTTTAATTTTTTTCCTATACCGCTGGCATTTGAAATTGCGAGTCGACGATAATTAACAACATGATGATCTTGAGGGGGATTAGACGTAGACTGTTCGGCCAGATTTGTTTCCATGGCATGCTCTCCGTTCGCCACCATCACAAGCCTCATCATCTTGCATCGATTGGAGGGAGGCAGCGACTAGACCTTCATCAGTTTGTCTTCTATTGCCGAGGAATCGATCCACTCATCCGCATGCCCCTTTAGTTTTCTCATTCATATTGTGTATTATGATGGTCCAAACTCCCAAAGTTTAATGGCCCAACGGCCCAAACTCCTAAAGGCTGTAGGCAGTTTTCTTCTTCATCCTTCCCCAGAAGACAGAACGAAAGAACTCCATACCTGCTCCATCCATAGTGGATCGGCAAGCAACATACCTGAGAAGAGGAGGGGAGGGTTCACCGGCCACGGATATGGCGGCCGCCATGGCTCACCACACCGGTGGCTCCGCCACAGCTTAGCATTTCTACGTAATTTTTTAGACTCCAAATACTACCTCCATTCCAAATTACTATTCCTTGTTGACTTTTCATTTAACGTTTGACCATTCGTCTTATTTAAAAAAATTTACAAGTATCATTTATTTTATATGTGACTTGCTTCATCATCGTATATACTTCAAGTATAACTTATTGGTTTATATATTTGAACAAAATTTTTGAATAAGACAATGGTCAAAGATCATGAAAAAAAATCAACAACGAATAGTAATTTGGAACAGAGGTAGTACATAGGTACGGCTTGACCCAAGATGTCGATGGGCGTGTGGAAAAATTAGGAACGTGTTTGGGCGCTCGTTGGGTTTCCTTGTTTATTCCTAAGGTTTTCAAAAATCTAAATTATTCCCTTCAATATGGCTAAAATCTACAAAATCTCCTAAATTATTTTTAGTTCAATTTAACGACTATATCAACAGGTTAGTTTTACCTCTTAATGCTATTTTTCGTCTTGATATTGGACCTTTTATAATGATATTTTACCTCTTAATGAGATTTTACCCCTAACTGCGGCTGGGGCACAAGTGTAGTTTTCAAGTTAAAATTTTACAAAGTGATAAAAACATCATAATTTGGATTAAAAAGGATAATGATTTTATTATTATTTGATAGGTTAGATATCTATAATAATAAATTAGTTCTTGTGATATAAAGTTGTATAAAAAGTAAAAATGACAACGTCTATTATCACTAGAAGAATATTCGTGCGTTGCTACAACGTAATTGTAGTTACACTTTTAAAACCCACATTTTTAAATCGTTTTCATTATATTTTTCTTTGAAACCAAGACAATTTCATTCTACTTAACTACCCACATGTGGTTAGAACCTACTCTACTAGAATTTGGTAGAGAGGTGACAATAATCACTCCATTTAGTGAAAGGGCATGTGGTTAGCCAAGTTCGACTTTCTGTGTGAACGAATAATTGGGTTTGGAATAAAAAAATAAAAAATAGGTAGGGGCTTCCCCTCCCAACTTCGGTAAAAAAAATAACCACTCCATTTACACTGCAATTCGCTCCTCACTGCCCCCTAATTAATCTCCACTAGAATCATTTCTCACATGCTCTCCACCAAAATCACTCTTTAGAAAAGTTAGGAAGAAGTCTACATAACCCCCCAACCTATTGGACTTGAAACACTTCACCCCCTAAACTACAAAACCAGGTAACCAACCCCGTAAACTTTAGAAACCGGTGCACATAACCCCCTCTAGTGGTTTTGTTAGGCGGTTTTGTAAATATTTTTGCAGAAAACCCCCTAGAAAGATCAAACTCTTGCAAACAGATCCTTCTGCGCCGTCCTCATCTCTTCCCTTCTTTGTCTTTCGCGCGTCGACGGCGCCGTTGCCGCCGATTCGTCGCCGTCGACCCACCGCCGCCCGATTCCTCTCGCCCACGCCTTCACCACCTTCCCAGCTACGCCCCTGACCACTTCACGTCCAGCCCTGAGCCTCGACGTCGCCGCACGCCGTCGTCTTCAACCTCCAGTCGCCGCCGACCGTTCAAGCTAGCATCGCCGTCGCCGCCGATTCATCGTCTTCGACGTACCGCCGCCCGATTCCTCTCGCCCACGGCTTCACCACCTCCCTAGCTACGCCCCTGACCACTTCACGTTCAGCCCTAAGCCTCGCCATCGCTGCACGAGTTGAGTTGTGCGCCGCCGCGGGAAAACGGACGCGCCATGGCCGGCGCTGAGGGGAGCATTGCGCCGGCCATCCTTCACGACTTGCTGCTAGTACATAGTGTAGAGGAGGTCGCCGCGAAGCTTTAGAGCAAGCCCTTGCTGCCGGACTCACCGCCGTTTAGCCGGCCGACGAGCTCGTGCGGAGCGCCGCCGCTGTTGTCGTCGCGCACCGCCGTAGGGCCGTCGCTGCTAGGGGATGGACCCATGGATAGACTCTTCATGTCGAGGCGATGCCATCGGACCACTTCCCGTCGCCGGAGACCTCGCCGGCGACGAGATCGAGCCGGCCGGCCGGCCGCCGGCATTAGTTTATGGCCGGAGGGACCTATTTGCAAGATTTTAGAAATGTTCAAGGGGTTTTATGTAAATGTTTTTGCAAAACCGCCCAACAAAACCACTATAGGGGGTTATTTGCACCGGTTTCTAAAGTTTAGGGGGCTGGTTACCCGGTTTTATACTTTGGGGGTGAAGTGTTCCAAGTCCAATAGGTTGGGGGGTTATGTAGACTTATTCCGAAAATTTAAAGTAGATAGAGTTAGAAAAATCAGACAGTAGACTCTACTAAAATACACTTATTAGTACACTAATTACGTCTTCTTACAAAGGGGATAGAAGATAGCTAGCAGCGAGAAGCAAATGTGCAAGCTGAGCATTACCATAAAGCTTTTACTGTTTTTTTCAGCTAACGGAAACAAGATTTGCCTACTAAGGTAGCACACATTAGGTTGCACTATGGATTATAGTCAATGTTGCAAACAAAATAAAAAAAGGTGCGCACAAATAGATTTCATTTCCTTCCCGGGGTCACTGTAAAAGGGCTGTTCCTGTAACTTCATTTCTGTTTGATTTAGAAACAGAAACACTGACTAGATTGGTTTATCACTGTTTAGTCCACACGAGTGCATGATAATGAGAAACGAATTCATGATACTAGAATCATAGGATCACTTTCATGATGAACGGTCATAATAGTTCTGAAGCGTCCCCTCAAAAGAGAGAACTTAATGTGATACAAATACCAGTCCCAGGATGCTGGTTCACATTATTACAACAGATGGTTCAGTACATAAACGACGTTACGGGAGACGGTGGCACTGCAGGGCCACTACGAACATAACTAAAGCTAGACTCCAGATAAACAGGTTGATAACATAGAGGTCTTCATCAGAGTGGATATCCATGCGGCTTCAAGCGGGTGACCCTAACACACAGGCAAAGGTTGGGTGCAGAACGAACCCCCTCTAGACAATGTCCTCAGGCACAAAGTTCGGGTCTGCCTCTGAAACAAATTAAGCCAGGGTGAGTACATATGTACTCAGCAAGCACAACCACCACCACGGAAAAGATACAACAGAAGCATGCAAAGGATAATAAACAAGGATGGGCTCATGGTTTATTTTGCAGTAAAGCCAATTTTTACACATGCAAGGGCTGGGTTTTGCAACAGGTTTTCACAAGCATATTTCTTTTTGTTGCATCGATAAACATGATTATTTTACTCACAAGGTTTTGACGCTATCAGATTCCCCATCTGTCATAGCCCACGCCAACACGTTTTCTCAACTCAACATTCAAAAAACACATTCTTACTCCAAAACAGGGGACTAGTGAAGTGACCAAGCCATAACTCGCCCAGTACCGTGGACACGGCTATCCGGATAGGTTTTAACTCTGCAGAGGTGTACACAACCACAAGTAGGCTACCACAACATGAACACCTTAGTGTCAGTGCAGCTCCTTCAAAGCCATTACCCACCATAACTAAACTGATAGGTTACTATAGAAGCAACCAGGGGGTCAGCAACCTCCCCGTGAGGTTCTACCCAGGGGCATACCTCACATAGACCGTATCCCCAGCTCCATGGCCCTCTGTTGCTCACCAGCACACCACATAACCAACAGCTTAACTAGTGGGAAATATGCTAGGCCGTTGCCACATATAACGGTCGAGTGGTGGTACAATAAGATGGGTTAGGCTAGATGACACATCAACATTATCCAAAAATTGTGATAGGATAGACAACTCCCACCATGCCCGACCACACAGGTTCGAGCTCACCTCGGTATTTCACACAAGAAATACCGTCTGTCTCATCCCACACGGGTGCTCATTTTATTCCCAAAATTCATCTCTTTTATTTTAAAACACGCACACGGTTGTCCTTGTAAACATCATTTGATTGTAAAGGGGAGTGTAACAGTAAAACATTCCTAAGCATTTCTAGCAGTGACTAACATTCAAACAGAGCAATGTCATATTTAAACATTAATCTAGGTTGTCACGGAAGCAGTCATAGCAATCAAGGAATGACTATCCAACCGGGTTTAGCAGTAAAATCATGCAGGTTTTATAAAACAGGCTATGGGCTATGTTTATAAAAACTAGGACAGCAGTATGCATCAAAGGATGGGATTGCACTTGCCGTTCTCCCAACCCTCGGGGGATTCCTGCCCGGGGTCTTGGTCTCCAAGCTCCTGCTCGTAACCCTGCTCCTCCTCAAGTTCTTCCTCGTTCACAGCAGTGTCTACGGCACACACAAACAAACATACAATAAATAAAAGGAAAAAAAAGTTTTTGCTGAGCTCCGAAAGAAAGAACAGAGAATAAGAGAGTGATGGTGGTGATACGATTATTTTTGGATATGGATTGAATGGATTGGCGAAAATATGCTGGTGATTATTGTGGTGGAGTTTGGGGTCAAACGGGATTAAATTGGCGCATGAAATGACGAGTTTAGTGGAGGTTTAGGGGCTGTTTTAAAGGTTAAGGATCTTTCTATAAATACTTAAAAGGTCAGGGGCTTTTGTGGAAACGGTTAGAGAGAGGGTGAATAGTGTCTGGTGGACTGCGGGTTGATTCGGCCAAAACTCAGGGGGTTATGTGCAAATGTACCAGAGAGAGAGGGGTTTATGTTCTTTGGACGTCGGGTTAGAATAGGGAGAAGGTCAGGGGGTTATGGGCAAAATGCCCCTTTCTTCCTCGCGAAACAGAGGGTGAGGGACAGAGGAGCGACGGCGGCGTTGGTCGGCCGGCTCGCCGGCGTTCCGGGCGGCGATGGGCGAAATTGACCAGGGGGAAAGAGAGAGTGAGGCATGGCGAGTTCACCCATGGTCCTACCTCGGGCGGAGATGGCCGGTGGTGGGCTGCCCACGAGGGCCAGCGGGCGGCGGCGGTGATGGAGTGTGGGCGGCGGTGCTGCAGCGGTGGAGGAGGCGACCGGGGTGGTGGGCGAGTGGGTGATGGTGAAGGGGATGCGGATGGGCCTTTTTATAGGGGCGGAGTGGGGTTGGAGGGGCGGGCCGACGAGAGGGGTCGGTCGGGCGGCGACAAGGGTGGCCGGCGACCCGAATTGAAGGCGGTCAACGGGGTTGGAGGTACGGGCGGCCCTGTGGCGGCGCTGTGCGGTGCTGTGTTTGGCGTGGCATGGCGTGCGTGCTCGCGTAGCTGCTGTCTCGTCGGGCGGCGTGGGGACAGGGCTACGGCGGTGGCGTGCGAGCAGCACCGCAGTGGCGGTGGGCGGCACGCAAAGGCGGCCGCGATGCAGCGACGAGAGAAGCGGGTGGACGGTGGCGGTGGCAGCGCTGCGGTGGGGCCGGTGGCGTGGCCGGCGTAGGCGGGTACTGGCGCGGCGGTCGAGGGGCTCGGGTGAGCCCGTGGGGCGGTGCGCGCACTCGGACTGTGCAGCGGCGGTCAGCGCGGCAGTGGCCGGCGGTGCGAGCAGGGGATGGGGCCGGCTGGTGGTGCGAGGTGAGGGAGCGGGTGGGCGGTGCAGGCGGTCAGGGTCCGGCGGCCGGTGGGCACGTGGGGCGGCGTGGTTCAGCGTGCACCCGAGGTGCTCGTCGTCGGGAGGGGCGGAGCCGGCGTGCACGGCAGCGCCGAGCCGAAGTGCAGCGATGGAGAAGCGGATGGCCGGTGCAGAGAGGTGAAGCGGGTGGTGGGGTCACGGCGGAGGGGCGGCACGGCGCCGGTGAGCAGAGCAGCGGTGCTCAGCGTCGGGCAGGGGAAGCAGAGGAGGGAGAGAAAGGAAGGGAAAAAGAAGAAGGAAAAGAAAACATAAAAGAGAGAAAAGAAAAAGAAAGAGGGAAAGAGGGGGGGGGGGAAAGACGGCGGGATTCGCGGCGGAAAGCCGACAGGCGGTCGACGGCGGTCGGCCAGCGACGGACGGGCCCGGCGGTCGACCCGAGAGCGGGTGACGCGGGATGGGATGGAAAAGAAGAGCGGTGATAACGAGGCAGAAGGGTTTGGTGGAAACGGGAGCTCGGCGGCAAAGGGGTTTGAACAGGGTTTTTACCGGGTGGTTTATTAGGTGATTTCCAGAGAAAGAAAACGCGGGCATTACAAACCTACCCCACTTAAAAGGAATCTCGTCCTCGAGATTCGACTGGTTCCTAAAAAGGTGGGGGAACTCTTCCTTCAGAGCATCTTCTCTTTCCGATGTAGCTTCCTTTACACCGTGTCTGCTCCACTGTACCCTGCATATCCGTACTTCAGAGTTTCTGGTTCTCTTGGTGACGGTGTCCAAAATTTTGACCGGTACCTCTTGATACCGCAGATCTGTCTGTAGGTCTATCTCTTCTTCCGGTATATGTTCCTCTTCCGGCACTCTCAGGCATTTTCGCAACTGTGAGACATGGAATACCGGGTGTATATCTGACATCGCTTCGGGTAACTCCAGTCGGTAGGCTACCTTTCCAACTCTCTTTTGCACCGGGTATGGTCCGATGTACCGAGGGGCCAACTTTCCATGGATTTGAAATCTACGGGTTCCCCGGATGGGTGAAACCTTAAGGTAGACAAAATCTCCTGGATTAAACTCTAGTTCTCGTCTCTTCCTGTCTGCGTAGCTTTTCTATCTGGACTGAGCTGCCTTCAATTTCTCCCTAATTTCGGCTACCTTCTCCTCGGCTTCTTTTATGAGCGTAGGTCCCACTAGGGTACGCTCCCCCACTTCTGACCACATCAGAGGAGTTCTGCATTTTCTCCCGTAGAGGGCTTCAAACGGAGACATACCTAAACTTGCCTGATAACCGTTGTTGTAGGAGAACTCTGCATAGGGTAAACTCTGTTCCCAATCTTTACCATAGGTAAGGACACATGCTCTCAGCATATCTTCCATAATCTGATTGACTCTTTCTGTCTGGCCATCGGTCTGCGGGTGATATGCGGAGCTAAAGTCCAACTTGGTGCCCATAGCTTTATGCAAACTTTTCCAAAATCTCGAGGTGAACTGGGTCCCTTGGTCCGAAACAATTCTGCTGGGCACTCCATGTAACTTTACTACATTCTCCACGTAAAGCTTAGCTAGTTTCTCTCCGCCGTAATTCGTCCGTACAGGTAGAAAGTGAGCGACTTTAGTGAGTCGGTCCACTATTACCCATATCGAGTCGTGTCCCTTCTATGTTCTGGGTAAACCTACTACAAAATCCATTCCTATATTATCCCATTTCCATACTGGTATAGGGAGAGGTTGTAATAAACCTGTCGGTTTCTGATGTTCGGCCTTAATCCTTTGGCAGGTATCACAGTGAGCGACGAATTGAGCTATGTCAGTTTTCATTCCTTTCCACCAATAGCTCTGTTTTAAGTCCAAATACATTTTGGTGGATCCTGAGTGAATGGAATATGGCGAGTTGTGAGACTCGTCCATGATTATTTGTCTAAGGTCTCCTCCCTTAGGCACACAAATCCTATCTTTATGCCACAGCGTTCCTTTATTGTCGACTCTGAAGTCTGGTGCCTTATTTTCTCCGGTATGCTTGCAGATCTTTACTAAATCCTTGTCCGTTCCTTGGGCTTCTCTGATCCGATCCTCCAGGGTGGATTGGACCGTCAGCTGGTGGCTAGTATTTTGAGGGACGATGTGCACATTTAATCGTGCCATCTCTTCTTGCAGGTGGGCATCCCTGGGTCTGTAGGATTTCCGGCTCATGGCATCTGCCACCACATTAGCCTTGCCAGGGTGGTAATGAATTTCCACATTATAATCCTTAACCAACTCTAATCACCTTCTCTGTCTAAGGTTCAGATCTGGTTGGGTGAAAATGTACTTTAAGCTCTTATGATCCGTGTATATTTCACACTTGTTCCCAATGAGGTAGTGTCTCCATATTTTGAGCGCATGCACCACGGCTGCAAACTCTAGGTCATGGGTTGGGTAATTCTGCTCATGAGGCCTAAGCTGTCGGGAGGCATATGCTACTACCTTCCCATCTTGCATGAGAACACACCCTAATCCTTGGTGGGACGCGTCGCAATAAACGACGAAATCCCGATGAATATTCGGTAGGGTTAAAACTGGGGCAGTGGTCAGCCTTTTTTTCAACTCTCGAAAGCTTCTTCCACAGGATTCTGTCCAAACAAATTTCTGCTATTTCTTGAGTAGTTCTGTCATGGGTTTAGCTATCTTGGAAAATCCTTCGATAAACCTCCGGTAATATCCAGCTAAACCAAGAAAGCTTCTGATCTCACTCACATTGGTTGGTTGTTGCCAGTTTGAGACTGCCTCCACCTTCTCGGGGTCTACTGCTACTCCTTCTGCGGTCAAAACGTGACCAAGGAAGGCTACTTTTTCTAGCCAGAACTCACACTTGCTAAATTTGGCATAGAGCTGGTGCGCCCTCAACTTTTCCAACACTACCCGCAGGTGTTGTTCATGCTCTTCGGCACTCTTGGAGTAGATGAGTATGTCGTCAATAAAGACTACGACAAACTTGTCTAACTCTTCCATAAACACCTTGTTCATGAGATTCATGAAGTAAGCTGGTGCGTTGGTGAGCCCAAATGGCATCACCGTGAACTCATACTGCCCGTAACAGGTGACAAATGCGGTCTTTGAGGTGTCACTCCCCTTAATCTTCAGTTGGTGATACCCAGTCCTTAAGTCAATCTTGGAAAAGTACTTGGCTCCTTTTAACTGATCGAAGAGATCATCAATTCTAGGGAGTGGGTATTTATTCTTGATAGTGACATCATTTAGTGCACGATAGTCGATGCACAACCTCATGCTCCCATCTTTCTTCCTCACAAAGAGTACTGGGGCTCCCCAAGGGGATGTGCTGGGTCTGATAAATCCCATCTGTTGCAATTCCTCTAGTTGTTTCTTTAACTCTGCCAACTCTGAGGCTGCCATCCTATAGGGTCTCTTGGCTATAGGAGGGGTTCCAGGGACAAGCTCAATGGCAAACTCTATGTCTCTATCTGGTGGCATTCCAGGTAGAACTTCAGGGAAAACATCAGGATATTCGCTGATTACCGGGACTTCTTCCATGGTTTTTGTCTCCATACTAAAGATCATAGGGTTCGATCCCCTTCCTTTGGTGTGACAGGTCACTTGCATCCCATCTGGGTTGGTTAGGTGCACTATCTTATCAGCACATCCTATGAGACCATTGTGTTTGCCTAACCAGTCCATTCCAAGGATCACATCTATCCCTTTGGACTCT
Organism: Echinochloa phyllopogon; assembly: GCA_033239725.1. Lineage (NCBI taxonomy): Eukaryota > Viridiplantae > Streptophyta > Magnoliopsida > Poales > Poaceae > Echinochloa > Echinochloa phyllopogon. The sequence continues at coordinate 40,070,298 of BTCW01000005.1, read as the reverse complement.
AGTACTACTAGGTCTGCTAGAAACTCTACCCCACTTAAAAGAATCCGTACCCATGAACAACCTAGTTGGCACTTAATATCACCTCCAGGTGTTCGGGTTAGTAGGGGTGTCTTTAGTAGTACTCTAGGTATTTTGTGCTTTTCCACAAAACTTGATGATATGAAAGAATGCGATGCTCCAGAATCAAATAATACTGTTGCCAAAACTGAACTGACTAGGTACTCACCGAGTACTACTCCTTGTGCTCCTTGAGCCTCCTGTGCGTCGATGTGGTTGACGCGGGCTCGTCCATACGACTGCTGGATGTTGTTGTTGTTGTTGTTGCTGCCGGTGTTGGTGCTGCGGACGGGCACACGGTTGGCTCCAGATACTGGTGGCTTGGGTTCATTCACCGAGTTGGAGTAGACTGATACCGCAGGCTTGCTCCTAGGGTATGGGCAATCAGCGATGTAATGTCCGGTCTCACGGCAGTTGAAGCAGGCCCTTGCATTGATGTTGTTGGTCGTAACTTGACTGACCTTGCTCTGTGAGGGCTTCGTGGTGTTCTGGCCCTTGTACTGGTTGTTGGTAGCCTGAGAGCCTGTAGTCTGAGACTGGATTCTGTACTGCATGGGGGCTTGGGGCCTAGGTGCAGCATAACCGGAGCTCCTGGGCTTCTACGAGCGGTCCAGCTGACGGTTCTTGCTCTCCAGGAACTTGCGTTTGTTCTCTTGCCTTGCATCCATCCTGGCCTTTTCTGTGACAATAGCCTTGTTCATCAGCATATTGAAGTCAGGGAAATTGTGGGAGACTAGCAGGGCTCGAAGGTCTGGGTGTAGACCTTTGATGAATGCGTCATGTCTCTTTGCATCGGTCTTCACTTCATCTGGTGCATAATGGGCTAATTCAGTGAACTCGTGGGTGTATTCCTCCACGGTCTTGTTTCCTTGCTTTAGTGCACGGAACTCATCTGCCTTGCGCTTCATGGTGGCGTCGGGGATGTGGTAGCGACGAAACTCTTCTTCAAACTCTTTCCAGGTGATTGCATACTCGTTTGGGGAAGCTGCACAGTAAGTGTCCCACCATGCTAAGGCAGTTCCAGTGAGTTGGTGGGAGGTCAGGAGGACTTTGTCACGGTCTCCGCATCCAAACGGCTTTAGCTTTCTCTTAATAGCTCTCAGCCAGTCATCTGCTTCCAAGGGGTTGTTGGATCCTCCAAAGGTGGGTGGTCTGGTTCTCAGAAAGTTGGTCAACTTGTCACCCGCATTGGGCCTACGGGCTGTCTCCTGACGGCGGCTGGCATTCCACACATTTTGCATGAACAGGGTGTGGTGATACAAAGCTTGTGCCAGGTTGAAATCTGGCGGAAGTGGGGGTACGACAAACGATCCTTCATTCTGACTTCTTGGATGACTCGCTTCTGGTCCGCCTCCTACAGGCGCTTGTCCTTCGGGCTGGTTTTCTCCCATAGGGTCCTGCTGATCCACTTCCTGGTTCTCAGGGTTCTCTCTCCTCCCTTCTGGTGGCTCTGCTCCAGCTGGGGGGGGGGGGGGGCGTCTCTGAGAGGCGCTAGCACGCGTGTTCACCATCTGCAGGTTGAGCAGGGCCTTCGTGAGATTGGGTTAAGATGATGTTTAAATTGTTTAGTTCGCATTTTCAAAAGGCAGAAACGCTTCTGCCGAAGCGCACACAGCACACAAGCTAACAAACAAGCACACAAGGTTTCATTCAAACAACTGGGGCTACAACACTATAGGGGGGGCCCAACAAGACTCGCACTATAAGGCGGGAGTACAGGACACGGTAAGGAAACTACTGCTAGGGATACAAGGGTTCTTCCAACTTCGGACCAGGCTGGCTCCATTCCCATATGAGCGCTTGACTCTGGATCTACTCGCGGGGAGAGCTTTCCTCTGGGTTGGGGCGCTCTTCTGGCGGTGCAAGTCGTGCATGTTCAGCCTCGGTCAAGGTTCCATTCTCTCGAGGCGGCTCAGACGGTCCTTCCTCAGCGGGCGGTGATCCTGCGAGGGTTTCAGGCAGTGCTTGAGGGTTCCCCACTACTTCTCCCCATGCCATGACAGGCGTTCCAAGTAGGACATGGGGTTCTCCAATTGCCGGGACAGGCGTTCCACTTCTAGTCCAGTCCTGAATACGCAGGTCCCGAGCTTACCTGAGGCTTTCCTGGGCGACTGCCTCGCTGCTGACAGCGGTAGCAGCTCTTGCTTCAGCTTGGGCCACCTGGACTTGGTGCATGCGAACTGAGAACTCTGCTTGTTCGGCCCGGGAGGTTTGTTCCCTCAGGAGTTCAGCCTGCTCGTCGAAGAGTTGGTCCAAAGAATTGAGATAAGTGACCACTAGGTACATGGTGGGTTCCTCTTGACGGCGCTGCTCCAAGTTTCTCATGCGGGCCCGCCAGACTGTACTCCTGACGACCGGAGGGAAGTACCTCATTGGGGTGGGGACCAAGTGTCTTTCAAATATTCCGCACATGTAGCGGAGGGCTTTCCTGAGAGCCAAGGGGTAGGTGTCCTGGTGCCTGAATCCCGTGGCGGTCGCACGCCATGCTTCGATGGGGTGGAGGTCACTCTTAGCGACAACTATGACCACTCTGCAGCGTTGGGTCCCATGGTGCTCATACTCCCTGCTGTAGTACCTCGGGCGTTCAGGTACACCGAGGCGTTCCAGCGCGGGGATCAACAGGCCAGCGAAGCCAGGTGTGACTGGGCAGACTCCATGGGTCCATCCTTCTTCCGCCATCTGAAACCAGGGGGAAAACAAAGATTGAACAGATGTAGGATAAAAGATGATCTTTATTGCATAACACGGTGGGGTACAAAGATCATGGATACATCGGTACTAAGCTGGTAGTGCTAACTGGATACAACAAACTCTACTCAAGGAGAGGCTAGACTAGGTGCTAGTCTAAGAGCTACGCTAATCTAAGGACTCTCTCACTCTACACCAAAAGACGACGCTTCTTCAGAGGGAGCTGATACTCTGGCACTTCATCTTCAGTCTGTGTGCTCGCGTCCATGTGGGTCATCTCGGGTTCTCCTTCCATCAACCCATTCTCCCTCCTGTAGGCTTCAAGTCTATCCATATATTCAGAGTAAGCCTGGCATCTAGCCTGGTGAGTGGCTAGGGAGCTGACAGCCTGTGTAGCTGTCACCTTCTGTATCTTCAGCTCCCTCTTCACTTCTTCCAACTCTTTTTCCGCCTTCTCGGCTCTGCGGATCTGGTGCCTCAGCTGTCCCGATGTCTCTCGGTACAGCCTGTCTGAGCCCGTGAGGTAAATAGACAAGTGTGACACAGTGTCCTCCATGTCTTCATCTCTCCCAAGGTTCCTCATCTGGGCAATCCATTCGCGTCCTCCACTCTCCAGGGGTGGGGCAAATCCCATTGCTGTTCCCACGAGGTACTGCTTGTAGAGTACACGGAGGCACATCAGGGCTCTTCTCGCGGCTTTGCGGTAGGCATTGGGGCGGTCGTAGCCGGTGGCGTGGACAAACCAAGGTGCCACCTCCTTGTATAGTGAGCTCTCCCCCACAAAGATGAACATCCGGCACCGACGGGTACCATTGGTGGTGAACTCCCGGCAGAGGTACTCGGGGGTCTCTGTGACTCCAACGTGATCCAGGCTGAGCAGCAGTAACTTGGGAAGGCCAGGTTCTGCGGGGCAGACTCCCTCGCTCCAACCCTCGTCAACCAGCTGGGCCATCTGGAACAAGTCAAAAAGCCGTCGGTGAGTAGTTGTGGAGAAAAGATTTAGACAAGAGCAACCTAGTGAGGGAAGACTAGTAGAGGGTCAAGATCCTAGGGGTTACGTCCTACGGCCAACCTATCGGCTCTGATACCACCTGAAGCGTCCCCTCAAAAGAGAGAACTTAATGTGATACAAATACCAGTCCCAGGATGCTGGTTCACATTATTACAACAGATGGTTCAGTACATAAACGACGTTACGGGAGACGGTGGCACTGCAGGGCCACTACGAACATAACTAAAGCTAGACTCCAGATAAACAGGTTGATAACATAGAGGTCTTCATCAGAGTGGATATCCATGCGGCTTCAAGCGGGTGACCCTAACACACAGGCAAAGGTTGGGTGCAGAACGAACCCCCTCTAGACAATGTCCTCAGGCACAAAGTTCGGGTCTGCCTCTGAAACAAATTAAGCCAGGGTGAGTACATATGTACTCAGCAAGCACAACCACCACCACGGAAAAGATACAACAGAAGCATGCAAAGGATAATAAACAAGGATGGGCTCATGGTTTATTTTGCAGTAAAGCCAATTTTTACACATGCAAGGGCTGGGTTTTGCAACAGGTTTTCACAAGCATATTTCTTTTTGTTGCATCGATAAACATGATTATTTTACTCACAAGGTTTTGACGCTATCAGATTCCCCATCTGTCATAGCCCACGCCAACACGTTTTCTCAACTCAACATTCAAAAAACACATTCTTACTCCAAAACAGGGGACTAGTGAAGTGACCAAGCCATAACTCGCCCAGTACCGTGGACACGGCTATCCGGATAGGTTTTAACTCTGCAGAGGTGTACACAACCACAAGTAGGCTACCACAACATGAACACCTTAGTGTCAGTGCAGCTCCTTCAAAGCCATTACCCACCATAACTAAACTGATAGGTTACTATAGAAGCAACCAGGGGGTCAGCAACCTCCCCGTGAGGTTCTACCCAGGGGCATACCTCACATAGACCGTATCCCCAGCTCCATGGCCCTCTGTTGCTCACCAGCACACCACATAACCAACAGCTTAACTAGTGGGAAATATGCTAGGCCGTTGCCACATATAACGGTCGAGTGGTGGTACAATAAGATGGGTTAGGCTAGATGACACATCAACATTATCCAAAAATTGTGATAGGATAGACAACTCCCACCATGCCCGACCACACAGGTTCGAGCTCACCTCGGTATTTCACACAAGAAATACCGTCTGTCTCATCCCACACGGGTGCTCATTTTATTCCCAAAATTCATCTCTTTTATTTTAAAACACGCACACGGTTGTCCTTGTAAACATCATTTGATTGTAAAGGGGAGTGTAACAGTAAAACATTCCTAAGCATTTCTAGCAGTGACTAACATTCAAACAGAGCAATGTCATATTTAAACATTAATCTAGGTTGTCACGGAAGCAGTCATAGCAATCAAGGAATGACTATCCAACCGGGTTTAGCAGTAAAATCATGCAGGTTTTATAAAACAGGCTATGGGCTATGTTTATAAAAACTAGGACAGCAGTATGCATCAAAGGATGGGATTGCACTTGCCGTTCTCCCAACCCTCGGGGGATTCCTGCCCGGGGTCTTGGTCTCCAAGCTCCTGCTCGTAACCCTGCTCCTCCTCAAGTTCTTCCTCGTTCACAGCAGTGTCTACGGCACACACAAACAAACATACAATAAATAAAAGGAAAAAAAAGTTTTTGCTGAGCTCCGAAAGAAAGAACAGAGAATAAGAGAGTGATGGTGGTGATACGATTATTTTTGGATATGGATTGAATGGATTGGCGAAAATATGCTGGTGATTATTGTGGTGGAGTTTGGGGTCAAACGGGATTAAATTGGCGCATGAAATGACGAGTTTAGTGGAGGTTTAGGGGCTGTTTTAAAGGTTAAGGATCTTTCTATAAATACTTAAAAGGTCAGGGGCTTTTGTGGAAACGGTTAGAGAGAGGGTGAATAGTGTCTGGTGGACTGCGGGTTGATTCGGCCAAAACTCAGGGGGTTATGTGCAAATGTACCAGAGAGAGAGGGGTTTATGTTCTTTGGACGTCGGGTTAGAATAGGGAGAAGGTCAGGGGGTTATGGGCAAAATGCCCCTTTCTTCCTCGCGAAACAGAGGGTGAGGGACAGAGGAGCGACGGCGGCGTTGGTCGGCCGGCTCGCCGGCGTTCCGGGCGGCGATGGGCGAAATTGACCAGGGGGAAAGAGAGAGTGAGGCATGGCGAGTTCACCCATGGTCCTACCTCGGGCGGAGATGGCCGGTGGTGGGCTGCCCACGAGGGCCAGCGGGCGGCGGCGGTGATGGAGTGTGGGCGGCGGTGCTGCAGCGGTGGAGGAGGCGACCGGGGTGGTGGGCGAGTGGGTGATGGTGAAGGGGATGCGGATGGGCCTTTTTATAGGGGCGGAGTGGGGTTGGAGGGGCGGGCCGACGAGAGGGGTCGGTCGGGCGGCGACAAGGGTGGCCGGCGACCCGAATTGAAGGCGGTCAACGGGGTTGGAGGTACGGGCGGCCCTGTGGCGGCGCTGTGCGGTGCTGTGTTTGGCGTGGCATGGCGTGCGTGCTCGCGTAGCTGCTGTCTCGTCGGGCGGCGTGGGGACAGGGCTACGGCGGTGGCGTGCGAGCAGCACCGCAGTGGCGGTGGGCGGCACGCAAAGGCGGCCGCGATGCAGCGACGAGAGAAGCGGGTGGACGGTGGCGGTGGCAGCGCTGCGGTGGGGCCGGTGGCGTGGCCGGCGTAGGCGGGTACTGGCGCGGCGGTCGAGGGGCTCGGGTGAGCCCGTGGGGCGGTGCGCGCACTCGGACTGTGCAGCGGCGGTCAGCGCGGCAGTGGCCGGCGGTGCGAGCAGGGGATGGGGCCGGCTGGTGGTGCGAGGTGAGGGAGCGGGTGGGCGGTGCAGGCGGTCAGGGTCCGGCGGCCGGTGGGCACGTGGGGCGGCGTGGTTCAGCGTGCACCCGAGGTGCTCGTCGTCGGGAGGGGCGGAGCCGGCGTGCACGGCAGCGCCGAGCCGAAGTGCAGCGATGGAGAAGCGGATGGCCGGTGCAGAGAGGTGAAGCGGGTGGTGGGGTCACGGCGGAGGGGCGGCACGGCGCCGGTGAGCAGAGCAGCGGTGCTCAGCGTCGGGCAGGGGAAGCAGAGGAGGGAGAGAAAGGAAGGGAAAAAGAAGAAGGAAAAGAAAACATAAAAGAGAGAAAAGAAAAAGAAAGAGGGAAAGAGGGGGGGGAAAGACGGCGGGATTCGCGGCGGAAAGCCGACAGGCGGTCGACGGCGGTCGGCCAGCGACGGACGGGCCCGGCGGTCGACCCGAGAGCGGGTGACGCGGGATGGGATGGAAAAGAAGAGCGGTGATAACGAGGCAGAAGGGTTTGGTGGAAACGGGAGCTCGGCGGCAAAGGGGTTTGAACAGGGTTTTTACCGGGTGGTTTATTAGGTGATTTCCAGAGAAAGAAAACGCGGGCGTTACAAGTTCATAAATAAGACGATTTGAGGAACTTGTGGCACGTTTGGCAGCGTTGTTATCTACGACTACGAGTACGTCTCCATCCTCCCACAGCGCACGATTCGTTTGTTGCGGCCACGGCGCATCGCGGCCCGTACGACACGACACTACCACACGCTACGTCACGATTACGATATATTTCCGGCGAATTGAGGGCTTCTTTGGGAACTCAAATCCCCTCCGGAATCCCCCCACGTTTACCCAGGGTAGAAAGTCCACGCGGCAAGCTCCCCTGGCTAGATAACCACGACGTTTGGAAGTCCACGCGGAGGGGGAGGACGACCCACCCGGACCCACGCATTTTCCCCGGGGCGTCGCTTCCCTGGCCCGCCGCCGCCCGGTCCGCTCCGCTGGCGACGCCGCCCCTACGCCTCCTCGACTCCTCGTCCGCTCCGCTACTGCCGTCGCCCCGTCGCGGCGTCGCCCCTCCCCTCCGGTTCTCCAAATGGAGGCACAGATTTGCCTTCCCTTGTGGGAGTGGCGCCCAGAGAAAAATCGCCGCCTGGGACTGCCCTCCCTGTGCGGGTTCCCCCCGTTTACCCAAAGGAGCCCGGGGCCCGCCCAAGTGCCCTACCCATCCCGCGGGAACGGAGGCCGGGCAACAGCAGCACGCACTGCACGTGCACGGCGCATCTGGTCCTCCGACCCGAGCCACCTCACCACCTCCCGGGCTCCCCGTCCCGTGACCGCCCCCGGGGTCGCGGCGACTAAGGCTGGATATCGAGCCGAGCTGGCCGAGCCAGCTCGGCTCGCTTCAGCTCGAGCTGGCTCGCTAAGATAACGAGCCAGCTCGGCTCGGCTCGTTAACGAAGCCAGAGAAGCAGCTCGGCTCGGCTCGTTTGCTGGCTCGTTTAGCTCGTGAGCCAGCTCATTTATCATCATTAAGGCTGGATATCTTGCCGAGCTGGCTCGTTAAGATAACGAGCCAGCTCGGCTCGGCTCGTTAACGAAGCGAGCCAGAGAAGCAGCTCGGCTCGGCTCGTTTGCTGGTTTGAGCTGGCTCGTTTAGCTCGCGAGCCAGCTCATTTATCATCATCATACACATATTTTTCGTATAAAAAAATATTTATGGTATACTAAAATAAAAAGACAACTGTTATATACATTTTTTCAAGCTAAAAAACCAGATAGAAGCAATAGTAGTTCACAACATGATATCACGACAGTATAAATTATTATAATTACATAGTATATTCATGGCCACCACCGTTCACCATTAACATAAAATACATGATGGGCTATAGGCTCTGGCTCGTTAGAGCTCGCGAGCCGCTCGCGAGCTGGCTCGTTAACATAACGAGCTAAAACCTTGGCTCGGCTCATGAACAATTTAAAACGAGCCGAGTCGAGCCGAGCTACTAACGAGCCGAGTCGAGCGAGCTACCGAGCCACGAGTTTTTTGTCCAGCCTTAATCATCATCATACACGTATTTTTCGTATAAAAAAATATTTATGGTATACTAAAATAAAAGGACAACTGTTATATACATTTTTTCAAGCTAAAAAACCAGATAGAAGCAGTAGTAGTTCACAACATGATATCACGACAGTATAAATTATTATAATTACATAGTATATTCATGGCCACCACCATTCACTATTAACATAAAATACATGATGGGCTATAAGCTCTGGCTCGTTAGAGCTCGCGAGCCGCTCGTTAACATAACGAGCTAAAACCTTGGCTCGGCTCGTGAACAATTTAAAACGAGCCGAGTCGAGCCGAACTACTAACGAGCCGAGTCGAGCGAGCTACCGACCCACGAGTTTTTTTTGTCCAGCCTTAGCGGCGACCCCAAATCCGCGTGCGCCGCCGGTCGCAGCCCCCTCGCCTAAATCCGCCCCAAAAGGAGAGGGATTCCCGTCGCCTGGCCGCGCCTCCGACGACCCTTAGCATTCTTCCATCGGCGCCCGTCGCCCTCGTCGTTCCCTGCTCCTGCTGCTGGCGCGGGAGGCGCAGATCTATTCGGACCCGGGGGTTGATTCCCCCCCTCCTGTTGCTGGCTGGTAAGAGCGCCCTTCCTTCCTTGCATGGATTGTCCTGGGCGGAAGTTCCTTCTGTTTTGCTATATACGAGCAGGGGTCAGATCCAAATCGGTCTACTTTTTAACCCCACTCCCTTCCTCCGGTCTGTTTACGGTTCCTGTCGTTTGCTGCGTGTTGGAGCAGCAATGCCAGCTTTCTATTCACCAAATTGCGTGTGGATCTCACCTATAAATGTGCCTTCTTTCTGCGGCAGGGTCGGAGCATCCTCCCAGCTCCACGCGAAAGCTGTGATCATTCTGTTGCGCTGCTGAAGAGGACGAGGGGGATGGAACAGTTGTTTCTTTGAGCCGCAGGCCTCCCGCCCACGCTACCCTGACAAGTAGAGTCAGGGGGTGTGGGAATAATAATCATGGACAGAAGAGCTGGAGCAATCCTAGTGTGCCTGCTCTTCTTCCTAGTCCGGGATGTCTCGGCTGTTGCCGAGACTGAGGCCGGCAATGTGCGTCTAGTACAGGAGGCGCCCCATAGGAAGCTGGAGGGCGCGGGGAGGCAGGATGGGGGGAAGGTTGGGAGGGTGTCGGTGTCGACTGTTGCATGGTCTACGCTCGTCATGGCTGCGGCGACTGGGTTGGGGGCGGTGCCCTTCTTTTTCATGGAGCTGGAGGCTCAGTGGGCAGGCCTTTGCAATGGGATGGCAGCTGGGGTGATGCTGGCGGCAAGCTTTGACCTCGTGCAGGAAGGCCAGGTGTATGGCAGTGGGAGCTGGGTTGTTTTTGGAATTTTGAGCGGTGGGATATTTATTTGGCTTTGCAAGAAGGTACGTCATGGTTCCTTCTATTCATCTTTCAGATCAATGCCACATTTCAGTACCTTTTTTTTAGCTTTGAATGAACTATCTGTTGTTGCTGTATATGTGATAATTCGGTTCATTTATGTAGTACCTATACCTATGATGTAGTACTTTTCAATGCAATGGCAGAATTCAAGATTGTTGAACACTAGTTACCTTAGATTTTACCAAAATGCTATAGCTCAGTATTTGTTTCCTGTAGATAAACAAAAGCTTTATTTCATGTCTGGAAAGATCCGTATGTCAACACATTGGTGCTTAGAAGTAATACATGTACTTACAATAATCTTGGACCCCCCAAAAATTGTAGCTACCAGAGTCAAGATTTGTTGGTCCAAACAATTGAATAAAGTGAAATACTCAAGCTCAAGTTAATTTCAACGGAAGAACTGAATAAATGGAATGGGTTCATGTGAACCCATCACATGCTTACCCCATCTGTATGCTGATAAGAATATTGTGTAGGTCACCTAAAACTTAAATGTCAATGCATGGCTGGGCTAGATCAGTCTGTCACTTTGCACTTGCTTGTCGAGTGCATACATATCAAGTTCAATTGATAATTATGCTTTCGGAACAATCAAGATACCCTCTTTTTTATTGTTCTTGTGACATTTAAATTTAATAATACTTTCTTATACCATTTCCTTGTGCACAGTTTCTTGAGCAATATGGAGAAGTAAGCATGCTAGATATAAAAGGTGCAGATGCAAGTAAGGTTATCCTTGTTGTCGGAATAATGACTCTCCATTCGTTTGGGGAAGGCTCTGGTGTGGGTGTTTCCTTTGCTGGCACGAAAGGATTTTCTCAGGGTCTTCTAGTTACTATTGCTATAGCAGTGCATAACATACCGGAAGGCTTGGCTGTAAGCATGGTACTGTCATCTAGGGGTGTGTCCCCCCAAAAGGCAATGATATGGAGCATCATAACATCTTTACCACAGGTATCATTTCTTCAGTTGAAATATTAAATATTCCTATAAATTTATTGTCTTTATTCTTGAGTGAGTAATGAAAAATATACCAATTTTTTAGTTATATTTTTTTTACTTGACTTGTTTTTGCAACTACAAGCAACAGCACGAATCTTTGTTTGTGCACTGACTGAGCTAACTATTTTTGCTCCCTTTTCCCTCATATTTGTCTCTGTCTGTGTTTATGGACTTCTCTAGCTATTCAAATTAAGGAACCAAACTGAAATACTGAATCATAGTGTGAGCCACATGAATCAGCACTAATATGGCTTCGTATGGGCAACAAAAGGTAACTATTGAATTGGTACGAGCAAGGTCTTGAGCTCACAAGAAAATTATACCAAGGTCAGGGCAGGGGTTGGTGGAATAACTGGACCAAAAATTGTATCCCTTGGGAATTGTACATGCACCTTTGTTTGGAACTTTGGGTGCTGATTTAATATCGTTACAATACGAAATACATAAAGGCCACAGCCACGCATGATGTGTTTTTTTAAGACAAAGGATCACCCTGCTTTTATAGAAAGCATATAAGGAGACATGATGTGTTTTATGCAGCATTATGCTCTAACCCTGGGTGTTTTCGTTGTAATTACATCCTTTACAATATCCTATCGGTCCTGCTGGTTTGTAGAAGGTAGAAACTGTTGTGTATTAATTTGCTGACCGCATGTTCATCTCGAAAGAGTTCTCCAAGCTAATGAACTGATAGGTAACAGTAGTATTTGGGTGAGATAAGATTAATACTAAGAAACTTGTATTATAGAGCTCTGTATTATAGTATCAGTAATCTATGTATTATAGTATTGGCAATCATCAAAAGTTTCTACCTTTTACTTATTTTGGTCTATGTTATATTGGTGGGTAGCAGAAGTTAGTTATTGTTGATATTCTGAGTCCAGTGAGAATCACAACTGTCTCCTCCTTTTACTTGCTTAAACATGGTCCTGGTCAAGTTCAGCTTTCTCTTAGTATTATGTTGTAACTCAATACTATCCATCGTCACTTTATATGCAACTGCTGTCTAATTCAGGTTCAAGTTGCACTTCTCGTGGTAAACATTCTTTGTTTTTGATCTGATGCTGCTTTGTTTTCGTTTGTAAATCCAGCCAATTGTTGCTGTTCCTGCTTTCCTTTGTGCCGACGCATTCCAGAAGGTGCTCCCCTTCTGTACGGGTTTTGCGGCAGGATGCATGATATGGATTGTTATAGCAGAGGTTCTTCCTGATGCTTTTAAGGTGAGTATCCGATTCGCCTGACTGTTAAGGACTGAAGCTGATTTATGCCCTGAGAAAGCAGTTTTGAGATTTTCTCTGTATGTGCAGGAAGCGACTCCATCACAAGTTGCTTCTGCTGGAACACTTGCTGTTGCTTTCATGGAGACATTAAGTACTGTGCTTCTGGGATTTACTGATAGCAACAAGTAACTTTGCTATTGACATTTTCGTGGTCTTAGTTTGGTAAAAGTTAAATTCTCAGCTAATGTTATATTGATGTAACTTGCAGCTCAGAAGACGCATCAGGTTTCTTGGTGTCACTTGTATTTGGACTCGGTCCACTTATGGGAGGAATTATACTTGTCATATTCTCTCTTGCGTTTACCATGCCACACCCTCTACTTACTGGTGTGGCATCTGGCATTGCTTTCCGTCTTGCTGCATGGAGACCCGTACAGCTTCTAATGTCCTCAAAAATGGGTCTCTTTACCACCCTCTTTCTCCTCATTGGTGGTTTCCTTATCTACCATGTTGCTACATCAAGCATCCTTGGACTGGTTAATCGCAAAAGATCCTCTGTTAATGTCATCACATCATCCTCCGGCTTCTCTCTTAGTGTCCTCACACTGCAATCGCTCCTTGCTTGTGGTGCTGTATTCCTTCATGCATACGCTGAAGGACTTGTACTTGGTGTCGCGGCTCGCAAGGCTTATGGCCTTGGCCGCTACATGGTTCTTCCAGCCTCCCTCCATGGTCTGCCACGAGGCGCCGCTGTCGCTAGCTGTGTATATGGTGCCACAGATAGCTGGCGTGGAGCCCTAGCAGCCGCTGCTCTGACTGGGTTGGCAGGACCTAGCGCTGCCATCAGCGCGATCCTTGCGAGGATCGACTACGATGGGCTGGACTACTGGATGGTGATCGCATGCGGGGCTCTGATCCCAAGCTTTGGCCGTGTTTTCAGGCGGTCTATGCGCCTGGACATGCGGAAGAGCATTGTGGGGCTGCTGATAGGTATTGCCTTCGCCTCAGTGTGCTTGATGTCTACCAGATTCATTTGTTTGCACACTCCCTACTGTAACTCGGCTCCAGAAGCGGTCACATAACTTGTGTTGTACGGTGCTGTTGTAAAACATATGTAATACCAGTGTATGGACTATACAAAGAATGGAAAGTTATATTGCACCGAGGATCCCTCTTGTAGAATTGATTTGCTGTGAATCTCAAAGTCCGAGGCTGGAAAAGTTTTTTTTCCAACCAAGGTGGAAATATTACAAGCTAGAGCATTGATTTTGTGCACCGGAGTGCTGTTGCTGAATGCTGACTTGCTGCTGGGGACATCTACCCAGCAACGAATAGTTGCTGGCAAACCACTACCGCCTGAAACCAAGGTAATCACCTCGACACGGCTTAGGATCGGGATTTTATCATAATATATGAGGATAGTATCAAATTTTTATAAATTACATATTTTTATATAGCACTTGCTGTATGTTGTACAAATTGAAGCATATAATATCATTTTTGATAAATTTAATTGTCAGTTTATAAATTTGAGTGAATTTATTCATATTATTCTTAATCTATCTTATTTTAAATAATATTCTTGTAAGATCATATGATCGGAATACTATGTTTTATCTGGCAAGATCGTGTGGAAGCAAATAGAAAGATCAGAATGTTATGAAAATTAAGGCAAATGTAAGATACTAGAGAGTATCGATATTGTTTCAGCTTGGTAGAATTGTAATGTGTAAGATATATATAGATTCTCTGACAATCTTGCCTGAAACTAACTGTGCGCTAGGTTTGACTTGCTAGCGGCTTCGCTGATCTACGGTACCAATCAAGGCTAGTAAAATTAAAGGTGTATATGCCAAAAATGTTGTTGATGAGTAATTTGATGCCAGTTGCTGTTAGGTGCATGATCCTCTCGCCTTGAGTCCTCTAAAGAGAGAGAGAACGATCCTCTGAGTAGTCCGGCCCAGGGAACTCAAAATCACAAAACCCAGCCCAGAGTCCCAGACTACTAAAGCAAAACAGGCGAGCAAGCGGCCGCCGAATCCCCGGCTTCCCTCCCTCGCGGCCTCGCCCCTCTCTCGCTTGACACCCAGCCCGCCGCTCATCAGCCGTCGCCTACACAGCGTCGCTTCTGATTCTCTCTCTGTATGGTGGTAGAGACAGAATCATCCCATCCGGACGTGATTCGGCTTGTTCTTCCGTTTGGTAAGTAATCCTTGCTCGCAATTACATCATTGGATTCCCCCTTGTTCTTTGTTGATGGTACCTAGTACTTCGGATCTGAATAGTGTCTCACACGAGGATTGTACGTCTGCATCCCCTTCCCCTCCACGAACTACGACGCACGAGTGCACGAATCACTCCATTGACCATTGCCTTCCCAATTCCCATCCAATCCTCTCCTCCCGCCGCTGATGGCCATCCCTTCGATTCCTGTCCCTTCCGGCACCCTGCTCGCCGCCCACGGAGCCGTTACCTGCCTTAATCCATCACACCGGCGCTCCGGCGGGAGACCGGGAGTAGGCCCAACTCGCTATACAGCCATACAGGGGCTTCGGCCGAGACTCACCGCCGTGTAATCCATGTCTGACAATACTGCAGAACTCCGTTAAGATTACGAAATCTTGCCAAATCGTCTTTTCGAATTAGAGGGGCGTTTGCTTTTTTTGTTGTTGTTGGTTCTTTATCTGTTCATCATCCAAAATTATTGTGATTTGCTCCCATAACCATAATGATCCAAACAAATTCAGGTTTCTTATTCCAATTGTAATGCCAATATTATCTGAATTATAGAACTTAGCACTACAAGTTTTCGAACCAAACACTTTCTGAATACATCCATCTGTTGTTTGTTTTTATTAGGCAGTACGGTCTTCTTCAGCACGATCAAGCTTGACATCAATTAAGTCGCAGGGCTTCGTGGTACCCAACCAAGGTTTGAGTGCAGCTTTGTTGGCAACGATCTCTGATCATAATGTCAGCCAAGTCCATCCAAGATCTCAAAGATGACACCAGTCTCCACTTCGCTGATTGGTGGAGGTGGATTACTCAAAGCCACATAATAGGCTTGATCTTTGTCGCCCTTCTCAGTACACTTATATGCTCAGCTATCACCTTGGCCGTGTGGCACGACCGTGCAATGGTCGCCACCACCAACGTGCCCCAGCCCCCACCCAACCTCTTCATCCGCCTTGAAGGCGTCGAGGGGCTCGACCCGCGCGCCACGCAGCCTTCTCCTCCAGCTTTCCATCTCGCCGTCGATGCCGACTGGATCCCGGCGCGCTACCGGTACTGCAGCGGAGGCGGCAACTCGATGCTGCGCGTCTCCTACCACGGCATGATCCTGGCGTGGGGTCGTGTGCCATGGTTCTGCGTTGTAGGCTGCCCGGCTGACGACGGCGTAGATGGCGTTGTCACGGTGGAGGCCAAAGCGGAGGGCGCCGTGCTGCGAGAGGAGGTGCGCAGCTTGGTGCAAGCCGAGCTGCACGTCGTGGGGAAGGCTGAGTTTGATGTGGAGGGAGAGGTGGCGGGACTGGGATATCTGCGCTGCAAGACTTTGCTCTTCAAAGGCAATGCTACGGAAGAGTCGAGCCTGTGTCTAGTTCAATAGTGTGGCTGATGCCGGATCATCTTTTGCCATTGGTATTTCCTATCTTTTGTTAATGGTGTGGCCTCTGTTCTTCCTATCCTATCTATATTTCGACTGCTTCAACACAGCTTAGGTTTATTTTCCGTTTCTTTTCTATCCAGTGTAGTTTCTTTTCCGTTTTTCCTTTGGCCGATCAACAAGTTAATTAGTACGAATATGAACTAACGATCCCCAACGAAAATATAGACATGGGATTAAGTTAGAGATTGTGGTAGAGAAATTTTAAGGAGATAGACTAACATTTTAATAAAAGCATGTACGTCCAAGAATACCAACTGACTTATTAATTAGGGGAGTTTTATATCCTGATATCCCCCCTCTGTTCCATGGAGTTACGTTGGATTATTGGTGATCAACAAAAATTATTGAGAATTACTTCCTATGTTCCAAAAAGATAGTATTCTCTCTATATTTTTATTTACATCCCATATTACGTTTATTCTAAGTCAAAACTATTCAATTTTGTCTGAGTTTACAGAGAAATATAATAGCAACTACAACATCAAACATATATGCATTATCAAAATATTATCAATAATGGATTCCTTGAAACAAATTTGGCATTACAAATGTTTTACATTTTTTAGAAACTTGGATATAGAAAGATAAACGGGTTTCCAAACTCAATACCCGAAATAGTAATTTGGATTTCGGGTTTGGGTTAATATGGGTTTGAGTTCGGAAAATTGTGCCCACACCTACGACGGAGGTCAGATGTTTGGCTTCACCATGGATCCAATTTGCCTCCACGAATAAGATCATAATAATTACTCGTATTGGGTATAAGCACCGCGTACGGCAGCTGGCAGTGCAGACTGGAGATGATAGTTGACGACCAATGGCACAGGTTCAAGCTGATGTGCAAGTGCGAGTATGATAACTTTCCAAAATCAACTTTGACATCCCCCTAGCAGGGTCGGATCCAGGACCCGGGCTCCAGCCCATGTACCATTGAATATCCCACTCTGCTTTGCTAAAAAAAAAATCCCCCTCTGTATACAGCAGCCCATGGACAAGGGCAGAAGGGCCAGCTGCAGGTGCTGAAGCAACACACGGCAGAAACATATAACCTGTTCGACTTATCTAGGCTTGACTTATTTTGATTTGTTTTAGCTTATTTATTCTCACACAATACTATTCAATGTACCAGCCGAGCACTATTCATTCTACCTAAGTTTGTCTAGCCCCCTAATATGATGTCGTTTCAATTCTGCAGACCATCAAATTTACTCGTTTCTGCGTCCTCTGCTGCCCCGCCTATGGCTATGATGTCATTTTGTGCCAATCAAACGTTGAAAGTCAACCGCAAAAAGAAAATGTTGAAAGCCGAAATCAAAATCTTACCATATTCACAGAAACCGCCATTGATTTCTTCCAATTTCGTGCACCTAGGAATGTGCAAAATTGGTGCTCGTGGCCAATGGGGCCTGTAAACACTAAACGAATCGATGGTCCATGATACGATAGATAACTGAGGAATTGTAAATTTGTAACAGGTTCACATATCACAATCGACGAGCTCGCTGCGGCGCGTTCTCCGGCTCCCACTCCAGCCAGGGGCTCAGCTAACCTAGCTTGGGCCACAAACGTTTGGGCTGGCCCCCCTCGATCGTGCTGTCGGGCCTGCATCACTCGAAGTCGTCTCTTGGTCCATTGACAGGGCCTAGCTGCGGCGGGCTTGGCCTCGTGGACCGCAGCGTTGGGGCTTGGCTCGGCTTTTGGCGTGCACGTAAAATGTCTCGCGCCTCGGCCTCGTGCCCTCGTGGACCGCAGCGTTGGGGCGCTCGATCTGGTGCTTTTTGGTTGAACCATTTTACTCTGTAAACGGTTTACGGCATCATTTGACACCGTTAAATCATGTTTGGTTGGGCTGCGCTGCAATCGATTCACGGCGCGATCCGATACGATGCTATGGAAAGTCGATACCGCTCGTAACCCGGCGTTACGCGATCCCTTTACAGAGCGACTTCCAACTTCGCGAGTTCGCACGACGCACAAGATGAGCACCGGCAATCACAGACGCCGCCGACGATCAGCGGGCACTTCTGCTACTAAACAGTGCACACGGGCCTTTCTCGTGAGGGCCGCGGCCTAGATTAGAGCAGCAATTCCGCCGCTGGCATTAGCACCATTGCCGCCGTCCGCTAAGGTAGTGTTAGTCTGGCGACTCGATCTCGGCCTTGTCACTGCCTTGATACACGACGAGCTAGGAATCGGCAACAGGTCAAAATCTGCACGGATTAGGTAGCCCCTTCACGCCATCTTCTCCAACAACCCCTGTATGAGCTCTTTCTGTCAAATCTGGATGGAATTCTTCATGGATGGTGAGCTCTGCAAGAGAGCAGCGGCGATGAGAACCACCGCATCGCATCGCACAACTACGCCGGCGACTACGAGCAAGCAGCGGAGGGGAGGCTGCTGAAGCACAAGCAGACGTCGAGATGGTGTCGTTCCCCTGAAATTGACCCTCTAGGCTTCCGGCATGGCAATGTTGGGCCACGATCCAAATATTACGGGCAATATTCGATCCCGTTACTTGTGATGAACTAAACAAACACCGCTTTTTTTTTAAATTGTAACAGGTAACGCTGCTTTCTATTTACATCAACGTTACCGTTGCCCAGACTGAAACAAACACCACCTGAGGGTGGGTCATGGGGGCCTACGTGTCGGCGAGCGGAACCGGGAACACTAGGGATAGGGATAGGGTACGACGAGTCAAATCCACTGCCTATGGTCCTCCGGAAGGAGGCAGCGCCTTCGCCTGCGCGCGAGCTGCTAGCTACGGCTAGAGCGCAGCCAGCAGCTTTGTTTGTAAACTGAAGTGTTAGAGAATATCGATGAGTATTGGAGTGTGTTGAGAAAGATTTTGACTTGTAGGAAAAATTACTTCACTCCAAACCCCTCTAATCCACTATAATAATTTATTTCCCAAACAAAGTCGCATTTGGAGTTGGGATCCATGTAATCCCGCACCCTCGTGGGCTCAAGCTCGCCGCTGTCGGGTCTCGCTCGTCGCGTCTCCCCGAACGTCGAGCTTGATCGCCTCCTCCCCTTGGATCACTAAGTCTCCTGATGATAGAGACTCGGAGAGGCAGTGGATCAACACAACTACGACGGACCTCGAAATCGTGAGTCATACGAACTCCATGGTGCAGTGGCGGAGGATGGAATAAAATTAAGGTTTGGCGAAGTCCAAGTCCATCAACAACAATACGCTAAACTAGATAAGAAAATAAACAACAAACAATTGTGTCGGATTTGCTATCTAAAAAATAGCAAATTGCAATACGGATATGTTCTAGCATTGGCACTGATCCTCATCGTCCAAATGTATAGGAAGACATTGATCGATCGAGAAGGGAAGGCCGATAGTTTAGTTGACACAATCGATGGATACCGACTTGTTTAATGACCTTCGCTATATTAATGCCACAAAAAGTTGAGTCGTACAAATCTTAGACAAGTTCAAACGCCCAGTTCAATTCAGATCTCCTCGCTTTGCTGGATCATGTTTGTATGCCTGTATGCCTCTGAATTAGATCTCCTCACCACACGATGAACATTATGCAGAAATTGCAAGAAGATGGTTTTATGGAAAAAGTACAACTCTGATTCTTCATGTTGAAAATAGCAATGCATATTTGAAGAATCTTCTAGAACACTGGAGAAAAAGTATGGACTATCTTTGCTATGTTTCTTGTGAAATATGGAATTCTCTAGAATTGAAGATGGTAATGTATACTTATCACAAGACACTTTTGTCATGCATGTGGATGAGATCATGGAAAGTGTGGAAGAATGTAGAAGTTAAATAGTTAGCTCACCATACTTTATAGTGAAGTGTAGAAATTTCTAGAGTAGAGATATTTGTACGCGGTGGTTTGGAGGGTTGCCACTGATACATCCGGCCCAGGCATGGGGTCGGCCGAGGCCCAACAAATTAAGGTTGTCCGGACCCCAACAGTTCTTAGGCACACCCACTCAAGGAAAGGCCCAATTGCCCCAAAAGACTAGTCTGATAGGGGAATGGTGGCTTTCCCTTTTAAGGTGGCTTCCTCCTCCCTAGCTAAGCAAGGTGGGATTATTCAAAGGCTCACACGGTCGCCGCCCGACTACAACTGGGCCTGGCCCATTTTGTTGCGTCTTTGCCAACGGGTAATAGTGGAGGAAGATGTCCTCATCAGCCACTTGACACGAATCCAACGATCATGTAAGTCTATATATAGGGTTCCATCCACACCCAAGAAGCCAAGCCAAGTAGGAGCCATTTGGAGATGACATGTTAGCCACCACGAAGAGTTAGAGTGGCGTGTCATTAGATGGCATGAGTATAGTGTGATAGAGTAGCCACATAAAGAGTTTACAAATGAGTCTTGTACGAAGTTGTTATAGTGAATAGAGAGTTAAGTTCTCATATAGTGTTGGACTACCATATTGATGTTAGGTGAACGTTTCCTTACAGTAGTGTGGGTATGGGGTCCACATAGAAAATGGTATCACAATGACTTATGCCACTTCTAGAAAATCAGTGTCAAGATTGGGGCGCGATTAACACTCCACCACAGATTTCTACCTTCTTGAATTTAGTACTTCTCTCCAAATTAGCTTGATCGGTTTCACGAGCAAATTATCATATTATAGCAATTAACAAAGAATCGTGCAACAAAAAACAAATCACATGATTTCCCTTTCTTAACATGTAATATTTATTAGAAATTCAATGGAAAAATTACAATTAAAGATAAGATAATGTTGAATATTAATACACAGATTTCAACATAAGTACTACAAGCAGCAAATAAATAGAAACAAGAATATGGGAAACAATATAAAAAGGAACCTATTTATGTGTTACCCTGATTACTTTCATCGTCTCTATGAAATCTACGCCAATTGACTTGGAAATCACTGCTGCAGTGCCAACAATCTCTCCATCCCTCACATGAACCTCAGAAATAGAAAACAACAACCAGATAATGGTTGAAAGAGTTGTGGCTCTCATATCACATTTAGTGTGATAATCAGCAACGACACCTACATCACCCCTATACACTAAATTTACCACAATTGGGTATCAAAATGATGTCATGGATACCATACATGTATAAGTACCAAAAGTTAACTAATATGCTTATCCAATTGTACACCATAGAGTAGTAATTAACTGTAACAAAACGATCAATTCATTAAGACCGAGGTATGAATTCCACATATTAATCCATCTGTACTGATGTACACACAACGACCTCCAGCTCCTCGTCTATCTATATTATAGGTACAAAACGTAACTCTCAATCTCAAAACAATAGAATTAGTCATGGTGGTGTCATTACAAGTTAGACATAATTCATCTAACAAAAACCTTCGTCCAATTGTAGTTTAACAGATGGTGCAGACTCCACAAAGGCTAAAACAGGAACCCACTTACGAAGGGCAAGCATAAGATTTTGAAGATTTTTCACCATCATGCTCAATGGTGGTTGTTTGGCGCTATGGCGTCTGTACTGCCCCCATCCCTTGCCTACAACAAAAGTCATGTAAGAGAAGTTTTGATGAATAAAGGATGCAGAGCATTAAACATGAACGTGGTTGTGCCAATGTAAAGTTTGGACCTTTGATGGCAGTGGTGCCACGACAGCTGTTGGGTGTAACAACTTAAATTCATCACATAGTTTATTTGGAAACATTCTGATTTTTCTAGGATTTATTAAGGCTTAAATAATTTTTCTTCGAATTTCTAGCCTTTTAATAAATTTAAATATCATATTAAATAAAGTTAGTTAAAATAAGTGACTGAGTTTTTGTTTGCAGGCAAATCAGATTGGAATTTATTTTTTATGTAAATTTGAATGGTCCTTGTTTGTGTTTTAGAATAATTGTTCTCTGTCGAGTATGTTTTTCCTCCCTCAACTTTTTCTTGGTCTGAATTCCCACCCCACCCCTTTTTTTCCTTTTTGTTCAAATAGCCCGAGCAACCTTCCTGGCTGAGGTCCCTTTCTTTTACTTCGCCGGCCTAGCACGCCCTACCATTTCCCCCCTTCCTTCCCGGCTGCCGGTTTGGGCCGAGCCCAACACCCTGGTCCGTCTAGCCGCCTCAACGCAACTCCCTCCCTCTCTGTCTGAGTCACTGGCACGCGGGCCCCATATGTGTGGCAGAACCGTTTGGCTTAAACTGGCTCAAATGCACTAATCACCATCTAAGGACGGTTCAGGACTTAATGCACTTGAAACAGTGTAAACCCGGTATCCGTCAGGTGTCCGTAGACTACCCGAAACACCACATTACAAGAATCAACTCCATGCATACAGGATCGTTCGCATAGGAAGCTCTCAACAGACATTACAAACTTTACAAAAATACTTAGAGGTATGAGTTATTACAAATTGTACAACATAAAACTTAAGTGCAGGTTAACAACGCTAAGAGTTTTGGAAAAAATAGGTCGTACAGGTAGTTAAGATATACAGGTCAGGGTTTTAAACAAATGCTTTGCATCAAGAGACCACGTAGACCCTTCGTGTCTCTTGGCCTTCTTGAATCTTTAAACTTGCTCCGGCTTCTCTTCTGCAGCAATTATAGAATCTTGAGTACAAAGGTACTCAGCAAGACTTACCCGACTAACCAGTATAATAATAGATCAAGACACAGGAATGCAAGGCTATTTAGTGGACCGGCAACTGAAGCTTTGCAAGAAAGGCTTACTAAAATGAGTCCTTATACTTTCAAGATTTTATTCAGATTATAGTTGAGTCTATTGAACCTAAGTGGGAAAAATATAACCTTTTTCAAACAAGATCTTATATGATGCTTTCCATCACACCATCCCTTCTTCAACCATTCCTCATAATTAATTTTACTAAGTTGCTAATCAGTGATCAAGCGGTATTCATATCCAGAAGTGCGACGATCATGATCAGTTGTACATCCTGCAGTGTAAAGACCTAACCACACGACACGTGCGCGTCCGCGATAACCGCACGCGGCAACCTTTCGCTCACATCACTTCCAGCGATCGAAACTATTCATGCCAAAGTCCAGGAGTGCATCCCCATAAGTGGCCCCACGTCTGGCCTGACCCCCTTATGAGTTTCAGACTACACTCCCGCCTACTGCCACTCACCGACCGAGCAAGCCATAGTTCCAATCCTGGTGTGACTGAGTTACATCGGTTTACTGGTCCCATTCTCCCAGTATGTGATTAGTACGTTCAAAACTTGATCTCAGGTCAACAACCACTGAGTCCTTGACCAGTTCTTAAAGTCAGACGAGGCTATCCTATAAATCTCAACCACAATCAAACCTTTCAATCCCTCGTCTAACTTACCAAGCAAATCTCCATATTTGCAAGGCTCCATATTTTATGTGTTATTATCATAGAGATTGATGCTATACTTGCATGGTGAACCACTACTAAGCTTGGCTAAGCAAGTTTTATAATCTTTTTGAAGAGGTGGCAAAGTTGTCCTTAATCAAGGATGCCATGCATACAAAGGGTTCCATAACAACTCCTAGACATAATGCATATATACTGAAATAGTTTAGACGCATGAAATAATAAGTAAAATAGTAGGCATAGATGCTCCGGGGCTTGCCTGGATTAGTAATGAGGTTAGGATTATCAGCAGTTGCTTCGGGCTTCGATTTCACCACGATCTCCTCCTCGTACCCCTGAGTTTCCTCCGGTTGTAGCTCGATGTACTCACGTTCCTCAAATACGGTATCTACATGCCATGAATGCAACATGCAAGGTTTAGAAAAACTAGCCATACAACTTTCCTTCACGATAAAGTTGTAAGCCAACATTAAAAATACCCATTTAAACTTTATTAGGTTCTCATATTTAAAATAATTTAAAAGCATTTTTAAAACTCATAAAAGAATTACTTAAATTATTTTTATACTATAAATTGATTTATCCTAATTATTATAAATTATTTTATTTTAAAAGACTTTAACATAATTTTATTTATTTAGAAACTATATTGCCTTATTTAAATGTTTTAAAGAAAAACATTTAAATAACCTAAATTTTTATATAACCTTTTATAAAGTTTATCATTTTTCCTACATAGAGAAAAATATAAAAAATCTAACAAAATTGATTTCACTAATTTTGGACACTTATACAAATTATAGCATTTAAAACAAGATTAAAGCTTTTTAAAACAAAAAGAAAACAACTAAACAAAATAGCTTTGCTTAAAACCCCCTGTAAAGATTAAACCTATGCAAACAGGTCCTCCCGCGCCTTAGAGTGGATTTTACTAATCACCCCCTGGAAGAACATAAAACTTCATAAAAGACCCTCCCGGCCTTAAACTAATCCTGGCGGCGGCCGGTCGGCTCGATCTCGCCGGCGGCGAGGTCTCCGGCGACTTCAAGTGCACCAACAGCTTCTTCTCTTCACGGAGAACATTCCCATGGGTCAAACCCCTAGCTTTGGTGACCGGACGGTGGAACACGACGGCGGCGGCGGCGCTACTCCGCTCGGGCTCGTCGGCCGGCTCAACGGCGGCGAGTCCGGCGACTTGAAGAGGCACTACAGCTTCGCGACGATCTCCTCTACGCGATCCCCTAGCAGCAAGTTGACGAAAAGGTCTGGAGTGTAGTTCCCCTTGTCGGCCGGCCATGGCGCGGCGGCGCACAACGGTGGCAGCGGCGCTCCGGCTTAACGGCGGTGAACCCGACGACTAGGGCTGGCTCTACAGCTTCACCTAGACCTACTATACACGATCCACTAGCAACAAGACGAAGACAAAGGCCGGAGTGGGGTTCCCCTCGGCGGCGGCCATGGCGCGGCCGCGCTCTGCGGCGGCGCCGGCGTTTCGGCTCAACGGCGCTTGTTCCTGGGCCACGAACACCACTGTGAGCATCACTACGACCTATAGAACACAGCAGCAAGTCGATCTGGACCTCTACGATGCTCTAACATAGCTCCCCTCGAGAGCTCACCTTGAAGATGGTCGGCGGCGGCTGGAGGTAGAAGAAGGCGGTGTACGGCGCCGGTGGGGCTGGTGGCTGGACTTTATCGGGTCTGGAGCGTATCTGGGGAGGTGGTGGCGCTGTGGGTGGAAGGAATTGCACGGTGGCGCAGCGACGATGGCGAATTTGGGGCGAGACAGAGGCGGCGGGTGGATGAGCGCGAATGGCGTGACGAAGAGAAAACGAGGACGGCTCGGTATTTATTCGAACTTTTACCGTGTCGATCTTTACCTTCCTTGCTGCTCAAGTTGCTCTGGCTCGCGGGCTCGTCGGCGCGTGGCTCGGGTTGGAAATCGTCGTCGGTCAAGACGGCGCGAATCCGCGGCGGCGCTGCCGTGACCGTTCTGCTCTCCTCCCTTCCTCTTCATTTTCTTGCTCTGAATATTGGGTTCCAATTCATGATTTCATGTATAAAGTACTCAATATCCCTTAAGCCAAGTTATAGCTGGAACATAGGGTTACAATTCTTGTGTAGCATGTTGGGTCAAATTCTCAATGATTCGAAAGATCCAATGCTATGAACTTCATCCATTTTACTGAACTTGGTTTCAGTTTCGTCAGTCAAAGAGCTGACCAAAACAATGCACCATTCACTCTTTGATCCTCCAAAATAAATAGCAGCAATCTTTTTCTTTGATCATGAAGTACTATGGTGTAGTACAAGATTTCTACTTCCCATTTTGCTAATAGTTGACCAAACTTCAAATATAAACTTTCTCCAAAAATCGGCTCCAAGATGGCATATATTACTTTCTCAAAAACTCAATATCCTGAATTTTATTCAAATGCTTTCCCTTTTTTTGAACTTTACCATACTTTTATAGCTCAACAACCTTTCTATAGCTGACCTTTAGGGCTTTCAAAACTTGGTTAAACTTGCTAGCCCAAATTCAAATATAATTCTCTTCCAAATTTTTAACCAAAAATCTCCAAAGTAATCCTCAATATAATTTTGGTTCAAATTTACTTCATTTGAGCCATTGAACTTATTAACCAATAATGACCATTCTTTGGAGTTAATCCATCCTTAATCATGCTTAAGGGGTTTTTAACATCGGTGATGTTACAACATGCCAGGCTCGTCTTCCCCACCGAGCTAGACTCAAGCTCGAATCCAACTCAGGCGCGTGTGTGCATGTCGAGCCGTGGGCCCAAGAGGAGCCGCCGCACGCCTATTTAGCAAGTTTTGTCGCATCCTTTCTTGTTTTCCATGAATATAGTCTCGGGTGCCACAAACCTGGCCGAGCTCTCCTCCGTGTCACCTCTCTCGAAGTTCCACCACCGCCACCGCCGTTGCCACCATCGATCCCGCGTTACTGCGCCACTCCGTCTCAACTGATATCATGTCGACCTTCGCCTTGTTGTAAGGATGCTCCGAGACCTCTTGTCGCCCACTCTCCCGCTCCCTATCTCGCTAGTGCCCTCACCGAAGCCGTGCGACCGCCCGCCATCGTTGTTCACCGTCGGTGCCTCCACCAAGAACCCCTTAGATGAGCTTGACGTGTATCCACGAGTCCGTAGGGGCAAGTTGCTTCCAAAAACGAGCCGCCTAGCTCGATTTCGAGCTTTCTCTGGAGCGCCACCACCATGCAAGCAGACGTCGTCGCCGCCTCCGGGTCGCTCCTGCAAGTTCCCTCCAGTCCAAGTTGCCGGATCGTTATCCAATGCCGCTCGTCACCCCTCGCCGTGAGTCAACGGCCGGCATATCGGTCAACCCTCACACCAACGTGTCCGGTTTGCATAAGAGCCCTTCTGTTTTTGCCAAATCAACGTGTCGTCCTGCTCTGTTCAAAAACATTTACAAATATCCCCCTGGTTTACAAATTAACCCCTGAGCTCTCCTGTTTTTGCAGTCCTCAGTCCAACTCCTGCTGTTTTACCTGTAGGCCCTCAAGTTTTTATATAACATTATGTTTTAGTCCCTATTTTCTTGTAGTTAAGTCCCTGAAAGTTTTAAAACCTCGTCAGCAAGTCCTTAAACCTTAGAAAAGCATTATGCTCTGACCCTGGGTGTTTTATGCAGCACTCATCTGATATGATTATCTAGTTTTTAATCTAGATAATTATATAATAAAGCTGTAGGCTGAGACTGATCTTGCCCTTCCTCCGTGGTCAAATAGGATTATCATTTTCTTTACGTGCCCAAAGGGATATTTGGACTCTTGAGAGAGGGTGAAGAAAGAGAAAATTGAGGGAAGAGCTGAGGAGGATTACAAGTGGACACCTACCCATGATGGGATAAAATAGCAGACAATATTTGATTGTCGTACCTTAACACCAGTTAGTGCTGAGGGGTGGGCATTCGTAATGGACCAAGATACATTAATGGTTACTAAAATTTGGCCGTAACATTAATTTGTCACAGATAAAGGAAATAGAGTACTCATAGATTAGGCGATGACAAATAAATATACTAGTTGACTAGGCAATAACGAGGCAAGCCACAATAAGAGAAGGACAAAATTGATCCGATTGCAAAAGTTCAAGGACTATAATGGCCGGTTTGATAATTTAAGGACGAAAATGAGCCTTGGGCGATAGTTGAAGGAAAAAAAACGACTATTCGGCCTTTTAAGTTGGTGTTGTGCTTCTTGCCCGGCTCACCCAAATTTAGATGGGTCAACAAAATCAGGCTCTCTATGAGCGCGTCGCTAAGAAATATTTATATATTTAGTTAATGATGGAATTAAGTCCCATGAGAGGTTTACAAGAGGTGATGATCTCAAATTTTGGAAAGAGAGAAAATTTGAAATTTGACTGAAATTAAATTTGAATTCTAAAAAGAGATGAAATTTGTTCAAATATAGAAGTTGAAGTTTGAAAAGTGCCAGGCATGATGGAATCATGACGTGTTGAAGTTTTGAACCCAAACATTTGAATTTGAGTGGTTGAAGTTCCAATATAAAGTTCAATAAGACAGTTAGCCAAAATTTTCAAATATTTGGCATGGTAACCACTATTCATATTTAGGTGTTTGGATTTTTTTTTTCAAAAACACTACCTCGGACCTATAAAAATGTTTTAGTACATGTCATGTACTTTGCATGGCAGGGTAGAAAGTTGGAGCATCAGGTTTTGAAAATTTTGAAGTTTTGATAGCAATGATGATTAGTCAGTTTTGAGCCAAATTTTGAAAGATTGAAAGTATAAACTTTGGAATCGATCATACAAAATAGAAAATAGATTTTTTATCAATTGAGAATAGGTCAATTTCACAAAAATATGAATTTGCATAAAATAGAACGCCATGTTCGAATATTTAATTGACGATTCGCTGAGTCACGCCATATCCCCATATCCAACTGTACGACTGAACTCCGAGTCGTGCCACCAAATCCAGCGGCGTGACTCAGTCAACACACCGTAACGCGCCCATATGGTGACACAAGATGCAGCGTGGCTCAAGAAATCATGACGCGTGGTGTGGCATGACAACAAAAACGACTACTTTCTGAAATTTTAGTTTGAGAGGAATTATGTTTAATATTTTAGATTAACTAGAAAAATGCACGTGCGACACACACGTTTAATAGAAAATAAAATTATATAACGATAGTTGATCAGAGACCGTGTTGCTTACGAACTCAACGATTCCACGTAAGCGCATGTTATTTTTACTGTGACGAGTCGTAGTGTTTTATGATTTCTTCAAAAGTGTGACTAAAGAGTCCGACAAAAATCGTGGGTACGAAAAAATTCTATTGTGGCTGATTTGTGGATCCGTCATCCTCGAAAGTATAAAAAAAAGAAAAACATTCTCCCGAGATAAGCCTTTTATTTTGTTGGTGATGTTTGGATTCAGGTGCTAAAGTTTAGAGCTCTAAATAAGTGATAATTAGATATATTAAATATTACTGCAACAAACAAACAGTGTATCGATGATCCCATTGCGGATACCATTGTAATCCATTTCCCATACAGTTTACATTAGCCGAGTGTTGTGTTTCCTTTCCTGTGCATTCTTCCAGGTTCTGCCTCTCCATGGTGTTTACCCCTCTGTTACCCTCTCCCCACCGGCGGTCTTTTCCCACCCCAGCCCACGACCTCCCCCGCACCTCCGCCGGCTCCGATCCACCTCTACCCGTTCCTGAACCCATTGCCGCACCCCATCCTCGATTCCTCATCCTTCCTCGACCCCCTTTTCCGCGTGAGATCCAGCTTACCTCCTCGACTCCAGGCGCTCCCACCCAAAGCATCCTCTTCTCTCGTCTCGTTCAATGCTTAGTGCCGGTCTATAATACAGTGGTGCCTGCATGACATGATGGAATTTTACGTTTGTAGTTAACTATTCTTCTAAGACTAGGTGAAGGAAACCTTGTGGAGAGCTTTCAAACAGTTACTCCAGATGTGCAAATATAAAGAGCTCTTGAAGTGCATGGTGCTCCCATGGCCGAATTGGGAACAGCGGATCCTCCATAGTGCTTGCTCCCGCAGCATGAATCAAATAAACACTTTAATTCCTGCAGAATATGTCAAGCAGAACAGCCTGATCATTTGCATCAAGGTCCTTTGGGATGAAGAACTAATATAGTTCCAAATGACATCAAAGAGGGCAGAGACCTGGAGGAAGGTTTTCTGGAGCGTCTCCCTTCACTTTGTGTCCCGTTGCTCTTCCTGATTAGGACATCACAAAAAGTATCTCACACCTGTTAAAAACAAAGAACTTCACTAAATTATAATTCACACGTCCCAAATCATCTCGCATTAGCATAGAGTAAGATAGTCCTTCACGCATTGCAAATAACTCCATGATAAGAAAACAGAATTTCCACACGAAGTTTGCTTCTTGTTCATCATATTGTATGCAGGCCAGTGATTTAACTAACTCCTACAACACATCATTCATGCTCCATATTTTTTAATTCATCATGGTTGTTGTACATTTCCCTGGGAAATGGCTCAATTGGATGAAGCAGATCATAGAGGGGGGGAAGAGTGGGGATAAATTTAAATGGAGTTCCAGGGGAGTTCTTCAGATCTTTTTGAGGTGTTCGGCAAGGGAACCCTTTATCGCCACTGCTGTTTAACTTGGTGATAGACATGGTGGCTACTATGCTTGATAATGCAAAGCAAAGTGGCGACATTAGAGGGTTAGTTCCGCATTTGGTAGAAGGGGTTTGACACACTTGCAGTAGGACCAATCAATTCTTGGTGTTAAGTTCCTGTTGTACTGTTTTAAAACATGCCAGGCCTCAAAATTAATATCAGAAGAACGAAGTGATTGTGATAGGGGCAGATGAAGAAGGGCAATTAAGAATTGCTGAAATGTTTAATTGTAAAAGAGGATGCTTACCGATCAAATATTTGGGTGTGATGATTAAAGGTACACATATATGGGCGAGAGATTTGGCATTTGTCCACCAAAAGTGGAAAAGAGACTGCCAACTTGGCAATTCAATAATTTGTCTTCTGGAGGAAAAATGGCCCTGATAGAATCTAGTTTAAGTTCTCTGCCAAATTATACTATGGGAGTGTAATTGCTACAGATCGAAATTCATAAATGGATACATTGAGGGGTATATTCTTTTGGCATGGACCAGGTCTGAAGAGGAAGTACCATATGGCAAGGTGGGAGTGGCTGGCAACACCTAAATAGGTGGAAGGGCTAGGGTTTACAGACTTCAGAGTGATGAATCAGTGTTTGCTATCTAAGTGGATCTTTAAAATAGAGAGGAGATGACACAGGAGGTTCACAATTCTGGAGGGGGCTTTTGGAGATTAAACACTGCTGTCATAGAGGCTTAAGTTACATTGTGGGCAATGACAAGAAAGCTAGATTTTGGGAGGATGTCTGGCTCGAGGAGTGTCAGTTGAGAGTAGTCTTTCCAGCATTATATACAATATGTAATCAGCAGCATAAGACTGGGAGAAGTGATAAGGGATAATGTGATTAATCTATCATTAAGAAGAAACTTTGGGCCCATTGAAACGATGGAGTAATGAAGACACTGTGAGGTGGGGCTTGAAAATCAGGCATGTTCTCTACAGCCTCCTTATATAAGGAACTCACTTTCCCAGGGAATATACAATTGGCCTGGAAACATACAGTGTAGCATGTGTGGAGTGCCAGAGAGCACTGATCATCTTTTGTTTCGATGTGCCCTGCCTGTATTTGTTTGGTGCTCTTTCAGTGACATGTTTGGTTGGAGTTTTCCTGATTATGTTCATGCTTTCAGATGTAGCATTCTAGCAGGCAAATGTAAAAGTGAGACCACTTTGTATTTTCGTGTTTGGGTGTCTTGGAGCTTATGGTTAACCAAAATGATCTTGTCTTTAAAAACATTGTTTTCTCCTGCTGCAGTCTTATTCCGTGTTTTATCTTATATGCAGAGATGGAAGGCGTTAAGCACGGGAGTGGACAGGGAGAAGATAGAAGAGGCAGTGGCAAAGCTACAAAACCAATTATTCTACATAATGGCGACTTGAAGAACTGGCGGGAAGTACACTACGATAAAGGGATGTTTTTCTGAGATTTTGTATGAAGGTGTTCGAGGTTTGAAGTTTGATGGTGGTGCAGTTTGTGAGGCTATAGTCTCATTCTGGTTAGATATGTCAGTTTTTGTGGCTTGGGCTGTTTGTTTGTCTATGTGCTTTGGTAGCTTCAGTAGAGAGGGGTGCTGTGAGCATGAGACTGTCTTCTCTTGAACTGAGCCTTAATCGTTTTGTAAATCTGGTTTCCCCAGAGGATCTATGTTGTTTTCAGTATAAAGCAGGGCCTTCGGGTCTTCAGTCTAAAAAAAGGTTGTTGTACATTTAACTTGGAGAAAGAAAGGAAACCAACTATAAATATCAGTGATACTATTGAAAAAAGAATCAATTATAAAATTTACTTTCTTGGGTGAAGACGCAATAAGGCATAAGATATGGTGAAACACTCTCCTTTCCTACTAGTATCTCCGCACCTATAGCATATCCATTGGGTTTTGGGTGCACCAGACTTAACAGAACCAAGGGAAAAGGCAGCTGATATATAGACTTGGAGAGGGGTAGGTACGTGTATTTCTATGCTTGGCTCAAGGACTGTCTACATAGTAACAAACCTCAGATGATACTCATGGATGGTGCTATTTTACCAAAAAACTAAGAAAAAGGGAGGTGATCTGTAACTAATTATAGGTTTTTCCATTTGATCAGTACATGTAGCTAATATTCATATAAGGTATCAAATTCCATCAGAATAAGAAAGGCAGAGGAAAGCAATCTGTGCAAACTGTTGAAAATTGGCAGTGTTGGTAGAAGGCAACAAACAGAGAATACTGTGCTATGAATAAAAAACTTGACCCCAAGGGGAAAACGTCCCTCAGGTTGTCTTAAAGTACTGTGCTATGAATTAGCCAAAAAGAAAACTAAATGGGCTTGACGCCTTGACCAATGTATTCTTTGCTTTAATATATATATATATATATATACTCCCTCCATACCCATAAAACAAGTCGTTTATGACAGCGACACGGTCTCCAAAGCATAACTTTGACTTCTTATTTTTATAAAGTATTTGTTAAAAACTGACATATGTATACTTGTATGAAAGTATTATGCAAGACAAATCTATTCACGTAGTTTTCACATTTTCAAACTCAACAACTTAAAAGTTATTCATAATTTATATTCCCAATGTTTAACTGAAATCTTGTCCAAAACGACTTGTTTTATGGGTACGGAGGGAGTATATATATATAACCAGTAGGGGCAAACTCTCCTGTTTCCTAAAAAAGTAAAACATGCAGAATGGCTTCATTTTACTCGAACTTGTTTGTGGAGAGACATTTTACAGAAAGATACCGTCATGCTTCAGTAATTTCTAGCTTCCTGCCTTCCTCAAAATCATATTTACAACACACTTCCTATCCAAACTTCAGACATATAAGGAAGCACATATATGAAAATTGATCTTCAGTATAACAGAAAAATAAACCTTTTTTTGCGAGAAGAGAAAATAAACCTTTGAAGAATTCAGTAATGCCCATATGAAAGGTCCAAATGCATTTGAAAAGGGAAGGCCATTATGATGACATACCCAAACAGATCTCAGCTTGCCAACCCACCTTAGCATGGCATCCCATCATATAGAAATTCAACAATGACCTGAGTAAAGAAACAACAAATTAGCTGCAGAACAGAGGTAGATGTTTGGCATGTACCCTTTGCACAGCACAAGGGGAGAGTGGGAGACATCACACCATATAATATGTATCCAGTTTTATGCTGCAGAAAGTGGGGGCCAAAAAGAATGAAATTGTTGAGCTGCCAGCAGGAACAGTAACTGAAAGCTGATCATGGGAACATCCCAGTACGAATTCAAACTGTACAATTCCAAAAGGAAAATTCGTAGGTAAATTTGCATTTACAAATGTTACTGTTTAAAGAATTGTCAAAATGATTTAAGGTAGAAAGATGATGCAAATGCCAATGAAAGCACAGCAGGACAGAAACCTTAGATAAGTTTTATTAAAGGGAAATGGAAAGGGGGAAATAAAGGTAAATCAGGTCACAATGCAGGAAAATGCAATTATGAACTCTGTTTTCATCTTCTGAGGGAACGGGAGGGGAGACCCTGAACTTTGTTCTCTATATAATTAAAATGCATGGTATGCAAATGTTGCAGACTAGGAAAAGAATGGACACTGATAAGATGGAAAAGGACCTTATCTCAAAATCTGCTTTACTAACAATCATCTCTCAAGGTGCTCTCCCAAACCTGTCTTACTGGACCAAGTACCAGCTCAATCTCTTCAGCCACTCATAATCCATTCTATTTGGGGAGTCAATTCATGTGGCTAGTCAGAGGATGAAACAAACAGCCAGTTTTCGCCCCACCATTGCATCCCGTAAATCAACAAACATGGACCTTAGGGCAAACTGGTTGCACAGTCCAACAAAATCAACTAAGAGGCCAAACTATCAGAACAACATTAAAAAATAGGCAGACGAACGATGTCCATATACTTGCAGAAGAAAGGCAGAGCCTCACACAACCATTCATAGTAGCATGTTACAGGCCAGAGCAAACAGGCGCACAAACATAAGGTCCATGGAGGATTCATAAGGACCAACAGCAGAGATTTGTAGTACCTTTACTATTGCTAAGAAGTGAAGGTAGGCCCCTTTGTTCTTAGAATAGAAAAAAAAATACATGAGTTAGTAAAGTGGGTGATGTTATTAAAAGAACTGTTACAAACTGCAACATTTCAAAGGGTGCAATAGGGCATGACAGTTTTAAATGCCCAAACTGATCTAATTGTTCATTTACACTTTTAGAGTTCTCCATTTAGAGTCATGGAAGGCACAAAGTGGTTTCCTGTAAGTTTAAAACATCCTCTCCCAAGTATATAGAGAAACCAAGGCCACATATTTCAGTTAATTTTAGACGTGCTTTCTTTCTTTCAAAGTCAAAGACGATTAATATTTACGTAGCAAAAAGACTACCAAACACGGATTTACAGTGGCCAGCGGTCAGCGGAGATAAGATAAAACCAAAGCTATCCTGACATCTGCATGGTCAGTATAAATGCCAGCAGAATCATTGCAACATCAAGCTGAACATGGAGCACATGAGTGCTAACCTTTATATTTAGAAACAAATGAGGCCATCAAGCGGAACAGAGCTGCTTCTAGATACTGATTACTGAAAGATGCACTTGGGGTTGGAGAAGCAGTCATCGGTGCATTATGTTAAGAAACAACACAGATAGTTAGCACGTTGAGCATCTTCGTTTGCCAAGCAAAACAACACAAGTATAATTGAGAACAAGGGTGAGTAGGTTAGGTAAGACCTCTTTGTTCCAACAAAAGGAAAAGAAAGGTGAGACCTCCTTTTGGTGTGTAGACGTCTGATATCTTTCATTTGCCTGATCACCTTCCTGCAGTTTCAGTAGGAGAAAAGCCGCTTCAACAACTGCATCTTGCACAGGTTCACTAATATCATCTCGTTGTGGCAACCCTGAAGGTAGAAAGGTGCTTAGTGTCTATGGCATGATTATTTACCATGATAACGAAAATTTTGGAATGCTCAGTGTACCATCAGCCATACGACAGTCCAACAGGTTTTTTCAGTGGCAGCTTCTCTAGAGCTCCTAGTTCACTGAAGCTGGTGGAGAGGAGTTGCAAATACAGTTGTTAGTTAGAGACACGGCATAAATATCTAGTTTACCGACAAGCTGAGCAAAATCAGTA
Source organism: Echinochloa phyllopogon (assembly GCA_033239725.1). Taxonomy (NCBI): domain Eukaryota; kingdom Viridiplantae; phylum Streptophyta; class Magnoliopsida; order Poales; family Poaceae; genus Echinochloa; species Echinochloa phyllopogon. Next base: position 40,035,211 of record BTCW01000005.1, on the reverse strand, counting down.
TTTCAAAACTTAAAACTCGGTGTAAACTGTAAAATGTCAATGTAACATCGTGCAAGCAAAAAGATAGGCTAACCAGTTAAATATTGTTGGCTGCCAACTCAATTGTGAGCTCCATTGACAGGGTAGGATTGTAGATTTAGAGCAGGAAATTATAAGCATAAGCATCATGCATGCCTGCTATGGTCGATGAAATAACTTGATCACAGACATTTGCTTGGAAGGGCTGTCACGCTGGCTCGATGGGGTCACCAGAAAACTTATTAAGCAAGTAAACCTTTGATTCCTCAACAAGCTATTTGTATTATCAGCTTCTGAACCAGGTATTTCAGCATACATCATTTTCCTGCATTCAAGCATACATTTAGGAAGCAGCAACATCTTTTTGCAAGAATGGGAATTAGATGACTAACCCTAGCATATGATTTTTAATCAAGGAGACAAAAGTTGAAAAACACCAAAAACGAAATATTATTCTTAGTGACTGTTTATCCCCTGCACTACAGTATTCCCACATACATGCTACGCATACAAGATTAACAGTTTTTACAGGCTGGTGGAAGAACAGAAAACACGTTTTGCAAACCATCCATTCCTAGGTGAGCTAAGCATCACCAAAATGACCGCTGCTAAATACAGTGATGACTGATGAGGTCATCCAACTCTCCCTCATCCAATATAACGGCAGCAGCTCCCAACGCAAATGAAAAAACTTCCAATCGCCCAACCCAATCATTGTCACCTTCCATAAGCAAAAAAAATCATCGTCTCCACTTCCTCGAGCTGCAGATCCAGCATGGCCAGGTGGAGCTAACAACTGGCGACGGTGCAGGGAGGAAAAGAAAGTTCAGATGAGGCAAGGGTGAGGGGAAGTGGAGGGGAGACGACTACCGGCGGCCGAGACCAAACTGGCACGGCATAAGGGCGGAGCGTGGAGGCGCGAACTGCGGTCGGCGGCGGAGACTGGGATTTCGGAGGCGGAGCAGGCGGTAGAATCCATACTCTCTATTTCACTTTTTAGCAGCCTACCAGAGGGTGAATCAAAGGGGTTATGGTCCTTGCTCCTTGGCCAAAACAAAGCTCCGCCAAAGCAAAGGCCCGTCCGTCCCCTTACACAACATCGAAGTGACAGCCGTTCACTATTCGACCAACTATTCTCCACAACGGAACGGAACATGAAAAAACAAGAGCATCACTAGTTCAAAATCTCCAAAAATTCTAAGCTTCCTCACCTAATAACAACCAAATATCCCCAAAATACTTGGATCTTTCTTACCAAACAACAGAATCTCCCAAAAATTCTTAGTTCCTACCAGTGATAACAAAATCTCCATAAAAATTCTCACCACCGTTCTCCAGTGGACACCAGCGTTCTGCAGTGAATAATAACGTGAAGATATAAGCGCATTACAGATCAAAACTGCCATGTTGGCTTTGCCTAGTCATTGTGATCTTCTTTGACTTCATGGTCGTCATCCTGTTCTTCGTCCGGCCGGGCTAAGTGCATAAAACAGATGGAGGCATAACGACACGAAGGAGGATACACAGCTCAGGACATTGGCCCACTGAAATTGCACAACGAGAATATGGAGAATATAAACATCAACCATTAGAAAGAGAAAGATAGACACGCATAAATTTGATTCCTTTTCCACAGCTTACCTCAAACATGGTATGCTGGTAGGTAAGGACTGCATACATTGCCCAATAAAGGTAAATCGCGAAACTTGAGCTTCTTGAATATACAATCAGAGGTCTCTCATTCATAATTATGACTTGTTCTGCTCTGGCAGCACGGGGGCACAAAAGCTGGATCTGTAAGGTAAAGATAAATTGAATGCACGCCTTAGGATTAATAAAGGACTTCAAGAATCTTTGATTGAAAAATATAGGCCATAAGCTGAACAGAAAATCAAATTAATAGAAAACTGTTTTAAATAAATTGTTTTCAGGCATTAGTTTGCTACGTACCGCAGAGTAGAACGGTATTGCTTGTGAAACAGCCTGCAAAAAAGTGGCAATAGAAGACAGGTTGTGTGCTGCAGGTGTCTCCCTTTTGATAGGCCCAAATAAAGCGAAGGATACACTCAGGCCAATTGCTGTGGCAAAGCATATTAAAGTTCCAGCACAAACCTAGAATCACACACAATTCATAATCCATGTGAAATAAATTAGCATGCAAGAAAAAACTGAAAAAGGTGTAGAAAAAAAGTTTGATATTTAATTACCCGTGTACTCATGCCTCTATCGTATGCCAACTTGACTGTGATGAATCTTGCTAAAACTGTTAGTCCAACAGGATTTGTTATCACAGCTTCTAAGCCAATCACCTTGCCATCCTCCCCATGTAATTGGACAACAGAAAACAGTAGCCAAGCTCCTGTTCCAGTGGCAGATGCAACAAGGTCAATCATTGTACAGAAGGCCGTGGTTTGCACCATGTTGTTTCTAGTGCTCCAAAACACGATGATAGGATTACAGTCCACAAGCACTGTTAGGATGCATCCTGAAATAAAATATCACAAGTTAACCAAAATAAAAACATACAGATGCAAAATAGAAGACGAAAAGTATTTGTTTGTCTAAGTTACTGGTCAGCGGTTGGCATATCCCAATTCTCTATCCAATATATAAAAAGGCATAACTCTTGCTTTCATTCAAAATTTTAAAATGAAACTTTCCATAACCTCATAGTGAAGATCTGTGCTCATGACATGGAATCTTTAATTTGTAGCTGCAGTCAACCTATAAAAGAAGAGACCCTCCACAGAACCCCATCTGTGGCTTGTGCTTGACCCAACAAGAAACACAAAGAAACAACAGGAAGCAAATACTAAACTGATCAAACACCCTATTGGCTGATGAATTTCTGCTAAATAAGAACTTATTTATGCTTTAATTAGATGCTACCAAACAAACAGTACAGAGTACAAAAAATAAATTTTCTATTATGAGTACAGAAGGAGGCAGGCTCGAAGCAGAGAGGATAAACACACAAAAAATAACTATAGAAATTACGCTGCCGCAATCAGAGAGGATAAATGCGAAACAAAATTTAGCTACAGGAAAGACATATTCCTGGCTCATATGATGATGATTCAGTGCTTTCTACTTTTGAGAAACATGGCTGGTACTCATCCAGATCATCGTGTCGAACTATTTTCTTTGGTGGTGTGATCCGTCAATGAAGCAGGTGTGGAAAACAAAGATAACCCCGAACATTCAAATAGTTGACATATGCAAGTTTCAGTACAACAAAATCTAATCTGATTATTAGCTACAGAAAAGTCAGAATCCTGATGCCGGCACTTGTGCTCTTGTGGTTCTCCTAAAAATGCTCAAAACATTCTTAATGGCTGAGTCCGACAACTTAGAGTCACATTTTATGAAATGGGTACAAGAAGTAGGGAGTAAAAGAAAAGACCTCTGATTTGGGAATTCTGGTGTATTTTAGGAGGCTCATGTGCAATATGAAGATTGAAAAGCAATTTGTAAGTCCATCCACTAATGTAATGTAAATAACTACCCACAAAACAAAACAAAAAAGTAATGTAAATAACTGTTGCTTTCTTACAACAATTGAAACCTGTACCTAGACCTGAACTAGCAACCTCTATCATGCCTATGGGCCCATAAATGAACAACACACAAACAGTAATTACCCTACAATGATCAAATAAAACTACAATTGCAGGCTCAGAGCATCAGAAATGATTCATTTCCTAACAAAGTGGGGGAGAAGAGAGGATGAACGCAAAATCCAAATTCACCAACTTTGGATTGCAGGGGCGCTTACCGATGATTTTCAGTATCCTCCGAGTAATGCTGCCCTCATTTGGGTTGTGTGGTGGTGGTGGTGGTGGTGGTGGTGCTGCTGCTGCTGCAGTTCCGTCTCTGACTTCTACGACCTGCTGCAAATGTGTGTGAGGAGCGCTCGTCGCACCATATAGCATCAGCACATATAGGTGCGATATTATATTTATATATGAAAAAAGAATGAAACATGCCTTTATCACTCCTTTGTTCAAAGATTCCGCTTCATTCTTGAATGCTCCAACACCTTGACCCGCCACCGCCTGTATCTAGTGCTCGTGAAGATTAAGAGATGGAAATCAACAAATCAATGAACGGTTGTGACAAAAAAACTGAACCTTGGGCTGCACAACTTCTGGCCCCCATTCCGCTCGGGGAGAGACAGCGCCGCTGCTGACTTGCGCTCTTGATCCCTCAAGCGCAGATGCCTGCATCAATCCATGAACAGCGTTCGTGAAGATTATCAAAACTGGAAGTCACATCAGCAAACGGTAGTGACGGAAAAACCGAACCTTGTGCACAAACTCTGTCCTCCATTGGGCTTCGGGGGAGGCGGCGCTCCTCTTCGCGTTTGGGCCCTGAACCTGAAAGGTATGCATCAATCCCATGTGCAGATCGTGAAGCGGAACTCAAATTAGGTGTTCTGGTAAAGAAAAAAAATCGAACCTTTGTGGATTCCGCTTGCTGCTGTTCTTCTGAAGAAACAAGAACGCCCCGCACTGACGCCCTTGGACTTCTTGCACCTTGATCCCATAAGCCCTGCATCGATGCATGAGCGGCGCTCGTGAAGATATGAAGCAACGATTGAATCGACGGGTAGACAAAAAAAGATTGAACCTTGCGCAACTTCAGCGACACAAAGGAGTCGGCCGCACTGCTAACACCAAGGGAATCGCCGAGATAATCCACATCGCGGAGGAGCGACAACCACATGGAGCAAGCCGCCACAACGACAGCAACCAAGATGAGAGAAAAGGCAAACTTCTTAGGGGTGAACCTCCCAGGCGCCATTGCCTGAGGCGGGTGGGTGGCCGCCGTAGTGGCGCTCTGCTCAATCGACCACGGACAAGCGCAACGGAGGGGTACGCATATAAACCCCCACCGGGTTTGGGGAATATTGCAAAATCATCCTCTACAAACTAGTTTATTAACAGTTCTGCAATCTTTCACAGAGAATTTTCATATCCCACCCTATATCATTAACCGCGTTTTAAGTTCCACCTTAGCCTTTAGGAGGTTTAGATTAGTGGTAATATTTGATCAGTTCAAAAAAGAAAGGCCAGTGATAACGTAACACTATAGGCTCTTGAATCAGTGCAATTGTAGATACTAATTCATCGATTCTTCCTTTTCTTCCGATCTATTTCTGTTCTGCCTCAGAATTTTTTCAGTTCTTCCTTCGTCTCTTCTCCCCTTTTGCAATTTTCTGATAAAGGTATGAAAGCTCGGCTTTCTTGGCCAGATTCGTGTGAAATTCCAGAGCCCGTCTCCCGGATTTTGTCCTATTGGCGTTGTGTATTGGTGATTTCCATCCTCCAGACTAAAATCCCACCCTCCCACCCAAGTAAGCCTTGATCTCCTTGATCCACGTAGTGAAGTTTTAAGTAAGCCTTGTGTGTCAGTGTGTGTGATGTTTCAAACGTCACCCGTTTTTCCCAATTCTTATCACCTCACACATCTACTCTGCCAAATCAGGCTAGATTTTGTCTAGAGGATGTGGCTCTGCACAATAGCCACAGTTTTACCTCCGGTGCTCCTCTAGTCAGTTAGCGTGAAACATTTCATTTTAGCTGCTTTATGAGTTATGAGGCCGCCAACAAGTCAGTGGCATTTGCATATCATTGGGAAAAAGGTGAAGACATTCCATTGATTTAAGTTCCAATCACACCGATACCAACTACTTCACATAGCTCTTTGCAATAGATAAGCCGATAAGAGCATTTTTAAGGATACAAGTCATTTAAATGCAATGCAAATTTACACTAATAATCCCGTGAACTACACCGGTTCCGAGCCTGTGCTCTCAAAACCGAATGGAAGTAAGCTTCCCAGAATACAAGTTATCGACAAAATGGTACGAAAGAGTATGCATCATTCGTCAAGTATTTGCATGGGTAGACGCCTTTCAGAAACGTGAGTCCAGCTCATTCTTCAGGCTCTGCGAGGATGGCATGAGTCAATGACTGAACAGCCAATATATGCACGAATGATAGTAAATTTACACAAAGTACAGACCAGTCTTTTGAAAGATCCACCATGTACCAACTTCTTCAACTTCTCTGCATCAGACTTCGCTCGTTCCAAAGTCTGCAGTGCAAAGCAGGTCAGGAAAACATTGTGGGCCTGCACAACTTGTATGGCATAGTAGAAATCATGATTTCAATCAGTTTCTTCCGTATCAAATTATTTCCTAGCTACTTTGTTTAAGATCAATGTATCCATTCATTAGACAATACTAAATTTACAGTATCCCTGTTCGCAGTTGCTTGTATTTTGGCTTGATTAAACAAGAAACAAGGAGGCAAAACTTTTCCTCAAAGCATATAGTTTCTTCTCTCTACTTTCAACTCCTGCCCTAAAGCAACTCATACTGAGAGGGCACTAAGATTTATGAATGAGCTATGCAAGGTTACAGGAGAGATTGAAGAAAGTATTTACTAGATCTGTAGAGTGACCTGATCCAATAAAAGAATGCGTGAATCTACCTGGATCAGCAACTCAACCCTGCGCCTCATCCTGGTATGCATGAACCCTTCAGAACACTGATACAGGAAACCACAGAAACTGAGAACTTGCAAAATTATTAAGTAACAGTTTAGTGTAAATGCAATATCAAAACTTAACAGGAGTTACGGTGAGCAGAAAACCACTTCCAAAAAGAGTCAATCAAGAGGGAAAAAGGAGGTACAGGTTTGTTTATATAAATGATAAGTATTGTTTGACACCTAATAACGTATACTCCGTTTGATGGTCACCCTTCTTCTCACAACGCTAGAGTCACTGGATTGCTGCTTAAAAGATCCCTTTTGATGGCATGATCCTACAGGAGCAGGGATGCAACCCAGCCTTGAATGGAATGCTTATCCCCCGACCCTTGAATCAGGACGGCGTTCCCAGGTCGTGGGACGAGGCATCGACCCCGAATCCTGTGACTATGGCATAAAGCATTGAATGCTTACTGGCAAGCAGTCCAACACTAACATATTGCACAAACAACATAAATATCAGATGTTTCCAAATATAATATCATCAACCATTGAGACTGATAAGTCGGTTAGGGAAACCGTTCCCAATTTGTCCCAAGATAGCCATCTGCAATTACAGACCAAGGTAGGAGACGTTTGTATGGCCATTTAACCCTGCTAATAATAAGGATTCAAAGAAGAGTCTTTTGTTGCTACAGGATTTAGCAGCTTCATTGTTCTGACTCGCAAACTGAAGTGTAGGATGTGGAAACTTAGTACCTCCTAAATATTAACAGTTTTTCAAGATGGTTTACCCAGACCCCAGGACTTCATTGAAACTTACTGTACCTCTATATATGGCTCAATCACGATAAGAGACGCTGTTGCATGTTTCTTTGCATAAATTTGGGGCATGGAAAGAACAGCGCCACCAAGAATACGCCACAATAGTGTCATTCAAAGAAAACTAATCAGTTTGTTTTTCCTATCAGTCAAATCCAGCCAATCATATGAAATGCGCCAATTCACTACGACAAGATGTTCCAAGGAACCTGATGCTCTATACAAATGAATGAAACCAGATTAATGGATCTTACCTTTACATGATAGCTTACATAAGCATGAAATGTTAACAAATTCCAAACTGTTCTGTCTAGTCTTTTACCCTCAACATGCCGAGGGTAAATAACTGCACAAATGAACAGTCTGTGAGGCAAAATAGTTTCATGGAGGAATAAGGGATACTAGGAAAATTATAAATTACCAAAAGTAACAAAGCCAGCATTTGCATTCAGTGCATCAGCAGGTACCCCTTTTAACTCAAGAGGAGGTGCCGGAGACCACATACAAGAAGGAACATTATTAAGTGCAGCAGTACGTCTTGCCTCCACAAATTCCTAGATTTAAACAGCAAGAAGAAAAAGAGTAAAGAAAAGGAATGCTGCCATCAGATTGTGTCATAATGAAAGGGCTTTCGGCAGGATAGCTATGCCAGAGCTTCTGGCAGGGTAGCCATGCCAACAAAAAGTAAGTGTTATTTGAGCTTTGAAAACTCATTTGAAAGGTTGCTGCATATATACATCGCAGCATGAATTGTAGCTGTTCTGAAAAGGTTAATGTTAATCTTATTGTCAAATGTAAACCAGGCCAGGAAGCTGATGAAAGAGAAGGAAGCATCCACGATACCTGCAGGAAGGAAGTTGCTAAAACAATATCAATGGAGTCCTGAAATCTCATTGGGTACACGATAGTAACTTTGTCTGCCTGAAAAGCCAACAGTTAATCCCATTTGCTGCAACCAATAAAATTAATGCAGCACGTCTAGGTGATACAGCTGTTCCCAAAGTTATACCTGGGGAGCAAGGAAAAAAGATTCATTAGGGCGGTGAACAAGAGCAACAAGCTTGTCGATGTTAGCAGCTACTGTCTTTGAGGCTAAATGTTTCAGCAGAAGCTTTAGTGGTGCACCCAGCACCACCTCTCTAATAGATGCAATTTGTGTCAAGGTAGTATTCCTTTGCTCTGAAATATAGTAAACAAGTGAATGGTTAGAAACTACAAATACAGAGAACATGACTCATCTACAAAAAGGATCACATCTCAGGATAATGGCAGGACTATCATGAATGAATAATGCCACAGATCAAGTACTCCCTGACCAATTCCTACATTCAGAAGAATAAGCACAAGGACATAAATATAAATTTCTTTTAATGAGACGAGAGAAAAAGAGAAATGTGAGAATTCCTCACATCAACATCAAACAATTGTAACGAAATGGACATCATCAGCAAAAAAAAAGATTTCCTGAAAAGCTCCACAACACTCCGGCAGTACAAAACTATATCCCGAATAAGAAAAATATCTTAGTTTAATTACATGAACAAATTAAGAATAACAATTGAACAAACTAAGATGATTGGAACAGAATTAGGCAACAAATGCAAAGATGCAATCAAGTTTAATAAAATGGACATGTATAGATAAAATGCCTAAAATGGAAGGACATCTAGTTCTGGAGTTCTTTGTTACCTTTTCTTTCAGAGATAGCAGTTACTTTAATCTAGTCAAAGCACACAGCCTTAGGCAACTAACTGAATCATACATTCCCATGATATCAGAAGCATCTACTCATATACAGAGGAAGATATTTCCAACTATCTGGTAACACTAAAATGAAAATTTGCCATTGAGTGGCATCAAAAGATACATGATTCATCAGCAAATTTGACCGTTTAGTTCGACAAGGCAACTACAACCTTGGAAATGTTCCACTAAACTGAAATTTACTATGGGTGACACATAAAGATACATGAAAGCATCAACCAATTTGATCATGCAGCACAACACAATTATAACCTTGGAAAGGGAACTCTAGAACCTTCATCTGGCGGAAGCTTTGTCAAGTTTATCTTCATTGTGAGATCAAACCCATCCTTTGGAGGATCAAGAATTTGCACAACTGGCCCATAAGCTGCCTTTATAGCCTCAATGGCACCAAGTGGAAGCCCATCATACAGAATCGCTTCAGGAGGTGGCAGCGGCAAAGCAACTGATAACACCATTACCTTTGGATTCCTCATAGTAAACTGAAATCAAAACATGTTCATCATGTTTGTGATGCTGAGGATGAGACAGAAGTCATGTCAATCTTCCTTTCAGACACTGGAAATAAGCAAATGCAGGTTGCGCACCCAGGAACTATTATAATGAGAACCTACTTAAAACAGAACAATATGGACCAAAGTTTGAACACACTTTCAGCCAAAATAAATAATGCTTAAAGACTAGCAAGTACACATTTCTTTATATTACGACACAGAAAATCTATACTTGGCTCACTACACATAGCATGCACAAACTGGCAAGAATATTCTCAGTCAACGACCGACTCTTCTATTCTGCAGAGTCAACAATGTAAATTGTATCTCCTTTTTGGAACTGAAATATTGAATAGATATCCACCTTGAGATCAACTGTTTGGATTTGTGCCCAAACCAACCAAGCTAAAATTTAGCTAGCCAATTTCCCCCCAAAAAAATAGCTAGCCCAATAATTTCACACTGATCTGGATGGATACCCAGCCAATGCCACATTGGTGGTAATACCATCCATTTGTTGCCACCATATGGCCCAGTGGCCACCATTGTGGGCGCAAATTAAGACGCAACACAAGATAAAAATCACCTGGATATGATACCGCACATCGTCGAATTCCACCGTGTGGCAGTCGATGTCCATGCCCTTCTCGCCGCTGCACCGCACCGACACCGCATGAGACGAAATGAAATGAAATTGCTGCAAATAACCATGCCGCCAGCAGCTGCACGCGGTTCTGTTCTCTCTACGCCGAAAACAGTGAGGCAGCGGGCGACCTACCTGAGGACGCGGTCCTGCAAGATCTGGAGCAGGAACCTCGACGGGGACTGGAGCAGTATCATCTTCCTCCTCCCCCTCCCCTCCCTTCCCCTCCTTCCAATCAAGCTTCTGCCCCCCGCCCCGCTCGATCCAACGGGATCCCCTCGCGAATCGAATCGACCGGAAGATTCTAGAAGCGTGCGGCGGCGGGTGGCGGAGCTTCTAGAAGCTGCGGTGTGGCGCGAGGCCGTGAGATCTGCGCCTCCTTCGGCAACGGGACGCGATTTGGAAGGAACAAGCGAAAAGGACCGGGAGTTGAGGAGGGGAGATGTAAAAGGGTGTATTTGCAAGATTTCGTTTGCTATCATCCCGACCCTCCAATATGGATCCGACCGTTGAATAAATACCGGTATTTAAACGCCACTCCAAATTGCAGATTTGCAGTGACGGAGCCCAACTGAAATCTACTCTAGCTTAAACCTTTACGAAAGAAGAAAAAGAAATCCTGCTTGCCCGGCTCGCCCCGCTGCTCGAATGATCGGCGGCGCCGGTCGCAGCAGGCGGCGGGGGCGTGCGCCGGCATCCCTGCCCACGAGCACCTCCGCCCGCCGCACCGAGCACTCCGTCTCCTGCTGGTTAGTGTTCTCTCGCAGTCTCGCGCGCTCTCTACTCGTGAAGCTCGATCTAAATTGCATCCTTCTTACGTTTCTCCGTCTCCTAGTTGGGGATAAGTCTTAATCTTTCTTATTGTTCATGCGCAAAATCCAGGTATTGTGACTGCAAGATATATGCCTTCAGTGACGCCCTGTTCAGTTTGGGGTGGAAATATGATAGGTATGGTTTCTGAAGATTTAGTTTAGTTCCTTCATTTTTGGCATGAGTGGAGATTTCAGGTGTTGATATTTTCTTTCTCTGAAGTACATAGCATCTGGTGCAAGATATTCTGAATTGAAGTAATGCATAACCTGTGCAATCTTTTTTTTAAGACTACATCCCTGCACTGCTTTTGTTTCAGTGATAAATTTTGCTTTTTGCAAATTTCAATTATGTGTTCAGAATTGTGCTGTACTTACATACACCGGAATCTTGTCTTGCCAAACTGTCCACATTTGTATCCTCAATTTCTTAGTTTTTAGTTGCTTCTGAAGCAATGCTGTCCACAATTCCACATACAAGAGTACAAGACTGAAGTTAAACATGTTATTTTGGCACATCTGGCATTGTAATGATTCAATAGCCAATTTAGTGCCAGACTTATTTGTGTAACTAGCTAACGACGAAATTAAGCAATTTTTCTGTCATCTGGGGTGCTTATTTTGTTTTCTTCTCTGAGATGTTAAGCTATAGCCCTGTATGTATTCTTTTATGATAAATAGTGGTGCCACTACCACTCCATAGGGATAATCGTTTTATATTAAACATCATCATGTACTTTTTTCTGGACCAAATCCTTGCACTGCTTTTCACTGATCTACATTGCAAAATTTTATGATCACCTTTCAGTTTTTTTCCATTAGGTACACCCATAGATCTTTCTAGATGCATTGTACACACATCTGTATTTAAAATTCCGTTGCTTCTCAAGCAGTGGTTTCAATACAAAAGACTGAAATGAATTTCTTTGCCTTTCAGAATGTTGACCAAAGTCATTCATTACTTTCAAAGCTATACTGAGTTTCATCCCATTTTTCACAGAGTCATGAGAGCATGGTTTTCTGTAGGCGTTTATTTCTCTTTCATTGCTTTAGCCGGTATATCCTTGGTAAGTTGATGTCCAATAATTGTTCCCAATGTACTCCACATTATATACAAAGGTTGAAAATGCCCATTTATATCATGTATCCCATGATGTCACCGACTGTTGCTGCTCAAACAATTTGAACAACTTGTTGGCTTGTACCTTTACAATGCACACTATGACGTGATCATGTGATGGAATTTACAATGTGTATATAAGTTTATTAGTGCCTCTATTAGTTGTCTTGGTTCTTGATATATGGACGGACTGCTGCTTCAGACAAGAGGCAATGCTGAGATTTTACATGCAGCTTCCTAAATATATGGCGGCCATTTCTTAATTTTTACTATAATTTATAAAATTGGCATCAGTGCTTCTAATGATTAAAACTGAAGCATAGGGATTTCCTTTTGGTTGTTCAATATTTCCAAAGGATTTGTTTTGGACCATTTTGGCTTGGCTTTCTCACAGATCATTATAATATTAATTATTTGTTGATTTAATAAGTCCACCACTTGATACTCTTAGCAGTAACTGCATTGAATATTATTAATCTGTAGTTACATCTTCAATTTCTATGTTTCATCAGTCCTCACTCTCATCGATTTCCATGTTTGCTTATAAATGTGTGGTGGGTTTAGCAGGTACTCCACATATCTTTCATTGTAATGTGGACAAAGCTATATATTTGATTATACTTCACCCTTATGTATAGAAATCTTACATAGTGTGATCTGTTTGATTCGCTAGATGCTATTGTGGGAGTCAATTGGTGTGTGTTTTTTCAGGAGTGGATGGCTTAGTACCTGGTTACAGAACCTACTGGTAAGTAGAATTTGACACTTCTTTTTTTCAGCTTCTCACATCAACAATACACCTTACATTTCTGCTTTTTGCAGGCTTCAGGGCACAGCATATCTATTATGGATACCACCATCATCGTAATGTCAACAATCCTGTCAATTGCTTTTCATGAATTTGGACACGCCATTGCAGCTGCGAGGTCTTTATGTCTTGCTTTCTCATTTCTTTTTTTTTCCTGTTAGATGTGTAGTATATTTTTGTTTTGTTCGCTTGATCAAAACATCTTTATTACATTTTTGCCTGCTCATGAATTATTTTCCTGTCATGTTCTGGCACATTCTTTGCTACATGTGTAACAGTGAGGGAGTACAGATTGAGTATGTTGCCATATTTGTTGCTGTGCTTTTTCCTGGGGCATTTGTTGCTCTGAACTATGACCTACTGCAGAATCTGCCTCTCTTTTCAACGCTCCGGATTTATTGTGCAGGAATTTGGCATAATGTTGTGGTAAGCCATGCTATTATGCATTCGATTATTCCCAAAACATAGGAGTAAAATATTTTTTGGGTTATGTCTCTTTATTTTCATAATCCATTACCATCTACTTTCAATATATGTGGTACTTCTTGCTAACTTATACAGCACTATAGCGCTTTAATAAGAAGGAATGTGCATAACTATTTGTTTATTTACAATAATGGAGGCAACAAAGAAGAAACGAGTACAATTTTCTTTACGCTTTGGCATAAGATTTGATTGGCCACTATCGCACTGAATAAAAGAATGTGAGCGGAGATATATTCGAAAAATGGAACCAACCTCCTACACCAAACAAGCATGTCCTTATCTTCTCATAAGGTAGCAGTTAGTAAGTACAGTAGTTTATATTTGAGGGGATGCATCAGAGAGTATCTTGCCTACAACATATTTGAGGGAATATTTTCCTTGTCTGGGACATCAGGAGACGTTCATTCCTTTGATTTGATTATAGGTCTGTAACCTAAATCAGTTTTTTTTTGGGTCAGCTGTAACCTAAATCAGTTTTTTTTTGGGGTCAGCTGTAACCTAAATCAATTATGAGTAGCATGTATTCAATAGTAGCCCATGGGGGCAATATACACAAATAAAATAGGACATCCAACTCTGCAAAATTTATTGCTTCCTGGGGCCTCTGCGGTGCCATATTCCTAACATGTAGCCTAAATCAGAGCCCCAAGGTATACCGACCAAATAGAGCCAATTGCTGTTTTAAAAAATAACCTTAGAGTAGTGTAAATACAGTATGTCAGGATACTATTGGGAGTCTGTAGGCTTGTAACAACACTTGCGGTCTTAGGCATGGTTCAAGGGTGGAATTTCATGGTATATACTTATGTATCTTGTTATCCTACCTGAGCATGTTACTCAATTCATGTTCATGTTCTGCAAGTTTCTGTTATGATTTCATGTTTAATAGCTCTGTGCAGTATGTGTGCTGCTGACATTATTACTTCCGGTGGTGTTATATCCTCTCTTTGTGACTGGTGATGGCCTTATGGTAAGTCTGCTTCTTTGTGGTTACATAATTATGATCTTGGCAACCTTTTATAATCTAAATTACTGTCTGAACAGGTCACAGGAGTTCCACAAACATCTCCTCTGTCAGAATACTTGGCCGCTCATGATGTTATCCTCTCTGTGGATGGTCTGAAAATAACAAGAACTGATGAATGGATCAAGATTCTGGGCCAAGGCACTACAGCAAAATCTGGTGGTCCTGAGTTCCTTGAAGGCTCTCAGAGATATGTTGCCACTAGTTCTGGCAAGGGTTATTGTGTGCCCAATTCATGGCTGGATGCAAGCAAAAATCTCTGGCAGACAAGAGACAGGCTGCCTTGCCCTGATGAACTGATGGCCTTTCAAAAAGCTGTCTGTAATGGCTCATCCATTTTCACCGATAAAACTGGCAGAGGTAGTGACCAGAAGGAAGTTGAGGAAAAATATTGCTTGATTGCAAAAGATGTAGTAAAGCTTAGAAAATGTGGAGACGGGTGGCAGGGGACTGAAGATGATGGAAGCAGTTGTGCATGTTTCGAGGTAAGAGCCCTGATTTGTTTCGATTGATACTACTCCCTCCGTCCATTTATGTTGGCTGTGTTTTCCTGATCCACTTGTATCGATGCTCCTATGCTCCTATAAGTTGACTCGAATGCTCCTATCTATTCACTTAAATGCTGCCCTTCAATGTATTGGCACTCTGGCTTAGCTCACGGCTACTAGCTGTATGGAGTATGTGTATGCATGTGCATTTAAAGTGCAGGGGCAGTACTGACCAACAACACAAAATATGCATTAGAAAGCAAATCACACCTAACAGTCCTGGGCAACTCAAGGAAAAAAATACGCCCAACATAAGTGGACGGAGGGAGTACGATGTTAAATTTAATTAAGAGTCTTTAGGAACAATCCTTAGGGAGTCAGTCCTTGTAATAGAAGTTATCTGTTTGTATGATTTATATACTGTGCTTCATGTGTGTCTATTTGATCAATGTTGACAGGATCAGTACTGCTTGGTGCCTGTTCTGACCCCAGGCTTTTCATGGATTGAGGTTTCCTATGTCAAACCATACTCTTTGGGATGTATACAAAAAGGGGGAAATTTATCATCATCATCATTGCATGCTGCAAATAATGACCTTGGACAGAGTCCTTGTGAGGGATCTTTTGTTTATGTGGGTGATCTGTTGTCAGCAGCACGTGCTGTCAGGTTATCCCCCTACCGGCCTCGATGGGCACTACTCCTTTTCATTGCAGATATCCCATATATCTTGGGAAATGGTGTAAGTTGTTTGCTTCATGCGTCTGCAGCATTGGGTGTAGTCAATTGCCTACCGGTGAGTCTCTACTTTACCGAAGGAGTGATGGATTCTTCAGTTAACTACTACCTGCTTGCAGCATGTTTACATGACTTTGCTTAGAAAAGGACAGCCTTAGCAGAATTTGGTGTCAGTCATTAAGGCAAAGGAATTTGGCAATTGAAAAGATATAATGGTTTGCAAGTAACTCCAAGGAGAAAGCTAGATGATATGATAGTTCAATTTTGTTTAAAGTGTTGATAATTTTTCCTTATTATTTTTGGGCTTAGTGATGTTTCAATTGGCTTATACTAACTAGTACACCTGGCTCTAAATTTCGCTAACTTTTTTTCCTAATATTACTGAGTGTTTACTTAACCGTTTGCTTGTTTCCGTAAATTCTGATTTACAGTTATCTTCTTACCATTTGAGCCCACTACGTTTCAGTGTTCATAATGCTTTTCTGGCAGCTAATTAACTATATCAACGGCAGGTGTATTTTCTGGATGGGGAAGCGATTTTGGAGACTAGCTTAAGCTGCGTAGCTTGGTTTTCCCGAAGACAGCAACACAGAATTCTGAAAGTTTGCCGCTTTGTGTGGACAGCTTTATCAGTTATTACGTTCTCAAGGATTTTTTATTCCGCAACACTATACTATGGTTTCATATAACAAATTACCATGAAATTTTGTCCTGAGCAGATAAACAAATCCTTTCGTGGTACATGGTAATTAATTTTTTTATGCTGTATATGAATATATTAAGAAAATAAAAGGGTTTGGAAACCCAGAACAAACATACAAGGGTTAGGGAACCTGTACAGACCCCGAAAGGATTTGTTTAGGGAACAATCTTGCAAGCTATTATACGCAAGCGATTAGAAGGGTGCTCTCCTATAAAACAATCAGACTAACATAGTTCGCAAATTACTTTAAAAAAACATAGTTCGCAAATGAAATGCTTGCATAAAGTTCATGTTCAATTTTTGCAAAAAGTCTATGTGACTCTTCCGTACACCTTACGTTCCAATATCTATGTCTCTAGAAAAGCCATAACGAACAACAATTTAAAACAAAGGAAATAGAATGCTTGCAGCTGTTTCCTTTTTTGTCTTTGATTGAGTAATCTTTAATCTCAATAGGAAAATTCCAAAATGCTTTAGTTAATTCTTTTACAAAAGAAGGAAGAGAATTTCCCGATCTGGATTAGTAGTGAGCGCCCTCACTAATATCCCTGCCCGCCAGAGGTCGAACACATATATGATACTCCCTCCGTTTAAAATTATAGTTCGTTTGTTTTTTTACTATAAGTTTGACCCCTCGTTTTATTTAAAATTTTATACAAATTATAATATTTTTTATGCTGGCTTGCTTTGTTAACATAAATTCTTCAAAAATGATTTAAATTTTACTATATTTTACACAAAATTTTTGAATAAGACGAGCGGTCAAACTTGTGGTAAAAAAATCAAACGATCTTTAATTTAGAACAGAGGGAGTATATAATTAATTGCATTAGGCACCTTGCTTCTCAGGGTGGTTCTCAAGAACTTTGTTTTGGATGGATTTTTTGGTGTTGTAGCTAAAGTGTAACACGATTGTGTTAGGTGGATTAAACTTCAATCTCAATAGGAAAATTCCAAAATGTTTTAGTTTATTCTTTTGGAAAAGATGGAAGAGAATTTCCCAACCAGGATTAGTAGCGAGCACCCTCACTGAATATGCCTGCCCGCCAGAGATCGAACACATATATAGTTTACTGCATCAGGCACCTTGCTTCACAGGGTGGTTCTCAAGAACTTTGTATTGGATGGATTTGCCCCCTAGCTACGATTTGGCTGAATAAATGGATTTTATAGTTGTTTCCCTCAATTTAATTATGATTTTCATATGGAATGAAAAATATTGGATATATTTATAGGTTAAAACAATAGTTTATGTTTCCTTTTTTTTCTTTTTTTAGTCACGGCCTGGTGCGTCTCAACTCAACTGTTGTTGTCGCCGTTTTCAATACGTGAAAAAATAAAGCATCTGCTGGAACATTTTCAGCAGCCCACAAGCCCCATGGCCTGCGGCGACGGCGGGCTGGCACTCCTTGCCGGCTCTTCCCAGCCTCCGCGGCGCGTCTTTCTCGCCATGGAGAGCTCCGCCGCTGCGCCGCGTCTCGGCCGGCATTGCAAACGAGCTCCACACGTGCTCTCGCCTCATCAGTTTCGCGCCCACAGCCAGCACCATCACGACGGGGAACACGGCCCCTGAAGCTGGAAGGCGGTGGCGAGCAGAAGGATGTCCTGAGCAGGCCGATCCCCGCCGGGAGGTGATGCGGAACACCGCGACGACGCGCGGCCCGGACCGATCGGACGGAGGAGTGCGGTGTGGGCGCGCACGCCACTGTCATCGGCCTCGACGACGCCGACGCCGTGGCCGAGGCTAGGCATGTCCTGGTGGCGCGCCAGGCGGAGAGCACAAGGCGACGAGGCACTCGAAGAGGCGGAGGGGACAAACAGGCAGGTTCGCCTTGCGCCAACGCCAGTGACTGGTCAGTGATTTGTTCTGAATAATGCTCAAGGACCCAATAACTTGCGGTGTATCACTATATATATAGAAGTCTTAAAGAATACAATAAATTGTTAGCAATCTTACTCTATAAATCTTCGTGTACAAATATATTTTCAAATATACATAAATGGGTAGGCATTCAACACTTATTATAACCCTCATTAATCATGATACATCACTTCCTCCACAAACATAATAATATAAATTCAAAGTATTAAAGTGAAAATAAATTCTCAGTTATTTGGACGAGTAGGACAACGTTACACTAGAACCAGAGCCACTGAACGACAATAAATGTTTAGAAACCTTCGAAGAAGTGGCTATAGAAGCTTTGCATGCCTCGTTTTATTTTATATGTAGAATCAAATATATCGTAGTAAAATCAGAGTCACACAATAGAAATAGAAAAATTCAAATCTTTGGGAGAACTTGCAATATTTATGTAGAACTTGATGAGACATAAAGCAAAAGTGAATATTTAGAAATCTTTGAACCAACTGCCGAATTTTGCATAATAAAATCATAATTTTTGGCCCTGCAAGTATCTGGTTTACTTGAGAATGGATATGGCGACCTGACCAATATAAAAGAGGGTAAGATATACTTCTTACTCCCGCCATTTCAAATTGTAGTTCATTTGTTTTTTTTACTCTAAGTTTAACCGCTCGTCTTATTCAAAATTTTATGCAAATTATTATATTTTTTTGTGATGGCTTGCTTTATCAATAAAAAATCTTCAAAAATATTTTAAATTTGACTATATTTTCACAAATTTTTTGAATAAGACGAGCACTAAAACTTGTGGAAAAAAAATCAAACGACCTACGTTTAGTATCAGATAGAGAAGATCGGTGATCAGAAGAGTTCTACATGCTATTTCAGTCAGGCAGGAGTGGGGCAGGCATTAACGATGATGTTGCGATCAACATTATGTAGCTTCCCGGGGCTGGTCTTGGTCGCGAGGGAAATGGATCGTGGCTAGCTGTAGTTCGTACGGAATACTAGTGGGAGATCTCTAGTAGTGTAGTACGCGTAGTTCTCAAATGCTATGTGCTTGAAAATTTCTGTTTTTTGAATTTATTTTATGTTTTCTTCTGAGTCAATATCTTCTATGCCAGTGGAAATCATCCTCTTCGATTGAAAATTTGGTCTTCTATACTGTAGTGGAGGCTAATATTTTCACAACAATCGTGGCCAACCATTTGTGTATTCAGTCCTTTGTCCATAGATAAGTTCTTCCATAATGTACATTGTACAAATAGTTGAGAGATTCCAGGCTCTACTAACGCTACCAAGACACTTCCAGCCTTAATTCTAGGCCTCAAACAAAATGGAAACATCACACACACTAGAACTCATCACCCTATAGCTAGTCTGCTTCAACGGACCGGAGGACGTTCCCTCATTAAAATGTCGGAACCGTGTCGCTGGAGCTGGGGCCGGGCTTGCTGAATCAATCTTAGCCTTCTCAGTCGATCAGAGACAAATACAAACCAAAAAAGAAAGATGAAAAAGGGCACAAGCAAAAACCGTAGGAGCAAATATCAATCAAGCCCTCGCTTAGTATTATGCTTCTAGGTGTGAATGCCTGTGCCATTTGGGTAGCACCCATTTACCAAACTGTTTAATGGATTCTTCACAGGTACTGTTGGGTACAGTTTCCGTTTCGGGACTTTACCGGGCATGGGTATCTTTATCGGAACGTTGCAGCTGCGTTGAAGTAAAGGTTCTAGTTGTCCAGATGCTGCTGCTATCAGCCCTGTCAGCAGAGATGCATTGTTGATTCAGATGTAACACTTGGTAATACTCAGAAAGAAGTAGCAGTGTTACTAGCAGAGTGGGTATCAGGACAAAACTGATGATGTGGTCTTTTGCAAAGTAGGATTGCATTACCTAAGAAAAGTGGAGACGGCTTTCCTGGTCTCGACTTAAATTCAGGATGAAATTGTGCACCGATGAAGAACTTGTGAGAGGGCAGTTCAATTATCTGCATCCAACAGAGGACCATTCGTTAGGTGATGAAGAAAGCTTTCTATTTTATTATCAACAACTACTTATAAGTTATAAGTCTACAGTATCCAAGGAAAAAAAATCCAAGTCCACCTCCATGCGTCTTCCACTTTCATCCTTGCCCACGAATTGAAGCCCGGCCCTCTCAAAGTCTGGGACCATATCAGGGTTCACCTGTAAAAAATAAAACTTTTAATTGTTAGACAAAAACGCAGTGGCATACCTGATTTAATATGGTTATCAGACAATTAAATTAGGCTAACCTCGTATCTGTGGCGATGCCTTTCGTCTACAGAGGGAACATTGCCATACCTAAGGCACATTTACAACAGTTATGCTTCGCCTGATCAAGTGCACGATTATACATGAGACTGAAGAATACGAGGGCTAGTGTTTTCTTACAGCTTTGCAGATTTGGAGCCATTGGCTTGGAAATATGTTCTCCTCGATCCAAGTCTCATTGTCGCCCCCATATGGGTTTTTGAGCCCTGTGGAAGTGTTATCCGGAATATACAGATCAAAACGAATGGTAATGGATAATAATTACCAGGTAAGTATGGTAAGTTAAAGCTACCTCTGGCATGAAAATGACGCAGGGTGATGCTGCAGCTGGGTCAAATTCTGTGCTATTTGCACCACGTAATTTCATGACCGAACGGGCAAATTCAATCACTGCAATTTGCATTCCCAAGCAAATGCCGAGATAAGGAGCATTGTTTTCGCGTGCATATTTTGCAGCAAGAATTTTGCCCTGAACTCCCCTATCTCCAAAGCCTCCAGGAACGAGTATACCATCTGCACCCTGTGGTGGAAGAAATTCTGTCAAATGACTGCAGAGAAGTACTTGCAAGAAATGCATCGTGCCAACATTTGATGTAAAGTGTGCTTACCTTCAGCAGTTTCCATGCTTTTTTGTGGGCTTCAGGGGTCTACACAAAACAAGCATGTCGAAAGCATCAGCAAAAGCACCATTGAGGAATGAAATTGATTTGTGCCCATAATAAACTGACCTCTTTAGCTGAAGAGTCTTCCAGATCACATGAAGGGACCCAATCGACTACAAGCTTTCTTTCCATAGCAGCTGATGCGTGCAAAAGAGCCTGAAATAAGGTAGAGTTCAGTAAATTAGTCAACAGAATGAGTAATATTGTCAGGACTCGGGACTGAAGCTTTGCTTTTCCAGTGAGGAAAGAGTTTTGACTGGCACAATTCCTACCAAACTATGAGATTTCTTGCAACTGAGGTACTAATATATGCTGTATACTGTAGCACGTCATGTACATATTCAATTGAGATTTACAGTTTAAACAAAAAAAAAACATGTCATGTACATATTCAACTGAGATACTAATCATGTTGCATACTGCAACACCGGTTTAGAATGTAGTTGTGAGGAGGGAAACTGCCCTTTTTTTGGTCTAGTATTTCTTTTCATCAATATGTAATCAAACATGGAGTTATATCTATCAAGTGTCAACTGCAAATTCTTGCGTAAGAATAGTATTTTCACCATTGCAAGTACAAGTGTACATCCAAACTAGTAAAAACATTACCTTTAGAACAGACAGGTAGGAATCTGATAAGCCGGTATATTTTCCAACCATGGCGATATTGACCTCAAAATTTTGTTGTGCAATAGTGCTCAGTTTAAACAGCTATTCGCTCAAGAACATAAGGGGTAACACTCTACCCCTCACCCTGGGAACAAAAGGAAGAATAATGACTAATGAATCCTACCGGAGTCTTCAATTTGTCGAATTTGGTGGCCCTTTCAGTCCACTCCGCCAACCTAGGTTCCCGAGGTACTTTTCCAGCACTGTGTACATTAACCGGAATAAAAACAGTGAACACATCAGCATTGCTCCTTCATATATGAGGTGAATAAATTACAGTGATCATTCAAAAAACACGTACTACTGAAGTTCTAGAACTTTCAGAATAGCTTCATGGGCCTTCTGGTCCTACAAAAGAAGTTCCATTGCAGATAGTTAAATGAGATGTGGATTCGAAATTTGTGTTATGTATTCTGTCAAAAAAAAGTATCCTACCCTTAGCAGCAAAGGGATGTGCCAAATGTTTGTCACGTCATGGAGGTTCACAATATTTGAGATCTGCAACATAGGTTGCACTGTCTGAACAAGAGCAAGGGCAAAAACTCAAAACAGACTTGAAATGGCAAGTATTATCATTACCGGAACATGACAGAATTGTGAGAGCTTGATTTTCACATTCTCTTCCAATGGCTGCCAAAAAATATAAAAATGACCATCAGTGGATGCAATCTTCTGTATCAAACTGAAATACAACAGAGCTTTGAAAGACTGAAAATAGAATAATGCTGACTACCTCAGTACTGCGACATGCTAAGATATCTGGTGCCAAACCAAGTCCTCTAAGCCCTCGAACACTATGTTGCGTAGGCTTAGTTTTCTACACAAAATAGGACAAAGAAAAATCATTTGCAAGAAAGTAGCTAACAGAATACCACAACTTAAATAACCAAAAACAAAACAAAATTTTTTAGGTTCTAATGATATACTATTCGTTGTTAGCACAGTAGCAAAGGATAAGTTTTGTTAAAACTACGTAGTAAGTTAAAGTAAACGTCATCTTTTGGAACATACTGATTATTTTGCTACATGGTACAGCACTGGCGTACTGCAACCTGGCGTCAAACCTAACAGAAATGCGAGCATCAGACATTTCATAGTAGTAAAACTTACCTGTTCACCAACTACATTTAGAACAGGAACAAGACTGACATGGACCAAACAGAAGTTTCCAGGTCCTACAGTACATAACAGGAACAGGCATATCAACTGAGGTCAAAAGGAAAATTGTCATGTTCAGGCAAGACTTGTTGTTTTCTTACCAACACGGTATGAAAATTGGCCTAATGCTTCAATGAAAGGCATTGACTCAATATCCCCTGCATCAAGAATTCCACTGTCGTTATGCGGCGAAAAGATTTTGTCCCCTGCACCGGCATACTTACACAACTATGGGAACAATTATGCAAATATAAACTATGCTAGGTGTTTGAACTATGTAATGCTTATATTAATGTAATAATAAAAATCATTATGTTCACCTATAGTGCCACCAAGTTCAATAACACAAACATCAGGAGGTCCTTCTTTGCCATCAACTGGGTTCATTGCAACGCGTTCAATCCAATCTTGTATTTCATCTGTAATATGTGGCACAACCTGATAAAGAAAATGAATACAGGATTAGTAACCTCTGTCGACATTGATTTTATTTTTCACATGAAAACTCCACCACATACTGTGATCACGCACCTGGACGGTTTTTCCTAGGTAGTCACCTCTTCTTTCTTTGTTAATGACAGCCTGATTCGAGCGTTACAAAGAAAACTGGTGTTAAATTATGGATGATGAAACCAGCAGGTACAGTTGGTGTCAAGTCCACGAAGAGTTGGACTGTGCTTAATCGACAGGATATCACATGATAATGTAGCAAAAAGGCGCAATATTTTTGGTCCTACTAACTTCCAACGCAACAGAACTCTTAACTGCTAGTGCTGTGTGTTACAACTGTACTTTCAGACCTAGTTACTTAGTTTACTTTTGCATCCTATACAAAATTCAGGTGGTCAATAGAAGAAAGATTATTTATCAACTCCGCAATTAATCCACCATGTGGCAGGCTGAATCTTATTCAGCTGCTTCCGACAACGGTGGCAGGCTAGAGGCCCGGATGATTCTGCACATGCATAATTGTACTGCAGTGGATCTTACAATGAAACGTAATGTGACTCATTAAAGATTTGTGGGTTCCATGTGCATTCAGTCAATCAAATGCTCAATGACTTGCATATATCTTGAATGCCTCGGGTTTGTTAATGTCAAGGTTAAAAAGGAAAACAACTTTCCCCTTTTCATTAAAAAATAGGGAAGTATAAAAGCAAACTTTTGACTTGATAGCGGAATCTTCCACACAAGTTCTAATTGCTCACGGATTAGGGCTCATCTGTCCAATTACCTGATAGATTTTTCCTGTGGTTATATTGTTGTCACGGGTCAATTTGATATCCAGAAAACGTTCATAATTTCCAAGGTCCAAGTCCACCTTCAAGAAAAATAGAAGGAAGAAAGACCAGTTAGCTGGAAAGACTATATCCACATGACTGTTATTTTCAGAAATATGAAGCCATGAGACAAGATAAATACATGAAAAAAATTGTCCATTACAGGAGAGCTACTGGAGACAATCAATGATCACCATAATGATACCAACAGTATTTTTCTGTTAAGTGAGGCACAGAAAAGGATATGCTGGAGCATCTTGTAGTTAGTTACCTCTCCACCATCATCCAGAACAAAGACCTCGCCGTGCTCGAATGGAGACATGGTTCCAGCATCGGTGTTGAGGTAGGGGTCTGCAGATGGGTGGTCACAAACGAAAAAACATAAGAAAATACGAGCAGCAAATAATGTTCACCTAACAAAACTAAATGGTTCCATTAAACCCTTCACCAACCTCCAGTATAGATAAAAATCTTACAACTAAATTCTTGAACAGAAGAGAACTAAGAAATGCACAAACAGATAAAGTTAGAATGAATCGTTATGTCCATCAACTTAACCTAATAAAGTTTCACAGCACCTCGTTGGAAGACAAAGGCAAAAACTCCCAATCATTTCTAAATCTGTACTTGCAGACCCATCAATTGGAGCAAAGTGAAACCCTTCCTTCAGGAAATGGTATGAAAGTTTTGTCAAAAGAATTTTAATGCATGAAGTGACAAAATTGACCCAAACCACTTGAGGATTCCGTCTCTTTGAAGGAACTAAGATTGTGACACCACGTTCAGATATCCGCTTCTTCGAGAAAGGAACGAGTAACCAACAACCGAAAACAGAGTGTGGAATAGCTAATTACCAAAAGAAAATATGAAAGGACCCAAAAGTTTTGCGAGCATGCAGAGACAGCAAGTTTTGTGAACAATCACCAGCAGCACTGAAATTTTTGTGAGCACACATGTAAGGTACAGAACCAGGCCTAGAGGGCTCAAGCAAAGCAACAGCAATGAGCCAAAGCTTCAAACTAACTTGATAACACGAATCTTCAAAGCAATAGAGGAAACCGGATAGCAGAGAAAGACAACAACATGGAAAACCGCGTAGCAAATTGGTGCATAAAAAATGCGTTCGTTTGAAGCAGTTTTGTTTGATAGTTCAACCGAATTTGAGAGCCCGTTCCAGCCATTTCATTTCAAATTAATTACGACGACCACGAACTAGCCACCAAGCGCATTCACACGAAAGGCTGCCACGCGGCCATCGCAGGCGGCAGACAGCTCCCCGGTGTCCGGAAATGCTGCTTCCTTTGCCCGAAACAGCACTTGCTCCACAGCCGAAACGACAAAAAAGAGGAGGCGTTCGGGCCTGGGCCCTGGGCTCTGGGCTCAGACTGAGGCCAAACCCAGGAAGTCCCGGCACCCCAGCCAGCAAAAACGGCAGGCACAACGAGATCACGCAGACTCGGTTTAAAATCCAGCCTTTCCACCGAAAAATCCGCCCTTTTTTCGGATTCTCCGCTGGAAGCGGTTATTTTGGCGCGGAAACGCCAAAGCCGGAGAGACCCCAAAAATAAAGGAATCGTCGAGCGGCCAGGGGGAAGGAATGGCTACCGATTTTGATGGTGGTGACGCGGAGGCCGCAGGCCTTGAGCACGACGCCGATGCTGCTGGCCGTCACGCCCTTGCCGAGGCCGCTCACCACCCCGCCGGTCACCAGCACGTACTTCATGGCCGTTCTTGCCGCCTCGGCGCCCCGAGCTGACGGTTTTTTGGCTCTGCTCCTGCGCACAGCAGGGAGGAGCAAGCGAGCTAGGCACTAGGTAGTGTGGTGCCAAAGGGGCGGGGGGAGCTGGAGGCGGTCTCTGGAGCTCGGCAGAGTTGGAGGTTTTTAGGCTGGAATGGGGGAGACGAGGGGGGTTAAATAGGGCCCGGAGGGAGCAGACCTCAACTAAAAACTTGCTCACTCAAAACCCCCAGGCTCGCACATGTTTTTTTAAAAAAAAAAGTGGCAGACTCGCACATTTGATAAGCACTGAAGAGCGGAAATGACTTTGGTGGAGGAGTATTTGGTTGCTGGACAGGAATTGGTTAAGCCCAGGTGGCCGGTGGAGGGGTGTTACCGTGTCTCATTGTGGTCTGGTGCACATTGGATTTCTGTTGTAGGAGCCAACAGCCAAGAGAAGCTGAGAAAGCGACGGCTCGGTGTGGATAATGTAACTGGAAGGGTCCAAGCAATAGCCTTCAAGGTCCCTGTTGGATGTAAATCTTGCATGAACCAGTAGAACGCTTGTAAATTCTGTTGGATCAGATTGGGTATTCGTAGCTCATGTGACTACCGTTCTTAAGAAAAACTGAGCATAACCCATGCTTGTTTTTTTATATATATTCAATCTTATAGTTATATTTACATCTGAAAAAAATAGACAAAACAATCTACCCAGAGATTTGTACAATATATATCACTACTGTCATATTTAAAAGTTATAGCACAACTGTAAGTGATTTTAATTTTGGTCACATGTGTTAAACAAATTATTATTGAGAGAAATTACATGAGTTTTATAGTACTCTGTTCAGGTGTTCTAACAAAATCCTCCTGGTAAGCAAGTTTGTAAGCATTTGGGTAGTTCCTTTTGCAATAGAAAGAAAGTACATCAGCCAAAAAAAAAAGAGGCCGACGGTTAAGGCGGAACAAATGCAGCAGGAAAGGTCTCTGTTGGTGTTGGTTAAGGCCTTGAAGGGTGCAGAATGCTCAAGGAGTCAAGGCACCAGCAGATGTCCAAAATAAAAGGAAAATACTTATATTACCAAGGGTGAATTGTAGTGCTTGGACTCCTGTCACAAATTTCCAACCACAGAATAGATACGGTCAAAACGATGATCTTTGACCAATTTTTTATGATAATCATAATACTACCCTTGTGAGTATTGCCACATTCTATTTTTTTAATATAAATCAGGTTGTGAAACAATGTCCTTAAGACATAGTAAAAAAACAACAATATCGCATTTTTCAGCATGGATATATTAGTAATATTTTGGGCATTGCCAGTATTAATTAATCTCACAAAATATTTAACTTACAACGATACTCTTGATTCATATTGTTTTTTTCCCTTATAGGTGTGTCTATTTTTATATTAGCGTGCTTCATTTCTGAAATGCACGAGATTGTGCATATCATCAAAGTGGCATGCTAGAATATATTTGGTTAGTATACTGTTTAACATATTTGATTAGTTGGTCTAATGTGAATCACATTTTGGTTGAATATGCCATTCATGATGTATTTGTTTACTCTTCAAAATTTCATTCCACGCGCTAGGGAATCACATTCTTTACTGTGCAGAAAATGAAAACACAAATATTTTGTTGCTGGACTAGCTGTCACCACTATTCAAGCTGTATCTTTTCTAAGCCCTAACTCCAGCTTTTCCCAAAGAGCACCTGATTCTAGTGGAAGAAAAAGGAGATCATTTCAAGCATCATCGATCATTAACCGTTATTTTCAGGCCCGCTGCTGCCTAACCCGAAACATGCCGACTATAAGTCGTGGTCATCGACTCATCGTTGTCAAAAACAAGTCACACCCTGTGGGGTTTTTCACTTGATGGCCTTTTCTCGCTCTTCCAATTCGATGCTCAAATCTTCGTTTTTTTGCAACTCCTATCCCTTTCTGCCGGTGCTTTTACACAGCTCCGGATTTTGCTTCAACGCTACTTTTTCTGTGAGCACATCTTTTCCGATCTGGTTTCACATTATGGGCATCAGGAAAGGACGTTAACAAGGAAGCCCCGTCATTCAAAATAACAAATCAGAGTCAGAGCCTAACCTGTCAAGTTTTTACATGTCATGTTAGTAGAAACCAAGTGTCGGTAGTTGGGCAAATGAAATGACAAGTTACAGTGGGTTACATGAGATATTCCGCCACTACATACCAAGAACGCAGCAATCTAGCTAATTCATAAAAATTCATGGATTTCTTGCGTTGCCAAAAAAACAATATTGGAAGAATTGGGAGCACACAAGTGGGAGCAATGCCGAGATGGATAAAATGAAGCTGCAATCGAGTCAAATTCCCAAAAGAGAGCACACAAATAGCGGTCTCTGTATTTTAATTCGTGATCAGATTCTAATCTTAATATTTTAGATTGAGATATGAGTAAGCACCAATGATTGCTAGCCTTTCTTCCTTTTGATACAGTCAGGTAATGATCAGCTACCAGGCGCCGTGTATTAGTCGTAGCAGCAGAACGCATCAAACACAAATTAAAGGAAAATTCGTAAATCTTTCTGCCTTTTCTTCCCCTTTTGCAGATCCACATCTAACTGATAATTACTAGGAGAGTAGATTCTTGGATTGTAAGTAAAGTGGCTCTGGTGGTTACGGTTTAAGCGAAGGGATGGGAAAGTGAAACTTTCAAACTTGCCGCCAAAGGCAAATCCGGCTTGCAAGTTGACAGCATTGATTAGGCTAACTATCACTGGATTTGGGCGAGATCTTGATAGTTGATACAGATTGCAGTTTTATGCGTGCATGAATGCTATCCATTAAAGAAGCGGCCTCTCCTTTTCTTGTTTTAGAGAAAAAAAAAGAAGGAATTAAATAGTGTTCTGTGTTCATGTTGCAGATCGACTACACTCCAGTGCAAAAGGGGAATGGACCAAACCGATCAGCACAGATGAAAATGCCCACATTTTTTACAAGTTTGGCGTTGGTTTCAAGTGATGATTGATGGCATCGTATCGTCCTAACCTAACCTCAAGTCCATTCTCTCTGGGCAAAGATGTTATTTATTGGCGGTGTTCACTTCCTAAAAAGTGAAAATGAAGTTTGGTGAAAATGTCACATCGGACACTGTAGCGTATTGTAGCACTTTTCGTTTGTTTGTGGTAATCGTTGTCCTATCATGACCTAACTAGGCTCAAAAGATTCGTCTCGTCGTGTACATCAAAACCATGCACTTAGTTTTTTTATTTACCCACGTTTAGTGTTCCATGCATGAGGAGAGAGATTTGATGTGACAGGTGAATAGTGAAGCAGGGACCAGACTAGCTAGAACCAGAGCAGGGAAGGGACTGCCGATCGAACCCAATGGCGGATACATTGTAGCTCGTGCTGCTGACACTGGACCAAACCCCTGACCAGGCTCCGAGTCACCCCGGCGACCCGACCCCCCACTCCACATTCAATTCAAATCCGTATCTGCCAGACTCGTACCAACTTGTCTGCAGAGAAATTATTGGGGAGCATATTTTCCTTCTGACGCTGAGTCCGCGCCAACACGGATCCACGACATCGCCCCGATCGCGCTGCAAGAGATTTGATTCGCGCGCGTATGTAGTAGACCTTCTTCGCCGGACACCGTTTAGGTTATTAGGCGCTAATTAACCAATCGTCTTATTAGCCCACTATATATAATCTAGCTTACCCGCAAAAAGAAAAATATCTAGCCAGCGAAAATGTGTTTCAGCGGCCGTACATATATACAAGTGTAAGTACTATACTACTATATGACGATGGAAGCATCATCACGTACACGACCGGTCCAAAAGCTTGTTTATATTAGTTTATAATAACGCGTGCGACTTTGCATGGACGAACGAAAACTTCTCCTTTGAATTCAAAGGATTCGAATTTGCGCCCACATGGGCAAAAGGAGACGATAAAAAGGACGTGACGCAAGTATATAAAGCGCGCGCGCGGGAAAGTTGATCGTTGGGGTTGATATATAGCACTAGAGGAATATTCTTCCTTCCAATGAAAGAAAAGGATATCTGAGAAAATTGTTGAAGGCGATCTAGCAAAAACAGTGGTCACCGATGACCTCTTGTTCATATTCGTACCGGTCTAAAAAAAATAATTTAAACAGAGAATTAGCACGACGACCGGCTTTTTCACCGAGTCATGGTAGTCGCCCTAGCTAGCGGATTGACTCGCGGTGCAGCTAGTAGTGTCTCTAGTGGAGCATGTGCTCAGTGGTTAAGTTGCATTTGCATGTGTGAACCATTTACTGTTGGGTCTCCAACGATTCCCCCAAAGACAAAAGGCCGGTCTAAACGCTTCAAAAAAAGACACAGGGACAAAGAAAAGCGTATTCTCCGCGGCCTAATGGACGGATGATGTAATAGATCAAAAGGCATATGCATGCGCGTGCAAAAGATCTATCGGACAATCCGATATGCCAGTGGTTATATTTTATACTACTATATATAATAAACTGGGTGATCAGCAGCTAGCAATTCGATCAATCCACGAACTTTCTAGCCCGAACAAATTGTCGCTGCGCGCGTACGACGACGCCCTCACGCGCAGCGACATCTGGTGTATGTGCCCCCACGTCCCCGTCGCTGTCCGATCGAGCGCGTCCGTCGCTTATCCGCTTTTGCCAATGCCACTGGGGATATATTCGTTTCCGTCCGCAGGAAGTCTTGCCACCACACCCCACACCAAGCTAGCTCATCGGCCGCGCGTTCAGACCGGCGCGGCGACGCAGCACCGGGCGGAGGCAGCAGGCGAGACGATGTCGCGATCGAGAAGCCGGAATATCCTAAGCGGACGCGCGCGAGCGTCCGAGACTCCGAGAGCAGCCTTGTACGTATGTGCCGGCCGCACGCGCAGCCGTCGCCACGTACACGTCGAACGTACAGTGGCCACCGCCGCCGGCCATGCCCGGCCGGTGGACGGACGCTACGGCACGGTGGCTGCCACCGCCGCCGGACGAGCGAGCGTACATGGTCCATGGCCAGCGCAACGTCGCTTTAATTGGCACCCGTGCTTGAGGATTTAATGATCGGCTTAGTACACTGTACACGTATGCCATGGTTTAGCAAGGTTATGTATTGCTGTTGTAGGACAATTCTAACCAGCAGAGCAAGACACTTCACATAATCCATGGTATTTTTTTGCATGGACCCGTAATAAAATCCATTCCATATTTCCATCCTCTTCTCTCTCGGCCCCTGCCCCCATGGCCACGGCAGCATCGCCCTAGCACTGATCTGGTCGTGCCTTCGATCTTTGGAGAGCACGGCGACTCCGTTTCCTACCCGAGATTTTTCTCCAAATACCTGTGCACATGCAAACACTCACAACACAACACACACTCACCCCTATAAATACGGAGTACATGTACATAAACACTGCCCCTACGAGTACTCCGAGAAACTGAACCGACAACTGTTGCAATTGATGAAGTTCCCACATACGCCTCTTTGTCAATAAGCACATCGCCTGCCACTGAAAAAATATCGCCGGTTAAATCCTAAAATAAATCCAGAAAATGCGACCCTAACACTCAGTCGAGAACTTTAATCCCCGTAGGCAGATTTCATCACAAGAAATCTTACGAACTGACCGATATTGTTTCCCTCTTTTATTTTTTATTAATAATTCTCTTATCATATCATCAAATTGTTTACATGATATACAAATTAATTTTATGGAAAATATTCTAGTCACTGCACTGGGTTCTAATGAGTTGGCACCTGTGCTCGTCTTATTTCCCATAGATCGATCGAGTGCATGCATTGCAGGCCATTCGTCCAAATTGTTCGGCATGTGAAGCGTGTCTTGTGGATCTATATAGGACGAGTACGACCTCTATATATGCAAGGTGGACGCTCATCCTCGTTATAAGTAGGTATGGGTGCTATCAGGAATGTAAGTAGTAACTTTGCTCTTCTGCACAAATTAAAAGTCCATTTTTTCTCAAAAAAAAATTAGAAGTCCATTTGATACTTGATTTCCCTTCGCCATCTCGGAGGGGGCTTCTTTTTTGAAGTGAAGGCTGGGACCTTTTACCCATTATCAACAAAATAAAGAAGGAAACCTCGGATCCTCAGATCCCATGCATGCATGGCGGATTCATCAGTACAATGATCGTGTCCCGAGTGAACGGCGGTGTGTCTACCTAGCTAAACGACAGAAACTGAAGAAAAGAAATTAGCCTACCAAATCACGATACAAAAGCTCTGCGGAACTCTTGGAAAAGGTTTTACCAATTGGCCATTGACATGCATGCATGAGAATCTGAGGTGCGATCGATGACCTAAGTTTAGTGGCGTACGTGGTGGTTGCATGGGACCGGGGCTTGACTCGGAGCAAGAAGATTGTGGTGTACTCCGTATAGATAAGGTTCTAACGTTATGTTTGACCGTCCAAGAGCTGTGTGGAAACTGATAACCTAATGTCGGACCAAGGGTTGAAATATTAGCCTAACTCGAGTGGACGGGACGGCATGCAGTACGTAGCGCGTGAAATGAATGTACATAACAATAGTACGTCGTCACAATCGAAAAGGAGAAAAAAAAAAGAGAAGATTTTGAATATTGAAGAATTTTGCAGTGCACGCAAACAAAAAGACCCAAAACATGCATGCATGAAGATGATATATGGAGAGTGCGGGCAGTGTGCCCATGGTCCTGGTCCTGGACAGGATAAGGAAAATTGAACAGATGACGATGTGCACATGCTTCAGTTAAGGAGTCCAGCCATTCGGACTTCCGCAAACAGGGACCGGCCGGCCGGCCGGACCGACGGGGAGGAGGAATCAAAGGCCCCATGCAAAGATCTAGCCCGGAATGGCGTTGCGCAGGATGCAATTTGTAATGTGCGCGCCACATGCGCGGCCACATGGTGGAGTCAGTCTTCTTCCCGTCGCTGGATTATAGGATCTCGTGCTCCTCCAGTGACTTGTCTGTCCCCACATCATATTGTGCAGCAAGCATATGGAGATAGCACTCACAAGAGATACTGTCGTTCTCTATTGTTTATTATTACTGATTTCTATTATGATGAGTATTGTTCATAAAACGGACAAAACTTAATAGTTAATAAGTTTGGTTATCTATGTTCTAGACTCTTTATAGTTATCGTAGTATTTTGCCTCGCAACGAACAAGCAACTATTGTTCAGACAAAGCAAAATTTGACCAACAACCAAGTCATTACTTGCAATACTGCCCCCCAAGTCCCAACAAACCAATAACTATCATTCAGAAAGTAAATTTTGACAACAACTACCGGTCTACTAATACAAAGTCATTACTTAACAATATATCTTTCCTTATGTTTGGTCCAATTAAAAATTATTCAATCTTTTCTATTCCTGTCTTCGATCGGCAACACCACCGGTCCGATCAGAGAGAGAGAGAGAGAGAGAGAGATGTTTCTAGATGTATGTTGTGAAGCTTTTTTTTAACAAAAAACTGTGAGAAACCGTTTTGAAATTTGGCTAGTCGACAACTGAATAATTGGATAAGTGAAACTGTGTGCGTAGTTTTCTACAACCAAATGTATCAGCCTGGAATATATTAGGTGTACAATCAACTAGTTAACCTTAAACAAAAGGATGGAAGGAAGAGGATTAATTGGGTGTCTGCTTGTTCAAAGTTCCTTTCCGTGTTACCAGAATTGAAGTCGCTCCAAAATATCACTTACCGGCCTCGAAGCAAAAAAACCACTATCTACCCTTGAATAACTAAGATTCAAGATCTCAACAAAGAAAATGGTAAATTTGTGGATGACTATTCTAGGACCAACAGTCGCATGACATGCAGACTGACGACTTATCAAAGAAGTTACTCCACAAATTAGCAGGCGTAGTAACCGACATTTGAATTAAGGGCGAAGTCAGCTCACAGAGTTATTGGGTGGGGTGTTAGTCACAATGAACACTGGTGTCAATTCAGAGCGCA
Organism: Echinochloa phyllopogon; assembly: GCA_033239725.1. Lineage (NCBI taxonomy): Eukaryota > Viridiplantae > Streptophyta > Magnoliopsida > Poales > Poaceae > Echinochloa > Echinochloa phyllopogon. The sequence goes on along the minus strand of BTCW01000005.1, from coordinate 40,001,173 downwards.
ACAATGGTTTATCATTAATTTTGAAGAAAATAGTCGGTGTGAGCTGATCTGAATACACATACATATTCCGATATGATTATGTAAAGTCTTCGAGAAACAATTTGATGTCACTAGATCTTGCGCTATAACTACATGCATAACTTCACTCGCAAAAGAAAAAAAAAACACTAGACACGTAACTTCAAACCGCCTTAGCCTGCGGATGGACGTTCAAGAAAGTTTCTTAGATCTTTTGAATCTACAGTAAAACGAAATCTCAAAAGTTTGGTGCCTGGGGCCTATCTGTATATAGGGTTGCTACTGTGTGTAGCACGGTGCGGTAACATGGCCTGCTCGCCCCTACGCATGAATGCATGATGATCCACCGGAAAACCAATAGCGCGCGGCAGGAGGAGGGCGGAGAGGACAGAGCCAAATCTGGGATTTCGGGGTCCGCGGGGCCCCTGCCGGAGATCCTGCGAGCCAGCCAAAAGGGCGTCGCTTTCCAGGTGGTGGGCCGTACGACGCCCCACGTAAGGCCGCGGTGGATCACCGGCGTCGGGGCCTACAGCTACCGGCGGCAGCGCCAGTAGGCAGGGAGGCGCGCGCGGCGGGTGGCCGGGTGGGTAGGTGGGTGGGTGCCGCGCCCACCACGTTGCCTATATCATGCCGACAGCCGGGAGGGCCGGGAGCACGTGGCCCGCTGATGGCGCGAGCCGACGGGCGGGCACGGCCGGCCGGCCGTTGGTAGTTACTGGCCGGGCTCGGGGCTCGGCGAGGCTAGTGCTAATTGACCAACCAACACTACAAAACCCTATAAGGGCAGTCCCAACCCGGCTGATTTCCATAGCTAACACGTCACCAAGAAATCACTCAAGAAACGGCAGCACCCAACGCTTAATTTGTTTGCTCGGACTCTTATTCAAATCGACCAATCCGCTTCTCTTCAGTGTTCTCTCTCCTCCGGTGAGGAGCAGCAGTTACTAGCACTCTGATAGGCCTAGGACACGGACATGCACAGATGGAAATCAACCATCGCCCCCAACGCGGATGTACTCGTTTCTTCCATCCCGTAGACTTGGTTTCTCATCTGAGAAATCGTTTCTCCCCTTCTCCCCTCTCTCTCTTCTTTAATACCCATGACACATCATCAAAATACTTATGTGGCTAATCTAATTAATGCAAGAAACTATCCTAATCAGCAGGGTTGGGACTGCCCTAACAAACTAGAATCACAAGGTGCTCTGTTTTTGTCAAAACCGCTAAAGTGGCTGGTTTAGACTTCGGAGGCGTACTGTGTGCACATGCTGTCGATACATGAGCACATGGCCACATGCAGCACGGGATCAACAGCAGTTCTCGTAGACAAGTACTCTGCTAGTCTGCTCTTCTGATATTTGAATCCGCTTAAGATGCAAATCTGGCTAGCGCCATCAATTTATATTGCAGTACCTTCATAATTGTGGATTGTGGTGAAGTTTACATTTTTTTATGAGACATATTTCGAAAGACCAGATTTTTGCATGGAGCCTGCGTATCAGCGCGCTTTGTTGTATTCTCTATGCAACACCTTCAATATGATGCCTTATTTCTTTTCCTTTTGCGAAAATTTACGATGTATATGATGTCATGTGTGGAACGGAGTTTAGTTCCAATTTAAGTCATTAACTTGCCGGTGTGTTCGTATTTTCAGAATTAATAGCTAGTGCGAGCAATATATTTATGGCGGCTTTGTCAATCTCAAGATCAGTCACAACGTATATGTGTACGTGTAAGAAAAATGATGCCATGGATGCAAGCTGGCTACATTTTGCTCTATTAGTCACAAGCTAATTGCAATTTTCCCTTGTTAGTTAAACACTGCATGTTCATCTCTGAATATCTCGGCAGCTTTAGAAAATATGTGTAAATACAGTGACGAATTCATTTCCTCTACATGTGAGCAGTAACTAAGCACACTGCTGCTAGGTGGTGGTGGTGTGCCGTTGTGATTTGGATCATACATACGGAGTATACAGTATATCTAGGCAGCCAATCTAACAGCATGGCCTGCAGATGGACACGCCTAAATTAAAAAGAACATCCTAGCTCTCAGGCTCTGCACCGAAAGGGGGCATCTTACGAGGCACGAGAGACTGCTTCACTTCTAGTAACGCGGTGCGACGAACGAAACCGACAGACCGCAAATCACTACGTGTTCGGCGCATCAATGGACAGACCACGGAGCACGGAGCGCTCCATCTCGGTCCAAACTCCCCAAAGTCCAAACACGCCCGTCGCCGTCGCGCGCTCGTGATCCGGCCGGTCCAACCAGGCGCGCCCGCTTGTCTCCGGCCCGTAACGACGCGCCACCTGATCCCGAGCACGACCGGTCGAGCTCGAGCACTAGCTATCTAACTAGTCACACGGCCTGCCGGCCGCGCGGCATGGCGAGACATGCCAATATGCCATGCACACGCATGCAACGCTACCCGTGGGTAGCCCCCTGCTGCCCTGCAGGCCGGGCGGGTGGCCGTCTAGCCCCGTGGATAGGCACCGGACCCCGCGGTCAAATCACCGATCGATCTGGACGTGACTAGCTATAGCTGGCTTGCGACCATGTCCGGTTCGTCAAAACCCACCCACGAGGCCACGAGTCCACGACGCACGTAGGTCAATCTGGAAATGGTGCAAAGCCTGGACCAGATCCAAAAAAACCACACCAAACTGATCCGATGCCTACGCGAACCGATCTAATCCAATCCACGACCGTGCTCCAACCGAAACCCCACTGGATCCACGGTTCCACCCAAAATCCACACGACGAGGAATGCCATGGCGAGCCGCACACTGCCAAAATCGTTGCTGGGCTCGTGGAGCGGAACGCCCCGGCTGAGGAGCAGCTGCTCGATGATCCCGCGCCCGCCGCGTTGGGCACGAGCTCCGCGATGCGGCGCGCCTCCGGGTTCACCCACGCCGTTGCGCACCTCGCCGTCGTCGGCGCCACCGCCTCGGCCTTGCCGGGACCGTCAATGCGGTCGAACAAGACGACGCGGCGGTAGAGGAGGAACGCCATGAGGCCGGCGATGAGCACGTGGTCGTTGTCGTCCTCTCCTCCAGCCTCCAGGCGCTCCATCAGCTCGGCCTCCAGGAACGCCGCCTCCTCGGCGCAGGGAGACCACGTCGCGGCGCTGACGCGGGCGAGCACGAGGCGGGCGTCCTCGGCGTCGGGCATGGCGCTGCCTGCGAATCGCGCGAGCACCGAGCGCACGCCAGCGCCGCGCGGTCGTCCTTCGAGTCCGGCAGCCGCGCCGCCACGCGCCACGCCTGCGCGGACACCATCCCCGCAAGCTCCCGCGCCTCATCCGACGCCGCGGCGGCCACGCCCGCCGGCAGCGCGTCCATCGCCGTCGCAGGCGCCTCCTCCGGCGTCTCGGCGGCTGCCCCCCGATCTTGCGGCAGCGGCATCTCCTCCGGCGATTTCTGTGTCCGTCTCTTCCGGTGGCGGCGGCGGTGTGATTGGAGCGATTGGGCAGCCCCGGCTCCCAGCGTCGGCGGAGGAGAGTCTAACCGAACCAAACTAAACCGATCCATAGTCAAGAAAAAATCAAACCAATCCAGATTACAAAACACATGGGCCCATTTACCATCGAACTGACTAGGCCCAAGTAGCAAATCCAGACCGCTGTGACCGGGCTGCGCCCAAATCATTTCCAGGATGACACGTAGGTGCGCGCTCGTGTACTACCAACCCCCTCGGGCATTGGCAAGGTCCAAGGTCGGTATCGTATCGATAGGGCGCAAGCAGCGAAGCGTCTCCGTCCGTCAGGGTCCGCCCGCCGCTCGCGGTCTCTCCAGCGCATTCCGACGTGTCGGCCGGTGCCTCGCACGTAACCGTCCGCGTCCGATCCTCGCCAGCAGCAGCCCGATCCCATCCCGAAGACGCTGCGCTACGCAGGCTCCAGCGCAGCACGGCGCGTGCCCCCGACCAGGTCTCCACCGACTGGACAACGGAACGGAACCCGCAGCGCCCTCGGCCACGGCACGCCCGTCACGTCGGGCGCTTTCGTCAAGAACGGGAACGGGGGCCGTGCGTGTGCGTGCGGGAGCGCCAACCACCGGCGGTTGCTTGGCGAGGTTGGCTTGCCGCAGGTCGGGGAGTGCCGTCAGTGCGCGTGCCGGGATTTCTCGCGACATCTCGATCGCTCGCGGCGTCGGTGGCGGTCGTGGCACGTCGCGTTGGCGATGAGTCGATCGGCCGTTGGGTCGTCGTTGGGTGAAAGCGAGAGTCCGGACGGCCGGCCGCAGCCCCGGGTCGCTGGTTGGCCGACCAAATCCGGCGGCCGTGTTCAGAGCTCAGCAGCTCGATCGCCAAGGAACAAGCGGAATAATAAACTAAACAACGCGCGCGAGATGATGGTAGTTTATTAATTAACAAATTTATTTGCAACCACGTCTGAGGATTGGATAAGGCGTGGGGCTTTCCGGCGCACGCGCCGGGGATTCGGGTTGGTGCAGCTGGTCACGCCGTATGGCCCATATATGATCTCGATGGGTAGATTGGATATGGCGTATAATTTGCTAACCGGAAGGTAGCTCAGCTGGGGCTAATGATGTATTGTTCCTCTTGACAGCGAGAGGAGCTCATGATGGAATTCATTAGTAGGTGGGTTTATACCGTCGCCGCCTGAGGCGGCTCCAATGGACACAGCACACGTTTTTTGATGTCTGTGGAAATGATCTGACGCATGCTTGACCAGCGGGGCCGTGGCCGAGGACTTGTCAGCGATCGATGGAGCTCATTGCTACGCCACAGATTCGTAAACAGTAAGACAAGGTCGGTCGCCTCTGACTCTCCGATCATAAACACGTGACGTGTTTAACTGTTAAGCACCAGTAAAAAAGGGACTTTCCATTTCTTAATTTTAGACCCGGTTCGTATTTTTCTAGGTCCTGAAGCTGAGATGACAAGGGGGGCTACGCGCGAGATAGAGCTTCCGAGTTTGAATCCCACGCACCGCATGCGTGTATTTCGCGTGAAAAATTGTGTGGCCTTGTGCGCCTGGGACTAAAGGTCCCTCCCAACCGGGACAAATGTCTCTTTTTCCACTATTCGAAAGTCAGCAGTTTTTGTCACCAAAAATAAGTCAGTAGTTTATAACTTTTAAATATTTATTTGTTTGGAAAGAAATTCATATGAAAATTTTTAAAAGAACATTAAATTTCTATTAGAATATATATCGCGGAAAATCCTTATTAAAAAATACTCCTTTCATAGTATCACAAATTTACCGGTTTTATAAATATATTCTAATAAAAAAATAATTCTCAAAGCTGACAGTAAAATCAACAGTGTCCGTTACTTTTTTTTCGGAGAGCGGGTACAAGGGAAATAAATGACAAACACCCATGATCTTTTGAATACTCTGTTTGTGGAAGAGAAAAACGAACGATATATATGGATCGTCATCTGTCCTGCACACCACAACCGACAGGACAGGACATGTACATAAGAAAAATAAGCCATGGAACATGGTACGGGGTTGTTGTTCACGATGGTCAGACGGTTTCCTACGTGTCAGTGAATCACTACCTTGTTGGTGGAAAGTCTCCATGGCAAAGATCTGCACCGTTTTTCATTCCGGCCTACCGTCAGACTAAGACGCGCGAGGACTTCATACCAAACACATGTGAGTTCAATTGCCCTTCAAACCCCACCATCAGCTTCGTCAGTAGTAAAACAGCGACCCCGTCCGAATGGGAGGATCCTTGTTTCGGCTTATATCTGATTTTCAAGCCTTGATTTTAAAAAATTAAAAAATTAGATGATTCCCATAAATTCTGGATTCTCGATTATGGATTCTAAAAATTATCTGATTTCTCGATTCTTCAGAATCAAGAATCGAGCATTCAAAATCGACCCGAAGCTGAAACAAACAGAGCTGAAATCAATTCCTACGAACTTATAATTAATTAGCTTATATAATACTTCTTATGTATGTTTATGAAACATATATCATATATGAATTCATTCCTCCAAAACCCAAGATGGTGTGATACTCTTCAAGAAATACATATAAGCAGCAAACAAGTATGATGAGATATATAAAAATGTTATTATCATCCTTTGTATGCATTTTTCCTCTATCGTTTAGTATTTTCATACGCTACACATCACATTTTTCTGACACCTCCAAATCAATTAATTAGGAAACTCAAGAAGGTCCTAGTTCAGTGGCGGTGTTCACTTCCCTAAAAAGGGAATGTGAATTTGAGTGAAAATGTCACATCAAACACTATAACGCACGGTAGCACTTTTCGTTTGTTTGTGGTAATCATTGTCATACCATGATCTAACTAGGCTTAAGATTCGTCTCGTCGTGTACATCAAAACCATGTACTTAGTTTTTTTATTTACCTACATTTAATGCTCCATGCATGAGGAGAGAGATTTGATGTAATAGTGAATAGTGAAGTTTAGAGAGAGAAAGTTTGGGGGAAGATTTAGATTTGAAGGGAAGTGAACACCGCGAGTGTACGTGAATTTCCACATCTGCGTGCAGTTTGCGTGCGGATAACGATAGCACAGGGAGACGAAGCTCTCCGCGAAAGCACGATGCCGCATGGCGGCCAACAGTCCTGTGGCTATCCGTAGGCTGCTGCACGTGCATGGACTATATTTCGTCGTTCAACTCCTGACCGTTTGTTGTACCAAATTCAGGAGTACTCGGGTCACATGAGGCGGCGTGGCATTAATTCAAAATATGCGAAGCCAACCGATGCCAAACCTTTTAGTACGTCCACGTACGCATGGTTCTAGAGGAGTGTCGTGTTGCTGACCGTGTGAGTCTCGTCGGTTAGTCGGTTGCATGACACCCTCCCTGCGCACAGTAGTGGTCGTTTTCGTTTGCACGAATGAACTTGACCTGTCAACATGGCAAAGTATATTCTGAGCTGCAAGATATATAAGCTGTCGCCGTTAGTTTATCCGTCGGTGCGCTGTGTATTCGTATATATGCGCGTGTGGTCTTGTACGGTGGCGTAGCATTTCCCCAAAGAGCGACGCGCGTGCGGCCACTGTCCTCTTCCTCCATGTATCGGACTTGCCGGCCAATCGAGAGAAATGGCCGGCGTGCGGCGACTGGCGAGGAGAGATGACCGACCAAATCTCCCGATCAGAGATGATCGGTCCATCTGTCAAGAACTCAAGATACGGCGATAAAGACAAACCCAAGTCACCATCAGCATAGATGCACCGTCATGTACATCGGTTATGGCCAGGGGCGGTAAAGGGCCCTCCATTTTGTACTAAAAATTTTAAGGGTCGGGCCAAAAAAGTACTAGTTTTTTATTTAAATTTGACTAGGGCCAAATTAGATTGTGAAGAAACAAACGGGCCACGATCCATTACCACCCCTAGTTATGGCAGTTTGTGTGTATAATACGAAGATATTTAGACGTACCGTTGCGGCAGGTCTAGATTACCTTACCCTATCTAATAATCTTCTGCCCCCTCCAGGTTTCTTGCTTCCTACGTACGTAATCTCGTTTTGTTTTCTAGGACATGCTCCACTCCTGATGATGCCGCATTGCGCATTGCTGCAAATATCGTTGACACACTATCTTTTTTTTCCGTTCAAATAAAAGCTCTCCTTATCACTGCTGTGGTCGAGATATTCTCATATATATTCATGACTCATGACTCATGAGGTTGGCCTGGACGCCAGTTCGTCCCAAAATATAAGTATTTATCGACTTCCGTGATTTACGTTTGATCATTCGTCTTATTTAAAAAAATTGTAAAAATATTATTTATTTTGTTATGACATGTTTTATCATCATATAAATTTTAAGTACATTGTAATTATTTTATATTTTCATAAATTTTTTAAATAAGACGAGTGATCAAATTTGATCACCAGAAGTCAACAAATACTTAGGCCAGTCTCAGTGCAGGATTTCATCACACGGTTATCTAGACTAAAAACTAGGTCACCATGCCACATGAGTTTCATGGTGATGAAACTCCTCTCACATCCTATGAAACTCTCCACACTATCTCTCCTCTGCCACATCAGCACATTTAATGCCATGAAACTCCCATGAAATGCCACTGAGACTGACCTTATATTATGGGACGGAGGAAGTAATAAACATTTTATATTCAGGACAAAGCCTAACTGTCACAGATCGCATCACCTTGGTCACCGACGTACGTCGGTATCCAATTGGACCGGCAATGGCCAGCCTTGTAGTAGGCCCGCAGCATATGCTGTTGTGCGCTGCTACTGCTAGTGCAAGTGCAAGTTGATGTCCTTTCGGTGGAGAGCAGGAAGAACGTACGGTGGGTCTGGCCCGACGTGCCGCGTTGTGGCTGTCGGAGGGCCTGAGTCTGTCATGAAAAAATGAGCAGAAGTTGCGGGGGCGCAGCGCGGCCGCCTGATCGAGATGGTAGATCATATGCGTGTGCCCTCCCCGGCCCGGCCTCCATGGAAAATCCTCATTGTGCTGGAGTCCGTCGCGTCCTTTATAGGTATGCTTTCCACATCGATCAGGTTAATCAGAGCGATTTCCACCGGCGCATCGCGAGGCCGGGCGGACCACCGTTCAGGTTCAGTGCGTATGGGGGATGGTCGGTGCACGCGTCGTCAGAGAGCACGGAGAAATCGGTGGCTGGCCCAACCGGATCCGAGCGCGTGAGAAAGAGGCCAATGACAGTGTTTAAGGTTTCCCAATCTTGTGCTAAAAAAAAAGGTTTCCCAATCTTCTGGTCCCCTGCGCTGCAGCAACGTACGTACCCACTATACCCAGCACTCAAGCACAGTAGTGGAGCCGGTGCGTGCCGTGCAGGGACAGGGTAGGACCAGGGACGACGCACGGGAATTATGCAGTTTTACGGCGTGTACTAGCCCGTCGTTGAAACGAGAACTGCTCTACGCTACTTGTCGCTACAAGTTTCCTGTACGTGAGGCCCTCCGTCTCCTCAGGCGCGTCTCTTTCGCCAGGCCCGCGCCGATGCTTCCCGCGATCGTCCGAGCAGTTTTTGTTCGTTCGTCGGGCACCATCCATCCATGCCATTCCTGCGGCGGAGCTTGCAGCTCTCTCGGGCACGGAACCGGGTGAGCGAGCGGGATATGATATGATCGAGCAGAATAACGCGGGCCCGGCCGCCCACCTGACGCGGGGCCCTCCCAGGAACGGCCCAAGTGTGCCGTCGGGCCGGCGGTTAGCATATTGCCATTTCCGCCCCCGACCGGCGCGCCAGCGCCGCTGGATCCGCTGACGCGCGCCTGCCTGCTGGCTGCTGCTTAAGCTTAACGGGGACACATCAACACATCACCGTCCAACCGCCGGTGGCCTCCCGGCTCCCGCATGTGTGTGTCCGCCCGCGCCAGTGTTCGCGATACGTACGTCGTCGCCTTATCCCCGCCCCCGGCCCGCGCTGGGCCATCCCCTGCTTGGCCCTCCCGGTCCCGGCCGGGCATATGGCCGATGCGTGCCGCGACGTGCTGGGCGCGCGTCCTCGGCCGATGTGACCGTGCGTCTAGGGCTCCAGGCGCAGTGGAGCCGTGGAGGTGATCGGTGATGCCGTGATGGCGCTCGCGGAAGGAGGACGCCGATCGGGACGCCGGAGTACGGGGGCATGTGACGCGCTGCCCCTGCCCGGAGCCCCGGCCGGGCCCCGAGTCCGCCGCGCGCGCTGTCCCGACAACGAACACGCGGCGCTGATGCGGACGGCGAAGGCAACGCCGGCCGGGCCACCACCGCATCGGACGCCATGCAATGCAAGTGGCTCGGGTATGGGGCCCTCGGGCCTCGTGGCTCGGGGATATTTAGCGACGTCTCCGGCCACTCCAAGGTGGTGGGCGCGCTCGACTTGATCGGCAGATCCCCTCTGCCCCTAACGTACGTCGTCTCGTCTCCGGGTCATCCGGCGATATCATCGTCGCGCTACACGCCCCAGCTACTACTGGCTTGTCGGCCTTTCGTCGTCGTGGGTATGCACAGCAGCGAATCCTGAGAGATGCGTTTGGCGGCGTGTTTGCCCGATCGGTGTATGCGTACGTGTTCTCTGGGGCGGGTACGTGCGGTGCTCAACGAGAGGGAGACACTCCACGTTGATCTGACGACACATCGTGACTCGGATGGCACCGGCGCCGATCAGCTTAGGTCAGTGTCGGAATCGAGTATATTGTAGGTGCCATTCTATGCAAACAATATAATGAGGTGGTATGGCCTTTCAAGAAAGGACGGCAATGCCATGTGTCATGTGTGGCGCGTTTGCTAGCTATCTAAGAGCAACTCCAACAGTTCCTCTTTTCTCTTTCCCTTTTTTCTTGCTATAGAGGAATCCCCTTTCAATTTTCCAGGATATTGGGGACAAGTGCTCCAGCAGATCCCCTTCTTCCTTTTCCCTTTCTATCTATCCTGACACACGGGTCCTACATGTCAGTGAGTAAAATAATTTTTTCTTGTTTCTTCGTCTCCCCTCTCTCTCTTTCTTGGCTTCCACCCACGGAGTAGCAGCTCGCCGGTGGCTAGGGGCACCGGCGCGGGGGAGGTTCAACGGCACATGCAGGGGCGTGCGGCTTGCCCGGCCGGCGGCGCACGGCGGTAGGCGGAGCGCGGGTTGTCGGCAGCTGCGCGACGACGGGGAGGCTTGCCGGCATGGGGAGGTTCGGCGCGATGGAGAGGTTGTGGCGCCCTGCTGGCAGCGCGGTGAAGAGGCCGCCCGGCGGAGCGGGGCCGGCCGGCGGCACGCGGCGGTCGGCACGGCGGCGGCGTGGCGCGGCAGATGCGGTCGGCGCGGCGGCGGCGTGACGCGGCAGATGCGGCGGCACGGCGGCGGCGCAGGGCGGGACTGCGCGGCCGGCGGCGGCGCTCACTCGATGCAGTGCAGCGGAGCGGCCGCGCTCGGGCTGTCGGCGGCCGGCGGAGGGCGGGGCGAGCAGCGAGGTGGAGCGTGGCGGGCGGCGCAGGGCGGCGGCGAGGTGGCGCGCGGCGATCGAGGTGGCGTGCGACGCGGTAGAGCATGGCAGGGGAGGGGAGGGGAGAAGAAGAGGAAAGGGGGATTGAGAAAACAGTGAGGAGACTGAGAAAAGAAAGGGGAGAGGGGGAAGTATAAAGGAGATTGAGAAAAAATTATAGGGAAAGGGGAATAGAAAGGGGATCTGTTGGAGAGAGGTTTTTTCCTCTTAATCCCCTTTAACTAAGAATATAGGGAAAGAGGATTGTTATTGGGGAACTGTTGGAGTTGCTCTAATAAGCTAGGCGATGTATCTGTTGCCGACAATTATAAATTATTGAAGGACTACTATCGATCTCTTCTATATATGCATGTTTGGATTTTGGAATCGAGCGAGACACGATTTATCTATATATTAGCTGCCAACGCCCTGGGGCTAGTAGCTATATCGTGTGCATATTAGGTTGTACTCCGTATATATCACTATACCAGCATGAAAGATGCGCCTTATCTACCGCATCATATATACACGTACAATAAAGAAACGAACATGGGACGTCGCGTCGTCATTCGGTTGCCTTGCATTGACAGGATCGCGGGCGCGCGACGATCGGGCAGACCGATAAGACAGCGATCGTAGCCGCGTCGCACGCAGCTACATGCATGCATGTGGGGTGACGCACGCTCCGAAGCTATAGGACTATAGGTCACCGCTCGCCGTCGCAGAGTTAATATACGTGTACCCAATTGATGCCGTCGTGCAGTGCGATCGACGCATCTTTCACACACCTAACCACAAGTGTATATACAGGTCAGGGAAAGTTAGTTAAAAGAGAGCCACGGGCGTCTCTGTTGGGTGACATTTTGGCAACATCTACAAATAAAGCAGGATAGTACCGGTGCATGCACTGCACGTACCATGCATGCTTGTCGCTCTTGTACCGTTTACGTTTCTTTCACCTTTGCTTTCTCGAAAGTTCAGGTGTTCCCCTGTGATAGCTAAATAAAGGCGCTCGCATCTCTTTCAGTGGCAGCGCTTACGCAGTACGTGTACAGCATGTATGTAGCACGTTATTACGTACACGTGTTCAGGTGACGGGTTACCGTGTCCTCGTTCACTGTCAAGGTAGCTCATGCAAATATCTGTTAATCTCCAATGGCTTCACCTTCTTCTCCAGGCGGTTTGGCTCATGGTAAAGTGCTGCCGGATACCGGATACGTGGTCAGTGGTCTGCAACGTTCATATGATCCGATATTATCCCGTTTTCATCTACAAAAGCTATCTTGGGCCTAAACGCTGAAGGGCAAAACATTCAGCGCAAAACCCTTAGGAAAAAGTCCATTCCACAACCCTCATTTATCGCCATCGTCCGATTTGAAACCCTCAACCGCGAAACCAGCTGTTCAGAGCACCTCAACTATTGAAACCGTCCATTTTTCAACCCTCGGTGGTTTTGGTGGCTGTTTTGGCCTACGTGGCGCCACATAGGCATGTTGACGTGGAGTCTGAGCGGGCACCCGTGGGTCACTTACACGTGGGACCCACGTGTCAGATCACCTTCAACCTCCAGCAGTTTTCCCCATCTGCGCTCCGCCTTCGCCCTTGCGCCGTCGTTGCTCCCGCCCCCCGCCCCCGCCTCTGCTCCCGCCGCCCCCGCCGCGGCCCCACCGCCGGACATCCCACCGGACAACGCGTTGTCGAGCATGAGCAGCTCCTCCAGCTCGCCGCGGTCGCAGATCCCCGGCGGGATGTCGCCGGAGATGGCGTAGCTCGACGAGGGAGGTGGCCCTGCCCGCGGACTCCGCACGGGGCCGGTGAGCCTGTTGGCGTAGAGGTGCACGGTCTGGAGCCTGGGCGCGAGGAAGAGGTCCTTCGGGATGGCGCCGTGGAGCTTGTTCATGGCGAAATCGATGGCCGCGAGGTCCCGGAGGGTGCCGAATCCGGCGGGGATGGGGCCCGTGAGGGAGTTGTTGTAGAGCTCGATCTGGACGGCGGCGGTGAGGCCGGACGCAATCTCCGGCGGTATGGCGCCGGTGAGCGCGTTGGTGGAGAGGTCGAGGTCGGTGAGGTTGGTGAGGCGGGCGAGGGAGGGCGGGATGGTGCCGACGAGGCTGCAACCGGCGAGCCAGAGCACACGCAGCGCGGAGAGGCCGCCGAGCTCGGGCGACAGGGGCCCCGGGCGAAGGGGTTGCAGGAGAGGTTGAGCTCGCGGAGCGTGGCGACGGCGCCAAGGAACAGCGGGACCTGGCCGCCGAGCAGGTTGTAGACGAGGGAGAACGACTGGAGCTTGGGGAAGCGGGCGAAGGAGGCTGGGATGGCGCCGGTGAAGTTGTTGCTGGCGAGGTTGAGGTAGAGGAGGTCCGGGAAGTCGGGGAGCGGGCCGACGAAGGAGTTCATGGAGAGGTCGAGGTCGGACATCCCGGCGGTGGGGCCGCAGCGGGGGCGGTGGGAGCACAGGTGGGGGAGGGGGTCCGGGCCGGCAGGAGCAACGGCGGCGCAAGGGCGAAGGCGGAGCGCAGATGAGGATAAAACAACTGGAGGTTGAAGGTGATCTGACACGTGGGTCCCACGTGTAAGTGACCCACGGGTGCCCGCTCAGACTCCACGTCAACATGCCTATGTGGCGCCATGTAGGCCAAAACAGCCACCAAAACCACCGAGGGTTAAAGAATGGACGGTTTCAATAGTTGAGGTGCCATGAACAGCTGGTTTCGCGGTTGAGGGTCTCAAATCGGACGATGGCGATAGATGAGGGTTGTGGAATGGACTTTTTCCAAACCCTTATTCAGGTGCTTTCTGCTAAGCCCTGCTGCACCACGGGAAGAAGCCCGGCCCACTTATTTCAACTTGGAATTCGTCATGGCCGTAGCATAAAGGCCCATTACCAGCCATTCGTCCAGCTCAGCTCATCTCGCTCTTCGTCTCTTCTTTCCTCTCCGGTTCTCACCGTTGGCGGTTCCGACTCCACATCTCCTCGACCTGCCACCACCCGCAAACTCCCCACACATCACTGCCTCTCCCTTGCTCCCTCCCCAGATCTCCAGACTCCAGATCTCTGCTCCCGCCCCCGCCCGCCTCTCGCTCGCCGCGACGACCCCGCCGCCGCACGCGGCGGCTGCGGCGAGATGCTCCGCCTCCGGGCGTTCCGGCCGACGAGCGACAAGGTCGTGAAGATCCAGCTCCACCCCACCCACCCCTGGCTCGTCACCGCCGACGCCAACGACCGCGTCTCCGTCTGGGATTGGGAGCACCGCCAGGTACAGCTTTCTTCTAGCGGCCAATTTGATCCCGCAGTACAGAGCCTGAGCTTTGTTTGTCGCTCATTTGATCTCACGGTGCTTTGGAAATCGCTAGGTGATCTATGAACTGAAGGCGGGTGGCGTCGACGAACGGCGTTTGGTTGGCGCGAAGCTTGAGAAGCTCGCTGAGGGAGATGGTATGTAGCACATTAGTGGTTTCTATGCTTAGTGGTAATGCTATGTTGTTGAATTTGCGATTACCACGACTTAGGTTAGGTCTGTTGATACACCATTCCCTTGTCCTTGTAGAGCTAGGGTACTTTACTTGATTTCCTGTAGTAGCGTGATCCCATAGTAAACTGTAATTCGGGGAACAACCTTCTTCTCATTTACTCATCGCTAGAAGGTACACCACCACGAAATACAGTATTGATAACATATGAGTACATTCAACTTGTAATTGTTTTTATATCACCACCAAGCTTTGTGTTTTCAAATGTAATTTGCAAAACTTACTTATGTGCAACATGCCAACACCATACACCCTTAATGCAGCTTAATCCTTGCTACTTGTTGAATCTAGCCGCACTGTTGTGTTTGTCAGTTCTGGCTTCACATGTTTGCCCTCCCCTCCACTTTCCATATAGATGGCATTTAGTTGTTAGCTTCATTTAGTTCATTATCCTTTTCCAAGCTGGACCAGCAGAAGTACCTTGTGCGTTTTTGCTTACTCTACCCATTTGCAATGTTCTGTGCAGATTCAAAAGGAAAGCCCACTGAGGCTATTCGAGGGGGAAGGTATCGATTTGAGTTTTCTGTCCCTTAATTATGATGATCATGTGCGTAGTACTGTTACCTGACTCCGAATTGGGCCTACTGTTCTTCCCCAAGTGTAAAGCAGGTTTCCTTTTATGACGACGATGTTCGCTTTTGGCAACATTGGCGCAATTGTTCTGCTGCTGCTGAGGCCCCAACTGCAGTCAATCAACAATCTTCCACATTCAGTGCACCTGCACCATCGACACGAGGAAGGCACTTTGTTGTCATTTGCTGTGAGAACAAAGTCACATTTTTGGATCTGGTGACTATGCGAGGCCGCGATGTTCCTAAACAGGAGCTTGACAACAGATCACTTCTATGGTATGGGCACTTTTCTCTAATTACTTATGTTTATAACTACATATCTTTGTTCATTTGTTCATGGAATTTAGATGAGCATACCTGGTTGATGTTCTCTAACAATGTTTAATTTGGGTGGATTGAAGGAGCAAAATAAACAAAACCTATGATGTCGTTAAGGCCTATAGGCTACTTCCTGCAATTTGGCTACTTGCTTACTTCACACATTTATTTTGTACATTGCAAAGTCACCTAAGTAGATTGACTCTGAGTGATCATCATCAGTGTACTCCTTTTGATATCCTTGATTATTAGGCATATACTGATTTCACTGGTTCTTTTGGAAGCGTTAACAAACATCTGCATGACTTCATTTGGTACTGTCAAAATTAAATCAATGCTTTACCAACTGTAACCTGGGCCTGAATTGGGTTGATTCCTAACATTGATAAACAAATGGCTCAGTCAACATTGGCCTTGTTATGGCAATGCAACTTTATGATGCCGCTATTTTCTGCTAAATTTTGACCATGTAGAGATCTGTGACGAAAATAAATCAATTATCACTGATACTAGATCAAAAATAAGAAGCTGCCCCTGTTTGCCCCTTAATTTTTTGTTTGGATAATGCAATTTTTTTTTATTCACTAAGCATTCATCTGTTGTTGAGCATGTGATTTGAAACCTTATGCTTCTGTTTTTGCAGTATGGAATTCCTCTCTAGGTCATCTTCTAGTGACGCTCCTCTCGTTGCCTTTGGGTCATCTGATGGCGTAATCAGAGTTCTTTCAATGTTGACATGGAAGGTTAAACATACTCTAATCTTCCCCCTTTTTCTTCGTTACTGGCTAGCAGATTAAACTGAGCTGTTTGATCCTTTCAGCTTGTGCGAAGGTATACAGGTGGACACAAGGGAGCGATTGCTTGCTTAATGACATACATGTCTGCAGCTGGTGAGGTAAATTTTCACATAAATTTCTCTCTTTGCACCATTTTGGTGGTTACAAGTATGCTCTTTCTGTTGTGTTCTTATGCTGCTAGTTTGTACTTGCATGTTTCGCTTTTTGACATTTCGTTGTTGTTAGTTCTGATTTTAATTTCTTTGGTTACTACTGTCATATCTTTTTGTTAACAATATTACATTCTGTTCAGGTACATTTAGTTTCTGGTGGCAGTGATGGCCTGTTGATATTATGGAGCGCTGATCATATTCATGACTCACGTGAACTCGTGCCTAAGATTAGCATGAAGGTACTCACTTTGTTACACCTATGTATCAGAAAAAAGTAAAATGGCGCAGAACATTCGTAAGTAACTTGTAAAAAACATCACTTAGCATGTGGTTGGTTAATACTTTTTTTTTGTTGGTGTGTGTGTATTTCTTAAGGCCCATGACGGAGGTGTAGTTGCAGTTGAACTTTCAAGGGTGATGGGCAGTGCTCCACAGCTCATTACAATTGGGGCTGATAAAACTTTAGCCATTTGGGATACTGTTACTTTCAAGGTACTTATTTTAGATATTTGCACGGAGTTGCATTGTTATTTCTAGTAGAACTTACAGTATCACATTTGTCACGCAGGAAATCAGGCGCATTAAACCAGTACCTAAACTTGCTTGTCATAGTGTTGCATCGTGGTGTCATCCCCGTGCACCAAACCTTGATATTCTAACTTGTGTCAAGGACTCCCACATTTGGTATGTATTTCTGCATCTCCAGAGAAAATATTAGTTGCGGATTTTCTGAAATGATGCTAATTATGATTTGTCCGCACTGTTATGCACTCTCTATTGTTACAGGGCCATAGAACACCCAACTTATTCTGCTTTAACAAGACCACTCTGTGAACTGTCATCATTAGTTCCTCCACAGGTCCTTGCACAGCATAAGAAACTGAGGGTATTCTTCTGTTCTTATTCCTTTAACAGAGCATACTAATTTGTCATCTCAGCGATGATATTTTAAGTTTTATGTGGTCAAGCTATTGCATCTGATCTTACATATAATTCATTTTGAAAATATAAAATATTTCTACTCGCTTGTCTCTGCTTTATTAACTTCAATGTCCAGGGTTAGGCCATGCATAATCTGATGAATTGATGATTTTTTTTTCAATGTTTGCTACACTTGAAGAGATGGAGTGTTGTGCCCTTCAAAGGAAAATCCACCATTGAGACTATGAGTGCCTATGGGACACACACACATCTAAAAAATTGTTACCTAGTAAAAAGAGAATGGAACTGGCTTGTACTGTTCTGACTGTTTGCTTATTCCAGCATACTAGAGCTGCATTTTTGCAGAGTATAGTGATGGTTTAATCTCACATTTCTTGATTAATTGCGGATAAAACTCTGGAAATCATGCATACCAACATGGTAATCTTTTAGCATGAAGTGTGGAATAACCTATATCCATCTTTATTTAGGTCAGCCCTCTTGACGTTGGAGTGGTATAACACTTGTTGTAATTTCTGCTTAAGCTTGATCCTTCAAATTGAGGCTTATTTTCTGAGTAGGATGACTTTCTTCGAAACACACAAATTCATAAAAGAGAGGCAGAGAGCTGGTTTCTCTTTTTTCTCAAATTATCTGTACCCTCGAATGCGCCAAATGCTGGTTTCTACATACAAACAAAACCATTTTGATGCATTTTCCCTAAGTGTGCTGCTAACTATGGATTGAATTTTTGTGGTTATTCTAGGTTTATTGCATGGTGGCACACCCCTTACAACCACATCTTGTTGCTACTGGAACTAATATTGGTATCATATTAAGCGAGTTTGATCCAAGAGCACTTCCAGCTATTGCCCCTTTACCAACTCCGACAGGAAACAAGGAACATTCTGCTGTTTACATAGTTGAAAGAGAACTTAAGTTACTGAATTTCCAATTGTCAAACACAGCAAATCCATCCCTCGGGAGTGCTGGTGTTGCATCTGATACAGGAAGATCAAGGAATGAATCAATAGAACAGTTGGTAGTAAAGCAGACCAAGAAGCATATTAGCACTCCTGCTCCCCACGATTCCTATTCGGTCCTTTCAGTGAGCAGTTCTGGAAAGTAAGTGATGTGCATGCCATCTTGTCATCTACTTCCTGTGATCACAAATATAAGCCCATCAGGAAAACAACACAGTCTCCAATATGATACATTGACTAGCAATATCTATCAAAGTATATTATCTTAAATCTAAGTAATGCTAATCTTGTGTTGTCCATTTGTATAAACTTAAGATATTGATTGTTTAGAGGTAGAAAAGTTTGACTTAGGACAAACCTAGATGGACTTATAATTCTCATAGTAGTAGGAGGTGGAATTTAACTACAATAAAGTAGATGTAAACGATTTTGCTTGGTTTACTTATTTCAATCAGTTTGTGGTGCTACACTACACATTGGCCCTAGCTGAAATTGAACTAGTCTTTGTCTTGCTATTCTTGCATTATTCGTCAACTGCATTAATTTCCCAGTGGTACAAAGTAGTCATTGCCTGTTTTGAGCTGTGTTATTGTGGTGCATTCTGCGAGCTTACAAGTCAATGTTTGCTTATGTTTATCTGCTTTGCATTTACCACTAGTGCTGTTGGAAAATTGGTGAGTTGTCTTGTTTCCACCTGTTTCATCCTAAATTTATCTGGAAACAGTTTCCAGAAAATAGAATGGTTTAGGCCCTAAACCACATCTGTGATCCCTGATTTAGTTGAATATTTTTATTTTTTTTGTTACTACTTGTTATCCCCCAACCCCACTAGTCTGGTTTAGTTCTTCAATATCATATTGCTTGCATACCTGTAGACATTATAGTTGCTCTCCAGATTGTAATGAATTTTCTAATGATAAACATTATACCTTTCTTGCAGGTATGTTGCAATCGTATGGCCGGACATTCCTTCTTTTGCTGTATACAAAGCAAGTGATTGGTCAGTTGTTGATTCAGGCACAGGGAAGCTCTTTGCCTGGGATACCTGCCGAGACAGATATGCTTTAGTGGAGAGTGCATTGGCTCCAAGAATGCCACTTGTTGTGAAAGGAGGTTCTTCTAAAAAGGCAAAAGAGGCAGCCGCTGCTGCCGCTCAAGCAGCAGCTGCAGCAGCTAGTGCTGCTTCTGCTGCCACAGTACAAGTGCGCATCTTATTAGATGATGGAACAGCACATGTTTTGCAGAGATCGATTGATGGTCGTAGTGAACCGGTCAGTAATCATAGCATCTTCTTCCTCTCTCCCTCCCCCTTTTCATGTGGAGTTTTTTTTCTCCCTTTTTTAGGACCAAGTTGATCTTCAATTCCAATTTCTTCTTTATGTATAGCTTGATGGAAATCTGAACTCATAATGTGTAGATACCCTGATATTGTGCCCAAAACATGCTGTGGTGGCAGCCTGTGATGGAAAATTTCCTGCTTAAAGACGTTAGAATTACATTTCATACATTGTTCTAATTTCTAACAAACTTAGTTCAGCGGCAACAGTTCTTTTGTTTCTTGGGCACAACTGATCTCTTATTACCTACATATGTAACATTATAACATGTTTTCTTATAATCCACGTAGTCTACAAGTTCGGCAGTTTCAAGGAGAGCAACTGACGAGCTATATGATGTGTAGCTGTTTCATATTACGGGTCATTTGTGTTTGTTACGTTCCAATTGGTGGATAGTGAGATAACACACCGACATTTTCTGTATCAAATCTAATTTTATCTTTACGCTTAAACTTGTCCTGTTGTTTTCGTGTCATTTGGAAACCTGCTGTGCTTTTATATCATGCTGTAGTTGCACCGCGTATCAGTGACAGTTGTAGTAACTAGGTGTTTGCTATGTTGAATTTCTTGCTTTCTATTATGATTATGTCTTTGAGGCCAGTGAGATATAAAACATTGCCTGAAATTCTACAGCAGAAACCTTCCTGTCTAGTTTAATGGTGGTTATATTTCAGGTTATTGGATTGCATGGTGGTGCTTTGCTTGGTGTCACATACCGTACATCTCGTAGAATCAGTCCTTTGACGGCAACAGCTATATCAACTGTTCAATCGATGCCCCTATCAGGTTTCGGTGGAAGTGGATCATCTTTTGCTTCTGATGATCCATTTTCCTCTAAAGAAGGGCCGCCACAAAATTTCCAGCTATACAGGTATATATTTGCTTGTTTTATTGACGTTTTATGCTAGAGCTTGTTGCTTACTGATTCCCTCGGTATCTAGATAGTTTATTTCTTGGCTGATACATTGTTCTGATGTACCTGTGCATTCGTGTATTTTCTTTAGCTCATTGCTTTCTTATACAATTATCTGTGCAAGACTAAAATTGCATTTGATTGGTGCAGCTGGGAGACCTATCAGCCTGTGAGCGGCTTACTTGCACAACCTGAGTGGACCGTGTGGGACCAAACTGTTGAGTATTGCGCATTTGCTTATCAGCAGTATATTGTAATTTCTTCCTTGCGGCCCCAATTTAGGTATCTCGGAGATGTTTCAATTCCCTTTGCAACTGGTGCTGTTTGGCATCGAAGGCAGTTATTTGTGGCTACACCTACAACAATTGAGTAAGATCTTGATCTTCTGCATACAATTAATTACCTGAGTTCTAATGTTCCTTTTATGCATTTCCTGGTATCGATACTCCTTTAAAGAAGATAGGTCAATAATGCGCTATGTTATGCAAGCTTGTAAATTAAAATGGATGATGCCATATGAAGGTTATGAGCTTATGATTCCTTCTATGATTAGAGTTGCAGTAGCCAATAGGCAGCTTATAACAAATAATTCATTTGACAGACATTTTTGGGACATTTAAAATTTTGAAATGCAGTCAATGGTACCGAAATTGATGGTGCTAAGATATTGAGCATGCAGTTCATTTGTTCTGATTAGTTACATAGTTTATTAATATTGAAGAAGTTTTCTTATTTCCTTGATTTTAGTTGCATATTAAGTAAAATGTGTAGTTTAGGCACATTTGTGCTAAGCAAACAGTGTTTCAACTTTTGATGGTCCATGCAACACGTCTTCTGTCCCCTGATATTGTTAACTATATTTCCCAGGTGTGTCTTTGTCGATGCTGGAGTGGCAGCTATTGACATTGAAACAAAAAAGAGAAAAGAAGAAATGAAATCAATGGAAGCTCAGAGTCGGGCAGTTGCAGAGCATGGAGATTTGGCTCTTATCACAGTTGAAGCTCCGCAGATTACTGCTAGTGAAAAAATATCATTAAGACCACCAATGTTGCAGGTACTTATTACTCATTTTCTTTCTTATTGATATACTGTCTTCTGTTTTTAACTTTTCATAACTGTTCCCTCCATCCCAAATTATAGGCCGTTTTGGCATTTCTAGGTACATAGTTTTTGCTATGCATGTAGATATACGCTATGTCTAGATACATAGTCTATGCATCTGGAAAAGCCAAAACGACCTATAATTTGAAATGGAGGAAGTAAATAATAAGAATCTCTGAACTGATATAATCGATATGTACTTTCATGTATTTGCAACTTCTTTTACACAGTTCTTTTTGGTGTTTAGACTTGACATTTATAAACAGAAAGCCAAAGACGACCTACGTCGTTAACTTTATTTTTGAAGCACCAATCCTTCACCTTAGCAAAGACATTGAGCCTTGTAAAACGTAACATGCACGTAATGAGTTAGGGGCAGTACTTCAAAAATTAGTGTTAGTGGAGAATAGTTACTGTGTATTCCTCCAACCCTAGATGGGTGGGTATATGGTTAACTATACATGGGCCTAGATGGGCCTAATATACATGGGCCCTATGGGCTACATATCACTATACTCCAACACCCCCCCGCAGTCTGAACTACCGGCGCAGCGGTGTTCAAGACTGGACAACAAAGAAAGACAACACACAACGGGCCCCCCGCAGCCACAACTAGCCACCCGCTATGTTGAGGCTGGAGCGAAACTCCGAGAACGTCGAGGAGGGCAGACCCTTCGTGAAGATGTCGGCAAACTGGGAGGTGGTCGGTACATGGAGGACCCGAACATCGCCGATGGCAACCCGGTCGCGAACGAAGTGCAAGTCAATCTCGACATGCTTCGTCCGCTGATGCTGAACCGGGTTGGTGGAGAGGTACACGGCGCTGACGTTGTCGCAGTAGACGAGCGTGCTCTTGGCGAGCGGGCTGTGAAGCTCCGCCAAGAGCTGTCGAAGCCAGGACGCCTCGGCCACGCCGTTAGCGACAGTCCGGTACTCCGCCTCGGCACTGGAGCGGGAGACAACCGGCTGCCGCTTGGACGACCAGGAGACAAGGTTGCCGCCTAAGAAGACGGCGTACCCTGAGGTAGAGCGGCGAGTGTCCGGGCACCCAGCCCAGTCAGCGTCGGTGTAGACGACCAGCTCAGCAGAAGGAGACCGGTGGAGGACCGGCCCGAAGTCAACCGTGCCACGGACATACCGAAGAAGGCGCTTCAACGCAGTAAGGTGAGACTCCCGGGGATGGCAGACCTGCTGAACTCCATATGCAAGGTCCGGCCTGGTGAAGGTGAGGTACTGCAAGGCCCCCGCAAGACTCCGGAAGGCAGTAGGATCAGCCACAGGAGCACCCGAATCCGCAGACAGCTTTGACTGAGTATCAACAGGAGTAGAACAGGGCTTGCAATCTGACATGCCAGCCCGCTCCAGGATATCAAGAGCATACTGTCGCTGGTGAAGGAAGAGGCCAGAAGGACGAGTCTCCACAGTGACACCCAAGAAGTGGTGGAGCTGACCCAAATCCTTCATAGCAAATTCCTGTTGCAGAGAGGAGATGATGCGCCGAAGCAACTGCTGACTGGAGGCGGTGAGAACAATATCATCAACATAGAGCAGCAGATAAGCAGTCTCATCACCATGTCGATAGACAAACAGAGAAGTGTCAGACTTGGCCTCCGTGAACCCCAATGTCACCAAGAATGTGGCAAATCGAGAGTACCAAGCCCGAGGAGCCTGCTTCAGACCATAGAGAGACTTGTTGAGCCGACAGACCAGATCCAGACGACTGGAGTCCACAAACCCTGCTGGCTGGCTGCAGTAGACAGTTTCGGACAGAGTGCCATGGAGGAAGGCATTCTTGACGTCGAGCTGGTGCACAGGCCACGAGCGAGAGAGAGCAATCGAGAGGACCGTGCGCACTGTAGCAGGCTTCACCACTGGACTGAAAGTCTCATCATAATCCACTCCAGGCCGCTGAGTGAAACCCCGGAGAACCCAACGAGCCTTGTAGCGCTCGAGAGTACCATCAGCCCGACGCTTGTGCGTCCAAATCCACTTGCCCGTCACCACATTGCAACCAGATGGACGCGGCACAAGGTCCCACGTTTGGTTGGCAAGAAGAGCCTCGTACTCCTCTTCCATTGCACGACGCCAGTTGGGATCCGCCAGGGCGTCGCGGACAGAGGAGGGCACCGCAGAGATCCGCGGCTCACTCTCGGTGACGGAGAGAGCCGCGGGTCGGAGAACACCAGCCGCCTGCCGAGTCACCATGGGGTGCACATGGCGAGGGTCCCGATGGAGAATCGGCGGGTGGTACACGGCCGGCTCGACACGGGAGCGAGGCAGCGGCGGTGGCGGTGGTGAAGGCGGTGGTGATGGTCCCGGTGGAGGTATCGGTGGAGACGGGGCCGTCGGACGGCGCTCGAAGACGCGCACTGGATGCGCGTAGCGAGCAGGGGCCTCCGGGCCCGGAGAGCCGGGCGCCGGTCCCAGTACCGAGCGGCGCTGGTACACCTGGACCGGCTCGGCGAAGCGCGCCGGGGCCTGGAGCCGGAGAGCCGGGCGCCGGTCCCAGTACCGAGCGACGCTGGTACACCTGGACCGGCTCGGCGAAGCGCGGCGGAGAGTTGGGGGCACCGGGGCTGCGCACGGCGGCGCACCACGAAGACCTGCAGGAGACGGACAAAGAGGAATGTGTGGCTGAACCACCGGGTCAGAAAACATAGACCCCAACTCAGACTCAGGAGAAGGTGAAGAGGAGGTGGAGTAGGGGAAATCCGACTCGTCGAAGACAACGTGTCGAGAGATAATGACCCGGTGAGAAGTGAGGTCATAGCAGCGGTACCCCTTGTGGTCAGGGGAGTAACTGAGGAACACACAACGTGTCGAGCGGGGCGCCAGCTTATGAGCAGCGGTGGCGGTGATGTTAGGGTAACATGCACATCCGAAGACATGAAGGTGATCGTAAGTAGGAGGGGTACCGAAGAGAGCGTGGTGTGGAGTAGGAGTAGGACAAGCAGTGGAAGGAAGACGGTTGAGCAGGTAGGTGGCGGTGTGAAGGCTCTCGGCCTAGCTGATACCATGTTAGTGGAGAATAGTTACTGTGTATTCCTCCAACCCTAGGTGGGTGGGTATATGGTTAACTGTACATGGGCCTAGATGGGCCTAATATACATGGGTCCTATGGGCTACATATCACTATACTCCAACAATTAGGACCAGGTGTAACCTGGTATTTTTAATGATTAGTAATATATCTCTTCAGGGTAAATTTAGGTAATGCAGTAATGCATTCTTCATTAACAAACCACAGTGTCAACCAGCCTGGTATCTTTTCAACATTTTTTATTTGTTCAGAAAATTGCCATTCTTTTAGTATATTGAGGTGATGCATAATGTTTTACTTTTATTCCAGGTTGTTCGTTTAGCATCTTTTCAGCATTCTCCATCGATACCACCATTTATAGTGCCAAAGCA
The DNA here is from genome assembly GCA_033239725.1 of Echinochloa phyllopogon. Lineage (NCBI taxonomy): Eukaryota > Viridiplantae > Streptophyta > Magnoliopsida > Poales > Poaceae > Echinochloa > Echinochloa phyllopogon. The sequence continues at coordinate 39,976,212 of BTCW01000005.1, read as the reverse complement.
ATCCAAGTTAGATGGAGATGATTCAGTGTTTCAGAAAGAATTGGATGACAGAAGATATGCTGAAGTTGCTGTTGCTGGAGGAGGGGTGTCTGTTGCAGTAACTCGCTTCCCTCCTGAGCAGAAGAGACCTATTGGACCTCTTGTTGTGGTTGGTGTAAGAGATGGAGTTCTCTGGCTTGTTGACAGGTAATATATAGTTATATACCCTCCTAAGCATCACATTTGCATCTCATTTATGTATTAAAAGAGCATTAGCAGTTCCCTGCACAGTGATATCCCTCAGAATTAAATTTTGTTCAAATGAATTATGTTGTTACTGTTTGTTACTTTTTTTTGAGATGCTTACCTGGATGTAACTCAGAGGCGTTCCATCTTCCTATCAGGTATATGTGTGCGCATGCCTTGTCACTCAGCCATCCTGGTATAAGATGCCGTTGCCTTGCAGCATATGGGGATCCTGTTAGTGCTGTGAAATGGTATGTTTGTAGAGCATTGCCTCTTGCTGTCTTTAGGATCTAATAGTAATAATATATACCCAATTATGCAGGGCAACTAGACTTGGCCGAGAGCATCATGATGACCTGGCTCAGTTTATGCTGGGTATGGGATATGCCACTGAAGCTCTTCATTTGCCTGGAATATCAAAGAGGTAAGACCTTCTTTTTTTCCTATTAGATGACATGGTTACATGCTAGGACATGTGTCTATAGCTAACTGTACTCTTAAAGTAAGGATGCCAAGTACTGTTGATGGACATATACATAATTTTTGTTTATTTGAATTTGTGTTGATTCCCCTCAGGTTGGAGTTCGACCTTGCAATGCAGAGCAATGACCTGAAAAGAGCACTTGCTTGTTTATTGACAATGAGCAATAGCCGAGATGTGGGGCAAGAAACAGCTCCTGCCGATGCCACTGATGTTTCACAGATTCTTAATCTGGCTGTAGCTAAGCAAGCTAAGCAAGAAAGTCTTGCAGATGCTGTTCAGGGAATAGTGAAATTTGTCAAGGAATTTTTTGACCTTATTGATGCAGCAGATGCCACTGGGCAATCTGACATTGCTCGTGAGGTTCTAAAGAGATTAGCAGCTGCAGCTTCTGTAAAGGGAGCTCTGCATGGACAAATGCTGCGGGGCCTGGCACTCCGTCTTGCAAACCATGGGGAGCTTACTAGATTGTCGGTATGTTACTTTAACCACAATTTATGGCTAATAATTTACGTTGGAAACTAGGATTCTTATCCATGATGGTTATTGGCAATTAAGAATTCTAATTCCCATTCATAATAGCTATGAGGTTTGGCAGCAAAAGTATATACAGTTTAGATCACTTCTATTTTCTAGTATATCTTTAGTAGATATAACATGACATGATTCATTCACAAATGTGTATTGAGGCCTGATGTTGCATTTTCTGTTTTGGTGTTGCATTGTGCCTTCTCTTTTGAGATTACAATGCTGGAAGACACTGCCATGAAGCATGAACATATTGTGTATGTGTGTGAAAATGGTCCCAAGCACACATGCTTAGAATCATGGGGACTGGATAAATCTGCGACCTCACCTATTGGAAATGCAATACATCTTTATCTGTAAATTGCCACAAATTCATAGGAATAACAACTAACACCAGTGTACTTGCCCAGGGTTTGGTAACCGATTTGATTGCAGCTGGCCATGGACGTGAAGCAGCCTTTGCTGCCGCAGTTCTCGGAGATAATGCTCTAATGGAGAAAGCATGGCAGGACACAGGAATGTTGGCTGAGGCTGTTTTACATGCTCAAGTGAGTTTTCTGTTGAATTGGATTCTTTCATGCGTTGCCCAATCTTAATTCATGAGATACGAACTGTTATGGGTTTTGCTAAATCAAGCAATTCTTTTGTCCGTCTTTTCTGTTCCATTGCTGTTATTGTAGTATTCATTTTTTATTTATTTGGCTGAAATTATCCACAATTAGTATGATTGTGAAATGCTTACTAGCATAATCACTTCTCCAGGCCCATGGTCGTCCTTCATTAAGGAGCATGGTTATAGCATGGAACAAGATGCTACAGAAGGAGCTGGATCACACACCAACAGTGAAAACTGATGCGGCTGCAGCGTTCTTGGCTTCTCTTGAGGATCCAAAGCTCACCAGCTTGGGAGAAACTGAGAAAAAGCCTCCCATCGAAATACTTCCTCCTGGGATGCCTCCCCTATCGGCACCTCCGATCGTGATTAAAAAGTCTGCCGCAAAACCTGGCCTACCTAATGCAGCACAACCCTCAAATGGACCTATAGGTGCTTCGATGGTTCAGGGTGCCGCCGCCGCTCAGGGCACTCCAATGGTTCAGGGCGCCCCCATGGCTCAAGGAGCTCCCATGAATCAAAGTGCTCCTGCTCCAGCACAGGGCACTGACCAGGCAAAGCCATCAGAAACTACAGGTGCCGGCGCAGATCCAGCTGCAGAAGCTGCTGCAGCTCCCGGCAGTGAAGAAGCTAAAGCAGCACCCGGCGATGAGGACTCTAAAGCAGCACCTGGCAATGAGGAATCTAAAGCAGCACCTGGCAACGAGGAAGCTACAGCAGCTCCAGCTTCTGGCAACGAGGAAGCCACAGCTGCCCCAGTTACAGATGCAGCAAGCAACACAGATCCTCCTGCTGCTGCTGCTCCTGCAGCTGATACCAATAGCACCGGGGCACCTAGTGCTACACCCACAGAAGCTGCAACCTCTGCCCCCTTAACCGAGACAATCGAGGCAACGGATAAGCCATCGTCAACAGAGGCATCGCCACCACCGCCACCTCCACCTCCAGCCTACGAATCTGTTGTATAAAATATGTTTTCGAGTCTTTTAGCAGTGTGCCGATTTTTTGTATGCTGGTGCGTTGGTTCCGCAGTAATTTTTCCCATTCTGGTATAGGAATTTGTTGTGTATGATATTCAGATTTCAGTAGACGTCAGGCAGTATGTGAGTAGCCTTGTACATCCGCTGCCCGCGTCTCACGAGAACTTACCTCCACTGTCTGAGCATAGCTTATGTCTGTGAATTGTGACCAGCCCAGAGGACCACAGTTCAATTTTTGCTTGATGAGTTAATCGTGTCGAATCAGTGTCCTTCCTGCGGACTGATTCGTCCTGTAATTTCATATTCTTTTGCCGATTGGACGTAAGTGCTGAGATACGCAAATGTCTTGTTCGGTCATCTAACCTAAGAATCTGTGCGTACCGAAAGCTCCATGTCGGCCCGGTCTGCGAGTCCAAAGCGCTCATGTTTTAGGCCACCCCAATCGCCCGTTGGGTTAGTTATCGCTGGTAGAGGCATGTCAAAAGCCAAGTAGGCCACCACCGCTTTGGTGAGGTGAGAGCTATTCTGACTAGCGAATAGGCCACTATTCTGACTAGCGAATAGGCCGGACGGACCGGCATTGCTGACTTTGACACGGGGAATTTGTGGCGCAAGAGCAGCCGCGGCGCGATGCAGCTGCCTTTCCTCACTACCCGGTCAGCTGTCACGTATCTGCCCCCGTACGGTCGCCGCCCGTCGCGCCGTCAGGCAGCTATCTGTCGATTTCACGGAGGGTTCCGTGGCGGCACGCCTCATCCGAACTCGAGTTTTTTAGGCGATATCGGCTGATCTTTTGTACACGTGGGGCCCCGAACTCGTGGCCGGCTATAAGAAGCAGCGGATCGCGGCACCGGGGTTTGCGTCTTGGGGTTTGGAGATTGCACCGGCATTGGCTATTGCCCTCGCTCTCCGACGTGAAGAGAACTTTCGTGTGTCCTTGGGTTTGCTTCCATGGCGGCGAGAGGGGGCGAGGCGAGGCCGGCGACGGTGAAGATCATCGAGACGGTGCACGTCGAGGCGGACCGGTCCAGCTTCAAGTCCGTCGTGCAGAGGCTCACCGGGAGGGACGCGGTGGTCGGCGACTGGTCGGACGGGTCGTCCGAGCGGAGATCAAACGAAGCGGCGAGGCAGCCGGGGGCTGGGTACGGGAGCAGACAAGCCAGCAAAGAAGAGAACAGTTGATATCCATCAGTCTATACCGGCAATCCGAAGAGCTATCGCATCTGTATTTGATAGTGGTATCACATATTTTGTTTTTTACGTGAATATATAGTTATATGTAGCATAGGCTTACTGCGACTGCCAAATTTGTCTCTTTACTTCGTTGCAAAAAGAAAAAAAATGTCAGTTTACCTTGACATATCGATCCGAACATGCAGAGTTGTCCATTTTGGTTTTCTGACGACATCGCAGTATTTCCTTCTCGTGAGAAAGTCCAAAGTAAACCTTTTGATTTGGATAGCTTGTACACAAGGCACACAGCGACGACAATCCGTGCCTGCAAGCTGCAACTGTACGTGCGACTCAGTCAAAGTCGCCCAAATGCCTAGCAAGTGGCATGAAATGTACTACTTCTCAAATGGATGCCGTGAAGGCGTAAAAGGGTCAGACGGAGAACAAGATGCTACTAGCAAACCGATCCCAAGACATCCCTGGAAGTCAGCCGTTCTAACATGCGGCAGGTCAACGCAATGGTGCTTTATTCGCTTACTACTTGCCACATACGCATTCGTCAACTCTAAAAGGTCCGCGGCTTCCGTACGACGCACCCTTCAACCTACTATACATCCTTGAGGTTTCCAAAGTATTGTACTTTGCGTATATATAATTATGGTATATTACTTTTCCTAGTAATCAATATCAAACAGTTCATATTGGATTTCAGAACGTACGTGTAGTCGACATCACAAAAAAAATGTAGATTTGCTCATCTATATTCTCCAAATAAACATCTATATATAGCTGGGAGTTCAACGCAAAAACGATCGAGAGGTGAACACCCACCGCGCGTATGTATAACGTACATTTGTAGTAGGATTATTAGAAGTATATAAAACGCATGCACAGTACAGTATGTAAATAAATGCGAGGACTAAATTAATTAATTAATCGAACTCGGCGGGGTAGGCGCAGAAGGTTTGGTTCTTGACGCAGAGGAAGAGCCTCTCGTACGCGAGCGCCATCTTGGTGGCCGCGAACATGGACCTGGCGTACTCCCTGCACGCTTGCCCCCTCCGCGCGGCGCGGCGCGCGCCCTCCGCCACCACGGCCTCCAGGCTCCCCAGCAGCGACTCCACGTTGGGCGCGAACATGTAGCCGAACTCCTCCTCCACCACGATGCTCCCCTTGATGCTGGGGAACCTGGTCGCCACCACCGGCTTCCCGCACTGCATCGCCTCCATGAGCGTCAGGTCCAGCCCCTGCGGCCGCAGCGTCGGGTCCACGAACACGTCCAGCGCGTTGTAGAACGCCTTGAGCCTCCCCGGCGGCACCGCGCCCAGCACCTTGGCGTTCCGGCCCAGGTCCATGTACCGGTTCTCCCACGGCCCCTTGCCGGCGATGAGCAGGTACACGTTGGGGTGGCGGAGCACCAGCTTGGAGAAGGCCTCGTACAGCAGCGGGTGGCCCTTGTCCTTGACGAGCCGCCCCGAGACGCCCAGCACCAGGTCGGCGCCCCGGGGCACCCCGACCTCCTCCCGGAACGCGCGGCCCAGCGCCGGGTCCGCCTCGAACTGGGCCTCGTCCACGCCGTTGAGGATGACGTGCACGCGCCGGGACGGGACCTGGTACACGTCCCGGAGCATCTCCCCCGTGGAGTCGCTGATGGCCACCTGGTGCGCGTAGCTCCGGAAGAAGCGCACCTCCGAGAGCACGCGGAACACGGACTGGGCCAGCGTGGCGTTCAGCGCCGGCGACATGGGCTCGTCCTCGCCGCGGGCCAGGTCCTGGAAGATGCCCGAGTGCAGGGCCTCCAGCGAGATGCCGTGCCAGGACACCACCAGGTTGTCCACGCCGCGCGCCCACCGGTGGAACACGGCCACGCTCTCCGAGTGGATCACGTCGAAGGGGTCGTTCTCGCCCTCGGCCTCGTACAGCTTCCACGCCTCGTCGCAGCGCCACTGCCCGGGCTCGCCGTCCAGGAAGTGGAGCTGGGGCCCGCCGGGGGACCGCGGGGGCGCCGCCTCGGTGTGCGGCGGAGGGGAGGTGAACACGTGCACGCGGTGCCCGCGCGCCGCCAGCGAAGTGTGGAGAGTGTGCGCGTGCCGCTCCATGCCGCCGGGCGCCGACGCCACGGGCCACTTGCGGGAGAACACGGCGATCTTGAGCTTGGCGGGGGGCGGCCGGGACGCCGAGAAGGGCAGGTGGTTCCACGAGAACTCGATGTCGCGGAGGTCCCCGGAGAAGCCGGCCGCGGTTGCCCTGCGCGAGGAGGCGCCGGCCCCCGCCGGGGAGCAGGAGGAGGAGGAGCCCGGGAAGGAGGAGCGGTGGAGGAAGAGGAGGGAGAGGAAGGGGAGGAGCAGGATGAGGGTGAGGAGGGACGGCGAGAGGGAGACCATCGGGTGGGGCGGGCACCGCTGCTTCCTGGGCGGCCTCGGCGGGGAGGCGAGCAGGGCCATCGATCACGCCGCGCGCGAACTATAGCTCTGGCCAGGCGTGCATGGACGACGCATGCACGGAGGCAGCGCGGAATGGCGGCAAAGAGCAGGGATTTTAGGCCCGGTTCAGAAATCAGCACGGCTTTTGGAGGAGCAGGGGAGGTGGAGTGCTTTGCAGGCATTTGACTTCACTAGGGAGTGCTTTCCATGGCTGAAGTTACTTACGGAGGCCGCGATGCACGCGAGGGATGTGCCTGTGAATCTTGTGATCGATCAGCTCTGAATTTCCGTGCGATACGTGCGCAATTCCATGGCACGCGCTTCGATAGTCAAGAGAATTGAATGTCGGCTGTGGCCCAACCAAAACAACACGAACGAGGTCAGTTGAGCCCGAGAGGGGTGATCCGGGATAATGGGCCGGCCGAGCTTAGTTTCGGACTTCCAATATATCTTTCAAAAAAATTTGGGCTTACGCACATCTAAAAAAACATGGATGGTTGAGATGAGACAGAGAAAACCAATCAGTTACACGCATGAAACATGGCATAATTTTACTAGAGAGAGATGGGTGGGTGATTAATTGGTTAGGATCCTCAAACAATCAAACCTGAGATGCATTTTGCTCTAAGACCATGAGTTCGTTTACAAATTTGACCTGTTCGTCTGGCTGATGGCCGGTGGCTGGTGGCTGGGGCTGATTTGTTCTGAGAGAAAAGTACTGCTGGCTGGTGGGTGATTTGTTCTGAGAGAAAATTATTGTTGGCTGGTGGCTGATAAGCCAGATGAACATGCCGATCATTTAAAAAAGAGACTCATGGTTTATTTTATTTCTTAATCATATTTCATAGACGTTGAATCAAATTCCAGAAAATATGAAACACAAATAAAGATAAAATTAATTTAGTAAACATGATTAGTTATAGAGATTGGAATAAAAAAAGTAAAAAATGAAAATGAAAAGAAATTACCTTCGACCTATGTGTCAATTTTTTCTTTGGTGAAAGTTCGACCTATGTGTCAATGCCATGGTCTAGTGTTGGTATGCTACAATAACTAGATCAAGCGAGCTATTAAGTTGTGTACGTGATGTGCAAGATGCATAGGATTTTGGTTTACAAACACACAAACACATCCTCGACTGTTTGGTTTGCTTTCCTAAAAAAAAAAATATTTGGCATACATTTTTTGTCTGCTCATTGGTCAATTCACAAATTAAAGGTTATACCCATTAAAGAGCTGTTCTATTTTTCTATGAAAAACAATAAAAAGAGTAGCTATTCCCGCCGCAGTATGTGCGTTTGCTGGTGCGTGTTTTTTTTCGGATGACAGACCATTTTCATCACAACTTCCTCTATACTTTTGTCACAGTTTTTTTCTTTTTGAGGAAAATACTTTTGTCACGGTTGCTATTCCCGCCGCAGTATGTGCTTTTGCTGGTGTTAATTCAGCCCACAAACATGACAGCCCATGAGGCAACTCCATCTTTTTTAGAAAAAGGGAGTCTATTTCATTAAGCAAATGAAAGTGTCCCGGCCGCTGCAAAAGCATGAGGCCTGAAAATTATTACAATTTTGATATTTTGGAGACTCCGTCTCCACATAACACACACGACACAAGCTCAAAAGCTAGTGATTATGAAGGCAAAGCAAACAATCACTTCAAAAGCTCAATCTATTGCTAAACCTCCACCCGTGTCTGCCGAAAACCTCCATGGACAAGGACTCCAAGAGGCGACATGCCGTTTTTATGTAGCTTCTTTCTTCCTCGTTCTGAAGGAGCGTCCATGACCTGATCCAGTGAGTTCCCCTGAAAAGTACCTGCAAAGGAGAATATAAATATGATTTATCAAAAAACATATCATTTCAGCTTAACCATATGGCCTAGCACATGGCGCCTGCTGCTACCAAGCATTTTCCTTTTGCCCTCATATCAAAACCATTAAGCCACATTCCAAACATGTGTTGCGTATTTCTTGGTGGTTTCAAGCCAACAGTTACTTCCACTATTCTCCATATAAATCTAGCTATAACGCAATCAAAGAAAAGATGTTGTATAGTCTCAATGCAGCCAAAAAACAACATTTTTCATTTCCTTTCCAATTTCTTTTAACTAGGTTATCCTTAGTAAGTGTGTAACTCCATCTAGAAGTAAACAAACGTGGGAGGGACAACAGCAAAAAACCCAAACGACTCAGAGACCTAATTATTAATAGTTTAGAACCAAAACTTATTTTATGTGCCACTCTTATTCTTGTACAAATTGGTTCGATCAGATTTGGCTTCACGCTCCGCCACCGGCTCCAAGGCCTAGACCTTCCAGACTCGAAAACCCAACCTCCTAATTCCGGTGGTGTCTAAAAACACTGAATCTCACATCAAGGGTCGATCGGTTTATTATTTTCAGCCGCTTGGAGGTAACAGTGAAACTTTACTTTATTTCAAAGAAGAATGGACATCTCAAACAGATGAGGCTCACCTATCAACAGAAAAAGGATACCTCACGATCAAGTTACAGAGCTGGTTGGAACTCAGAAACCTCTCTCTAGAAGGATATCTGAGGTTCAAACTGAGAAATAGTAAAAGGTTGCAGACTTTCCAAAATATACCGGCCTATTTGTCTGACAGTGGAATCTAACCATAGTACCGTTAGTATCATACTATCGTGCAGTATTGTCCTTTGGTCTTATCGTGAATATCACAGGCACTCAATATTCCAGTGTTCTTCGCCTCTTCAAACACGGCAACAGAGTTGTGCAGACGATGTCTAGGCCAGCTTGACATTGGAATTTGGAAAAAAAAAATACTCGTTTCCGAAAAGAAGTACATAAAAACTAGATAACTGAATATGCATCACACCCCTATTTTTGCTACTAATATATAGTACGTGCCCAATGCATCCCCTGCTTTGGAATCAAGATGCTCATAGAACTGTCGAGATGTACTTATGCACATGATAAACTGACAGGAGAAACAGCTGGATTATATTAACGTTGCTTCCAGATAAAAGTTTTAGAGAGAACCTGAACTTTAACTAAGCTACAACTTGTTGGATGCATGGAAAACAAATACAGAAGGGAATTCCAAGATCCACATGCGCGGGGTGACCACATCGAATTCTGGTAACAAGCCGTCTGTGTGTTTGGCATCGTTAACTGTACGGCTGCTTGGATCCGATCGATGGGAATGCCGCATTGCCGTCCTGGATTGAAAATGCACGTCCCTGACGAAACTCTGAACTTATTAACAGCTATTGCAGTGAATATACGGTAGTATATATACTGTATACGAACCAGCGTAGGCGATGTCTACTGGTTCCCTTTTGTTTCGATAATGCTGATATAGAACAAAGAAATATTGCAGCCGGTGTGTGATCGCCCAACTCGTTCAGATTCCTCGAGGGGATAAAAGTAGCGTTCCTCATCAGTGTGAGTCTCGATCCACTCATCTCTCCCCGCCCGCGAAATCCGGCGGGCTCCTCTATTGCCAAGTTCTTCAACTCCTCGGTAAGATTAAACAAGCTCAAATCCTTGTTGGCCTCAAACGTTGGTCTCCTCCTTGTTTTACTTGCAGTCTCGCTAGTGTTTCGTGTGAAGTACGTTTACATCGATTGGCGATTGGCGCCGACGATCGACGTGCGAGCAAGGGCTTTGTAGGGTTTTGTTCTCTTTCCCGAAAGTTCTGAGGTCTGACACCACGACTAAATATGATTTATTGCATCATTATCTAAAAAAATATGATTTATTGCATGATCGGGGCGCGTAATAGTGCGAATTGCGAGTAGCGACGCCGTTGAACATTCGTACATAGTAATTCAGACTTTCAGAGATGAGGTTAGAATAGGGCCAATTTGGGCATTAATAGCCCTGACACCAGAACAGATAGGTTGCGATTGGCTGCCTGCTGTAGTCTATGGTATTGGGTACCGAGAGGGGTTTACTATCACAGAAAAAGGAAACGAGACATGATGTTGAGTAGTAGCAGCAAATATATATAATTGCCAGGCACGTGAGCCAACGATCTGAAGAAAGTTCCCTTGCACCACCATTTCCAAGCGATACGAATTTATGGATTCTTTGTGACCTCATCAGCTCCAATCCGGCGTTGAACGTTGAAACACTCAAGTAGCTAGAGAGATTGGGCCTCTGATTCAGTATTAAGCAAAGGCCACAGATGCCACACCGATCCCGACGCTCACACTCTCCAGTGGCGAGTGAGCACTGCCGAGCAGCTAGCTAGCTAGCCGCCATGGTTCTGTGCTTCAAACTCCTGTTCGGCCCCACGGCCGCCATCTTCCTCTCGGCGGTGGTCATCCTCTCCTGCTTCACCAACGTGCCGTACCTGCAGCTGAGCTACGACACCGCCGACCTCACCCACTCGTCCTACTTGGCGGCGCCGGCGCCGCCGCCCAAGTGCGACATCTTCCGCGGCGAGTGGGTGCCGGACCCGGACGCGCCGCACTACACCAACGAGACGTGCGCCTTCATCCAGGAGCACCAGAACTGCATGTTCTACGGCCGCCCGGACCTCGAGTTCCTCCGGTGGCGCTGGAAGCCCCACGGCTGCGACCTCCCCCGCTTCGACCCCCACAGGTTCCTCTCCGTCGTCGGGAACAAGACCATCGCCTTCGTCGGCGACTCCCTCGCCAGGAACCACATGCAGTCCCTCCTCTGCCTCCTCTCCAAGGTTCGTCGTTAATTCTCAATCAACCTGCAGCTTTAATTAATTTAGTCTCGATCCGTTGATGAGCTAGCCTGGACGACGACGAAGTTGATTCAATTTTACTTTGCAGGTGGCGTCGCCCAAGGACGTGTCGGTGACGGACAGGACGGACCCGAACAAGATCCTGTACTACGAGGGGTACAACTTCACCATCTACCTCTTCTGGTCGCCGTTCCTGGTGCGGTCGGAGGAGGTCCCCGACCGCGCCGGCGTGTTCAGGCTGTACCTGGACGAGCCCGACGAGAGGTGGCTGTCCGTGTCGCCGCGGTTCGACCACCTGCTCCTCTCGGGGGCCAACTGGTTCACCCGGGAGTCCTACTTCTACGAGCGCGGGCAGCTCGTCGGCGGCATGTACGTCCCGCTCAACTTCACCAGCAGCCTCACCAACCAGTACTCCCACCGGATGGCGTTCCGGACGGCGCTCCGGGCGCTCGCCGCGGCGCGGTTCCGGGGCAAGGTCATCCTGCGGACGCTGTCGCCCATGTCGCACTTCGAGGGCGGCGCGTACAACGAGGGCGGCGACTGCCGGCGGACGCGGCCGTTCCGGGCCAACGAGACGGCGCCCATGGGGGGCGTCGAGCTGGAGTTCTACACGTCGCAGCTGGAGGAGTTCAGGGAGGCGGCGGAGGCCAGGGCGCTGGACGTGGAGCTCATGGACGCCACGGCGGCGATGCTGATGCGGCCCGACGGGCACCCGAGCCGCTACGGGCACTGGCCGGACGAGAAGAGGGCGCTGTACAACGACTGCATCCACTGGTGCCTGCCGGGGCCCGTCGACGCCTGGAACGACATGCTGCTCCACATGCTGGCTGATTCTAATTAACACGCGATTAATTAGAGTGGTTTTGTTTGTGGGCAAGCATATTGATCTGGTTTAGTTTAGTTTATAGTTTTTTGCCTCGATATATTTTTGCATGAGCAGTTGTTGAGCATTGTATCAAAGTTGCTCGCTTGTAAGGCACTAATTGGAGCATCAAACAACATGGTAACTATATTGGATTGTATGTGAAAAGCTACATACAATTTTCATACCGCCAATTTTATGGCCTTTTGTTGCTGGTGTTCTTGGAACCGGCATTGCTGCCACTCTAAGACATTGTTTTCTAAGGTTAGCTTTAGTGCACAGTTTCATACACACTTAATAAGATCGAAAAATAGTTAATTAAGTCAGATGAGTTTTATAAAAACAAATTTCTTTAACATGTCATAAAACTTTTTTTTCTTCCTCTTTTGTCACATCATAAGACAAGCTCAAGAGAGAAAAATGCATGATAAAAAGAAGTTCTTGAGTTATAGCATTTCCTGATCACAAGACAACATTTGCACAAGGCCCCCGTGAAGTAACCCGCTGTGGGCCTTTGATTTGGTTTAGTTTAGTTTATACTCCATTCGTTTCAAAATGTAGCTCGTTTGACTTTTTTGGCTCTAAGTTTGACCGCTCGTCTTATTCAAAAAAATTGTGAAAATATACTCAAATTTAAGGCATTTTTGAAGATTTTTTTATTGATAAAGCAAGCCACCACAAAAAATATGATAATTTGCACAAAAAATTGAATAAAACGAGCGGTCAAACTTAGAGCCAATGGCCTACATTTTGGAACGGAGGGAGTAGTTTTTGCCTCGATATATTTTTGCATGAGCAATTTAGCATTGTATCAAAGTTGCTCCGCTTGTAAGGCACTAATTGGAGCATCAACAACATGGTAACTATATTGGATTGTATGTGAAAAGATACATACAATTTTCTTACCGCCAATTTATGGCCTTCTGTTGTTGGTGTTCTTGGAACGTGGCGTTGCTGACACTCCAAGACATTGTTGTCTACTTCTCAAAAAAGAAGAAATTATTTTTCAAGGCTAGTATTAGTGCACAGTTTTATTGCACAACTAATAAGATCAGAAATTAGTTAATCGAGTCAAATGAGTTTTATAGAAAAAAATCTCTAACATATTATAAAAATCTTTTTTTTCTTTTTCCTTTGTCACATCAGAAGACAAGCTCAAGAGGAAAAAAATGCACGGTAAAGAGAAGTTCTTGAGTTATAGCATTTCCTGATCATAAGACAACATTTTGCACAAGGGCCCCCGTGAAGTAACCCGCTGTGGGCCTGCTCTAATCACCGTCTGTGCTTCCAGAGTCCAGACAGTCCACCGTTTTCTCTTGGACCGCTTGGACAACACTACAAAAGGCTTTTTTATTCGAAAAGCTCCTGGAGGCCGCGACAAGGTCCAGGTGCCCAGAAAAATAGTGGGCTTGTATTGGGCCTCAGGACAGGAAGCGAAACGCGGAGCCACAGTTTAGGCGAGGGTTCCGGCAGCCGGCGTCCTGCCATCGGTGGCTCAGCGGCCGCCGGTGTCCTCGCCTACGGATTATCCGCTCCCCAACAACAATGCCATCTTCCACCCTCCATCCAGGTACCTCTCCACCGCCGCCGTCGGCGCCAAGGGAAGCAAAGCCCCCTGCGGCCGCCGTTTTCGGTCAGCCGCGATGTCATCGACGGAAATCTTACCCGGCAAGCCGCCACGGCCATCCCGGTAGCTACTATCTGGAGGTGATTTTTTTGTTAGTCGCTTGTCTTGGCGCGTGCTGTCTGTGTGTAGTGCACTTCTACAGATGGTCATCCTAAATTCCTGATGGTGTTCATGGACTTCCTGATGTTTATGTAACTTCTGCTTGATTGGTACTGGGGACTTCTAAACTATCAGTATTGGAGGACACATTTGATGGCTGATCGCTTGAGAAATGGCAATACGCCTCAATACCATCTTGATTCCATCACAGATGGTTAGGTCCTCACATTTATGTGGGTGATTGTTTGAGCCTTTGAGGTGGTATGTGAGAAGTGGAACTAGAATTTCCATAGTGCTATATGTGCCCTAATTGTCAGATATTCTATTAATTTGGCCTTGCGCAATCTAAGCTAGGAATTCCTGGTCCTTGAGTTGTAAAAGGTAGGTACAAAGTCTCTGTTAAATCATCTTATTAGAAAGGCTATATTCTGGTCATTCACTTTAAATTGATATGGGTTCAGATTTCCTGAGATAATTATAGGTTACGTCTTGCTTGCTAAAAAGTTTGCTGGTGAGATAATAAAATTTGAGAAATTAGACATGTTACCTCTTGCAGGGATAATCTGGCAAGAAGGCATTTCCCTAGCTGAGAAGCGTGCACAGCTGGTTTAGTTCTGTCAATACTCCATCCATTGCCAACCCCCGTGTTGAGGTCGTCAGCTGGACAAGTGTTGCGTTCCGTATCTGCTATTGTGTCCAAGCCAATGAGTGGCTTCCATGTCGTCAGGATCGTCGGCTACACAGACTTGAAAGTTGAAAGAGGTGATCCGCCATGGTGAGGGCATTGAATCGTGTGTGCTTGATGTTGGCAACCGCACCTAGCGTCTCATGTGGTACCCCAATGGCAGCCACTCCAAATTCAAGCACCCATCGCTCTCTACCTCAAGCTTGTCAGTATCCTCAGGATGAGCTCGTCAGCACAATCCAAGTTCAGTCTACTCAATCAGCTTGGTAAGTGTTTTTTTTTCGAGTAAAAAGCTTGGTAAGTGTTACCATGTAACATGGGGATGTACAAGTTTTCACATGGAGCTTGCTGGGGCCTCAAGGATTTCATCGATAGGAAAGAATTGGAGACGTCGGAGTATCTCAAGGATGACAGCTTCGTCATTCAGTGCAATGTTTCTGTCACCACTGTGAGAAAATGCAGCGACCATTGGGCCTTCATTTCTCAATATCTTAAATATGATGAACCACCGTTGGTGAGTTATTACAGTATCTTCTTATTCTTTTATGCCAAATTAATCATCTTTTGCTATGGTGCACTTGATGTTTTCCCCCTGATACTGGGTTAATTGGATATATGTCATTGCAACTTTCGCGGTTTTGAGAAATACCATTACAATTCACCTATTCGGATTCATGCCATTACAATTTTATATTTGCTTGAGATATACCACTACTTACCTCTTCAACCTGTTTCTCAAAAATTTTAGACCCAAATGCCCCTGTCTTCTTCCTTCTCCCCACCTTTCTCTCATGTTCGTTCCCAGCCGGTCATGTTCCCGATGTGCGTGGGGTCGGCGGCAGGGGAAGGGGAGGCTACGGGAGCCATGCTCGCTGGCCATCGGTGAGGACTCCGTGGGTGGTGGGTCTGCTGCAGGTGCAGGGCGCGACAGGGACAGAGCGCAGGTGCACACTGGGCCGGCAGCAGCGGTGCTCGCGGGGGCGGTCGGCGGAGCCACGGCAGGCGTCGACCACGGAGCGTCCTCAGCTTCTCCCCTAGGCTTGATGCCTTTGTCTTCATTCCTACAGCTCCAGTAATCATCTATCTATCCTCCCATGCGCAATCATACCCAATTTAACTACTGATGTGATTGCATCTGAAGCCAGTCCGTGAGAGTGGTCAAGAAAAGAAATCAGATAGCGATCATGGCGGACATGGTAGGGTACATCGTCGTCGGCGAGGTGGTCAGCCGGACGTCCTCCTTCCTCATCGGCAGGCACCGGGAGCGTCTGAGCACGCAGGAGGGCGTCGAGCGGCACATCAAGATGGAGGCGGCGCCGGAGGTGTCCGGCGGTGGCGCGCCACCGACGCATCCCTGCTCCGGTGGCGCCGCGGACGAGGCCACGCTGCACCGGTGAAGCTCCGGGAGCTGCAGGAGGAGGAGGCCCGGGAGCGGCTGGCCCGGGCGCCGCTCCTGAGGCACGGAGCGCGCGCCGTCCTGTGCTTCGTCTCGGCGCTCCTGTTGCTCGCCCGCGGCGGCGAGCCGGCCTCCCGCGCCCGCGCCGCCGTGCAGAGGCTCAAGAGGCTGGCCGACGGCGCCGCCGAGTTCCTCATATACGTCGAGTTCGGGAGCGCGCCGTTGAGTTCGGCTATGGCAGGGAGGCACCGAACAGGGGAGAGAAGGTGGGAGGAGGAAGAAGACAGGGGCATTTAGGTCCAATTTTTTTGAGAAACATGTTGAAGAGGTAAGTAGTGGCGTATATCAAGGAAGTGTAAAATTATAATGGCATGAATCTGAATTGTAATGGTATTTCTCATATCCGCGTAAGTTGTAATGGTATATATCCAATTAACCCCCTGATATTCTGCCCCTTGCTATTTTTAGTTTCCTTTTGAACTCGTTAGGTTTTCTAACCTTTTGCTTTGTACTCCTGAATGGCAGAGCTCGTTAAACAACAAAAACATTGTTTCCTAGTAGCTCACTCCAAATTGTTGTAGAATTGATGCACACGGTGGAGGGCGTCATTTGTCTCTTTATGGATGCTACGTTAAGCACAATGTTATAGATTTTCACTGTGCCTTCTCTTTTGTGTAGTATTGAGCCTTGGCAAGTGTATTCATGCTGCCTCGTATTCTTCTAGATGTAACCTGAGTTCTTATTTCTGTAGGATTAAAAAAAAGGGATACCGTTTTGCTGTGGATGGTTGGATCGCTTCTTAGTGATTAACAGAATTATGAAATTGTTTGATTATGTGGCTATAGATTGATTGAAGAACAGTTATTCCTTTCATATCGATGCCAGTATTTAATTGGAATTAGTATCATCTGGGGTAGTTGTTTTGCATTGCTATATGTTTTTAGTATTGATCCTTTTATCGATTACCATCGATCTGAATACTCTGCATCTTGCTCTCCCGTTCCAGTTCCGTATCAAAGTTCTGGTACGCCTACTCCCCTGCTGTCTGCTGATACCTCATTCTTACTGCAATGTTTTTGGCCCTTGTGGTGCTTACATGCTATGCATACGCAATGCATGCAGTAAACTCATGGTTAGTTGTGCTGATTGCTATACGTGAATTTGCCTCTTATGGTCCTTATTACATCTACTGTTGTTTCATCCGTCCTGCTTCCAGTTTTCTTCCTGGCTGATGATGTCAGCTTTTTAAAATTGTTTTCCTCCACTAGACAGTATCATGTCTCCCTTCTGCAAATGTTTGGCTACAATAACAAGAAATTGTCTTGGGAGATAGTTTCATGATTTGGCCTGCTACGTTGCTCGGGGTTAGTCTGTTGCTTATCATTTTTTTTATTAACCGTACCTGTGCAACATATGTACTGTTATGTCCGCCGCTTAATGCAATATTATGCTTTCGGTCGAAACCGGTGAGTTAATTTCAGTTTCAGCCATATAATTATCTCGACGATCCCATTTTATAAGGATTATTAAACAGGGGCTTTTTTAGGGTTGTAAATGCACAGAGAAGCTTATCACAGCCCATATGATTATGTGGGCCGTATAGATACGGTAAGTTGGGCGGGCCGAATTTCATGGTGCATGGTGCGGTAGAGTCCGTGGGCTGTGTTGCTGTCCACGGAGTCTTTTGCAAGTCTTTTGTTCTGTTGTTCTATTCATGCGTGCTGGTCCTTATCAAAACAACAACAACAACAAAAGACATGCATGCTCGAGGACTGTTCCAAGCGTCACGTATTTTAGCATGTTTTGTAATAGTCACTTCTGGTTTCAAGAGAGATATCAAGAGGCTCGAGGATAACCATGCATGGTCTGAAACTACAGTACAATGGTCTCCAAAAATCAAATACTGCAGTTTAATGGCTCCAGCCTCCAGTCAACTCCAGATAAAGCCAACGGCTGGTTGGCGAGGATCGTGTTGCTCTCTTGGAGCTCAAATCGCACACCACGACTTCTCGTACAGTAGGTATAGGTAGGTACGAACCTACTATGCTCGAGCTGCCGTTCGGATTGAGGCAGGGTCTACGCTTGATCATCACCACCTGTCTCGCCGCACTACGCTCGACGCTATCATACAAACCACTGCACGTTGGACGAATGATTGGATTGCGCTCGGATCGGCCCCGTTCCAATAATGGCAACCGCAAAATCTTCGCTTATCCGTCTCCTGCGGCAACTATAATTAACTAAAATCCGCGAAAGCAGCCGGATGTGTGCCTTGACCAACGGAGGCATCAGCATCAGCATCGAAGGCCAGCTGATGAACGCCTGAACCCCAATCACACAGCGTGCCCATGTCCAACACGCCAACCAGCTTGGCTGCGCGTACGGCACCCCCGGGTTTCCAGTTGACCCGCCAACGGCCACTGCGCTTCGTGCGCTCCACCACGCCGGCCGCGGACGCCGGCGACCGGCCGCCTCGCCTCGCCCCGCCCATCGTTTTGTCCTCTGGTGCTGGCGGTGCCGGGGCAGAGTCGTATTTGTCTATCTGGGCACGCGGCCAGGCTTCGTTTCACCGGCTCACCGCCGCGCTCGCTTTTACCGTCATCTCTTTGCACCGTCGGTGCGGCAGGGACAGCCACGGTTTTGTCTGGTGCCGGTCCAGGGCTTTGTTTGCTACTGGTAACTACTTCCTGGCTCCCTCTACCACCGGCACTCTGCGAGCCAATTACCCAAGCGTGTGGCAGTGGCAGTGGCAGTGGCAGCCGCTCGCCCAAATCTACCCAGCCCAGGCCCAGAAGAGGGTGTCGGTGCGCCTGCGCCACGCTATATACTAGGCAACACAACGTACGATATTGTTTTGGACCGACGCAGCACATCTCAGCCGGTTGTCTGGATATATTTTTCTGCCTATATACCAACAGTAAAGAGATAATCATGGTTAATCGATGCTTGCCGTTTCTTGGATGCGAAGAAGCTAGGCCACGCCGATTCAGATACGTGTATCGGTATCGGATACGGATACGCTGATACGATACGTCATTTTCAAATTAATCTGATACGTCGATACGTTTAGAATTTAAATTTAATATATAAAATAAGTCTCAAATAGAATAATTTATAATCTATAAAATAAGTCTTAAATAGTTGGATTGGTGTTGGAAGTATTTAGCACTTGCACATACATTGATGATATCGGTTGCTGCCATCTAATTAAAGAAAAAAAATCGATCTAAGAAAGTAGGGAGGAAGAATAAGAATAGTAGTACTGAATACGTATCGATGGAGTATCGGTGTCGTATCGCGAATCGGAAACGCCCGCGATACGCGATACGGCAGCCGACCGAAGTATCGGCGTGGCGTAGATGCGAAGTTGGCCCAGGCGATCATGCTGCTGGGCCACAGCTGCTCTCAAACGAAGGACACGGCAGCGCAAGTTGGTGGCTATCAGAACGGTTCGACAGCTTCGAGTGAAGGGTGAAGCTCATCCATGATGAGAAGCTTTCGGCACGAAAGCTAACAATTTAATCAGTTAATTTGTATGCCTCTTTACATTGACAGTGCTTTTGGATCACCTGTTACTGTTGGTAGTGGGCAGATCTTATGAGCCTCCTCCTACCACGTGCAGGAGCAGTTAACCCTGGCCCCCATGTGGTGACCAATGACAGTACCAGCTCGGAAATTTACGCCGCTGCCGGATGCAACGCAATGCAATGCAACCGCCCCAAGAACCATCGAAATTCAAACATGCCACACGACACAGATGGCCCAGAGCATCATTTTTCTCTCTTACTTTGTTTTGCTTTATTTTTTTTATGGATGCATGGCCCTGACGAGCTCAAGCGCTGGACTTTACTAGTACTGCACCAGTGACCAATGTCTCTCCACTTTGTGGAAGAAGCATGCTAAGTAGTACCGACTGTAGCATGCATGTGTTTCGTGGCTCCTGAACTTTACCTTCCCTCCAAATCTACGTATTTTGGAACCTTTATTACGGCAATTGAATCTTCTCGCCAATGCCTACTGCCTGGTACTAGACTACTCTTTCACTCAGCTGTTTGCCTGTTTGTGAGCATATAAACCTCTTTAGATCCACATCAGCTTCGTACGACCGCTCGTCCGCTGGGGTCTATAGGCTATATGTCCCGATCTAGATCCTGCTCAGGATTTAAGGGGAAAAAACGAAGACGATCGAAGAGCAGCGGCAGGTCGAGATGGCCAGAGCACTGATGGATTCTCCCATCTTCTCATGGACTCGGGCTCACACTTGCGGGGTAAAAGAATGCACAGTGAAAGAAAACTCGATCTGTGAAGGATCGAAGTGGCGACCAGAGAGGGGGAGTGAATGGGAGCCGATAAAATTTCTTCTCGAAACTCGGCTTATGTCCCAAAGTCACTCGTCAAAGATTCCTCACAAGCTTGTCAAGGTAGCGTAGTCACAGCGGACCTACCAACCGTAGGAACAAGCTAGAACAAATTAACAAGCGGAAGCACAACTCAAGAACCAAAACGATTCGCAATCTGCCTGGGTCAGCTCGGACCGTCCGCACAAAGATCGCGGACTGTCCGTGGTCACGGCGGACCGTCCGTCTAGACAAGGCGGACCGTCCGTAAAATCACCTCAAATCTCCAGTAGCTCTAGGCCCTTTCGCAGACTGTCCGAGCTCCTACCGCGGACCGTCCGCCAGTGTCG
The DNA here is from genome assembly GCA_033239725.1 of Echinochloa phyllopogon. Lineage (NCBI taxonomy): Eukaryota > Viridiplantae > Streptophyta > Magnoliopsida > Poales > Poaceae > Echinochloa > Echinochloa phyllopogon. The sequence goes on along the minus strand of BTCW01000005.1, from coordinate 39,955,733 downwards.
CGGACTGTCCGAGGAGGTCACGCGGACCGTCCGTGAAAACACTTAGCCAAATCCAAGACGATACCGTCGAACTCTTCTGCACGGACCGTCCGCCAATCACATGTGGACCGTCCGGCAACCTCGCGGACCGTCCGCCAACCCCGTGCGGACCGTCCGAGAATCACGACGGACGAACAGAACGAACAGCTACAGTAACCCGCGGATCTCTCCTTCCAAATCCATCACCGGATCTCCCAAATGGCTAGAGCTCTTGAGACGAAACTTTGGGGAGATGATTAGCACCCTAAGGGAAAGCTATGCCCCAAAAATCTCGGCCTCTAACTCCCTACAACTCGAGAAATCGCGGATCACACGGAAGAACACCTTCTCACGAGTTCATCCCAAAAACTACGAATCGAGACCGATTCCCGGCGTTTGAGAGGGCAAGATCACACACAAAGAGGCGCAAGGCACTCACCCATGATCCCCTCAAACAAATCCGGAGCCAAACGGTCTAGAAACGAAGAATCGAGCCAAGAACGAAAATAGCACAAAAAGGAACTCAAGGAGAAACAAAGAGATTCAACTAGCACTTGATTTCATTCCAACAAACAAAGGTTAGATTCTATACAAGGCTGGCAACCTCCCAAACATCCTCCCGCTAAGATCGACATGAAGCACGGGCTAGCCTAGAGAAGCAAGAAAGAAATGAACTAGGGTTACAGAGAGATCACTTGCCATCCCCTCCACCTCCTATTTATATTAAGTGTCCTGGTGAAGGGAAGTGACCATACTGCCCCTACAACTTAATTCTACGATACACGCCCTCAAGGGCAAAACTGTAAAGTTGCAGATAACTCCTCCGGCTGGGCACGCCGTCCATCCGGTCTTGCTTCCCTCCGACGCAAGCTCCCGGATCCCGCCACGCGTCCACCGCTTCGAAGCTTCCCGAACGCGCCCGGATCACCGTCTCCGTCACGTTGGGCCTTCGGGCTCGGTTTTGAGGCCCAAACCGAGAAACCCTCCTTTGATGGTTTTGTGGCCCAACCATCAAACCTCGCGTACAAGCTTCGGTCGTTAGCCGCCACCTTGCACCGGCTCCAAGTCCACGACCTCGTCTTGCTCTTCTTGCACCATGTTGACTGCACTTGATCCCGTCTGGCCACCGGGTCCCTCGAACCAAGCCTACTTGTCTCTCCACACCTCGGAGGCCACTCTCTGGCTAAGACCTTTCGCGCTTGTTCTTCACCTGCACCAACGCAAACCAAGTCGCACCAACACCTGCAGTACTAAGCCAAGAGTCAGTCCACACAACGTTGTCAATCACTCATCACACTGAGAAGCGACCATCCACCGGTCCTCGGACACACATGGTCCTCAATCTCCCCCTTGATGAGTGCATTGACAACACACACATAATTCAGGATATGAAAAAGGAAAACAGAAGAAGAAAAGAAAAGAAGACTCAATCAAGTGACCAAAGCGAAGAAGAAGCCGAAAACAAAGTCACTCGAAAGAGAAAGTCTCGGTCCCCTAAGACAAGGGCAACGGCTCAACACAACCGAGACAACGACCCCTCAAGAAGAGACAGAAGGGGCTCAACACCATCGGCAAAAGAGCAAGACACAAAAATCAGGAACACAAGGAGCTCCCCCTGCAGAAATGCATACTCCCTGAACAAGTGCATACAAACTCAAGTTCTCCCCCGGAACTGAGTATTCCTCTTAATGCAAAGCAATGCATATATACTGAATTGGAACAAATTCTCCCCCTTTTTGCCAATGCATGAATCAAGGCACAAATGCAAAAGATTCAACCTAGAGCTTCTCAAATATACAATAAACAATATAAAATGCTACACATGGTCAAATGAGCAAGTAAGATATTTCTAGGTGTTGTATAAGCATTGCCAACAAAATTTCAATTTAACCAAGTTTGTCAAAAGTTCACCACCTCATGAGCAAAAAGTCATTTTCAAGCCAAAAAGGGCTATATCATGCAAAAGTTGTCCCTGGTTACCTATTCTTAGCAAGAGATCATTGCAAACACCCACAATCTAGTTCATGTCATGTTAAAGCTACCGAGCCATGTGTCTACTTCCAACAAGAGACTTCTCTTTGGTAGACACATGCAACGGTTTAGCACCCAATTTTCACATTTAAACACAAATGACATGATCAACCAATTGGAGAGCATATATTCGAATTTGTAACACTTCTTTTTCAGATTTTAAACATGGTACATGAAATGCCTTTGCGGCAAAAAAAAGCTTATGCCTCTCCACAACATAGACAATGGGCTAAACATTTGCAATGATAAAATGATCTTTGACCCAAATGGCAAGAAATAGATACCCAAGCACAACCTAAGCATGAAAAAGCATTTAGGCTTGAACTCAAACATTTAACCAATTTGCTCATGGGTGAGATCAAGTTTAGCATTTTAAAAATCATGAGCAAGCACATTATGGATATACAAAGAATCAATCAAGTGCTTAGCTATCCAACACGACAAGACTATCCACAAGTTCATTAGCTCAAATGTAGCAAGTTATATTGATCACTCCATATAAGAGAAGCTCATCCTATCATGCTTCAAAATAAATATGTACAAGAAACAAGCTCTAAGTATCACAATGCATCCTATATGACAAATGCAAGACATATGATACACATGCAACAAAAAACATGATATACAAATTATACAAGAAGGCTATACATATGCTACAAAGTGAGCTCCAAAACCAACTCAGAAGGGAAAACACACCCCAAGCTCCCCTCGCAACCGGGCAAAAGTAGCTTGGTCAAGCGGTTTGGTAAAAATATCGGCTAGTTGGTTTTGGGTGGAGACATGGGATAACTCAATATGTCCTTTCTCAACATTGTCTCTCAAGAAATGGTATCTCACGTCTATGTGCTTGGTTTTTGAGTGAAGCACCGGGTTTTTGGCTACACTTATGGCACTGGTGCTATCACATAGAAGTGGAACATGGGTATAACTCAAACCAAAGTCACTCAAGGTAGAAATCATCCAAAGAAGCTGAGAGCAACAACTAGTTGCGGCTACATATTCGGCTTCGGTTGTAGACTGAGCAACACTTGACTGTTTGCGAGAGGACCAAGAAACCAAAGACGAACCCAGAAACTAACAAGTCCCAGAAGTGGACTTGCGATCCATCCTACACCCAGCAAAATCCGCATCGGAATATCCGTAGAGTGTGAGTGTGGAGGAGGCAGAGTACCACAAACCAAGCTCAGGAGTGAAACGAAGGTACCTCATGATTCTCTTCACAGCCTGGCGATGTGACGTCCTTGGCGAAGCTTGAAAACGAGCGCACAGACACACGGCGAAGTGTATGTCCGGCCTCGTCGCCGTCAGGTACAAGAGTGAGCCAATCATGCTCCGGTACGTCTTCTGGTCCACTGGTTCTCCATCTTCATCCGCATCCAAAGCTGTTGTCGTCGACATGGGAGTGGACAACGGCTTTGCATCTGCCATCTCGAATTTCTTCAACAATTCCTTCGTGTACTTGGCTTGATGAACAAACGTCCCGTCCTTGACTTGCTTGATTTGCAACCCGAGAAAGAATTGTAGCTCCCCCATCATCGACATCTCGAACTCCCTGCTCATATCTTCAGAGAACTTTGCTAAGAGAGCGTTAGAAGAGCCACCAAAAATAATATCATCCACGTAAATCTGAACGATTAGGATATCTTTGCCAACACGAAGCAGGAACATGGTCTTATCAACGGTGCCCATCACAAACCCCTTACTCAGCAAGAACCCTCTCAGCCTACCATACCACGCTCTAGGTGCTTGCTTGAGGCCATATAGTGCTCGGTGGAGTTTGTACACTCGGTGGGGATATCTCTCACTCTCGAACCCAGGTGGTTGTCTCACATACACTTCTTCCTCTATCACCCCATTCAAAAAGGCACTCTTCACATCCATTTGGTGCAACTTGAACCCTTTAGCAACAGCAAATGCTAGAAGGATTCGAATTGCCTCCAAACGGGCAACAGGAGCAAATGTCTCCTCATAATCAATTCCCTCTTTTTGTGAAAAGCCCTGGGCAACCAACCTCGCTTTGTTTCTCACAACCTCACCACTCTCACCCTGTTTGCTCTTCCAAACCCACTTTGTTCCAATAGGGTGGCAATTTGGTGGAGGCTCGACAAGTTCCCACACCTCATTCCTCTCAAAGTTCTCAAGCTCTTCGTGCATGGCATTGACCCAATTCGCATCAGATAAAGCGTGTCCAATATCTTTGGGCTCAAAAGACGCGACGAAAGCAGAATGAGCAAAGTGAGAAGTGTTTCTTGACCTTGACCGTGTAGTACGCTCATCGATGTCTCCTATGATTCTCGAGGGTGGATGGCGAGCTTGAATGTGTCTTGGTGCCTCACGTGTTGAAATCGCCTCCCCCTCAACCGCTGCTTCCACTTGATCTCCATGTACTTGTGTTGATGTCAAAATGGTGGATGGACCATCATCAACCGTAGTCGTCGTAGTGGAAGTAGTAGGTACAATCGCCATCGGAGGATCACCATCTCCATCGTCATCTTCATCATCCCCATCCTTGTCTTCAAAGATCGTCTGTCACATCTCTTCATCACCTGCACACTCAAAGACAGACGAGCTACATGGAATTGTCTCATCGAATGTTACTTCGCAAGTCTCCATGATTTGGTTAGTGGCAAGATTGAGCACACGATATGCTCTAGAATGATTAGCATAACCAAAGAAGATACCATCATGAGACCGTGACTCGAACTTAACTAGATTACCCTTTTTGAGAATGAAGCACTTGCAACCGAAAACTCGAAAGTGACTCACTTTGGGGGTTCTCCCATGAAAGAGTTCATAGCAAGTCTTCTTCTTGAACGCACGAAGGAAAATCCGATTAGACACATAGCACGCGGTGCTCACTGCCTCGGCCCAATACTTACTAGGAGTCCTATGCTCATCGAGCATCGTCCTGGCTATAGTACAAATGGTCCGATTCTTTCTCTCCACAACACCATTCTGACAAGCGACATAAGGCGAAGAATACTGATGCTCAAGACCTAGATCACGGCAAAAGGTTTCAAATCGAGCGTTCTTAAACTCCATGCCATTGTCACTGCGTATAGCTCGTATGGCATCACCATTTCGCTCATTTTTCAACCTCAAGATCAGATCTCGAACAAAACCAAACGTTTCATCTTTAGCCGCCAAGAAATACACCCAGGTATAGCGAGAAAAGTCGTCCACAATCACAAGGACATACCACTTCCCACCGACTGAGCGAACGCGAGCTGGACCAACCAAGTCCATATGTAAAAGCTCCCCAGGACGCTCAGTCATTACATCGGTCAGAGATGGGTGGGAAATAGCGACCATCTTGCCATGCCTACAAGGTGCACAAACCAAATCCTTCTCAAACCGAAGCTTGGGCAATCCTCGGATAAGGTCAAGACTGCTCAAACGAGAGAGCAAGTCGAAGCTCAAGTGACCCAACCTCCTATGCCACTTCCAAAGCTCGGAAGATGAACCAGCAACGAGACAACAAGCAACACCAAAAGATCTCGAGAAATCAGCAACGAAAACTTGACTCTCGGGAATGATCATGCAAACAAGGTCACCTCGAGAATCAAGAATCTGAGAAGCACCACTAACAAACTGAACCTCAAAACCCTCATCAAGCAGCTGAGATACCGAAAGCAAATTAAAGCCAAGCGACTTGACGAGAGCAACACGCTTCAACACAAACTTCTCGCTCACCTGAATATCACCTTCTGAGAGCACTCTACCCTTACCATTATCCCCAAAAGTGATGTACTCCCTTGTCATCACCGGGGTGAAGCTCGAGAACCACCTTTGATCTCCGGTCATGTGTCGAGAGCAACCGGAGTCAATCAACCACAAGCTCCTCAAGCCTCCCACCTGCAAAATCAAAAACGAGATCGAGAATGAGCAAACGACTCAACACTGGGGTTAGAACAGAAGGAGTCAAACCAGTGCTGAGCCATCTGCTCAAAAGAAGGGTTAGCAAAATCCACTCTACCAAACCTATCAAACTGTGGAAACCTCTCACGCCTAACCGGAGGAACACCACGCGGGGGAAAGCGCGGTCCAGACTCCCTCCGGTAACCAAAACCACGGTCGTCTCTCCTGAACTCGTACTGACCACGAGGAGGAGGACGCCTGGCAAAACCACCACGTCTCTGAGGAACTCTCCCACGAGGAGCAAAGCCACGAGCATCCCCTCTAGGAATCGAACGAACAAAACCATCACCCCTAGGCAAAGGTGCACGGGGCTCAGGTACGCTATGAGAAGAGCGGTACCTGTCCCGGTTACCCATTTCCTTCTCACGTCTCATCTCTCTCTTTTTCCTGAAGCAGAACTCCTCTTGGTGACCATCCTTACCACAAAACCCACAGTGGTAACGGACTGGTTTTGGCTTTGGATCTCCTTTTGGCCCTAGCTTCTCACTAGGTTTGAGACCACTCGACTCTCCCACAAAAATCACTCGCTTTTGGAAGTTGTTGGCTGGTGTGGTAGAAGCTGGTGGATCAAGAATAGTATTGAGTTTGTTTCTCAGGTGGTTGGGTTTAGGATCAAAGGTGTTTTTGGCTGGGGTTTTTTGTGGAGGAAATGGCACACCCTCACCAATCATTCCCTCATTCTTAACCACCGTCTCCCAGCCAAGCCCACGAGAATCACCTCTTCTGAGCTCAGCCATCATCATTTTCAACTGAGGCTCTCGACTTGACATCCAACCCAGGCAATGTCTTAACTCGTCATTTTATTTTTGCACACGATTCATTGCATCCTCAATTTCACTGTTCTTCAAGGCATTTTTATCACACACGGCACATGCAGGTGATTTAGCAGAACATTCGAGACATTTGATTTTAGCAAGAGCATCATCAAGTTTTGCATGCAAGACAGGGCAAGAGGTACAAGCTCCTAGCAAAGCAGATCTAGATTTCAATTCTTCAAAATTTGACTTAAGCAAGTCACATTCTTCAATTTTAGACATATGCTTGTTTTTAAGCTCAACCAATTCATTCATCACAGCATCACAATCATTGCAAGTATGCTCATCAGAAATAACAGGAGCAATTTTCAAAGCATCACTTTCAGATTGAGATTTAGCAAGTGATATTTCAAGTTGAGCAATTTGATCTTTAGAGGCAACAAGCAAAGACTCAAGTTCAACAACTTTCTCCTTAGACTCACCAAGCAACGATCTAAACTCCCTCTTCTCCTTGTTGGTCTTACGAAGCACATCATCACGATTATCAAGCAATTCATTCAACCTAGCATTCTCCTCTAGCAAGAAGTTTGGATCTCGATTTACCTCATCCTCAGACTCTGACTCGGAGTCTTCTTTTGCACTCTTCTTGTTGTCGGAGTTGTGCGCCATAGTACAGAAGCCTCGGGACGCCATGCACGCCAAGCCGTTGAAGTTCTCGTTCCTCCGGCGTCGACCTTGATCTTCATCCTCGCTGCTTGAGCTTGATGAAGAATTGTTTGAACTTGTGTCGACGTCGCTTGCCCCGGCCACCATGGCTCGTTCCTTGCGCTTGTACTTGTGCTTGTGCTTGCGGTCACCATGCTTCTTCTTGTCCTTGTCCTTATACTTGTACTTGTGGTTCTTGTGATCATCCCTCGAGCGGTGCTTGTGCTTGCGGTCCGGCTCTGCTGGCTCCGGACACTCGGCGATGAAATGTCCCATCTTGCTGCACCTGTAGCACGTACTCCCAAAGCGCCTTGTACTCTTGCGGTTCTCGTACATGCGCCCGAACCTCTTGGTGAGCAACGCGAGATCCTCCTCGCTCAGCACCTCGAACTCCTCATCTGGCAAAGATACAAGCAAAGACAAGGCAAACTGCCGTGAAGAGTTAGCACCAGATCTAGAACTAGAACCTCTCATAAGCGTCAGACTATGGGAGTCAGTCGGGTTCTCAAGCTTGGCTCTAGCTAACCTATCAACCTCTGAGGACTTGAGCTTTGAGAACAACCCATCGACTATGAGTGTCAGATAGCTAGCCGACTCCATAATTGCCTCAACCTTAGTGCCCCATACAGACATATCCAAGCAGTGTAAAAGCTTCAAAGCCATATCATGGTCTGTATATGGGAGGTTGGTAATATTGGCTCTCATGTTGTTCACTATCACGGTGAACCTCTGGAACATGGCATCAATTGACTCACCGGGCAAATGAGAGAAGTTCTCATATTCCCTCCGGTAAGTCGAAAAGAGCCGAGCCTTAACCCCACTATCACCTCCATGGGCGATCTCCAACTTTTGCCAAATCTTCCACGAAAGATGCTCTTCGATCACACGATTGAATTCATGCTCGTCAAGCGCTTTGAACAAGAAATCAACAGCTTTTGCATTTGCCTCAAACTTGTCCTTAGCAATTTGTATCTCTCTCGAAGCAGGGGTGATATAAGAGGTATCAAGAGTGATATCCCATATCAACTGTCCCTTGCTTCGGAGGAAAGCTCCCATGCGAACCGACCACATCCGGTAATTCTTCCCATCGAAGAGAGGAGGACCTGAACCCTTTCCGGCGTACGCCATCCTTGGATCTTAAGACTGGTTAGAATCACGAAGATCCGTAACCTTGATCTGATACCAATTGAAGGATCGAAGTGGCGACCAGAGAGGGGGGAGTGAATGGGAGCCGATAAAATTTCTTCTCGAAACTCGGCTTATGTCCCAAAGTCACTCGCCAAAGATTCCTCACAAGCTTGTCAAGGTAGCATAGTCACAGCGGACCTACCAACCGTAGGAACAAGCTAGAACAAATTAACAAGCGGAAGCACAACTCAAGAACCAAAACGATTCGCAATCTGCCTGGGTCAGCTCGGACCGTCCGCACAAAGATCGCGGACTGTCCGTGGTCACGGCGGACCGTCCGTCTAGACAAGGCGGACCGTCCGTAAAATCACCTCAAATCTCCAGTAGCTCTAGGCCCTTTCGCAGACTGTCCGAGCTCCTACCGCGGACCGTCCGCCAGTGTCGCGGACTGTCCGAGGAGGTCACGCGGACCGTCCGTGAAAACACTTAGCCAAATCCAAGACGATACCGTCGAACTCTTCTGCACGGACCGTCCGCCAATCACATGCGGACCGTCCGGCAACCTCGCGGACCGTCCGCCAACCCCGTGCGGACCGTCCGAGAATCACGACGGACGAACAGAACGAACAGCTACAGTAACCCGCGGATCTCTCCTTCCAAATCCATCACCGGATCTCCCAAATGGCTAGAGCTCTTGAGACGAAACTTTGGGGAGATGATTAGCACCCTAAGGGAAAGCTATGCCCCAAAAATCTCGGCCTCTAACTCCCTACAACTCGAGAAATCGCGGATCACACGGAAGAACACCTTCTCACGAGTTCATCCCAAAAACTACGAATCGAGACCGATTCCCGGCGTTTGAGAGGGCAAGATCACACACAAAGAGGCGCAGGGCACTCACCCATGATCCCCTCAAACAAATCCGGAGCCAAACGGTCTAGAAACGAAGAATCGAGCCAAGAACGAAAATAGCACAAAAAGGAACTCGAGGAGAAACAAAGAGATTCAACTAGCACTTGATTTCATTCCAACAAACAAAGGTCAGATTCTATACAAGGCTAGCAACCTCCCAAACATCCTCCCGCTAAGATCGACATGAAGCACGGGCTAGCCTAGAGAAGCAAGAAAGAAATGAACTAGGGTTACAGAGAGATCACTTGTCATCCCCTCCACCTCCTATTTATATTAAGTGTCCTGGTGAAGGGAAGTGACCATACTGCCCCTACAACTTAATTCTACGATACACGCCCTCAAGGGCAAAACTGTAAAGTTGCAGATAACTCCTCCGGCTGGGCACGCCGTCCATCCGGTCTTGCTTCCCTCCGACGCAAGTTCCCGGATCCCGCCACGCGTCCACCGCTTCAAAGCTTCCCGAACGCGCCCGGATCACCGTCTCTGTCACGTTGGGCCTTCGGGCTCGGTTTTGAGGCCCAAACCGAGAAACCCTCCTTCGATGGTTTTGTGGCCCAACCATCAAACCTCGCGTACAAGCTTCGGTCGTTAGCCGCCACCTTGCACCGGCTCCAAGTCCACGACCTCGTCTTGCTCTTCTTGCACCATGTTGACTGCACTTGATCCCGTCTGGCCACCGGGTCCCTCGAACCAAGCCTACTTGTCTCTCCACACCTCGGAGGCCACTCTCTGGCTAAGACCTTTCGCGCTTGTTCTTCACCTGCACCAACGCAAACCAAGTCGCACCAACACCTGCAGTACTATGCCAAGAGTCAGTCCACACAACGTTGTCAATCACTCATCACACTGAGAAGCGACCATCTACCGGTCCTCGGACACACGTGGTCCTCAATCTGCATACAGTTGGGTTTGATTATTTTAGCCCCTGGCGATGCGCATTGTTTAGCTTTGTAACCATTCGCGCATGTCGCGGCCGCCGGATCCCGGCCCCATGTGCCGTGTACAAACATCCCCACGAGCCATTTGATGCTGTCTCCACGCATAGAATTGCGGACTCGCCAGGCCGTAGCCTGCACAAACAAAACAAACCCTGCCCAGGGCCGGAGATCAATCAAACTCGATCGTGCCTTTCATCAGAGACTCCCTGCCCCGGCGGAAATGGTAATTTGTGCCTGACTGCCTGTGACCTTTCTGCCTCGCAGCCTCGCTTCGCTCAGGCCTTTTTCTTCCTGCTCTGCCGCTGCTAAATTATTGGAGCGGCCGGCCGTAATGGGAGTGCTCCATGGAAACGGCTCGGGTGCGGCGGATCTCCCTTGCCCAACCCGCAAACTCCTCCGATCCCAGATTTTCAGCCATGTGCAGCCCTGTAGACGAACACCAACTCCCCTGCCGCTTTGTCGCCGTCGCCATCGCCGTGGAGCCCTCTCCCCTCACTCGCCCGGGGAAAATTACTAATCAGCATGCTGCGACCGACGCGAGCGCGCGCGGGCCGTGTCAGTGTGGTGTGTTCATCATGCATGGTCGCACGCGACGCGGCCATGTGCTCGCCTGGCAGCGGTGAAAAGAGGGGTCGCTCTCGCCGGCCCTACGGAGCGTGCAGAGATGAATCTCGCTGACCCCCGGCGCTGCTATTTACGTTACCAAATGTATGCTCTACCAATCCCCCGCACCCTGCTCTTTCACGGGAGATCATGATTTATTGGGCGGTTTCACGCGCCCGGACGCTGGCACGTGGTCCCATCCCGTGGGCCTGTCCCGGGCGACAGCTGTTCCGCCGATCCGCGCCACGTAGCCTTGTCTCCTTGCACAGTCCTGCCACAGTGCCACTCGCAAAGACACAATCTTGGGAGGCGTCATAAGTACGGCGCAGGAGAAGAGCCATTTCCCTTCCTCCGCCACGCTGTCTTTTTTCCTCTCTCCGTTTTTACATTCAGCTTCAGGGCATCTGATACTGGGCTACTGGCTCGTTCCGTCTCGCGTCACTCCCTCCGGTGGACTGGTTGCTCTCGTCTCACACGGACCTCGCCGTCGCACATGCACGAATGCACAATCTGACTTTTGCCCATTGCATCCTCTGAAACAGCTGATTGCTTGCTCCGTTGCCTCCATATGGCGGTGAGCTTGTGACATACGGAGTACTGTACGGAGTATAGACAATGCCAGCCTCGGGGTTAACGGCCGGATCAGGCCAATCCGGCCGGCGACACCGGACGGATAGCGACGCGCGTCCCCCACCCTGATGGCTACTCGGAGCTAGTCATCGCGAGTCACGGCGCCGGTTACTTCTCGGCTCCGTGGTTGGTATCCAATTCCCACGCCGACCAGAAGCATCTCCCTCGCCCTCGCCCACCTCAGTCGCCGATCTCCCTCAAACTCCACCCGCAGAACAAACATGCCGCCTCTGAAACCGCGCGCGCGCGCATGGCGCCCACTCCCGTAAACACAAAACTAACCGCTGTTTTTCCATCGATGGCCGCGCCGCGTCGACCGCTGCTCCTGTTCTTCCCCTTTGTTTATTTATCGCCCTCAAAACCGTCTGTTTGGTTCCCGTTCGTCGATTCCTCGGCGGTACGGTACTAAACGAGTACTAGTATACAACCAAAATGATTAGTATAATACAAAGACGCGTATAAAAAATACAGAACGCGGCAGGATAATCCTGTTGAGATCTGCAGGCCTGTGTGCCGTGTTGGTGCAGGGGCACGACCCGATCACTCATCACCCGTCAAGAGACAGCCAGCTCGACCGATTTACAGCTGGGCAAGTGGCGGGCGATGACCCACTCCACTCCGTCCTCAGCAGCAGGGGTCATGCGGGGGGCGTTTCTTAATGATGGGCGCTTAGCTTAGGCTGAAGGCGATAATAAATATTGACAGGGACAGACATGTTCCCTTGCGTGGCCCACTTGGCAGTATTATTGAAACCGGCCGCGCACCTACTCGCTTTCGCGTGGCCACCGGCTCGGCGCGGCGCAGTTTATTCAAGAGCAGCAGCAAAAGCAGGGGGCCTCGCCGCGGATGGATGGATGGATAGCGCCGCTCGCTCTTAGCTAGTAGCTAGCAAAAGGAGCGCCGGCCATCAGCGCCGCCGGAGGAGGCCGTCTTCCTCGGCGAGCCCATGCTCGCCTTGCTCCCTGAATTGCTAGCGGAGAGATCGAGAGCGGCGGGGCGGATGAGAGATTGCTAGCGGAGTATCCAGATTGGAGGGAGATTGGAGGATTAATTGTTGCGGATAGATAGAGAAGATAGATCGAGAAGATAGGTGGTCGTCGGGGATTAGCATTAGCTGGTAGCAGGATGAAGCTGCACTGGCTGGTCCGGTTCCTGTTCGGGCCGGTGCCGGTCTACTTCTCGGCGCTGGCCATCCTCATCGTGCTCACCAACGCGCAGTACTTCGGGCTGGTGGGCGTGGGCGTGGCGCCGCGCGCCGCCAAGCTCGCCTCCTCCACCCCCGTGGTGAGCGTCATGAAGTACTGCGACATCTTCCGCGGCGAGTGGGTGCCCGACTTCGACGCGCCCTACTACAACCACAAGACCTGCCACATGATCCAGGAGCACCAGAACTGCCTCAAGTACGGCCGCCCCGACCTCGGCTTCCTCAAGTGGCGCTGGCGCCCCTCCGGCTGCGAGCTCCCCCGCTTCGACCCGCTCCAGTTCCTCCAGTTCGCCCGCGGCAAGTCCCTCGCCTTCGTCGGCGACTCCCTCGCGCGCAACCACATGCAGTCCCTGCTCTGCCTCCTCTCCCAGGTTTGGTTGGTTGCTTGCTATTGCTATCCATTTTTCTTTTCTCAATTCCTCTCTGGGTACTGCATGAATCGAGTGGCAAAACTAACTAAACAAAACATGGCGGCGGGCGGCGGATGCTCGCAGGTGGCGTATCCCAAGGACATCTCGGCGAACCCGACGACCCAGAACAAGGTGTACCACTACCGGGCGTACAACTTCACCATCAGCATGTTCTGGTCGCCGTTCCTGGTGCGGGCGCGGGCGCCCGCCCCCGGCGAACCCGCGCACACGGGCCACTGGAGCCTCTACCTGGACGAGCCCGACGAGACGTGGGTGTCCCAGATGCCCCGCTTCGACTACGTGCTGGTGTCGGCGGCCAACTGGTTCTCCCGCCCCTCCCTCTTCTACGAGAAGCGCCGCCTCGTGGGCTGCAGCTTCTGCAGCCGCCAGTACGGCGTCCCGGACCTGACGCTCTACTACTCCCAGCGCCGCGCGTGGCGCGTCGCGCTGCGCGCCATCAACGACCTGGACACGCTCCGGGGCCGGGTCATCGTGCGGATGCTCTCGCCCATGTCGCACTTCGAGAACGGGACGTGGGACCAGGGCGGCGACTGCAGGCGCACGCACCCGATGCGGGCGAACGAGACCGCCATGGAGGGGAGGGACCTGCACTTCTACACCGCGCAGATGGAGGAGTTCCGCGCGGCGGAGAAGGCCGCCAGGGAGAAGGGGCGGCGGCTGATGCTCATGGACGCCACGGCGGCGATGATGATGCGGCCCGACGGCCACCCCAGCCGGTACGGGCACTGGCCCAACGAGAAGGTGCAGCTCTACAACGACTGCATCCACTGGTGCCTGCCGGGGCCCATCGACATCTGGAACGACATGCTCTTCCAGATGCTCCTCGCCGAGTAGCAAGCGCCGGGATGGATGGATGGTCTTCATCGATTCAAAAACCAAAATCGCCCGGTAACCGTGCACAGATTCGTTTTGTTTCGCTCTGTTTTTTTCGTTTAAAGAAGAAGGGAAAAATTTTGACAAAGCAAAGCATTCGTTCTCGTTCCTAGCTCCTCCCGGAATCCGAGATGATATCTGTTTGTCTCTGTGTTGTCGATTCGATCGGCGTGAATTTCTTTTGTTTGGTCGGTCGGCGCCGTGAAAAGGAACAATCAGGAAAATGCCGCAGGAGCAGACGGGCGCCTTTGATTCCGTGTATGGCTGGCGCACGCAAGTCGCAACTCGCAACGCAAGCTGTCGAAAAGGTCGCGGCCATCTTCGAATCCGTCCGTTTTTGAAATGAAAGTTACCCCCGCCCGCCCCGCCTTTAAACATCACGTCCCGGTCCCGCATCGGGTTGCTGCCAGTTCCAGATCTGGGGCGCGTACGAGAGCAGGGAGTAACCTAACCCAGCTCGCTCGCGTCGGGACGGTGAGTTTTTGGTGATGGCGTCCGCATCTGGGACTTGGGATGGAGCGGTGGCAGTGCGCTCGCGGGTGCTGGTTGTCGCGTCCGGCGGCCCACCGATTTTGATGGACGACGGTGGATCGCCGGGGCCGGGCAAAGGAAAAGCGATGCGCTAGAGCGCGGCTGGCGACCACCGCGCCCTGCCGTGGCTGGCGGCAGTAAATGGGTGCGCGTGAGCCGTGTGATTTCCTGACCGAGAACGAGTAGGAGTACGCGCGGGTGGGTTGGTTGGCGTGCCGTGGGCGTCAGCGCGTGTGCCAGTGATGGGTGACGCCCGCACAGGCCCAGGTCAGGCCAGGGCTGTCCGGCGGCGTTCTAGAACCAGGCCTGGCCTGGCGGGCGGTGCCTCGCTCGGTTCTCACGCCAGGCACGCATGACCGGCTCCGATCGTCCGTCTACTCTCGCCGACCGACGTGGCTCCTACTGCATCAAATCAGATGACGTACTCGTGCGGCTTGAATTGCTTGCACAGTCGCTGAATCTTTTCCCGCAGCTCCTCCAGTGACCAACGGCACCACTAGTAGTAGTGCGGTGGTGCCGCCTATGCGGAAATGCAGAATTCTCTCGATTCAAACATACCCTCGCCGACAGAGCGTGGGCTCTTGCTACATCTAAGATCATTGCCCATAATGGGCGGCGAGGGCGCGGGGCCCACTGTCTGTGCAAATCAGATGGACCATTTTGGCTACGAGATCCATGCCAGGGACGGGGGAGCGTAAACAGTGCACGGGGACAGATTTAGGCCCTCTTTGGAACAAGAAAAAATCATAGAAATTTTGAAAGATTTGAACATAAAGGAAAATTTCCTATGTTTCCCTTTAAAGCAAAGGATTGAATCCTATGAAATTCCTTTAGAATTTCTATGGGATTCATGGAGCCATAGGAATTTTGAAGGAAAACCATGAAAATTTTCCTTTAATTGTGTCTATCTCTCTCTGATTTCATTTATTTTCTCAATGTTGAATCCAAAGGCTACTTTAGAAACTTCCTGCATTTTGATTTTTCAATAGGATTTCCCATACTATTTTTTCCTATTTCTACATTTTGAGAATCCTGAACATTTACTACTGCAAGAGTAACTTGATCGGCTGATATGACCATTAAATCTTGAAGATTTACTACTGCAACACCATATGGTAAATCTTGTAGTTAAATCGATTGATGACGTTTGTCTCCCATGGCAACAAATGCACTAGAATTGGTACTAGGTGGCAACAAAATCATCGCCCATAAACTAGGAAAAATAAAATTCTGTCTATTTTAGTTTTGATGACACATCATCACTCATATATGAAACAATGTTTTTCTTTGTGTTGTGTTTTCCAAGAATAATATAATTGATATGAAAAAGTGATCCAACTTAGGCCTGGGCGTTCGGGTTACCCAATTTGTTCGGGTCGGGTAATTCGGGTAATTCAAAATTCGGGTAATGAAAATAGCTACCCGATATTAGCCCCGAAAAAACATTACCCGAAATTTCAGGTACCCGATAATTCGGGTTCGGGTTCGGGTATACCCGATTTACCCGAATTTTTAAAAAAACAACAAAATACACAAAATTTAAGTATCAATTTATACATAATTTCACCAACAATTTTATGTAGAATTTCAACAATAATTTGTGGACGCAATATATTATAGTCACATGTTCAAACCGAGAGAATTATATTATAATAAAATGATAATTTCAAGTGTTCAACTAACAACACGTGATAAAATACAAAGATGATGGCAAACTTCGAGTAATTCGGATAATTCGGGTACCGGAGTCTATTACCCGAATTACCTAAACTAATTTCGGGTAATCAAAATCGCTACCCAAATTTAGGATCGGGTACCTCGGGTTCGGGTAATTCGGGTACGGGTATCGGGTATTTTGCCGAGGCCTAATCCAACTAGCGGTGTGTGTCAAGCATAGGGTAATGTGTGTGGGTGCATCGGGTAGGCCTCAGCCACCTCGCCCGCCACCCCACAAGGCCATTGTTTCAAGATGTGAAGCAAGTCAAAGGGGGAAAGAGATGAAAGTGTGTATTCGCATTTTTCTAGGACAATGCATGCAAGAGTAAGATACTACGTGATCTAATGTATAATGTTGCATTGTTTGGCGTGAAAATGAAGTTGCTACAATAACTTATGAGAAAACTAAGCACAATGAATTTTATTCATAACATTATTTCGCCATTTATTAGTGGCTTGTGATCAACGAGACATATGTTGTTTTAGAATGACTGTGAAGATAAGATATTCAGGTATCCAAAAACTATGATATCAAATCCCCATAGATTTGTGACTGTAACAAGTCCAACGATCTTCATTCAATTCCTCCAATGTGGCGCGTCTCATCTCCAAAGCTTTGTTTGGAAAGATTTAAAATAGTGCAGTGCTTGTGGAGCACTGGTACATTCTTAACTTCAACCTTCCTAACATCAAGGATCTTAGGCTGGTTGAACTGACGGATTTTTACAGATGACATGGCACATACTATTTTCCGGTCATGGTCAATCCGTACATCCACGAGAGCAAGACTCTTGTGGACTCGTTATGCTGGTTAGACGGTAGAGTGCTGCTGAGTACGTACTGACCGGAGACGATTACACCCGGTCGAGCCCCGTAATTTCTGGGCAGCCGACCGGATGGAGCTAGTGGAGCGGGGACCCGCCCGCCGCCTGGTACCGGCGTCCACTCAATGTGCGGTTTTGCTGCTCACCGACGCTTTCGGCCGGGTTTTACTCCCGTCGGCCGTCGGCGCCGAGTCTAATCACTAGACGCGGTTCGGTTAATGATCTGCCCGGCCACGACGACGGACTACGCATGCCAAATCCGTCTTGAGAGGCGAGGGCGAGACGTCATCCGCGCGGTACAGCGTTTGCACCGTCAATCCATAGGAAGCATGAGCGGTGGAACACCGTTTCCGTTCCGGGGAGGGGGGATGGGGCATCCCGTAGCAGATATGGCCCACATAGGCCCAACTTACCTTCTCCCATTTCCAACCGCTCTGGAGTTTCAGGAAGCCGACTGCCCGGGCCAAGAGGGATGGGCGGATGGGCCTCGGATGATCCATTCGACGAAACGGGTAGGAGGAGCAGAAGCGCATGAAATGCTTGCCAAGGGAGGAGCAGAAGCGCCACCAAACTCCAAATCGGCGGCTGTGACAAACATAAGAGAAAGATGCAGTTCTCACAGAGTCTCAATTCTCAAACAACTGTAAAGGTACGTGTAGCAAATCCATTCTCACAACCCACTCGTGAAACAGTACAACTCCATCTCCTCCATGGCGCTATCTACGTCCGTCTCGCGCGCCTTTTAATTATGCGGCAAATCAACAAGCAGCAGGCCGGGTACGTAAACGTAAACGTAACATAAGCGAGCAGAGCATGCAGACACCCCCGCTGCACGTGCCCGCGCTCGCGAGGCGGCTACTGCCCGGCGGCGAAGGCCTCGACGGGGAAGGTCTTGGTGACGCCGGCGAGGCTCTTGAAGTGGATCTTGCCGGTGGGCGGGTCGTCGACGGTGATCTCGTTGACGGGGGGCCACAGCATGAGCTCCTTGGCCTTGACGCCCTTGAGCTTCTTGATCCGCTTGGCCTGCACGTACCCCGTGATCTCCACGTCGTAGCTCACCTGCTTGCTGATCTTCTTGAACTGGTGCTCCACCTTCTTGCGCTGGTTGATCCACATGTACCCGGAGGCGCGCACGAACCCGACCTCGATCACGTCCGCCAGCGGCAGCAGGCCCAGCGGGAGCCCGAACTCCTCCAGCAGCGACGTCGCCAGCTTCAGGCCCTCGTCGTGACCCTTCTTCACCACGGCGCCCTCCCGCTCGGCCATGGTCTTATTAGCCGATCAGCGCGCTAATTCAATTGAATTGCTGCCGATCGAGCGGTTGACGATGTGATGATTTGCGTGTGTTTGATGGGAGTTTATATAAGCAGGGTGCATCGGAAAACGCCAAACGAACGAGGTGGTGACAGACATCGAATTAATCGATGGGTTTTAGGAGTTTAGGATGCGGATGTTCGACGACGGGGTGACCGAGCGCGGTAGCCATGTCGGTAGTGCGCAAGGTAAGTGTTGTCTGCTTGTCAGTGTGTCGTGTGGCGCAGGGTTTGCATTGCCTAGTCCGGAGGGCCGGCAATGTCGCCGGTGCAATGCTTGTGAACTTGTCCTTATCCGTCCCAGTAGAAGTTCGCAGCGATGGTTGACAAATAATCGAGCTTTCCCTTCCGTCAGAACTGAAAGCGATCAAATAAAATTACTAAACAAAATGTCACTGATACTTTTCATGTGCAAAAGTATCCTTCTTTGAGACAAGATAGCTCAAATCTTGATGCGTCCGGCCTCAAGGCCTCAACTTAGCAAACCAAAACCTGACATGTTGAACAGAAATTGGCTTAACCTGGTTTATGATCATATTCAGAAGCAGATAGATCACAACGAGCTTCAGCCATCAGCTCTACAGCATTCACATTAATACGGGCATAGCGAACAGACTTTCAGATCGGACCCACTTATTCTTATTCTTGCCAAATACTATAAGTTCAGTGCCACCACACAACAGTCGTACACTCGAGTTTTACTCTTCTGGTTCTCAAACAGCAGCAATACATAGCCTAAGAGTTCAAACGCCCACACTCATAGTACTCATCTAACCACTGACGCGGACTGCAGATCGTTACAAGATTTAGGCAGACTGCCGGAGCTCTGGGCGCACAAAATCTGCATCAGCAGGCACAGAGATGTCAACGGTGGGTCTCAGCTGAGCACATACTTCAATGGCGCCATGGACAGGATCAGACATGAAGTTGCTAATGAGGTCTTGGTTGATTGGTGCCTTCTTATCAACAGTAACAAAAGCTTGTTGAGTAAGGATGTAATCAAAGCGAGGCGCCCACTTCCTTGATCCCAAGCGAGCAGTTGTGGAGCAGTTATCAACCATGAATGCCACCCCGCGAGCATGCATGAATGGGTTCAGTGAGTCCACAGACTCGATCAGGCTCTCATTGATGATCTCGGAGTAAGAGTGGCCCTTCTTTCTAAGGACTTCAATCTGCAAGGGCATAAGATAGTAGATTTGTAACATTTCACTAACCAACTAATCAAATCCTATTTTCCATTTTGGGATAGAGGACCCAACCTGAGCCATCATTAGTGCAACATACACTCCAGCAGTGAAAGGATGCAGCGGGCCAAGATCACCTTGTGGCCTGGTTGAACGCACCCTTTCACCCACCTTCCACATGCGTGTTTGATCAATTTTGCCCATGGGGAAAGCAGGAAGCCCTTCCTTTTCCTATTAAAAGGGAAAAACACAGATGAGTCAGATACTTTTATCGTTAAGTCAACGGATATCCATGAAAGAAATATGATTTATCATTTTTTATGTGGATAGGAAAGCATACATAAAATCTCCTCCCAGCCAACACTACACTTCTAATCTCACTTCCAGAAGAAACATCTTCATAGCACTCATACAATATGTCCATGCATGGGTAATATGCCGCGCTATAAGCCTCAATGAACTGCTTCTTTCCTTCTTCAGAAAAGGAATTGTACACTTCAAGCATCCCCTGGTAACATGGAAACAAATGAAACGTGTAAAGCACAAAAGATGAAAAGACACCTAAGAAAGATAAGAAAAGATTCATGTACCTTCTTTGAAATAGTTTTAGAGATGATCCCCGTGATACTCTCTACGGTGTTCTTATATGCTGAATCCTCGTCCATTCCTTGTTCTGTGTATCTCCTGAAAAGAGCCTCCACCATGCCATGAACAGCACCAAGCAAAATACCTGTACAGTGAATAATTAGTCACACACCGCGAAACTTTATCAAAACAGATAGGAAAGTGGATCACCTCTCTCCCCAAAAATATCGCTCCTGTACTCCTGCTCTAGAGTAGTAGCAAATGTGAAAGGAGAACCTAGAGCAACTGACCACCCCAGAGCTACATCAGTAGCCCTTCCGTCAACATCCTATATGCAAAGAACAATACAAGAATATCAACAGAATCGAAAATATATACTTGAAGAAGCAAACAAAAAGAACATGTGGGGCCTTGATGAAAATAAACAAGTTTAATACCCATGTGCAACATACCTGGTGAACAGCAAAGCTAGCATTGATACCAGCACCATTTATCTCTTTGCCCTGAACATAAAGTCTTCTAACTGATGGGCCCATTCCCTTGGGGCAGACAGCAATCACACTGATGTTTTTAGGGAAATCAAGACCCAGGGATTGCAAGTGTCCAAGGAGAAATCCGTGTGACAAACCAAGAATACTGTTGGGTTTCATGTGTGAGAAAATTTTCTCATAGTTATCAGCCTGTACAGAGTATTGACAAAAGGTAAATCAAATTTCACAAAATTTCAGTATGCAAAATAAATGAGAAGCAAAATAAAAATGCATAAACTAATGAAAACATTCATTTTGAAAGATATAAAAGCATTGTTAAGATAAAAAACAACTGTGAACCATAAAATTAGCTGGAGAACGACCACACTGAGAATGGGAGCTGTTTATGAATTTATTCCACCCACAACTCTTTGAAACACCAACAATATCAAACAGATAAGAGTATGACCAATTAGAATCAATCTCATTCAAAAGTAGTATAATAAAAATAATAATAAATAAATCAATAAAAGGTACAACACTGCACCACCGACTGATCATAGAAATATAAAGTATGTAGTATATGAGCATACGAATCACAGAAGAAGCAAACCTGTGCAGAATCTGATATCAGAAGCAATACAAGATCACTGCCTGATACAGTCTCCCATATATCGCCCAGCGTCCCACTCTCTTCAGTGAATCCAGCTGCACGGGCTTCTTCAAAAGATTTAGAACCTTTCCGGAGACCAATCTGAAACCAAAAGAATCAGAAGAGATAAGTACTGCTTATATAGTTAGACACCAGTTGATAAATCCATGATCTCAAGGGAATAGACCAGCAGTTATTTTTGCTACCTTAAGGAAAGTTCAATCAAGAAGAAATTAAGGAACATTTGATGTGTCCATTCAAGCAATGATTAGATCTGTGACAAATTTTAACCTTATCTACCAGGGAAGATATGCTGTACTGGCACATAATGCAAAACAAGGCCTAACCTTAACAACAATGTCTGACTTGGCCTCAACAAGAGAGTCTCTCAAGTTCTGAGCTTGTGCAGGACCCTGCAAAATTAACATAACCTATGTTATTGCCTGCAAATTGTAATCAATGGAAGAGATCATGTCCAAAGGTCAATATGAAAAATCTTGATGGTGAACAAGTATAACATACAACAAAAAAATATCAAGCAAATACAGATTGTACATTAACATCTACGCAAAGTAGATAATTCTATTCATGTTCCCACGCCAACAAACATAGCAACATCAATATTGCTTCCTACTGAACCAAACTATATCTAATACTGAGTAACATTAGCCCTGTGACACTAACCCTGTAACATTAGCCCTGTGACACTAACTATATCTAATACTGAGTACCATTAACCCTGTAGTACTTAGCCCAAAATCAGGGGCCAACTCAGGCCATGTGTGCTGTGGCATTGGCTTTAGCCTTATATTAGTAGTTGGAAGCAAGTAATACTGGCAACGACAAGCATATAATGTTTTTTTTGCCAAAGTAAAAAACATCATCAAGGAAATGGGCCCTAACACATTAACCCCACCAGGGAGTGCTCGACCAAAAACTTTATAATATACAAATCTAATCTAAATCTGTGGTCTGTCACAATCATTTGGGAAATTATACGAATTCTATATATATTCAAACAGAAAACCCCCAATTAGTCAACAGAAATTAACGTAAGTGGCAACAAGCATCATTCCGTCAGAGAACAGAGTTTGCAGACTTTTAACCTGTGAGCCCCAGCCGATCACGCCAATCTGCTTGATCCCCTTGAACGCCTCCGGCAGCAGTGGGAACAGATCCCTTCCACCCCTCACAATATACTGCAGCATAAACCACCGAAAATCAAAAATCAGCAACAGGTCTGGGTTCGCCCAAACTAATCACCGAAGGACCATGGCCAACAACAGCGTGGGCTACAAATCCTACCTCGTCATGGCCAGCCAGGGACACCTTCTCCTTCTTGAAGACGGAGGTCTCGAAGTCGAGCGACGGCATGGCGGTGCCGATGACCGACGGCGACGAGACCTTCGCGGCCACGGCGCGGCGGCGCCCCGCGGAGGCGGCGAGGAGGCATGGGGCCTGCGCGGCGGGGAAGGAGACGGAGGCGGCGGCGGTGCCGGAGGGGGCGGGGTTTAGGGTTTTGCGGCCGATGGCGAGGTAGGTGGTGGAGGAGGTGGCCGCCGCCATTTGGGAGGGACTAGGGTGGAAGCGTGACTGCGCGAGGGTGGCTGGACAGAGGGGGATTCTTGGAGATGCGTCTATGGGCTTTATGTGTGGGATTGTAGGGCTGAAAGGTAGTGACAGTAGGAAAGTGACATCGCTGTTGCTATGGCTACCGACAAAAAAAATTAAAAGTCAGCATGGTATCTGATGTTTTAACCTGTAAAAAAATACATTTTATGGAGAAAAAACCGTGGATTATTGTAACGGAGATTATCTGCTAGAAGTGTTGTGCTCAATAAATATTTTTTACACTCCATTGTAGTCTAAACAGTATTTAGCCCATTCCTTTACACAGTACAGGAGCTAATTGTTTGTTTTTAAGCGTTCATTTAGCTCATTTGAACGAGTCTTTAGCCATCTAAATACCCATTTAACCTAATAGTCAACTAAATAATAGGTGACCTACTGTCGTTTAGCGTTTAAAATGGCATTACTTATAGTATTTCCCAAGATGATGCTAAGGCATATTTGCCATAAGGGTTGGCACATTTTAATGTAAGCGGTTTGATTGTGGAATCAACTCAGCGACGTCGTGCCTTAGACTTCTCGTCAGGTACTCGTAGCAACGAGCCTTTTATTAAGCAAGCAAAGCCTTGGACTGAGGAACTTGTATTTTTCTTCCCTACAGTTTATTACGCGCGGCCCTGGTGCAGCCTGGGCCCGATGCAAGTTGCAAGGCGCCCAAAGGCGAAACGGCTTTTCTCGGCGGCTAGGGCCAAATCCACCGGCTCGACCACTGAGCGCGGAGATGGCGGACCGCCTCTGGCCGTCCAGCTCCAGCCTCCTCGTGCCGTCCTGGTCAGCTGGTCCGTGCACCAGCCCCACGGACAGGTCACCGTAGCATTTGCATCTTTTCCTGCATCCAGCACGGTGGCTCGTGTCTGGGCTCAACGCCAGGGAGCAGGCACGTCGCCATTACTGGCAGTATGTACATCAGGACAGCAGATCGGAGCGCAATGGCATCTCCATTTCTTTGCTTTGGTAAAAAGACAATCAAATTCCGGGGGCACAGATGTATGGGCCTGAGAGGAGGCACGGTGGCCTGCTCTGATGAAGAAGGCCCAGACCGAGATACATAACTGGCAGGCCAGCCTAGTAGGTGGCCCGCACCGGCCTCGTTGCACATGCTTTCACGGCCCATCGACATTTCCTTCTCCAACGGCTGCCCCGGCGTCGGCGTCGGCGACGGCGACACCAACCAGCTTCGAGGCGCTCGTCCACGCTCTCCCCAGCCTGCGCCTGCTCCGCGTCCGCAACGGCCCGGACGTCGTGCCCGTGCTTCCGCCCGCAGATAGGATACGCATACGCCGACGTGGGCGCGGCGCGCTGCTGCCAGAGTACCGGTGGACACGCGCATCGCAGATCCCCCGCACCACAACTCCACAAATCGCCGTCGCCGTCGCCGGGGACGCAAGGGGCGTGCCACGTCTTGGGGTTCCACCTGCACGGCGCAGGGGAGCCGGGTGGGTTCACGCCGGAACGTGGATGCGCTGATGGTGTTTGGGATTGATCCCGGGCGGCTAACCACCAGAGGAAGACGTGAGATAGGCCGCCCGGGATTGTAAAAAAAAAAAATCGTAATACCACGAAGGATTACCAGATCTTTTCCATGGGATTGTAGTATGCTTTCAATGCTCTAATTGTCCGCAGAGAATTTGCTTTCATGAGAACAAACTGCTGGTGGTACTACTTTACGTACATTCTATCCACACTACACACTGTTTGACTTGTCGGACAACAAAATGCGGTGCATTTATCAGGGCGTTGGTTAGTCTCTCGGTTTCAACGGATTAAAGTGGCCATGTGCATGCAAAGTATTCCGATCCGTGCAATGTGCCGGGCACTGGTTCAAGATCCCTACGGCAGAGAAGCTCATAGCTAGGAATTAACCATGTAACCCCTTATGTTCCTTTTGTGATCAATCACCAGAGACAGCGGCACATTTCATAATGCAGTGCTATTTTGCAAAGGAGGTTTGGCTGAAGGTTCAAGATTGGTCGAGCATACTAATACAGGAGGCAGCATTTGACATATGGATGAAAGAATGTTGGAAGACCTCTTTGCACCAGCTACCAAAAGACTTGAGGCGTGCAAAGGCGACAATGTTGATTTACACAGCTTCGAATATTTAGAAGGCAAGACACACAAATATCATTGATCAACGGCATCTTATAGTGACAAGTACTACACAGGAAATCAGGGAAAAGTTTGCATTGCGGAAGATGGCCATGAGACTATGAGAGGGCATGATCTTCATTGGTTATCTTGTATTAACACTGCGTATATACAACATTGGCAACGAAAATCTGCCTGGTTCTTCGATCGATATCTCGGGGGATTTAAATGCACACCACTCGGGGGATTTAAATGCACACCTCTGTGCAGATGCAGGCATATATGCACAGCCCTATATGCGCAATCTCTTGCCATACAGTTTATTTACACACGGAGGGAAGAAAATATATAGTAGACGCACGCAAGCATCGATTCGTATCTGACGCACTAGGCTAGGCACCACCTCAAAAATTACCATCCACGTTGATCAGCAAGAGATATGCATACATATAAGAAATCCTAGGGGTTGTTTGGATCAGATGTTTTGCCAAAAACTTCATTTAGTTAAACCAGATTTGAGGACAACCACCTACTGTCTGGGTGTTCACACGAGACCGCGCCAACAAAGTCGCCGCTGCCTTGAAGCGAAACCGGTCAGACCGCTTTATGAAACCGGTCAGACCGCTTTTGACGGGGCGACGGTAAAAACCTAAAATCTCTAGCTCGGGAGGGACCCCGTCGGAGCTTGAGAGTCTAGGGTTGTTCTAGGGTCGGCAGGCCACCTAGAACGTCCTCAAACGTCGTCGAGACGAGAGAAGAACAGAAGATACGGGGGTTGGAAGAGCTAGGGTTTGGAGATAAAAGTAATGCGAAACATAGAAAGATAAAAGTAAAGACAAAACGATAAAAGGTAGATTTGATAGACTCGATTGGAGATATTCTCAATCGGCCTTGGCCCTTTATATTTATAGGGTGAGATGGTTTTACCCCGTCGAGTCGGTTTACAATATGGGATAAAACTCTAAAGTCCTAAACCTACTCCAACACGGGAGAAACCGGTCAGACCGGATAGGGAAACCGGTCAGACCGGTTTCGACAGTTGCCAGATCGGCTACAGTAAAACCGGTCTGACCGCTTTCCAGAACCGGTCTGACCGGTTGCCCTCGGCCTGATAGGCAACTGCCAATTTTGGGTGCGAACATATGCCCCCCTGTTTTTTGGCAAAGCTTGCGTGCCAAAAAATAACCTTCTGGACCCAAAATTATCTAAGGACGATGATGAACAATACATCGGCCATATATAAGCTCTAAGGGCGATAAACATATTATCGGCCATACCTTGCTTTAACTCAAGTTGATGATGAAACAACTTGTTTTGGCTTCCATACCTGCTTGATTGTTGCTGATCTTGCTGGTACCACCTTTGCAAGTTGCTCCACTGATTCCTGTTTGTTCATTGACTGCTTCTGACATGACTTTACACCTTTGACTTTGTTCTGAAGCTTCTTTTGTTTTTGAGCAGCCCCTTTCTTTTTATACTTGGCCAAGAGCTCTTCAAAGCTCGGCCTCACTTTGTCTTTGATTTTCCCATGCTGACCGGTCAGATCGGTTCTATAACCGGTTAGACCGGTTTGTGTAGAACCGGCGTCTTTGCTCCTATCCTGCCCCCCTGTTTGAGTCTTCAACTTGAACCGAGGGGTCTTTTCTGGTGGCACCTTTGAACTCGTAGACCTTTCCTCACCAATTATCACATTTTTCCCTTTAGCCTTTTCGGCTTGATGCGGCCGAATCAACACTTTCGGATTCACCAATTCAAGTGTGTACAGGAAAAGGGTTTTCATCAATCTGCATTACATTAATCAACAATCGTCCTTGATTTATGGCCGATTGTATTTGACTACGGAAAACATTGCAATCATTGGTAGCATGAGAATAAGTATTATGGAACTTGCAATAAGCTCGCCGTTTCAACTCATCATTCGGCGGTATAGTATGAGAAAATCTCAGTTTCCCAGCCTTTGCAAGCTCATCAAAGATCCTATCACACTTAGATACATCAAAAGTAAATTTTACTTCTTCGTGCCGATTTTTATGAGTCGGCTTGAGAGAAGAACAAGTGCTAGGCTCATCTTTAGATGACCCATACAAATTCAGCAGCATAAACCTCTTTACCCTCATCGTCTGAATAATCATAATTGACAGTATGCACACCAAAACGATCGGGTTTAAGTTTAGAATCCTTACTTCGGCTTTCTTGAGCCAAAGCTCTTTGCAACACTTGATTAATGGTTAGAAACTCATAGCCCTCTAATCTTTCTTTAATATGATATCTCAAACTATTAAGACATAATTCAGCAAGATCCTTTTCAGAAATAATCAAACTATAACATCGGTTTTTTGTATCTCTAAATCTTCTAATATATTCAGAAACAGACTCATCACTCTTTTGTCTGACCGATGTTAAATGAGAAAGTCTCAATTCATTATCACTATTGTAAAAGTGTTCATGAAATTTTTTCTCTAATTGAGACCATGTATGAATGGAATTAGGGGATAATGCTGAAAACCATGAGAAAGCAGTACCAGATAATGACAAAGGGAACATTCGGATTTTTAAATGATCAAGATTACCATGAATACCCATTTGTGCATTAAATTGGCTAACATACTCCCATGTAGTTCTACTATCCTCCCCAGTGAATTTAACAAATTCGGGTACCTTAAAATTGTGAGGATATGGTATAACATCAAAACTCTCAGGATATGGTTTTTGACACACTAAAGTTTTGTCTTTAAGTTCTACACCGAAAGTTTCTTTAAACATAATAGCCAAATCCCTTTTATATTTTTCAAGCATTTGATCATGATAAGAATCATTTGGCCTTTGCACAATAGAAGTAATATTATTCGGCGTATGATGTGGTACGTGGTTCGGCTGTACATACGGTACTTGTTGCGAATAAACATTGTTTGAAACTGCACCGTATGAATAACCTGAACTTTGGGGAGGTATAGGATAATATATAGTTGCATATGGAGGAACAAAATTACCAGCAAATCCATTTGTTCGGCTAGGATCAGCCTGAACAGGAGGTACACTAGTAATTGGTTCACGAGATGATTGATAAGCAACTAAAGTACCAGAACCGGTCTGACCGGTTGGAACCAGTCTACCAGAACCGGTCTGACCGGTTTGTACAACCGGTCTGACCGCATTGTTCAGACTGCGCTGTTCTGGAGTCGTTTGACCTTCAAAATAGTTCATCGGCATGCCAAATTGAGGTGTGTGTTGCCGATGATCCAGGAGGCATGACATTATTTTGTGAAGTACCAGCAACATCAAACTTAGGAGCATTACTATCGTTGACCAAAGGTTGCTTGCCTAACGAATTATCAATCATGTTTTGGACAGTAGCAATCATTTGTTTTGGCCATTGACTAATAATTGATTAATTCGCTCCAAAGTAACAGGTGGTGTTGTAGTACTCACAGTGTCTTTTTCTTCATCATGCTCGTCTTCACTCGAAACGAAGACCATCTCCTTGTCCTTGAAGATGCCGCCCTTCCGATTCTTGGAGAAGTGAGATAAAAACCACTGAGTGGCTTTTTCATCTGCTGCTGCTTTGCGTCGGGCTTCCTTCTCCTCACGGTCCTTCATGAAGGCCTCATAAGCTTGACGATCCTCGACCGATAATTCATCAACAATCGGCCTAGCAATGTTAGCAGGATCAATGTCACTAGGTTTTGGTAGACTAACCATAGTAACAGATCTCTTTGCTTTCTTCCCCAGCGGAGTCGCCAAAATATGTTGACACGAGACCGCGCCAACGAAGTCGCCGCTGCCTTGAAGCGAAACCGGTCAGACCGCTTTATGAAACCGGTCAGACCGCTTTATGAAACCGGTCAGACCGCTTTTGACGGGGCGACGGTAAAAGCCTAAAATCTCTAGCTCGGGAGGGATCCCTGTTGACGTAAAATCCGCACCTCACGCCAAGCACACAGCAAGCCGAATTAGCTAGCTTCACACGTGACCCGGGCTTCTGAATCCGGAAGCGTGCCAGTCAGTTTGCCTAAAAACTAACAAAGGGACAAAAAAGTTTAGATCAAAACCTGGAACGTGCCGGTTGAGACCAGACAGTTCCATATTTGCGGCGTTGAAGCCAATCTCGAAAGACAAATAGCTACAGAGAAGCTATCTGTCGGCAGTTAAAGCCTCATTCGGCAATCGGCAAGGCACACAAGGAGCGTACTGCCGAATGCGTGACGTAAGCATGACGAAAGATCGGCTTTCAACCGAATGAACATTGTAACACATACTCATAGCCGATTAACGAGAAACAGAACATGATAGATAAATAAAAGGGTGAAACATGATCATAAATTCGTAGTAAACGAGGAATGCATAGGCCGAAAGCAGCACCCGTCAAGCATGATAACAAAACAAGTTAATCCACCGCATGATACGACTTGTTTGAGACCACACCACTAATCAGATTAGACCAATCCACCGCATGATACAATCTAACCATGAAAAGCTAAAAGCATTCAATGTTTAATTACGAACCCACAACACAGTCACGAATTTACATTGAAAACAAGAATGCATAGGCCGAAAGCAGCACCCGTCAAGCATGGCAGCGAACGAGTTAATCCACCGCATGATACAACTCGTTTGAGGCCACACCACCAATCAGATTAGATCAATCCACCGCATGATACAATCTAATCGTGAAAGGCTAAAAGCATTCATTGTCCAATGCAAACCCACGAACACACGTTCACTCGTGAGAGCACTACCGAATGCGGCTATTTAGCCGAATCGGGGTCCATGGCGAAGGAACAAGCCTAATCGGTAAAGATAAATCTATCAGATCGAATCGAATTCCAATCCACCGGATGATTAGCTCTAAGACGACCCAAAAACCTGCATCTACCGCATGATACCCGGTTCTGTCAAGATCTACACGATGCCGACAAGTTCGAACCCGCGACACGTAGCAACCTAGATCGGTTTCGGATTCGGCTATGAGGGGATAAGTCGTCGCACCGTAAAGCAGAGCCGATTCTAGCCGATCTAGATTGGGCAAAGGTGTGTTGCATGAATTAAGCACAGAGTAAAAACGAAGCAACACGGGGTAACTTAATGAATCTATTAGATCTTGCCGAAATCTAACAGAGCCGATAACTTGGTTCATACTAGATCTTAGCCCACCGCATGGCTCATGACCTAACAGAGGAACCTTCTTGAGACCACAACTTAAATCCACCGGATGATACTAAGCATGGTAACAAGACTACTTGCATCAAAGCTTAAATCCACCGCATGATACTAAGCATGATACAAGGTTGCCGGTACTTACGGAGGTCGACGGATCGATGACTCCTCTCGAAGAACTCGACGACTCGACTAAAGGACTCGATGTTGGCACGGGGCCGGTTTGTTGTATGATTGATTGATTCTGATAGCTGCCATGGGTTTATATTTATACCCAGGTCTTGATACAACTCCTAGTCGGACACGACTACAACACTTGTTTCTAAAAATAAATGACGAATCTTCGTGCCCATACTGCGTTCCTTGTTCGAACCGGCCTTTTCCTTATATTGATCCACGTCATCATGTCTTCCCGAATGCTACCACTCTTCGCCTGCGGAACAATGCCTCTGCCGAATGATGACGCATTCCCGACCGCAGAGTATCCCTGCCGCACGTTTCAGAGGAAACTTCTTAACCGAATGGCGACGCGTTCCCGACCGCAGAGCATCTTTGCCGAATGCTTCAGAGAAAACCTTTTAGCCGAATGGCATCCTTCCACCAAATCCGGCCCACATGTCAGCCTCTTCCTGGTGCCAATTTTTGGTGTCAACACATGCCCCTTCAATTTCGGGATAAGAGGTAACTTTTATCTCGGAATTGACCAGAAGCACTTAACATTCCCAAGTTAGTTCTGCTCGGCACCTGCTTCTCCTTTTGAATCTTCAGAGCTCCCATCCGGATCCGAACCCTAAGTCATCAACTTCCAAGATCCAACCTTCAAATGGCGGACCAAGATCTTGCTCTCCAGGTAAACTTCAATCCCCTCAAGCATGTTCGGCATTCCTCTTTCGATTTGCATTTTAAATTTCCTCTTATCCCCTTTCATTCTTGATAGGCCCTAGCTACCGAAATCCTCATCCCTGTTGAGGAAAAATCTCCATCCTACTTTCTCGGTCCCGTAGGAAATTCAGATCCTTCTGAAATCATTGCGGCCGAATCTCAGCGGATTCCTTTTAAGATTTCACTGACAAAACCTCATGAGTGGCAAGACGCTTTCAAGAACTGGCCTTTGCCCCCAATCGCCGGATGGAGAAATTGGTACAAAAGGATCTCTGACGATAAAAGTCCCCAGACACAGAATTGGGACAGTCTTCGTATTTCTCATTGCTTGGAGCTATCTCTAGCTGAAACACCAAAGAATGAGAATCTTCTGATCGCAGCTTGCCACTTCTGGTCCAATGGTGCAAATGCTTTTCTTTTCGGCCATGGCCCAATGTCCCCTACCTTAGCCGATGTCTACATGATGACCGGCCTGAATGTTACAGGAACTGTGCACCCATATGACCATAAAGGTTCCTCCAAGCAGACAGGAGTAAGAACAGGGGTTGGATACAAGAGATATATCCAGAATCATATGTCTGATGGTCCTCTGACTGATGTCGAATACAGAGCTTTCCTGAACATGTGGCTATGTAGATCAGTCTTTTGTGGCAAAGCCAATGAGCCAACCTTGAATCATATCGTGATGGCCGAAGAGCTGGCTGCTGGAAAAGTCATCCCACTTGGGAAATACCTCCTGGGAAGCGTTTACCATATGCTCAACCAAACCACCCACCTGATGCACACTAGCAAGAAGATCCCCTGTGTCAATGGTCCCTGGTGGTTTGTCCAAATGTGGCTGCAATTATACATGCACCAAATCGTTGCTATTGATCTCAACAGCCGAGACTTCCCTTCAATCAATTATAAAGAAGGAGAAACCCGGAGAACCAAAGGTTGTCAAACTTATGGAGAAGCTGCCTCCACTGTACCTATCAACAAAAACATTGGTGAACTGTTTGAGCTTTTCTTCAGAGGTTTTGCCAATCCTCTTTGGTTCCCTTATTTGGACAATGACAATCTTACTCTCCCTTGCGAATTCAGCTTTGAGACTGGATGCACTGATGTACAATCTGTAGCAATTTTTAATGCCTTCATCCAGCCCTGCATCCTGCCAGCCGAATTTTGTGGAGGGAGGCTAGTCCAAAGTACTTATGAATATTATCAGCCAAACATGATGGCTAGACAGTTGGGATGTGGCCAAGTGCCCCCTAGGCTATTCCTTCATGAATTCCTCAGGCCTAGGGAGATAGTCAAGGATTCCATAGAAACAAGAAGGATTTTCACCTATAAATGCTGTGGAACTATTTATGCACCTGATCCTTTTGTGCCAATAATATCTGCTCATCCTTCCTTCACTCTCTGGTGGCAAGAATTCCATGATCATATCTTCAACATGCCAACCCATCCTTTCTGCCTTGAATTAATGCCTGATTATCAGCCAACTGCAGAGGTAATATGCTTATTCCTTTATCTGTCTTAACAACACTAGCCCCAATCGATTCTGACTCTATTATTTTGCAGGACATAACACCTGCCCCTCTTGCCAGGGTAATTTTATACAAAACTGCAGGCCCAATCTCTGCTTTGGGGCACCAATCTCCTACCTTGGCTCAGCTGATGGCTAGACAAGCTTCTTCAGATCCAATACTCACTAGACCATCATCTGTCAAGAGGAAAACCCTCCTTATAGCTGCCCCCTCAGTTGTAAAGAAGAAAAGAACAAGTAGCAAAACCAAGGTCAGAGTCCTTTTTCTTTGACTATAATGCTTTTGGTGTTTTGCTCAGCTTTATTTCTTTTTGATTTCAGGCCAGAGAACAGCAGCCAGCAATCAGTACAGGTCCTGCCGATGCTTCAATGATTGGTAAAATTTCTCACTATTTTGTCTTTAAAGTTCCTCTCCATCGGCATTGATTCCTTTTCAGTTTCAGAGCAAATTTCAATAGACCCAATCTCGGAGAGTCCTCCTTCTCATCAAGAACTAGCTTCAGCTTCTCCTGATGTTCCTCAACCAGAAGCCTCTTCTCCACCAAAAGATCTTCCAAGCTCTCCTCAGCATGACATACAAGAATCTTTGCCTGAGCTCGAGCTGCCCTCTCTTTCCATCCAAGAGACCAGGAATGAGGTAGAGATAATTACTCAGTCTTCCAGTTCTTTATTCAATGGATCATCAATAATTCGGCATAATCTTCTTTCAGGAGAAAACCACTTCTTCACCCAGCTATTCATTTGCTGTGGATGATCTAGTTGCCGAACAAGGAGAAGAAACCTCTTCTGGTCAAACTTTATCAGAGGAGAACCAAGCAAAACTGAAGGAAATCCTCTCTTTTCTGCATAAGGACACTCGGGAACAAGTTACCAATGCTGATCTTTTAAGAGATTTGCTTGAATCATTTGACCAAGATCTTCCTGCCGATATCAAGACTTCTTTAGATCCAATTTCCAGATTGGATGATCATTTTATCGCAGTGAAGCAAGCTCTGAAGAATCAATCGGCTCAACCAGCCTTGGAGCAAAGGAGAATTTTGGTCAAGCAATCTGTAAAAGACCTGCATACTCAAGTCCAGAATGACAAGGAATTATTAACCAAACTGGAATCTGAACTTGAAATGAAGGAGATCAGAAAAGCTGCACTTGAAGCCGAATTGAGAGATCTATCGGCCGAAATTGAAGCTGACAAGAAGAAAATAGTTGAGCTTCCCAAGCTAACAGAGAGGAGGCGAAAGGAAGCCTTAGCAGCTCTAAACGAAGACAAACAACTCAAGGCGAAGCTTGCTGCCCTGACCAGAACCCAAGAAGCTGATAAAAACTTATTAGAAAACATTAGCAACATGATATCAAATGCCAAAAATGTAATCTCAAAGTTCTTGGGTGTGTGAATTATGTCAAATAGTTTGATAGCCGAATGTTTTATCAACCCTGTAATCTTGTCATCTCTTAACTCTGCTTTTCTCCATTTGTGGATGACTCATTCGGCAAAGTTGGCCATAATAGCACTTAGACCCGAAAACACTTCAACTATGACATAGCCGAATTTCATCCAGTCAAAGCCGAATACGACTCGATAAGAATCCCAAACGACATGAGAACCGATCGGCTGGAAAATCCTTTCCACCTTCCTAACTTTTCGGAATATGCGCCACGATCTTTGGCCACGATTTCCTCTGCGAGTTCTATAAATAAACATCCAGGCAGCCCACGGTTTTCACCAAGTTCTTTATCTTTCAAGTTTTTGCCGACTCAAGTCATTCTTTTCCCCTTCCACAGTAACTCCGAGGAACTTCCAATGGCTGATAACAACAGGAGGCGCCCGGCCGCCGATGAGGCCGAAGGAAGTCGTGCCGGCGCTCGCCGCAGGTGATTGACTGTTTACTTCTCTCTGTTCTTCTCGAGATTTCCTTTCTCTTTCTTGACGAATCTTCTTTGTCCTTTCAGGGTAATCCAATGGATTGCCGGCGCTGGTGCGCCAGTTGCGGCTCCAGCCGCTGCTCCTGCGGCGCCCAATTCCTCGAGTTCGTCCAATCGGACTCGTTCATCGGACGACCCCCGCTACTCAGATGGCGATGCTCGCCGATTCAAGGCGGAGCGCGACGACTCTCGTCGCGAACTGGAGATCATCTCCAAGCAAGCTGGGATTGCGGACCTCGAATGGCAAGCCGAGCGCAAGCAGCTGCTTGAAGTCATTGATGGTGAGTCCTGCAATCTGCTCAATCTCAATTCTCGTCCTCCAAATGATACTAATCTGTCATCCCCTTGTGACTTTGCAGCGCGTGATACTGAACTCGACCGACTGAAGGCGCTGGTGGAGGAGCTGGCGGACAAGGTGAACGCCCAAGGGGACACACCCGAGGCACGCCTTGGTGCGGTGGCAGGTCGTGTCGACGAAGTGGCCTCCCATGGCGTTCGCCTGGGCGTCGCTGCGGGTCTCGTCGCTATGTCGACGCACACCGGCACCGATTATTCCAGAATGCCGGTTGGTTTTGCCAACAACAACCCAGAAGACATCGACGACATTGACGCTTCCATTGATCGTCTTGATGGCCATGGCACTGCCATTGCCGATTCCATTCATCCCCAGTCTGTTTTGAACAGGCTCTTTCAGTAGTTTGTACTAGGGATTTATGGAATTTCGGCAATAAAACTTATCTTTTGCGTGAACTCTTGATGTAATATATTTTGTGCTAAGGGCAATACATTCAGTACTGGCCATTTTCCTTTTCTGTCAACATTTGTTCTGAAGGCGATTTCTTCCCGAATATCGGCTGTTCGGCAATTTGATATATCAATCATCGATCGATTTCAATACTGGGATAATACCTCTTCAAATATCT
This sequence comes from Echinochloa phyllopogon, assembly GCA_033239725.1. NCBI lineage: Eukaryota > Viridiplantae > Streptophyta > Magnoliopsida > Poales > Poaceae > Echinochloa > Echinochloa phyllopogon. The sequence goes on along the minus strand of BTCW01000005.1, from coordinate 39,920,188 downwards.
TCCATTTATAGCAGAAGCAAATTCTTCTCCCAATAATTTCTTCAAAATATATGCATTTCCAGGCACGCACCTAACCACTCTGAAAGGACCTTCCCAATTTGGAGACCATTTGCCGAATGCTGCATATTTGGTTCCAATCGGCAATATCGCTTTCCAAACTAAATCACCTTCTGTAAATTGCTTAACTTTCACCTTCTTGTTGTAATACTTAGCAACTCGCATTTTGTTCTTCTCAATATTCTCCAAGGCCCTGAGACGAATCATATGCAAATCTTCTAATTCGTCCATCATTAAATCATTATAATCTTTAGAACTTAAATCCTTTTGCAACTTTATTCTCCTTGAGTCTAATTGTATTTCCCATGGCAAGATAGCATGATGCCCATACACCAACTCATAAGGAGACGTCTGTGTAGCCCCATGTGGAGCCATTCGGTAAGCCCATAAAGCCTCATTGAGTATCGAATGCCACTTTCTCGGCTTCTGATCAATCTTCTTCTGTATAATTTTAATCATAATCTTGTTAGAAGCCTCTGCCTGACCATTAGCTTGGGCATAATAAGGAGAAGAATTTAACAATCTGATGCCCATACTTTCAGCAAAATCTTTGAACTCTGAAGATGTAAATTGAGCTCCTTGATCTGTGGTGATTGTTTGAGGAATCCCAAATCTGTAAATGATATGTTCTTTAACAAATTCAACCATATTCTCCGACGTCACCTTCTTTAATGGAATTGCCTCAACCCACTTGGTAAAATAATCGGTTGCCAAAAGCACAAACTTATTCCCCTTGCTAGATGGAGGATTTATTTGGCCAATCAAATCTATTCCCCATCCTCTGAATGGCCATGGCTTGATAATGGGATTCAAAGTCGATGCTGGAACTCTCTGAATGTTTCCAAATCTCTGACAGTCTTGACATCCCTTATAATATTCAAAACAATCTTCCAACATTGTCGGCCAGTAATATCCAGTTCTTCTAATAATCCACTTCATTTGATAGGCCGATTGATGTGCTCCACACAACCCATCATGTACTTCACTCATCAGCCTTTTTGCTTCTTCATGATTTAAGCAATGTAACAGCACCCCATCCAAGGATTTATAATACAAATTATCATCAAGAAGAACAAACTTTAAAGCTTTATACCTGAGCTTTCTAGAAACCTTTCGGGATGGATTCTCCAGATAATCGGCAATCTCTTTTCTCCAATCATCCTCTGCCAGATTAATCCCGAACGCATATACATCATTAGCAAAAACTTCTCGAAGCTCTTTATAACCTGATGCACTTTGGGCCAATCTATTTGCCTCTCCATTATCCCCCCTAGGAATGTGTTGTAGAATTACTGACCGAAAACTTTTCAATATTTCTTTGCATTCTTCATAGTAATTCCTCAAGGTATCACTTTTGCACTCATATTCACCATTCAATTGTTTTATAACCAATTCTGAATCTCCAAAAATTTCAACCGCAATGGCCTTTGCTTCTTTCAAATATTGGAGCCCTTTGAGCAATGCCTCATACTCAGCTTGATTGTTAGTAACAGCAGATTGAATGGGAACAGCAAATTCAAATGTTTCTCCTTTGGGTGAAATTAATAAGATACCTGCTCCACCACCTTTGTTGCATGAAGATCCATCGAAGAATAACACCCAAGGAACAATGTTAAGCAAATTTATCGATGTATCATGATGTTCAGTAATGAAGTCGGCAATAATCTGTCCCTTAACAGCCTTTGCCGATTCAAACCTTAACTCAAATTCAGACAAAGCTAAAATCCATTTGCCAATCCTTCCGTTCAAAATTGGCATAGACAACATGTGTTTTATCACATCAAACTTTGAATACACAATGCATTCGGCATGTAGTAAATAGTGCCGAAATTTTGTACAGGAGTAGTAAACACATAAGCAAAGTTTCTCTATAGCCGAATACCTTGTCTCTGGATCTAGTAACTTTCGGCTAAGGTATGCAACTACTCTTTCCCTCCCTTCAAATTCTTGAATAAGGGCCGATCCAATAGTTTGGGCATCGGCCGCCACGTACAACTTGAAAGGCTTGTTCAATTGTGGAGGTACCAATACTGGCGGCTTCTTCATGTACTCCTTTATTTCATCAAAAGCCTTCTGTTGTTCGTCACCCCATACAAACTTTTGATCCTTTTTTATTTTCAACAGTGAGGAAAAGGGCAACACCTTTTGTGACAAGTTTGATATGAACCTTCTCACAAAATTTATCTTGCCAAGCAGTGATTGTAGCTCTTTAAGATTAGTTGGAGGAACAATTTCATCAATTGCCTTCATGCTTTTCTTACCAACTCCTATTCCTCCTTCATGTATCAAAAATCCTAGAAACTCTCCAGCCGAAACTCCAAAAGCACACTTGTTCGGGTTCATCTTAAGCCCATGTTTCCTGGTGCATTCTAGAGTTTTCCTTATGTCGGCCAAATGAGACTCATGATCCAACGACTTGATCACCACATCATCAATATATATTTCCACAATCTTGCCGATCAACTCATGAAAAATATAATTCATAGCCCTTTGATAAGTTGCACCGGCATTTTTCAATCCAAAGGTCATGACAACCCACTCAAACAACCCTATGTGTCCAGGACACCTGAAAGCTGTCTTTACTATATCTTCCAATGCCATATAAATCTGATTGTATCCTGCGTTACCATCCATGAAACTGAGCACTTTGTATCCAGCAGCAGCATCAACCAATGAATCAGCAATAGGCATTGGATATCCATCCATGGGTGTAGCCTTGTTTAGGTCTCTAAAATCTATGCAAACCCTCATTTTTCCATTTTTCTTATAGACAGGAACAATATTAGAGATCCAATCCGCGTACTTACATGGCCGAATGAAATTTGCATCTAGTAATCTTTCAATCTCCTTCTTCACATCGGCCAACACTTCTTCCTTGTAGATTTTTCGGGGTGGTTGCTTGTAAGGCCTGTATCCAGGTTTGATTGGCAACTGATGCTCAACAATAGAACGGTCTAGACCGGGCATCTCCGAATAATCCCAAGCAAAGCAGTCCTTGTATTCTTTTAACAATGTCACCAACTTTTCTTTGAAAACCGAATCCAAGTTATCACTGATAAATGTCGGCCTTGGCTTGTCACCATCTCCAATGTCCACTTCTTCCAATTTATCGGCCGACACAAATCCACGTCCTAATTTTCCATCAGTTCCATCAATTGGATTTTCCATCAAAAATTACTATGAGAGCCGACTGCTTCGATCGGCTGCTGATCACTGCTGGCTGGTGCCACAGGACCTTCTCCCCAGTCTTTACCTGAGAAACAATCTATGCCTTGATACTCCCAGAAAGCTGGTTCCATATTTGCCACGCTTATTGAATCATCTGCTTGGACAATCTCCACCTCATCATCTATCCACTGAATAAGCTGTTGATGCATAGTAGATGGAATACAACAATTTGCATGAATCCAATCTCTTCCAAGCAGCAAGCTATATGCCCCTTTGCCCTCAATGACAAAGAAAGTCGTAAGCAGAGTCTTGGACCCAATCATCAGATCAACGTGCACGCATCCCTTGGTGTCCGAAGGATTTCCAGCAAAATCATTTAGAATTATGCTCGTTGGTGTCAAATCTCTAGGGCCCATTCCAAGCTTCCTGAATGTGGTATATGGCATCACATTGACAGCAGCTCCTCCATCGACAAACATCTTGGTCAATGGTTTGCCATTAACATATCCCTTCAAGTATAGTGGCTTCATGTGCCGATTCTGGGTTGGCTTCTCAAAAACAGCTTGTTTGTTCAACATCAATTGTGCCATTAACCCAAATTGTTCGGCATCATCTATATCGGGCAATATCTCTTCCTGTACAATTTGGTTAGCTGGAGCCATGAATTCATTCGGCAGAAAACATACCATACATGTAGGAGCCGAATGACCATGTTCGTCAGGCCTGTCTTTTGGGAGCCATATTGATTTCACCTTGACCTTTGCTTGCTTCAATTCCCGATTCCTCAGGCGCTGTACTCTTCTCTTCTGGCTCTTCCTCAAACCAGGTGGGCACCATTGTCCTTCTTGCCACACATAAGCATGATCTTCTTCTTTTTCACGATCAACCCACTTGTAATCAGCATGTCTCTTTCTTGGTTGATCATTAAAACGCCGATCATCACTAGGATGCACCCTGCCAATTCTTTCATGGACAGATCGGCGATTGACAGTTCCTTGCCTATATTCATCATACCTATTATTGCATTCAGGACAACTATTCCATGTGGGAAGCTTCAAACCTTCGTTCCAACAGTGTCTGAAGAATGCACACCCCCAATGCGCACGTTCCTGCTCTCGAGCATACTCTTCTTGTTCTTCCTCAAACCTTTCTTCTTCGCGCCTTCTTCTCTCCTCCTCGTATTCACGCCTTTGAAAACGCTCCTTTTCTTGCTGACGCTGCCATTTGTTGAGGAGAATACGTGTAGTAACTCTAGGTTTAAAGGATTCTCCCACTTCCAATCGGCTATTCGGGAACCGAAGATCTTTCTGGCGAATTTGTTCAATCGTGATCTGTCGAGTGGGATCAACTGAACCATCCTGTCTTGCCTTCTTTGAGGTTAAAACTTTCAATCTTCCCTTTTCTCCAGATGGAACAGCATTCATCATATTAACCGAGAACCCGATCATATTCTGAGGGAAAGGGTTACTGTCCAGTTTCATCTTGTTGTCGAATTTCAGATGTCCTTCTTGGATAGCTTTCTGAATCCTCATCCTAAAGACTCTGCATTCATTAATGGAATGAGAATTTCTATCATGAAACCCACAGTACCTCTTATCTTTCACTCCATCGGGCCGAAGCATAGAATGCCCCTCTGGCAATTTGATTCGGCCTTCTTTCACCAGGAACTCAAACAATTTATCCGCCTTAGTCACATCAAAATCATATGTCCCCTTCATCTGTTTGATCCACCTTTGAGCCATTGTAACTGGTTCTTTGCTCCACACTATCTCTGCTGCGGCTATCTCTTCGCTATCTTCATACTCATCTTCTTGATCTGCTCTTTCAAGGAATTGGTTATAGATGTCAGCTACATCATTATTTTTAGCAAATCTGACATCTTTCTTGAAACCATATGCCTGGTTACTCATCAAGGCCAATCTGTGCGACAACTGGCCCAGATCATCAAACTCCATCCCGAATAGCTTCTCCCGAATGGTAGGCAACATGCCAGCTACAGCCATACCAGCCAGTTGATCATCAGGTATGTTCAGAGAAAAGCACATACTCTTTGTTTCCCTAAATCTCCTGAGGAACTCCGTAGGTGTTTCATTATTCCTCTGTCTCAAACTGGTCAAATCAACCAACTTTTTCTCGGTACTGCCAATGTAGTAATGAGCATGGAATTTTTGCTCCAGGTCTTTCCAAGTACAAATCGACTGAGCAGGCAAAGAAGCAAACCATGTAAAAGCTGGACCCGTCAGTGACAAAGGAAAGTATCTGATTCTGAAAGCCTCATCTGCCGAAGCCTCTCCAAGCTGCATCAGATATCGAGCTATATGTTCCACAGTGCTAGTATCATCTTGTCCTGAGAATTTAGTAAACTCTGTAGGCACCTTGACTCTATTCGGCAATGATACCCTTTGGTACCATTCCGAGAAAGGAGACGAGTACATGTATCCCTGATTTTTAGGCTTCAGACCGAATTGATTTTGCAATACATCGGTCATTTTTTGCACCATGAGGTCAATACTGGTATCTTGATTCCCTGGTCTCCCAGCAAGCATGCCTGCAGTACCAATATACCCAGGGTTCGGGAGAGCGTCGATAGCATTATAATCCATAAACTCTGAATATCCATTTCCATATAAATCCCTCTGCAGTCTGTTGTTCAAGGGAGATATCTTGTAAGCAGAAGCAGGCGGATTCCCTGTGGTGCCGAATGCCATATCACCGTATGTGCGAGTTTTCGGCAGTGCAGGCTGAGGATCTTGCCGAATCGGTTGTCCATTTGTATCTTTAGCACCAGAACCTCCAGTTTCATCGGCATTTCCTTTACCATGTGGTTTCTGAACTGGTGCTTGAACATTGAAGTATGTCGGGCCTCCCAATTGCCCATGTATCTGCTCGAAGGGTTTATCCACATGCTGACCAAAAATGCTTACCATTATATGCCGAAAACTGTTCAAGAACGCAGCATTGTGATTGGTCATTGCTTCCCCTAAAGCTTTGTATAACAAGCCCGAGAATCTCTCCCTCTCTTCTTCTTCAGTAAAATCAGACTGCCCAGGAAGGAGAACTCTTGGCAAATCGGACTTGAGAAACGGTGCACCACTCCTGTTCTTGGCGAAAGACAGTAAACATTTGTTAATGAATTGGCTAGCAGCAGCTTTTACCATCTTTTGATGCTCTTCAGACAACTCTTCCAAGGTGACATCCATGATGTCGCTCAACTCAGGCATCTTGAAAACTTGTGTGTGTCCCACCGGGCGTGCCAAAAAGTGTGTTGACGTAAAATCCGCACCTCACGCCAAGCACACAGCAAGCCGAATTAGCTAGCTTCACACGTGACCCGGGCTTCTGAATCCGGAAGCGTGCCAGTCAGTTTGCCTAAAAACTAACAAAGGGACAAAAAAGTTTAGATCAAAACCTGGAACGTGCCGGTTGAGACCAGACAGTTCCATATTTGCGGCGTTGAAGCCAATCTCGAAAGACAAATAGCTACAGAGAAGCTATCTGTCGGCAGTTAAAGCCTCATTCGGCAATCGGCAAGGCACACAAGGAGCGTACTGCCGAATGCGTGACGTAAGCATGACGAAAGATCGGCTTTCAACCGAATGAACATTGTAACACATACTCATAGCCGATTAACGAGAAACAGAACATGATAGATAAATAAAAGGGTGAAACATGATCATAAATTCGTAGTAAACGAGGAATGCATAGGCCGAAAGCAGCACCCGTCAAGCATGATAACAAAACAAGTTAATCCACCGCATGATACGACTTGTTTGAGACCACACCACTAATCAGATTAGACCAATCCACCGCATGATACAATCTAACCATGAAAAGCTAAAAGCATTCAATGTTTAATTACGAACCCACAACACAGTCACGAATTTACATTGAAAACAAGAATGCATAGGCCGAAAGCAGCACCCGTCAAGCATGGCAGCGAACGAGTTAATCCACCGCATGATACAACTCGTTTGAGGCCACACCACCAATCAGATTAGATCAATCCACCGCATGATACAATCTAATCGTGAAAGGCTAAAAGCATTCATTGTCCAATGCAAACCCACGAACACACGTTCACTCGTGAGAGCACTACCGAATGCGGCTATTTAGCCGAATCGGGGTCCATGGCGAAGGAACAAGCCTAATCGGTAAAGATAAATCTATCAGATCGAATCGAATTCCAATCCACCGGATGATTAGCTCTAAGACGACCCAAAAACCTGCATCTACCGCATGATACCCGGTTCTGTCAAGATCTACACGATGCCGACAAGTTCGAACCCGCGACACGTAGCAACCTAGATCGGTTTCGGATTCGGCTATGAGGGGATAAGTCGTCGCACCGTAAAGCAGAGCCGATTCTAGCCGATCTAGATTGGGCAAAGGTGTGTTGCATGAATTAAGCACAGAGTAAAAACGAAGCAATACGGGGTAACTTAATGAATCTATTAGATCTTGCCGAAATCTAACAGAGCCGATAACTTGGTTCATACTAGATCTTAGCCCACCGCATGGCTCATGACCTAACAGAGGAACCTTCTTGAGACCACAACTTAAATCCACCGGATGATACTAAGCATGGTAACAAGACTACTTGCATCAAAGCTTAAATCCACCGCATGATACTAAGCATGATACAAGGTTGCCGGTACTTACGGAGGTCGACGGATCGATGACTCCTCTCGAAGAACTCGACGACTCGACTAAAGGACTCGATGTTGGCACGGGGCCGGTTTGTTGTATGATTGATTGATTCTGATAGCTGCCATGGGTTTATATTTATACCCAGGTCTTGATACAACTCCTAGTCGGACACGACTACAACACTTGTTTCTAAAAATAAATGACGAATCTTCGTGCCCATACTGCGTTCCTTGTTCGAACCGGCCTTTTCCTTATATTGATCCACGTCATCATGTCTTCCCGAATGCTACCACTCTTCGCCTGCGGAACAATGCCTCTGCCGAATGATGACGCATTCCCGACCGCAGAGTATCCCTGCCGAACGTTTCAGAGGAAACTTCTTAACCGAATGGCGACGCGTTCCCGACCGCAGAGCATCTTTGCCGAATGCTTCAGAGAAAACCTTTTAGCCGAATGGCATCCTTCCACCAAATCCGGCCCACATGTCAGCCTCTTCCTGGTGCCAATTTTTGGTGTCAACAATCCCGTCAGAGCTTGAGAGTCTAGGGTTGTTCTAGGGTCGGCAGGCCACCTAGAACGTCCTCAAACGTCGTCGAGACGAGAGAAGAACAGAAGATACGGGGGTTGGAAGAGCTAGGGTTTAGAGATAAAAGTAATGCGAAACATAGAAAGATAAAAGTAAAGACAAAACGATAAAAGGTAGATTTGATAGATTCGATTGGAGATATTCTCAATCGGCCTTTGCCCTTTTTATTTATAGGGTGAGATGGTCTTACCCCGTCGAGTCGGTTTACAATATGGGATAAAACTCTAAAGTCCTAAACCTACTCCAACACGGGAGAAACCGGTCAGACCGGATAGGGAAACCGGTCAGACCTGTTTCGGCAGTTGCCAGATCGGCTACAGTAAAACCGGTCTGACCGCTTTCCAGAACCGGTCTGACCGGTTGCCCTCGGCCTGATAGGCAACTGCCAATTTTGGGTGCGAACATTGGGTAAATATCATAGGGAACGACGGAAATTCGTTTGCTAAAACTCAAATTAAAATCAAGTCATACCTCCCCTTTCTGTTATTGTGCCACACGCTTTTTTGTTGTCGTTGTTAACTTGCGTAATTAAGGTAATAATATCATATTTGGTTTCGATTTATTAGAATGGGGAAAGTATTGATCTTGTATAACATATGTATTGTCATGGCCCAAGCAATGTGATCTGTAAAATTAAATCTACTAATAATCGTATACTCCTAAAATCACAACAAAGTCTGTTCGGTTGGTTTATCAGCCACCAGCCAGCAGTATTTTTCTCTAAGCAGAAATCAGTACTAGCCACCAACTAGTCCGTAATCCTTCCGTTTCAAATTGTGAGTCATTTTGGCTTTTTTAGTTTATAGATATTATTATACATCTAGACATACACTATATCTAAATACATAGCAAAAAACTATACATCTAGAAAAGCTAAAACGACCTACAAGCTTTACTTAGTAATGCATGTGATCGAATCATCAAAACATGCAGAGGCAGATACGTGGGCGCAGTACGACTTGTGTGACGCCCGTCGCCGTGGGCCGTGCGGCCGCCGTTGGCGTGGACTCCCCTCCCCCGGCCGGCGACCTTTGTGTGGCTCTGACTCTGCTACTGCCCGAACAGATTCACCACTCCACCTCATCAGGCCCTCCTCAGCTGAGCAGAAAAGAGTTTCCCTCCACGACGCAGGCCCCAGCGCTCAGCGAGCAAGCGTCCTCCGAGAATCTAACCGGAGATATCATCTCCGTCCGGCCAGCCCACGGAAAAAGCTGACATCCCAGGATAAAAGGCGCAAGACCCGTCTCCCTCCTTATTATAAAGCTCGCCGCGCCGCCGGCCTCACCCGCCCGTGCCCCGTCCGTCCGTCCCCCACAAGGCCCAGACTGAGCCAGCTCCGTCACTCCTCAATCCACATCGCCGCCGCGCAATGGCGGCCGACCCGCGGCGGCCGCGCCTGCTGCCCCTCCTCGCCGCGGCCGTCGTCGCGTGCTCGCTGCTGCGCGCGTGCGCCGCCGCCGCCGCGGAGGCGGGCACCGGCACGCTCGGCCTCCGCCACAGGCCCTCCAGGCAGCACAACGGCACGCGGCACGGGGGAGGTGGTGGCGGGCGCCACCGAGGCGGCAGCGGCGGCGCGGGAGGGCCCGGCACCGGCATGGCGTCGTGCAACCTGTTCCAGGGCAGCTGGGTGTACGACGACGCGATGCCGATGTACGACGCGGCGGGGTGCCCCTTCGTGGAGCCGGAGTTCGACTGCCAGAAGTACGGCCGCCCCGACAAGCAGTACCTCAAGTACCGGTGGCGCCCGGCCTCCTGCGAGCTCCCGAGGTACGGTACGCGCCTCGGCGCCGCCTGTCTCACTGTCTGTCTGTCTATCCGATCTAATCCGGAGCATGAACGACATGCTGAAACTGAAACCAATGGCGGCGCGCCATTGCCGGCAATGGCTGCAGGTTCAACGGGCAGGAGTTCCTGAGCCGATGGAAGGGGAAGAAGATACTGTTCGTGGGGGACTCCATCAGCCTGAACCAGTGGGAGTCGCTGGCGTGCATGCTGCGCGCGGCCGCGCCGGCCTCCAAGGTCGCCTACGCCAGGGGCAACCCCGTCTCCACCGTCACGTTCCAGGTGCGTAACTACACCCTAGTACCTTACTTACTGCCGTACCTCCCTACCCTGCCGTCCCGTGGCCGTTACTCGTACGCCGTTGCAGCACCGACCAATATATGTTTGCTGCACCTACTAGTCCTAGTACAACTCCATTCTCGTTAATTAAGTGAGACTAGCACGGCTGTGTAGCTCGACGTTTCGCAACTTTTTGGCGGAAAGGGGTTCATGGGATGCGATGATGTTTATCTGACCAAGAGTGGAAATAGACAAGACCCACAAGCTTTCACAAAGGTTTGTGCCTGTGCCTGTGGTGGCCTTTGGGAGCTCCGGCCGCAGGCTTTTGGGCACTACCGGTGGAACGCCGCGTTTGCCTCCCGCGGATGGAGGCGAGGAGTGTAGCGCACGGTCGCACCAGCGCCAATCGCACCGCCACCAGCTCGCACATCTGGTCATCTGGACGCGCGCGGGGCCTGTTGGCTCATGTGCGCGCGAGTTGGCGGCGGCAGAGCAGAGGGGTGGATTGGGCTATCATGGGCGCTCGTGGGGGGTCCGTGACGGCGGGGGGCGCAAGACGCCATGGGCCGGGGGGGACAGCACAAAGCGCATCATTGCCCGCCCCCAGCTTTTCGCTTGACGTTTTGCTGATCGGAAGCCTTTGCTTATTACCCCGTGATCCGCTGACAAGGGTCAAACTGTTATTATCCTCGGTAGCCTGAACACTGTCCTCCAGGTGCTGATTTATATGTATGTGGATCGAGTAGACTATCTAGCTAGCTGCAGAGAATCGGCACATGGGAATGTTAATCTAGGCTTAATAGTCATCTGCTCTACTTACTTTAATCCGATTGTTCGAGCAACTGATTGGTAAGATGGTGATTAGTTAAAAGAAACCGGGGGTCCACTGTTAGTCTGCCTGTGGAGCCTTACTGTAGTGGACAGACTACCAAATTGTACGCACTATGCCACTGAGGCAAGTGAAAATGTGAAATACGGAGCTACGGACAGGGCGGGATTCATGGATGAGCGGTGTTCACTCCCCTTCAAATCTAAAACTTCCCCTAAACTTTCTCTCTAAACTTCACTATTCACTGTCACATCAAATCTCTCTCCTCATGCATGAAGCATTAAATATAGGTAAATAAAAAAACTAAGTACATGGTTTTGATGTACACGACGAGACGAATCTTCTGAGCCTAGTTAGGTCATGGTAGGACAATGATTACCACAAACAAACGAAAAGTGCTACAGTGCACTACAGTGTTCGATGTGACATTTTCACCCAAATTCACATTCCTTTTCAGGGAAGTGAACACCGCCATATAAGAACTAAGGATGGGATGTTTAACGATTTCATATTTCTGTACAGAAGCAGGCACCCAACCCATGCCAGGACGTGGTACCGGAATTAACTCGTGCGGCGCCTGTACTGGCGATTCATATACCACTCCGGTACAAAATATGAACACAAAATGAGCTTGGTTTTAATGAAGGGGACACAAATGGACGATATATAATGTTGTGCTGGGCCTGGGCTAGACGGCCACTGTTAAAACGGGGTGTGGCTAATTAACCCAATTTAGTGTTAGCTCGATCATTCACCTATCCAGGGCCATGAACCTAGATCTTGCAGACGTTGCGATGGTCTGGGCAGCTCAACTACTCCTCCCTGTCCAGTGGGACGCAGTAATGCAGTCGTCCTCGGCAATAATCTCACCTCACTCCTTTTCCTATCATGCACGGCGCTGGTCGCAACTAGACCACAACGTGTACTCGCATTGTCCACTTCGCGGGTGCCGGTTGCTAAAGTAACCCATGATCACCGCCACGAATTCTGTGATCTGTATGCAGCTGGATGCTTGCCGTTTCACGGGCCCGTGTTGCTGCCCGCTCTACTCTACTAGTACGACTACTTTGCATAATGCCACTATTTCAGTATGCAGTGTCACGGGCCGTACACAGAAATGAAGCTAAAAGTACGGGGCTCACAGTTCTGTGCCTGTCGTTTGGCCCCATCCGGCCATTGCTGTTCTACGGCATCCGTGACATCACATTCGCTCCAGGGAGACGCAGACGCGGACAAGCAGAGATATTTCTCGCCGACGAGGCGACGACTATAGTACAGTACAGTACCAGTAGGCTAATGCCTAGTCTCTGAAATGAAAGTTTACGGCCGCGTCCGCTGCATAGGCGCCGACACCGTACCCTTTGGAGCGTTGTGCATGTCGATCGGATTGATACGGCGCTTCGGCCATGTACTACGTACGCGCGTAACGTGCATGCACGGCCGAGATCTGCGATTATTGCGTTGCTCTATTTTGGAGGCATCCCGGATGAGGCGCGGTGGATCCGCCAAATAACAGCCTGCTGCCGTTGCCGACCGGCGATCGCCGGGGCCGCGGTAGTGCCGCACCGCACACGCCAACTAACGTGCGATTGTCGTCGATCTTGTCGCAGGACTACGGGGTGTCGGTGGCCTTCTACCGGAGCACCTACCTCGTGGACATCGTCGAGGAGCCCGTCGGCCGGGTGCTCAAGCTCGACTCCATCACCGGCGACGCCTGGCTCGGCGCCGACGTCCTCGTCTTCAACACCTGGCACTGGTGGACGCACACCGGCAGGGACCAACCGTACGTGCTGCCAATTGCAATCTTTTCAGACAACTGTACGTTATGCTGCCATTTGCGGTCTTGATGACGTAATGGTGAAATGTTCAGGTGGGACTACGTGCAAGACGGAGGGCAGGTGATGAAGGACATGGACCGCCTCACGGCCTTCTCCAAGGGGATGTCCACATGGGCCAGGTGGGTCGACTCCAGCGTCGACACCTCCAAAACAAAAGTCTACTTCCAGGGCATCTCTCCGACCCACTACAGGTAGATCGAAGCCCAACTCAACAACATCCTTTCAGAAAAATAAAGCCCAACTCAAAGAATTTCAGCACCACCTGCTCATTTTGTTCTCCTGCTCCAACACACTGATCTGACACCGACGCGTCGTTGCTTGCAGCGGAGCCGAGTGGGGCGAGGGCTCGAGGAGCTGCGCGAGCCAGACGCAGCCGATCGCGGGGTCGGTGTACCCGGCGGGTCCCGTGCCGGCGCAGGCCGCGGTGAGGGCGGCGCTGAGCGGCATGTCGAAGCCGGTGTACCTGCTCGACGTGACGCTGCTGTCGCAGCTCAGGCGGGACGGGCACCCGTCGGCCTACAGCGGCGGCCACCCGGGCAACGACTGCAGCCACTGGTGCCTCGCCGGCGTGCCCGACACGTGGAACCAGATCCTCTATGCGACGCTCCTGGCATAGGACCTGGGAAAATAAAACACAAAGACACATACCGGCTGATCGATCCAATTGGCGCAAGCTAGAAATTTCCCATTTTTGGTGGCATTGTTTCATATATAAACTTGTAATGGGGGAGAATTTAAATTATTGATTCAGAAGTTGTTCGATATCAAAGTAATGTACCGTGGAGGATAAATTTTCTTTGCACGTCAAGAACATCAACCAGATAGCGGCAATCTTTTTTTTTGTATTTAAAAAGCTCCTTTTTATTTTTAACTAAATCATAACCCAACACACCGTCTATAAAGGAACCGTGAACTCAATCTGGATGTCTGATTATGGCACGAACTAACTGCTTCAGATGGCGGCAAGTTGTTACGAGTTACAGTTACAAACAGGCAATCCTCTCTGAAAGTGATGAGCGATGTTAAATTTGAACTTTGGCTATGCCTGAAGCTTGATGCAGTTCGAAGGCAATATTCAGAAAGCGCCGAAAGCTCATTTCCTGAATGTGCATATGATCTGGGCATCTGGCTAGCACAATAGAACTCTGACACACGGATAGGTGCAGAATGTTTCGTGCTAATAAGAACACTTTTGACAAAAACAGCCATCGAGGAACAAAAAAATTTAGCTACATCGAACAAAGATTTCTCCAAAAAAGAATAAAGATTGTTCATTAGTTACAGTACCGGAGCATTTTTACAGCACAGATGACAACTGACTAATCCTCGCAAAAAGGAAAAACGAAAAAAAAAAAGCAATGAACAAATCATACTATGCCATTGTGGTGCCGACGAGATGATGGGTGTATGAGACATCGACCATACGAGGACGCTATGCTCTGATGTTCAGGTCCTAGCAACGAGCCTGTGCTGCCGCGGATGACGGCTGTGCTTGTGCCGCTGTATCTGGCACATGGACGCCTTCTCCTTCAGCTCCTGGAAGGCTCGCATGGTGTCCACGTCGAATCCGCCCGCGAACTGCGCGAAGCAAGGACCAATGAGTGTGGAGTGTTTTAGTGCGGCCGTAATGGTAACATGAAAGTATGAATTCTTGGATGGTATACAGTGTTGTGCTTACTAACAACCAAACATGTACCTGATGTACTCTGAAGGCGAACCGTACTCCTTGGAGCATCAGTTCCTCCTCTTCAGGGCCTCCCTCGATTGCCTCGAGCTCAGAGGAAACCCGCTTCAGGTACTTCATTGCCAGCTTCACTGACTGGAGTTTGATCTGCCCATGATATATAGCTCTCTCATCAGTACTTTGTTTGAAGCAAATGCCATGAGGTGCAAGAACAACGACAGTTAGGAAATGTGACAGTCATCAATACTCTGCGGTTCCTCTTAAGCCTATATCTAGTGCACTCGAGTAATACTAAGATAAACTATCTGCATAAGTCTTCTTTAACGAAAGAGCCTTTGCACGAACTAGTGATAGTACAATTGCTACCTCAATTTTAAATTACTATTTATGGTTGATTTTTTTAAAACGTTTGACCATCCATCTTATTTAAAAAGTTATGCAAGTATTATTTATGTTGTTTGTGATTTACTTTAGTGTTAATGGTATTTTAGTTATAACATATTTTCGTGTATTTAGACTAAATTTTCGAATAAGACGAATAATTAAATATTATAAAAATTAGCCGTAGTTTAGGATGGATGAACATATAAATAAGACATTAGTATGACCCCAGGTGGGTACGTTATATATACACAACTCCCACTACACCGAGTCTACAGCTTCCTATGTAAATTTCACCTAGCATCGTACCCTACTTCAAAGGCAACAAGAGCATACTGAACTTGCAGTGAGATGCAAGACAGGAGAGTATGTTCATCTACCAATTAATGTGGGCTTGCGGAATGGTCCAGAGTGGGAACATGAGCACAGGTGCGCAACCACCGGTGTAAGTAGGGTATGGCGAAACCATAACGAATACGGTGGACCCACACATCATCCCTGATGCAGATCCCGTGTGTCATCGTCTACCAGCTAGGCGGATACGCAGGTCGAAGGATGACGATTCAGGCCTTCAGGGCACCGCAAACAGACCAGACACCAGAGCACGCCCTGACAGTCGATGCAGCAGGCCGGGCACGCCACCATAGCGCCCTGCCGAACACGGCGATAGCAGCGGAGACAGCAGGGATCACGGCTGGTGACACGGCCACGCTAGGCGCTAGCTAGCGCAATTGGCTCGCAACGCGTAGCTCCCGGCGCAGCTCAGCCAACCGATGCCGCGCGGAACGGACACGGCTGCGGGATCCCGCGGTGTCGCGCTGGGGCTTGTTCGCTAGCTGTTGCCGCGGCGACAGGGCGAGAGCGAAGTGAGCCAAAAGCACGGGGCGCACGGCGGCATCGGCCACGGTCACGGGATGCCACCGCGCCGGCTCACGTGCTCGGGTGCACGCCCCAGCAGAAGCTGTGAGAGAGGCCACGCCTCCCTCTGGCGCCCGGTCCCGCCGGGCCTGGCCCGGGTCGTACGCGACGGGAATGAACGCCGCCGACGGCATCCCAAATCGCCCGCCCCTACCTCGAATCCCCTCTTGTTGCCTACCGTCGTCGTCTACGGGCTCCATCGATCTGCACGTGAACGAGCAGGGGCGTGCCGGATCACGCGCGGGCGGGCGATCTCGCTACTTGCGTGTGGCCGGGCGTACGTGACACCCCGACATACATGTGCCACCGTACCAGTACGCTCTACAGACTACGTACAGCCGGGCCTCCACGGCGAGCCAGGATGCCGTGGACCCACGGCGAGTAAATGGGGATGGATGGAAGAAGGTTATTAGTATTACTGACCTGGCTGACGATGCCGGCGTCCTGCTTCATCCACTCCCACGGGATCTGGAACCGGGTGTACCGGCTCGTGGCGGCGTCCCGGACGCGGGCGAGGTTGTACACGCCGTGCTCCAGCCTGAAAATTATTCAACCGGCACGCGTACGTACGTACACATTTTTAGAACGTGCAGAAGCAACGCTGCGATCGCAATAGATGGTTTAGCGCCGCGACGGGCCGCTTACTTCTCGAAGAGCGCCTGCATCTTCTTGAGCGCCGCGGCGCAGGGCTGCCGCGCGTCGTCGCGGAAGGAGGCGGCCTCCCCCTCCAGCTTCTTGAGGTCGCAGTAGCCGAACGCCGCCTCCCGGAGCGCGTCCGCCTTGTGCTCCGGCCACTCGAAGTGCTTCAGCACCGCGCGCTCGTCCACCTGCACGCACGCCAAGGGATTAGCGATTGACCGATCAATTGGGTTGGGTGCGCGTCAGGTCGTCTCGGGTAAATTTGGGCTAGTTCTGCAACGCACCAGGCGCGAGAGCTCGTCGTCGAGCCACTTGACGAAGCTGACGACGTCCTCGATGTCCACGAACGCCGCGCCCTCCACCTCCTTGATCAGGAACCGGATGAAGTCGCCCTGCCTCTCCACGTCCGACTTGATCTGCCGACCAAAGGAAACCAAGGTCAGTTTACCAACATACATGATTACTACTACGGTAGATCATTTTCTTCCATCAGCTTCAAAATCACAAGTACACTGCAAAAGCTCCCTTGAGATTCAAGTCAGCCGAAGCGAGACACGTTCTAGCGGTAACAATTAGTACGATTCGCTACGACGGCTAACGAAGTTACTCACAGCTAGCAATGCTCGGATCAACTTGAGGCCGTAACTAACGCGTCTAACTTAAGGTCATCTACTGAGAAGCAAACCAGCCTTCTCACTGTGGCTTCGGTTAGCCTAGCCCCACCGGGCAGTATGACACGTCCACCTCAGATTCCGTATAGCTAGCTGTTCCTGCTCCCAGATTAACGGCCTGCACTAACAGCTACTACCACACCACACTTACCATCAGTCGGTGACAGATCTCGCCGTCGCTGCTTCGGATCAGCATCACAACAAAATCTAGGGCCCTCGCCTTTGGAATTCTGACATGGACATCGAGGATAACTCGAGAGGGAATGAGAAGAAAACGGGTGGCCTCTGTTTTACTTGCTGTACTGCTGTGCCCGCATGGATCAAGATTTGGCAGAGCATGCATCCATGCATTCACATTCACCGTCTCGGCTCGGCAATAACTGACCGTATCTGCCTAACCAAACCGCTTGTAATCTTGCAATAACGACGGAGAACGACGCCTCTACTGTTCTATCACTGTGCAACCAAACCCTCCCATACGAAGCATTCTTCGAGTCGTTGCGAATAGTGGTTAGCCGCTGAAGAGGACGAGTACCTAATGCGTAGCCTTAATGTAGCTGCGTACCGGTGGTTGTCGCGGTTTTTTTTGTAGAAAACGAAAACGAGAGATAGGGGTGATATGATGCTTCGATTGTACGCACCGCGAGGAGGTGAGCCGACCGGTTCTCGATCTCGCCGATCATGTCGCGCGGCGCCGCCACGCCGCCTCCGTTCGCGGTCGCGCAGTCCCGCTTGGATTCCCTCCGCATCAGCGAGTGGTAGAACTCCACCACCTCCGGCACGCGCCGCACGCATTGCCCCGACGACGCCCCTGCCGCAGCTGCCGGGAACGCGGCGCCCAGCAGCCTCCTCGCCGGAGGGGGAGGCGGCGGCGGCGGAGCGGCTGCGGCTGTGGGTGAACTGGAGGGTGAGGAGCGCTTGCTCGTGCTGCGCGGCGGTGGCGGTGGAGGAGGAGGGCAAGGCGGTGGAGGCGGAGGTATCGGCGGCAGCTTGGAGAGGTCTGGCACGCGGGGTCTTGGTGTTGTTGGTGCAGCCGCCGTGTCCGACGACGAGCGGGAGTACGACGGTGAAGAAGCCGACGTGGAGGAAGACGGCGAGGGTGGCGACGAGCTCGCGGGCGATGGGGTGGACGAGGCCGAGAAGTAGGACTTGGACTTGAAAGGCGCCGGCGGCGCCGGAGGCGGCGGGATGTACGGCCGGTCAGCTCCAGGTTGAGCTAAACCCGTATGACGTGGCGCCGCGATGGTGCTCTCGAGATGCTCGTTCGACGCCGAAGCAGACGAGGAGCAGTCGTCGGCCTCCGCCGCCGCCGCTTCGTGCAGCCGCCTCAGCTCCGCCATCTCCCTCTCCAACTCGACGATCCTCTTCTTCCTGCTCGTGACCTCGAGCGCGGCGGCGTCGAGCTCGGCGCACAGGCGCGCGTTCTCGGACTCGAGCCGGTCCGCGGTCTCCCTGCACCGCTCGAGCTCGGCCCTCTTGGCCGCGAGCTCGGCCTCCAGGAACGGCACGATGGCGACGGTCTCCTTGAGTATCTTGTGCTCCAGCAGCTCGACGCGGAGGCGCGCCTCCCGCTCCTGGAGCTGCTCGATGGCGCGCAGCAGCTCGGCGACCTGCGGCGGCGCGCGCTTCGCCGCCGCGGGCCCCACCTGCGCGGACGAGCGCGGGAAGTAGGAGCCGAAGGAGCGCGCCAGCGCCGACGCCTTGGACGGCGCCGGGCCGGCGGGCGACGCGGAGCCCGGCGACGGCGCACGGGTGGGCGTCCGCGAGGGGGACGCCGGAGACTTGGGGGCGCGCTGGAACCCCATGGCCGCCTTGACGCGCCCGGCCACCATGGCGGCAAGACAAGTATTCAACGGTGCGACACGAGGCGTGCGTGCGTGGTGTTTACTCAGGACTGCGCCGCGGGGCACTCGCCCATGGCCGCGCCGGTGCTCTGCTGGGTAGCGGCGGTGGCGGTGCTGCACTGCTGGTAATCGCTGCGGGGTTTAAGCGGGAGGCGCGGGGTCGCGCGCGGCGTCCGAGGAACGGGCCTTTGGTTGGGTTGGAAAGGGAGTGGCGGGGAGGCGAGGGCGTGCAAGCGAGAGAGCAAGCGATACACTGCGCCGCAGATCAAAGTTGGAATTCGTTGGCATTCCCGTGCATGCTTGGGATCTGGATACAGTGAGTAAGCTCCTCGCGCCTTTCTGTTGGGTGGAGCGGCTGAAGCCGGCAACCGCGGCGAAGACGGATTTCTCCCGGTTCGTGCTCACGGCGTGGACGCAAGACCTGATGGCAATTCCGGCGTCCAAGAAACTGTTGATTGCAGAGCCTGAGGTGCCGGTGGTGTACAACAACCCGGAGATGCAGATCTTCGCCGGCGTCGTCCCCTACCTCAGGAAGAAGGAAACTCTGACATATCTTGTCGAGTTTCATCTGAGAAGCATTGCGGACTTTGCTCCCTGGACGACGTTGAGATCATCTTCACCTTCGGAGGCTGGGGACAACGGGTCGGATGGTAATCCGGACCGATCCTATGGCTTGCAGAGCGGGGACGGAGGGCTGCGTATACAGATCTTCCCTCGATGGGAGGCGCCGAGCGCAAGCAGGAGCGGCGGCGCCACGCCGGAGACGAGGACGAGGGCTGCGGAGGGGCCCACAACGATGGTGGCTGCTGAGGGGCCTACCACGGGGGTGACCACTGAGGGTCACGCCACGACCGTGCTAACTGCGGACGGCGGCAGACACGGCACGGGCCTCCCTGCAAAACCTGTTACCCTGGAAAAGAACTTTCCAAAAGCGGATTCAAACATTCACATAACGCCAACGCTGGGCACAAGGGAGGCAGACCTGGGGGAGAAGGACAGGACAACGGGCATATCCTCTTCGGAGGAGACGCCTGGTCTGGTCAAGCAGGGGACAACCCCGGCCGTGCTGGCAAGCCAGAGCGCCAACCATTGGGGAGCGGCCTCGTGTGACGCACCATGCCTCCATGAGGAGCCCTCGCCTGGGGACCACAACTTTGATCCGATGCGATTCGAGGCGGCCATGGCCTTGGGGACCAAGCAGGACAAGGCAACGCCCTAGATGGAAGAAGATCCCGGAGCACCGTTGACGCTGGAACCGGTGGAGTCATCCACGACGGTGCTGGCACCATGGAGCCAGGAGATGGGCTCTGTTCCGACTGTCTTCGGGCCGGCTGGCACTCAACTGGGCCTTGGTGGCCATGATGAGATGGGTCATGAGGAGCGGGCTGGACCGAGTTAGCCGGAGGCCACACCACTCGGCCCACCGCCACATCCGGCCCGGGACGCCGCAGCTGTTGCCGTTCCGGCAACGGACAAAATGAGTGATGACGCCAGGCTTTCCGTCTTTGCGAAAGCCGTTCAGAAGAAGACCGTGTCACCTCTGATGGCCAAACCTATGAAGAAGCGAGTAGTGGCGGCACGACCTGACGTTGGCGAGCTCCCCAAAAGGAGCGAGCGGATCGCGAACCAGCCGCTAGCGAAGTTGCCTGCTGCCAGGCGTGCGGAGGTAATCCTGATGCAAAAGCTTGGGGTGGCAGGCCCTGCACCATCGACTACCGAAGCCCGACAGGCGTACAAGAAACTGTATGCTGAGGATATGCGCAGCGAGCACTTTGAGGCAATCAAGGACCTCATGCCATCAATGAAGGGCTCCTGCCCTGCCCTTGGGCTCTTGGCCTAAGTGTCGTCCTACTGGTTGCTCTGGTTGTTTTGTTTGTGTGTAATAGGAGTAGGCTGCGGTTAGGCCTTAAGTTGTTTCTGCTTTGCAGGTGTGGGAGCGAGTTTAGGCTCCTCCGGAGTCTTGTAAATTGGGACACTTATTTCCCGTTTTCTTCTTAATACAGTGATACACAGCTCTCCTGCGTATTCGAGAGAAAAAGATACACTGCGCCGCAGCGGCCGATGGGGTATCTGTTATCTAATCTGGCAGGGAGGGACCAGCGCGAACGTACAAGTAGGGACGCGAGGAGTGTAGTCGCAACAACGCAGGCTGCGCGCCGCTACACGTCAAATGCCCGTGTGTCATCGTCGATGCCCGCGTGTGCGATCGTTGCGCCACCCCTCAAAAGCTCTCTGGAAACGGAGAAAAAAGTTTAGTATGTATGAACAAGTTGATGACACTGCTGTCTGCCTCCTAATAAAAGCTGGACGACCACAACGAGGGTCCAAACGAAAAAGGACGAGGGCACCCTACGCGCCCTGTTTTTTTTATGTATTATGCACAATCACGAGAAAAGACTGTGGTTGTATATATGTCAAATGCTAGCTAGCGAATTTGAGAGCTAGTAGACGTTGGTAGATTATTGTGTTCGTATTCACGTTGAGGTTCGACAGGTTTATTTGGGCTACCACATGTAGAGATAGCAACGATTCCTACTCGTACTTCATATACACACATGTACTCGTTATTCTTATCGGCACATGCACCTCCAACAAACTTATTAAGCATCCAAAGTGCAATCAATAAACTAGAAGATGCCATATGGGCTGTGTAGGAAAACTAAACAGTGGTCATTTTTAGCACTTCATAGGAGTATATATTGCAAAGCCTCTCTTGTGTTGTTATAAGAAGACAAACCTCTTCGGTTGGCTGGTGGCTAGTGCTGATTTATGCTGAGAGAAAAATACTGCTGGCTAGCTAGCTGGAGTTGATTTGTGCTGAGAGAAAAATATTGTTGGCTGGCTACTGATAAGCCAAGCGAACAGATCATTACTTAGCGAGGATGTTGGAGCATTTAACAACGTTTCGACCGGTAGTCAAAGTAAAACATAGGATTTAGAAGCACTCCAGGGTCTCTCTCCACGAGTGGAGTGTCCTCAAACCAGTCGTCCTTGTGAATGTGTAGGGATCTCTTCGCTAAGAGCTAGTTTAGTGATGGGCGGTAAGAGGGCGGATTCCTATGTGGAGCTGAGAGAAACGAGGAAAGAGAAGCGCACGGACGTCTCACGACTCACCCGCTTGACACAAGCATAGAGGCGCTGCGCTGCTACTATTGGCGGAGGAAGCAGTAGGGCATTGAATGATCGCAGGATCCACCACTCACATATGCCATCTCACCGCGCGTCACAGGTGGGTAAGGAATGTATGCAAGGTTTCTTTTTTCTTTTTTGCGAAAGTGCAGACTGTGGAGTCTGGACTAGCCAGGCTGTGGACTAGCCTGGACTTTCAACTTTGCTTTGAACAAAAGATATCGCCATCCAGTGGATGGTTGACCTAGGGACTAGGGTTGACAAATATAGATTGTCGAGTACAGATGTCTGCTTCATTGTGTTAAGGTTCACCAATGTGTGGGCCCGATGCTATGTGGGATCAATATGGTCTCGTCGTATTTCTTCTGTGATCTCACGGAAGGTTATTTACAAGCCTAGGTCCTTCGAAGGTTTTTGCATGCCTAGGAGGTTTGAGCAGATCTACGATACAGTACCTCCTTCAAGTTTGCATATCGACGTGTCACTGAGTGTTTCCAGCAATTGAATTTGAGTTAATGTATGCTAGAGAGATATCTTCATCGGTCTTATCCAATTCAAAACTTTCCCTGCCTGGTCACTTACAAATCTCGTAAACATTCTGCACGTTTTATCTTGTGCGATCCATCTCATTTAGACACGGGAGCAATCAGGCAATAGCCACTTAGCTACAACGATTTGATAAGCTGCTAGTCCTTAGACTCGTACTGTTTCGACGTCCCAATTCCGGTCTCAAATCTAACACTCCGACTTGAATTTCCAAGATTTTTCAACCTGCAAACTTAAATCTCTCCAAGTTTCAATAAAATACTACCGGAAAAGGAAACTGAATTCGCAGCAACTAGCTGGGGGTAGCTCCATCGTGGCCCATGCAGTGATTGCATCATTGTCCCCTGCGGTCGGTAATTATCGCGACGTAGCGCCAGCTTAAATGAAAACAATTGACACTGGCATGTTGGGTTTCATCCCGTCGCTTCCTCTTGGGCGTTTCCCCTTGTGGGTACAGAACGGGAGGACCGGAGAGTGACCAGGCCTTTTACAGGCCTGCTGCAACCGGACCACGGCTGACTTCACCGTCGATAGACGCGACGCGAGTGAGTCCACTGACACGACGACCCTGTAGAGCTTTGGGCCCGCCCATCAGCGTCAAACCTGTTTGCGCCCGTGGACCCCGAAGGGGACATGTTCTCTGCACGTGGGACCACGGGGATCTGCACCAGGTGCCATGGAGGCATGGGACCAGGCGAGTGACTGCGGTGGCCTGTTCAGTTCGCCTGCCTAGTGCACTAGTGCGTAGTGCCTCCAACGATCTCACCGCTCGAGTAAATGATCGCTGGTGACAGAAACCGCTCCAATTCCAGACGATTTCTCACTTTCTTTTTTTCGCAGTGTGCAGTTCAGAAAAGAAACAAAAAAGACTCCAAACGGAGCATAAACTCCCAGCCCCAGGGTCCAACAGTCTACAGTCCGAGTCGCTGTTTCGCCTTGAAAGACAATAAAACGTTTGGAGTGCAGTCGACTGATCGTCCATCAAAATCATTCAGTCCATATTGAGATTCTCCTCGAAATCAAAATCTGTTCAGGCCGGGCCGGCGGCACGTAGGCAGGGAAAGCAACCCCCGGCGACGGAGACGGACTCGCCGCCGGCCCGCGCCATGGTCCATGCACACACACGAGAGCCCCGGGTTTTAATGCGGGGCGCGGGCGCGGCCGGGGCACCGTACTGTCGTCGGCCATCGCATTGCCATTTGCACATCGCACGCGGTGGCGCCCCCGGCCCGACAGCGAGTCCAGCGCGGTGCGTACACTTGACTTTTTGCGAGGACTGCTCGCGACCGCTGGATGCTGGAGCTGAGCTCTCTACTACGTGACTGGCGCCGGAGGCAGAGGCCGTCCTCCGTCCTCGCGATGCTGGATTTGGAAGCGAGCTATATGGACCCCCTGGCGGAGCGAGCTACACACGCACCCACCCACCACCCCACCACGGCCACCAGCCCACCGTCCTCGGCGGCACCGCGAGTAGTGTGATCGATCAGGTCCCTTCCCCGGCCGTGCCGCGCCGTGAATGCGTCGTTCTTTTCTGCGGCAGCGAGGAAGCCTGGAGGGCGCGGCCGGCAGGTCAGGTAAATAATATCGGCCTTGTCCTGTGTCGGCACACGGTACCGAGTGGTGCGCAGGGAGATGTGGTGGCTTCGGCCTCCAGCCACCGCTCCGGCAGTGGAGTACGTACTTGGGGTTACCCGTCTGTGCTAGAGTTAGCGTCGGCCAGTTCACGAGGCGGTACGCGGGAGGACGCGCAGCGGACGAGCCGAATTCATTGCTCGGATCGTCGACGGCGGTGGAGGGGGGAGAGGGAGACGACGACCGCATGCAGCGCCCCATCAATGCGGGCGCATCTCAGATCCATCAGCGTGGTGGCGCCCATCGTCCGTGCGTGGACGCATGGCTCTGAGCCTCTGACAAGTCAGGTAGCCAGGAGACGAGGGCATGCAGCGAAGGGCGTCCGTACGGCAGGACGCTCGATTCCAGCGTGCGATGAGGTAGACCCCATTCCGGCTATCCCCGCCGGAAGCGGACACGTGAAGGACATACCGTCCGGTTGGGGCTGGGCGCCGGGGTTTCATTAACAGCCCTCTGTGGCTTTGTACACACCCGGCCAGTAGCCCGGGGTCCGGCTGCCCTTTGTTTTTTTTGAACGAACGCCACGAGATTGTGCCCATTTCATTGACAAAGCAGGAGTTTTTACAGACCGGCTAGCCGGTTTAAGGGTGAGAAACTACTCTCGCATTGTTATGGACGCTAAGTCTTTTGCTCCCGCCGCAATCCAGACATCCGTCTCATGTTTTATCTTTTCCAGCAAATCGGGCACACTGGCCTCGACGTGTCGGAAGACCCTCGCGTTGCGTTCTTTCCATATTTCCCATATTATGAGCATGGTGATGGTCGCTTTCGCTTTGCGGGGGGTGGCGGATGGGGAAAGGAGATTGGCCCACCACTGTGCTGCGGTTTCGCTAGGTCTCCATTCTTGCGGTCGTCGTTCCGGCTGCCTAACCCATTCCGCGATCAAGTTCCATATACGCTTTGTGTATCGGCATTGCGCCAACAAACGGTGCGCTGTTTCCTCTATCTGATGGCATAGTGGACATGACGGGGAGTGCCGCCATCTTCTCCGCGCCAGTCTGTCAGATGTCCATACTCTATTTTGTGTGATGAGCCATGTGAAAAGTTTGCATTTCGGAGGCGCCCACGTTTTCCATATGTTCTTCGTTCCATGCGAGTTGATGCATCCGATGAATTGAGCTTTATATTCCATGCGAGTTGATGCATCCGATGAATTGAGCTTTATATGCTGAAGCTGCCGAGTACTTTCCTGACGCCGTTAGTTTCCATTGGATTTGGTCCTCCTGACCGCTTGTAAGCTGAAAATTCCGCAGCAGAGTCCATATGTGGAGATATTCTTGTATGTGCACTATCGTGATGCCCGGCTGGATACGCAGGTCTCGGACCCATGCGTGGCCCTGTAGTGCTTGATGCACTGTCATGTTCTTGTGTCTTGCAATTTGAAAGAGTCTCGGAGCCAGGTCTTTTGGTTGGCATCCCTGCAACCACCCAGAATGCCAGAAGCTTGTCCTTTTTCCGTCTCCCACGGTTATGGTCGTGAAGGCCGCGAATAGGAGGAGATCTATGTCATCGCACGGCAGCCCCGTCCCTACCCAAGTTTTCTGCGGCAAGGTCCATTCCTGCCATAGCCATCTGAGGCGTAGCGCCCTCGCAAAGTGACCCAGGTCAAGCAGCCCGAGTCCTCCGTTTTCCTTTGGTAAGCATGTCCTGATCCAGTTGACCTTGCATTTTCCGCCAGTTAGAGCTTCGTCCCCCGCCCATAGGAAGCGCTTACGTTTTCTGTCCATGTCCTCGAGTACTTCACCTGTGACCTTTAGGACGGTGAGGAGGTAGACCGGTTGCGAAGTTAGCACTGTTTTAACGAGACATGCCCGACCGGCTTGTGTGAGATGTCTTCTGTACCATCCGGATACTTTGGACGCCATTTTGTCCATGAGAGGCTGGAAGTCAATTTTCTTCAGGCGTCTGACGGTTAGGGGGAGGCCGAGATATTTGATGGGAAACCTGGCTCTGATCGCAGGCAGTTCATCGAGAATGTTATCAAGGTCGACGGTGCCATAGCTGATGGGGGTGATACTGGTTTTTTGCAAGTTCGTGCTTAAGCCAGTGGTATTGCCAAAGGCTTGCAGAATTTCTTTTATGTTGCGTACATCTTTTGTGGTGGGCTTCACGAATATTGCCGCATCATCGGCATACATGGAGGTCCTGAAGCGCACCATTCGTCCGCCAAGCTTGCTCAGCAGTCCTAAGTCTGTGGCCTTGGCGAGAAGCCGCTGCAAAGGATCGATTGCCAGGATGAAGAGCATAGGCGACAGGGGGTCCCCTTGACGTAGTCCACGGTCGTGTAAGATCGGTTCGGATGGTATCCCGTTTAGGAGGACTTTGGAGGTGGATGTATTTAGTGATGCCGTGATCCAATTCCTCCATCGCTGCGGAAAGCCGCGCCGCTGTAGGAGGTCCAACAGATAGTCCCAGCGCACCGAGTCGAAGGCTTTAGAGATGTCAAGCTTCATGAGAAGGGCCGGCGTTTTGTTTCTGTGGAATCTTCGCGCTATATTTCGGACGTAGAAAAAGTTATCATGTATGCTTCTCCCTTTGATGAAGGCGCTTTGGCAATACGATATGAGCTCATTTAATCGTGGGGCCAATCTGAGCGCGAGGGTTTTGCTGATGATTTTTGCCACCGCGTGGATGAGGCTGATGGGCCTGTAGTCCCTTATGGTTTCCGCGCCGTCTTTCTTGGGGATTAGGACCACATGCGCTGTGTTCAGGAGGTTGAGATCGGCACATCTCATGTTGTAGAAGGATTCTATGGCCGCCATTATGTCAGACTTGACTGTCTCCCAGCATGTTGTGAAGAATAGGCCGGTGAAGCCATCCGGTCCCGGTGCCTTGTCGGTCGGCAGCTGTTTGATAGCCGCGAGGATTTCATGTTCAGAAAAGGGTGCATCAATCGGCTGCCCTTTGTGGACCGTGGTTGTATAGATGAGAGCTGTGTGGTGCGACGCAGGTCGTGCCATCACTACCGAAAAGGCCCCAACGCCTAGCTAGGTAATAATCGCCGTGCGCCGCTCGTGCGTGCCATGGCAATGGCGTGGCCCCAACCCCAAGATGGTAGCATCGTACGCTGGTCAGCCAGCCAGTGCATGCCCCAGCGGGCAGGACCGCCCTTTGGCTTTGGGCCCGGGCCACTACCAGAATGATCGACATCTGCACCGGGTGGGAAAGCCCTTTAGCACCGGGTTTCCCACCCGGTGCAACTAATCCGAGGCTAAAGGGGTACCCCTTTAGCACCGGGTTGAATAACCGGTGCTAAAGGGTCCGGTGCTAAAGGGTCCCTTTAGCACCGGGTGCAGCCACGACCCGGTGCTAAAGGGCCTGCCCCGCAGCGCCTTTAGCAGGGCCTTTAGCACCGGGTCCAGACACAACCCGGTGCTAAAAATTTTTACGCGCAAAAAAATAAATATTTTTTCTACTCTCGTCTCTTTCCCTCTCCTCTCTTTTCTAGCTGACCGTCGTCTTCTCTCCGTCCTTCAAGAACAAGAACAAAATTTTTGTTCTTATTCTTCAAGAACAGAAAAAAGAAGAAGGTGAGAGTAGATAAATAAGAGGAGAAAGAAAGAAATTAAGAGTAGAAATATCTTAATTTACATCACAACATTTAAGATCCAACAATTACAACATTCAAGATTCAACGTAGATTCAACATAGAAATTTAGATTACAGAGAGATTAGAAAAAGAGAAGCCTCCGCCAGTTCAACAAAAGAAGAAAAGAAAACTGTGTGCCTCGATCCACTCCCAGCTGCCTCCGCTCCCCATGCGAGTGCCACACTAGAAGCATTCAACAACACGTACATATATTTGCATCAGAAAACAGGAATAGAGAAGCAGAGAACAGGAAACCGACTCCTTTGGATTAGCATTTAGCAAAGTACCTGGCCCGCTGACCGTAGCATACGAGGGACGTGTTGAATCCGGCCAGGGTGTTCTGGATCATGGGTAATCCAACAAGATCGAACGCATCGGCCTGCAAACAAGCACCAATCCACGGGGAAGGATCGATCGCCCACAACAACAGATCCCAAATTACCCTCGCATCAAGCCGAATCAGGTGAGGTGGGCATGGTACCGTACCTTGACGGAGTGCTCTGTCGGCCAGCGCCTCACGACGGCGGCGGGGGCGAGGCGAGGAGGAGGGCCGGCGGTTTGGGGGAAGACGAAGTGCTGCGGGGCGGGGGGCGGCGCGAGGCTATATAGATCCGGTGCATTTAGCACCGGGTGCAGCCACGACCCGGTGCTGATCCGGGGCATTTAGCACCGGGTGCAGCCACGACCCGGTGCTAAAGGCCCTTTCGCACCGGGTCTATACAACACCCGGTGCTAAAGGCCGTAACTGGCGCCAAACGAAAACTGGGGCCTTTAGCACCGGATTTTAGATCAACCCGGTGCTAAAGGCCCCCAATTTTCGTTTGGCGCCAGTTTCCAAACCAGCCTTTAGCACCGGTGGAAAATATATAGTTATTAATACTTGTTTTAATTCAGTTATTAATACCTATTAAAAATATATATTAAATAAGAAAATCTTATAAATTACTAGAAAATCAATATAAAATGCTAGAAAATCTTATAAATTAATAGAAAATCTTATAAATTACTAGAAAATCTTATAAATTACTAGAAAATCTTATAAATTACTAGAAAATATTATAAATTACTATAAAATCTTATAAATTACTAGAAAATCTTATAAATTACTAGAAAATCTTATAAATTACAAAAATTGATAAATAAAAGAAAGATTTTGGAACATTAAATGGTCTCAGATGAAAAAGTCATTAATACCAAAATTTCATATCTCATCAAGATCTACAATCTTTATTTAAGTTATTTTTTCATTTGAGAAAGTGGTGGTATACATTGTTCATTAATCCTAGATTCACTCTCATAGTTTCTAAAACTTTGTTAGAGACTTGTCAAATTTATACTACATGTTATTACCACTTCTGAAAATGACAAAATGACCTAAATAAAGATTGTAGATCATGATGAAATATGAAACTTTGGTATTCATCACCTTTTCATTTGACATCACCTAGTGTGAAAAAAAACCTTGGTTGTAGTTGTCATTTTTAATTCAAAATTTGGATTGTTCAAACAGTCTCACACGAGAAGATTTTTCAAAATAATAACATTAATAAGTTTCATAATTTGATAGAGTATGATTTTAGGAATTTTTAGGAAGAAAAATGATCTTTTTTGAAGTTTGTACGAGGGAGAACGACTAGTTACAACTTTTATACAGAGATTAAAAAGAAAAATTATTCTTGTTCATCCAGTGACGTGGCTCGTGTGCGCCCGGTGACGGCCGAGCAGCATGAACACAGCGCCTAAGTGTTCAGCTGGCTCGGCCGAGGGAGACATTAGCACCGGGTCGTGGCAAGACCCGGTGCTAATGTGCACACTTTAGCACCGGGTGCAGCCAGCAACCGGTGCGAAATGGCCTCGGCACATTAGCACCGGTTGCTGGCTGCACCCGGTGCTAAAGGGGGCGCATTAGCACCGGGTCTTGCCACGACCCGGTGCTAATGTCTTCGCCCTGGCACCCCGCAGCGCCGCCCGCGCTCCTAGCCGTTGGACCCGGTGCTGAAGCCCCATCAGCACCGGGTCCAAAAATGACCGAGGCGGAGGAGGCGGGCGGATGTGAATGATTCTGGTAGTGGGCCAAGATGCTCTCCCTCAGCACGCTGCCAAGTGCCAACAAGCAACAACATAACCCAGAAAGGCGGAGGGAGACACCAGGGGAACCAACCAACCATCGGCACGGCCCTATTCCCCTTCCCGGATCGCAGCAGAATTGACACGTACGCCCCTTTCTCAACGTGATGCCAAACTCTAGCGCTCTAGGCTAAAGCTGGAACCAACAACTTTCCTCTCCTTTCCAGCGCTCCGGCCAGGCAGAATCGACGTGCCGGTAACAAACCTAACCTAGCTATCGTGTGGAAATGTCCGGTGGCCGCTTTAGTTGCCCAAACCGGCGAGGGCGTGGACGTATCCTCGAACCCAAGCAAAGGATTTCGCGATCTCTTTTTCGTACGGGCTGTGGTGCCAAGCTTACGGGATCTACCATTGCAGGAGAATCTGCAGCGCGGAACCGGCTTGACGCCGATATCGACAGTGGAAAGGGGAGGAGAGCTTTTGCTTATTTGAGGTTGGAGTGACTGGACAAGCGCGCTGAGAACGAGTTGGTTTGGTGCAACTGATTCTGACGTGCGTGTCCACCGCTTTTTAGGGATTCAGCTCACTGTTTGCAAACGTGCATGTGTTATGTGGCAAGACGCATATAGCTGATATCCTGTAGAAAAATGGCCCAGCAAGGTGGTAGTAGCCTGGTGGTAGGTCACGGGCGTGCTTTAAGACATTGTTGGTTCAGTTCATTTTCAGCCCAATAACTTACCGATCAAAGGACAAAGGCTCATCTTGGGCTCGGTAGCACAGACACACACACACATTTTTTTTTCATAGCGATCGGAAAGCTTATCGGCCTTTTGCCACATGGGGTTTTGTTTGAACTTGAACGAGATGATTTTTACGGTAGAAATGATTTCGAATTCGAATCAAGCTCGGCGAATTTGCCTCCGGAATCTGGTCCAAATGCTCGGGACATTACCTTTTTGCACTTTTATGCTTTTGTAGCTAGTTCATGTAATCTCATCTTATAAAATCAGCTAAATTTACCATGCACTATCTACCTCCCACAAGAAGTAGGCCAAAAACCCATCACATCGCGAGGTTACCCTCCTCGTGATCCTGCAAGACCCACCGCCCGCTCGCGTCCTTCACCATGCCCTTGTTCCCCTGCACCCACCACCCCGCCGGCACGGGGTACTCGTCCTCGAGCGCGTCCACGTCCTTGTTCACCAGCGCGACGTCGCGGTCCACCACCAGCTCGAACCCGGCGGCGTCGCCGGCGCCCCGCGTGCCCGCGACGCCGTGCAGGTAGCACTCGAGGTTGTGCCACGCGGCGGGGCCCGGCCCGGGTTTCTTCAGGTACGGCGACTTGCGCGTGTCCAGCAGCAGCTCCACGCCCACGTCCTTGTAGAAGGCCGCCGGCAGGATGGTGGGCACGACGTCGGGGGCGTTCCGGACGCGGAGCAGCCTGGCGCCGGGCGTCGAGTCGTACGCCTTCTTGAACTGGTCGTCGCCCACGCGTGGGCTGCCGAAGACGATGGCCGCCACGGGCACCGTCTCGTTGCTGCGGCCGCGGACGTTGAGGCCGTTGGAGACGATGTCGATGGCGGTGAGCGTGGAGAGCGCGGCGCCCAGGCTGTGGCCGGTGAGCGTGATGCTGCAGGTCTCGCCCTTGTACTCGTCCAGCAGCCTCCTGATCTCAGCCAACGCCTGCGTGCGTAGATTGGTAGTTCGCATGAGACTCGCATTCAGTAGTAGTAGATGACAAATAAATAAAATAAAAGAAATGAAAGCTCTCATATGGTTGGGATGTCAGATAGCGGAATCAGAATAAGTGATTGGGCTGTTCGGCCCAATCCAATTGACTGATGATAGAAAGCAGTTCACGTCTCCTTCCAGGCTTCCACAAGGCCGGTTTGTCGTTTCGTTCCCCTCTATCATTGGTTCCTGCAGTTCGCGTATCGTGTGGCTGGGCTTCCTTCGAAAATTCCCGTGGACATCAGATACTACCAACGGACTCTACAGCTCTCCTAACCTAGACAAAAATACAAACCTCCCTATCAACACAACTACCGACAATGCAGAATAAGCCGCCAAATCATTTGCTGATTCCCTACAGTGTGTGAAACACAGAAGCGTGTCGCTGCGTACTGTACGTTGCAGTTTTGGGGCCCTATTAAAAATGTGCATGTCGGTATCCTTGCAAACATACTTGTACCAGCTAACTGTCTGTACCGCCACAGTATACCATTAATTGGAAGGACGCAAAAGGTCCAACATTTGACGGATCCTCATGGAGATGTGTGAACGAGTGGCGCCACAGCCCACAGTAGCACACTAGCACAGTTGCCCATTTCGATTCGAGTAGGGCACAGCTCACAAGGAATGATTGTGATCTGCAGCATACTCCGTACAGATAATCAGTGTCTATTCTGTACGCTTCGAATAACGGATAAACGCTACCGAATTAGTGATCACATTGCCTGCCAGTCCAGTACTCCAGTGTGGTTTGTACTTCAGGAGCCCATGGCAAGCGAAATTACGAATCAGATATTTGTTTCGCGACCGTGCCTGAGCGATCAGATATCTTCAATTCAATCTCAAAGACCATGTCACTGCCTACGCTATTCTATTCCCATGGAAGGACACGGATTCAGTGAAGCGTGCAGTACTAACGAATTGCGTGAGCAAAGGACACGAGGGAGTCAAATCTACATTACCTGCTCTCTGGCGCTTTGTTTGTTGAACCGCGACGTGGAATTACTGGAAGTGTACACGGACAGGAAGCCCCGGTGCACCGCCGGCTGCGACCACCCGTTCCCCGGCCCGACGATGCCCGTCGCCGGCACCAGCGTGATGTCCAGGTCGTTGGCCCACTCCACGGCGCGCTTCGTCCCGCGCCACGCCACCACGATGTCCCGCCTCCCCAGCCTCGCCACGCCGGCGTCCGTGGCCACGGCGACGTACCCCATCCAGTTGGACTCCAGGCTCCACGCCCCCGGCGGCGCCGCCCTCGCGATGACGCCGTCGGGGACGCGCGCGCCCGACGTCGCGTAGAGGAACCTCGTGACGCGGTACGCGTCCGCGTTGGGCCCCGCCTGCGCCCGCCGGAGGAACGCGCCGGGCGCGTACCGCGACGCGCCGGCGAAGGGCGACGCCGGGTCGGCGATGAACGCGTCCGACGTCGCCTGCGCCAGCTCGCCGTACCGGATGATGGCGCGGCGGAGGTCGGCGTCGAGCGGGTCCAGGAGGCCGGCCCAGTTGTCCCGGCCGCTGAGCTCATCCCATGGCCTCTGGCTCACGGCAATGGCGGTGTCGGCGGAAAGCGCGGTGGCTACGAGCGCGCAGACGAGGAGAAGAAGGACGCGGTGCATTTTGGAGGCTCGTGCTTGCCACTGATTGAACTGGGTGTCGCCGATTTATGGAGCTGTGGGTATCCGAGTATGGACATGTGAATGGCAGCCGCGTGCTGCAGGGTGGACTGCATGCACCGGTTGCAGACCAGCCGGTGGATGGAAAGCAATAAGTTCTGTGCAGGCCAAAGGTGAGAATCAAGGAAGGAATACGTAACATGAGACAAAGCTATCCAGATAATTTTCCAATAAAAGAACAAGAAATCAATTCCCACGAATCCAAGTGATGACCTAGCATCTTTCGCATGGTGTGGAGGATCCATACCAATCTCTACTCAATGCCCTGGAAACGGCGACCGTGCGTTCCGTCCGTCTGCCTCTCCGCCTGCCTCAGTGCGATCAATTTCCACCGTCAAACAAACTATCCGACGCCTGCGATCCCTCGTCGCTCCGCGCTTCCGTCCGCCTCTAATTTTTTGCGCCGACTCGTGGGCCTGCTGCCGTGCAATCCCTCCTGCCCTCCGCCTGCCAATCACGCGCCCCTCTCCCCGCGCACCGCCGCCACCGCGCCTCGGCCTCCTCCTGCCTCGCTCGCTCCAACCACGGCGCCACATTTATGCGCCGCTCGCCGTCCTCCGGTCGCGAGGGCAGCGGCGTCCGATCCATCTGTTCCATTGCGCCAAGGATGGGGCCTCCGCCGCCGCGCACCCGCAGACGCCGTCGCTGGGAAGGAGAAGCCCTAGGGACAACGGCAGGGCTCCCCGGCGCCACGGTCGCCGCGCCCATGGAACCTTCGCCACTGTCGTGCCGCTCGCCTCGAGATCGGAGGCCGCGGCGGCGGGCAGGCGCGCCAGCCGCTTGCGTCGCCGCCGGCGGTCGTGGCGAGGAAGAGTGGATTCTCTGCTGTGATCACCAAGGAGGAGATCACCGAGTTCTTTGCCGGCGGGACGCGTCGGCCGGGCCAGCCTAAGCAGCGCCCGTGCGCCCTGCATCGCCATCTTGACGTAAGGATTACAGCCTCGCCTCCTCTTCTGGGACGTTATGTTCGGTTCAGATGCGCAATTTTGGGTCTCGGTGCTCAATTCTGTTTGCTTTCGCTTGGAATTGCAGATGTTGTACCCGGGATTGTCCCTTGCCGACGTTAATCTGGACTCTTACAAGATCGAGGAGGTAAGAAATCGCTGCTCCACTGGTGTTTTTCTTATTTCTTTCCTCCAAAGTTTTCTTTTCTTCATGCGCCTTTTCCTCCTGCAGAGGTGATTGGAGGGAGCCAGGGTGTAGCTGCAAATAGGAGGAACTTCAGGCAACTCACCACTACCTGATTACCTCCGCATAAGCTACGTGCATGTTTATATCTGCCTGTTTCTTAGAGGGTTCAGAAGTACTGAATTGTTTGAACAATGGCGAATAGCTTTGCTCCTGTAGGGCCTCTGTAAATCTGCTAATTAGCATATGAATCAAGTGTAGAAAATTGCTCTGAATTCTTGTTACTGCATAATGCAATCTGGAGCATGGAACATCCCACGGGGTCCTATGGCTAATTCCTACACCGTGCTGTTGGAACATGTGGTTGCCATTCGCTGCCCAGTAAATCCATGATGGAATTCTGTGTTAGATGCCTGCTTTTGTGAGTGTTCCTGTTCTTCTGCCTCTTACCTCAGAGTTGGAGTGGTCAAATTTGATGTCCAGTCATGCAGTAGTGTGTTAAATCCCTTTATGTCTGCACTGTTATGTTTATGTATTTTCAAAGTTTCTGATTAGTACAGTTTGGAAAAAAAAATATTTGTTTGACTACAAAAAGAATATGGAGACTACTTGCTCCTTTTCTTGCAGGAGCAAGCAAGTAGTTTTGTTGACGCATGCTTTCACTCAGTTTCATGGTATGCATGTAGGTGACTCAGAATTATTATATTTTGGTGTGAATAATTACAGGTGCTTCTGTAGGCTTCAATAAGTTAAAGAAACATCATAGTACTTCTGATTGGTAGTATCACTACAATTTCATTAAGACTTTTTGGTTTTCAGATAGGACGTCTTCCTTTCAGCTTTTTTGTTTTAGACATAGTACCCTTACTTTCTTATTTTACTGTGAGTTACTTTGAAGTTTTATTGTCCTTGTTTCACCTCGCATGCACAGTATCTATGTGTCAACCCGTGCGACTTATATCTGTTTTTTCTATAAACAGTGTTCAAGGAATTTAGAGGTGTGTATATCATCTGATTTTTCTATGAGGTGTGCTGGCGTGCTGCTTAGATTGTTTTTTTACATGCCTAACAATTTTACATGATTGACACATCTTGAGACAGCCCCTGGTTTAGGCTAGGAAAGGGGATTAAAATTGTGTTCCCTGGTGTCTTTAACAAGGTTTGATGTCCTCCGAATTAAACTGAAACTGTTCCAATTGTCAAGTTTACCTCCCTGTGTCAGAATGCCCTTGTCATCCCTTTTACTGACACCATAAAAAAGATGGGACTAAAGTCATAATATGGCTTCTGGTAACAACCTGGCTCGATATTTTCTTTTACATGTCAGGCGCTTGCTGGAGGTTGTGCTGCTGCCCGTGGAGTGCTCTCGCAAGGTGTTGGTATGGAATTTTGGTGCGATGTGAGTTTCCTTATTCATTTGTGTCTTTACGGATTGTGCCCATGCAGTCTTCTCCAATATATTGAAGATTCCACAGATCCAAATACTAGCTGATTCTGATGAGCAGGTGGTTGTTCAGCAAGTTCAGGTAACAATTTCTTTCTATCCTTCGATGTACTGGTTGATTGTGACTGTTCTATTATGAATTGTTTATAACACTTGAGTTACCATCTCAATGTATTCCTTTGAAATTGGAAGGGCATATGACTTTGACCGTTGGCTTTAGCGTGGATGGCGTTGCAGCCACCGCCGTCGGCCGTCGGTAGGAGCCGCGCTACATCGGCACGGTGGCGCACCTCTCCGTTGGCGGCTTCACGAGCACTGTCAGCAAGTGCACCGCTACCCTCGCACGGCTCACCATCTTGCAGTTATAATTTTTTCTCTGGTTATCGAGAAATAAATTTTGACATTTTTATGCTTAGTTCTTTGGTGCTGTGGATTAGAATCAACGAGTGAAGGGTGGGAATAGAGCAGAAGAAAGATGTGTCCTTCTCTTCGTCATGTAATTTTTTTTCTGCTTCCTCCGAGGGATGTTATGTTCTTTCTCTATTTTGAGCCTAACTGATGATCTCTGACTCAGTCTCCCTCTCCCAGCCTGCCAGACTCTACCTGGTAAGTGTTACTTGGTTAAATAGGTGATGTTTCAGAAATCATTACCATTTTTGTTCTGTTGAAGCGTGTTTGCCTGACTTGTTGCGCACATCACATAGCATTGAGTCGCAGCCTTTCAAGTTGCATTGCCACACTTGATCTTCTTTCTGACAGAGTTTGTGGCTTTTAGGTGCCATCGACAATGGGGCCTGTCAACTGTCATGTACTTGCCGTGGTTAAGGAAAGAGCTATGGCAAAGGTATGAGCCAATTCTATGTGACAATGCTTGTTTGTTGGAGGTCTGAGATTGAATGGGACCGTAAAAAATCGGATCCCTTATAATCTAATTTAACGTTACTTCAGCTCCTCATACCGAAGGAGAGTATTTTTCATCTTGTGGAATGCTCAAAACATGGCAAAATATTATCAGTCAACACTTATTGTTTCTTCTCTTAAAACTTTTCAGGTAGCTGATGTCCTCACTCGATTAGAAAAGAACAGCAAAAAGAGACCAGACGTGGAGGTATATTATTGCATTAACTTTGATAGTATCTTTTTTCTAATATCAAAAGATTAATGTAAGGTGTCAAAGTCTGAACTTGGGCTTCTCTTGCTCCTTTGTTTCTATCTTAATGCACATAAATAATTCAGTGCTCTGAGTTACAGTCAAGTGAGGATGTGCATTTGATTTTTTTTTATGCCTGCATGGAGGATACGCGGTCTGAGTAGCACATAAATAATATGTCACTTTCTAATTTTGTTTATGCTTTGAAGGGAGGATGTTCAATGTCTGGCAATAGCAGACATGTCCATCAATGTCTGAATTCACTACAACACATCAGTTCCACAGACAATTCTGTTTGATTTTTAGGTGTCTCATGTCACTGTGACTATGTCCAACAATATCTACCCCAAGCCGCGAATGATCATAGGCCGCTGGTTTAGTGCAGTGCTACTCTTGTCAAGGAGGAAACAAGATAGCGGCCAAGCTGTTTAGTTTCTTTGCTAGATTACTGTCCCCCGGGCTGCTCTAACTCCTTTTGCCAAAGGCAGACATTGCTGGTGTTCCTGCTCCTGGGTTGGTCTTTTTTCTTTTTTGGCATTATGATTGCCATGCCTGCTTGAGCAATTGCGCATCTGACCAACTGTTGTTTATAGTTATGTTCATATGATGAAATTTCTATCTAGCATATTTTTTCTAAAATTAATACCTCATGATGTGAGCATGTGGCTAAATGTTCCAGAAATATGAGCTGACATCTGAATTCTAATATCCTATTGTAGTTTGTCACAGATTGCCTACTGGAAATCGAGAACCCAATTTGGATTACACAACTTCTTTCTTAAATTCATTGAGTTCCCTCTAAGTATACATATGTGAATATACTTGGTGGTAGAAAAATGGGAGAACTATGGGTGAAGTTATATGTCTATGTGTAGATGAGATTAAAATGTGCCAGTATAGTTATTTAACAATGTGATCCTTTTATTGTGTTAAATTATGATGTCACGTAAAATTTTGGTAACATGTGATTCGCATGATTTGTTTTGATTAATTCATAAAGCCACTTGCTGACAGTCATGGACTCAGCTTTCATTGTAAAATTTTGTTACTACAAGATTTTTTTTTGAAAAAATCAGTGTGCTTCATGTATGTACCTATAGCAACGGCACCATTCAATTAATAGCTTGTACTTAATAGAGTCATAGCATATCCAGCAGAATCAAAACAAAAGTACTAACTTTTATTGATTTCGGTGCGACCCTACCGCCATTAAAAGAATTTTTCGTGTGTTATATATATCTTTGCTCCATGGATTATACCCGTAGCAACGCACGGGCATTTACCTAGTCACTGCAATAAAAGAGGGCTGCTGTAATTATCCTCAAAGTGGGAGCCATTGTGGTGCCACACTACAACGGGCTCTCTGCTTGACAGCTTGGAATCGTAATTTATTTTGTAAGCAAAGTGGGCAAAATTCAACCATTATTATACAGATTTTGGTGTTTTGAAGCTATTCACCGTCGATGTTTGAGTAACATGTTCCCATCCATGTCATTTATTTCAAGATATGCAGCATGTGCATCATGGTGGCAACACCAGTCAAACAAGTTTGCCAAACTCAAACTAAACCAGTCGCCTCTTAGCATCTCTAGCAGGCCAAATCTCATCCTCTATATCTCTATTTGGCTAGCCATTAATAATATCGCATCTTCATATGCTCATAAGTTCACATCTTTATATTTTGCATGCTCCAAGAGACTATCTACATATCATTCTCCATATCCAATTGATCTATATTCTATCGATATCCAATATATTTGTAATAGATATTATTTTTATAACAAGATTTCATCACATACCTAATAGCATTGGTCAACTCAATTCAAATCAAATAATTATTAATTTGAAAGATCCTTTTAGAGGTCGGAGCCTCCACATTAATACTTATGAGACGCCTTAGAAAAAAAAATAAATCATAAAAATTCTCAAGAAACTTAGAAACATTCAATCCTCAATAAAATATAATCTAATTCTTTTAGCTATAAATTGGATATAAAATAAAAAATATTACATTTTCTAAAAAAATATCCACATCTACACTTATAAAAATATCCTAGAATAACTTCCTAAATCTATATCTAAATTTACAACATACCATTATGAAAAATAGTCCAAATAACCCATCTAATCTTCATCTGAGTTACCCACCTATACAGTCTATACTATTATAAAAGATAACTTAAATTAACTACATGTGCCACCATTAAACTAACACCTAAATCTAAATCTAAGTCTCTGTCTCTACTATTTGTAAAGCAATAATGTTTCTTTCTCATATTTTTATTCATCACCTCCGAATTTGACTGGAATAGCTTCAATCTTTGCATGTCATCTCTGAATTCAACTAGGATACATATTAAAAGTCATTGACAAAATCCCTTCACCCTCCCCCAAAACATAAACCTATATATCAAGTGCCCCTCGAACCAACCGACACTATAAACAAATCATATATTTACATGTGAAAAAATCTAGTCACAAATCAAACAATGATTCACAAGTAGACAGGCAGGGGCTGTGATGGCTTGGCACTTGAGTCTAGCGGTGATGGTGCCTATCTCCTCCATGGATAAGTTAACGAGAGCATCATGCAGTACCCCACTTTGCGCCTTCTTGGTCTATGGGCTATCGATGGATCTGATACTAAGAGACCAAGAGGGAGAGAGAAGGGGAAAGAGGAAAATGAGACATTGGTATAGAATAGAGAGAAATCTTAGCGGTCCTTCTCTCATCTCCTATGCCACGAATCGATTACCGTTAGAAGCAAGAGAGTGAAGATCGGAAAATGGGAGCAATAGAGCTTTAGAGATGTGCGAGATGAAAATTGATGTGAAAGAGATAATAAGGATACGTGTGGTTAAAAACATAGTAAACACCCAATTTGTCGAAAATCAGAAATGAACATAACCGAGAACACGATAACAAAAAGAAATCAAGAAAACTTATTATTTTGGTTCAGTTCGGCTCCAATGTTTGAGATCTTTTTTTTCGTCCTTTACATATCTGTTGTAATGTACGCACATATTTGCTAGTCTGAATTAGTTTAATATATTACCTGAAAAATACATGAAAGTACACTAACATATGATTTGAAAATACCTAATTATGTCATTTTTAATATAGATAATACATCTATACATGTATTGTTAATATAGATAATACCAAAAAACACGATGCATTTTCACCATATAGACCTTGTATACATGTATTGGAGGAAGCGATGGGAACATCAATTTCAACACTAAATACATAGGTCAAACTAAGAGTTCAATAAATATATATTTAACACATGTGCAGGTGTGGCATGAAATGAAACGGTTATGAATTTAATGAAAAAGCGATTAGAGAAATTACTAAGTAAAGTCTATCACAACAAAGTGAAGATAAGTATGTATCTATTCAAGTATTGTCTTAGAATATTTATCAAACAAGAGAGAGAGAGAGCAAGTTAACTAAATCCAAAATTTTGTATTATTAGCTATGAGCCCTAATTTGTTTCATAAATTTCTACTTACGTATCCTAATATTATTAGGCCGTGTGGGAATATGGACCGAAGGTATATTTGAGTAGAGAAAATATAATTTTTGAAAAGAAATGGAGAAACCTTGCCCATAAATATGTACCAAATGCATATGGACCTTGCTAATGCCTACGTGCAAAGGACATAGTTGTTCCGCGTGCATAGCTATCTTAAGAAACTACGAATTGACCATAGATTAGTTGGTAAGTTTATTTTCAAAAGAAAAGATTAGTTGGTAAGGTTCCTTATGGTGGAACCTACCAACCTGAGCGTTGAGTTCAAGTCCTCGACTCGGTACATGTGTGCATTGTTCTGGAATTATTGCAAGAATTAGCTAGCGTTTTTCTTTCAATGGTAGCCGGCATCCTCATCGACAACGAGACGTCTGGGTGACTTTGTGAATCTCCTCCTCCCTCGTGCGGTTTCGAAAATTGGTTCCTTTCCTAAGTTCAGTTTGCAATGTCAAGAAAAACCGTTATCTCCGTATTGAGTTCATCATTACTGTCATGTCTATTCTTCTCTGTATCGTGTATCCAAGTGCAATCTTACATATTTATTAACATAGTAAGATCCATATTGCATATATTTTGGAGTAAAATTGTATACAAACATAATTTCTTACATCAAAGTTTAAGAATAGCTTATGTAAATTGTATGGTTGGTTTGCCGTGAATGCTTACATGACAGGCCGAGACCATGTGGTTCATCTGTTCACATAGTCATACTTCATAACAACATCGACAATAATAGTTCGTTTCTTGAGCTCATATTTGCAAAAAGAAAAGTTTATAAGAATGTAGTAAGCAATTCATAAAAACCTTAGAATCATTTTTACTATAAAATTGCTTACAAGAAAAATATTATCCAAATATATACAAAAGGTGTCTTGTTTTGAAGTTCTCATTGTAATGAACTCAATGCTATGATAAGATCGATTTGAATTTGGATGCTCAAGGTTGAAAACCATGATTTTTTAAGTATAAAAAAAGTTAGATACAAATGCACGTCTTGACGTGAGGCTGTCCTTTTTTATTTCACCATGCCCTCCGAATGACTCTTAAGGATAATTAATTTTCAGAGTCAAAACGATGCTGGATGTTGGGTGCTATAGTAAGATCTGTAGAAACATGGTGGCTTGAAAGTAATAATAAGTATTATACACCCGTTGATGTTTCGAACTGTACCATCCACAAATCGATCTGATGGCCGAAACGAGATCTGGCCTGTGTACAGCCTCTGTTCTAGCTTGAAACCACCCCAGATGGACGGATGAGATGCTTCGCGGCGCTCCAAACCAGCGCTACCAGCGCCTTGGTTTCCTCGGTGAGGCGCACGTCCGTGCCGGCTCTCACGAACGGCCCGAAGAACATCTCCGAGATGGTGACCACCATGAACACGGTGACGAGGAGGTACGCCGCCGCTTTGGGCGGTCGCCAGAGCCCGGCCGCCCTCGCCCAGCGCTCGGCGATCTGGAACGCGGCGTGGAACATGAAGAAGAGCAGCATCTCGCCCGTGGGCCGCCGCAGCGTCAGGTACCAGTAGAGGAGCTCGTGGAGCACCCCCGACATGAGGAACGCGGCGAGCACGCCGGCGTCCCTGCCCCAGCGCGCGCGCACGGGCTCGTACGCCGACGCGCGGAGGAGGTCCACGGCCATCAGGTTCCACTGCCGGCCCCAGAAGTCGTTGAGCGACGCGACGGCGAGCGGCGCGCTGAACTGGCGCTCCATGCTCGCGCCCAGCGCCGCCGCGGAGGCGAGCGCGGCGGTGGAGAGCACGAGGTCCAGCGTGAGGAAGACCTGGACGCAGTAGAGGTAGTGGAGCGCGTAGAGCGGGAGCCACCCCGTGTAGGGGTACGCCGCGGCGAGGCAGCAGAGGAGCAGGGCGCTGCGGGCGCAGGGCCTCAGGAACTCGGCGACGGGCGGCGGCGGCGGTTGCTTGTTGGTCGGCTGCTGGTGCTGCGTCTGCTGCCCGAGACGACGGACCTTGATGGGGAGGCCGGCGCAGAGGAGGAACGGCAGGAGCGGGAGGCTGGGGTGGAGCGGGCCGAGGTCGAGCGCGAGGAGCACGAGCTTGTTGGTGGCGAGCCAGGTGTGGAAGAAGGTGGAGAAGAGGCGCAGGTGGAGGGAGCCGAACATGCACGGCAGGTAGACGAACACCGGGAACGTCGGGGAGAGCGCGGCCAGGCGCGGCAGGCCCGGCCGGAGGCGGCGGGCGGCGAACCGCGCGTACGCCGCGCACGCCGGGGTGAGCAGCGCCGCCCACGCGAGCGCCCGCAGCTCCGACTCCATCGTTGGCGTGGCGAGGCCTTGCACGGCCATGGCTGGCGCACGCGACGCGACCCGATCGATCAG
Source organism: Echinochloa phyllopogon (assembly GCA_033239725.1). Lineage (NCBI taxonomy): Eukaryota > Viridiplantae > Streptophyta > Magnoliopsida > Poales > Poaceae > Echinochloa > Echinochloa phyllopogon. Next base: position 39,876,904 of record BTCW01000005.1, on the reverse strand, counting down.
CCGATCAGGCCCCTCCTGAACGCGACGAACACGCTTATATATACGCGCGCGAAAAGGCAGGGGAAGAAGTTGCGCGGCGCGGTGTGCGGGGTCATGTGGATCGCGGCAGGGTGGCGTTTGGTTTGATTGACAGGCAGGGAACAGAGAAAGGGAATCGTGGGGATACGCTCATACGCCACACTACACGCACGCAATTGCTCACGAAAATACCGTGATCGGCTGATCGCAACCAAGAAACACGCCAACAGTTTTGCAGAGAAAGAGAAAAGGCTTCCGGAGTGGACGATTGTATTGCCTTGATGTTATCAATCTTTGTACTACAAACCCAATTCTGCACTGTACTGCTTCTGTTCTTATCTAGTGAAATCTGTGTACCTCACTATACCCTGAGACAAAGCTATTTTTAACGTCATCAAAGATACACACACATTCAATCCAGATGTGTTACCATCCTAGAGCTTAATTTTAAGAATGATGATGAATCTTGTAACGGATTAGCAGAGCATCCGAGCAGAGGCTGACTCGATTTTCAGCAAGTCTCCATGAGAGAGACGGGGGATGCGTACGGCCCGTGCAGCACCCCGTCGGCGATCACCTTGTAGACGGCCTCCGTCGGGTGCGTGCCGTCCCAGGACCCGTACGTCGACGGGTCGTCGCAGACGCGGCACCCAGGCCTGCCGCACGGCACTGTCGGGCTCCCGCAGCAACTCCGCAGGGCGTTTGTGAAACCTGCAGGAAATTCACAAACATCAATCAGAGATTTTTTTTTTTGAATTTGAGTACATGACCGTGGTGGGCCTTAAAGACGAGAGCTGCTAGCCGGCTGTCCTTGGGCTGGAAAACCTGGATTATATAGCCCAGCTAAAATCTGAACCAGGCCCAAAACCATGATTTAGTCCAACAGTTGCCGCCGCCAGCTGTTGCCACGGGTTGGTGGTTGCACGTGAACCCATCCATGGACCAATGGCCCCTACAAATTTGTTGGCTCGTGCAGCCGCCTGGTGGCCACGACGACTGGGGCCGGGCCGAATAGGCGCAGAGCCCTTTTGCCATAACGGCCTAACTCGCCCAGTAAGGACAAGTGGACAACCCTGTGCTTTGCCTTGTCTGACAGTTCCAATGGAACAGGGGCCTACGTGCCATGTGCCAAGCAACCCGACACGAGGTGTCTCACTGTTTGGTGCGCCGTCGCCGTCGCAGCGCACACCGCCAGACGGGCACACCGCGCCACGTAGTACGAGCGAGCGAGTCATACTTTAGAGTCACAATATCGTACCTAGGTCCGCCGGGTCCTGGAAGATGCTCATCATGGCGCCGTACCAGTCGGCGTAGACGATGGTGACGTCCGGGTGGCGGCGCCGGAGCCTGTCGAGCCGCGCCGTGAGCACCTGGTTGTGGTACTCGGCGAAGCGGTTGAACCAGGCGAGGCACCCCGTGGCCTCGTCGTAGTCCCAGTACTCGGCGGCGCCGCCGCCGCCGAAGCGCTGCAGGTAGAGCGGCGTGCACCCGAAGGGCAGGTTCCCGGGCACCACGAACGCGCGCGCGCCCATCCCGATGAGCTCCTCGACGGCGCACGCCAGCTTCTCCACCACGGCCGGCACGAACCTGCGCACCGCGTCCCGCGGCACGCCGGACGAGAAGGCCAGGTTGTAGTCGTTGCCGCCGATCTCGCCCATCGCCACCAGCGCGTCGCCCAGCAGCGAGCTCGTGCTCATGGCGCCGCCGCCGCCGCCGTGCGCCGACGACGACGACGCCGACGCCGCCTGGGCGAGCTGGCGGAGGTGGGTACGGAACCAGAGCATCTGCGTGTCCAGCGAGAAGGGGTTGATGTTCATGCCGTTGCCCGCGAAGAAGGTGCCGTTGTTGGCGGTGGCCGAGATGATGGCGAAGTTGGCGCCGTGCCGGAAGTCCCCGGGCGCCGTGCCCGTCTGGATCGCCGTCACGTTCGACAGCCCGAATTCCTCCGCTGCGACGCAACATCACCCAGTTATTAGTCAGATACAGATATACAGTGCATTGGTAGAATAGATTCAATAGAGAATGGAGTCAGCACACAGTTCGTGACGGCGCGCGATATGATCATCATGGCTTTGTTTGCATCGCACGGTGACCGCCTTCGCTTTCGGTGACTACTACGCGCCTCAAAGTGCGCTCGGCGCGAACTATTAGAAAGCAGCAATAAAGGCAGGTAAACTACTGTAGCCTGGCTTCATTCACCTGGTGCCGTGCCGCTGCCATTTTGGGAATGTCTAGGTGAAGCATGGGTCAATGCCTTGCAAGTTTGCGATACGCGTCCATGGCTGAGCCTTGCACGAACGTACCCGGCTACTTGCCAGTATATAGCTTTTATATTGGGTGAGCAGAGGACTCTACTATCCTCGGAATTCATTGCGCGTAATTCAACGAAGAACAGTTTAAGGGACCATGGGTGAGGCTAATCCCAATTTAAGGCGAGCTGCTGTACCGCCCGCCCGTGCTACAACTACAAGTCTTCGTACCTCCAGGGAGGACAGTGCTCACTCGCCTATAAGGTGCAACAAGCGCCACACACCGACTGATCGACTCTCAGAGAAGCAAACTGGACCTGGCAGTCAGACAAAACCATGTTGTTCTGGGGTTCCGGTTCTTAAATATTGGTAGATGGTGAATCAAATCAACAGCTAGCTTCTACGTGTGTTCACCATTTAATTTGCTATCTACTTTTGCATTACTATCTCTCACAGAGGATGATTCGTATTTTAGTTTGGACCACTAGTGAGCTAGTAGGCCTGTACAGCACTCCATAGTCGTAACGACCTTAATGGTCACGGAAGAACTCATCTTTAGCATGGTTCTCCACCGAATACCGACGAAATTAGTAGGCATGAATTACAACGGGTTATATGAGGTACAAGGACGAATTAAAAACCTCACTCAGTTGAACTGCATATGTGTTAATTTGAGGGTGTAGCAGCAGTGAGTTCAGACATCCGCTCGCTTTCTAATAACAGAAAGCTTCTCACCCATTTCGGCTATCCGCAAAGGTCTCGAACGTAGACATCTTAAAGGATGGAAATTTGGGGTCGACACCGACGTATCTTTTGAACCCAGAATGAATGGATGTCTGAGGCAGCAAAAGGAACGAACGTCGTCGCCCAGTGCCCAGGGGGAAAAAGTTCAGAGACTCAGAGTAGGCGCGAATGGAAACACACACGACTCCATACATGCCAAACAGAGAAAAGGATATACGCCGGCGGTAGCTAGGAAAATGCTCAGACCAGAAGGCAGGCAGTTAGTTTGCTTGCTCACCGATGAAGTCGATGACGAGGCGTCCGTCGCTGGCGCGGCCGGTGGGGCGGCCGAAGAACGTCCTCCCGTACGGCGGCGCGCCGTAGGGGCTGTGGCTCCTGGCCGTCAGCCGGACGAAGTTGCCCGTGTCCGTCAGCGAGTCGCCGAAGCTGAAGATGCGCGTGTAGCAGCCGAGCGCCGGCGAGACGCCGCCCGCGATGACGGCCAGGAGCGCCAGAGACCACCGCGCCGCCAGCGAGGAGGAGCGATGGTCCACCACCAGCCTCATGGTCATGTGACTATGTGAGCCAACAGCTGGTGGGACTGTGCCAAGCGTCTGAAGGAGCAGCAGAAGAAGAGAGGGAGCTGATGGATAGAAGTGCAGAGCAGAGAAGTTCACGTACTAGGTCTCTTAAACGAACGAATGGAGCCGGTGTGGACGTGTGGTGCGTGAGACACTCGCGCCTTTCACTAAGCTTGTGGTGTGTGATGGGCTAGTGTAGTGTGGAGTAGTGAACAGCCACTGTGCTGCAGCAGGGTTTTTTTTGTTGAGCGCCTGCGGAGCTCCACCTCCACACCGCATAAATTCAGGCATGGGTAGGCGCCCAAGGATTTTTTTTGAACGAACAACACTCGACGAGTGCATTTCTATTAATATAGCAGAAAAAATACAAGACTACGGCCCTAAAAGGTCATAGGCAGGAAATAAAAAAGAAAAGAAAAACAACAAAACTCGCCCGGTTGGATTGGCGCCCAAGGATTTTGGAAGGACGCCAATAATCAATAAGGTAACAGACACGGAAGTGTTGTGTGCCGTTCATACATAAACACAGCCATGGCTGTGAAACTGCGAACTTACCTGGAATGAGAATGCCACGTACGCCATCCACATGCATCTTCCTCCTGAAAACATCCCTGTCACCCTGTAATCCTGTGCATTGTTGTACAGTAGTACGTTCTCGTACCAGTCACCTCGTTTTCACCTCCTTTTTTACCAACACGATGTTCATGAGCAAATGGAACGTACAGTACGTAGAACTTCCACGCACGTCGCTCGCATGAAAAGACCCCATGCGTTGTGCGGACATGGAGCCGCTGGGCCCTGCAAGAACAACGTGAGAATCGGGCCAGAAAGGCATGAAGGCGAGGAACAGATTTGATGTCCTTGAGATTGGCAGCTCGTGGACTCTTGCCTTTCGACCGGTCTTTCCATCTTGTTTCTATCCGCGCACAGAGGTTAACTCAGATGTGGCACGGCTATGAGGCACATGCCCCGGAATCTGTGTGTGGGTGCTAATGAAATGGCAGCTCTTTCAGTTGTCAGTTTGTTAGTCCCCTGAGCAAAACGGCGTGAGCAGAGTCGTTTTCAGTGAAATGTGCTAGATTCTCTGCACGGATGGACTTCATTTTTTGTGTGAAATGGGGAGATATATCACTCAGAGGGGGTTATTATAGTTCTCAAGGATCACATATACGGTTTGGAATTACCTGTGTGTGTTTTTTTGCCCAAAGCAACCTCCGGAAAGAACCAGAAGTTCTTGCTATTATTCATTATATGCAGTAAAGTAAAGAGATGGCCCCAGTTTATAAGGAAAACTATTATATTCTCAATGCAAATCTCTTTCATCAAGTGAGTAGGAGCTATTTTGTGCGTGAAAATTTAGGTCATGCATTGTTTCAATTACAATATCATAAGTTGCTGCTGCTTTTCACAAAATTTAATTTGGTTCATGCCAGTATGATGCAGCAATGTCATCATCCTTAGATTCTTCAACAGTGTGATTGCTAAGGTTAACTAGGTTAGTCATCGTCCATACTAGTTGCTGTTCTTTAGGTGAATACGTGTGTTGTACTCTGAACAAAACTTTGATGTAATTTCGTTGCCTTCTAAGGAAATGAAATTCGGGTTTGTCCCGTGATGAAAAAAAGTAGGCTCGTACATGCTCAATTGATCTGTCAATGCACAATCGGGATAGCAACGTGGCAAGGGTGCCATACGCCCATACTGCCATCAACTTCAGTTTTGAAGGTTGATAACGGTGGGCGGGGTCACTATAGAGTACCAGAAATGAGGCCACGGAGCCACGCCATGCAGCGAAAGGAGAGGTGTGACTGGGTGTGTCGAACGTTATTTCAAAAAAGAACGTTGCTAGTCGCGGTCCCGCCGATGCTCGATCTCCGAGAGATCCAGTACCCCTGTTTTAGAAAGCTCTTTTTTTTTTCTAACTCAAGATAGATGTAACCAAACAGCAAAAGAGGCTAAAGTTTAGCCCTCCACTTTAGCTTTTGAGGCTAAAATGAAAGGCTAAACTTTAGTCCCTTGAATCGAAATAGAGCCCAAATTATTTGGCCGTGGCAAATTTGATAGCAAACCAAAACACATAGTGCTTGTACGCTCCAAGCAAATTTCTTGGAACATCAGTTGCTGGTACTGTTGATGAGGCTGCAAAAGGCGTCCAACTGGGTCCAACATCTTTCCTGAAACCCATTAATTTCTTGGGCTTCTCATATTTCTTTTTGGCCCCGAAAATGGGTGTGCTTTTCTGCGTGGCTGCTGGCTCGAGAGGCCGAATTTTCGGTAAGCCGCTTGCTGGACTTGGCGGCCGCAGAAATCTATGCCGGCTGAGATTTTTAAAACAATGTAGTCAATATATAATAGACAATTATATTTTTTGGAAACGTAAAATTAGTTGCACGGCCAGGAGTAGAAGATGCGTACCAGGTTTATGCACGTAGCAGCTTGTCAATGAGCACAATATGAGAATGAAATAGATAATGAGGGTATGTTTTTCATGGGCCTTTTCAGTAAGATGATTCGACAAAATTTCAGGCTATATGCCCAACCAGGGCCTTTGTGTGTTGAAATGAGTGAGAGAAAAGTTGATTTCTCCCTAACAAAAAAAGAGGAAAAGGGTAGAATTTTACAATTTTGGAGGTTCAGTGGCCAAGACATACTTATCAATCAATTCCCCTCCATTGCGTGCATTTGCACAGTGAGGACTGGAGCGTCAGAACATGGCCTAGCGGGCTGTTGCGTAGAGCTCAGTGACATGGTGTGGGGAGAGACAGAGAACTGAGCAATGGAGGGGAACATAAACGGTGAATGGATGGAGGTAGAAGAAACACTGCCGGTTGTACAATCCCAATACAAATGACACACTTTGATTAAATCTGAGTCACAGATTACATGCATTGATTAAATATCAATGAGATTATTTTTGGGTGATTGAGATATGGCACCGCTCTACTTATTCGTAGTTTTACAGCAACAAGTGGTTCATGCTCTGCCTCAAGCAGCAACATATATATACTGGGTGGTGAACGCGGAGCTTAGTTTGCATGGAACAGCCGCAGCGCCGTGGCCGCCGTCATCCCGCCCGGCAACTCAACGAACAGCAATATCCCGACGGTCGCGGCGGCCTCCGCCGTGCTGACGCCCATGTCCGGGAACGGCGTGAACGGGCCGGGCGGGCGCACGGCGTCCGCCTTGAGCAGCGCTTTGGACAGGTCCTCCCACCCGTTGATCTGCTTCCCCATCTGCGCGGTGATGGTGCCCCTCTTCATGGCCGCCCTGGGGTGCATCAGCGCGGCCACGAACGCCGACACGGTGGCAAACCGCGTGGCCTCGTGCACCATCAGCAGGATCACGAGCAGCGCCTCGGTCGCCCGCAGCTGCTCTTTGCCGGAGGCGAGGTCGCCCCTGGCGCGCGCGGCGAGCGCGTTGGCGGCGTCCGCCATCTGCTGCGGGCCGAGCTCGACGCCGGCGAGGCGGCGCGCGCGGCGAGGTCAGCTTGCGCGGCCGCCAGCTGCTGCGGGCTGAGCCGCTGCCGCCGGAGCGCGTCCTCGGAGAGGCGGACCATGTTGCCGAGCAGGTCGCCGTAGGAGCCGCCGAAGCCCATGTAGGTGGCGCCCGGGTGAGCTCCCACCACGTGCCGTCGCTGCTCCGGAAGCCCTCCAGGTAGAGGTTGTCGGCGCGAGTGGCCAGCGTCAGCGTGGCGGTCCGGGTCCTGAGCACGACGTGGAACCAGCGCCGTGGCGGGGGTTCCACCGGCGGCAGCACGGGGCGGTTGTGGGAGAAGTGCCTCGGGTTGGCCACCCTGCGTCGGATGCCGGCGATGAAGTCGCCGTAGTTGTCGCTGCCCTGCACGTCCAAGGTCACGGTGAAGAGCGGGTTCGTCGCCGAGGGTGGGTTGGCCGCCGCCATGGAGACAAATAAACGTATAGTATGGGATGATCGATCACAAGACGAAGAAATTGATGGGGGCTATCTGAATTAACAACACTGATACTAGGACACGCTAATGTAGGCTACTGGTCAGAGAGTAAAAAGGCCAACTCTGGTACGCGAGCGCAGCCGACTTGGTGCAATGTACCTGAGCGGATGAATAGAAGGACGAGACGTCTCTGTCCAGCAAAGTCGTAGGAATGGATTCCAGACGGTGGTGGTGGCACGCGCGGAAGCACCTAATATATTCGGCAATTCCCGACTGTTTGACTGAGATTTCTCTGAGGAACCTTCTGCCTCACTTCTGAACAGAACATTTGGTAATGCGAAAAATGCGGGGCATCCAAGCGTGTATTTTCGCAGAAGATTGGCTGGATTTCGAGTTAATGCCAGAAGACTTTGGGATGGCGACGCGATTAGGACTCTCGAGACCGTGCTGGCCTTATCCATCCCCTCATCGCCCGCGAGCAGGGTGGTAATGCATTCTTCATACGGTAAATCATCACGCGACCGGTCGCGCGGTCGCGACGCCGCCGTTCGTCTTCTCCGGCGCCGGGCACCACCAGGTTAGGGCCCGGGGTTATCTGGGGCTCCGGTCGTCGCCGGATCTAGAAGAAGGGCTCCGGGGGGGAGGGGGCGGGGGCGACTGGCGCTGGGCGGAGGCGGAGGTGGCCGAGAGGCCGCCGGAGCGGGCGGTGGGAGACGGTCGGTGGGCGGTGCCGGCGGCGGGGGAGGAGACGAGGGAGAGGAGACGGCGGCTGGCGAGGTTAGCGTGGCCGCGGCGGAGGCCGCCGGAGTCAAGGGAGGTGCGGGCGGTGGTCACTGTAGCACTTTTCGTTTGTTTGTGGTAATCATTGTCCTACCATGACCTAACTAGGCTCAAATGATTCGTCTCGTCGTGTACATGAAAACGATGCAATTAATTTTTTATTTACCCACGTTTAGTGCTCCATGCATGAGGAGAGAGATTTGATGTGATAGGTGAATAGTGAAGTTACAAATTTTGAAACTTTGATGTGATAAGTTGATTTTGGAATGATTTACACCAGGTAACACTTTCATGCCTTGCAGAAAATGCATGCATCACTACTTAATGTGCCCAATGGGCTACATTGTTGTACTCGCATCATTGGTGCTAGAAATGAAGGTAGAAGAATGGAAAACATGATTTTGCCAACACCTATGTCTGTATAGCATGGACCGCTTTTTTTTTTTGCGGGTAGCATGGACCACAAAGTGATGAACCATGAATCAGAAATTTTAATCTTTAGCACTGTATATGGGGAAGATGGGGAGCAATAGCACAAGCGCACATAAGCTGTGAGCATGAAGGATTCCAAAAGCAGTGTAAAACTAAAGGCGTGTGTGCATGAATCAGACAAATGAACCAGGCCCAATTTTCTGCATTCTAGTTTTAGTGGCCCAATGCACATTGTTTATGGAACCTAACTTTCAGTATCTGGATGAAGATAGAGATAGCTGTATCAGTAGCTTGCCAAAGAGGCAAAAAAAAGTTAGATAGATGTAAAAATTTAGCATAAATATATAAAAGGATAAGTCATAAATAAAGTACTTTGATGATAAAGTAAGTCACAAATAAAATGAATAATACTTACATATTTTTTTAATAAAACCAATGATCAAACATTATAGACAAATATTAATTATAAATAGTAATTAGAAAGAGAGATAGTATATTAATCTAAAATAATGTGAACACACCAACTATGTTTATTTACCTGGACAGAATGCAAAACATCATGATAAGAGATGTGTAGAATAGAAAACACAATTGGCTGGCATCGCATGGCGGGACTGGGTGGCGTCCAAATCATTGTTGTTCCTGCCTACAAGTTGATGTTGTCATCCTCGTCGTCGTCGTCGTAGTCAGGCTCATGGTCCTCCAGCACCCATCTCCCGTCGGCCCCCTTCACCATGTTCTTGTTGTGGTGCACCTTCCAGCCCACGGGCACGGGGTACTCGTCGGCGAGGCAGTCGTCGAACTTGTTCACCAGCGCGACGTCCCGGTCCACCACCAGCTCGAACCCGCCGCCGCCGCCGCCCTGCCACCCGGCGACGCCGTGCAGGTGCACCTCGAGGTCGTGCGACTGCGACTCGCTGCCGTGGGGCTTGAGGAACGGCGACCGGCGCGTGTCGATGAGCAGCTCGACGCCCACGTCGGCGTAGCCCACCGGCGGGTAGTGCGGGATGCGGTCGGGCTTGTTCCGGACGCGGAGCATCCGGAGGCCCGGGAGGCGGTGGAAGACGTCTCGGAAGTCGCGGTCCCCCGTGCGCGGGCTGCCGAACACCACGGCGGTGACCGGGGCGCGGCGGCTGTCAAAGCCCGGGGGCTTGTTGTAGGCGTTGGCGACGATGTCGGCGGCGTTGAGCGTGGCAAGGGTGGCGCCCAGGCTGTGGCCGACGACGGTGATGCTCGTCTCCTCGTCCTTGTATTTGTCCATTAGCCTTGCGATCTCTGTCAACACCTGCTCGCATAATAACTTATTGCCGAGTACTATATTCAGAAAAAAGAAATGGAAGATAGGAGATAATATCCAATTCTAATCTAGTCTGACAAACTCTATAATAATTGCTTAGAGTAAATCTAGATGGGTGTTCACTGAGGAGTAAAAGTGTAAAACACAAAGTTATTCAGACAACTGCCACATATCAAAGCACACCAATTCCAGCTTCCATCCCCCTTTACCTCACCTCACCTCACCTCACCGCAACCTTTCTCAATCATCCATCACTTTAAACATTGATAATCATAGTACTGCACCACTGCTGCTGATGCTACCCGGTTACCCCTTCTTTTGGGCACTGGCTACATTCTCCTGTAAGATTGACATGCATTGTCTCTTCCTCACAGTCAATAGCACCTAGTCTCTCTATCTCTCAAAAAGATAGGAGTCAATAGCATCGCATCTTCAGTTTCGATCCTTCACCACAAGTGTCACCATTCTATTTTTCTATATCTCCATCAAGCTACATCCATCCAATGTCTTGATTCAAACCCCCACACCAATGTCCTCCTCTGGTTGCTCTGTTATCACCTATTCACCCACACTATCCGGCTTAACATGTCATTCTTGCATTGAGAATATCTCATAGTACTACTAATCGAGGGCCGACTGTCGCACAAAAACTTTTCAGATTCTGTACAGTATTCACGGAGGACAGCTATCCCCCGCGGTTGCTATTGCAGGTGAATTGCGTGTTGCTACAGTGACATGTTTGGAAAAAGGACCATTATTGGACGGCCGAGGTTGACAGCTGGCGCTACCAAAATCACAGTTAGTTATCTCACCAAAAGTAAGCATTACCAGGACATTCTGCCTTTATGCCAAAAAAAATCTGTTTCTTTTCTTCCTCTTAATGAAATACGTGCTAAGGCACGGTCGCGAAAAAAATCTGTTTCTTTTCCTTTTTAACTCCAAGCAATGCCCTTCTGAGAAAAGAAGAGGGAAAAACAGCAAACGGTTTTGAATTTTGTGTGAAGATTGCAGGTCTTGTAGTGTTATAAAATATGAATCTTATGGAGCTGCTATAGCATTTGAAATGTTGGAACTTGTTGGGAGCCTATACCGGCAGGATTAAACCGACTGAGATCCCCACCCCTTGTATAGTTTAAAATTGTATGTCTGAGATCAGTATGAATCTGTGATCTAAGAGGAATACTATATACCTAGAATCACAACTGATGTTGAATTTTGTGGAAGAAAGCAAGTTGCAATGTGTAACAGAATGAATTTGCCAAGAATCCCTCAAATATTCATAACAATTTATTCAGTTGTCACGGTCATCAAGTTGCTTTGCGTAGACACCTGATGCACTAACATCTCAGGCAGTGTTTGATTGTTCTTATCAGTTAATTTGCTCAAAGAACTTGTACTTAAAGGTAAATCATCATTCTCGCTACTCAACAAGGACATAAATGATGCAACCATACCAACATCGATCCACCGGAACATCTTCGAGGACTCTAGAAAGCTAGATCATCACACCTTATGTGGATGATGCAAGCTTTAAGCCAAGCAAAACCCCTGTCATGCTGAGATAACTTGCAATGCATACAAGGGCCGAAAGTTGTTGAGATCATAAAAAATTATAGTTTAGGACCAGGTAGTATATATATACGACCAACTTCATCACCTAGATATATATGTTTTGTTACCCAGCTCGTCAACTGTAAATTTTCACCGGGTTAAGACAGTAAATATATACTCCCTCCGTTCCAAATTATTGGTCGTTTTGACAAATCTAGATTCATAGTTAGTAGTATGTATCTACATACATATGTAGATACATACTACTAACTATGAATCTAGATTTGCCAAAACGACTTATAATTTGGAACGGAGGAAGTACATGTTGCAATTGTCTCCTCTCTTGAATTGAAACAACAGCGTTTAGTTGTAGTCAGCTGCACGAGCATCAGAAAAACAGTACTTGTTTTCAGTGCTTTTCTTACAAAAGGCAGTGATCTTCCCCGGAAAAAAAATCATTTAAGTGGAAAATGAACTAGAAAAAACCGAATGCAGAAAACCATAAAGGCATAAACCCTCCTTAAGAGCCTATTGGGATCAATGGATATGAACCACAATAAAACAAGATGTAACAGTACTAGTTGTAGTCTTGCTACACACAATGACACAAGCGATGAGTCTCAGAGCCTGACTGGACAGTAAAAAGAAGAAGGCTGAGCACACAGACCTGCATCCTGGCGCTCTGCTTGCTCAGCTTGGAGCTCTCGTCCGCCGACGTGTACAGCGACAGGTACCCGCGGTGCACCGACGGGTCGGAGCCGTCGGCGCCCTCGGGCCCGAGGATCCCCGCCGCCGAGGCGAGCGCCAGCTTGAGGTCGGCCACCCACTCGAGCGCGCGCTGCGTGCCGCGCCACGCCAGGACGATGTCCCTGCGCCCGAGCGCGGCGGCGCCCTCGTCCGTGGCCACCGCCACGTACCCCATCCAGTTGCACTCCCTGGCGCGGCCCTGCCGGCAGAGCGGCCGGAGCAGCGCCTCGCCGCGCACCTCGGCGCTCGCCGTGGCGTAGACGTACCGCGTCGCCGCGTACCACCCGGGGTGGGACACGTCGACGCGCCGGAACATGTCGCCGCGGCGGTACCGGCACATCCCGGCGTTCGGGGACCGGCGCTCGCCGATGAACGCCTCGTACGTGGCCATGATCATCTCGCCGTAGGCGATGAGGCAGTGCCGGAGGCCGACGTCCAGCGGGTCCAGCAGGCCCTCCCAGTGTTCGCTGCCGTGAAGCTCCCGCCACCGCCCGGCCATGTCGCCGGGGAACATTGTCACTGCGCAGTGTGGCTGTCGATCTGAACTCTGAATTCTGAAAGGTGAAAGCTGCAGTGCGCTGCCTCCCTTTGGACAACCTGTGTGGTACTGCAAGGTTAGGTTGACGTCGGAGGTAACTTAGGTGTAAAGCGGAACATTCTTTTGCTCACATGGCACATGACAGTGGCCATGGCCAGTGGGCTTGGAAAGAATTCAAGGATCTAGAGCAAACTGGGATCTGTCGCTGTATAAAGTGTCCTGTAATACGTTGCCGACTGGTCGGACTGATTATCTGAAATTATCATGGGCCATGCATTGATCTTCAGATGGATCGTTGAATTGATGCCTAGTTTCTGGACTAAGTTGCAGTCTACGCCCACAGGCCAAGAAAAATGACGCGGCGTATTCAAGAAAACAACTTTTCAGAAAGAGAGGATTGAACAGCAGTTCTGGATCTATCGTAGATTCATACCAACAGGCAACAACTGCATCAACTTGGAGACGAAAGGAAATGAGATCAGCAGGCCTGTTGTAGGAGATTTTTTTATCGCAAAAAGATGCATGCGGAAACAATAAAATAAGGTAATAAAAACTGTACAGCAGCAGGGGGTGGTTAATGCCTAATGCCCTAACTCAATCGACCAATCCAACACTGGGAAGGTGATCACCTCCGGTTTGGAAGAAGCTTTGGGGAGAATTGGCAGCCTGTCAAAGCCACCTCGCCGGAGCCAGCGCTACGCCAAGGGAAGGTGTTGATTGCCGGTGATGCTGATCCATATCAGTAGTTCATGGCAGATGCCAACTTGAGACCAAAGAGAGAGAGAGAGAGAGAGAGAGAGAGAGATGTTCAGATCCGGGAGACGGGGCCCATCGGAACAATGAGAAGGTTTTATTGGTCGCTACCTTTTTTCCTTTTCCTTAAATCCCACTTAGGTTTGAAGTTCTTTCATAAAAAAAAGGTTCGAAGTTTTCCCCTTTATGGTCTTGTATCCGCTTTTTCCACAAATTCAATACATTAAAAAAATAGAAATACATTACGCAATCACATTAATTATATTATTAAAGGATGAATAGGTTTGGACTTTGAAACTTTTCAGATTTAGTAAGCCTTAGTTTTGCCAAGCATGTCCATTTATGGAAATACGTAGTAAGAGAGAGAGAGAAATGTGGTAGGAGGGTCTAGCACCACTTATCCATGAGAAGATTTTTTGCTAGAACAGGATTCACAACGAAAATCGAAGCACAGATCAACAATTCAACACTTTATTTCTTCTCAAGGATTTGCTCAACATTTAATGTAGACTTCATTATACAAAACATAAAGTTAATAAGACTCATGATTTTGAATACAGAAATTTGTCAATACAATTTCAAACATAATAAGAAGCATTTCTTTAGTGTTAAACAGCCATGGACACACAATGTAATTTTCTCTATTTTGCCTCTACAGCTCGTCAATTGTAACTTGTCCTAATGAGATAATCACATCTGTCAAACCATCAAGCACAGCTGACCCTGTAACAAACTGATAAATGATGAGCTGCCACTGCCAGGCTACATCAGTCATCATCCTCATGGTCGGCCAGATGCCACCGGCCATCCTTGCCTTTCACCATACCTTTGTTCTGTACCACCCACCATGATGATGGAATTGAATACTCATTCTTCAGTGCATCTTCATGTTTGTTCACCAAGGCAATGTCTCGATCAACCAACAACTTGAACCCTCCACTGCTCCCCTGCGTCCCTGCAACACCATGCATGTAGCACTCCATGTCATGCCAAGTTAAGGGGTTTCCAGGGGCCTTCAGGTAGGGCGATTCCCCTGTGTCAATCATTAGCTCTGTACCAACATCATTGTATCCTAGCTTTGGCCATTTTGGGACCACATCAGAAGAGTTTCGAACTCGGAGCAACCTCAGATCTGCTGCACTGTCAAATGCTTCCTGAAAGTCGGGATTGCCGACTCTAGGGCTTCCAAAGACAAACGCAGACACGGGGCAGCTCTTGTTGTAGCCATTAGAGACGATGTCAATGGCGTTGATGGTGGCAAGTGCTGCCCCAAGGCTGTGACCTGTTATGGTGATGCTAGTCTCCTCGTTCTTGTATAAATCCTGTATCCTTTTGACCTCATTCAAGTATTCAACACCTGCTAATTTTTTGTTAGTTTGATCAACACAGATTTATTCTATTTTCTAATAAATGATGAGCAAAATGAAGGAGCTACACCAGATATGGACGAGTCAAGGAGAAAATGATGCGTACATGGATAGCACTATTCAAGATCTAGTTTGTAAAAATAAGTCCAAACTTTATGTTTTCATTTCAGTAATTGTGCCATAATCATCTTTTTGCAGGCTAAGCTCCATATGGTTCACGAGTGGGAGATGCTTACCTAGTGGTAAGGTGGAATATAACTCCACCAGAAAAACCGGTGGGATCTTTTTCTTGTATCTTTTCAAAAACCTGCTAGGAGTTTTGGCATTCTCTAAAGGAAAAGAAACCCAAGTCAATAATGGTCAGGAGCTTAAAAACCTCCCCATGACTAGGCCATTGAAGTATTGGACTGTTCCCCTAGTGGAAATTGGAAGTTTGTTTCCTGTCAAGAAACTTCTACTGATTTCTTTATCATACATCGAACCAAACTACTTCTAAACAAAAAGGTGCATTGCTGCAATGGGATTTATTTGTTGCCACCATGATGAGTTCCCACTCCCAGCGGTGAAGGGCAACTACACCACCCGTGTCCAATCTGCAAGGTGGCAGAGTGGGTGGTTTACCTAATTCAAAAGGAAAAAAAAATCATTGCGCTCATGTCCAAGAAACCTGAAGAGTACTTCTGAAACACCGCTGCTCAACTAGAGAGCAGCTGACTACTTCAAAAGGGAAAGCTGTGTTTGAGTGCACACAAAACCATGCTATTTTAATTAAATATTATATTATTCTTTGCAAATATCACTTTGTTCTTTACTTGAATTCTAATGAAAGAAAAGATTGCTACACTTCAAGCATATACAAGATTGCAAATAATATTCCACTCTAGTACTTCACAACTTTCTGTTAACTTGCCCACAGGTTGCTACAGCCTTCCATAGAAACACGAGACAATTTATATTGGTTTCGGAATATTCAAGAGCTTGAATGAGTTACCTGATCTCTTGCGCTCTCTTGGTTATATTGCGATCCTGAATCAGCAGTTGTGTAGACAGAAAGCCACCCTCCATGCACACAGGGGTTAATTGCACTGCCTGGAAGAACTATCTCTGAAGCAGGCACCAAGGAAATATCAAGATCATCCATCCACTCTACCATCCGTATTGTCCCACGCCATGCCACCACCAAATCCCGCCTTCCAAGCACTTCCTTACCCTCGTCTGTAGCTACTGCAACAAACCCCATCCAATTTGACCGCCTGCTCCATGCAGCCTTTGACAGAGACTTAACCATGAATCCGTCAGGCAAGCTGACTGTACACATTGCATATATGAACTTCGTAATCTCGTACAATTCTGGGTTTGATACATCCACCCTGCTGAGAAAATCTCTTCGGTTGAAGAGGCAAGACCCAGCATACCTTGATCTCCTCTCTCTGTTTAGCCCAGTATAGGCTGCCTGGGAGAGCTCACCGTAGTTGATGATGTTCCTCCGGAGGTCGATGTCAAGGGGATCAAGTAACCCCTTCCAATAATTCAAGCCATTTAGTTCTCTCCACCTTCTGGCCACGTTTCCAATCCCTCTTACCAGGCTCATCTTTGCTGTGTGAGCTTCTCTTTCTCTTTCTTGGTTTTTAACTAGCCACAAGAGCTCAGAATTTCATGCTCCACCTGCATATATATAGGTACAATGATAGGCACTAGCTTGTCGATCAGATTTGCAGTTCAATATGCATGAAGAATAGGAGATACCCTGTCATTCTCACTCTATCAATCTGCTGGCCAACTTGGGCAATATACAACCTGGATTTCAAAGCATAGAGAAACTTGCAAGGATCAAATAATGACTGAAAGAGAAATCCACCATTATCTTCATGCCAACTTGCACTAGCTAGAGAAAGTAGGGAAGGAAACAATGTGCAGCCAACATATCTTTGTGTGCTTCTTAAGATAGGCATTCACCTTCTAGGACCAGCAGACAACTTTGGACCATGTCTAATGCGCAGGGAATAGATCCAGCCAAAGTGGCAGGGTGGTCTTTGGGCATTGTCCAAAGTATACACCCTTCAAATCATGCAGATAACAAAAACACTTGACAGTAAAAATTTTACTAATCATGCTGGTTAAATATCCCCTCTAGTCACATCGTCACAAATAAGCGACTTTTGAAAATCGATGGAGTCTCCAAACAAATTTGACTGCTAATTTTTGTTACAACTTATTTATAACACATAGCAAAAGTATACCATTATGAAGCTATTTTTCAATGCAAAATCTACACATACCGTTTAAAATGTCCAAACTTAACACATGAAAGGTAATTTGACTTCAGACAACTCAAAAGCATCACTTATTTGTCACCGGAGGGAGTATATATGTACACTTGTAACTATCTTTTTACCAGAGAAGGCCCAAACAATGTCTGAAAAATTCTGTTCAGAAAGGCATGATATAGCCACCAACTCACTAGCCACTTTTATTGACCATACATACAGTACAGACACAGGGGAAGAACGATTACCTTAAGATTCACTCCATCCCACCCAAGATTTCATCCATTTTAGGTTAAGACATGTCTAGCTGGTTTCAAGGTTTTTAATTTTAGCAGTTCTCTTTCTGGAGAACCTTATTGTACAATAATAGAAAATTAAAATAATATATGGTAATGCCATAGTTACAACTCGTTAGCATACCTGTCATTTCCAAAGTATATTTCAATTTCAATGAAATATTAGTATCAACTATTGAATTTTGACCAAACAAACATACTTCCTCCGATCACAAATATAAGTTGATCTTACATAAACACGGTTTTCAATGTCACTTTGACCAGAAATATCCACAAAAATATATTGTCATAAATGGAAAGAGTTTTATCAAAGTATTTTTTTCATAATGAATCTGTAATGCCTTTGTTATCAATGTATATAAAATTTTAGATGCTGATAGTAAAAGGTTTGAATTAGGATAAACCAAGAAGAACTTATATTTGTGAGTGGAGGAAGTAATTAAGTGCCTCAAAAGCAACTAATCTATTCTGTACGGTTAAAAAAATCAAGGAATCATCTACAATTCACAGCAATATTCCCTTATTTTTTTAATAAAGTGAGTCCCAACTATTGTGATAGAGAAGAATTGAGGAACATAAATAAATTGTACCCTAACTTAAAAAATAAGCCATGCACAAGGAAGCAACATAATGTTGTATAAAGTTTTGTAAGTCTTTGGCCTTGTACAATTTTCTTTCTTCTACTCCATGAAATGATGTCTCTTGCCCATTTGAGAAGAAAACAAAGTATCGTGGGAGCTCATTCATCACCACTCAGATCATTAAACTGTAATTGATGATAAGCACAAAATACCCTGTGTGAGCACCATTATTACATGACCATGTCCATGTCTGATCCCTTCAGTTCTGCATTAAAGGTCCACCTTCAATTCAAAAGGATCAATATTTTTGTAGTTTCGCTTAACTGTCAAAGTGGTTAGTTCTGTTCAGTTTAAGGATGTGTTCTATAAACATACTTTGACCTTGCCTCTAAGCAGAATGGGATAATCATTACACACTAACAAGTGAATTGTGAAACATATGAGGCTATGAGAATGTAAATTGAGAAACATGCACTATTAAATTGGTGCCGTAATTTACTACCACAGGTTATAGCTTTTCAGGCAGCTACATACCTAGGAATCTTGTTTGGCAATTGGCAATACTGCACTTGCTACTTCCAAATGCGTGTTCTAGGATATTGAGCAGAAGCCTCAGTGCCATGTGGACCCTAAGGTACAAGATTGCATCCCATGCCCAATGTTTATACTTCTCCAAAATACTCTGAACTGTTGCAGTTTCCCACGAAATAGAAAATTTGACTATCAAATTTCAACTATGTGAAACTCACATAACAACAGCCACTTTGTTGTTGTATCAGCCACTGAACGCATATAGACCCTTTTACTGAGGTAACATAGGTTTACCTTCTAGATGTATCCATATAGAGCAAACTTTTTAAGAACACATGGAAGCGAATGTACTGGTCAATTACCAGAAATCCCCACAAGAGCACATCCCATCTTCAAATTGATGGAACCGGCGATTATCCCTGAGCACCACAACCCTTCCTGTACACTTAGTTAGATACTTAATTGCACTGTGGCAATCATCACACACACGCAAGTTCTTCATAACTCGGATTGGCACACCTTCTGGAACAATTAGAAGACCTAACCCTATTGCCAGCCGTTCACTGTGATACCTCACTGTCGCTCGCTTCTCATCTCCATCTACATCCTTAACAATTACACTAGTGTCTGCCACATAACCAGCTGCCTCCATCTTCTCACCAACTTTCTCTAGCACCCTGTAAATTTCCTCGCTTCTTTGGTGTCTCCTGCAGTTTGATACAAACGTATGCACCTCCCCTGCAGCCTCCAGCCAGCTAAGTCCAGTTTCTTTCCGTACACCTGCATCACGCATTGCTTTCCTAGCAAGTGCTGCATCAATATGCCTTCCTGCAGCTGCGTATGTGCTTGACAAGAGCATATGCGCGCCAGAGCTCCGAGACCCAGTATCAAAAAGCCTCTTTGCAGCAATTGCTGCAGTGTCAGCATCCTTAAACATACGGCATGCCATGAGGAGTGCACCCCAAACAGACTCGGGTGGTTCCATGGGCATAGACTCAATAAGGTCAAATGCTTCCTTTATACGCCCTACACGACCAAGCAGGTCAACCATTGAAGCATAATGTTCAGACTGTGGCTCAATGCCGTACTCTTTCATAAGGGCGAAATATCTCTTCCCTTCATCAACAAGACCAGCATGGCTACAAGCATTGAGCAAGCACAGGAAGGTAATGTGGTTGGGCCGGAACCCAGCATTCTGCATCCCCATAAATCTCTCAAATGCCGCCGATGTATGCCCGTGCTGAGCAGATGCAATTAGCACTGCATTCCAAATGCCAAGGTTCTTCTCAGGTGCTTCACTAAAGACCCGGTAGGCACACTCCACAAGCCCACACTTTGAGTAAAGCGAAACAAGTGAGCTACCCACAAAGGGTGACACATCAAGCGCTGTCTTTATAGCTCTGGCGTGCACCTGGGCTCCAAAGTCAAAGAGTGTCGCTGCAGCACATACACGGATGATGCACGAAACTGTGAAGTCATTCACTGGCACAGCCTCCTCAAGTGCCAAGCGGAAGATTCCCATTGCTGCAGGGTGCATCCCAGCGTCAGCATACCCACAGATGAGTGCGGACCAAGAGACAACATTCCGCTCCGGCATTTCATCGAACAACCGGCGGGCGTCAGCAAGGTGGCCGCACTTGGCATACATGTCGAGGACCGCTGACCCGACAAACACGTCGCCCGCGAACGGCGTCTTGGCGGCGAGACCGTGGAGCGCGTGAGGGGCGAGCGGCGGGCGCGACGAGGTCTCGGCGGCGGCGACGGCCTTCGCGGCCGAGGGGATGGAGCGGTCGGTGGCGGGGACTCCCGCGGCGAGCATGCGGCGGAACGCGTCGAAGGCGGCGGCGGGGAGGCCGTTCTGGGAGAAGGAGGAGATGAGGGAAGACCACGCCGCGGGCGAGGGCGGGGAGGGGAGGTCGAGGAAGGCGCGGTGGGAGAGGTCCGGGAGCGCGCAACGCGCGTAGAAGGTGAGGAGGTGGTGCGCGAGCAGCGCGTGGGAGGAGGCAGTGGCTGGGAGGTGGCCGGCCTTGAGGAGGTGGCCATGGAGCTGCTGGCCCTTGGGGAGCGCGCGGGCGGCGGAGAGCGCGACGAGGAGCTCGGCAAGCGTGCGTGCGAAGGCAGGCAGCGCCGCGCCAGGCGGCGGCAGCGGCAGCGGCAGCGGCGCGTGCATCGCGGTCGCGGGCTTCAGCCTGCAGGGGACTAATTGAAGTAAGAAGTCTCCCCTCTGTCGCGGGGGATTGAAATATTTTGGTGTTTGGTCTGGGCCAGCGTAAAGAGTGTTCAGTTCGTTCTGCACGACGATGCTACTGGACTAGTTCGGCCCGGTCTGCCAATGCTTCAGGGGCTGAGATAGACTTTGGAGCCCAACAAACCTATATTTTTAGAGACAGAAAGAACATAGGCTATTCCCTAAGGAATTTGCATTTTTTTATGAATTTGCATTCAGTAGGTCACCTCAGCTATGTATCATCCAGAAAATCAGCAACCTTTATATTTCTGTAAATCAACAACCTTTATTTTTGCGGGGTATCAATTCTGAAAATCACCTCTACTATGGCAAAAGCTTTACAAATCTAAGTTGCAACAAAGAACCAATATCCCCGCAGGCCCATCTTATAGGTTCTTTGCTGCAGCATGAAAATTCTAGCAGCTTCTTAGCAACGGCGGATTGGCGAAAGGCCCCTCGAGCACCCCGTGGGCGATGACCTCATATGCCTTTTCCGTCATGTGCATGCCGTCCCAGCTAGCGAAGCCTCTCGGGTCACCCCAGATCCTGGCCATCTTGTTGCACAATCTGCCATCGTGGTATGGCGGATTATCGCCGCCGCAACACGCGGTGAGGGGGTTGCCAATGCCGAACCTATGCGGGTCCCGGATGAACTCCATGGCGGCGCCGTAGTAGTCGGCATAGATGAGCTTTACACCTGGGTTCTGCGCGCCGAGCTGGTCGACGAGGCCGTGCAATGCCCCGTTGTGCCTCTGAGAGAAGTCGTTGAACCACCGGAGGCACCCATATTCATCATAGTCCATGGGATTGCCGCTTCTGTGGAAGCTGAGAAATGACGGCACGCACCCGATGGGGAAGTTGTTCGGGATCAGGATCACCTTCGCACCCATGCCTATGAGCTCCTGCACAATATAATGCATGCACGATCTTTTAAAATGGCTGGAAAAGGAAATACACGTGATCTAATTAGGATGATGATTGATGAGTATGTAAGTAGGTACCTGGATGGAAGAGCCTATTGTTGCCATGATGTCTGGGATGAACTGGGCGGCTTCCTCACGAGGCTTAAGGCCATTGAACCAGAAGTTGTAGTCGTTGCCACCGATCTCGCCCATCATGATGAGAGACTTGCCTAAGATCTGCCTCTTGGAATCTGATGAATAATTCGTGCAATGGATAATCAACCATATGAACTCATGCATCAGACACAGTGTATGGAATAAAATATAATAGTTACCATCCCCGGGAGCAATCCGCTGCATCAGATCTCTGAACCACCCCATCTGCATGCGCAAGTGACACCACATTGGTACTTGGTGGTCCCACTTGTGGTAGTAATCGGGCGGCATCGCCGTGGATCCAAACACCGCGAAGTTAGCGCCAGTTGGGAACAAACCCGTGTCCTTCTCTGGTAGGTTTGGTGGTAGCAATGGCGGCTGGAGTGCTTGAGCTGAAACAAAATGCATGGTGGTGAACACTTGTCCTAAGCAATGTATATTTCAGACTAGTCATTGTGGTACTTACCATAGAAATCAACAAGAACACGGCCGTCAGAGACGCGGCCAGTGCCCCGTCTGAAGTATGTCATGCCAAAAGGGAACTCCATTAACTCGCCCTTGCCTCCCGCGAAGTTGCCGGTGTCGATGATGGAGTCGCCGAAGCTGAAGATACGCTTGTAGCAGCCACACAGCCCCACAGGAGCACTGAGCAGGAGGACGACGGAGACAAACAAGATGTGCATGTATGCTGAATAGTGTTGGCAGCTGAAACTCACCATCTCTGAACAGTAAGCTACTGCTCTCGTTTTGCACTTCTTTGGATGCCCCCTTGGACGACCTTTTATAGCAGTCTTGAGTAGTGAACCAGTCACAATGTTGTGAGATACTAATATGCTATCTAGTACTATATCCCATTACTGTACAAATAAACGATTGTATCCTTTTTAAGAAAGGAAAATCTGTTGAGTATGTGCTTGAATCTAAATATGAATGCACCACTAAAGTTTTAGGAGAAAGAATTAAATGGTCATTAGAGTTTATGGAACATTTCTAGATGTGTATGATCTGGAAAATCTGAAAGATATAACATGATATGCTATGGATACTTCTTTTTTTTTAAAAGAAGATTACCTATGGAGCACATGCATGCACGTGTTAAAAATAACTCTAGAAGATATATACATATATCAATATTGACGTACAAAAGATATGTATATATATATACTAGTCCAAAACAAGAAATGGATACGCATTCCTTTTATTTTAAAAAAATCTATAAGATAGCCTAGGATCATGCATGGACCTAAAGTGAATCCATATGTAAAAAATTAAAGTAGAGATTTAATGCTCACTACCATTCGTGGAATATGGAATATCTTTGTCCAGTCTCTGGCCATACTATGAAGAATTAATTGGAAGAAATCCTGATATGGAATCAAAGCATGCATGTAGGGGCTGGAAAATAGTTTCAGAAGATATTCATCTATTGGCGGTGACATGGAGAAAGACCAAAGTTGATTCTGAACACAATACTGTCGTTAATTAGCTATGTTTGCCAGCAAGATTTTTGAAAACCAGAGCAGTTCCCACGGAATAATGTTTCAGTTTACAAGGCATGAAATTAAATGCAAACAAATCTAATTAGAAACAAAAACAAAACTAGTTCGAATGCAACTTTCTACTTGATGAATTTTTCTTTCAATGCGGAAATGAGGAAATCCCCATAGAAAACTCTTAAATGGAATATCATCCAAATATGATTCTTACCAAAAACAAAATTGAACTTTGAAATCAAAAGGAACTTTGCAATACAAAGTTTGGTTTCCAGTTAAGAAACTGGACTTCCAAACCTTTCAAAACATAATGCTAGGACCGTGCTGAATTCTCAACATATTATTTGGCAAACTACTCATGGATTCGTTTACCTTTCTTGTAGAGCAGTGTTATCCTAAAAAACACATGGTGTGGAACTAGGTTGGAGCCCTAGTGGCGGTGGCCACCGGCGAATTCTTGGGCGCCATTTGCTATACACATACATGCAAGTTGCGGCTCAGGAAGATGTGAAGATGTACTGCTTGCCTCCCTAGAGTTATTCGTCATGACCATTCTTTGGTCTAGACATGATGTGCTAGTGTACTTTGGAGGAGTTGAGAAGAAGGCGAAAGGGATGGGAGAAAGTTATACTAATGTGGTGGGTCATATGGGCTCAATAGCATGGATACTTATTCAGTTATTCTCACCCAAAGCGCGGAAGTGCATGCACACTCCATATGACGTAGGGCGGCATTGCTGCTATAAGATATACTTATAATACTTGTACAAATTTAAACATCAATTAAGTTTCATTGTTAACTATTTTATAAATATATGAATAATTTTGCCGTCAGCTAAACCAATGCAGATCGATAAGACGACAATACTGCTATATAATATTATCAAAATACTATTCAATTCTAGCAATGAGGATGGCAATGTGCATCTTCTCAGCCATGTGAAAGTCCTCCGGTTTGCGCAAATTCCGTGGTACTATCCATTGTTGTTGGAGCAAACCACTAGAGGATTGTCGATTTCTGCCATACCCTTATAGAGAAGAGGCAGAGTGAACATCACTAAGGTGTATGGATAGGGGAATGGTCACACTCACCGCCATTATCATACATTCATGCTACTATATCTCTTAAGGTCTGTTGTTGCGCTTCCTCTGTTTCAGCCAGTCCAACATATGTGCTACCCTCTATTAGATTCTGCGTATGAATGTAAGCAGCACATTAACCACATGATCTTTACATAACCAACACATAATGAATCTCTAATGTCGAAAACTTATCTAATCATTACCAGCATTAGCGGAAGCCATCTTAGATGCTCGAGCCATAGAGGACGTAGTCGTTTTTGTTGATGTAGCGGCCGCAGCAGAATAGCGGTGCCCCTCCGGGCGATAGTGGCACTACCGTGGATGAGGGCAAGAGCTTCTGCTCCCCTCCAGCACCCTCAGCAACTGAGTTAATGGTGTCTAATCATGAGACTGACTAATGGCGTGATTAGTGAATAGTCACCCCTCATTCTTAGGCAGAGCCTTGTCCTTAGATGGAAAACTTATTTGGGCCCACTGTTGGCACTCCTTACGGCCTACAGATAAATCCGCAAGCGAACGGATACCGATGTAGCTTTCACCCGGGAGTATTCCAAGGTATCAATTTTCCACGGAGAACGAGAAGTGTACTAATTCTAAACTAAGTTGTCCTAGGTAGATGGAATGGAGTGAATGGTATGGATGAGGTGGATGACAACAACAAAGAGAGAAGAGGAGTGATAGGAGGGTAGAGAGGGTACGAGTCTGATAGAGGTATTCTACTGATTGATCGAGCAGATTAGAGGATACAGATAGATACTTGCTTCGGGACAAGGGAACCGGTGACACACAGAAAGGGATGAGAAGGGGTGCCACTATTTCCCGGCTGGGGGGATCCTACGGACCGGAACTAACGTGATGGGCTACAAAGACCGGAAGGGCTGTCACCACCTTACGGCTACCACCTCCGTTGCGACGGGAATAAACTAAGTTAGTCTCAAGTATAGGCACCGCGCCTACACTAATCGACTAATACTTATCTACTGCAGAAAGATAAGCACCCAAGCTAAGCAACCAGTATACAATTATACCAATCAACTAAGCATTGAACGAAGAACCAGCAAGTAAATAGAAGTAAGAACTGAATGCTCAATTAATCAGAGAGAGATACAAGAGTTACCAGACACAACCCGGATGTCACTCGAAGCAGAGCCGCATCCGTAGAGGTACAGTGGGAAGAGGGGCCGACACTCCGGCTCCTCTCCGGGACGCTCACCTCTCCTCTCTCCCTATGTCTACTGATACAAGTGGCGTAACTTCGCAACGCCTACTCTCTTGTGTTGTGTGTTGATGCAGGTGAAGGAGGGCTCTATTTATAGTGGAACCAAGGCGGTGGAGCTAGAGCAGGCGCCAAGGAAGCTCAAGGCGGTTCCGGCTGATTCGGCCGAACTTGCCGGTTCGGGCGAACCGAGCAGTTCGGGCGAACCGAGCAGTTCGGGCGAACCGAGCAGTTCGGGCGAACTGCCAAGTGGCACCGCCTTGGTGCTGAGGCGGCTCAGGGTCGGTGCAGCACTTGGGGGTGGTTCGGCCGATTTGGTGGGTTCGGCCGAACTGATGAATTTGGCCACACCGGGCTTTTGGCCCAGTAGTGCTCCCCTGCACCCCCTCTCCCTCCTGGACCTTCTGGGTTGCTTCATCTTGATGGGCTTCGTGTAGTTTTGGGCCCAGAGGTGATGTGGCGGTGGTTCACTTGTCGTTCTTGGTCACTGCTTGGTTGTCGGTGATGTGGACGGCCTCCCGATCGTGCTCTGAATTGGGTACGACTAAGGGGGGTACTCGGCCGAATTGTGTCATTCGGCCAATTCGGTAATTTCTGGCCCCAATAGCACGTGTTTCTCCATTTTGTACCTGCACAATGGTCAATCACCAAAACTTGTGGAACTTTATTAGAAATAAAACCTAAGTACATGGAATGCTGCATAAAGCCTCATTTATTCCCGAGTATTGGTGGTCGGATTTGGGTTGTAACGACCGCCAACAAGCTCTCCAAAGCTTAGACCTTTGCTCGTCCTCGAGCAAAGATAGAAACTTAGGCTCGGTAGATCAGGAGTTGCTACAATGTCATTTTTCTTGCAAGTAAACTTTATACATCACTAGTGCTAAAAATTACCCGAATCATAGGCAAAGTTTTAACTCACCATTTTACCTATGGGGCTTATAACAATCTCCTTATCTTGGGCGGTTGAAAGGATGAACAATTTGAATTCAGTTTTATTCCACTCTACTCTTTTTAGGATCCCATCTCGGAGTTTTTCACAAGTTTTGAAAACTACAAGTTGTTCCTCAATTGGCACACTCAGTCACTCAAGTGTATTTGAATCCTCACCAAAGGCTTGTGCCTTCTTTTTCATCCTAACATCTAATATAGCTTTTTGTGTGGTTCAGGGACATAGGATGAAGGCATGCATGCATCTGATATTTTGCTAAGTCAAACACCGGATCTCTGAGGAAACAAATCACATCTTAAGATCGAGAAGTGTAAGTGTGTGGGATAAATGGAGTGGAAAATGGTGGAATGGATTATGGTGGAGCTCCTTGGATGAATCTCCCTCTACTTGATTTATTTTCGAGAACATGGGCTATCTTTTATTCTCATATTTTTTTTTGCCATGCCACTTGGCATGCTTTTCTTTTTCTCTTTCTTTTTTCCATGCTCTTTGGCATGCTTTTCTTTTTCTTTTATTTTTGCCATGCTTCTTTGGCATGCTTTTCTTTTTGCATAGCCCATGTCTCTATCAAGAATATTTGGAGAGGGAAATCATAGAACATGGAGCATTTTATTTTTGTGGATGAATGATGGAAAATGTTTGCTAACTCCCGGTGTAGGAATTGCAAGTGAGAGGTGGTGTGTGTACGTGGATCTCGATCTCTAAGAATATGAAGGCTTCACTCAAAGGTCACAACAATTTGACAAAACTCACTAAGATAACAAGCAGGATATGAGTAGAAATTTTCAACTAAGCTTATCATATGGCTCTGGTAGGTATTTTGACCAATGAGGAATTTGTTTTATTTTGAAAGCATAAATGTCCGAAATTTTCCCCGTACTAAGAGCAAAATAGAACTTAACCAAATTCTCACTATATCAATCCCCACATCAACCTAGACTTGGAATAAAGCATGTGCTCCCACAAGGTTTTCAGGTTCATTTTTACTCATGCCAAATAACTCAAGCATAATCAAGCAACTAGTTGCAATAAAGTACTAGCAAAATTAATGACAGAGCAACTATTCATCATTTCCAAAGTGAGAGGCATATGTTAGTTCCATGCATAGTTGGGGAGTTAATTTTATTCAAGGGAAATATTTTTGGTATTTTCAATTGAATGACCAAAGCGCTGAGTAATTTGGAACGTACCTGATGGGGGTCCTCCCCCAAGCTTGGACTCTTCACTGGTAGGGATTCAACCAGCTCGCCCGAACCAAAAGGTTCAGCCGAACGGGTCGTCTTGCGCATTCTCGTCATGTTCCTCCACTGTGTCTCTGTAACGCCCGCGTTTTAATTTCTGGAAAAGCACCTAAGAAATCACCCGGTGAAAACCGTTTTCAAAATCTTTACCGCCCGAGCTCCCTCTTCCGCCAATCCTGTTCGCCTTGTTTTCCCCCCCTCTTTTTCCTGTTCGCTTCGTCGTCGCCACCCTCTTTCCGTCCCATCCCGCGTCGCCCGCTCTCGGGTCGACCGCCGGGCCGACCGTCTCTGGCCGACCGCCGTCGACGCCTGTCCTTCCCGCCGCGAATCCCGCCGTCCCCTCTTCCTTTTCCCTCTCTTGTTCTTCTTTTTCCCTTCTCTCTTTTCTTCCTTCCCTTTCTTTTTTTTTCTTTTCTTTTTTCCTTTCTCTTCTTTCTTCTCCCTTCCCTCCTCTGCTCCCTCTGCTTTCACCCGACGCCGAGCGCCACTCCCCAGTCCTGCTCGCCGCCGGCCCACCTCCCGCTCACCCCTCTCACCGCAGCCACCCTCGCTCGCGACATCGCCGCGGTGTCCGCCACCACATCGACCCCACCACTCCTCGGCTCCGCTCGCCGCCGACCGCCGGTCCCCCGGCCGGCCTCACCCCTCTGCCCCCATCCCGACACCGTGCACGCCGCCGGCTGTCCCCTCGCCACCCGGCCATTGCCGCTCCGCCCTCCCGTCTCTCTCTCCTCGACGCAGCACGCAGCCACCCCGGCCCCGTACTCGTCGTCCTTGTGCCCACAGCCGAGCCGGCACACTGCCGTGCCGCCCACTGCCGAACCGCCACCGTGCCGTCCTCGCCCTGCCACCATACGGCCGACACCCAGCACCACCGGAACACGCCGCCACCACCTCGACGCCACACCCCGGCTCGACGCACCGCCGACCACCGCGCCGCTTCCGCACGCCACCACCGTCCTCGCCATCGGCCCCATCCGCTCGGATGTGCACGCCACATCGTGACGCACGCATACGACGAGCACAGCACCGCACGCCGCCGCTGGCCCACTCCCGAGCCATCCCGTCCATCGCAAACCACGCCGGCGCCATCAATTCCATCCGCCGGCCATTCCTACCGCTCGCCGAACACCCTCCGTCAGATCCATCCCGTCCAGACTCAAAAATAATCGTGTCATCATCATCCCCTCTCTTTTTCCGTTCTTTCTTTCGGAGCTCAATAAAAGTTTTTCTTTTATTTATTGGATGTTTGTTGTGTGTGCCGTAGACTCCGCTGTGAACGAGGAAGGACTCGAGGAGGAGTAGTGCTACGAGCAGGAGCTTGGAGACCAAGACCCCGGGCAGGAATCCCCCGAGGGTTGGGAGAACGGCAAGTGCAATCCCACCCTTTGATGCATACTTTTGTCCCAGTTTTTATAAACACAACCCATGGCCTGATTTATAAAACTTGCATAATTTTTCCGCCAAACCCGGTTGGATAGCCATGCCTTGATTGCTATGACTGTTTCCTTGACAACCTAGATTAATATTTAAATATGACAATGCTCTATTTGAATATTAGTCACTGCTAGAAATGCTTAGGGATATTTTACTGTCATACACCCTCCTTTACAATCACTTGGTGTTTACAAAAGCAACTGTGTGCGTGCTTTAAAATAAAAGAGATGATTTCTGTGAATAAAATGAGTACCCGTGTGGGATGAGACAGACGGTATTTCTGTGTGAAATACCGAGGTGAGCTCGAACCTGTGTGGTTGAGCATGGTGGGAGTTGTCTATCCTATCACAAGTTTTGGGATGATGTTGATGTGTCATCTAGCCTAACCCATTTTATTGTACCACCACTCGACCGTTGTATGTGGCAACGGCCTAGCATAAATCCCACTAGTTGAGCTGCTGGTTATGTGGTGTGCTGGTGAGCAACAGAGGGCCATGGAGCCGGGGATACGATCTATGTGAGGTATGCCCCTGGTTAGGACCTCGTCGGTAGGTGGCTAACCCCTGGTCGCGTCTGTGATAACTTGTCAGTTTAGCTATGGTGGGTAATGGCTTTGATAGGAGCTGCACTGGCACTAAGGTGTTCATGTTGTGGTAGCCTACTTGTGGTTGTGTACACCTCTGCAGAGTTGAAACCTATCCGGATAGCCGTGTCCACGGTATTGGGCGAGTTACGGCTTGGTCACTTCACTAGTCCCCTGTTTGGTGTAAGAAAGTGTTTGGTGTTTGGTTGAGCGGAGAAATGTTTGTCATGGGCTACGGCAGATGGGAAATCTGGTAGCAACAAAATCTTGTATGAAAGAGTATTACATTTACTATCAAAAGAAATAATTGTGAAAACCTTTGCGAAAACTAACCCCCTGCATGTGTAATAAAATTTGCTTTGCTGCTAAATAAACCTGTTGACACCAAAAAATTGGCACCAGGAAGAGGCTGACATGTGGGCCGGATTTGGTAGAAGGATGCCATTCGGCTAAAAGGGTTTTTTCTGAAGCATTCGGCAAAGATGCTCTGCGGTCGGGAACGCGTCGCCATTCGGCTGAAACGTTCGGCAGAGATACTCTGCGGTCGGGAATGCGTCATCATTCGGCAGAGGCATTGTTCCGCAGGCGAAGAGTGGTAGCATTCGGGAAGACATGATGACGTGGATCAACATAAGGAAAAGGCCGGTTCGAACAAGGAAAGCAATATGGGCACGAAGATTCGTCATTTATTTTTAGAAACAAGTGTTGTAGTCGTGTCCGACTAGGAGTTGTATCAAGACCTGGGTATAAATATAAACCCATGGCAGCTGTAAAGGGGAATCGAATCAATCATACAACAAACCGGCCCCGTGCCAACATCGAGTCCTTTAGTCGAGTCGTCGAGTTCTTCGAGAGGAGTCATCGATCCGTCGACCTCCGTAAGTACCGGCAACCTTGTATCATGCTTAGTATCATGCGGTGGATTTAAGCTTTGATGCAAGTAGTCTTGTTACCATGCTTAGTATCATCCGGTGGATTTAAGTTGTGGTCTCAAGAAGGTTCCTCTGTTAGGTCATGAGCCATGCGGTGGGCTAAGATCTAGTATGGACCAAGTTATCGGCTCTGTTAGATTTCGGCAAGATCTAGCAGATTCATTAAGTTACCCCGTGTTGCTTCGTTTTTACTATGTGCTTAATTCATGCAACACACCTTTGCCCAATCTAGATCGGCTAGAATCGGCTTTGCTTTACGGTGCGACGACTTATCCCTTTATAGCCGAATCCGAAACCGATCTAGGTTGCCACGTGTCGCGGGTTCGAGCTTGTCGGTATCGTGTAGGTCTTGACAGAACCGGGTATCATGCGGTAGATGCAGGTTTTTGGGTCGTCTTAGAGCTAATCATCCGGTGGATTAGAATTCGATTCGATCTGATAGATTTATCTTTACCGATAAAGCTTGTTCCTTCGCCATGGACCCCGATTCGGCTAAATAGCCGTATTCGGCAGTGCTCTCACGAGTGAACGTGTGTTCGTGGGTTTGCATTGGACAATGAATGCTTTTAGCCTTTCACGATTAGATTGTATCATGCGGTGGATTGATTTAATCTGATTGGTGGTGTGGCCTCAAACGAGTTGTATCATGCGGTGGATTAACTCGTTCGTTGCCATGCTTGACGGGTGCTGCTTTCGGCCTATGCATTCTTGTTTCAATGTAAATTCGTGACTGTGTTGTGGGTTCGTAACTAAACGTTGAATGCTTTTAGCTTTTCATGGTTAGATTGTATCATGCGGTGGATTGGTCTAATCTGATTAGTGGTGTGTTCACAAACAAGTCGTATCATGCGGTGGATTAACTTGTTTGTTATCATGCTTGACGGGTGCTGCTTTCGGCCTATGCATTCTTTGTTTACTGCGAATTTATGATCATGTTTCACCCTTTTATTTATCTATCATGCTCTGTTTCTCGTTAATCGGCTATGAGTATGTGTTACAATGTTCATTCGGTTGAAAGCCGATCTTTCGTCATGCTTACGTCACGCATTCGGCAGTACGCTCCTTGTGTGCTTTGCCGATTGCCGAATGAAGCTCAAACTGCCGACAGATAGCTTGCCCATAGCTATATGTCTCTCGAAATTGGCTTCAATGCCGTAAATATGGAACTGTCTGGTCTCACCCGGCATGTTCCAGGTTTTGATCTAAACTTTTTTATCCCTTTGTTAGTTTTCAGGCAAACTGACTGGCACGCTTCCGGATTCAAAAGCCCGGGCCACGTTTGAAGCCAGCTAATTCGGCTTGCTGTGTGCTTGGCGTGAGGTGCGGATTTTACGTCAACAAAACCATGAGCCATCCTTGTTTCAATACTTGCATACTTCTGTTATACCCTCCGTGGTTGTGGTTGCGCTTGCTGAGTACGTATGTACTCACCCTTGCTTACTTTGTTTCAGAGGCAGACCCGGACTTTGTGCCTGAGGATATCGTCTAGTGGGGTTCGTTCTGCACCCAACCTTTGCCTGTGTGTTAGGGTCACCCGCTGGAAGCCGCATGCGTTGCCACTCTGATGAAGACCTCTACGTTATCAACCTTTTTATCTGGAGCTTAGTGTTAGTTCTGTTTGTCGTGGCCCTGCAATGCCACCGTCACCCGTAATGTTGTTTTTGTACTGAACTATCTGTTGTAATAATGTGTACCAGCATCCTGGGACTGGTATTTGTATCACATTAAGTTCTCTCTTTCGAGGGGACGCTTCAGTCTCGTGCCTGTACTCATGTATCTTTCTGTTAAACAGGGCAATCTCCGGTTGGCTCAAATGCACCAACCGGAGCGACAGTTTTATTCTTTTTTTTCTGCATTCAACTCTAATTTTATTTATTCATCAAGCTAAGATTTGGAAAAACAAATATTGGAAGGGAAATAAAGAGAGCACCTCCTAAACAATGATTTAAGCAAAGGGAAATTGAATTGGAAATAAATTGAAACTTAATGGTGCTCTACAGGATACAACCACATGACATCTACTCTATAGATGGATCATAAAGGTCTAGATGTTACGTGGCTTTGGCGACTAGGAAATGTGAACACTCGGTCGTGCTCGGGAAAGTGATGGAGGATGGTTTCTGACTTGAGATTGACAAGCAACTTTCCCAACATTTTCTAGTGACTTCGAGACAAGATGGGATAGAGATAGGCTCTAGGGTCCAAATGGACGCTCAAGGGGCAGAAGAGGGGTCCTTTGGTCGAACCAACATGGTTTGGCCGAATTGTCCTAGAGTGGTCTAGTATGCCCAGTGAGCCTATCTCTCTAGTGCCTACACATCTCCTTGACGGTCTTTGCAGAGTGTTCTTGTTCTTCACGCTGGATGTTCTGCTTGACCACTAGTTTGGGGGTGATAAGGTGTGGGTATCATATGAGGCTCCCCCAAACTTAGATATTTCCGGGAGGTGGAGTCAATGAGATGAGAGCCTCTACGACTAGCCCAGGACGCCAAAGCGAGGAAAAATGTTTTCATGGGACAATTGCTTAGCGTGCCTAGTGGCTGCGGATCGATAGGGCATGGCTTCTACCCACTTAGAGACGGGATCTGTGGCTACCAGAATAAACTCGTAGTTCTCTGAGTTATGGAAAGGACACATGGGGTCTATTCCCCATACATCAAAGATTTCTACTTGACGATTACTGGTGAACGACTTTGCGTCTCTTATGTTCTCGTGTTCTGGCAGTGTGGGCATCTCTTGCTAAATTTCTTAGCATCTTCATATTGCCAGACCTTTGTTCTAAACGCTCCATAATGTCATTCACAAGGTGTTGCATGATATCTCTCCCATGTTTTATGTGCCTCAGGTGCAGGTATGCATCGTATGAGTCCATCTTGTGTCCAGAACAGATATGGGTTATCCCATAGGTGATGTCTGCTCTCATAAACCAATCTTTTCCTATTTTCACCTGATGGGACGTACCCTTGCACCATGAAGCCAACTATGGTGGCGTACCACGGCTCATGGATGTCACTTTGGAAGAGTTGTCTGAAGAACATCAACAGATGGTAAAGGTTGCTGCCAACCAATTCATTAACAAATGTTTACTGTCTTTCGCCAAGAACAGGAGTGGTGCACCTTTTCTCAAGTCTGATCTGCCAAGAGTTCTCCTTCCTGGGCAATCTGATCTTACTGAAGAAGAAGAGAGGGAGAGATTCTCGGGCTTGTTATACAAAGCTTTGGGAGAGACAATGACCAATCACAATGCTGCGTTCTTAAACAGTTTTCGGCATATAATGATAAGCATTTTTGGTCAGCATGTGGATAAACCCTTTGAGCAGATACATGGGCAATTGGGTGGCCCGACATACCTCAATGTTCAAGCACCAGTTCAGAAACCACATGGTAAAGGAAATGCTGATGAAACTGGAGGTTCTGGTGCTAAAGATATAAATGGACAACCGATTCGGCAAGATCCTCAGCTTGCACTGCCGAAAACTCGCACATACGGTGATATGGCATTCGGCACCACAGGGAATCCGCCTGCTTCTGCTTACAAGATATCTCCCTTGAACAACAGACTGCAGAGGGATTTGTATGGAAACGGATATTCAGAGTTTATGGATTACAATGCTATCGACGCTCTCCCGAATCCTGGATATGTTGGTGCTGCAGGTATGCTTGCTGGAAGACCAGGGAATCAAGATACCAGTATTGACCTCATGGTGCAAAAAATGACCGATGTGTTGCAAAATCAATTCGGTCTGAAGCCTAAAAATCAGGGATACATGTACTCGTCTCCTTTCCCTGAATGGTACCAAAGGGTATCATTGCCGAATAGAGTCAAGGTGCCTACAGAGTTTACTAAATTCTCAGGACAAGACGATACAAGTACTGTGGAACATATAGCTCGGTATCTGATGCAGCTTGGAGAAGCTTCGGCAGATGAGGCTTTCAGAATCAGATACTTTCCTTTGTCACTGACGGGTCCAGCTTTTACATGGTTTGCTTCTTTGCCTGCTCAGTCGATCTGCACCTGGAAAGACCTGGAACAGAAATTCCATGCTCATTACTACATTGGCAGTACCGAGAAAAAGTTGGTTGATTTGACCAGCTTAAGGCAGAGGAATAATGAAACACCTACAGAGTTCCTCAGGAGATTTAGGGAAACTAAGAGTATGTGCTTTTCTCTGAACATACCTGATGATCAACTAGCTGGTATGGCTGTAGCTGGAATGCTGCCTGCTATTCGGGAGAAGCTATTCGGGATGGAGTTTGATGATCTGGGCCAGTTGTCGCACAGATTGGCCTTGATGAGTAACCAGGCGTATGGTTTCAAGAAAGATGTCAGATTTGCTAAAAATAATGATGTGGCTGACATCTATAACCAATTCCTTGAAAGAGCAGATCAAGAAGATGAATATGAAGATAGCGAGGAGATAGCTGCAGCAGAGATAGTGTGGAGCAAAGAACCAGTTACAATGACTCAAAGATGGATCAAACAGATGAAGGGAACATATGATTTTGATGTGACTAAGGCAGACAAATTGTTTGAGTTCCTGGTGAAAGAAGGCCGAATCAAATTGCCAGAGGGGCATTCTATGCTTCGGCCCGATGGAGTGAAAGATAAGAGGTATTGTGGGTTTCATGATAGAAATTCTCATTCTATTAATGAATGCAGAGTCTTTAGGATGAAGATTCAGAAAGCCATCCAGGAAGGACATCTGAAATTCGACAACAAGATGAAACTGGACAGTAACCCTTTCCCTCAGAACATGATCGGGTTCTCGGTTAATATGGTAAATGCTGTTCCATCTGGAGAAAAGGGAAGATTGAAAGTTTTAACCTCAAAGAAGGCAAGACAGGATGGTTCAGTTGATCCCACTCGGCAAATCACAATTGAGCAGGTTCGCCAGAAAAATCTTCGGTTCCCGAATAGCCGATTTGAAGTGGGAGAATCCTTTAAACCTAGAGTTACTACACGTATTCTCCTCAACAAATGGCAACGTCAGCAAGAAAAAGAGCGTTTTCAAAGGCGTGAATACGAGGAGGAGAAAAGAAGACGCGAAGAAGAAAGGTTTGAGGAAGAAAAAGAAGAATATGCTCGAGAGCAGGAACGTGCGCATTGGGGGTGTGCATTCTTCAGACACTGTTGGAACGAAGGTTTGAAGCTTCCCACATGGAATAATTGTCCTGAATGCAATAATAGGTATGATGGATATAGGCAGGGAACTGTCAATCGCCGATCTGTCCATGAAAGAATTGGCAGGGTACATCCTAGTGATGATCGGCGTTTTAATAATCAACCAAGAAAGAGACATGCTGATTACGAGTGGGTTGATCGTGAAAAGGAAAAAGATCATGCTTATGTTTGGCAAGAAGGACAATGGTGCCCACCCGGTTTAAGAAGGAGTCAGAAGAGAAGAGTCCAACGCCTGAGGAATCAAGAATTAAAGCAAGCAAGGCCTAGGATGAAATCGATATGGCTCCCAAAAGACAGGCCTGACGAACATAGTCATTCGGCTCCTACATGCATGGTATGTTTCTTGCCGAATGAATTCATGGCTCCAGCTAATCAAATTGTACAGGAAGAAATATTGCCCGATATAGATGGTGCCGAACAATTTGGGTTAATGGCACAATTGATGTTGAACAAACAAGCTGTTTTTGAGAAGCCAACCCAGAATCGACACATGAAGCCACTATACTTGAAGGGATATGTTAATGGCAAACCATTGACCAAGATGTTTGTCGATGGAGGAGCTGCTGTCAATGTAATGCCATATACCACATTCAGGAAGCTTGGTATGGGCCTTAGAGATTTGACACCAACGAGCATAATTCTAAATGATTTTGCTGGAAATCCTTCGGACACCAAGGGATGCGTGCACGTTGATCTGATGATTGGTTCCAAGACTCTGCTTACGACTTTCTTTGTCATTGAAGGCAAAGGGGCATATAGCTTGCTGCTTGGAAGAGATTGGATTCATGCAAATTGTTGTATTCCATCTACTATGCATCAACAGCTTATTCAGTGGATAGATGATGAGGTGGAGATTGTCCAATCAGATGATTCAATAAGCGTAGCAAATATGGAACCAGCTTTCTGGGAGTATCAAGGCATAGATTGTTTCTCAGGTAAAGACTGGGGAGAAGGTCCTGTGGCACCAGCCAGCAGTGATCAGCAGCCGATCGAAGCAGTCGGCTCTCATAGTAATTTTTGATGGAAAATCCAATTGATGGAACTGATGGAAAATTAGGACGTGGATTTGTGTCGGCCGATAAATTAGAAGAAGTGGACATTGGAGATGGTGACAAGCCGAGGCCGACATTTATCAGTGCTAACTTGGATTCGGTTTTCAAAGAAAAGTTGGTGACATTGTTAAAGGAATACAAGGACTGCTTTGCTTGGGATTATTCGGAGATGCCCGGTCTAGACCGTTCTATTGTTGAGCATCGGTTGCCAATCAAACCTGGATACAGGCCTTACAAGCAACCACCCCGAAAAATCTACAAGGAAGAAGTGTTGGCCGATGTGAAAAAGGAGATTGAAAGATTACTAGATGCAAATTTCATTCGGCCATGTAAATACGCGGATTGGATCTCTAATATTGTTCCTGTCTATAAGAAAAATGGAAAGATGAGGGTTTGCATAGATTTTAGAGACCTAAACAAGGCTACACCCATGGATGGATATCCAATGCCTATTGCTGATTCATTGGTTGATGCTGCTGCTGGATACAAAGTGCTCAGTTTCATGGACGGTAACGCAGGATACAATCAGATTTATATGGCATTGGAAGATATAGTAAAAACAGCTTTCAGGTGTCCTGGACACATAGGGTTGTTTGAATGGGTTGTCATGACCTTTGGATTGAAAAATGCCGGTGCAACTTATCAAAGGGCTATGAATTATATTTTTCATGAGTTGATCGGCAAGATTGTGGAAATATATATTGATGATGTGGTGATCAAGTCATTAGATCATGAGTCTCATTTGGCCGACATAAGGAAAACTCTAGAATGCACCAGGAAACATGGGCTTAAGATGAACCCGAACAATTGTGCTTTTGGAGTTTCGGCTGGAGAGTTTCTGGGATTTTTGATACATGAAGGAGGAATAGGAGTTGGTAAGAAAAGCATGAAGGCAATTGATGAAATTGTTCCTCCAACTAATCTTAAAGAGCTACAATCACTGCTTGGCAAGATAAATTTTGTGAGAAGGTTCATATCAAACTTGTCACAGAAGGTGTTGCCCTTTTCCTCACTGTTGAAAATAAAAAAGGATCAAAAGTTTGTGTGGGGTGACGAACAACAGAAGGCTTTTGATGAAATAAAGGAATACATGAAGAAGCCACCAATATTGGTGCCTCCACAATTGAACAAGCCTTTCAAGTTGTACGTGGCGGCCGATACCCAAACTATTGGATCGGCCCTTATTCAAGAATTTGAAGGGAAGGAAAGAGTGGTCGCATACCTTAGCCGAAAGTTACTGGATCCAGAGACAAGGTATTCGGCTATAGAGAAACTTTGCTTATGTGTTTACTACTCCTGTACAAAATTTCGGCACTACTTACTACATGCCGAATGCATTGTGTATTCAAAGTTTGATGTGATAAAACACATGTTGTCTATGCCAATTTTGAACGGAAGGATTGGCAAATGGATTTTAGCTTTGTCTGAATTTGAATTAAGATTTGAATCGGCAAAGGCTGTTAAGGGACAGATTATTGCCGACTTCATTACTGAACATCATGATACATCGATAGATTTGCTTAACATTGTTCCTTGGGTGTTATTCTTCGATGGATCTTCATGCAACAAAGGTGGTGGAGCAGGTATCTTATTAATTTCACCCAAAGGAGAAACATTTGAGTTTGCTGTTCCCATTCAATCTGCTGTTACTAACAATCAAGCTGAGTATGAGGCATTGCTCAAAGGGCTCCAATATTTGAAAGAAGCAAAGGCCATTGCGGTTGAAATTTTTGGAGATTCAGAATTGGTCATAAAGCAATTGAATGGTGAATATGAGTGCAAAAGTGATACCTTGAGGAATTACTATGAAGAATGCAAAGAAATATTGAAGAGCTTTCGGTCAGTAATTCTACAACACATTCCCAGAGGGGATAATGGAGAGGCAAATAGATTGGCCCAAAGTGCATCAGGTTATAAAGAGCTTCGGGAAGTTTTTAATGATGTATATGCATTCGGGAGTAATCTGGCAGAAGATGATTGGAGAAAAGAGATTGCCGATTATCTGGAGAATCCATCCCGAAAGGTTTCTAGAAAGCTCAGGTATAAAGCTTTAAAGTTTGTTCTTCTTGATGATAATTTGTATTATAAATCCCTGGATGGAGTGCTGTTACATTGCTTAAATCATGAAGAAGCAAAAAGGCTGATGAGTGAAGTACATGATGGGTTGTGTGGAGCACATCAATCGGCCTACCGAATGAAGTGGGTTATTAGAAGAACTGGATATTACTGGCCGACAATGTTGGAAGATTGTTTTGAATATTATAAGGGATGTCAAGACTGTCAGAGATTTGGAAACATTCAGAGAGTTCCAGCATCGGCTTTGAATCCCATTGTCAAGCCATGGCCATTCAGAGGATGGGGAATAGATTTGATTGGCCAAATAAATCCTCCATCTAGCAAGGGGCATAAGTTTGTGCTTTTGGCAACCGATTATTTTACCAAGTGGGTTGAGGCAATTCCATTAAAGAAGGTGACGTCGGAGAATATGGTTGAATTTGTTAAAGAACACATCATTTACAGATTTGGGATTCCTCAGACAATCACCACTGATCAAGGGACTCAATTTACATCTTCAGAATTCAGAGATTTTGCTGAGAGTATGGGCATCAAATTGTTAAATTCTTCTCCTTATTATGCCCAAGCTAATGGTCAGGCAGAGGCTTCTAACAAGATTATGATTAAAATTATACAGAAGAAGATTGATCAGAAGCCAAGAAAGTGGCATTCGGTACTCAATGAGGCTTTATGGGCTTACCGAATGGCTCCACATGGGGCTACACAGACGTCTCCTTATGAGTTGGTATATGGGCATCATGCTATCTTGCCATGGGAAATACAATTAGACTCAAGGAGAATAAAGTTGCAAAAGGATTTGAGTTCTAAAGATTATAATGATTTAATGATGGACGAATTAGAAGATTTGCATATGATTCGTCTCAGGGCCTTGGAGAATATTGAGAAGAACAAGATGCGAGTTGCTAAGTATTACAACAAGAAGGTGAAAGTTAAGCAATTTACAGAAGGTGATCTAGTTTGGAAAGCGATATTGCCGATTGGAACCAAATATGCAGCATTCGGCAAATGGTCTCCAAATTGGGAAGGTCCTTTCAGAGTGATTAGATGCGTGCCTGGAAATGCATATATTTTGAAGACATTATTGGGGGAAGAATTTGCTTCTGCTATAAATGGAAGATATTTGAAGAGGTATTATCCCAGTATTGAAATCGATCGATGATTGATATATAAAGTTGCCGAACAGCCGATATTCGGGAAGAAATCGCCTTCAGAACAAATGTTGACAGAAAAGGAAAATGGCCAGTACTGAATGTATTGCCCTTAGCACAAAATATACTACATCAGATGTTCATGCAAGATCACAAAAGATAAGTTTTATTGCCGAAATTCCATAAATCCCTAGTACAAACTAATGGAATAGCTTGTTCAAAACGGATTGAGGATGAATGGAATCGGCAATGGCGGCGCCATGAACATCAAGGCGATCTATGGAGGCCTCGATGTCGTCGATCTCCTCCGGGTTACCATTAGCGAAGCCGGTCGGTAGCCTGGAGTAGTCGGTGTTGGTGTGCGTCGACATGGCAACTAGGCCTGCGGCAGTGCCCAGACGGATGCCGTGCGAGGCCACCTCATCGATGCGGCCCGCCACCGCACCGAGGCGAGCTTCTGGTGTGTCCCCAGGAGCATTCACCTTGTTCGCCAGCTCATTCACCAGCGCCTTCAGTCGGTCAAGTTCAGCATCACGCGCTGCAAGTTTACAAAAGGGGCAGCAGAATAATGTCAGTTGGGGGACAAGATTGAAATTGAGCAGATTGCAGGACTCACCATCAATGACTTCGAGCAGTTGCTTGCGCTCGTGCTGCCATTCGAGGTCAGCAATCCCGGCTTGCTTGGAGATAGCCTCCAGTTCGCGACGAGAGTCGTCGCGCTCCGCCTTGAATCGGCGAGCATCGCCGTCCGTGTAGCGGTAGTCGTCCGATTCGAGAGATCGATTGGACGAACTCGAAGATGCCGCAGGAGCGGCGGCTGGAGCTGCGACTGGCGCACCAGCGCCGGCAATCCATTGGATTACCCTGAAAGAACAAAGAGATTCGTCAAAGAAAGAGGGAGGAAATCTCGAGAAGAATAGAGAGAAGCAAGCAGCTACTCACCTGCGGCGAGCGCCGGCACGACTTCCTTCGGCCTCATCGGCGGCCGGGCGCCTCCTGTTGTTGTCGGCCATTGGAAGTTCCTCGGGATTACTGTGGATTGGGAAAAGAATGGCTTGGGCCGGCAAGAACTTGGAGGACGAAGAACTTGGTGAAGAAACTGTAGGCTGCCTGGGTGTTTATTTATAGAACTCGCAGAGGAAATCGTGGCCAAAAATCGTGGCGCATATTCCGAAGAGTTAGGAAGGTGGAAAGGATTTTCCAGCCGATCGGTTCTCATGTCGTTTGGGATTCTTATCGAGTCATATTCGGCTTTGACTGGATGAGATTCGGCTATGTCATAGTTGAAGCGTTTTCGGGTCTGATGCTATTAAAATCAGCTTTGCCGAATGAGTTACCCACAATGGAGAGAAAGCAAAAATTGGTGAAAAAACTGCAAAGTTGGTAAGACGTTCGGCTAAATTAAATATTCAATACAATTACACACCCAAGTACTTGGAGATTACATCTTTGGCATCAGATATCATTCTATTAATGGTCTCTAAAAGATTTTTGCCTGCTTCTTGGGTTTTTTCCAGAGCAGAGAGCTTCGCTTTAAGTTGTTTGTCTTCAGTTAGAATTGCCGATGCTTCCTTTCGAATCCTCTCTGTCAGATCAGGGAGTTCGGCTAATTTCTTCTCGTCAGCTTCGATTTCGGCTGACAGGACCCTCAGTTCGGCTTCTAGTTCAGCTTTTCTGGTCCTCTTCAGATCAAGTGTTGACTGCAGTCTAGCTGACAATTCTTTGTTACTTTGAGCTTGAGTATGCAGATCTTTCAAGGATTGCTTAGCTATGGCTCTTCTTTGCTCTAAAGCTGGTTGTAAAGATTGATCTTTCAGAGCCTGTCTGACTGCAGCAAATTGTTGATCTAATTTAGAGATTGGTTCCAAGGAAGCTTGAATGTCAACGGGAAGGTTGTGTTCAATGGGCTCGAGCATATCTCTCAGAAGATCAGCATCCTTGACTTGATCTTGGATGTCTTTGTGCAGAAAGGAGAAAATTTCCTTTAGTTTTGCTTGGGTTTCTTCTGATAAAGTCTGACTAGAGGAAATTTCCTCTGCTTGTTCGGCAACAAGATCATCCAAGGGAAATGAGTAACTGGGTGATGAAGTTATTTTCTCCTGGAAAAAGATATTGCCGAATTAGTGATTATCCATTGAATAAAGAACTGGGGAGACTGGGAAATTATCTTTACCTCATTTCTGATTATCCTGGAAAGGTTCTTGTGTATCATGCTGAGGAGAGCTTGGAAGGTTCTTTGATGGAGATGAGGCTTCTAGCTGAGGTACATCAGGTAAAGCTGAAGCTGTTTCTTGATGAAAAGAGGAGCTCTCCGAGATTGGATCCATTGAAGTTTGCTCTGTGACTGAAAGAAAGTTAGTGCCGATGAAAAAGAATTTTAAAAGACAAGATGGTAAAAATTTTACTGATCACTGAAGTATCGGCAGGTCCTGTGCTAATGGCCAATTGTTGTGATTTGGCCTGAAATCATAAAGGAACAGAAATGAGCAGAATGAAATTAGCATTTTTTACTCGAGGAAGAGGAAATTTGACCTGTGCAATTATCTTGCTGCTTGTTCTTTTCTTCTTTATAGATGAAGGGGCAGTTAGAGAAGAAATTTTTCTCTTGGCAGCAGGTGGTGCAGCAAGAGTTGGATCCAGGTTGGTAGGCCTAGACATTATTTGAGCCAAAGAGGGAGAATGATGCCCCAGAATAGATATTGGGCCTGCAGTGTTATATACAATTGCTCTGGCCAGAGGGGCAGGGACTATGTCCTGCAAGATAACAGAGTTAAAAGTCGATGAAAGAGGATGTCAGTGGAAAAACAAATGGATTATAAGCATGTTTACCTCTGAATTCGGCTGATAATCAGGCATCAAATCAAGGCAGAGAGGGTGGACTGGTACATTAAAAATGTGATCATGGACTTCTTGCCACCAAAGAGTAAAAGAAGAATAAGCAAGTGCTGTTGGCACAAAGGGTTCAATCTGATAGATGGCTGCACAACACTTATAATCAAAAATTCTTCTTGTTTCTGTGGAGCCTTTGATGATCTGCCTAGGCTTGAGGAATTCATGGAAGAATAGTCTTGGGGGCACTTGGCCACATCCTAATTGCCTGGCTACTGTATTCGGCTGGTAATATTCATATGAACTTTGAACCAGCCTTCCTCCACAAAATTCGGCTGGTAAGATGCAAGGCCGAATAAAAGTATTAAAAATTGCTGTGGACTCTACATCTATGCATCCAGTTTCAAAGCTAAATTCACAAGGAAAAGTGAGGCTGTCATTGTCCATGTATGGGAACCAGAGGGGATTGGCAAAGCCTTTGAAGAAAAGTTCAAACAGTTCCCCAATATTCTTGTTGATAGCAATAGTGGAGGCTGCTTCCCCATAGGTTTGACAGCCTTTGGTGCTCTGGGCTTCTGCTTCCTGGTAATTAACCGAGGGGAAGTGTCGGCTGTTGAGGTCAATGGAGACAATTTGGTGCATGTACAATTGCAGCCACATCTGGACGAACCACCAGGGACCATTGACGCAGGAAATTTTCTTGTTGGTGTGCATCTGATAAATGGTTTGATGGAGCATGTGATAGACACTTCCCAAGAGATATTTCCCGAGAGGGATGAGTGTGCCTGCAGCCAAGTCTTCAGCCATTACTATGTGATTCAGAGTTGGCTCATTGGCTTTACCACAGAAAACAAATCTGCACAGCCACATATTCAGGAAGGCCCTGTATTCAACATCAGACAGAGGACCATCGTGCATGTAAGTCTGGATGTATTTCTTATATCCAACTCCGGTTTTCACCCCCGTCTGTTTGGAAGAACCCTTGTATCTGTATGGGTGTGTTATCCCTGTGATGTTCAGGCCGGTTATCATGTAGACATCGG
Source organism: Echinochloa phyllopogon (assembly GCA_033239725.1). Classification (NCBI taxonomy): domain Eukaryota; kingdom Viridiplantae; phylum Streptophyta; class Magnoliopsida; order Poales; family Poaceae; genus Echinochloa; species Echinochloa phyllopogon. The sequence goes on along the minus strand of BTCW01000005.1, from coordinate 39,832,735 downwards.
CCAGGGTTGGGGTCATTAGTCCATGACCAAAGAGAAAAGCATTCATGCCATTGGACCAGAAGTGACAAGCTGCAATCAGGAGATTTTCATTCTTGGGTGTTTCGGCTAGAGAAAGCTCCAAGCAATGAGAGATACGAAGACTGTCCCAATTCTGCGTCTGGGGGCTTTTATCTTCAAGAATCCTTTTGTACCAGTTTCTCCAGCCGGCGATTGGGGGGAGAGGCCAGTTCTTGAATGAGTCCTGCCATTCGTGAGGTCCCGACAGTGAAGTTTTGAAAGGGATCCTTTGAGACTCGGCCGCAATAATTTCGGAGGGATCTGGGTTCCCTGAAGGGCCGAGGAAGAAAGATGCGGATTGCTCCTCCGTAGGGGTCAGGATTTCAGTGGTCAGAGCCTATTGAGGACGGAAGAGGAGCGATTCGGGGATTCAAAATGCAGCTTGAAAAGAGTAATGCCGAATACGATTGAAGAAAACGGAACTTACTTGAAGAATTTGATCCTGGTTCGCCATTTGAAGATCGGAGCTTGAAAGATTCGACGAACTAGGGTTTGAGTTTGAGAACGCACTCTGAGGATTTGGGAGCAGAAAACGGATGTCGAACGGGCTCAGCCTGGAGATGTTGGGGATTCCTGGTCAATTCCGAGATAAAAGTATCCTTTATCCCGAAATTGAAGGGGCATGTGTTGACACCAAAAAATTGGCACCAGGAAGAGGCTGACATGTGGGCCGGATTTGGTAGAAGGATGCCATTCGGCTAAAAGGGTTTTTTCTGAAGCATTCGGCAAAGATGCTCTGCGGTCGGGAACGCGTCGCCATTCGGCTGAAACGTTCGGCAGAGATGCTCTGCGGTCGGGAATGCGTCATCATTCGGCAGAGGCATTGTTCCGCAGGCGAAGAGTGGTAGCATTCGGGAAGACATGATGACGTGGATCAACATAAGGAAAAGGCCGGTTCGAACAAGGAAAGCAATATGGGCACGAAGATTCGTCATTTATTTTTAGAAACAAGTGTTGTAGTCGTGTCCGACTAGGAGTTGTATCAAGACCTGGGTATAAATATAAACCCATGGCAGCTGTAAAGGGGAATCGAATCAATCATACAACAAACCGGCCCCGTGCCAACATCGAGTCCTTTAGTCGAGTCGTCGAGTTCTTCGAGAGGAGTCATCGATCCGTCGACCTCCGTAAGTACCGGCAACCTTGTATCATGCTTAGTATCATGCGGTGGATTTAAGCTTTGATGCAAGTAGTCTTGTTACCATGCTTAGTATCATCCGGTGGATTTAAGTTGTGGTCTCAAGAAGGTTCCTCTGTTAGGTCATGAGCCATGCGGTGGGCTAAGATCTAGTATGGACCAAGTTATCGGCTCTGTTAGATTTCGGCAAGATCTAGCAGATTCATTAAGTTACCCCGTGTTGCTTCGTTTTTACTATGTGCTTAATTCATGCAACACACCTTTGCCCAATCTAGATCGGCTAGAATCGGCTTTGCTTTACGGTGCGACGACTTATCCCTTTATAGCCGAATCCGAAACCGATCTAGGTTGCCACGTGTCGCGGGTTCGAGCTTGTCGGTATCGTGTAGGTCTTGACAGAACCGGGTATCATGCGGTAGATGCAGGTTTTTGGGTCGTCTTAGAGCTAATCATCCGGTGGATTAGAATTCGATTCGATCTGATAGATTTATCTTTACCGATAAAGCTTGTTCCTTCGCCATGGACCCCGATTCGGCTAAATAGCCGTATTCGGCAGTGCTCTCACGAGTGAACGTGTGTTCGTGGGTTTGCATTGGACAATGAATGCTTTTAGCCTTTCACGATTAGATTGTATCATGCGGTGGATTGATTTAATCTGATTGGTGGTGTGGCCTCAAACGAGTTGTATCATGCGGTGGATTAACTCGTTCGTTGCCATGCTTGACGGGTGCTGCTTTCGGCCTATGCATTCTTGTTTCAATGTAAATTCGTGACTGTGTTGTGGGTTCGTAACTAAACGTTGAATGCTTTTAGCTTTTCATGGTTAGATTGTATCATGCGGTGGATTGGTCTAATCTGATTAGTGGTGTGTTCACAAACAAGTCGTATCATGCGGTGGATTAACTTGTTTGTTATCATGCTTGACGGGTGCTGCTTTCGGCCTATGCATTCTTTGTTTACTGCGAATTTATGATCATGTTTCACCCTTTTATTTATCTATCATGCTCTGTTTCTCGTTAATCGGCTATGAGTATGTGTTACAATGTTCATTCGGTTGAAAGCCGATCTTTCGTCATGCTTACGTCACGCATTCGGCAGTACGCTCCTTGTGTGCTTTGCCGATTGCCGAATGAAGCTCAAACTGCCGACAGATAGCTTGCCCATAGCTATATGTCTCTCGAAATTGGCTTCAATGCCGTAAATATGGAACTGTCTGGTCTCACCCGGCATGTTCCAGGTTTTGATCTAAACTTTTTTATCCCTTTGTTAGTTTTCAGGCAAACTGACTGGCACGCTTCCGGATTCAAAAGCCCGGGCCACGTTTGAAGCCAGCTAATTCGGCTTGCTGTGTGCTTGGCGTGAGGTGCGGATTTTACGTCAACAAAACCATGAGCCATCCTTGTTTCAATACTTGCATACTTCTGTTATACCCTCCGTGGTTGTGGTTGCGCTTGCTGAGTACGTATGTACTCACCCTTGCTTACTTTGTTTCAGAGGCAGACCCGGACTTTGTGCCTGAGGATATCGTCTAGTGGGGTTCGTTCTGCACCCAACCTTTGCCTGTGTGTTAGGGTCACCCGCTGGAAGCCGCATGCGTTGCCACTCTGATGAAGACCTCTACGTTATCAACCTTTTTATCTGGAGCTTAGTGTTAGTTCTGTTTGTCGTGGCCCTGCAATGCCACCGTCACCCGTAATGTTGTTTTTGTACTGAACTATCTGTTGTAATAATGTGTACCAGCATCCTGGGACTGATATTTGTATCACATTAAGTTCTCTCTTTCGAGGGGACGCTTCAGTCTCGTGCCTGTACTCATGTATCTTTCTGTTAAACAGGGCAATCTCCGGTTGGCTCAAATGCACCAACCGGAGCGACAGTTTTATTCTTTTTTTTCTGCATTCAACTCTAATTTTATTTATTCATCAAGCTAAGATTTGGAAAAACAAATATTGGAAGGGAAATAAAGAGAGCACCTCCTAAACAATGATTTAAGCAAAGGGAAATTGAATTGGAAATAAATTGAAACTTAATGGTGCTCTACAGGATACAACCACATGACATCTACTCTATAGATGGATCATAAAGGTCTAGATGTTACGTGGCTTTGGCGACTAGGAAATGTGAACACTCGGTCGTGCTCGGGAAAGTGATGGAGGATGGTTTCTGACTTGAGATTGACAAGCAACTTTCCCAACATTTTCTAGTGACTTCGAGACAAGATGGGATAGAGATAGGCTCTAGGGTCCAAATGGACGCTCAAGGGGCAGAAGAGGGGTCCTTTGGTCGAACCAACATGGTTTGGCCGAATTGTCCTAGAGTGGTCTAGTATGCCCAGTGAGCCTATCTCTCTAGTGCCTACACATCTCCTTGACGGTCTTTGCAGAGTGTTCTTGTTCTTCACGCTGGATGTTCTGCTTGACCACTAGTTTGGGGGTGATAAGGTGTGGGTATCATATGAGGCTCCCCCAAACTTAGATATTTCCGGGAGGTGGAGTCAATGAGATGAGAGCCTCTACGACTAGCCCAGGACGCCAAAGCGAGGAAAAATGTTTTCATGGGACAATTGCTTAGCGTGCCTAGTGGCTGCGGATCGATAGGGCATGGCTTCTACCCACTTAGAGACGGGATCTGTGGCTACCAGAATAAACTCGTAGTTCTCTGAGTTATGGAAAGGACACATGGGGTCTATTCCCCATACATCAAAGATTTCTACTTGACGATTACTGGTGAACGACTTTGCGTCTCTTATGTTCTCGTGTTCTGGCAGTGTGGGCATCTCTTGCTAAATTTCTTAGCATCTTCATATTGCCAGACCTTTGTTCTAAACGCTCCATAATGTCATTCACAAGGTGTTGCATGATATCTCTCCCATGTTTTATGTGCCTCAGGTGCAGGTATGCATCGTATGAGTCCATCTTGTGTCCAGAACAGATATGGGTTATCCCATAGGTGATGTCTGCTCTCATAAACCAATCTTTTCCTATTTTCACCTGATGGGACGTACCCTTGCACCATGAAGCCAACTATGGTGGCGTACCACGGCTCTAGTGTTGTGATCTCAAGGAGCGTGTGTCTTGGTTTCGCATCCTTTTTGGTCAAAAGATACTTCAGAGCAGTATGGTCGGAATAGACTATGACCTTTGCCCTAACTTGGTAGGACCGGAATTTGTCTATAACAAACATAGTTGCTAAGAGTTACTTTTTCGTGGTTGCGTAGTTGAGCTGGGGCCAGTGAGCATAATGCTTCTTGTCCTTGGTTTGGCCCACAACATCTCCTACGGCAAAATCGCTCGCATCACACATGATTCCTAGCGGGATGCTCCAGTCGGGAGGCTGGATGATGGGAGCAAAGCTGAGTGCTTTCTTAAGGGTTTGAAAGGAAACATAACACTATTGATCAAAGACGAGAGGGGTTTCCTTGGCTAAGAGATTGGTCAACGACCGGGCTATTTGAGAGAAATTTTTGATGAGACACCTATAAAGCCCGGTGTGGCCAAGGAACTACGAATCCCCTTTACTCGTGGGAGGTGTACGCATAGGGTCGTATTTGGGAGTATGACAGGGGAAGATGATGGCTTCAAGCTTTGAATCTAGTCTTTCCCCGATCAAAGACGAATCTCCGTGACAATTGTCTTACGACCCCAAGATAAGATTATATAGGGATATGATGAGTATGAAGGTTACGAGTAATCCCTTTTAAGTCTTGGACCGAATATCCATAGACTGATCGATCTTCCTCTAGGACAGTGAAAGTCGGTTGGGTTCCAGGGGGTTTGTCACTGATGGTCACTGGAGTTTGTCCGTCCTTAAAGAGGGAAGCACACTTCAATCCAGAGGGAAGATGCATAGGCTCGATTGGAGGATGAATTTCTTCTTCCTCCATAAGGAATTGAGCATCTTCTTCTAGGAAAGGTTGCTCTAAGTCTATCAAGGATGTTGACATGACCTCCTCTTTAGGATCAGGATCGGGGTCGGCCTCTACTGGGGTGTCAAGGAGTAGGGGTACGAGACAGGGACAAGTTCTTTCCCGATCCTAAGCTCTAGCTGGTTTATTGGTGAATTTTCTAGGATTTTCATGATTGGCCTACCAATAAAGATGGAATGAGTGGAATTTTCGGGTAGGTCGAAGATATGGAAATCCAGGAAAAGTTCAGGGTCGTTAATCTTAAAGGGTGTGACCCGCAAGATCCCTATACAATCAAGGATCCTTCCCGATGCGAACCTTCCTAAGTACTCTCTCTGGTATTCTAGTGCTTCCTTGTCGGGTGGTGGATCCTTTTGCTCTACACATTATTCCCGTGGGAAACTTATGGCACAGTCGATGTCATCGAATAGATCATCGTCAAAATCGTAGGGAGTGGTGTAGAGTGGAGGATAGTAGAGGCTAGAGTAAGGTTGTGGTTCGAATTGAGCATCAGGTTCTGATGGAATGGAAGAGTTGATATATTTGGATTGTTGGTGTACATGCTCTTCAGGTTTAGGCTGCTTCTCTTCTTCATCGGGGAGTTCGTCATAGACTCCAGTGTAGGGAGTGTCGTTCAGGATACGCTCCAGGACTATCCTCGCTTCACTGGGAGTCAAATGAAAAAATGACCCTTTTGAAGCATAGTCCAAGAAAGTGGTGTCTACGGGACAGAGGCCAAGGCTGAAATATTGGAGAATGATAGGTTCAGATAGGCCTAGGTCTGGTCCGGATGCCAAGATTTGCTTGAAACGAGCCCAGGCAGCTCCTAACGACTCTCCCTCTAATTGCTTAAAGGTGATAATCTCCGCTCGGAGGCTGGCTACCTTGGAGATTGGGAAGAAATTTAGATAGAATTTTTCTCTAAGAGTCTCCCAACTCCCTTCCATAGTATCGACAGCTAGAGAGTACCATTTCTTCGCTTGTGTCATGCCCACAATGGTCAGGCACGAGCAGAGTTGCTCAAACTCGCGCAAATGCGCGTATGGACTCTCGGCCTTCGTTCCTGAGAACGATTGCTCACGAACCATGGCTATGAAGCCGGGACGTAGCTCATAGCCGGGTGTGGATATGGGATGTGAAGATGGTGGTGGCTCCAAACAATCGCCCGTTGGAGCCGAATGTTGACGTAAGGTGAGGGTGAAATCCATATGATGGATGATGGTGGGATACATGGACAACTTGGGTTCGAAATCAGAACAGCTACCGTTCCCCGGCAACGGCGCCAGAAAGCTTGTTGGCACTCCTTACGGCCTACAGATAAATCTGCAAGCGAACGGATACCGATGTAGCTTTCACCCGGGAGTATTCCAAGGTATCAATTTTCCACGGAGAACGAGAAGTGTACTAATTCTAAACTAAGTTGTCCTAGGTAGATGGAATGGAGTGAATGGTATGGATGAGGTGGATGACAACAACAAAGAGAGAAGAGGAGTGATAGGAGGGTAGAGAGGGTACGAGTCTGATAGAGGTATTCTACTGATTGATCGAGCAGATTAGAGGATACAGATAGATACTTGCTTCGGGACAAGGGAACCGGTGACACACAGAAAGGGATGAGAAGGGGTGCCACTATTTCCCGGCTGGGGGGATCCTACGGACCGGAACTAACGTGATGGGCTACAAAGACCGGAAGGGCTGTCACCACCTTACGGCTACCACCTCCGTTGCGACGGGAATAAACTAAGTTAGTCTCAAGTATAGGCACCGCGCCTACACTAATCGACTAATACTTATCTACTGCAGAAAGATAAGCACCCAAGCTAAGCAACCAGTATACAATTATACCAATCAACTAAGCATTGAACGAAGAACCAGCAAGTAAATAGAAGTAAGAACTGAATGCTCAATTAATCAGAGAGAGATACAAGAGTTACCAGACACGACTCGGATGTCACTCGAAGCAGAGCCGCATCCGTAGAGGTACAGCGGGAAGAGGGGCCGACACTCCGGCTCCTCTCCGGGACGCTCACCTCTCCTCTCTCCCTATGTCTACTGATACAAGTGGCGTAACTTCGCAATGCCTACTCTCTTGTGTTGTGTGTTGATGCAGGTGAAGGAGGGCTCTATTTATAGTGGAACCAAGGCGGTGGAGCTAGAGCAGGCGCCAAGGAAGCTCAAGGCGGTTCCGGCTGATTCGGCCGAACTTGCCGGTTCGGGCGAACCGAGCAGTTCGGGCGAACTGCCAAGTGGCACCGCCTTGGTGCTGAGGCGGCTCAGGGTCGGTGCAGCACTTGGGGGTGGTTCGGCTGATTTGGTGGGTTCGGCCGAACTGATGGATTCGGCCACACTGGGCTTTTGGCCCAGTAGTGCTCCCCTGCACCCCCTCTCCCTCCTGGACCTTCTGGGTTGCTTCATCTTGATGGGCTTCGTGTAGTTTTGGGCCCAGAGGTGATGTGGCGGTGGTTCACTTGTCGTTCTTGGTCACTGCTTGGTTGTCGGTGATGTGGACGGCCTCCCGATCGTGCTCTGAATTGGGTACGACTAAGGGGGGTACTCGACCGAATTGTGTCATTCGACCAATTCGGTAATTTCTGGCCCCAATAGCACGTGTTTCTCCATTTTGTACCTGCACAATGGTCAATCACCAAAACTTGTGAAACTTTATTGGAAATAAAACCTAAGTACATGGAATGCTGCATAAAGCCTCATTTATTCCCGAGTATTGGTGGTCGGATTTGGGTTGTAACGACCGCCAACACCCACCAATTACAGTTCAAATCACGATTAATTACCTTAATCATGAGATAATCACGTTCAAGTAGTTTAAACGTTTTCCTAATATGTTGGAGGAAGATCACTTTCCCAACACCCTCTACCAAGGAAAAAGAGACCCTCACCACCTTGCATCATCACCCACATGGCAAATTGTTTTGGGATGATTATGAAGGCCACAACAATATACATTTAGCAAATTGGCAAGTGATTAGCATGGGCAAAGATGTAGGAGACTTAGGTATATCGAATCTTGGAGACATGAACCTGGTCTTGGTGGGGTTTTGGGTTAAGAGATACATCAGGAATGAGGGAAACTCTGGGACACCATTGTCAAGAAGAAATACACAAGGAGATGAGCTACCAATATCTTTAGCGTACATGTATCCCCCTCCTCCTCCAACTTCTAGAAAGGTATTATGTGGGCAGCAAAAGCACTAAAATTTGGTTATAGATGGAGTGTGGGGGTCTGCGGGATGGGACTAGTATTAGATTTGGGGAAGACACTTGATTTGGTACTGCACCTCTAGCAGTCAATTTTGGGACCTTTACTGCATTCTAACCAAATAGGGCAAACCCTAGCCAATGTGTGGGATAATCAGGAACTTTAGCCAGGTAATGATGGTTAGATGGTTTGAATTGGTTGAAGTAGTTTCTAGTGTCAGTTGCATACATGAAACAGATTCCTTGGTCTGGTTTGAATTGGTTGAAATAGTTTCTAGTGTCAATTACATACAGGAAACAAAGTCCTTATATGCCATCATTAATTTTAGAGAAGTACATTCCATGTATGTGCTTGCTGTATGTAAAGTTAGTGTTCCACCTAGAAGAAGTTTTCCTATGGCTGCTTTCCAACAACAAACTTATGGCTATGGATAACCTCTTGAAAAATGAATAGAAAACCTCTAGAATGTTGTTTCTGTCTTGAAAACGACTCAATACAACATCTTTTCTTTTATTTTGTTGTAGCTAGATGTGTTTGGGTTATGTGGCTAGCTTTATTGGTAATGAAGGAGAAAACTATACTAACTTGGCAAGTAGATTTGTATCAAATAAAAAATTGGCTATGCTAGGGGCTGCCTGGTGCATTTGGCTAACTAAGAATGATTTGGTGTTTCATAAGCAAGAATGTTCAGATACCAAAATGATAGTGAGAAAGATATGGAGATACATAAAAATGTTGATGCTGATTTTCAAGCAAGACTCGGAAAATTGGAAGACCATCAACCTGTCCTTCTGGCTTATCAGCCACTAGCCAGCAGTATTTTTCTCTCAGAATAAATCAGCCACCAGCCAGCGATACTTTTCTCTCAGAACAAATCAGCACCAGCTACCAGGAGCCAGCCGAACAGGTTGCATATAGGCTGATAGTGCAGCTTCGTTGGAAGAGGTCCTAAAGACCCTCCCTTGGTGATCACCTGCTCGTAAAGAAGATTAAGCTGGGGACTGTCGAGTGGGAGGCTTGAGACTGAAAGTAAACAATCAGTTGCCAAATAAAAAGCTGTGATGTAATATGCTCTCTAGTTTGTGTTATTGTTCTATCTGTGCTGCAGGGATTGTGGCGCGATAGCACCGGTTAAAATCTGTAGGCGCCTTGGCTGCTATTGCGCTTCTGTTGTACTGAACATGCAAAACATTCTGCCTTGTTTTCTATCAAAATGGGGCAGGGCGATGAGCCTGTCGTTCTAAAAAAACACCTTGTATCTCACCACCATTGTCTTGATGGCTTCCCACCTCAATCCAAACCTCACAGAAAAAAGAGAAGCTTGCTGCAAAAGAATGAAGCACGAATCTTCAAGGGAATCACACATGTACAAAATTCAAATTCTCCGACCCCTCCCTGAAATTGTTGAACAAATCAATATCATTTCTCTCCTTTTTTAAAAAAGGACAGGCTTGTTGTAAATCTTGACCGGTGAAATTTCATTGAACATAAGACCTCATCGCTTCATTCTACAAATGACTCAATGTTATTACTTATGTGGATTCATAGTGGATACAAGTTCCAAATGTGACGTCTCTTGACAATTCTCAGCTACATGAATCCTAGCAACTCCTCAACAATGGTGGGTCAGCGAACGGCCCGTTGAGCACCCCGTGGGAGATGACATCATGCGCCTTGTCCGTCATGTGCACACCGTCCCAGTTAGCGAAGGCACTCGGGTCACCCCAGACCTTAGCCGTCTTGTTGCAATCTTTGTTGGTGTGGTAGCGGTTGTCGCCGCCGCAGCACGCGACCAGGGGGTCGCCGATGCCAAACCTGTGTGGGTCCTTGAAGAGCTCCATGGCGGCGCCAAAGTAGTCGGCGTAGATGAGCTTCACACCGGGGTGTTGCGCCCTAAGCTGGTTAACCTGGTCACACAGCGCCTGGTTGTGCCTCTGGGAGAAGTCGTTGAACCACCGGAGGCAGCCATGCTCGTCGTAGTCTGCGGGAGGGCTGTAGTGCTCGTGGTCGCTCAGGTACGCCGCCATGCACCCGATGGGGAAGTTGTTTGGGATCATGATCGCCTTTGCACCCATGTCAATGAGTTCCTACAAAACACATGTCATATGCAACATCTGCTCAGCGGCCGAGAAAGGTAACGCATCTGATCTGATGAAGTCTAAGCAGTAGACAGTCACACCTGGACGGCAGAGCCTATGCGTGCGATGACGTCTGGGATGAACTGCTCTGCTGTGTCACGAGGCTTGCCGAAACGGAACCAAAAGTTGTAGTCGTTACCACCGATCTCACCCATCACGATGAGAGACTCGCTCAGGAGTTGCCTCTGGGCACCTGACAGAACCAATGCAATCGTTGCGGAGGATAACCAATCGATCAAGCACATGAAGCCATTTTTATGCGTGGATGTTAGTTGCAGACAGACTTACCGTCCCCGGGTGCTATCCGTTTCAGCATTTCTTTGAACCAGCCGATCTGCACGCCCAGGCAAAAGGGAGACGGCAGTTTGTGATCCCACTTGAGGAAGTACTCCGGGGGCAACGCCGTGGCGGCCAGCGTCGCGAAGTTTGCGCCGTACGGGAACAAGCCCGTGTCCTTCTCCGGAAGATTTGGTGGTATCAGTGGTAGCTGGAGCGCTTGTGCTAAAAGGAAAAGCAACATGGTGGTGAAAACACAGAGTGATGAGCGTGTTAAGAACTTAAAGAGTCTCATCAATTAGCTGGGTGATGCAGCTAGTATGTACTCACCGTAGAAATCGATGAGGACACGGCCATCGCAGAGGCGGCCCGTTGGGTGCTTGAAGAACGTCATGCCGAAGGGGAAATCATGGCAGGGACCGTTGTGTTCCATGTGCCCGAAGTTGCCGCTGTCGATGATGGAGTCCCCGAAGCTGAATATGCGCTTGTAGCAGGCGCATAGGCCCCTGGGAGCGCCGAGCAGGATGACTACGGAGGCGAGGAAGATGCGCAGGGAGACAGAACTGTGGCGACACCTGAGACTCTCCATCTTTGAACACTTGTTCTTCTCCCTCTGCATGTTCTGACTCATTTTATTGGACTTCTGACTATGTAGTGCCAATTTAACATATCTGATATCTCTAGTATCACACGGAGCCTTCCTCTGAAAATAAATGTCTGCAGATCCTTTTCTTTAAAGTAATAATAAAATGGCTACTGGTCATCGACCCAAAGTGAATCCATCTCTAAAATTCAAGGAGAAATTTAACTGCTCTTCCCTAGTCCACACGAAGAAGAATTAATAGGAAGATCAGGTATGATTTGCTATGGATTCCAAACATGCATCAATTCAAGCACGTGGCGACAGAGAATTTAAGAAGATATACAACTATCATTAGCGATACAGCTAAACGTGTGTTGGGTTGTTGAATTTATACAACTATGGATTCTTCGGGTGTCATCTGCTAGGCGCCTACTCATCAGCCATCATGGTTGTGGCTTGAAAACACTGCTTTGCCTCCCTAGTGTTATTACTGTGACATCATTTGGTCTAGCTGTGCTATCTAAGCGAATCTTGAAGGATTTAAGAAGAAGACGGCGTCATGCATCTGCCTCTGCCACCGTGCCTCCTGCCCTCTCCGTGCCACGGCTTCCGCCCCGCTGCCTCCACTGAAACCGCGCCGCCTACAACCACTGTCTGGCAGCCTCGCTCGCGCGCAACATCTGCTAGTAGGATGCAAGTCCATATGTTATTTGATCATTGGGTCGAATCAAAACTTAGAAAAATGAACTAGAGTGACATGCTATATAAATAATTTAGAAGATGAAATGAACTAGAGGAGCTGAACCCAAAAAACACCATTGAGTACCCACCTGCATCCCTATCTCCAAACCACTTTCGCGCCGCCACCTCTCGCTGCGCCGCTGTGTTGTCTCCATGGCCACCGCGCACCATCCCCCGCCAAGATCTTATGCGCGTGGACTGATTATTTGAAATTGCCAAAAATTACATATGGAGCCATATCTAGATTGTTTTGCAATGTTTTTTTTGAGGCGTTTCAAATACTACCTACATGTATTTGTATAGGCGTATTGTTCGGTTGTTTACCCCATTTAAGCAGGGTTTAAACGCTACATACTAACTAGCCATTTCTGCTGTTTAGCTCGTTCAATGGACCATTTAGCCTAATATAATGAACCGTTCCTGATTATTAGCTAAACAATAGGTGAACTAATATTTACCATTTAGGATAACATTGATAAACGAATTAAAAACTTTTTTTTGACCGAAGTCGGGATGTGAAACCCCTACCTATTTTTTTATATTTTTATTTCAAATCCAGTTAATTCACTCCCACATGGAGTCAAACCTAGGTCTGTTGGGTGCTACTCAGGTGCTCTAACCACTAGACTAGAGGCCCTTTCACGAATTAAAAACTTTATAGAAAATGGCTAGAAAGTCAATTTTCTTCTATCTTCTTTTAGCGGTTTTGAAGCATCTATTAAAATATTTGAGGGCATTTTCTAAACAATCCGATGTGTTTTAGTGGTGTGACCTAGCTTCACGGCAGATCCAGCTACTGCCGTCCTAGGGAGCCGCGCAAACTTTTGGCAGCTTCCTCACAGGATGGCGAGGGAGAGAGAAGGGGAGGGTGGGGGTGGCGGCAACAAGGTTCCATGTGACATCCGAGTCGGCCTAGCAGGGAGCGACCCTGGGGCCTTGCAGTGGCAAAATATTTAAAGATGCTTAATAAAAAATGATCACTCTATTTCTACGAATTCATAGGTGGATATTGGTTAAAAAATGGCATCTGACAATTTTCAGCTACATCAGGAATTATTCCTAGCAACTTAGCAATGGCGGGTCAACGAATGGGCCTTTGAGCAGTCCCTGAGCGATGACATCGTACACCTTCTCCGTCATGTGCAGACCATCCCAGCTGACGAAGTCGCTTGGTTCGCTCCAGACCTTGGCCGTCTTGTTCCACGCCGCGGCGGTGTGGTACGGCCCGTCGCTACCACAGCACGCGACCAGGGGAAAACAAACGAGCACTATCACAAGCCATCGCTTCGTGAGCATCGGAATCCCTGGACGGCTCGCATGCACGCGCTGGCGGCCCCGCATCGCGTGCCCGTTGCGCCAGCCTAATCACCAACAAGAATATGGGTAATATGATCAAATATTTACGGCCTTCTTTTGTCATAAATTACATGTGGCAGAGACATAAAAGTTTCAATTATTGTGTTATTAAAATACAGTTTGAATTGAGTTCATATGTACTACCTCCCCTCTAAATTACTATTCACTGTTAAATTTTCTAATAACATTTAATTATTTATCTTATTAAAAAACTATGTATCATTTATTTTTTGATTTATTTTACAATCAAAGTACTCTAAGTCTAAGTATAACTTATTATTTCTAATATTTGAATTAAATTTTTAAATAAGATGAATGGCTAAATATTGTGAGAAAAAATCAACAACAAATAATAATTTAGAAGTAGAAGAGAAGTGGAATGAAATATAGAGAATGGGTTATCGGAAGTTTGCTAAAACAGTGTCCTAAAGTGCTAGAAAAATTATTTGGTCTCCCTAAGCAAGTCACTCGGAAAGCATGGCGGGTGGTAATGGATACTCCATATTAATGTTGGCAAGATGACTTCAATTGCTGATTTTTTCACAAAAGAAAAATAGCTGATATTTCTCCTAGAAGTCGTGCAAATCCACCCCTCTCCTCTTGGGTAGGACGATGTTCATATATCTATATCAACCTAGATAAAATCTAGAAAACCAAGATGTTGCATCGGCCCACACATCTGAAGAAAAGCCCTAAGAAAGATGGGTAGTCGATGAGGTGTGCCTTGCGATTTTGAAATGGGCCGCACGAGTGTCTCTCGCAAACTAGCCGCCCCGCGTCCTTGTCGCCACAAAGCCACAAACCCATTCAAATAGTAACAAGAAGCGCTGCCTTATTGAAGTTGTCTTTTTTTTTCTTTTGTGAAATCCTTGAATCTGGTGAAAGGATCTCTAACCTACTAACCTAGTGGTTAGAGCACCTGAGTAGCACCCTGCAGATCCAGGTTCGACTCTCTTTGGGAGCAAATTAACTGAGTTTGGAATAAAGAAAATTAAAAAAATAGGTAGGGGCTTCGCCTACTGACTCCGGTCAGAAAAAATCCTTGAACCTGTCTTGTGCAGCTGTTCGGGTTCACCGCCACTCTTGCTCATCCTCTCTCCTCTGCATGGCTATCGTAACATGCTTACATGCATCCACTCACCACTCTTCACCAAGTTCCCTGTGCTTCGTGATGCCATATATAGCCTATATATAGGCCACTCATTCATGGATGAATCATTAACACATGGGCATGAGACATGCTCACATTATCATCAGGCTATCCTCATCGATCTCCTACTCCGCTCGCTATCCACCTTCACCGCAAATGCCATTATTATTGCCCACCAAGCCATGAACATCGCCACCTCTCTGGAGCGCCATGTTTGGTCTTTGTCTGCGCAGTCATCGTCTTCCTCGGCATCGCCATTAGCAACAACACCATGGGCTGACCAGACACCCTCTGTGAATCATGTCAGGGTCCTTATCCCTTATACCCTCGAGTCCCAAGCCCACCTGTTGACGTAAAATCCGCACCTCACGCCAAGCACACAGCAAGCCGAATTAGCTGGCTTCACACGCAGCACGAGCGTTTGAATCCGAAAGCGTGCCAGTCAATTTTCCTGAAACTGACAAAGGGATGAAAGATATTTAGATAACACCTGGAACGTACCGGGCAATACCAGTCAGTTCCATATTTGCGGCTACGGAGCCAGTTTCGAACGACACATAGCTACAGAGAAGCTATCTGTCGGCAGTTAAAACCTCATTCGGCAATCGGCAAGGCACGCAGGGAGCGCACTGCCGAATGCGTGACGTAAGCATGACGAAAGATCGGCTTTCAGCCGAATGAACATTGTAACGCATACTCATAGCCGATTAATGAGAAACAAAGCATGATAGATAAATAAAAGGGCGAAAGCATGACCATAAATCCGCAGTAAACAAGAATGCATAGGCCGAAAGCAGCACCCGTCAAGCATGATAACGAACAAGTTAATCCACCGCATGATACGACTTGTTCGAGACCACACCACCAATCAGATTAGATTAATCCACCGCATGATACAATCTAATCGTGAAAGGCTAAAAGCATTCAGTGTCCAATGCAAACCCATGAACACGTTCGCTCGTGAGAGCACAGCCGAATGCGGCTGCTTAGCCGAATCGGGGTCCGCGGCGAAGGAACAAACTTAATCGATAAAGATAAATCTATCAGGTCGAATCGAATTCTAATTCACCGGATGATTAGCTCTAAGACGACCCAAAAACCTGCATCTACCGCATGATACCCGGTTCTGTCAAGATCTACACGATACCAACAAGTTCGAACCCGCGACACGTGGCAACCTAGATCGGTTTCGGACTCGGCTATGAGGGGAAAAGTCATCGCATCGTGAAGTAGAGCCGAGTCTAGCCGACCTAGATTGGGCAAAGGAGTGTTGCATGAATTAAGCACGGAGTAAAAACAAAGCAACACGGGGTAACTTAATGAATCTGTTAGATCTTGCCGAAATCTAACAGAGCCGATAACTTGGTCCATACTAGATCTTAGCCCACCGCATGGCTCATGACCTAACAGAGGAACCTTCTTGAGACCATAACTTAAATCCACCGGATGATACTAAGCATGGTAACAAGACTACCTGCATCAAAGCTTAAATCCACCGCATGATACTAAGCATGATACAAGGTTGCCGGTACTTACGGAGGTCGACGGATCGATGACTCCTCTCGAAGAACTCGACGACTCGACTAAAGGACTCGATGTTGGCACGGGGCCGGTTTGTTGTATGATTGATTCGATTGGATCCCTTTTACAGATGCCATGGGTTTATATTTATACCCAGGTCTTGATACAACTCCTAGTCGGACACGACTACAATACTTGTTTCTAAAAATAAATGACGAATCTTCGTGCCCATATTGCATTCCTTGTTCGAACCGGCCTTTTCCTTATGTTTTTCCACGTCATCACGCCTTCCCGAATGCTACCGCTTTTGCCTGCGGAACTATGCCTCTGCCGAATGACGACGCGTTCCCGACCGCAGAGCGTTATTGCCGAATACTTCAGAGAAAGCCCCTTAGCCGAATGGTACCCTTCCACCAAATCCGGCCCACACGTCAGCCTCTTCCTGGTGCTAAATTTTGGTGTTAACACATGCCCCTTCAATTACGGGATAAAAGATGCTTTTATCTCGGAATTGACCAGGAATCCCCAACATCTCCAGGCTGAATCCGCTTTGACATCCGTTTTCCGCTTTCAAATCCTCAGAGTACGTTTCCAAACTCAAAACCCTAGTTCGCCGAATCTCTCAAGCTCCAATCTTCAAATGGCGAACCAGAATCAAATTCTTCAAGTAAGTTTTGTTTCCCTCAATCACATTCGGCATTATTCTTTTCGAATTGCATCTTGAATTCCCGAATCGCTCTTCTTCTATTCTCGATAGGCTCTGACCACTGAAATCTTGATCCCTACTGAGGAGCAATCCGCATCTTTCTTCCTCGGCCCCTCAGGGAATCCAGATCCCTCCGAAATTATTGCGGCCGAGTCTCAGAGGATCCCTTTCAAAACTTCACTGACAAGACCTCACGAATGGCAAGATTCATTCAAGAACTGGCCTCTGCCCCCAATCGCCGGCTGGAGAAACTGGTACAAAAGGATTCTTGAAGATAAAAGCCCCAAGACGCAGAATTGGGACAGTCTTCGTATTTCTCATTGCTTGGAGCTATCTCTAGCCGAAACACCCAAGAATGAAAATCTCCTGATTGCAGCTTGTCACTTCTGGTCCAATGGCATGAATGCTTTTCTCTTTGGTCACGGACCAATGACTCCAACCCTGGCCGATGTCTACATGATAACCGGCCTGAACATTACAGGGATAACACACCCATACAGGTACAAAGGTTCTTCCAAATAGACAGGGGTGAAGACTGGAGTCGGTTATAAGAAATACATCCAGACTTACATGCATGATGGTCCTCTGACTGACGTTGAATACAGGGCCTTTCTGAATATGTGGTTGTGCAGATTTGTTTTCTGTGGTAAAGCCAATGAGCCAACTCTGAATCACATAGTAATGGCCGAAGACCTGGCTGCAGGCACACTTATCCCTCTCGGGAAATATCTCTTGGGAAGTGTCTATCACATGCTCCATCAAACCATTTATCAGATGCACACCAACAAGAAAATTTCCTGCGTCAATGGTCCCTGGTGGTTCGTCCAGATGTGGCTGCAATTGTACATGCACCAAATTGTCTCCATTGACCTCAACAGCCGACATTTCCCCTCGGTCAATTACCAGGAAGCAGAAGCCCAGAGCACCAAAGGCTGTCAAACCTATGGGGAAGCAGCCTCCACTATTGCTATCAACAAGAGCATTGGAGAACTGTTTGAACTTTTCTTCAAAGGCTTTGCCAATCCCCTCTGGTTCCCATACATGGACAATGACAATCTCACTCTCCCTTGTGAATTCAGCTTTGAGACCGGATGCATAGATGCAGAGTCCTCAGCAATTTTCAACACTTTCATTCGGCCTTGCATCTTACCAGCCGAATTTTGTGGAGGAAGGCTGGTTCAAAGTTCATATGAATATTACCAGCCGAATACAGTAGCCAGGCAATTAGGATGTGGGCAAGTGCCCCCAAGATTATTTCTCCATGAATTCCTCAAGCCTAGGCAGATCATCAAAGACTCCACAGAAACAAGAAGAATTTTTGACTACAAGTGTTGTGCAGCCATCTACCAGATCGAACCTTTTGTGCCAACAGCACTTGCTCATCCTTCTTTTATTCTTTGGTGGCAAGAACTCCATGATCATATCTTCAATGTGCCAGTTCACCCTCTCTGCCTTGATTTGATGCCTGACTATCAGCCGAATTCAGAGGTAAATATGCTTATAATCCATCTGTTTTTCCAATAACATCCTCTTTCATCGACTTTTAACTCTGTTATCCTGCAGGACATAGTCCCTGCCCCTCTGGCCAGAGCAATTGCATATAACACTGCAGGCCCAATATCTATTCTGGGGCATCACTCTCCTTCTTTGGCTCAAATAATGTCCAGGCCTGCCAGTCTGGATCCAATTCTTGCTGCACCACCTGCTGCCAAGAGGAAAACATCTTCTCTAACTGCCCCTTCGGCTATAAAAAAGAAAAGAACAAGCAGCAAAAGAATTGCTCAGGTCAGATATCTCCTTCCTCGAGTAAAATGCTAATTTCATTCTGCTCACTTCTACTCCTTTATGATTTCAGGCCAAATCACAACAATTGGCCATTAGCACAGAACCTGCCGATGCTTCAGGGATTGGTAAAATTTCTCACTATTTTGTCTTTAAAGTTCCTTTCCATCGGCATTGATTCTTTTTTAGTCTCAGAGCAAATCTTAATGGACCCAATCTTGGAGAACTCTTCTTTTCATCAAGAACCAGCTTCAGCTTCACCTGATGTTCCTCAGCCAGAAGCCTCTTCCCCACCAAAAGATCTTTCAAGCTCTCCTCAGCATGTCACACAAGAATCTTTGCCTGAGCTTGAGCTGCCCTCTCTCTCCATCCAAGAGATCAGGAATGAGGTAGAGATAATTACCCAGTCTTCCCAGTTCTTTATTCAATGGATCATCAATCATTCGGCAGAATCTTCTTTCAGGAGAAAACCACTTCTTCATCCAGCTATTCATTTGCTGTGGATGATCTAGTTGCCGAACAAGGAGAAGAAACTTCTTCTGGTCAAGCTTTATCAGAGGAGAACCAAGCAAAACTGAAGGAAATCCTCTCTTTTCTGCATAAGGACACTCGAGATCAAGTTACCAATGCTGATCTTTTAAGAGACTTGCTTGAATCATTTGATCAAGATCTTCCTGCCGATATCAAGACTTCTTTAGATCCAATTTCCAGATTGGATGATCATTTTATCGCAGTGAAGCAAGCTCTGAAGAATCAATCTGCTCAACTAGCCTTGGAGCAAAGGAGAACTTTGGCCAAGCAATCTGTAAAAGACCTGCATACTCAAGCTCAGAACAGCAAGGAATTACTGACCAAATTGGAATCTGAACTTGAAATGAAGAAGGTCAGAAAAGCTGCACTTGAAGCCGAATTGAGAGATCTATCGGCCGAAATTGAAGCTGATGAGAAGAAGATAGTTGAGCTTCCCAAATTAACAGAGAAGATGCGAAAGGAAGCTTCAGCAGCTCTGAACGAAGAAAAACAACTCAAGGCAAAGCTTGCTGCTCTGGCTAAAACCCAAGAAGCTGACAAAAATCTTTTGGAGACCATTAATAGAATGATATCTGATGCTAAAGATGTAATCTCCAAGTACTTGGGTGTGTAGTTGTATCGAACATTTAATTAGCCGAATGTCTTACCAACTTTGTAGTTTCACCAATCTTTGCTTTCTTCCTCGCTTTATTGTGAACAACACATTCGGCAAAGCTTAGTCGTAACATCGTCAGACCCGAAAAACGACCTAACACAACACAGCCGAATCCAATTCAGTAGAACCGAACCCGATTCGGCATAAATCCCAAACGACACGGCAACTGCTCGGTTCGTGGGGCTTTCCACCTTCCGAAATTTTGGGATGCGCGCCACGATCTCCGACCACGATCTCCTCTGCGGGTTCTATAAACAAACACCCAGGTAGCCCACAGTTTTCACCAAGTTCTTCGTCTTCCAAGTTCTTGCCGGCCCAAGTCATTCTTTTCCCCATCCACAGTAACTCCGAGGAACTTCCAATGGCCGACAACAACAGGAGGCGCCCGGCCGCTGATGAGGCCGAAGGAAGCCGCGCCGGCGCTCGCCGCAGGTGATTGGCTGCTTACTTCTCTCTGTTCTTATCGAGATTTCCTTTCTCTTTCTTGACGAATCTCTTTGTTCTTTCAGGGTAATCCAATGGATTGCCGGCGCTGGTGCGCCAGTTGCGGCTCCAGCCGCTGCTCCTGCGGCGTCCAGCTCTTCGAGTTCGTCCAATCGATCTCTCGAATCGGACGACTACCGCTACACGGACGGCGATGCCCGCCGATTCAAAGCGGAGCGTGACGATACTCGCCGCGAGTTGGAGGTTATCTCCAAGCAAGCTGGGATTGCTGACCTTGAATGGCAGCACGAGCGCAAGCGGCTGCTCGAAGTCATTGATGGTGAGTCCTGCAATCTGCTCAATCTCAATCTCGTCCTCCAAATGATATTAATCTGTTATCCCCTTGTAACCTTGCAGCGCGTGATGCTGAACTTGATCGCCTGAAGGCGCTGGTGGAGGAGCTGGCGGACAAGGTGAGCGCCCAAGGGGACACACCCGAGGCACGCCTTGGTGCGGTGGTAGGCCGTGTCGATGAAGTGGCCTCCCATGGCGTTCGCCTGGGCGTCGCTACGGGTCTCGTTGCCATGTCGACGCACACCGGCACTGACTATTCCAGGATGCCGGTTGGTTTCGCCAATAGCAACCCAGAAGACATCGATGACATTGACGCCTCCATTGATCGTCTTGATGGCCATGGTGCTGCCATTGCCGATTCCATTCATCCCCAGTCTGTTTTGAACAGGCTCTTCCAGTAGTTTGTACTAGGGATTTATGGAATTTCGGCAATAAAACTTATCTTTTGTGATCTTGCATGAACTCTTGATGTAATATATCTTGTGCTAAGGGCAATACATTCAGTACTAGCCATTTTTCTTCTGTCAACATTTGTTCTGAAGACGGCTCCTTCCCGAATGCCGGCTGTCTCAATTGTTCTGACATTGAATACTTCAATCAACGATCAATTTCAACACTAGGATAATATTTCTTCAAGTATCTCCCATTAATGGCAGCAGTAAACTCCTCTCCTAGCAAAGTTTTCAGGATATATGCATTTCCAGGCATGCATCTGATCACTCTGAAAGGGCCTTCCCAGTTTGGAGACCACTTACCGAATGCGCTGTATTTAGTCCCAATCGGCAATATTGCTTTCCAAACCAAATCTCCTTCTGCAAATTGCTTGATTTTCACCTTCTTGTTGTAATATTTAGCAACTCGCATTTTATTTTTTTCAACATTTTCCAAGGCCCTGAGACGAATCATATGCAAATCTTCTAATTCGTCCATCATTAAATCATTATAATCTTTAGAACTTAAATCCTTTTGCAACTTTATTCTCCTTGAGTCTAATTGTATTTCCCATGGCAAGATAGCATGATGCCCATACACCAACTCATAAGGAGACGTCTGTGTAGCCCCATGTGGAGCCATTCGGTAAGCCCATAAAGCCTCATTGAGTACCGAATGCCACTTTTTCGGCTTCTGATCAATCTTCTTCTGTATAATTTTAATCATAATCTTGTTAGAAGCCTCTGCCTGACCATTAGCTTGGGCATAATAAGGAGAAGAATTCAACAATTTGATGCCCATACTTTCAGCAAAATCTCTGAACTCCGAAGATGTAAATTGAGTCCCTTGATCTGTGATGATTGTTTGAGGAATTCCAAATCTGTAAATGATATGTTCTTTAACAAATTCAACCATATTCTCCGATGTCACCTTCTTTAATGGAATTGCCTCAACCCATTTGGTAAAATAATCGGTTGCCAAAAGCACAAACTTATGCCCCTTGCTAGATGGAGGATTTATTTGGCCAATCAAATCTATTCCCCATCCTCTGAATGGCCATGGCCTGATAATAGGATTCAGAACTGATGCTGGAACTCTCTGAATGTTTCCAAATCTCTGGCAATCTTGGCATCCCTTATAATATTCAAAGCAGTCTTCTAGCATTGTAGGCCAATAGTACCCAGATCTCCTAATAACCCATTTCATTCGGTAGGCCGATTGATGTGCTCCACACAATCCATCATGTACTTCACTCATCAGCCTTTTTGCTTCTTCATGATTTAAGCAATGTAACAGCACCCCATCCAAGGATTTATAATATAAATTATCATCAAGAAGAACAAACTTTAAAGCTTTATACCTGAGCTTTCTAGAAACCTTTCGGGATGGATTCTCCAGATAATCAACAATTTCTTTTCTCCAATCATCTTCTGCCAGATCACTCCCGAAAGCATATACATTATTAGCAAAAACTTCTTGAAGCTCTTTATAGCCCGAAGCACTTTGAGCCAATCTGTTTGCCTCTTCATTGTCTCTCCTAGGAATATGCTGCAGAATTACTGACTGAAATTCCTTTAAGATTTGCTTGCATTCCTCATAGTAATTCCTCAAGACATCATTTCTGCACTCATACTCGCCATTCAGTTGCCTTATGACTAATTCTGAATCTCCAAAAATTTCAACTGCAATGGCCTTTGCTTCTCTCAAGTATTGAAGTCCTCTGAGCAACGCTTCATACTCAGCTTGATTATTAGTGACAGTAGATTGAATAGGAATAGCAAATTCAAATACCTCTCCTCTTGGCGAAATTAATAAAATACCTACTCCACCACCTTTGTCACATGAAGATCCATCGAAGAATAATACCCAAGGAGTAATTTCAAGCAAATTAGTTGATGAATCGCGATGTTCAGTAATGAAGTCAGCAATAATCTGTCCTTTAACAGCTTTTGCCGATTCAAACTTCAACTCAAATTCAGACAAAGCTAAAATCCATTTGCCAATCCTTCCGTTCAAAATCGGCATAGACAACATGTGTTTTATCACATCAAACTTTGAATACACAGTGCATTCGGCATGTAGTAAGCAGTGCCGAAATTTTGTACAGGAGTAGTAAACACATAAACAAAGCTTCTCAGTAGCCGAATACCTCGTTTCGGGATCAAGCAACTTTCGGCTAAGGTATGCAACTACCCTTTCCTTTCCCTCGAATTCTTGTATGAGGGCCGATCCAATAGTTTGGGCATCGGCCGCCACGTACAACTTAAAAGGCTTGTTTAGCTGTGGAGGTACCAATACTGGTGGTTCTTTCATGTATTCCTTGATCTCATCAAAAGCCTTCTGTTGTTCGTCGCCCCATACAAACTTCTGATCCTTCTTGACCTTTAACAATGAAGAGAAAGGCAACATCTTTTGTGATAAGTTTGATATGAATCTTCTTACGAAATTGATCTTACCAAGCAGTGACTGTAATTCCTTAAGATTAGTTGGAGGAACAACTTCATCAATGGCTTTCATACTTTTCCTGCCAACTCCTATTCCTCCTTCATGCACCAGAAATCCCAGAAATTCTCCTGCCGAAACTCCAAAAGCACATTTATTTGGGTTCATTTTGAGCCCATGTTTCCTAGTGCATTCTAGAGTTTTCCTTATGTCGGCCAAATGTGCTTCATGATCCAATGACTTAATCACGATATCATCGATATATATCTCCACAATCTTGCCGATCAACTCATGAAAAATATAATTCATAGCTCTCTGATAAGTTGCGCCAGCATTCTTCAAACCAAACGTCATGACAACCCATTCAAACAACCCTATATGTCCTGGACATCTGAAAGCCGTTTTCGCTATATCTTCCAATGCCATAAAAATTTGATTGTACCCTGCGTTACCATCCATGAAACTAATCACTTTACATCCAGCAGCAGCATCAACCAACGAGTCAGCAACAGGCATTGGATATCCATCCATGGGTGTAGCTCTGTTCAGATCTCTAAAATCTATGCAAACTCTCATCTTCCCATTTTTCTTGTACACAGGAACAATATTAGAGATCCATTCTGCATATCTGCATGGCCGAATAAAATTTGCTGCTATTAATCTTTCCACTTCCTTCTTCACATCGGCCAACACTTCATCTTTGTAGATTTTCCGGGGTGGTTGCTTGTAAGGTTTATAACCAGGCTTGATCGGCAATCGATGCTCAACAATGGAACGATCTAAACCAGGCATTTCCGAATAATCCCAAGCAAAGCAATCTTTGTATTCTTTTAACAACTCAATCAACTTCTCCCTGAAAACCGAATTCAAGCTAGCACTGATGAATATCGGCCTTGGTTTGTCACCGTCTCCAATGTCTACTTCTTCTAATTTATCAGCCGACACAAATCCATATCCTAGCTTCCCGTCAGTTCCATCGATTGGATTATCCATTAAAAATTGCTAAAAGAGCCGACTGCTTTGATCGGCTGTTGATCACTGCTGACTGGCTCAACAGGACCTTCTCCCCAGTCCTTACCTGAGAAGCAATCTATGCCTTGATATTCCCAGAAGGCCGGTTCCACATTAGCCACGCTAATTGAATCATCTGCTGGGACAATTTCCACTTCATCATCTATCCACTGAATAAGCTGTTGATGCATAGTAGATGGAATACAACAATTCGCATGAATCCAATCCCTTCCAAGTAGCAAGCTGTATGCCCCTTTGCCTTCAATAACAAAGAAGGTTGTAAGCAGAATCTTGGACCCAATCATCAGATCTACATGTACACATCCTTTGGTGTCCGAAGGATTTCCAGCAAAATCATTCAACACTATGCTTGTTGGCGTTAAATCTCCAGGGCTCATGCCAAGTTTCCTGAATGTATTGTATGGCATCACATTAACAGCAGCTCCACCATCAACAAACATCTTCGTTAGTGGCTTCCCGTTGACATATCCTCTTAAGTACAGTGGCTTCATGTGCCGATTCTGGACTGTCTTCTCGAAAATAGCTTGTTTATTCAATACCAATTGTGCCATTAACCCATATTGTTCGGCTTCATCCACTTCTGACAATATCTCTTCCTGTACAATTTGATTAGTTGGAGCCATGAATTCATTCGGCAAGAAACATACCATGCATGTAGGAGCCGAATGACCCGATTCGTCAGGCCTGTCTTTTGGACGCCATATCGATTTCATCCTGGTTCCTGCTTGCTTCAATTCTTGATTCCTCAGGCGTTGGACTCTTCTCTTCTGGCTCCTTCTTAAACCAGGTGGACACCACTGTCCTTTCTGCCAAACATACTCACGATCTTCTTCCTCATGATCAACCCATCTATAATCAGCATGTCTTTTCATTGGTTGATCATCATTCTTATATATTTTTAGACGCCGATCATCACTAGGATGTACCCTTCCAATTCTTTCGTGGACGGATCGGCGAATGGCAACATTTTGCCTATGTTCGACATACCCATTATTGCACTCAGGACAGTTATTCCACGTAGGCAGCTTTAAACCCTCGTTCCAACAGTGTCTGAAGAAAACACAATCCCAATGTGCACGTTCTTGTTCTCGGACATATTCTTCTTGTTCTTCCTCAAACCTTTCTTCTTCGCGCCTTCTTTTCTCCTCCTCGTATTCACGTCTCTGGTAGTGCTCTTTTTCTTGCTGACGCTGCCACTTATTGAGGAGAATACGCGATGTGACTCTGGGTTTAGAAGAATTCCCAATTTCAAATTGGCTATTCGGGAAGCGAGGTCTCTCCTCGCGAATCTGTTCGATCGTGATTTGCCGATTAGGATCTACTGAGCCACTCTGCTTCGCTTTCTTTGACGTCAGGACTCTCATTTTTTCCTTTTCTCCAGATTCGGCAGTACTCACCATATTGATTGAGAACCCAACCATGTTCTGAGGAAACGGGTTACTGTCCAACTTCATCTTATTGTCGAATTTCAAATGCCCTTCTTGGATAGCTTTCTGAATCCTCACTCTAAAAACCCTGCATTCATTGATGGAATGAGAATTTCTATCATGGAATCCACAGTACCTCTTATCTTTCACTCCATCAGGCCGAAGCATAGAATGCCCCTCTGGTAGCTTGATTCGGCCTTCCTTTACAAGATAATCAAATAATTTATCTGCCTTAGTTACATCAAAATCATAGGTGCCCTTATTCTGTTTAATCCACCTCTGATTCACCATGACTGGTTCTTTACTCCACACTATCTCTGCTGCAGCTATCTCCTCGCTATCTTCATACTCATCTTCTTGATCTGCTCTTTCAAGGAATTGGTTATAGATGTCAGCTACATCATTATTTTTAGCAAATCTGGCATCTTTCTTAAAACCATATGCCTGGTTACTCATCAAGGCCAATCTGTGTGACAACTGGCCCAGATCATCAAACTCCATCCCGAATAGCTTCTCCCGAATGGCAGGCAGCATGCCAGCTACAGCCATACCAGCCAGCTGGTCATCAGGTATGTTCAGAGAAAAGCACATGCTCTTTGTTTCCCTAAATCTCCTGAGGAACTCCGTAGGTGTTTCATTATTCCTCTGCCTTAAGCTGGTCAAATCAACCAACTTTTTCTCGGTACTGCCAATGTAGTAATGAGCATGGAATTTCTGCTCCAGGTCTTTCCAAGTACAAATCGACTGAGCAGGCAAAGAAGCAAACCATGTAAAAGCTGGACCCGTCAGTGACAAAGGAAAGTATCTGATTCTGAAAGCCTCATCTGCCGAAGCTTCTCCAAGCTGCATCAGATATCGAGCTATATGCTCCACAGTGCTAGTATCATCTTGTCCTGAGAATTTAGTAAACTCTGTAGGCACCTTGACTCTATTCGGCAATGATACCCTTTGGTACCATTCTGGGAAAGGAGACGAGTACATGTACCCCTGATTTTTAGGCTTCAGACCGAATTGATTTTGCAATACATCAGTCATTTTTTGCACCATGAGGTCAATACTGGTATCTTGATTCCCTGGTCTTCCAGCAAGCATGCCTGCAGTGCCAACATACCCAGGATTCGGGAGAGCGTCGATAGCATTGTAATCCATAAACTCTGAATATCCGTTTCCATACATGTCCCTTTGCAGCCTGTTGTTCAGAGGGGATATCTTATAAGCAGAAGCAGGTGGATTTCCCGTGGTGCCGAATGCCATATCACCATATGTACGAGGTTTCGGCAATGCATGCTGAAGCTCTTGCTGAATCGGCTGTCCACTCGCGTCTTTGGTTCCAGAAGCTTCAGTTTCTTCAGTACCTTTACCATGACGTTTCGGAACCGATGCTTGAACATTGAAATATGTTGGTCCACCAAGTTGCCCATGCACTTGCTCAAAAGGCTTATCCACGTGCTGACCAAAGATGTTGACCAGTATGAGCCGAAAACTGTTCAGGAATGCAGCATTATGATTGGTCATTGTTTCTCCCAAAGCCTTGTACAACAAGCTAGAAAGCTTCTCCCTTTCTTCATCTTCAGTAAGATCAGATTGTCCCGGCAAAAGAACTCTTGGCAGATCTACCTTGAGAAACGGCGCACCACTCCTGTTCTTAGCAAAAGACAGCAAGCACTTCTTGATGAACTGATCTGCAGCAATCTTCACCATCTGTTGATGTTCATCAGACAATTCTTCGAAAGTGACATCCAGAATGTCTTTTAATTCAGGCATCTTCGAAATTTGTCGTGTCCCACCGGGCGTGCCAAAAAGTGTGTTGACGTAAAATCCGCACCTCACGCCAAGCACACAGCAAGCCGAATTAGCTGGCTTCACACGCAGCACGAGCGTTTGAATCCGAAAGCGTGCCAGTCAATTTTCCTGAAACTGACAAAGGGATGAAAGATATTTAGATAACACCTGGAACGTACCGGGCAATACCAGTCAGTTCCATATTTGCGGCTACGGAGCCAGTTTCGAACGACACATAGCTACAGAGAAGCTATCTGTCGGCAGTTAAAACCTCATTCGGCAATCGGCAAGGCACGCAGGGAGCGCACTGCCGAATGCGTGACGTAAGCATGACGAAAGATCGGCTTTCAGCCGAATGAACATTGTAACGCATACTCATAGCCGATTAACGAGAAACAAAGCATGATAGATAAATAAAAGGGCGAAAGCATGACCATAAATCCACAGTAAACAAGAATGCATAGGCCGAAAGCAGCACCCGTCAAGCATGATAACGAACAAGTTAATCCACCGCATGATACGACTTGTTCGAGACCACACCACCAATCAGATTAGATTAATCCACCGCATGATACAATCTAATCGTGAAAGGCTAAAAGCATTCAGTGTCCAATGCAAACCCATGAACACGTTCGCTCGTGAGAGCACAGCCGAATGCGGCTGCTTAGCCGAATCGGGGTCCGCGGCGAAGGAACAAACTTAATCGATAAAGATAAATCTATCAGGTCGAATCGAATTCTAATCCACCGGATGATTAGCTCTAAGACGACCCAAAAACCTGCATCTACCGCATGATACCCGGTTCTGTCAAGATCTACACGATACCAACAAGTTCGAACCCGCGACACGTGGCAACCTAGATCGGTTTCGGACTCGGCTATGAGGGGAAAAGTCATCGCATCGTGAAGTAGAGCCGAGTCTAGCCGACCTAGATTGGGCAAAGGAGTGTTGCATGAATTAAGCACGGAGTAAAAACAAAGCAACACGGGGTAACTTAATGAATCTGTTAGATCTTGCCGAAATCTAACAGAGCCGATAACTTGGTCCATACTAGATCTTAGCCCACCGCATGGCTCATGACCTAACAGAGGAACCTTCTTGAGACCATAACTTAAATCCACCGGATGATACTAAGCATGGTAACAAGACTACCTGCATCAAAGCTTAAATCCACCGCATGATACTAAGCATGATACAAGGTTGCCGGTACTTACGGAGGTCGACGGATCGATGACTCCTCTCGAAGAACTCGACGACTCGACTAAAGGACTCGATGTTGGCACGGGGCCGGTTTGTTGTATGATTGATTCGATTGGATCCCTTTTACAGATGCCATGGGTTTATATTTATACCCAGGTCTTGATACAACTCCTAGTCGGACACGACTACAATACTTGTTTCTAAAAATAAATGACGAATCTTCGTGCCCATATTGCATTCCTTGTTCGAACCGGCCTTTTCCTTATGTTTTTCCACGTCATCACGCCTTCCCGAATGCTACCGCTTTTGCCTGCGGAACTATGCCTCTGCCGAATGACGACGCGTTCCCGACCGCAGAGCGTTATTGCCGAATACTTCAGAGAAAGCCCCTTAGCCGAATGGTACCCTTCCACCAAATCCGGCCCACACGTCAGCCTCTTCCTGGTGCTAAATTTTGGTGTTAACACCACCACTACAGGGAAAGGCTGGGTTGTTCCTCACCGTCGCTAGCGAGTCTGATCGATCTGCGCGGCTTGTACTCAACACCACCACGAGGATTGCAAAATCATTTCCGATATGCCGGAGAGGTGGATAAATGCCACAATCATTTCTATGATGTAGGTTTAAGTGATCCATGCCCTAAGTAATGGTACGTATATGGGTACGAAATAAGGGTACGAAATAATCAAACCACAAGTGAGTAGGCTATTGTTAGGGACAAAAGGCTTTGCAATGGCACGGAGGCAATATTTTGCAAAGGGCGGCTGCGGTGGCCGGCCAGGCGGGCCACGCCATCTAAAATTTATTCACCCGTCTAATTTACATCTGGCGGTGAGAAAATCGGCGACGTTTCCGTTTCCGCATGCGGCCACCCGTCTGCTCGCTGTTGGTTGGAACGCTCCCGAAGCTCCTCCTGGTCTACATCCGAAGCCTCGGGAAGCGCTCCCAGAAAAAATCTCCCTCCTCCCTCAGCCGCTCCGACTCGCCTCCTTGCCGCCGCCTCGCCTCCTCCCTCCGTCGCCCCTTTTCTCGCCGGCGACCTCGTCTTCCCCGCGCGGATTGAAAGAAGGCGGCGGCGGCGTGCGTCGGATGGGCGAGATCCAGACCTCGGTCCGCCTCGCCCTCCCCGGGGAGCTCGCGAAGCACGCCGTCCCCGCCTCGTCTTCTCCGACGGTGGTGGACAGGCGAACGCGGCCGCGGAGCGCCCGCGGTGGGCGGGTGAGCGCGGCCGCGGAGCACCGGCGCGCGGCGGAGCTCGCAGCGGCCGACGAGCGGCTCCGGTGCCGGGCGATAAGCACGGGCGAGGAGGAGGCGGAGGTCGGCGGCCGGTGCAGCGGCCCGCAGCGGCGTCCGCGGAGAAGGAGGGCAGGGAGGAGGCGGCGGGTTGGCTCGGCGGTGAGCGGCGGCAACCAGCGCGGGGCCAGCACGGTGGGCGCCCGCACACGGAGGATCCGCGGAGGACGGCGGCGCGGGCACGCCCGTCCTGCCAGCGATGCTTGCGGCGGTGCGGGGCTGCAGGCGTCCGGCCGAGCGGCGGCGCGGCGGGCGCAGAGTCGGAGCGGCGCTGAGGCGGAGAGCGTGCAGCCTAGCTTCGACGCGGCGGCGGCGGCTGCGAGCGTGTGGGACCGAGCGTCGCTGCTGCTTCCTCTGCAGGAGGACGCGGTGGCGACCACGGCGGTGGGGCAGTGCGGCGCCGGTGGCCTCCTCCCTCAGCGGCTCCCCTCCCCTCCCCAGCTCGTCGCCGCTGCGGGCCACGCTGGTCGTCCCCTCCCTGGCACTCATCTCCGCGTGGCGGCTCCGAGCGGCGACGGGGTAGCAGCGGCGGCGGGCCAACGCGGCGAGCCCCTGCGTCGCGCCGCCCGCGAGCTGCGCCTCCCTATGCCCCGCTCCGCCCCTAAGCGTCGTGCCGCCGTCGCGCGTGCCGCCGCCTCCCTAAAAGTGCATCTAGGCACTTATAGGTTTTGGTGATTTTGGATGACAACATGATTAGCCATTTAACTTGTTTGCTTAAGCATATGAGCTGGTTTCTATTCTTATGGATACTCAAAGAATATGATTGTTGAAGAATGAAAGCTCATTAGTGGTATAAAAGACAAGAAAGCAAACAAGCAGTAATCATCCCATGCAACTAAGTCATACAATGACAAGTGATTGGAAATGACAAGTGAGACAAGGACTTAAGCATATTAGTTGGTCTCACTTAACAAGATACTTGTCAATAGTTTTGGGATGAAAATATTTGAAGAAATTAGGAATTCTTTGGGCTTGTTCCATAGCAATGCAATGGATACATTCAAAGTGAGACATGATTCTATGACTAGTTTATGGTCTCAAGTATATTGATGCTAATGGACAAGATCATCTACCAAAGAACAACATTCAAAACAATATTGAAGATACTTCAAGTATATTGAAGACATGGATTTCATTGTGGATTTCATGATGACGCTATGCAAAGCTAAGCTTAGTTTGGCAAGAGAGGACGGAAGGGATCAAGCTAGATGGGAGTGACGTTCCTAACAAGGTGAAGGGCAAGTTGGTCTTGTAGCCGAGGGACTTTGTTGGTGGAAAGGTCTAGCATCTTAGTTTGGGTTCTATACGTCGATCAAGCCATATCAAGTGAAGCAATGCGAGGCATCTAATCTTGTATTGATCATATAATGGAATGGCTTATGAATTGTTCATGCAATGGAAATTCTAAGTCATGAAGCTCAAGACGGGTTTGCTCAAACAAGACATGAAGTGTTGAAGCCCTCAAAGTTGAGAATGATCAAATATGGCATCAATGAAGATATACAAGCTCAAGTGGTAGACTCTATTTATTGTTTTAATCTTGAGTTTAGGAATGCCGTACTATCAAGAGGGATGCAACATTAGTTGTCTTGGCATACACCAAAAAGTGCTCAATAGATCAACCCATGAGAGATAACCTTTGGAGAGAAGTCCTTTAGGGACTTAGTGTGCTGAATAGGCCAAAACCGGTCTGACCGGTCTGACCGGTTTTGGTAAGCGGTCTGACCGCTTTTGGGACTGTTGTGCTGAGCTGAGCCAAACCGGTCTGACCGGTTTGGGAAACCGGTCTGACCGGTTTGGGCTCTGACAGGTGTAACGGCTAGTATAGTTCGTAAACCGGTCTGACCGGTTTGGGAATCCGGTCTGACCGGTTTCCAACGGCTATAACGGCTAGTTTTGGTTGTGTGGGGTATTTATACCCCATACCCCTCTCCTTTGAGGGGGGCTGGTTGCATATCCTTTGTGGGTCGTCCAAAGCTATTCTAAGCACCAACAAGCTCTCCCCAAACCTCTCTTTGTGAGAGTTGATTGATTTTGATCATATCATTGGATTTGGGTTGAGGGATGTATGGGTTGTGAGCAATAGATAGCAATTGATAGTTCATATCAGCTTTAGTGAGCATATCCTTAGTGTTGAGTACTTCCGGTGAAGCCAAGCATCCATTGGAGCATTTGTTACTCTTGGAGGTGATCCTCCTAGACGGCTAGGCGTCGCCGGTGAGCTACCTTGGTTGTGGTAAGCCACGGATTGGTTGTAAAGGCTGGCCTTGCCTTCTTCGTGAAAAAGGGCCAAAAGCTAGTGATACCGAGGAAAGTGGCTTGGAGTGGATAAGCCCGCCTTTCGTAGGCCCTCAACGGAGACTAGGATTCATCGTGTCTTTGTGACAGCCTTAGTGGCAGCGGTGAAGTCCGAACTTCGGGAAAACAAATCATTGTCTCTTGTTTTACTTCACAAGTTCAATTCTAGCATTTGAATTCGCTTCCGCTTCGATCTACTTGGGTGTGCTCTAATTGTGTGCAGGGACTTAGTGGACCTGCTTGATATCATCTACAAGAACTCATCATCAAGTTTGGTTTGTGCTAGAACTCGTAGAGGGGGTTAATTTGCATAGTTGGTTTTCTCTGTTGAAAACCGGTCTGACCGCTTTGTCAAAGCGGTCTGACCGCTTAAAGCGGTCTGACCGCTTAAAGCGGTCTGACCGGTTTTGGGAACCGGTCTGACCGGTTTCTGTGCTGACTGTGTGAAAAAGTTTGTAATTTGCAGATTCACCTATTCACCCCCCCTCTAGGTGACATCAAGGTCCTTTCAATTGGTATCAGAGCTTGGCCTCACAATCCAAGCTTAACCGCCGTGAGGAAAGATGTCGACCACTTGTGAGGTAACATATGAGCTACTAGCTAGTGACGGCTCAAATTATTCAATATGGTCTTGTAATGTGCTTAATGATCTTAGGACTATGAGTCCTACTCTTGAGAGGATTGTAGTTGAAGGCATTGATTGTCCTCGTGTTGATTGGAGTGTGTCCAACCCAACCGAAGACGAAATGAATTGCTTTCAACTCAATGCTCGTGTCGCTAACTTCTTATTTGATGTTGTGAGTGATGAAGTTAGAGAATCAATTCTAGAAGATGAAGCAACTCTATTCGATGCTCATCTCATTTGGGCTCGAATTGAGAAGCTTTACGCCAACATCAAAAGCGACACGCAAGACCAACCAAGAGCCAAGTCACATGAGGAGTGCTCTATTCGATGCTCATCTCATTTGGGCTCGAATTGAGAAGCTTTACGCCAACATCAAAAGCGACACACAAGACCAACCAAGAGCCAAGTCACATGAGGAGTGCTCTACATCAGCAAAACCATGCACCAAGCCTCATGCGACAACCACCGTGGAGCCACAAGAGCAAGACGGCTCGGTTGCCGCCTTCCTGCAGAAACCGGTCCGACCGGTTTCCCAAACCGGTCTGACCGGTTTGGGCAGGAAGCGTGCAACTAGCTCCAAGAAGGGAGGCCGACGCCGCGCAAGCAAAGTTTCAAGCTCACAAGCTATATCATCTTCTAATGATGAGACATTCATGCTTAACAAGTCCAAAGAAGAAGAGAAGGCGGAAAATTCAAAGGATGAGACTATCCAAGCTCTCATCAAGGAGCTTGAAGAAGTCAAACTCTCAAACGTCACCTTGGTTTGTAAGTATGAAGCAATTGTTGATGATTATGCTTGTGACACTCTTCATATGGCTTCCATAGAAAAAGAGAATAAAATGCTCAAGCAAAAATTAGAATTAATTGCTAGCAAGCATGAGATGCTACAAGTGAAGCATGATGAACTCTTGTGTTCTCATGAAGAACTTGTAGAATCATATGCTTCATTAGATATTGCTCATGAGATTATGATCACTTCATTAAAATCTATTGAATCTCAAACCCACATATGCACATGCTCTTCAATTCAATATAACCTATCATGTGCTAACCCTTGTTGCTCTCAAGCAAAACAATCTTGGTATGATAAAGTGTGTGTAGAGTCTTGTGAAGACCTCATTGCTCAAGAAAATGAAGAACTCAAGCAAGAGGTAGAAAGACTCTCAAAGAACTTGACAATTCTCAAAGAGAAGAGCAATGCACAACCTTCTCAAGATAACCGTGAATTCATGGTGAAAAAGCTTGAGAAGGGATCAACCGTGCAAAGCCCTTGTACAACTCAAGTCAAGTCCAACACAAGCCAAGATCAAGGCAATGGTGAAAAGTTGCTCATGCCAAGTGTTTCACTAAGAAAGTAGACAAGCCAATTCTCTCCAAAAGACAAAGAAATATGGAGAAGAGAAGATGCTTTGGTTGCTTTGAGAAAGGGCATCAAGTTGCTTCTTGTCCAAACAAGGAGGAACTATATCAAGAGAAGCCCCAAATCAAGCTTAACAAAGGATTTCTCAAGGCACAAGCAAAGCACAAGCAAGAATTGGTTACCGAGCAACACAAGGAGAAGGTAACCAACATCAAGCACAAAACATGCTACACATGTCGGGAAAAGGGACATCTTGGTAATGATTGTCCAAAATGTAAATCTACTAAACCCGACGTTGTCCATTCTATGCATATGAAGCTTGGGGATTCTCCAAATGCCCCTTGTGCCTCTAAGGTGATTTGTTCTCCAAAGAGTGGCACAAGAGGAATTTAGGTTCCTAAGCATATTTGGACTAACAACATCGGACCCAACACGAGTTGGGTACCAAAACATGCTTGATGAGATTGTAGGGACAATGAGATGCATTGGTGACTTGGCTTGAATGACAATCTTCAAAAGATCAACTAGCAAGCCAAGAAAAGTTGCTTCCGCTCCATACTCTTTACCCAATGACATCTCGAGCAATATTGTGTTAAAGTTGCAGTGGATCAAGTTCCGGTGAAATTTGAGGCAAACATCGGAAATCCACGCCACTCGGTATGAGTCTGGCAAAACCGGTCTGACCGGTTTGGCCCAGACACTTGCAACTTTTGCACATTCATAAGAAATGAAGATTTTTGTTAATGATTTAAGCATATGCCATGTGGTATGTTTGATAGCTCTTCTGTAGAGCAAATTTCTATCATTTTCAGGGCATACCACACAAGATCCGACACTAAGACCGGAAGATCCGACCAGATGATCCGGGCGGCTCTGTGTTGCACTCCAATAGGCCGGATGATCCATCGGAAGATCCGAGGCAAAACCGGTCTGACCGGTTTGGCCGCCTCTGCCTGAGTGAAACCGGTCTAACCGGTTTCCCAAACCGGTCTGACCGGTTTGGCTCAGGGTGTTGGGACTTGGCCATTTGTGTGAGAAATGAAGACTCAAGTATTTCATTTCATGAATTTCTCACTCTTGGCATATGCTATCTATACTAATACTTCATGATGGTATGATCACTTTGCATATTTCATTTAAAGTAATTTTTGTGCAATTTGACCGAATATTGAATTTATCCCTTCCTTGTCATTTATAAGACAATGTGCATGTCTCATATTGTCTACATATGATGCACATATTTAGGGGGAGATTATTTCAATATTTGTGTCCTTGAGACTAACCTTTTCTTCTAGTGAACTTGTAGTCTCAATGGTGAGAGAGTTCTTCTCTCAATTGGAGTTGTCAACTCATCTTGTGATTCATGACGGTAACACTATAGTCTTTTTCATCATGAATCTTAATCTCAGCTCATGTTTTGACAACTCAACATAATATAGCATTAAATTCCTTAAAATGATTTAATCTTTCAAAACTAGTGCATATAAATTCTTGCTAATCTCAAATGCACTAAAATAAGGAATTTGATCTATATTGTGTGTCTTCATAATTAATGACCTATGTTCTTCATGCTTTCATTAAAGTCATTGATTATGAAATTGTGTGTTGTGCACATTAATGTTCTCTCTATGTTTGTCAAACTGATTATGTCATGGGAGAACTCATATTGACAAATATTGCACAACACATTCTACTAGAGGCCAAGGTATGTTTTCTATGAACTAGTATTTACCTTGTGCATCTAGGCTCTTGTCATGCTAGTGTGTGCATGTACATGCAAATGTATCAAGCTCACATGTGTCCATTATATATTTAGTTAACAACTTCTTGGTGAATGGTGTAAGCTAAATATGTTAATATCGTTGTGTGCTTAATATACGTGCATGTGCTTATGTGACTTAGGATAGTTTTTGAAAAATCCTACTAGCATGCTAGGTGGTGTGATTTTGAAAATCTTTGTGTCTTTGGTCTTTTGACCGTTGTCGATCTATTTGTGACTATGGTTAACTTTGCTTGATTGATTGCTAGTCACAAATAGTGAGATTTTCTCAAGTCCATAAAAATCCTTTATCTATCTTTTGTCTCCCATTTCTTCCGGAAGAAACGAAAGAAATTTGACTCATTGGAAATTTTATATTTTCTATGGACAAATCTTGAGAAGTTGAAGACCATGCATATCACATACACTCTCAGATCAAGTGAACAAGTTTTGGATCTTAATTTCCACCATTTTGGACAATTCTCACCTGCCTGGGTAAACCGGTCTGACCGGTTTCCCAAACCGGTCTGACCGGTTTGGGCCCTAGCAGCTGGGTGAACTTTTCTGTGGAAATTCTTGGATTTTTGAAGGCCAAATTTCATCATTATATCTTCTCAGATCAAAGAAGCAAGTTTTGGAACAGTTTCAAAGCAAGATCCGACCTTGGATCGGAAGATCCGATAGGAAGTTCTGGGTAGCTCTGTCTCGAGTTGTTTCTGGCCCAGAAGATCCGAAGTTCATGAGAAGATCCGACACACTCTCGGAAGATCCGAAGTTTATTAGAAGATCCGACAAAATTCTCGGAAGATCCGGAGTTTCTGGCAGACCCAGCTCCCTGGAAGAAACGACCGGTTTCCCAAACCGGTCTGACCGGTTTGGCCCAGGAAGGTGGGCCACCCGTTTTATCTCATCCCGTGATTCCCTCTCTCTCCTACCATACCCATTCTCGTCATTCCCTCTCTCTCTCCTGTTCTTCACCGTGAGAAGGCGGCCCCAAGGCGATTTGAAGATTCAACCAAGGAAAAAGGGATTTCTTCTTTGTCACACCCGGATTTACACAGAAACCCGAATGCTACTGTATGTGTGCCCAGGAAGTCCCCAAAACACATACAACTTACAAATGTGGTAAAACAGAGTACATATGCTCGAATAAACTAGCTTTGCATCAGAGTTTACCTAAAACACAGCGGAAGACTATTTATTAACTATCTTCACAGATAGAGCCTCAAGTCCACAGGGACACCGACTGGTTGACCTCAGCTCAGAAGTATGGAAATCTTCAGGAATCTCAGTAGCTGTCTCATTCACTCCATCATCTGGTACCCATCCGGGATTTTGTTGAATGTTGGCAAGTGTAAGTAATTGTCTTACTTAGCAAATACAACACGGGTAATGAAGGCTTAAAAGAAAGGCTTGACACGGCTGTACTGCATCAGCAATTTTAGTTGATTCTTTTTAACATAAACCAAGATTACTACAATTATGTGAATCCCAGTTGCAATTCCCAATTAATGAAGTAGAGGTGAACATTAATCAATAATAAACATCAACTTCTAATCAAAAAGGATCCAGGCCGCTCGTGACCCTGAGCAAGGCTATCATGATAGATTATACACTCTGCAGAGGTTTCGCCCTTTACCCACCGGTCGCGTAAAAGTTCAAAGAACTTTAAACCCAGTCATGCCGAGGTGGATCAGACCTCACAAATCACACTTCCGAGGTGTGACCGCATAGGGACGCTACGAGGCTTTTCACAAGACACCCTAACAAAACAGTAGCCGTTATGGTACAACCTAGGCAGCATGACCCAAGGCACCGAGATTGTCTTACTCCCAGGGCGCTCCGAATAGGAGGGTCAATGGCGTCCGGAGCGCGGCACGAAGGCCAACAACAAAAATAAATAGCGCAACGTGCAGAGCACGGGACTTTGCCTGACGAGGCATAGCCGACGGTTACTCCGTCCTCGGTGGATCGAACCATACTCTCACCCATGCTTCCCATAACGCCGTCGGCCCGTCGGTAACTACTGTTAAATTAGAGCCGTACATGTTACTTGTCCAAGACCAGAGCCATTATAGTTCCGGCGGTGGCGACAGGTTCCTGGGTTGCCGCTTTAAGAACCAGTCCTTACGGAGAGACACTAGGGCCAAGCACGAAGCATACGCCCTAGCTCCCTGATCCATGTTGCTAAAAAGCAAATTTTAATATTAACATTGAAGTGAACCATTAAGTCAAGATTAACAGTTAAACATTGGTGACAGTAGCTGCGCTTAGCAAAGGTCTACCCAAATGCAATAACCCAGGGTAATCAAGGTATAGGAATAACAAAGCTAGGAACAACCTTAATAGGAACAATTTAGACACATGCATATGCAGTAATTAATATAAAGGTGTATTTAGGTAGCAAGGATTGTCCGTGCTGTACTTGCCTCAAATCCGGTGAATTCACTTAGTCTTCGGGTCTTGATCTTCAAGCTTGACAGCACTTGAAGTGTGCTCCTTCGCTTGATGACGTTTCTCTACTCGCGGCAATCATCGGCACAATCATACAAGCAAACAATATACACTAAGAACAGTACACCAATCAAAGGAAAAGCTTTAAAAGAACGCACTAGAGGATAGGGCTTGGTTCGATGGTCACGTGAGCGCAAGAATCACTGAAAACGGAGTTACGGTTGAAAAGATACGACTATCGGAAGATTTGAATTATTAAATGACACAATTATATGCTTGATTGATTTTAAGTAAAGTAAATCATAAGTAGAGATTATCTCAAATAATTATGTTTGAATTTGTAAAACCGGGGTAACACTTAATCTTATTTTATTTATAATTATTTATGTATAAATTATACCAAATTAAATAATAACATGAAATAAAATATGTGAGAGCGTCTAATTGAATATTTTATGAACTGTGTTGCTTAAATCAATATTATAATTCAAAATCATATTTATGTTAATGTTAATCAATGTTAACATTTATTTATGAAAAGCCGGGGGTTGACTCTAAATTTCTTTTAATTAGAAAAGGCTAGTAAAGTAAACATTAATCAAATTAACATCACGAGAACTGAGATGAAACTTAATTATATTTTATTCAGAAAACTAATTGAATAGTTATTAATCTTGTAGACATTAATTTGAAAAACCGGAGTATAAACCTTAATTGGATTTTAAATAGAAAACACATTTAAATAATCTTTAATCAAATTAATAGTGAATAAAATTCAGAAATACTTGACATGTTAATTGACGGTGCTAGATCGTAGATTAGACGAATATGAATCTAACACAACAAGAACGAAGTAATTCGGAGTTAAAACACGAAAACTATGGCTAAAACATGTTTTCAGGGACCTTGTCGTAAATAACTATAGCTGTTTAGGGGTTAGCAAGGAAGAATCACAACTCACACCAAACAGTGGGTGCAAAAGGGATAAAACCTAGGGTTAGATTTGCAAAAGTGTCTCGGGTTGGGTTTATGTGTGAAGGTGGAATTCTTGTAGGGGGTTTTCTGGAAAATCTCCGAGACACATGAATTGATCTTTAGGTTTCAGGATTCTCCAGGGACCTTCTCGCAAATTCTACATCCCCTACCCCTGAAAACGCAGAGGAGCTCGTCGGCGCCCCTGGCAGCTTGGCTCGCCGGAGCTGTGGTGGTCCCAGGCCCTAGGAGAGGAGTGGAACGCGGAGAGGAGGTCGAGGGGAATCCGTGGAGCTTCTTACCGGCGATGGAGATGGACAGCGATGACCGGGATCTTGGCCGCGGCGGAAACAGGGGACGGCGGCGGCGGCTTGACGCGGGCAGGAGCTCCGGTGACCGAAGCGGCGACGATGACCGGCGGGGTAGTGGCTTCTAGGCCTGGGGAAGGTCGTGGTAGGGTCGGCTTGCTCCGTGGATCGACGAAGACGTCGAATCGGCGGCGAGGTCCGGCGGTGGCGCTCGGCTTCACGTGGGGGAAGATGCTCCGGCGACGGGACGACGATGAGAAGGGGCGCGAAGGCTTCAGCGTGGCATGGGGAAACTCCAGATGGTCTTGGCTTCGTCCGGCGTCGACCGAGGCGGCGGATTGACGACGGCGCAGAGCTCGGGCGGCGGCGGCTATGGCGGCGACTGCGCGGAGAGCTCGAGCGGCGGAGGCAGCTTGGATTGTGGTGGGGATTAGGAGGCGCGGCGGTGGCTATTTGAGGAGCGGCGGGGAGACGGCTCGGGCGGGCCTCAGCGTCCGTGCCGTGGCCGGGCCGGACTCCGGTTCGTGGCCGAGTCGAACTCCTTCGGGAGGGAGAAGACGACCCTGACACGCGGGTCCCGCGTGTCAGCGGCTGCGGGCGGAGCTGGGTCGGCTCGGCTGGGCTGCGCGACCGGCTGGCTGCTGGGCCGCATCGGGGGAGGAAGGCGGGACGCCGCGCGGCCTGCTGGGCCTGCGCCGGGCCTCGCAGGCTCGGCCCGGGAGGAAGAGAGAGGGAGAGGGCTGGGCCGTGAGGTGGGCTAGCGCGGGAGTGGGAGCAGGCCGGCGGTTGGGCCGAAAGTGGTGAAGTAGGGTGCTGGGCCGCTGCGGGGAAAAAGAAGAAGAAGGGCCAAGTTCGGCCGGGAGAAATAGTTTAGGGAGGAAAAGTGGACTCGGGCCAAAACAATTTTTCTAAAGCTCCAAACAATGCGAATCAAATTCGAATTTAAAGAGGATTTAAATTCCAATCTAATTCACAAGCAACCAAAACACAATGCAGCAGCATGGATGCAACACACACAACATTTCATTTATTTTTCGCAAATATATTTTTGTTTTATTTTATATTTTTTTTTCAATTACAAATTCCCTGTAAATTAAATAAAGCTTGAAAAATTTTAGAAAATTGAGAAAATTATTGTATTAATTATGTTGGAAATTCACATCCCAAAATTTGAAAATTTTGGGGTGTGACATTCTTGGATTTGGAGTGCCCCAAGGCTGCTAGATTGATTCCCCATCAAGTTGTGCACTCAAATCTTCATCTCTCTCGAGTTCTTGGTTCTCAAGGTATTCAAATCTTCCCATCGCCCGATCTATGAGCTCAATGCATATCTGTCAAAACCCTTCAGTAGAACATCTTCTGGCATGTCTAGGAACCTATCCCTAAGAGATCATTCAATTTGGTTGGCTACATTTTGCGCAACAAGGATTTGCATCCTCACTGTGCAAAGCGGTCTGACCGGTTTGGCAAACCGGTCTGACCGGTTTGGGCAGTGAGGGCTCAAGTCCCTGTATTGCAACGTGTTTGCTCACATATGGACTAGGGATAGCTTGTATTGCAATATATGTTCAAATTCCAGATCATAATCTGTCCAGATCGATCCCCAACTCGTTTTGGCTCAGCCCAGGCAAAAGCGGTCTGACCGGTTCCTAGAACCGGTCTGACCGGTTTGGCCCTGAGCTGACCCAAAACTTGTTAGGTGCTCTCTATCTATTCCAGACTTGATCAAATCTGTTTCTGGGCAATTATATCATATTTATCTGTCAAAATTGTTCTTCAACTCGAGTTGGCTCAGCTCAGACCAAAAGCGGTCTGACCGGTTCCTAGAACCGGTCTGACCGGTTTTGTCCTGAGTTGAATCAAATCTTGTTGGATGCACTCTATCTAGTCAAATCTTTTGATCAATTATCTCCTAGGTTCTGATACTTTGTGTGTCATCTTGTGAACCCAGGAAGGACAGTAAAAATGCCGAAAGGTTCCCATGCCGAAAGGATTAAAAAGAGCAAGTTTGATGCACCTGGTGGCAGTAGCTCACAAGCGGGCAGTGGCAGATCATTGAGGCCTAGAATTCCAAAGAGAACAGCTGATCAGGAGATAGAGGAGGTGGATGTTGTGGGAAATTCCACTGATGATGAAGTTGAGGATGAGAGTTTCAGGGTTGAGTACTGCCATGGTCAGCCGGCGGACGCTGATGTTGATGAGGAGATGGCAGCAGATGATTATGAGGATGAGGTGGCTGATGATGATATTGATGAGAATGCCCCTCTCGTTCTTGAGATTTGCCGACCCGCTGGCCCAGCTAGCAGGAGAGTGACAGATTATCTAGCTAGTGGGATGACTGATGTGGTCAGGAGGCAGAGAAGGACTAGTCCACTTGGTGTGGATAGGACAGCCACTGATTACAGGTTTTGGACTCTTTTTCAGCAGGATTTCTATGCCACCGCAATTATGAAAAAGACCAAGATCACTTCTGATGCACAGTACATAGATTGGGAGTACATGAGCAAACAAGACAACCCAGTCTTCAATGAGATTATCAGAGTTTGCTCTGAAAAGTGAGTCAAGCATCTCATGGGCTTCAAGCATAGTTGGAACAAGGAGGTGATTGCTCAGTTCTATGCTACTGTGTACTTTGGGTACTATGAGGAGGATGGCAGGCAAGAGAGGGCTATGCATTGGATGACAGAAGGACAGCGCTATCATATCACTTACACTGTTTTTGCTACTCTCTTGAGGGTTGATAATGAGGACGAAAACATAGTCAAGATACATGACCGGGGCGTTATGGAACCATCTGAGATAAAATTCATGTATCCTAGAGATCAGAATGGCAGCTGGGGGAAAGTGAGTGGTCTCTACACCTACTATGGGACACTTTATAGCATGCTTCACAAGACACTCACCCCTAGAGATGGCAACACCTCAGATATTTCACTTTACATGAGAAACTTGATGTATTATTTGAGGATTGGAGATGAGACACCATCTTTTAGTGTTGCTGATTTCATTTGGCATGAAATCAAGACCATTTCTGAGAGTCCTCAGAAGATTTGCGCTTATAGCCCCTTTATCATGATCATGATTGAGAAAGTGACAAATTTGAAGATCAAAAAGGACACCCCTCACAAGCCCTTGAAGCCTCCAGTGCCACACAAGTTTAGAGTGCCTTCTCCTCCACCAGCAAACATTGATGCATCAGCCGGAGGAGCTCAAACTCAGCAGGAGCAACAACATTCACAGATGCAGGCCAGAACCGGTCTGACCGGTTCTGCAAACCGGTCTGACCGGTTTGGGCCTGGCAGCAGCTCACAGCCAGCAGGACGGACCTCTCCCATTCGGAAGTTCATATCTATGTTTACAGGCATTTGTAAAGGCCAAAGGGATGTCCGAGTTGATATGAGGCAGCAGAGGCTAGATAACAAGAAGACTCGTGATGAGTTCAAGAAACTGCGCGCCGCATTGAGTCCAAATGATCCTCCATGTCCCATTTCACCACCTCTTGAGTTACCTGAGATTCCCCCACTTCGAGACATCATGACTGATCACATGAGTGCGGGATATTTTGAGGAGTACGGTGATATTTTTGGATATGGACATGTTGGATCGAGCTCGCAGCCTCCGCCACAGTCAGTTGGTGCTCCAGGGACCATGCCATACATGCCTACCTCAGAGGGTGACTTATTTGGTTCCTCGTTTGGATTTGCACCTCCAGGACCATCTTATGCAGCTGCTAAACACCCGTCCTCGTCTTATGCATATGGTGGCACATCTTCTTCGATGGCAGGAGTTCAGTTTTCAAGTGCACCATCTCCATCTCCTGGAGATTTTGCCTCACAGGCAGCGGCTTCATTATTTGGACCTAATACTGCTCCTAGTCATGGTATATCTAGCACATCTTTATCTTCTTCCATGGCTAGCTCATCCGAATCACTCTATTTTATCACACATACACATTCGCTTGAGTGAAGGTTTTCATTGGACTACATCTTCTTCGTCAGATGATCACAGCCCGACTTTCTAGCGGCGAGGAGCGGATGTATTATGGGAGCGTGACTACAAGCTTCTCCAGGCCCTTTATGGATGATTGATGACAAAGGGGGAGAAGAATGGATTAAAGCTTATCTAGTTGATCTTGTAGTCATTTGATTGTAATAATTTCGCACTTTATCTCTTTGTGGACTTGAGAACTTGTAATGTGTGCT
The DNA here is from genome assembly GCA_033239725.1 of Echinochloa phyllopogon. Lineage (NCBI taxonomy): Eukaryota > Viridiplantae > Streptophyta > Magnoliopsida > Poales > Poaceae > Echinochloa > Echinochloa phyllopogon. Next base: position 39,788,617 of record BTCW01000005.1, on the reverse strand, counting down.
TCTGTGTGATGAACTCATTTATATATTCTAAGTGACCATTTGCTAGTGTGATCTTGTAGTCATTTGATTGTAATAATTTCGCACTTTATCTCTTTGTGGACTTGAGAACTTGTAATGTGTGCTTCTGTGTGATGAACTCATTTATATATTCTAAGTGACCATTTGCTAGTGTGATATTCATGTATTGTTTGATGCAATGTTGTTCTTCATGTGCTTCTGTCTGGGTGAAACCGGTCTGACCGGTTTCCCAAACCGGTCTGACCGGTTTGGCCCGTGACAGCAAGCATGTCATTCTCTTATTTTATTGAGTGTTATACATGTCATATGCATCACACATTGCTTTATAATGTCACACACACTTGTTGCACATGATGGATGCTAAGATATAGGGGGAGCTCTCATTTTTATTGATTATATGTGAGTTTGGTATTTGAGGCCGAATTTTTGAAATTCTATTCAATGCACATATTGAGGGGGAGCTCATCATATATCTTAGTCATCTAGAGCTTAAATTCAATATCTTTTTGTAAGCTTTAATCATGTTGTCATCAATCACCAAAAAGGGGGAGATTGAAAGTGCATCTAGGCACTTATAGGTTTTGGTGATTTTGGATGACAACATGATTAGCCATTTAACTTGTTTGCTTAAGCATATGAGCAGGTTTCTATTCTTATGGATACTCAAAGAATATGATTGTTGAAGAATGAAAGCTCATTAGTGGTATAAAAGACAAGAAAGCAAACAAGCAGTAATCATCCCATGCAACTAAGTCATACAATGACAAGTGATTGGAAATGACAAGTGAGACAAGGACTTAAGCATATTAGTTGGTCTCACTTAACAAGATACTTGTCAATAGTTTTGGGATGAAAATATTTGAAGAAATTAGGAATTCTTTGGGCTTGTTCCATAGCAATGCAATGGATACATTCAAAGTGAGACATGATTCTATGACTAGTTTATGGTCTCAAGTATATTGATGCTAATGGACAAGATCATCTACCAAAGAACAACATTCAAAACAATATTGAAGATACTTCAAGTATATTGAAGACATGGATTTCATTGTGGATTTCATGATGACGCTATGCAAAGCTAAGCTTAGTTTGGCAAGAGAGGACGGAAGGGATCAAGCTAGATGGGAGTGACGTTCCTAACAAGGTGAAGGGCAAGTTGGTCTTGTAGCCGAGGGACTTTGTTGGTGGAAAGGTCTAGCATCTTAGTTTGGGTTCTATACGTCGATCAAGCCATATCAAGTGAAGCAATGCGAGGCATCTAATCTTGTATTGATCATATAATGGAATGGCTTATGAATTGTTCATGCAATGGAAATTCTAAGTCATGAAGCTCAAGACGGGTTTGCTCAAACAAGACATGAAGTGTTGAAGCCCTCAAAGTTGAGAATGATCAAATATGGCATCAATGAAGATATACAAGCTCAAGTGGTAGACTCTATTTATTGTTTTAATCTTGAGTTTAGGAATGCCGTACTATCAAGAGGGATGCAACATTAGTTGTCTTGGCATACACCAAAAAGTGCTCAATAGATCAACCCATGAGAGATAACCTTTGGAGAGAAGTCCTTTAGGGACTTAGTGTGCTGAATAGGCCAAAACCGGTCTGACCGGTTTTGGTAAGCGGTCTGACCGCTTTTGGGACTGTTGTGCTGAGCTGAGCCAAACCGGTCTGACCGGTTTGGGAAACCGGTCTGACCGGTTTGGGCTCTGACAGGTGTAACGGCTAGTATAGTTCGTAAACCGGTCTGACCGGTTTGGGAATCCGGTCTGACCGGTTTCCAACGGCTATAACGGCTAGTTTTGGTTGTGTGGGGTATTTATACCCCATACCCCTCTCCTTTGAGGGGGGCTGGTTGCATATCCTTTGTGGGTCGTCCAAAGCTATTCTAAGCACCAACAAGCTCTCCCCAAACCTCTCTTTGTGAGAGTTGATTGATTTTGATCATATCATTGGATTTGGGTTGAGGGATGTATGGGTTGTGAGCAATAGATAGCAATTGATAGTTCATATCAGCTTTAGTGAGCATATCCTTAGTGTTGAGTACTTCCGGTGAAGCCAAGCATCCATTGGAGCATTTGTTACTCTTGGAGGTGATCCTCCTAGACGGCTAGGCGTCGCCGGTGAGCTACCTTGGTTGTGGTAAGCCACGGATTGGTTGTAAAGGCTGGCCTTGCCTTCTTCGTGAAAAAGGGCCAAAAGCTAGTGATACCGAGGAAAGTGGCTTGGAGTGGATAAGCCCGCCTTGCTCTAATTGTGTGCAGGGACTTAGTGGACCTGCTTGATATCATCTACAAGAGCTCATCATCAAGTTTGGTTTGTGCTAGAACTCGTAGAGGGGGTTAATTTGCATAGTTGGTTTTCTCTGTTGAAAACCGGTCTGACCGCTTTGTCAAAGCGGTCTGACCGCTTAAAGCGGTCTGACCGGTTTTGGGAACCGGTCTGACCGGTTTCTGTGCTGACTGTGTGAAAAAGTTTGTAATTTGCAGATTCACCTATTCACCCCCCCTCTAGGTGACATCAAGGTCCTTTCACTCCCCCGCGCCCCGTTCCGCCGCCCGTGCATCGGCGTGCCGCTCCGCCGCCGCCCCGCGAGGGCAGAGGTATATAAAAGGAGTGCTGGTCCTCTCCTCTCTCTCACTGTCTCTCTCTCTCCCCACGGGTCTGCCATGGTGCGGCGCGTGCTGCTGGCCCGCGATGGTCGAGCGCCAGGATGCCATCCACCACGAGAGCACGCAGCTATGGAAGACCATGGAGGAAGCACAGGGCAGCCGCGGCCATGCCTGGACCTGCTCCATGGGTAAGTTCGCCCCACCACAGCTCCCCTTTGCAACTCCTCCGCATCTCTCGCAGTCTCGTTTATGTCCCACATGATGCCGCTCACCTCCACCGTACCCCTGACCTTCTGTTAGCAGTGAATGGCAGTCAAGTGCTGGTCGTGATCCACAATCACGTCGTTCTGTTGGTACATGTGCTCCCCATGATCCAAGCTCATGCACCATGGCCACATCTTGCAAGGTGTTTGACAGAATGCACATGAGGAGACTTGGGGCACTGACGCTCTGACCACATCAGGAGCAGGCATACTCCTCTGCCAGGTCAGATTTTATTTCGCCACTTTCATTGGTTGGTTGGTCTGTGTAATGATCTGATTACACCCCCGATATATGTTTGTGAAATTAGCTTTGCATTATCCAATTTATTATCTACTGACCATGTGTCTGTTATACAGCTTCTAGAGGCAGAGAATTTATTTTCCACTGATTTGAACATTTTGTATCATGTTACTGCCACTATACCACAGCCCCACAGGCCCGTCTACATTGTGGTCGCTATAACCCATTGCAACGATAGATCACCGGTCGGTATAGACATATAGCGACCAGACCTATTCGACGCTAAAAGTGGCGTCGCTATATGTCTATAGCGACCGACTATGTTATAGCGACCGACGGTTCGACGATTAGAGAGAAATCCCGACCAACAATCCAACGAGATCTATTCAAATGAACAAAACTATTAATTCAGCATAATAATTACCCCAAATTGAGTTTATATTAGTGGGTAAGCAGACATCACAGCATGCGGCAACATATATTGACATCAATTCATTGAGAATGAGCATATAGCATTGATAGATCAAGTCATACATCCATACAAAGCTAGAAGTCCAATCTAATGTCACATTCTGCATCAGAACACACTACTGGCTCACAGAGCTGCCATACCATGTCTACATCAATGAGCAAAAGATCAACAGTTCTACATCTGTCGATTGTGACCAAAAGCCATCATGCTGCATATAGTTCACTACAACAAGCTAGCAGCCATTACAATATCACCTCCACAGCTGACAATTGTGACCAAAAACCATCAATTTTGCATAGAGTTCACTACAAGAAGCTAGCAGCCATTACAGATGCGCATTTCCAGGACTCCAAAACACAACAATCACATAACTTGCAGGCCACTTTGATCAGCTTTCATCCAGCTTCAAGCATCCCTCCTAGTTTTGCTTCCAGAAATGCCTGAAAGTAAAACAGGTACATATCACAGATGGCACTAGAATGCCATGCAGCCACTAAAGAAAATGCCATAGAACCATTAAAACAAGTACATATATATCGCAGCAGCCACTATAAAATGCCATGCAGCCACTAAAACAATTTTCATCACTAGAGCACTACAGTTTATATGGCAGCCAGCAGCACATATCTTAGCACTACAATTTATATGGCAGCCAGCAGATTTTTTGAACAACTCAATAAAAAAATGAAATAAACAACTTTGTAATCTAATCACAGCTGTATTTCACTACAAATATTGGTCAGTTCACTAAATTCTCACAATATTTCAACTATTCCAGCCTCAAAGACAAGGTAATTGCTAACTCCATGTTGATTATTCATAGTAAATTCAGCATAAATACCTGCATTACCCTTGGAGGATTCCGATGCCTTGCTAACCTTCAACTAGCATGAATATCATTAGTTAGAAACTTGGTCAACCACCAGAAATGAAAAAAAAAGAAAAAATTAACAATGACAAGTTTAGGTTATTACTTTTCTGTATGGCCATGCAATTGACATCATATGAGCATCAGCCATAGTGCTCATATCACCATAAGGGCGGGGCAGAATTGCATCCCTTTTTAGCACGTAACTCACAATAACCTCACAATATTGCTTTCCAATAGGCTGACCTCCTACCATGGTGGTTGGTTTAGTTGAAATAATTGTTCCCTTAGCCACAGGCAGATCAGATCTTAACACGGCATACAATATCACCTCCTTTCCAACCTGAAACAGATGCACTTATGAGAGTTGATTCTAGAACCAATATGAAATTAGAAGTTGAAACTTTATAGAATGGGTCAGAAGATTACAAGTTCATCATGTGGTGAGTGAGTGCCATCATTCCTTGGTATGACTGATGGGACTGCGCTTGTGGGGCTGATGGGGCTGCAGCGGCGGGAGGGCTGGGGCGTTGGCACCAATGGCGCTGCAGAATGCCTATTGGCAAGCAAGCTCTGATCCTCATCGCTTTGATCATCGGAATCACCATCTTCATATTCAGCATCATGATTTGCCTCATCAACATGTCCTTCAGACCTTGGGCTCTACAACCATCATTTAAAGTGTAAAAAATCTGATCCAAACAAAAAAAAAATCTGATTGAGACACTCAAAAATATAAACTGTGCCTAGAACCAGACCTGTGACTGGGGTCGTGAATTAGAACCACTTCGTGAGATGACTTCCACATTATGCCTAGCCATCCTTTCCTCTTCAAGTGCTTCCTCCATCTCCGCTATGCGTCGTTCTAGCGCTGCTTTCTCACTTTCAACCATTTTACGAGCTAGAACTTCCATTTGAAGCCTTGTTGGTGTGTAAGCCCTCAACCCTGGGGTACCAATAGATTGGGGAGTGGGTCCAAGACCCAAACCACGGACACGTCCTCTTGGCTCCTTTTTTCCACAAACAACAGCAAAGGCATCACCTTCCTGAATTGTTCTTTCCTTTAGCTCTGGATAGACTTCAATGATGTCTTCAAGTTGCTTCTACACAAATGAAATATGATTGGTTACTACTACAATGCATATTATGAATTCAACACATTGCAATTCTTTGCATATTATGAATTCAGCGTATTGCAATTATTTGGGAAAGGGTCTTACAATTATTGGTTCTGCCTGACTTGTAGGAACTCCATTCTTTCTTGTATGTGTTTTGATATAGAGTTCATCTCTTCGTGCAGGGCGCCCTAGTTTCTCATCCTACAGGTGTTGTAAATTTCAGTGGTCACAATGCATGACAATAAAAGCATCGAACTTATAATGAGAGAAATGTTCTCTATACCAATTCATTCCTAGAACAAGCAAAGCTCTTGCTGCCTGATGTGTGATGCTGCTTCAAGTTTCCACGGTTCCCTTTGCATATTTTGGTATGATTCTATGATAGATAGTTATAAGTCATCTATTCTAGGAAAAATATTAAAGAACACAAGGACATATGTTGCATATAGTATTTGGTACTTACTTGACATTCAGGTGTCATCCAATAGTCAATGAGAAACTTCCAATCAGCAGCATTAACTCTATCGGTATGTTTTTTCTTCAGTTCCTCATCAGATAGTTTTCCACTAAAATACAGCTTCTTCAGGGTTGACTTAAAGTCCTTCCATTTCCTTCCCGCGGTATCCATAAACCAGTTGAAGGCATCATCATGGATATCATAGAATGTCTGATTTGTCATGGGAAAAGGTACGCATGAAAAAAACATACGCAAATGTCTGATTTGTCATAGAAGGATTCATGATGCCTACGATTGATGTCTCGTTTATTTCGAAGACCAATGGAGGATAGATAGCTAGCATGCTTGCTGCAAAGGTCATTAAATCATTTAGCATGCTTGCGGGAAAGTATTAATGTAATCTAAATAAGTTTGGATTACTTACTCCAAGTAAGGTCCTATATTGGCATAGTTAAACAAAACATATCTATGTGCTTGCAGCCATGTTTTGTGGTCTAAACTCACTGTTGATTTTCCAGCCAATCCTCGACCAATGCTACGGAAGAAAGGAGTTATACTACTATCTTCATCATTTCTAACTTGATGGCTAAATTGAGTCTCATGTAAATAGCGAGAACAAAGAGTAAGGCACTCAGTAAACATAGACCACTCCATCATTGAGCCCTCTGGGTGACTTTTTGTATGAACAGAACCCTTCAATCTCATCAAAAACCTATGCACATAAATAATTGATAGTTATAAACATAGCAGGTACGCAATTTTGTTCATATGCAACAATATGCCTAAGAAAATTACCTCTCTACAGGCCACATACTGCGAAAATGGACTGGACCAGCTATTCTTGCTTGGGCAGGAAGATGTACCATCAAATGTACCATAATATCAAAAAAAGAAGGAAGGAATATAGCCTCCAAAAGGCTCAAGGTTTCAGCTATATCAGCCTCTAGACTTTCCATATCACTTATTCGAATGACAGGCGAACCAAGTTTCTTGAAAAAATTGCATATACGAATTACAGCAGCACTAACTATTTCAGGCAATATTTTTCTCACAGCAAGTGGTAGCAAGTGTTGTAGAATAATATGGCTCTCATGACTCTTAAGCCCAAATATTTTTCTCTCATTAACATGTACATTATGCCGTATATCAGATGCAATACCATCAGGAAACTTCACCCCTTTCAGTACTTGACAAAATAATTTCCTCTCATCAGGACTCATTGTATATGGTGCAGGTGGTAAATAAAGTTGGTCTTCAACTTCAACCGGGTGCAAATCACTTCTAATCCCTAGAGATTGAATGTCCAATCTAGAATTCAAATTATCCTTGGATTTACTAGCAGTGCCCATGAATGTGTTAACTAAGCTTTCACTCACATTTTTTCCTATGTGCATGAAGTCAAAATTATGCCGCAACATTAAATCTTTCCAATATGGAAGTTTGAACCAAATGGATCTCCTTTTAAAAATAACCAGTGGCTCCCCTTCCTTGCGTCTTTTGCTTGCTGGTTTCTTTCCAGAAGGATCCTTACCAAAAATTGTATTAAGATCCTTAGTGCAATCCAAAATTTCCTCTCCAGTAAGTGGAGTAGGTGCTGGTCTAAACTCAGTACTACCAAATTTATCGGCATCAAACCGAAATGGGTGCTTCTCATGCAAGAATCTACGATGGCCCATATAGCAAGTCTTGCTACCATTACCAAGTTGAATTGAACATGTATAAGAGTGGCAATCAGGACATGCTGCTCCACCAGCGGTGACAGACCCAGATGCATAACCTAGACCTGGGAAATCAGTAATGGTCCACAATACTGCTGCCCTCAACTGGAAATACTCACCCTTCGAAGCATCATAAGTTCTAACTCCATTTTCAAACATATCCAACAGATCATAAACAAGTGGCTGGTAATAGACATCCATATCACTACCAGGACCATATCTACCAGGAATCAGCAAAGAAAGGATGAAATTGGATTGCTTCATGCACATTGAAGGTGGAAAATTGTATGGAATACAAATACCAGGCCAAACACTATAGCTAACATTCATGGTTCTATATGGGTTAAAACCATCGGTGGCGAATGCTAGACGGATATTTCGGCTGTCTGCAGCAAACTCTTGGTTTTTATCATCAAAGTCTTTCCATAGTGGTGAATCTGCGGGATGTCTTAGAAGATCATCCTTTTTTCGGCCTTCATCATGCCACCTAGCTAGACTTGCTGTTTTAGAGGATAGAAATAACCGTTGGAGACATTTCTTTATTGGAAAGTAGCGGAGAACTTTCTTAGGAACCTTATACGTATGTTTTCCATCTAGACTCTTCCTTATTGATTTCCACCGTGAAACCTTGCATTTCGGGCATGAATTTAAATCTGAATTCTCCTTCCAATAGAGAATGCAATCATTTTCACATGCATGAATACTAATGTACCCAATTCCTATGGATTTCACCAATTTCTTAGCTTCATGAAAATTTCTAGGTAGTGTTGAACCCTCAGGGAGTACATCATTAAGTAGATCTAGTAACAGATTGAAAGATCTATCGGTCCATCCTCCGAGGAGTTTGAGGTGCAGTAATCTAACAAGGAAACGTAGTTGTGTATATTTCTTGCAATTAGGATACAACTCTTTGTTGTTCTCGGCTACCAACTTTTGAATGGCAAGTAGTTCAGCACAAGGTTCTAGTTCAGAATTGTTGTCATCAAAGTCACCTCTATCATCTAAACCAGCAGCCAAGTCTCTAAGAAGACCAGATATGTCATCTTCCTCATCAGACTCCTCCACAACCTCAGCTCTATCAAAGTTCCCATTATTAAAGGAAGACATTGGTTCTCCATGCAAGTTCCATGTTGTGTACCCTTCTAGAAACCCATCACATATCAAGTGCTCTCGTACATCACTTGCCTCTCTCCAAAATGAATTGACACACTTTCTACACGGGCATAATATCTTGTTTCCTACCGCTGAATTCCTAAATGCAAAGGCTAGGAAACCATTCACTCCTTGCAAATAAACCTTGGTGTGCCTACATATAATTTTTTATGTTAAATCCCATATTAACTACACAACATTTTTAGTATATCTGAAAGGATTGTGTTGTACCTAGCATCATTGTTGATCCATGTTTTATCCATGAGAAGATCAGGCAACTTCCAGACTATATTTTTTCACAGACAATTACACACACATGACATATCAGAAGCTAGGCATAGGACTTAGAGAAACAAAACCATACCGTTACACAAGCTCCTTCACCCAAATACTTCTCAGCTACAAGGCCAACTTGAATATTGAAGATGTCCAAAAAGCTTCCAAAATATTATAGCTATAGGTTCTGCTCCTGCATAAATAATATGTATGAGGTATATGTTGGGTAATCAATTCAAAATTACATTGTTTCCAAATCGACTTATGGTGCCATAAACATATACCAAAATATTATGCACAGTATAATATTGTGTATTAAAATGACAAGGCACATAATATATTTCCAAACTACAGTGCTAAAGTAACACACAGATTGAGGGTACATATCAAAGGCAGAGATTCCCTATGCCTGAGATATCAAGATTATTTCACTTGCAACATTCAAGCACAAACATAAGGTAGAAAATGTGAACTAATGTGCCATATATCTGCATAAAGAAACTTCCCAAGAACATAATCCATTTGACTCTTCTATTTGGCAGAATAGGACCTGGACCAAACACTACTGACACACTACTAACGAACAACACACAACAAAAGTGCAAAACGAGCACTCATCAAACCTTTCATCACCAAAACACAACTTATCCAGCATCCTTCAATCTAATTTCAAAGAACCCTTAGGAACCAAAGAGACATGCTAGGATTCAACCTTCACTGCCGAGAGATTTGTTGTATGTTCAGTCAGCGAGGGAGTTGGCAACGACGGTCCTCTAGGTTGGCGTAGTCCGCATCCTCCTCGGGGTTGGCGACGGGGCAGTGGTGTGCTCGGTCAGGAAGCCCGAAGATCTTCAGGAGGCGGCGGCGGAGATCTTCAGGAGGCGGCGGCGGAGATCTTCAGGGCGGCGTCGGGGGAAGGGATTGCGGCGCAGGTGCAGGGCGTCGGGGGAGGGGCTTGCGGCGCAGGTTTGGGGCGTCGGGGGAGGGGCTTGCGGCGCGGGTGTGGGCCGTCGGGGGAGGGGATTGCGGCGCGGGTGTGGGCCGTCGGGGGAGGGGATTGCGGCGCGGGTGCGGGGCGCGTCGGGGGAGCTAGCGTCGGGGGAGGGGAAACAGGCGAGTGGGGAATTTGTTCGCGGGCGGATTGAGATATGGAGGGGGACGAGGCGCGCGGGGAGGAGATTCGGCGAGAATCAGCGCGCCAACGCCGGCGATTTTGGGGCGACAACGAGCGCGCAGATGAAATCAGGAGGGAAGACGAGCGCGCCGGCTGTGATTTGGGAGGCAAGAGTGAGGGAAGAGTCCGCAGCGGCGCGCGCGTGAAAGATAGGGGAGAAAGAGTTTCGCTAGCGTTTGGACTGACCGGTGGGTCCTTGGCCAAATTTTGAGTGTCAGTGGACCGCGAAGCACGCCATGGGCCGCGAATCGCGCCATGGGCCTAGTGCTTTTCTATACCGACGGATGGTTCAACGTGTATGTTACGTTATACCGACTGATCATTCAATGAAAAATCTAAATATATGTACCGACCGATGGTCGCTTGGGCAATCTCGAAGTACCGGCGGAAGGTCTGATAAGGAACTATACCGACCAACCGTCTATCTGTATTTTTCTACTTTTAACGTCAAACATCCGACGCTAAAACGGGGCTGTGGTATAGTGTGCAGCTCTCCTAAATCTTGGTGATATGTTATTGGAAGCGAAAGACAAGCAGTGGCTACACAAGACTATACAGGAATATAGGTTTGGAGTGTAGTTTAACACCCTAAGCAAATCGGGACTTAGAAGAGTGATAACAAATCAAGGTATTCTGATTTCTTTTACATACTTGGCTTATTCTATAGATGTCTCGACAGTGGCTACTAATACCAGTTCTTTAAAACAGTATCTTGAAGAAAAGGTTGGTTGTCCAGAGTTTTATCTCCTTTATTTACTGTATGAGTGTTCATTTATGATGCAATTTTCATGCTGTAACTTAATACAAACAACAGTCTTGACTTTGCAAAGTGCAAGGCAGTCCTCATTGTGTGCTAATCATTATTTTTCTGATGGTCTTTTCTTCTAGGTATGCATTACAGTTTTATATACAGTTATGGAACATAATAAGTTGCAGGGAGCAAACTGCAGTACAGAGAGCGTGCAGTTGTCCCCATCAGAGGTTTTTGTTCTTATCCAAATAGTAGCTTCATATAAACTTTGTCTATTTTAGCATTAAACTATTAATTATTCAGATATTTACAGGATTAGAAGCGATTTGACTAATAGCCATAGCTTAGAAATTGATGACGGGATTTTTTTTTCTTCCTCCGTCCTACTGCATCAGTACTGATTAGCAATGGTGCACAGGAATTACTGATATTCACTTATTAATGATCTTGCAGGGAATAAAGCTGCATATTCATTGTTCAATCTTGTTAATAAGACCAAATCCATTGTGAGCTGCTTCGGTAAGTTTTACTGCTGCCTGATACTCACGCTCTACTTTCTTTTCCTTTTTCCCAACATGCTACTGCAGTACCTACTGCATATTACTGCAATAAGAACATCTATTTAAGCAACATAATGTAGTCAATATGCATAAGCACTATCAACAGAAAAGCTTCTAGCACACTCTACTGATAATGCAGAGCACAAGCTTCTAACACACTACTGGTTGTGCAGAGGCCAAAAAAGTATTTATGCTTAAGCTTTTTGTCAAAACTCTATTAGCTTTCACTTAAACATTATATTCGTCTTCCCATGCATCTTCTTACTGCTGCAGGTCTGCAAGTTCGGGTCTGTTCTTCAGTGCCATTGATTCCTCTTCGGCATAGGGGTAAGTGTTTCTTGTGCTTCTTGCTTACTACTGTCTGCGCTCGTGATGTCTGTTCGTTCTGTGTGCGATGCGGTTATTTAATAATCTTGATCCACGACTCCGTTGTCTATTCTTGTCTTTGGATTGCTGCCTGCGATGCTTGATGCATTATCTGGATCAAGTTCAATAGATTTGGGGATATTTTTCTCGCGAATTGGTTTCTTCTCTTCCATATCTCTGTTGTGGTGGCCTCTTAGCAAGGATCTGGGCTTTCCTCCCCTTTTCTCTATTCCCAGTACTGCCCAGGATTTATTGATGACTATGAGGTCATGGTAATTTTTCTTTGAGAAGTGAGTGTAGCAAAGGGTCGTGCATATGATAACCTTTATCAGCGGCTAAGCACGAAGGAAGGGGAGAAGGATATTTATAGGATGGCGAGGATCCGCGAGAGGAAGACAAGGGACATCAACCAAATCAAATGCATCAAGGATGGGACGGATCGACTTCTGGTGAAGGATGAGGAGATCAAGAACAGATGGCGAGAGTACTTCGATAAGTTATTTAATGAGGAGAATGGTTCGACGCTTGAGTTGGATGACTCATTTGACGACGCCAACAGACGTTTTGTAAGGAGATTTCAGGAGGCAGAGATTGTGGAGGCTTTGAAGAGGATGAAGGGAGGTAAAGCGATGGGTCCTGATGGTATCCCCATTGAGGTGTGGAGATGCCTGGGTGACAGAGCAATAGTATGGCTGACTAAGCTTTTTAACCTCATTTTTAGGTCAAACAAGATGCCTGAAGAATGGAGAAGAAGTATATTAGTACCGATCTTCAAGAACAAGGGAGATGTTCAAAGTTGTACTAACTACCGTGGGATTAAGCTGATGAGCCATACGATGAAGCTTTGGGAGAGGGTTATCGAGCATCGCCTTAGGAGAGTGACAAGTGTGACCCAAAACCAGTTTGGGTTCATGCCTGGAAGGTCGACCATGGAGGCGATTTTTATAATACGACAACTCATGGAGAGACATAGGGAGCAAAAGAAGGACTTGCACATGGTCTTTATTGACCTCGAGAAGACATATGATAAAGTACCAAGAAATGTCATGTGGTGGGCTTTGGAGAAGCACAAAGTCCCAACTAAGTACATTACCCTTATCAAGGATATGTACAAGGATGCGATGACGGTTGTCCGCACTTATGGTGGAGACAGTAGTGATTTTCCAAATAAAATAGGTCTGCATCAGGGGTCAGCATTGAGCCCTTATTTATTCGCTCTGGTGATGGATGAGGTCACAAGGGATATACAAAGTGATATCCCTTGGTGTATGCTCTTTGCTGATGATGTGGTGCTAGTTGATGAGAGTAGGGCAGGTGTTAATAGGAAGTTAGAGTTGTGGAGGCATACGTTAGAGTCCAAAGGTTTCAGACTTAGCAGGACCAAGACCGAGTACATGATGTGCGATTTCAGTGGGACTAGATATGAATATGGAGATGTCAGGGTTGATGGGCAAGTGGTGGCCGAGAAAGATACCTTTAGGTATTTAGGATCGATGCAGCAAAAGGATGGTGACATTGATGAAGATGTTACGCATAGAATTTCAGCCGGTTGGTTGAAATGGCGTCAAGCTTCTGGTGTCCTCTGTGACAAGAGGGTACCACAAAAGCTAAAAGGTAAGTTCTATAGGACGGCGATTCGCCCGGCGATGCTATACGGTGCTGAATGTTGGCCTACAAAAGGCGACATATACAACAACTGAGTGTAGCAGAGATGCGTATGTTGCGTTGGTTTTGTGGTCACACAAGAAGGGATAGGATACGGAATGAAGATATTCGAGATAGAGTCGGAGTGGCACCAATTGAGGAGAAATTGACGCAACATCGGTTGAGATGGTTCGGACATGTCCAACGGAGGCCTCCTGAGGCGCCGGTGCGTAGTGGGGTTCTACAGCGGGCCAATAATGTTAAGAGAGGTAGAGGTCGACCCAAACTAACTTGGGACGAGTCGGTTATTAGAGACCTTAAAGAGTGGAATATCTCTAAGGATTTAGCTATGGATAGGAGCGCTTGGAGACTAGCAATTAATGTGCCTGGGCCGTGATCTTTGCTTTCTTTTCTGCTTTCCTCTAACTCTTTTCCTGTTTTTTTTGACTTTTTGGGTTTCACCTCTAGCCTACCCTAACTAGCTTGGGACAAAAGGCTATGTTGTTGTTGTTGTTGTTGTTGAAGTGAGCGTGGGAGGGATCCTGCTCATCTCCACTAAGATTCAGTTGCTTTGGTGAGTGGTGCTGTATTTCATCATCTTTTAATTCTGGCCTATTGTTGCATCTGTATGTCTCATGTAGGCTTGGTATTCATTTATATTTTATAAATAGACAACTTTCTATTATTGTGCTTTATCAATATAGGCTTTTGTGTTATTATGCTTTATCAATAAAGGCTATAGGTCCATTTTTTTTATCTGCAAAGCAATGAAAGTTATCGAATTGTAATTTTCTTTTAGTTTACTTTAATCCATTTCTTTGTACTGCAAAATCAGTGCACCTATTTTTTATTCTGAAATAGTATGTGCTCGATTTAGGTGTACATCTTCTATCCATAAGTGAACATCTCTTTGTTGTAATGATGGGTTTGCAAATATATAGGCGTTCATTGTTTAATAGACTAAAAGAACAGTGGACTGTGATTTAGTATTTAGAATGTGATTGTGTCCTGCTAGCTCTTGTATTTACTACTTATAAAAACATAGCTCCCCTTTCCAGGCAAACAGCTATTGCTATACTACTGAATTAAATTTAATCAAATTTGCCTTCATCTACTTTGAGTTTTACCTGGAAAACCACCACACTGAAGAAAAACAACTTCTTGCATTAGTATTATTTTGCATTACTATGAAACCATTTGGTTATTCCTGTTCTATAATACTTTCATAATCAATTTTAGTTTCATAATTAATTACTGTCTACGAGTAAGGTTGAAGTTACCACCTGTGTGCATTTTTCTGTTCTATAATACTTCCATAATCAATTTTAGTTTTATAATTAATCACTGTCTACGAGTAAGGTTGAAGTTACCACCTGTGTGCATTTACAATTTCTGATTCTGCAGAAGCTAATCAATAGGATGCAAAAAGAAAAAAACACCTCCTTTTGCCTTACTTCACAACCACCACTATCTCCCCATGCAGCATCTTTGTCGTTTTCCAGGCCAGCTTGCAACATTGTACTACTCCAGTTTTGAATCAACATGCTAGGCCATTTCATCTGGGTTATGTTTGTCGTCATTTTTTCTCATCATTGTCATTCATCCAATACCTCATATTTTTCTCATTCGCTTTGATTCAGTTACTACTATCAATTGAGATATTGTAAGCTAATAATATTTACATGTGGCTCAAAAAAGATTAATAATCTTGTAACTAAAACATTACTATGCTATGAAAAAAATAGGTTATTTTTTGTTGCCATGTGATCCTTACATGATTGATAATTATATGTAATTAAGGAATTATGACAAACCTTTCAGCTGTATTAGTGTTGACCGATACATAATTGTCCTTGTTTACTCTTACCTGATTAGCACCACTACAGTTACATATGGTAATCCAATTATTGCCTGTTTCCCTGTAAGTTCTTACATAACTTTTTCCATATTATTTTATTCTATGACAATTGTTTGATGAAGAGCAGAACAATGACAATTCAACTTCTTAGTTATAAATCTATCTTTTTTAGTCAGAGGTGATGCTGTGTAACCTATAATGGCTACCGTTTACATTAAATTGCAAATAAGTTTGGTATGAATTCCTGTACTCCCAGATTTATATCCTGATGAACTCATATCTGCCTTTATATGAACTTTTGTGATGTCATGTCTATAGCCTAATGAACAAATTTATAGTAAAATGTTTTTATGCTGTAAATTCAGTATATGATATCACACCCTCATCTGCCGCGCGTTGGGCGCGCGTCAATCACTAGTGTTATAAGAGGACCGACAATTTTAGCTGCAAGGATGCAATTCCCCCCAGAAATTATAGTTTATTGGATTGGATCTATACAAGTGTATATGCAAATTGTTCTTCGGTAAATGACCTGTGTCAAACAAAGCTCTTGATCAAGGCAAGGATCCCTTGTATCCTCGGAGCCCAAGCTGATTGATGCAAGAAAAAAAAGGTGAATCTGTTCCTCATCGTGCGTGGTTGCAAGTCTAATCGATCTGCATAGCTTGTACTCTTACATCGAATTGAAGGTGTTGATCCATTTAATACTATGAAGATTGCAACATCAAAAAATTAATGTGCACGGTCATTTGCGGTCAGCCATCAATGCTCAATTTCTGAAGATTGAGAAGAGCTAGTTGGTATCATCATGACTTCCCACGTCACAGCTGATAGCATGGATGCAGGCTTGGATGAGGCTCCGGAAACATCAATATAGACATATCACATACTGAATATATCTAGCAACAATTAATCTCTCCACATCTACGGTTGAACGGCTGAAGAATGGAACGAACTGTGATATGCAGTGCTTTGTGAAGGACCGATTTGAATCTCTTCTTTTGACTAACGTCCCTGCCATACTCTAAAGAACCAAATTTGGAAGATATGATGTCACATTCTATGGAATCAAAGCCTGCATAGGCAAAAATCAATTTCAGAAGATATGGATATGGATCAGAGTGGCATGGTAAGAGATAAATATGTTGCCAACTGATGAAGTACTGGAAACCTAGAGCCTTTCCACATACTAAGGCTCAATTTGACACATCAGCTTTTGGTCTATGACACATATCATTTAATTCTACAGACAACCTCTCATGGGGTTGGGACTGCCCGGCATGTACAGCCCGTCGGTATACCGGCATATTTTCATTTTAGCCCCCGCGTCCGGCTACAGACGACGTCCGCATCGCCTCGCGAAAGGACGGCTCCGTCCCGTTCCCCGAGATTCTGCAGACAACGAGCAACGGGCTGTACGGCTGTACCTCGCGTCTTCTACAGGCGACGGCGTCAGCGGATCCCGCACGCCCGCGCTCTCCCCTCTCCCCGATTCCTCCGCGCGCGCCAAAACCAGCACCTTCCCCCGCCAAAACCACGAGCTTCTGCGGATCCGGGCTGCTCAGCTCCGGCCGCCGGCCAAATCCCGCGCAGGCGCAGGGAAGGAGGAGGCATCGCCGCCCGCCCGGCCTCGCTCGCTGGAGGCGCCCGCCCGGCGCTGGCCCTGCCCGCAAGGCGCCGGCCCCGCTCGCCGGACGCGCCAGACCGGCGGACGCGCCCGCTCGGCGCCCGCCCGGCCTCGCTCGCTGGAGGCGCCCGCCCGGCGCTGGCCCCGCCCGCCGGATGCACCCGCTCCGCGCCGGCCCCGTACGCCGGCAAGGCGCGCGAGCCCCCACCGCAGCCCCTCCACCTGTGGCCACGCGCCGGAGCCGCTCTCCTCCGCTGCAGCCGCTCCTCACACAGCTGCGCACTAGCCTCGCATGGGCGTGGTTTGCTAGAGCTCGCCCCCGCTGCTGGTCGGGCTGCCGGAGCTGGCACTTCTCCCGTGGGTCAACGCCATGGGATCCCCCGATGCGAAGCTACCGCAGTTGCCGCGGATTCAGATTCAGTGACTTGCTGAAGGCAAGTTACTGAGCACTGTAGCGGTGACTTACCCACCCCTGAAAACCGTCCATCGCAAGACCAACGGCTGGATCTCCATGAACAGTGTCACTCGCTACAGTACTAAACAGTACTCGTGAACAGTATTTTTCTACAGGAGTGTCTACAGTGTCATTGCTACAATTTTATTTTTGTCTTCTAGCGCTAGTTACGTTGTGACTTGCCTTGGGCAAGTCACTGAATCTAGTCCAGTTGCCGCTTGGGTAATGGCCGAACTGGATGGATCAGGACGATGGATGGGCTGTTGTGGTGTGGATAAGATGGCGTTGTCTTCTTTTTTTAATTTATTTAAAATGTCCAAACCCAAAGTCTATCCAAACACCAAATGGATAAGAAGGAAAAAAGAAAAAAGTGAAAAATGAAAAAAATGAAAATAGAAAATAAATAAATAAAATGAAAACATTTAACCATGTTTATCTTATTTCATTTTTAAAATATTTTTTATCACATAGCCACACAATGGTACACACAAATACATTTATAGTTGATCTTAAACTACATGCAAAGTATTAAACAGCTTACGGACGGTTTCTGACCGTGGTTGTATGAACTGTCTTTACGTAAATCTGTTAAAATCGAGATTCTACGTACCAGGGCTGTACACCCGATCGTGAGGGGTATCGGCTGCCTTCGCTTCATCCAAGCCCGATTGGCCACCGCTCCTGCGTTCCGCCACCGCTCCTGCGTTCCGTCAGTGCTGCTGCTGCGGTGCTGCTCTCTGCAATGAAGTGCGCTTTTACTCCAGAAAGGTGCGGTACTATTTCCATTAGCGTTACAACCTATGTACCAAACAAAGTCAGGTTTTCGTTTCTTTGTTAACGTTACCGTTGCAATCTATTTACGTTTGCGTTTACGTTGCAACTTTTGAACCAAACAGCACCTAAAGATCTACGGTTATCCACAGACTCCGTACAAAAAAAATGATATTGTACTCCTATAAAAATGTTTCGTCGCTTGAATATACCAGCTTTCACAAGGAATGCTGGAACCAATTTCTTCACCAACTTTTGAATTAATGTTTCAACACAAGAACTGAGTATAATTATACGGAGTTTATTCCAAAAAAAAATCTACCAGATCCCCTGTCAGGACCTATACAATTTTTTCGGTATACCCCTTTAATTCCCTTGACGTGAAGCAGCTACATGCAAGAAGTCTAACTTATTAGCAGGCCTTGAGCAACGGGGTGTCCGCAAATGGCCCATTCAGCACCCCGTCAGCGATGACACTGTACGCCTTCTCCGTCGTATGAATGCCGTCCCAGCTGGCGAACTTGGCCGGGTTGCCCCAGACCGTCGCGTTCTTGTCGCACCCTTTGCCCGTGTGGTACCGGCCGTCGCCGCCGCAGCACGCCACCAGTGGATCATCCATGCCTGTCGTCACGTCCCATGCATCAAAATAGCAGAGATATTCACGCCACTGATCGAGTACAGGAGACAATCATCACAACGTCGGGATACGATGATCATATCATATCACCGATGTCTAGCCAGGTACTCCCTCAGTTCCTAAAGGTCGTCGTTGGTTTCCGTGCCACGACTTTACTTTGATTCGTAGAAAATACGTGCAACATTTTAATCTTCAAATAAATTTATTAAAAAACTAGATTCAAATATCTATCTAATGATATTTATTATGTACCATAAATATTAATATATATTTTTATATATTCGATCAAAGATGTTTCTCGGGAAGCGAAAATGACATACATTTAGGGACGGAGGGAGTACCGTATTTCGTGGGGTTCTGCACGAACTCAATGGCGGCGCCGAAGTAGCCGGCGAAGATGACCTTTACGCCGGGGTTCTGCGACCGGAGTCGGGCGACCTCCTGCTGCAGCAGAGTTGGTTGTGCTTCCTGGAGAATTCGTTGAACCACATGAGGCAGCCGTGCTGGTCGTAGTCCGAGGCGGCGGCGGCGCTCTGGAACGTGCCCAGGTACTGCGGCACGCACCCCACTATGTAAGAAACCCTTATTAGAGACGCGTCTAAAGAGTCATTGGAGACGCGTATTTTACGCGTCACTAAAGATGCGTCTCTAATGTAAAGACATAGGTGACGCGGATTTTACGCGTCACTAATGACTGATATATTGGCGACGCATGTTTAGTGACCCGCGTCATCTAAGATGGTCATTGAAGACACTGCCTAAGGTGAAACGCGTCTCCTATAAGGTCATTGGTGACGCGGGTTGGAAACCCGCGTCTCCCTTGAGAGGGTCATTGGTGACGTGGGTTGGCAACCCGCGTCTCCTTTGATGAATTAAAAAACAAAAAAAATAAAATTACAAAAATCTCCCTAATCATTGATTACCACATGTCTTTTTACATCTAAGTCCCTAAAGAAAGAAGAAATTACAACACACACCTCGAACAGCCTAACACATCAGAAATTACAAACAGCTCCCTAGAAAAATTGCAAATTACACCACATGTGAAGCCAATACTGTTAGCTCCCACCAACTAACACGATCTGCATTGCTGACAAGGCAAAATGTAAATATGATCAACTAGTTTGCAGTTGTAACAAACATGAAGAAAAACAACAGAATACACAAACAGAAAGAAATAATTCAAAGAATATAAAACCTCCACTCAATTCATCCAATAACAGAAAGCAATATTACCCTATCCATGCACACTAGATATTAACAGGGGGGCACTTGTGTGAGTAACAAAAACAAATAAACATATTTCAAGCCTCAACATGGCACAAAATTAATATGTAATTGTAGGATCCGTGCACACAATGAATTGAGCAATAGAACAATAAAAAATGAGCTGTATATCCTTTATGTGTTCATGGAGGTGCTTGCACCAGATATGACCATATGTGATGGTAAATAAAATTTAAACAATGGTAATTTGGACTTGCTGTGGGTCAGCTCTCAAGCTTGTTTCTATGAATGGTGTCAGCAGTTTTTAGTAGGCAGTGGTAGATACAAGATGGTGGCATTGAATTATGGAAATAAAAGAAAGAATGAATGAAATAAAGAAATGTCCTCCTATTCACTGATCAGCAAAAGGGAATTACATTCATAGGATAAAACAAAACTACAATAAAGGAAATGTTTATATGCATATTATGTGACAGGAGAAATACTAAAGTGCAAGCTATGAGAGTCAGAACTTATACTTTAGTTTTCTTTATGCAATACAGGTGGAAGACAATAGCAAGTGACACATGTAGCTAGCATAGGCAGCCAAATTTCTCACAATTTGATGAGTGTAAATTTAGAATAAATTACCTGTAGCACTCTAAGAAGATTTTGATGCCCCTGATTTCTTTTCTTCAACTCCTCATTTGTTAATACTTCTGTTTTAAACCACTTGGAAGGAGCAGCATCAAGATCATAGATTGCCTAATATGTCATGCAAAAAGGAGCTTATCAGCAAAGTGCAGCTTAACTATCTAAAACGCAGACATATCCAGCACAAAGACATAGAGATGGATAGATAGATATGCAACACATACATATATATAAGCATAAAAGGGACATTGTTTTGCTAGTAATCAGTAGCAAAATACACAACAACCACACTGTGCAACCTACTTCTTATATTCTGTTTTAGACTTTTTGATTCAACAATTATACCATATATGTCTGTTCTATCAGCAGGGACAACCCCATTGACAACATCCCTACAGTCAAATTGCCATTTAGTTCAGAACAAAATGTTAGCACACTTGCAGGAGGTGGTGGATGGGTCTTTTTGCATCACAATTCCTTGGTATGATAGCGAATGTGCCCAGCATCACAATTTTGTACTCCTAGACTGGTGGTATGCATGCATAGGTCAGATATGAATAATGCATGCTCACCATGTTTGATGCTACAGTCAGCAAGTTAAATATCTTGAGAGGAGCTTAAGTCTGCAATACAAATCCCAATGGCATCATATAGGATTTCGAAACAAATTTCCATGTTTCTACACCACATTTCTCTACCCAATTAGCGCAACAGACCAAGCAGGGCACCACAGGAAGCCCACAGATGCACAGCAAAGTACCAACAAATAAACAATACAATGATCCACACACTCCAGCATCAGATCGAGCCGCACAACATCGAATGGCCTCGCGAAAATGATAATTAAACCCTACCCTTTCCCAGTGGCGGGCGCCAAGAGGATATCGATGGCAGGGCATACCTTGGAGAGGGCCAGGAGGGTGAGGAGCTCCGAGAAGGCGACGAGGACTGGATCTGAGGAGGATCTGAGAAGGCCATGACACCTCGACCTTGCCCTTGGGCGTGGGTGGATCTAAGGAGGGAACAACGTGGATCTGGTGAGGATACTGCTTTATGCATCGTGACCGAGTTGACCGCCGTCTTGCGCACGCAGGCCTCCGGCCCCCGCCCATCCTCACCCGCCTTCTCCTCATCGACCCAGTACGGCGGCCGTATCCTCACCACCACATGCGACCAAATCAGCAGAGCGAGCGCCTGTCAAGCCAGATCTATCGCCCCGACACTGAATCCATCTCTGAAATCGCCCACGAAACCCTAGCACCCACATACCTGGACACCGGAGTCAGGCGCGGGTGCGGCGTCGTGCGCGGCTTGGTGGCGGAGGACGGGGAGCGGAATGGGGAGGCGCCGTGGTCGGGGCCGTGCTGGTGCGCCGGGGAGGAGTAGGAAGAAGGGTCGACGTTCTCCTTGGCGTCACGGCACTGCGGCGGGGTTTCGCCACTACTGCTGCCGCCGCCAGAGAAGGAGGACAGCGGCGGCGTGGTAGGGTGGCGCGCGTGCCGCGAGAAGAGGGACTGCATGGCTGCGCGAGGGAGGGAGTAAGGCGGGGCGGAACGAGGCGGCGCCGGCGGGTGCACCCAGCAACGTCGACAGCAGCGGACGGCGACTGTGAGGGGAGGGGGAGGGGAGACTGGAGGGGGAGGGGAGGGGGGCGGCGGCTGCGAATGGAGGGGGCTGCGGTTGCGAGTGCGAGCACAGAGGAGAGGGAAGGGTAACCCTAACGCCGCCGGCTGCGCGGCGCGTACTTGTTGGGCCAGCTCAAAGGCCACCGTGGCCCAGGCCCAGGTTGTTCGTAAGTTTTACTTCGCCCCGAATTGTACCAGTTATAGAAGACACGTTTTAAACATCCGCGTCATCAATATACCTAGTTATAGGAGACGCGTATTCGTCTGGACGCGTCCGCCTGGACGCATCTCCTATATCTGAGGCAGTCATAGGTGACGCGGCTTAATTAAGAAGTGTCGCCTATTAAGGTACATAGGAGACGCGTGCTGCCTCTGCAGACTTATTGGTGACGCGTCTGATAAAACCGCGTCTCCAATGACTCATTGGTGACGCGTTTTAATTAAGTGTCTACTAATAGTGTGTCTTCTTTGACGAGTTTTTACATAGTGCCCGATGGGGAAGTTCCCTGGAACGAGCACGGCCCTGGCGCCGAGGTCGATCACCTCCTGCACGGCGGCGCCGATGCGGCCGACCACGTCCGGCATGTACTGGCTCGGCGTGTCGCGGGGGTCGTTGCGCCCCAGGAGCCAGAAGTTGTAGTCGTTCCCGCCGATCTCGCCCATCACCACCAGGGACTCGCCAAGGAGGCTCCTCGCTACATCTGCGCAAATAAATTAAATGATGTAAATTCACCGAAAATTTCGCTAATGTACTCTTCACAAAACTTTGATTTGATACGTTGAACAATGCATGGACGATGCGTTCGTGCGTGCATGTCTGTGCTCTGCTTACTGTCTCCAGGAGCGATCCGCGCGAGCACCTTCTTGAAGGACTGGAGCTGCAGGTCCAGGCAGGACGGCGACGGCATGCTGAAGTTGTACTTGGCCCTGTAGTAGTCCGGTGACAGGCCCGTGGCCGCCAGCACGGTGAAGTTGGCGCCGGTGGAGAACGGCGAAGTTCCCTCCTCCGGTATGCTCGGCGGGATCAGTGGCAGGCCGAGCGCTTGCGCTGTGATGACGCACATAATAATATATATACTCCCTCCGTCCCGTAAAGAATGCAATCTTTACTTTCTGAGAAGTCAAACTATTTTAACTTTAAGCAAGTTTATACAAAATGGTCCTAATATTTATGTCTTCAAATCGATTTAGTATGAAAATATAATCTATGATTAATCTAATGATATTTATTTTGTATCATAAATCACTACCAGAATGATCGACATCTGCACCGGGTGGGAAAGCCCTTTAGCACCGGGTTTCCCACCCGGTGCAACTAATCCGAGGCTAAAGGGGTACCCCTTTAGCACCGGGTTCAGCCACGACCCGGTGCTAAAGGGCCTGCCCCGCAGCGCCTTTAGCAGGGCCTTTAGCACCGGGTCGTGGCTGCACCCGGTGCTAAAGGGCCTGCCTTTAGCACCGGTTGCTGTCTGCAACCGGTGCTAAAGGCCCCGGATTTCTTTTTTTTTGCTTTTTTCAGTAGCCATGCGTGCACGTCTATATACGTGTATATACATATATATTCTAATACATGTATTCTAATGCGTATTCGGCCGACTCTATATTCATATTAGCTGACATTTCATCAAAATAGAAGACATATATATTACAAAAGTAGATATTCGTGCATGTCAACTCGAGTTATATATATTTAAACTGTATTTTCTACTTAATTAAGATTGACGACTAGCTTGTTCGACTGTCCGGCATGTCCTCCAGTATTGGCGAGCGGAATTCTCCTCGGGGATTGACGACCTCGTCCCAGATCCATCCGACGAGCTGTTCTGCAATTGCGTCGATTCTTTCTAGCTCTAGAGACTCTTCCTTCAGGTTGAACATCTATAAATTACAAATAATTGAAAGATGTTTTATCCGCCGAGTTGGAGACAATAATTGTGCACTTAATAATAATGGAAATGTGTTTATTATTACGTACCATAATATCATGTTGTGTAAGCTTTTTATGTCCCCAATTCCACATGTAATCGCAAACATAGTATGCACATAAATTATTTCCCGGCCCCTGTTTGGCACACTGTCGACCAAAAGAAATTAAGTAAAATTCATATAATATATTAGCCGAGGCCTACATGTACAAATTACTTGCTTACCGGAAAGCCAATGTTCCATTTTAGTGTTTCATGTTGAATACCCGGGTGTTCTTGACGAAATTGAATCCAGGCCCTGCGAACAAAAAAATTGAGTTAAGTCATTGCGAGTGTAAGGGGTGAATTAAGTAGGGGAAAATATACATCACCTTGTCATCATGTTCATGATGTTCTGTAGTTTTTCTTTTGGAGTGTGCAATGAATCAAAGACGTTCACGACACCCCGGTCAGGACACAATATTATTAGGAACCAGTGGAATCTGTATACATGTATACATTATAATCAGAAATGAAATAGTACACAGACAGTATAAGAAGAAGCCTGTGTATGTACTCACTCGATGTTGTACGGGATTAGTATGGAGTCGCAGTAATTTTGTTTCTTAATATACTTGTATAGGTTTAAATATGTTTCCTCAGGATTCATCAATATCATTTCTTCACTTATCCTTCGAGGATCCAGGAAACCAACGTCATATATCCCGGATCTCCGACATTTTTGAATCTCCATTCTGCATATGTTAAGCAATAAATAAAGCCCGCGTCAGCATAGATTGGAATTATTGTTTTCAAACTGTGAATTATAAGCAACAACAAAGTACTTACAGTGTCCAACAGGTGATCAAATCCACGTCCATGGCGTCGCGGTGGTACAACTCATAGATATCCTTAAACCTCAGCCAGACCCAATCCTCGTCACCATTGTAGAAATCATGGTCCTTCACGCCTACTTTGATCATGCGCCGTTTATTCCTTCTTGATTCTTCCAAGTACCACTCGTGGAATCGGCGCATCTTCGTCTGTAGCTTGCTCTCCATTTCAGGAGGGACCATAGGCTCGCCAAGCTTAAACGACCACTTCAGCGTTGTGTTTACAGGCATCTCTTCTTCCCCCAGGACTTGCGCTCTGGTTAGTCCAGTCTCGGCCATTACTCGTTGCACGTTAAGCTTGTCCAGAGATGGCAATGGACCCAAGGGCCGCTGAGGTTGCTGGCTGAGCTGAGGAACCTTTTTGGATGGGCCCGCCTCCTTATCTGCAGCCTTCCGCTTCCGGCGAGATTTCAGTAATGAGCGGTCATAGTCTGTTACTATTACTTCCTTCTGTTGACCCTTGCTCAAATTACTGAGGAATGACTTGACGACGGTGGGATCAAGCTTCGGCTCCGGCTCAGGTTTTTTCCTCCACTCGGCCATTTGCCTCTTTGTGTCTGCTTTGACCGAGGCTTCGAGCTCCTCTAGAGTCTTCTCACCCGCTCTTTTCTCTGGTGCGGGCTTCTCTCTAGTTTTCCGCGCCTTCTTCGCTGGTGGAGTGGGGGCAGAGGCTTTAGTGCGGCGTCCCCTCTTTGGCGGAGGGGGCGGAGACCTCCGCGGCGGAGGAGACGGAGACCTCTTCGGCGGAGGAGACGGACTTGCATCAGGAGCTCCCGGAGAATCGTCATGATCCGGTGGATCTCTTGGAGATGGTGGAGGTGACGGAGGCTTGTCGGTAGCCGCAGGTGTATCGGGTATGACGACGTCTGCCTTGCTCCATAGAATGATGCAGTGAGAACACTGACCGAGTTTTGTTTCTCCGTCACCTCCGGGGATGTCAAGTTCCAAGTCTTCCCAGTTGGTTACGACTTGCTCCACCTCAATAGGTACGTAACCATGTGGAATGTAATTGCAGTGCCATTTTTGCCCTTCTTCCACACGTTTGGTCATACCGTATGCGACCTGATAAGTTAGTAGTCACAAAGAAAGTTAGTAAATGAATGGTATTTATGGTGAAATGTATGCAGTACGAACTAAGGTCGCATATGTACCACCACAGCTAAGTTCTTCTGCCTGACGACAAGCTTGCACGCGGTCCGTTGAGTTATTTCATCCACGGTGTAACGGACCACTTCGGCGGCCTGTGTGGAAGTGTGACTGCTTTGATATTGTTGTGGAGGGCTAATAAGGGCCGCATCTTGGAGAGGTGCATGCTCTGTGGAACCGGTCCCGCCTGCGGCTTGTTGGGGAGGTGCAGGCTCTGTGGAACCGGTCCCGCCTGTGGCTTGTTGTATCTGCAGCCATGCTACCTTCATCCGTCGCTCCATCTCTGACTCCATTTCTTGGAGCTTTGAGCCCTGGGCGGCAACCGTTTGCTCTAGGTCCCTCACCCTCTGCTCATATTCGGCCTTCTTCCTCGAACGGCTCCTATAGGTGGCGGCGTGCTCTTGGAAACCTTTCTTCCATGAGATGCTTGTGCCTACGCCGCGCGTCCATCCAGGATGCTCCTTGTTCCCTAAGGCATAGGTTAGCTCATCTCTGTCTCTATCAGCAACAAATTCTCCCCTCTCAGATGCCCTGAGGATATCGAGAAGACGCTGAGCTAGTTCTCGCAAGTCCTCGGGAAAAACTAAGGAGCCGTCGATTGGGCTTAGGGTGCCTCCATGACCATAGTACCAATGCTTGGTCCTAGTGGGCCAGTCATGTGTCACTGGAGTGATGCCTCTAGCATATAGATCTTCTTCCATCTTCTCCCATTTAGCGATGCTTGCCTTGTAACCTCCCGAACCCATCTTATGAGAGTACTTCTTATTTGCGGCGTTTCCAGCGTTTCTAGCGCTAGCCGTTGCACCCTCTTCGGAGGTTTTGTACTCAAGGAATGCTTCCCACTCGTCATTGGTGATCTTCTTATACTTCTCAGGATCCGGGGCCTCTCCGGTTTTGAGAAAATGCGAGTACAACTTCTTCTTGAAATCCTGAAACAGAACTGCCATCTTCTTCATTGTCCAATCCCTCAGTTCTGCTTCATGAGTGCTAGGCCAGTCGAATATTGCCTTTAATTCCCTCCATAGCATCTCCTTCTCTGTATCGGGGAGCACATACTCCTCAGTGGGGTCCGTGGACTTCCATTTTCTGATACTAATGGGCACATTGTACCGTACAATTACCCCGCACTGAGATACAAATTTCTTGGCCACTTTTGGGGGCTCAACTGGCTCCCCGTCATCCTCCACTCGGGTGATGTGTAAATTGACATCCTTCAACTTCTTCGTGGTCGATCGTTTTGATTTCTTAGCAGAGGCGGCCTACACAAATTACATATATACGAGATGGTATACATAATTGACATGTACAATACAAATTTATGTTATCTATATACACACCTGACTAGACGAGGGCTCGTTACCGGCCCCTTCAATAGTGCTGCCCTGGACACGTTCGCCCTGGACATTGGTGGCCCCTTCAACATTTTCGGCCCTTGCAACATTGTCGACCTGGATATTGTCGTCCCTTCCAATGATCCCCAACACATCATCCATGGACATTGGTTGGGTTACAATATTGAAAAGTTGATTCGCAAAGAACGTGTCGTTGTCCTCTTGCATGAGTGAGACAAGGGTGTTGTTGTCCTCTTGCATGGGTGGGACGGGGTTGTTGTTGTCCGCCATCTATAGAATTAAAAATAATTGATAAGAAATATATACAAAGCATACATATTCCCAATATTTCTAACATTTTCGCTAAGGGGGTCGGTGCGTGAAAAACGGATTCGCCAAGGGGTTCGGGTGCGCGGTGTGAATTGATTCGCTAAGGGTTCGCTAAGGGGGTCGGTGCGCGAAAAACGGATTCGCTAAGGGGTTCGGGTGCACGGTGGGTTCGGGTACGCCATAGAATTTCCGATAATAAACATTTTGGATAGTATACATTATACAAACATATAACATTTCCAATATACATTTAAATGAAGCACATATATTTCTAATATACATAATTTTAAAAATAATTGATAAGAAATATATACATTTAAATGAAGCACATATATTTCTAATATACATAGAATTTCCAATATACATTTAAATGAAGCATTTTCCAATATACATTTCAAACATATAACATTTCCAATATACATTTAAATGAAGCACATATATTTCTAATATACATAGAATTACAAATAATTGATAAGAAATATATACATTTAAATGAAGCACATATATTTCTAATATACATAGAATTTCCAATATACATTTAAATGAAGCATGTTCCAATATACATTTCAAACATATAACATTTCCAATATACATTTCAATGTAAATATCTCCAATACATTTAAATGAAGCATTTTCCAATATACATTTCAAACATATAACATTTCCAATATACATTTCCAATATAACATTTCCAATATACATTTCAATGTAATTTCTAATATTTTCAATGTATGTGCTTAGCGAACGCGTTCGGCTAAGCGCATTTGGTTAGCGAACGCGTTCGCTAACCAAATGCACATGGCCGAACATGTTCGCTAAGCAAATGTGCGTTCGGCCATGCAACGGGTACCTGCACACACAAACACGTACACGGCACGAAGGCCGGCTCACAAACATGCACGCACGGCACGAAGGCCGGCTTCACAGAGGCTCACCGCGTGACGGGCGGCGGGCGACGGCGGCGCGGGGACGAGCGGCGGCGGCGGCGAGGGGACGAGGAGCGGAACTGGCGCGGGGACGACGGGCGGCGCGGGGACGAGGGGCGCCGGCGCGGGGACGACGGGCGTAGGGACGACGACGGCGGCGGGGACGACCGACGGGCGCGGGGACGACCAACGGGCGCGGGGACGGCGGCGCGGCCCAGGACGAGGGCGGCGGCGCGGCGTGGGCGTGGGGACGACAGGCGGCGGCGGCGTGGGCGCGGGGACCACGGGTGGCGGCGGCGACGGGCGACGGCGACGGGCGGCAGCGGCTGAGGAGACGAGGGGGCGCCGGCGGTTTCGATCTGGAGGAGATGAGGGCGAAGTGAGGGAGGGTAGAGAAGTCCCCGGCCTATATAGGTCCGGGGCATTTAGCACCGGGGTCTGTACAGCACCCGGTGCTAAAGGCCCCCCTTTAGCACCGGGTCTTCCCACCACCCGGTGCTAAAGGCCCTTTAGCACTGGGTCTTGTACACCCGGTGCTAAAGGCCGTAACTGTGCGCCAGACGAAGGCCTTTAGCACTGGGTGCAGCCACGACCCGGTGCTAAAGGCCCTTTAGCACCGGGTCTTCCCACCACCCGGTGCTAAAGGACCTTTAGCACCGGGTCTTCTACACCCGGTACTAAAGGCCGTAACTGGTGCCAAACGAAAATTGGGGGCCTTTAGCACCGGATTTTAGATCAACCCGGTGCTAAAGGCCCCAAATTTTCGTTTGGCGCCCAGTTTCCCAACCGGCCTTTAGCACCGGGGGCTACTATTTAGGAATCTTATAAATATAGTTTTTAATATATAGTTATTAATACTTGTTTTAATTCAGTTATTAATACCTATTAAAAATATATATTAAATAAGAAAATCTTATAAATCACTAGAAAATCAATATAAATTCTAGAAAATCTTATAAATTGATAGAAAATCTTATAAATTAATAGAAAATCTTATAAATTAATAGAAAATCTTCTAAATTAATAGAAAATCTTATAAATTACTAGAAAATCTTATAACTTACTAGAAAATATTATAAATTACTAGAAAATCTTATAAATTACTAGAAAATCTTATAAATTACAAAAATTGTTAACTAAAAGAAAGATTTTGGAACATTAAATGGTCTCAGATGAAAAAGTCATGAATACCAAAATTTCATATCTCATCAAGATCTACAATCTTTATTTAAGTCATTTTTGCATTTGAGAAAGTGGTAGTATACATTGTTCATTAATCCTAGATTCACTCGCATAGTTTCTAAAACTTTGTTAGAGACTTGTAAAATTTGTACTACATGTTATTACCCATTTTGAAAATGACAAAATGACCTAAATAAAGATTGTAGATCATGATGAAATATGAAACTTTGGTATTCATCACTTTTTCATTTGGCATCACCTAGTGTGAAAAAAACCTTGGTGCGAAATGGCCTCGGCACATTAGCACCGGTTGCTGGCTGCACCCGGTGCTAAAGGGGGCGCATTAGCACCGGGTCTTGCCACGACCCGGTGCTAATGTGTCCGCCCTGACACCCCGTAGCGCCGCCCCCGCTCCTAGCCGTTGGACCCGGTGCTGAAGCCCCATCAGCACCGGGTCCAAAAATGGCCGAGGCGGAGGAGGCGGGCGGATGTGAAGGATTCTGGTAGTGAATGTTAGTAACTTTTTTTATAAATTCAGTCAAACTTGAAATGGTTTGACTTCTCAAAAAGTGAGGATTGCATTCTTTACGGGACGGAGGGAGTATGTACAAACGATGAACACGGCGAGATGCAACAATGCGAGTAGGTTCATATATATACGTAACGCCGCCGTTAGATGTATGCACGCGTGCTCTCACCGTAGAAATCGATGATGACACGGCCGTCGGAGACGCGGCCGGTGGGGCGGTTGAAGTAGGTCATGCCATATGGGAGCTCATCTATCGGTGTCGAACTGACTGTGCGCACGAAGTTACCGGTGTCGATGATGGAGTCGCCAAAGCTGAAGATGCGTTTAAAGCAGCCGTAGAGACCCACCGGGGAGTTGAGCAAGACGACAATGGAAACGAGGAGGATGGCACTCCCCATCTGAACGTACACTACTACTCTCTACAGAGACTCGTACTTATGTGAAATCCAGGCAGGGAGATGATCCCCTTAGAAGAGTACCTAGATCTTGTGCTGTGGTTTCATAGATGGGAGCCCCTTCGAAAAATTTATAGTACACAGGTTTGCGATCGAGTGTATGTGAAGCGTCCCCTCGAAAGAGAGGACTTAATGTGATACAAATATCAGTCCCAAGATGCTGGTTCACATTATTACAACAGATAGTTCAGTACAAAAACAGCATTACGGGAAACGGTGGCATTGCAGGGCCACGACGAACAGAACTAACACTAAGCTTGAGATAACAAGGTTGATAACATAGAGGTCTTCATCAGAGTGGCAACGCATGCGGCTTCCAGCGGGTGACCCTAACACACAGGCAAAGGTTGGGTGCAGAACGAACCCCACTAGACGATATCGTCAGGCACAAGGTCCGGGTCTGCCTCTGAAACAAAGTAAGCAAGGGTGAGTACATACGTACTCAGCAAGCGCAACCACAACCACGGAGGGTATAACAGAAGTATGCAAGTATTGAAACAAGGATGGCTCATGGTTTATTTAGCAGTAAAGCAAATTTTATTACACATGCAGGGGGTTAGTTTTCGCAATGGGTTTTCACAAGTATTTCTTTTATTAGGATCAATATAATGTAACATTTTTACACACAGGATTTTAATGCTACCAGATTTCCCATCTGTCGTAGCCCATATCAAAACTTTTCTCAGCACATCAAACACCAAACACTTTCTTACACCAAAACAGGGGACTTAGTGAAGTGACCAAGCCGTAACTCGCCCAATTCTGTGGACACGGCTATCCGGATAGGTTTTAACTCTGCAGAGGTGTACACGACCACAAGTAGGCTACCACAACATGGACACCTTAGTGCCAGTGCAGCTCCTATCAAAGCCATTACCCACCATAGCTAAACTGACAAGTTATCACAGACGAGACCAGGGGTTAGCCACCTACCGACGAGGTCCTAACCAGGGGCATACCTCACATAGATCGTATCCCCAGCTCCATGGCCCTCTGTTGCTCACCAGCACACCACATAACCGGCAGCTCAACTAGTGGGATTTATGCTAGGCCGTTGCCACATACAACGGTCGAGTGGTGGTACAATAAAATGGGTTAGGCTAGATGACACATCAACATCATCCCAAAATTTGTGATAGGATAGACAACTCCCACCATGCTCAACCACACAGGTTCGATCTCACCTCGGTATTTCACACAGAAATACCGTCTGTCTCATCCCACACGGGTACTCATTTTATTCACGCAAAACATCTCTTTTATTTTAAAGCACGCACACAGTTGCTTTTGTAAACCCAAGTGATTGTCATGGGGCATAACGGTAAAATATTCCTAAGCATTTCTCGCAGTGACCAATATTCAAACAGAGCATTGTCATATTTAAACATTAATCTGGGTTGTCAAGGAAGTAATCATAGCAATCAAGGAATGGCTATCCAACCGGGTTTAACAGTAAAATCATGCAAGTTTTATAAAAACAGGCCATGGGTTGTGTTTATAAAAATCTAGGACGAAAGTATGCATCAAAGGGGTGGGATTGCACTTGCCGTTCTCCCAACCCTCGGGGGATTCCTGCCCGGGGTCTTGGTCTCCAAACTCCCGCTCGTAGCACTGCTCCTCCTCGAGTCCTTCCTCGTTCACAGCAGCGTCTATGGAACACACAAACAAGCACACAATAAATAAAAGAAAAAGGTTTTGTGGAGCTCCGAAAGAAAGAACAGAAAAAGAGAGCGGTGATGACATGATCATTTTTGAATGTGGACTGGATGGATTTGGCGGAAATATATTGGTGAATATTGTGGTGGAGTTTGGGGTCAAACGGGATTAATTTGGCGCATGAAATGACAAGTTTAGTGGGATTTTAGGGCTATTTTTAAAGAATAAGGACCTATTTGTAATTACAAAAAAGTCCGAGGGCCTCTGGTGAAAAAGACAGAGAGAGAGAAAATAGTACATGTGGACTGCGGGTCAAATTGGTTAAAGTCCAGGGGGTTATGTGGGAATGTTCCAGAGAGAGAGAGGGTTTTAAGTTTGGACTGCGGGTTCGAATAAGGAGAACTTCAGGGGGTTATGCGAAAAAGGGGCTTTCTTCCTTGCGTAACAGTACCGAGGGAGAGAGAGAGGGAGCGACGTCGGCGGCGGTCGGTCGGCCGGCCGGCGATTGCGGCGGCGAAGGGTCAAATTGACCAGGGGAAAAGAGAGAGGGGAGTGCGGTGAGTGCACCCGTGCCCTTACCCTAGGCAGAGACGCAGCGGGTGGGGCTGCCCACGAGGGCCAGAGGCGGCGGCGGCAATGGCGGTCGGGCGGGGGTGTTATGGCGGTGGCGGGGGCGATTGGCGAGGTGTGCGAGTGGGAGGTGGTGAAGAGGAAGCCGTTGGGCCTATTTATAAGCGTGGGGGAGTGTTGAGGCGGTGGGCCGACGGGAGGCCGCTCGGTGGGCCGGTGGTGAGGTAGTTAAAGGCGTTCGGCGTGATCCACGGCCGGCGACGGGACGGCTCGACGGTGTGGTGGTCTTCGGGGTGTACGGTGGTGCCACTGTGCTTGTCGCGTGCGCGCGTCGCGAAGTGGCGTGCGCACCCGAGCGGATGGGGCCGGAGGCGTTTCGGTGAGCGGTGCGGCGATGGGGCCGCGGCGAGGACGGGCGGTGGCGTGCAGGCGCGGCGCGGTGGTCGGCGGTGCGTCGGGCCGGGGCGTGGCGTGGCCGAGCGATGCACGGTTGCCGCACGGCCGAGGTGGGCGGTAGGTCCGTGAGGCCGGAACGGTGGCGCAGCGACCAGCGGAGGCGGTCGGCGTGTCAGTGATGGCCGTGCGGTGGGTGGTGAGCACGGTGAGCGGCACGGCAGAGATATGGGCGAGTCGGCAGTGTGTCGGTCGCAGCGGTGGCAGTGGTGGGGTCACGACGAGAGGAGGCACGGCGGTGTTGGTGTCGGGAAAACAGAGGTGTCGGGCAGAGGAAACAGAGAAGGGGGAGAAGCAAAAAGAAAGGAAAAAAAAGGAGGAGGAGAGAAAATAAAGAGAGAAAGGGAAAAAGAAAAGGAGGGGAAAAGAGAGGGGAGAGCCGGCGGGATTCGCGGTGGAAGGCCGATGGGCATTCGACGGTGGTCGGCCAGGGATGGTCGGGCCCGGCGGTCGACCCGAGGGCGGGCGACGCGGGATGGGACGGAGAGGAGGGTGGTGACAGCGAGGCGAACAGGAAAAGAGAGGGGGCGGTGATAACAGGGCGGGAGGGTTTGGCGGGAACGGGAGCTCGGCGGTAAAGATTTTGAAAATGTTTTTACCGGATGTATTATTTAGGTGATTTTCTCAGAGATTAAAAGCGCGGGCGTTACAAACCTACCCCACTTAAAAGGAATCTCGTCCTCGAGATTCGGCTGGCTCCTAAAAAGGTGGGGGAACTCCTTCTTCAAAGCATCTTCTCTTTCCCACGTAGCTTCTTTTACACCGTGTCTGCTCCACTGTACTCTGCATATCCGCACTTTGGAGTTTCTGGTTCTCTTGGTTACGGTGTCCAAAATTTTGACCGGTACCTCCTGATACCGCAGATCCGTCTATAGGTCTATTTCTTCTTCCGGTATGTGTTCTTCCTCAGGTACCCTCAGGCATTTTCTTAACTGTGAGACATGGAATACTGGGTGTATATCTGACATTGCTTCGGGTAACTCCAATCGGTAGGCTACCTTTCCAACTTTCTTTTGCACCGGGTATGGTCCGATGTACCGAGGGGCCAACTTCCCATGGACTTGAAATCTACGGGTTCCCCGGATGGGTGAAACTTTGAGATAAACAAAATCTCCTGGATTGAACTCTAATTCTCGTCTCTTTTTGTCTGCGTAGCTTTTCTGTCTGGATTGAGCTGCTTTCAACTTTTCCCTGATTTCAGCCACTTTCTCCTCGGCGTCCTTTATGAGTGCGGGTCCCACTAGTGTACGCTCTCCTACTTCTGACCACATTAGAGGAGTTCTGCACTTCCTCCCGTAGAGGGCTTCAAAAGGCGACATACCTAAACTTGCCTGATAACCATTGTTATAGGAGAACTCTGCATAGGGTAAACTCTGTTCCCAATCTTTACCGTAGGTAAGGACACATGCTCTCAGCATGTCTTCCATAATCTGATTTACTCTTTCTGTCTGGCCATCGGTCTGAGGGTGATACGCGGAGCTAAAGTCCAACTTGGTGCCCATAGCTTTATGCAAACTTTTCCAAAATCTCGAGGTGAACTGGGTCCCGCGGTCCGAAACAATTCTACTGGGCACTCCATGTAGTTTTACTATATTCTCCATATAAAGCTTGGCTAGCTTTTCTCCGCCATAATTCGTTCGTACCGGCAGAAAGTGAGCGACTTTGGTGAGTCGGTCCACTATTACCCATATAGAATCATGTCCCTTCTATGTTCTGGGTAAACCTACTACGAAGTCCATTCCTATCTCATCCTATTTCCAAACTGGGATAGGTAAAGGTTGTAATAAACCTGCTGGTTTCTGGTGTTCGGCCTTAATCCTTTGGCAGGTGTCACACTGAGCAACAAATTGGGCTATGTCAGCTTTCATTCCTTTCCACCAATAATTCTGCTTCAAGTCCAAATACATTTTGGTGGATCCTGGGTGAATGGAATATGGCGAGTTGTGAGCCTCGTCCATGATTATCTGTCTAAAGTCTCCTTCCTTAGGTACACAAATCCTGTCTTTATACCACAGCGTTCCTTTACTATTGACTCTAAAGTCTGGTGCCTTATTTTCTCCAGTATGCTTGCAGATCTGCACTAAATCCTTGTCCGTTCCCTGGGCCTCTCTGATCCGATCCTCCAAAGTGGACTGGATCGTCAGTTGGTGGCTACTATTCCGAGGGACGATGTGCACATTCAGTCGTGCCATTTCTTCTTGCAGGTGGGCACTCTTGGGTCTGTAGGATTTCCGGCTCAGGGCATCTGCCACTACATTAGCCTTGCCAGGGTGGTAATGGATTTCCACATTATAATCCTTAACCAACTCCAACCACCTTCTCTGTCTAAGGTTCAGATCTGGTTGGGTGAAGATATACTTTAGGCTCTTATGATCTGTGTATATTTCACACTTGTTCCCAATTAGGTAGTGTCTCCAGATTTTGAGTGCGTGCACTACGGCTGCAAACTCTAAGTCATGCGTTGGGTAATTCTGCTCATGAGGTCTAAGTTGTCGGGAGGCATATGCTACAACCTTCCCATCTTGCATGAGAACACACCCTAATCCTTGGCGGGATGCGTCGCAGTAAACGACAAAATCCCTGTGAATATCTGGTAGGGTTAAAACTGGGGCAGCAGTCAATCTTTTCTTCAACTCCTGAAAGCTCTTTTTGCATGACTCTGACCAATTAAATTTCTTCTCTTTCTTGAGTAATTCTGTCATGGGTCTAGCTATCTTGGAAAATCCTTCAATAAACCTCCGGTAATATCCAGCTAAACCAAGAAAACTTCTGATCTCACTCACATTGGTTGGTTGTTGCCAGTTTGAGACTGCTTCTACCTTCTCAGGGTCTACTGCTACCCCTTCTGCGATCAAAATATGGCCAAGGAAGGCTACTTTTTCCAGCCAGAATTCACAGTTGCTGAATTTGGCATAGAGCTGGTGTGCTCTCAACTTTTCCAACACTACCCGCAAGTGTTGTTCATGCTCTTTGGCACTCTTGGAGTAGATAAGTATATCATCAATGAAGACTACGACAAACTTGTCTAACTCATCCATAAATACTTTGTTCATAAGATTCATGAAGTAAGCCGGTGCATTGGTGAGCCCAAATGGCATCACCGTGAACTCATACTGTCCGTAACGGGTGACAAAAGCAGTCTTTGAGGTGTCACTCCCCTTAATCTTCAGTTGGTGATACCCGGTCCTTAAGTCAATCTTGGAAAAGTACTTGGCTCCCTTCAACTGATCAAAGAGGTCGTCAATTCTAGGGAGTGGGTATTTATTCTTGATAGTGACATCATTTAGTGCACGATAGTCGATGCACAACCTCATGCTCCCATCTTTCTTTCTTACAAAGAGTACTGGGGCTCCCCAAGGGGATGTGCTGGGTCTGATAAATCACATCTGTTGCAACTCTTCTAGTTGTTTCTTTAATTCTGCTAACTCTGAGGCTGCCATCCTATAGGGTCTCTTGGCTATAGGAGAGGTTCCAAGGACAAGTTCAATACCAAACTCTATGTCCCTATCCGGTGGCATTCCAGGTAGAACTTCAGGGAAAACATCAGGATATTCCCTGATTACCGGGACTTCTTCTATGGTTTTTGCCTCCATGCTAAAGATTATAGGGTCTGGTCCGCTTCCTTTGGTGTGACAGGTCACTTGCATTCCATCTGGGTTGGTTAGGTGCACTATCTTGTCAACACAACCTATGAGACCATTGTGTTTGCCTAACCAATCCATTCCAAGGATCACATCTATCCCTTTGGACTCTAGTACTACTAGGTCTGCTAGAAATTCTACCCCACTTAAAAGGATCCGTACCCGTGAACAACCTAGTTGGCATTTAATATCTCCTCCTGGTGTTCGGGTTAGTAGGGGTGTCTTTAGTAGTACTGTGGGTATTTTGTGCTTTTCCACAAAACTTGATGATTTGAAAGAATGCGATGCCCCAGAATCAAACAGTACTGTTGCCAAAACTGAACTGACTAGGTACTCACCGAGTACTACTCCTTGTGCTCCTTGAGCTTCCTGTGCGTCGATGTGGTTGACGCGGGCTCGTCCATACGACTGCTGGGTGTTGTTGTTGCTGCTGCCAGTGTTGGTGCTGCGGACGGGTACACGGTTGGCTCCAGACACTGGTGGCTTGGGTCCACTCACTGAGTTGGAGTAGACTGATATCGCAGGCTTGCTCCTGGGGTATGGGCAGTCCGCGATGTAATGTCCGGTCTCACGGCAGTTGAAGCAGGCTCTCGCATTGCTGTTGCTAGCCGTGACTTGACTGATTTTGCTCTGTGGGGGCTTCAAGGTGTTCTGGCTCTTGTACTGGTTGTTGGGGGCATGAGAGCTTGTAGCCTGAAATTGAGTCCTGTACTGCATGGGGGCCTGGGGTCTAGGTGCAGCATAACCGGAGCTCCTGGGCCTCTGCGAGCGGTCCATCTGGCGGTTCTTGCTTTCCAGGAACTTGCGTTTGTTCTCTTGTCTTGCATCCATTCTGGCCTTTTCCGTGACAATGGCCTTGTTCATCAGCGTATTGAAGTCAGGGAAACATTGGGAGACTAGCAGGGCTCGAAGGTCTGGGTGTAGCCCTTTGATGAAAGCGTCCTGTCTCTTTGCATCTGTCTTTACTTCATCCGGTGCATAACGAGCTAGCTCAGTGAACTCGTGGGTGTATTCTTCCACGGTCTTGTTTCCTTGCCTCAGTGCACGGAATTCATCTGCCTTGCGCCTCATGGTGGCGTCGGGGATGTGGTAGCGACGAAACTCTTCTTCAAACTCTTTCCACGTGATCGCTGACTCGTTTGGGGAAGCTGCACAGTAGGTGTCCCACCACGCTAAGGCAGTTCCAGTGAGTTGGTGGGAAGTCAGGAGAACTTTGTCACGGTCTCCACACCCAAAGGGTTCCAGCTTTCTCTTAATGGTTCGCAGCCAGTCATCTGCTTCTAAGGGGTTGCTGGGCCCTCCAAAGGTGGGTGGTCTGGTTCTCAGGAAGTTGGTCAACTTGTCACCCGCATTGGGTCTACGGGCTGTCTCCTGACGGCGGCTGGCATTCCACACACTTTGCATGAACAGGGTGTGGTGGTACAAAGCTTGTGCCAGGTTGAAATCTGGCGGAAGCGGGGGTACATCAAACGATCCTTCATTCTGACTTCTCGGATGGCTTGCTTCTGGTCCGCCTCTTACAGGCGCTTGTCCTCCGAGCTGATTCTCTCCCATAGTGTCCTGTTGATCCACTTCCTGGTTCTCTGGGTTCTCTCTCCTTCCTTCTGGTGGCTCTCCTCCAGCTGGGGGGCCGCGTCTCTGAGAGGCGCTAGCACGCGTGTTCACCATCTGCAGGTTGAGCAAGCCTTTCGTGAGATCGGGTTAAGATGATGTTTAAATTGATTAGTTCGCATTTTGAAAAGGCAGAAACACTTCTGCCGGGGCACACTTAGCACACAAGCTAACAAACAAGCACACAAGGCTTCATTCCAACAGCTGAGGGGCTACAACACTTGGGGTTCAACAAGTCTCACTACAAGGCAGGGTACAGGACAAGGTAGAGAAACTACTGCTAGGGATACAAGGGTTCTTCGGACCAAGCTGGCTTCACTCCCATCAGAGCGCTTGACTCTGGATCTACTCGCGGGGCGAGCCTTCTCCTGTCAGGGGACGAAGCGGTCAGACCGGTTTCAGAACCGGTCAGACCGGTTCTGTCAGTCAAACCGGTCTGACCGGTTTCTGAAACCGGTGTGACCGGTTCGTCCAGAACCAGAACCTCGGCTTTCGTTTGCATCGGTTTTTGGAGATAGAAATACTTCTTTGCAATCATATAACCAGATGCTTTCTGAGCCAGAGTATTTGCCTTGTCATTCTCTTCTCTTGGAATATGTTTGATAGTAAATTCATCAAAAGAAGCAATGATATCAAGACATTTATCAAGATATGCATTTAATGAACCATTATAACATTGGCATACCTTTGACACTTGTTGTACCACCAGAAGCGAATCACCAAAAGCCTCAACATGCTTTATTCCCATGTCTTGCAAAAATTCCAAGCCAAATAGAAGAGCTTCATATTCAACTTGATTATTGGTTCGCTTTTCTTCTAATCGGTTTGAAAACTCAAAAACGGCACCACTTGGAGAGACCAAAACAACACCAATTCCTTGTCCATCATTGTAAACCGATCCATCAAAGTATAACTTCCACGGTGTACAAGCAACATAGCCAACGTCGAAGTTGTTTGTATCATTTATCAGATGTTCAACAATAAAATCAGCTACAATTTGGCCTTTCATTGATTTTAAAGGTTCACAAGCCAAATCATACTCAACTAAGGCATAAGCCCATTTACCGACTCTTCCACTAGAAATCGGCTTTTGCAACATATGTTTAATTACATCGGTTTGACACAACACGATGCAAGTGCTAGATAATAAATAATGCCTCAATTGAGTACAAGCATGGTACAAGGATAAACACAACTTCTCAATGAAAGTATACCTTGTTTCTGCATCGATGAGCCGTCGGCTTACATAAGCAATCACATACTCCTTGTTGCCGATTTCTTGAGTCAAAACAGCCCCAATAGTTCTATCTTCAGCCGCCACATAAAGTCTGAATGGAACCCCTCTCTTAGGCGCCCTAAGCACCGGTGGTGAAGACAAGTACCCTTTGATCTTCTCAAAAGCCTCTTGTTGTTTTGCCCCCCAGGTAAAATCGGCTTCATCTTTCAACCGAAGTAAAGGAGTAAAAGCATCAACCTTTCCAGACAAGTTAATTATAAATCTTCTCAAGAAGTTTACCTTGCCTAGAAACTTTTGCAAATCTTTCTTGCAAGTAGGAGCTTCGACTTTCTTCATAGCTTCAATTCTCTTGGGATCAACTTCTATGCTGTTCTCATGAATAACAAACCCAAGAAACTTTCCAGCCGAAACACCAAAAGCACATTTGAGTGGATTCATCTTCAAGACATACCGTCTCATCCTCTCAAGAGCAAGTTTTAAATCGGCTAAATGAGAATCCAAGCCATCCGATTTAACTACGATATCATCAATATATACTTCCACAATAACTCCAAGCAAATCATGAAAGATTAAATTCATAGCTCTTTGATTAGTTGCACCGGCATTCTTTAATCCAAAAGTCATAACCACCCACTCAAACAAACCAATAAATCCTGGACACTGAAAGGCCGTTTTGTGCATATCCTCTTCGGCGATGAAGATTTGATTATATCCAGCATTACCATCAAGGAAACTAACAACACGATGCCCAGAAGCTTCATTGATTAAGACATCGGCTATAGGCATAGGATATGAATCTTTTGGAGTGGCTTTATTAAGATCTCTAAAATCAATGCAAACTCTAAGTTTTCCCGAATCTTTCTTTTCAACGGGAACAATATTAGAAATCCACTCCGCATAGCGACAAGTCCGAATAAAACCAACATCTAACAAACGATTAACTTCTTCTTTTATTCGGTCATAAATAGCGGGATTAAATCGTCTAGCTGATTGTTTAAAAGGTCTAAAACCGGCTTTTATTGGTAAGCGATGCTCAACTAAATCACGACTCAAACCCGGCATCTCACGGTACTCCCAAGCAAAACAATCGACATACTCTTTCAACAAATTTATTAACTCGGCTTTAAACTCAGCCGATAAATTTTTGTTTACAAAAGTTGGCCTAGGAATAGTACCATCACCAATATCTATTTTTTCTAAAGGGTCGGCTGACGTGAAACCCTGACCCAACTTATCCATATCACTGAGATCTTCGATGGCTTCAAACATACCAGCC
The DNA here is from genome assembly GCA_033239725.1 of Echinochloa phyllopogon. Lineage (NCBI taxonomy): Eukaryota > Viridiplantae > Streptophyta > Magnoliopsida > Poales > Poaceae > Echinochloa > Echinochloa phyllopogon. Next base: position 39,746,957 of record BTCW01000005.1, on the reverse strand, counting down.
GAATGTGCTCGATGATGATCAATTCGGTCTTGAAGCCACTGTCCAGACGTAAACCGGTCTGACCGATTTCCAGAAGCGGTCTGACAAGTTTGGCTCGACTGGCACTGTTCAGTTCTAAACCGGTCTGACCGGTTTCTGGAAGCGGTCTGACCGGTTTGTCTCTGTTGATTTTTTTGCTCCATTAATTCCAGCAAGTAATTCAACCGATTCTCCATCGGCTTTAATGTAGCAGGAACAAAACCATCCTTGGTGCAACTGATTAGCTCATAGTCGGTCAAATCTATGCCCGATAGACATTGGACCTTCTCGTTTGCACTAAGAGAATCGGAATCGGCCGTTGCAACGAAGGAAGAAGTATCACCATGTACAACTTGAACTTCATCACCGATCCACTGAATAAGATATTGATGCAAGGTAGATGGAATACATTTATTTGCATGAATCCAATCTCGACCAAGGATTAAACTGAAGTTACCTTGCACCTCGGATACGAAGAAAGCCGTAGCAATAGTCTTGCTCCCAACGGTCAACTCCATAGAAGCCACCCCCTTGGCGCCAATGGGATCACCTCCACCAACTCCACTGACCGTCATGTTCGTCTTGATCAATTCTTCGTCTTTTCCGCCAATCTTCTTGTAGAGAGAGTATGGCATAAGATTTACAATAGCTCCACCATCAACCAACATACGAGAAATTGGTTCCCCGTTGATGTGCCCTCTCATATATAAAGCCTTGAGATAATTCTCTGATTCACTAGGCTTCTGAAAAACGGCATCTCGAGGCCCAAGTTGAAGATGAGAGATCTCCTCTTCCGGTACCACATAATAATCAGAAGACAAATATACAACATTGATTTCCATGTTGCCATGTTCTGGAGAAGGCTCAAAATCAACTAATTCTTCATCTTCGACCACTGGAGGAATTGGCGGAGTAGTATCGATGGTTGAAGTAATCTCAGCTCCCGCTTCTGTCGTCAAACCGGTCTGAACGGTTCCAGAAACCGGTCTTACCACTTTTGCAGCGGTGGGCTGATCTAAACCGGTCTGACCGGATTCGGAAACCGGTCTGACCGGTTATGCTGCTGATTGCACAACGGGCTTAGCTTGCCAGATCTTGGTCTGAGGAATCATAGGCCTGTAATTGTTGAAGTATTCATCCCTCAGCTTCTCAGCTTACTGTTCCCTTTTTTCTTTGTTCCGCAGGCGTTGTAACTTCCGCTTCTACGTATGAGTCAAACCAAAAGGACACCACCTTGGTTGGAAGACCTTCTTTATGCCCGTGCTACTGCTAGCCTCATGATCATTAGCTATGACCGGCCTTTTGACTGGAATAGGAACTGAATTTCCAATGACTACTGGCTTTCTACCCAAATCTTGCATAGCCACTGGAATACTGCCAATTGTTACAATCCCATTGGTTTTGGCTTGCACGTCCTCCTTTTTCTCCTTGACACGGTATTCTTGCTTAGGAGGAGCTTGGAACCTTTGCTCAGACCGAAACCGGTCTGACCGGTTCACAAAACCGGTCTGACCGCTTTTGGGAGCAGCCGAAGGACCTGATTGGTATGAGCCCAATCGGTCATGTACCGAAGTCCCAGTAACATCACCACGGCGCTTATAAGCTGTAGAATTGATCCAACGCTGCGGTGACCTCTGTCTCTTTTTTGTTGGCCGATCACCTTGAACGGCCTTTGTGTACTTGTTCATGAGCTGAGAGAAAGTAGGTCCTTGCTTCAGAACCCTTCCTTGAACCTTTGGCTCATTAAACTTCCAAGTACCCACTTCCGGGCGCTTGGGCTTGAAAGTCCTTGGACGGTCTAGAGACAAACCGGTCTGACCGGTTTGGGAAACCGGTCTGACCGGTTTCGCCTGACTAGCGAACCGATTCTCTTCCAAGGAACTTCCTTGCCCCCCGGGCTTTGATGTGTTAATTGTAATCTTCAGAGACTCTTCACCATCAAGAGTTCTCTCAATCATCATTGTTCTGACCGGAACTTTGTCATCAACTTTTTCCGGCCTTGGGTCTCCAATCACCACGTTCTTACCCTTAGCTCCATCGGCTTGTGACGGCCGAATCAACACCTTAGTATTCACATCCAAGGTATGAACAGGGAAAGGAGCATTATCAACTTGCATTTCAGCTAGCACTAATCGACCTTCATTAAGGGCCGATTGTACCTGTCGTCGAAAAACATTGCAATCGTTGGTCGCATGAGAAAAAGAATTATGCCACTTACAATACGCACGATTTTTCAATTGATCGGCTGGTGGAATTGCATGAGAAAGTTTAACAAAGCCATTCTTAAGCAATTCATCAAAAACATGATCACATTTGGCTACATTAAAAGTAAACTTAATTTCTTCTTGCCGATTTTTCTGAATCGGCTTCAATGAGGGACAAGAACCAGGTTTACTCTTTGATGACCAAACAAATTCAGCAGCATAAATTTCTTTATCATCGTCCGAACTATCAGAATCATTATCAACAATATGCACATTCGAACGATGTGGTTTAGCAGATTCTTTTGAATTTTTAAACTTAAGCTCTAGACTCATAGCCTTCATTTGCAAGTGATTAATAGTAAGGAAATCAGAACCCTCTAGTTTTTCCTTGAAGTGAGACCGTAAGCCCGCAAAAGCTAAATCTGCTAAATCTTTTTCAGAAACAGTTATGTTAAAACATCGGTTCTTAACATCTTTAAATCTTTTGAAGTAATCAAGAACCGATTCCTCTCGGCTTTGCTTAACCGATGTCAAATCAGACAATTTAGCTTCGTTCTCTCCGCTAAAAAAATGATCATGAAATTTACGCTCCAATTGAGTCCAATTTTGAATAGAATTAGGAGCAAGCGAAGAAAACCATGAAAAAGCAGTTCTAGTTAAAGATAATGAGAACAACCGTATACGCAATGGTTCATAAAATGATGCTTCTCCTAATTGCAAGATATATTGACTAATATGTTCCCAAGGAGTTCTATTATCTTCGCCACTGAATTTAATAAAATCAGGAACACGCCAACCATTAGGATAAGAAACTAAATCAAATTCAGGCGGATACGGTTTTTGATATAAGCGTGAATTACCCAATTCAAGCCCGAGTCTTGTTCTAAGTGCATTAGCTATATCTTCTTTAAACTTAGCTAACTCGGCTTGATAATTCCCATCACCTCTGTTTTGTGGAAAACGGGGAACATTATACATCGTATTTTGAGAAGTATTCGGAATCGGCCCGTGAGACGCGCCAGATCCGTGGGATATATTTCCCACAACCGTAGTGCGTGGAGTAGTGTAAACAGGACCAGGAGCAACCGTATTAGATAAAACCATCGCACCCGACACCCCTGCACCCATGGAACCGGTCTGACCGCCAGAGGGGGCCAAATCGGTCTGACCGGTTGTGAAAACCGGTCTGACCGGTTCGTGGACCGAACCAGGGTGAGATGATTGTCCTGCATAGAGATTCATCGGCATGCCTAAATTAGGATCTAAAACATGTTCTAGTACGCCTGATGAGCTAGGATCTGAGTTAGGTAATTCATTAGATTCTACGTTATTTTTACCTTTATCAGAATTACCCGACATACTAGCAATCAACTCACTAGTAGCAGTTTGTACAGCAAGCAATTTATCATCCATCATGCGAGTAATTTGCTGCATCAAATCAGCGGATTTACCAGTTACCTTCGGAAGTTCTTCAACTTGGTCGTTTGCCAGCTTGAAAGCCAGCATGACGAATTCCTCCACTCTCTTGACAAGACCACCACGATCCTTTTTGAAGCCCTTCAAGAATTGCGTCGTGAAGTGCTCCTCGGCGATCAGGTACCGCTTCCGCTCCTCGTTCGTGAGCTCTTCCATCGTCGCGGTGATGATGTTGTCTTTGTCAAGGTCGCACGTTGATCCAGACATTATTGGAGTAGATTAAATCGGTCTTGAAACCAGATTAATCTTTCCCCAGCGGAGTCGCCAAAAAGTATGTTGACACGAAAACGCGCCAACAAACTCAGAGATCGATCGGACGCGCAGCACGGCCGTCACAACGGCCAACACCCGGCCTCCCTCGGGCAAACCGGTCTGACCGCTTTCTGTCAGGAAGTCGTGAAGACCTAGAAACCCAAGCTCGGGAGGGACCCCGTCGGAGCTCGAGCAATCTAGGGTTGTTCTAGGGTCGGCAGGCCACCTAGAACGCCCTTGAACGCCGTAGAGACGAGCAAAGAACAGAATATGGGGGTTGGAAAATATTAGGGTTTGAGAGATAAAAAAGTAAAGGATAAATGTGTTTGATTCGATTGTAATACCTCAATCGGCCTTCTAGCCTTTATATTTATAGGCCGGGGAAGTCTTACCCCTTTCGAATAGGTTACGATATGAGATTAAACTCGGAATCCTAATCCTACTCGAATTACAGGACCCAAACCGGTCAAACCAGTTTGGCCGGGCCAGAGCCAATTTTGACTGTCAACGGCAACAAAGTTGGAAACTGTCAATACATTGATTAAGAAAAATCAATTGAGAATAAAGTCGTGTTTATTAGTCTCCATTAAAAAGTTGTGGAGTCAAAGCCTCAAAGGTTTACATACATTTTAGCTGGTTTACACTTACAAATATCGACGCGAAACAGTTATCCCGTGAATAGTTGAGCTGGTGTAAGCTTTAAGAAAACCTGATTTATCTGCTGAAGGAGGTATTAATTAATAATAACCAACTAGGATAAAGAAAGAGGATATATGTTTTTTTTAACAAAAGAGTATATGTTTGGGCGTGGACCGCGTGCGGAACTTTCTTGTAGCTGCTTTGGAAAATATCCGTTAATGTGCATACTGGCATACTGCATATACACTTTTCCTTGTCACATTTACAAGAAATGGAAACGAAGTAGTATAGATGTACAGTACAACGTTTCCCGCTGAACCAGTCAAGTTGATAATATAATTGTTTGTATCTTTTCCTTATAATGGGGTGATGACAGTGGCAAATGTTCACCACTCATCCAATCAGGATGGCAAATTGTTATATACTTCCCCTATAACGGCCCTCAGCACTATACAGGATACAAGACCCTCAGCAGTACTATATATCTACATCTAAATCTAAAACGATAAAGACGACAGAACCTTTTTTGCGACAAGAAGATAGAACTTGAGAGAGCAGCAGTAGAAAGACAAAGGTAATCGGTGACTAAAAAGAGAGACGGTAAAATAAAACCCAGCCAATCACTTGGGCAACAGCCGTGAAGTGCAGTACAGTACCGCGGCTCTGTAATCAGGCAAAAATGTCAAAATCATTACATCTTTAACCACACTGTCCGCGTCCAAAAAAATGTTCAAGCACACGTATTTCTATAACAGTAAAAACTGAATGTATGTAGCTACAAAATTATAAATCGTAGAGAACCTTGTATTCAACAGAGGAGCTCAGTTCAGTAAGCTTTGGACACGAACTGGTGGTGGAAGCGATTGGCGGTTGTGTATATGTCCCTCGCAGTAGACCCATTGCAATGGCCTTGTATGCAGCTTCCGACGGATGGAAGCCATCCCATGACCCATACTTGTCTGGGTTATCACACACCTTGTATTCCCCATATCCACAGGCTGCAGCTGGAGACACACCGTAGGTTCCTTCTCCGCCGCAGCAAGCCACCAAAGGTTCCTCGATACCTTAACCACAGTCATGGCAACGTTAACCACGGCATCACCAAGAACTAAAGTTACTTATCGAAATGATACTAGATGTCTTTTTTTTAATGATGCCACGTCCCTTCTATCTCGGAGGGCATCTACCTTAGACAGTTTATTTAGTGAAACAAACTAGACTGTCAGATCCGAAACTCAATTTAAGTTATGGTATGTTTATTGGTATTGCACATACTGATTTGCACCATGATAGCAATGCAGATATTAAATAAAAGTAGAAGAGTGCTGAATGACGTTAAATGATACCACCTTGTGTTAGCTGAAATATTCAATTTGTATATGATAATACAACATAATGGCAATACTTGAAGCTTGTAATGTGTAATTCTAGTATTCCACTAGAAAACCTAATTATACGGGCTTCTTCTTGGCAGTCAAATTACATTTTTTTTCCCATGGCTAGATTTTGTTGTTCTGTTTAGTCAGGGGATATTAACATCCAGCTCCCTCTTCTTTGAAAAGCACAAGTAAGAACTGACAAATAGCCTACCATCAACTTTCCAGAGTAAGGACAGTTTTGGTTCTTTATGAACATAGAAAATGCATTGCATTTTTAAGATGCATCAAGGAAGTGTGCGTAAGTTCATTGCTTCAAAATCGCTTCCTAGCATACACTAAATTTAATAGTACGGACAGGTAGTGCAAAGCAAATATGTTAACTCACCAAATCGTTCAGGGGAAAGGAAAATTTCCATGGCAGCTCCATAATAGTCAGCATAGATAATAGATACATCAGGATGAACCTTGCGCAACTTCTCCAGCTCCTCCACGAGAAGCGTGTTGTGGTACTCTGAGAACTCGTTCATCCACCTGAGGCAACCGCTCTCTGGCTCATAATCTTCTTTGTTATCGCTCTTGAAAATCGATAGATATCTTGGGACACAGCCAATTGGGAGGTTCCCTGGAACGACCAGAGTCTTGGCTCCTAGCCCAATCAATTCCTGCAAACTCCACTCTTTACATAACTATCTATATACGATGTCAGAAGCTACAGTAACACAGATACTCACGGTGATTGTAGAAGAAATTTTGGCAACAACACTTGGTGTGAAGGAGCGGATCTTGTCAATTGGTATTCTGGAGAGAAGAGGTAGGTTGTAATCGTTGCCCCCAATTTCTCCAACCAAGAAAAGGGATTGGCTCATCATGTCAGAGCAACCTGTGCAATAAACAGGGTTCTGAATTACTAGAATGTAAAAATCACACGATAGAGAAGGTTCCATGGAAGAGAAAGAATTACAGCATTCGCTAGTAGTTGAGCACTGGCATTGCAGTTTACTGTTATATTGAATTTTGATACCAGCACAAATCAGATTTGTCAAAGTAATTGCTCCCCTTTGGAGAGAAATAGATTGCTTGTGCAAGCTGGGTATGTCGAGGGAAGTAGAGGTATTTGGGTTTTTTTTATAAAAGAAGTAAGTTAATTTCTGGTTGTGTTGCAGCACATTGCTTCAAGAGACTGAACAAGTTTATTTCACAAAATGTCCCATTTCTAACCATAGGTTGTCAACCTCAGGGAACAGTAACGTGATGATTATTTGAGGTGCCAAAAGAAAAACTAAAGCAACAGAATGTTTGCTCACGTCTCTGCTGATAGTACTACCTTTAAGCTGAAATTTCAGTTCCGGTTTTCGACAATGACTGATATGGACTGGCTGGGTAGCATTGAACTGATAACATTCAGATAATCTTCAACTTGTCGCTGCTAGCATCAATTACGAATTATTTCGCCTGTATCACCATTCACTGGTCTATTTCTTCTCTTTGGAATATGAAAGCAGCCTTTTGTTTTTCAAAAATCCCTTTCCTTGTTCCAAACAATCCAAATGATTCCTATCCAACATCTTTGCATCACACGCGCACCTTTCTAGCTCCATCGGCGAACACACCTATGCACCGCACCTTCTAGATTTGTAACTTTTATTTTTGTTTATCTGCTAGATGCTACTTTTCCCATCATACACTGGAATTTCTTCTCTCCCCACTAGCAGCGGAATTAAATAAAAAGGTCAGGTCAAAGGGGGAAGGAAGGAATCGGAGGAGGTAACAGGGAACGGGCGTACCGGAGCGGCCGCCGGGGTAGAGGAGGTCGAGCAGGTCGCGGAACCACTTCATCTGCTTGTCCAGATGCGCCCGCCCGTCGCCGATGTTGAAACCCCTGGCGCGGAAGAAGTCCGGGCCGAGCGCCGTGGCGCCGCCCACGGCGAAGTTGGACCCGCAGGCGAAGTCCTCCGCGCGCCGCCCGCTCAGGTACGGCGGCACGAACGGGAGCCCCATCGTGTCCGCTGCAATCACACGCGAAATACCGAGCCCCAAATTTCAAATCAGTACTACAGCTACTACTATGCAGCCTAATTTGATCGAACGAATCAATTGAATTGGCGTATGCAGCGTACCGATGAAGTCGACGATGAGGCGGCCGTTGGAGAAGCGGCCGGTGGCGCGGCGGAAGAACGTCTCGCCGTAGGGTGGCCGGAGCGCGGGCTCGCCAGAGTTGTTCCCGTAGTAGAAGCGGAAGTTGCCCGTGTCGGCCAGCGAGTCCCCGAAGCTGAACAGGCGCGGGTAGCACGCCGCCGCCGGCTCGGCCCCAACTAGGACCATTATTACCACCACCGCCGCGGGTGAGATCAGCCGCCTTTCTCTTCTCCCCGGGGCAGAGGACGCCATGGCCTCTTTCCCCGGGCGGGTCTCCTCGCCCCGCGCTGCTCGAGGCGGCTGCACAAGAAATTGAAATGAATTTTCGACTGGTCTGATTTGGGAGAGGAAAGAAGGCTGACCCCTCTGGCTTTATATGAACGTCGCGAGTGGTAGCAAACGGGTGGACACGTGGCGGACAGGCCCAGTAACCGCCTTGTGGGCCCGAGTTGATCTGTGGCCCGCAAGGCAGTGGGAGTGGAGCCGTGTCTCATGTGCCGATCCGTGCCGTGCGTGCGCATTTGTATTGCGTATTGGCGGGGGCAGCACAGTTCTCCGATGCCACAGATGATGGATAACAATAAAATTTAAAATGATCGCTTAATGTTAAAAAACGATCAATTACATCAGGGATGGAGCCAGGAAAAATTTAGGGGGGGCTGAACTATAAAGCTATATCGACGTAACACCGCTATAACCTCTTAAAATAGACAAATATAATAGTTGAGCCCCTCCTATTATACGTATTTGAGTACAAATTTTAAGAGAAATCTTAAAATAGACAAATATAATAATTGAGCCGCTCCTATTATACGTATTTGAGTATAAATTTTAAAGGAAATTTCGGTGGAGGTCTACATGTCTAGAACCAGTAGGGGGGCTGGAGCCCCCCCCCCCCCCCCGGTCCCTGAATTACATTGATTATTGTGGATTAATGGTACTTGGTCGTCGCTACGTGTTGGAGTGCACATAAAATGCGTAGTTTTTTGCACACAAGATCTCAGGCACGGCACCCTAGCGACCTGACTTGGTGGATCTGCAAAGGCGTACGCAGCGCATACTCTGGAGGCTGGCTAGCTAGTACAAACATGAAAGCAAACACACTTTCACAACCCGCAACAAAAAGGCACCGCCGGTAGAGCTGGTATCTTTGATGTTGTAAGCGGTAATAAGTCATCGTCGTCCTAACCCCAAGAAGCAAGCAATGGTATATCAAGAACCAATCAGTGACACGGTCGCATAGAACATTCTAATGTTTCTCTACTTTCAATTTATATGATCTTTATTTATTTATTTAAAATTCATTTGTATTTCTTTTTTAGACACATTTTTTATTAAGAAGAGAGAAAATGTTTACATGGAAAAAAGAAGAAGAAGAAAAACTAAACTCTAATAAGCGTGAGCAAACCGGCGAATCCAGCTCTAGCCCACCCTAGCCTCCTCTAAAATCAAGGGGGCTTTTGGCTAAAGCCACCGACATAAGCGTTGCTCCTATTTCTTTATATTCCTGAGAGGTTAGAACCTACAAGATCACATATTTAATTCCCAAAATTGACAACTCATACAAAGTTTTCCCGATACAACATAGATTCTAGTTCATGTTGTCCCTTTTCACACCGAGCAAATATGGGGGACCCCTCCGTTTCCTACTCTTGATTCCGAGAAGAAGACTCATGTGGTTTATTCTCAGCAAAGAAAAAATGCTTGCACTAAAGCCGGGAAACAAATTGTAGTAGTGAACTCTTTCCTAAAGAGACGGGGCCCAACAAATATCCTTGCTGTGAAAATAATAATTCAGCTACCCGAGGGAAGCTTACTTCTTGGCTGAGTAGTCAATTCTCTCCTTTTCTTTTTTTTGGGCTTATTGCCTTGTAATTCTTGTATATTTTGTATCTCCTTTCTTATATATATATATATATATATATATAATATATATATATAAAGAGGTAGGGGCCTCCCCTGCTGACTTCGGTCAAAAAATAATAATCCGCTGACTATAATGAGCATTCTGAAGGCGTAGTTTCCGTGTGAAATATGCAGTCCATTTGGCAGGGCTTCAACAACAGCAGCTCTCCGGCCGGCTTCATGCGCGACGCCCACCCAGTGTCCGAGAGCCGTTCGCGATTTTGTACTGGGCCATCGAGCTCCGTCCCCGGCCGGCCCACCCCCCTACGCACCCATATACAACTGCCCCCTCCCTTTCATAATTTTTACGGCAAAAATGCCACCGCGCCTCCCATTTTCCCCGCAGCCACTCGCCCACTGGTACCGATGCACTCTCTGCCCCTCATTGGAACACCAGGCGGCGCGCGGGGATGAATCCTTTTTGGTGGCCTACGGCGAGCGCAAGCAAGAGGGCGCCGTGGTCGGGGACACGGCCACGTCCGCCGCGTGCGCGCTTGATCCGGGTGCGGGATGGCTCGGCGGCCACCCAGGGTAGCCGTCGTTCCTCCTCCCGGCCACACACGCGCCGCGGCCACGGCCGTGACCCAGCGGCTCCCTCCCACCTCCGCTCCGGGCTCCGTCGTGTTGCACGGAGACGTGGCTGTTTCAGGCGCTGTCGGATGGCTGGAGTAGTGAGGTTGTAGGAGCTCGAGGACGCGGCGAGGCAGGACGGCATTTGTCGATAGCTGAAACCTGATAGAGCACATTGTCCAGTGTTCCACCACGAATCGATTGATGCGGCTACAAGGCATGCGGCATGCCGCATGGATGAAGATTGAGAGTCAAGCTATGGCCGTCTTTTCCCAACGCACGAATGCCTTGCCATCTTTTCAATTCCAACTCTGACGGACTTGCGATGGGCAGCTGAAAACCAAACAAGGCGGCAGCTTCAGCGCCAATAAGATAGAAGTAGAACTTTACTGCTAGCAGATGTTCAAATCCAACACTTTTTTTTAGAAACGAATGAATCGAGCACGTAGCGATCAAGGATAGCCAGGAATAGCTTGTGTTGTTGATCTTTCATATAACGTGTGTAACATTGGGATATTTCATTCAGTTAAATTTTAAGTTTCTTTATAAAATGTCTTAAATTTGACTATATTTACACAAATTTTTTGAATAAGACGAGTGGTCAAACTTGTAGTAAAAAAAGTCAAACAAACTATATATAATTTGAAACGGAGGGAGTATTCATTAATGTTTGTCATTTCATATGAAATTCAATTACAAACTGAGGACAGCCAATAACCATATGTACAACTAAGTCATATAACTAAGGATATCTTTGGCATTCGGTGTTTCCATCTATTGAGAAGTTGTTTCACAAGAGAAGCCGCAGCCATAGCCATTTTAGTAGGAGTCAGAGCTCTGCTAAATAGGTCCGTACGTATACTCCCTCTGATCTATTTGGTTATGTGTTGGTAACGAAAATGCTAATGTAATCAGATTGCAGTATAATCAGCGTGAAATGGATGATAGCAGGTTTTGTTTGGTTGGCTCCCTGTAATGCTATTCGTGGTGGATGGTGGTGTCCCTTTGGTGTCTGGCGTTCGTCAGTGGGGTAGAAACGGTATCAGAATCGTATTGTGACAGTATCCGATTATGCCATAATCGGATTACAGCTTGATGTAAACAAACATGTCTAACGGTATTGATTGTCTCTATGTAATCAGGTTGTGTTATGGAGCACCAAACCAAACACCATGTTTGTAGGTCATTTTAGGTTTTTTCCTAAGTCAAATTTCTTTTGACTCTGACCAAATAATAGAAAAGTCACTATAACATCTAAAACGAATTCAGGTTTATTAAATAACACTATGAATATTTTTCTATAAATTTGATAAAAATTAGATTAGTTTGACTTGAAACAAAACTAAAAGGGCCTACATTTTAGAATGGATGGAGTACATGATGGTACAATAATGGCTAGCGAAGAATCGACAAAATTTGATTGATAATGGAAATACAGTTCATCAGAACAAACTGATTACCGCAGTCATTTCCAAACATAAAGTGTTCAAAATTATGTGCTGACCATTTGTTTATCTTACAATATATTGTGAGTTTCCTCCCAGTCAATATGGTATTAAAAACACTTCAGAATATAAACTTTGCACTAAACATGTATATAATTTGCCTAGCTATTAATCAAAGCTAATTAATGAAGTTGGACGTTTTCAAGTATAGTACAATTAAATGTAATTACACAAATATTACATGTCATAGACGGGCTTGTATTCAGTAGAAGAGCCGAGCTCTGCAAGCTGTGGACATGAACTGGTGGTGGAAGCAATTGGCGGATGTGTGTATGAACCTCGTAAAAGGCCCATTGCAATGGCCCTGTATGCAGCTTCTGATGGATGGAAGCCATCCCATGATCCATACTTTTCTGGGTTATCGCACACGGTATATTTTCCGCGTCCACAGTTTGTAGCTGGGGACACTCCGTGGGGTCCTCCTCCACCACAGCAAGCCATCAGTGGGTCTTCGATCCCTGAACCACAGTTATGACAATGTTAACTAGTGTATCACTCGCCAAGAAAAAGGATTCTTTTTCTATGTTTATGCGCTGATCTCTGGGAGGTCCTGGCAGTTTACCAAATGAAAGCAAATAGCTTGCTAAATCTGAAGGCCAATTTCACTTTTTTTGCGAGGAATATCATGTTAACAGTGGGGAAAGAACAATGCTAAGTGATATATGTAAACTGATATAGCAAGCTGGGGCAGCTGTCCCAGCTAAATATGTGCTAGTTCGAGTACATTCTCTCTTATCCGACGATATTTTAAAGCTTCACCAGCACTTCTAGATAGCGTCATGGCTAGCAGGTTTTTATTAGTTGCTAATTTATGTCTTTATTCTTTAAATTTGAGGATACATCTTTAAACTTCACATAAAATTTGTGCAATTGCAGTATATAGATGTGTCAACTAGTATGTGTTTTATTTTAGTTTGGTACATCGTTAGAGTCGCCCCAGCTAAATTTTTTTTCTGGCTCCGCCACTGACTGATATCACCTTTTGTTGCCAAACAAACTGAAATACGAGAGACAACTAAATTGACTGAGCTGCCACTGCCATAGAATTATACAAATTCTATACTAAAAATTGAGGTTATGATGAATTATAACCAAACCACAAAGGAATACATGTTATACACATTTCGATAAGGGACTTATATTAGATCAATTATGCAGATAAAAAGTGCTCTAAGAAAACAGAATCTAAAATACAAGGTAAACATAGTAAAATCTAAATTCTAGTTTTTTTAAAAAGCACATTCTGAAATCTGAACCGCCAAACTAACCATATAACTTTAATCTTCCTAATCTAAATAGTTTTTGTAATTTTGATGGCATTCATAGTAGAAATAAAAAGCAAACGACCAAGCTCACCATATTGTTCAGGGGAAAGGAAAATCTCCATAGCTGCTCCATAGTAATCAGCATAGATGATGGTTACTCCTGGATGGAGCTTGCGAAGCTTCTTAAGCTCCTTCATAAGAAGCTTGTTGTGGTACTGTGAGAACTTGTTCATCCACCTAAGGCAACCAGTTTGTGGTTCATAATCTTCTTCCTTATTGCTCTTGAATATCATCAGATATTTCGGGACACACCCAATTGGGAGGTTCCCGGGAACCACAAGAGTCCTGGCCCCTATCTGAATCAATTCCTGCAAACTCAACTCATTGTACATTACTATCTATATATGATGTCAGCAGCTACAGAAGCTACAGAAAAACTGATCCTCACAGTGATTGTCGAAGAAATTTTGGCAACAACACTTGGAGTGAAGGCACGGATCTTTTTTAAGGGCACTTTAGATAAAAGAGGAATGTTGTAGTCGTTGCCCCCGATTTCCCCAACAAAGAAGAGAGATCTGCTCATCATATCAGAGCAACCTGTGCAACAAACAGAATTCTCTGAACTTCAGATATCACATCATCATGCAAAAGAGAGTGATGAAGTTACTGCATTCTATGATTTGGTGTTACTACAAGTCAAGCTTATCCTATAGTAATCTGACTTCAAAGTTGCTGAATGTGATTCTATTCCAAAAGAAGTTATGAATTATGAGCTGGACTAGTTGTAAGAAAATTATTTCTGAATTTAACAGAGGAAACTGCTTGTGGAGATTTAACAGTTTCTTTTAAAAAAATATTCCATTTCTGACCGCAAACTTGCCTCTTTCTGGAAAGCAGTATTATGGTGACAACTTGTGGTGCAAAAAGCTAAATAGAAAAAATGAAGAAGCCAGATATTCTCTCAAATCTTCTGCTGAAGTTGTTAGGACAACGACTGATATGGACCGGGCGGCTAGTTGCATTGAACTGTCTTTTTAGAAAAATGAAATGTTTTCAGCCTCTGCAACCACACAACAAAGCCAATTGCATTGAACTGTCAATCATTCATTTCGGCAATATCACGATTCAATGTGTGCATTTTCTCTTGGGAGTTTGGAAGCATGATTTTAGTCCAAGTGGCTGCAAAGGAATCCTTATCCAGCATCTTCCCTTTCCATCCCAAAAAGTCCTGAGCAGGTGCGCCGCACCTTCCAGAAAATGAATTCTACTGCTCGCTATCGCTAGTCCTTTCCCCATCCCCACCTACCTACCAGATAACCAGTACGTTTTTTTCCACCAAACGGCCAAAAGAAGAAGGATGGAATCGATCAGATGAGCTAAAATGGAAAATACATACCGGTGAGGTTGCCGGGGCAGAAGAGGTCGAGCAGTTCCCGGAACCACTTCATCTCGAGGTCGAGGTGCACTGGGCTGCCCATGCCATCGAAACCCCTGTCCCGGAAGAAATCCGGGCTTAGCGCCGTGGCGCCGCCCACGGCGAAGTTGGCCCCGCAGGCGAAGTCCTCCGCGCTCCGCCCGCTCAGGTACGGCGGCACGAACGGGAGCCCCAGCGTTTCCGCTGCAACCAAGTCCCAGATCAGTACAGCCACCGCAGCAGACGCAGGCTAATTGTTCAATTGATTGATCAATCGATTGACTGGTGGCGGCGGCAGCTTACCGATGAAGTCGAGGACGAGGCGGCCATTGGAGAAGCGCCCGGTGGCGCGGTGGTAGAAGGTCTCGCCGTAGGGCAGCCGGAGCGCGGGCTGGCCGGAGTCGTTGCCGTAGACGAAGGCGTAGTTGCCCGTGTCCGCCAGCGAGTCTCCGAAGCTGAACACGCGCGGATAGCAACCCTCCGCCGGCGCCGCGCCAACCAGTAGGAGTAGCACCATACCCGCCGCTGCCACCGGAAAGAGGAGCCCTCGTTCTCCCCTCCCGGAGGCAGAGGAAGCCATGGCGCTGTGCTTGGAAACCGCAGGGTCAGCGATCGGGTGGAGAGGCTGTGGAAGAAACTGAACCGGTCTAGTTGGGAAGATGGCCAATCACGCTACTTTACTTTACTCTGTATATAAAGTTATTATTATAAACAAACACGAGGAGGCCCACCAACCAAATGCACATGTGGATGTGGCAGCCAGCAACAGCTTCTGACTTGTGGGCATGTTGTAATTTGAAGTGTCGCTATCAAGTTTCACCTCTCGTGCATGTGCATGTCGTGCTCAGTACAACTAAACTAGTGATACACCATTACACCAACCATTGATCACTTAATCACTGGACGGTTGCAAGGAAGGGGTTGTCAAGCTGGTGTTGAACTACAACCTAGCTAGTGGGATCACCAGACGAATTCCAAAGCACCGTGAGACAAAAAGAAAATGAGCCGAGTTCGAAAGTCGGCCAGAAGGTCCGTATAAGAGCAAATTGTACCTGGTAACTGTACCGTTAGAGCATTTTCAACAGCTTATCTAAACTGGATTGTTATATTAAAAACTAACAAAAGTGCTATATGGATTGTTATCTCTAAATTATTTTTTAAGGCTATGATTTAAATTTCTCTCTTCTTGACCCAAATATACCAATCCAACTCTTAGATTGTTAGGGCAGGTACATTAGTGTCGTCTAATAGGCGGTCTCATGCAGCGACAAGTAATCTTGAGACGGCTTATGAGACAACTTGTACGATAGGTTGTTGTTGTTTTAGTTGTCTCGTAGCAATACAAAATCCCTTAATTTAGGAAAAAACAAAGAAATATGATTGGTTGCATGGCAACAAAACTCGTACAATGGTGAGAGAGTTGTCTCATAGTCCTAAAATTAGCCCATGAGACATTTGTTTCGCGAAGGAACGACCTCATTCTCTCACCTCGCTATCTCTCCTCCACATCATCAAAAATACTACGTGGCTCTGCATGAGACGACCTATGAGACCGCTTACGTGTAGCAATGTACCTGCCCTTATACTCTTCATGTTACCTAGGAGAGCCCAACTGTCAACACATAAACATTTCCGTGCTCATCCCGCCACCGTGCGCACACGCCGATGCCCGCTGTGTCGTGCTCATGGAGCTCCGACAGCGCCGATCACTACTGTTATCGATGGTATCGAGTTAATGGACGGATGTTTCTATTTTTTTTGAAAATTTTTAGAATTTTTTTCTAACATGTCTTGTGAGATTTAATGTAGAAGATACTCCGTATAAAAGAACATGCAATGAGTAAGATGCGGCGAAATGTTAAATAGATGGACAGCGATCGGTCGATCACAGTGAGGAAGCTGTGGCGCTGTGCTTTTGGAAACTCGATGATACCCCGCGCGTTGCTACGGGAATTTATTAAACAAAATTTTAATATAAAATTTAAAAGTGATTGCATGACAACATTTTTTTCAGCACCAAGACCGGGCCCGCCGGGAGAGGAGTGTTACCCTTGGCTGCCTCGCGTCGCAGAAGCCGCGTAGAATGTCCGGCTGTGAAGCCGACTAAGGCGAGCATGGAGGGATAACTGTGCCTGATGGTGCCGTGGATGGTGGTGCGGCGCTCGGGCCTGATATACGACTCGCCGTTGACGAAGAAGATGACGATCTTGCTCGTGCACGACCACAGCTCCACCAGCATGCCCCAGCACGCCGTGAACCCGCCACCGCCGTCCTACTGCCAGCCCTCCGCGTCATCGAGGGAGACGACGAAGGCGTGGCGCCGTGCCGCCAGCACCGGGACGACGTAGGTCGCTGGAGGCATGCCGGCGGCGACGAAGAGGAACAACACGACGGTGGCGGCGATATGTAACGCTTCCATGGCCATAGCTGCCTGCGACTGATCCTAGCCTTGATTAAGTACGTGCTATGTGTGGAGTCCCTGCGCCGTCTCTCTCTATATATAGCAAGGCTAGCCTGTTCGAGCGTTTGATGTGGTCGACGACGATTCGGCGGGGACTTCCCATAGACAGAAGATAGGAGCTTCGACGGCTTCTCTGCGGAGGCTCCGAGAGAGCTTGATCTGCACCTGTGGGGTAGTAGAATTTGTAGAGGATTAAGAGAGAGGACATGATGGGTGCCTTTTATAGATGGTACACGAAAACAGAGAGGTCGGACAATGGAGAGATGAAAGATCATCAGATGATCGAAAAGCATCACATTAATTAGGACCACTGTAGTTGGCCTTTGGGTTCCCTGCTGGTGGAAATTAAAAGAGGCAGGAGTGGAGGGATGGTGTGTTTTCATCACGTGTACTTGCGCCAGCATGCATGCTCGAGCAATGATTATGGTGGCCAGGAGAGGAACGGACTAAGCCAGGAAGAAAGTAAGGAACAGGTGCGCTCTATGCTGTGCTGACGTGGCATGCTCAGGTAGGATTAAAGCCGTGAGGTAAGTGGATGATGACGTGGCTGTTGACGTAAAATCGGCACCTCACGCCAAGCACACAGCAAGCCGAATTAGCTAGCTTCACACGTGGCCCGGGCTTTTGAATCCGGAAGCGTGCCAGTCAGTTTGCCTGAAAACTAACAAAGGGACAAAAAACGTTTAGATCAAAACCTGGAACGTGCCGGGTGGGACCAGACAGTTCCATATTTGCGGCATTGAAGCCAATCTCAAGAGACGTATAGCTACGGACAAGCTATCTGTCGTTACTCAGAATATCATTCGGCAATCGGTAGAAGCATGTAAGAATCACACTGCCGAATGCACAACATCAGCATGACGTAAAATCAGTAGAAGCATGTAAGCTATCTGTCGGCAGTTAAAGCCTCATTCGGCAATCGGCAAGGCACGCAGGGAGCGCACTGCCGAATGCGTGACGTAAGCATGACGAAAGATCGGCTTTCAGCTGAATGAACATTGTAACGCATACTCATAGCCGATTAACGAGAAACAAAGCATGATAGATAAATAAAAGGGCGAAAGCATGACCATAAATCCGCAGTAAACAAGAATGCATAGGCCGAAAGCAGCACCCGTCAAGCATGATAACGAACAAGTTAATCCACCGCATGATACAACTTATTCAAGACCACACCACCAATCAGATTAGATCAATCCACCGCATGATACAATCTAATCGTGAAAGGCTAAAAGCATTCATTGTCCAATGCAAATCCACGAACACGTTCACTCGTGAGAGCACTGCCGAATGCGGCTGCTTAGCCGAATCGGGGTCCGCGGCGAAGGAACAAACTTAATCGATAAAGATAAATCTATCAGATCGAATCGAATTCTAATCCACCGGATGATTAGCTCTAAGACGACCCAAAAACCTGCATCTACCGCATGATACCCGGTTCTGTCAAGATCTACACGATACCAACAAGTTCGAACCCGCGACACGTGGCAACCTAGATCGGTTTCGGACTCGGCTATGAGGGGAAAAGTCATCGCATCGTGAAGTAGAGCCGAGTCTAGCCGACCTAGATTGGGCAAAGGAGTGTTGCATGAATTAAGCACGGAGTAAAAACAAAGCAACACGGGGTAACTTAATGAATCTGTTAGATCTTGCCGAAATCTAACACAGCCGATAACTTGGTCCATACTAGATCTTAGCCCACCGCATGGCTCATGACCTAACAGAGGAACCTTCTTGAGACCACAACTTAAATCCACCGGATGATACTAAGCATGGTAACAAGACTACCTGCATCAAAGCTTAAATCCACCGCATGATACTAAGCATGATACAAGGTTGCCGGTACTTACGGAGGTCGACGGATCGATGACTCCTCTCGAAGAACTCGACGACTCGACTAAAGGACTCGATGTTGGCACGGGGCCGGTTTGTTGTATGATTGATTCGATTGATCCCTCTTTTACAGCTGCCATGGGTTTATATTTATACCCAGGTCTTGATACAACTCCTAGTCGGACACGACTACAATACTTGTTTCTAAAAATAAATGACGAATCTTCGTGCCCATATTGCATTCCTTGTTCGAACCGGCCTTTTCCTTATGTTTTTCCACGTCATCACGCCTTCCCGAATGCTACCGCTTTTGCCTGCGGAACTATGCCTCTGCCGAATGACGACGCGTTCCCGACCGCAGAGCGTTATTGCCGAATACTTCAGAGAAAGCCCCTTAGCCGAATGGTCTCCTTCCACCAAATCCGGCCCACACGTCAGCCTCTTACTGGTGCTAAATTTTGGTGTTAACACATGCCCCTTCAATTTCGGGATAAAAGATGCTTTTATCTCGGAATTGACCAGGAATCCCCAACATCTCCAGGCTGAATTCGCTTTGACATCCGTTTTCCGCTTCCAAATCCTCAGAGTGCGTTTCCAAACTCGCAACCCTAGTCCGTCGAATCTCTCAAGCTCCAATCTTCAAATGGCGAACCAGGATCAAATTCTTCAAGTAAGTTTTGTTTCCCTCAATCACATTCGGCATTATTCTTTTCGAATCGCATCTTGAATTCCCGAATCGCTCTTCTTTTGTTCTCAATAGGCTCTGACCACTGAAATCTTGACCCCGACTGAGGAGCAATCCGCATCTTTCTTCCTCGGCCCCTCAGGGAATCCAGATCCCTCCGAAATTATTGCGGCCGAGTCTCAGAGGATCCCTTTCAAAACTTCACTGACGAGACCTCACGAATGGCAAGATTCATTCAAGAACTGGCCTCTGCCCCCAATCGCCGGCTGGAGAAACTGGTACAAAAGGATTCTTGAAGATAAAAGCCCCCAGACGCAGAATTGGGACAGTCTTCGTATCTCTCATTGCTTGGAACTATCTCTAGCCGAAACACCCAAGAATGAAAATCTCTTGATTGCAGCTTGTCACTTCTGGTCCAATGGCATGAATGCTTTTCTCTTTGGTCACGGACCAATGACTCCAACCCTGGCCGATGTCTACATGATAACCGGCCTGAACATTACAGGGATAACACACCCATACAGGTACAAAGGTTCTTCCAAACAGACAGGGGTGAAGACTGGAGTCGGCTATAAGAAATACATCCAGACTTATATGCATGATGGTCCTCTGACTGACGTTGAATACAGGGCCTTTCTGAATATGTGGTTGTGCAGATTTGTTTTCTGTGGTAAAGCCAATGAACCAACTCTGAATCACATAGTAATGGCCGAAGACCTGGCTGCAGGCACACTTATCCCTCTCGGGAAATATCTCTTGGGAAGTGTCTATCACATGCTCCATCAAACCATTTATCAGATGCACACCAACAAGAAAATTTCCTGCGTCAATGGTCCCTGGTGGTTCGTCCAGATGTGGCTGCAATTGTACATGCACCAAATTGTCTCCATTGACCTCAACAGCCGACATTTCCCCTCGGTCAATTACCAGGAAGCAGAAGCCCAGAGCACCAAAGGCTGTCAAACCTATGGGGAAGCAGCCTCCACCATTGCTATCAACAAGAGCATTGGAGAACTGTTTGAACTTTTCTTCAAAGGCTTTGCCAATCCCCTCTGGTTCCCATACATGGACAATGACGATCTCACTTTCCCTTGTGAATTCAGCTTCGAGACTGGATGCATAGATGCAGAGTCCACAGCAATTTTCAACACTTTCATTCGGCCTTGCATCTTACCAGCCGAATTTTGTGGAGGAAGGCTGGTTCAAAGTTCATATGAATATTACCAGCCGAATACAGTAGCCAGACAATTAGGATGTGGCCAAGTGCCCCCAAGATTATTTCTCCATGAATTCCTCAAGCCTAGGCAGATCATCAAAGACTCCACAGAAACAAGAAGAATTTTTGATTACAAGTGTTGTGCAGCCATCTACCAGATCGAACCTTTTGTGCCAACAGCACTTGCTCATCCTTCTTTTATTCTTTGGTGGCAAGAATTCCATGATCATATCTTCAATGTGCCAGTTCACCCTCTCTGCCTTGATTTGATGCCTGACTATCAGCCGAATTCAGAGGTAAATATGCTTATAATCCATCTGTTTTTCCAATAACATCCTCTTTCATCGACTTTTAACTCTGTTATCCTGCAGGACACAGTCCCTGCCCCTCTGGCTAGAGTAATTGTATATAACATCGCTGGCCCAATATCTATTCTGGGGCATCTCTCTCCTTCTTTGGCTCAAATAATGTCCAGGCCCGCCAGTCTGGATCCAACTCTTGCTGCACCACCTTCTACCAAGAGAAAGATTTCTTCTCTAACTGCCCCTTCAGCTATAAAGAAGAAAAGAACAAGCAGCAAAATAATTGCACAAGTCAAATTTCTCCTTCCTCGAGTAAAAATGCTAATTTCATTCTGCTCATTTTTGTTCCTTTATGATTTCAGGCCAAATCACAGCAATTGGCCATTAGCACAGGACCTGCCGATGCTTCAGTGATTAGTAAAATTTCTCACCATCCTGTCCTTTAAAACTCTTTTCATCGGCACTAACTTTCTTTCAGTCACAGAGCAAGCTTCAATGGACCCAATTTCGGAGAGCTCCTCTTTTCATCAAGAACCAGCTTCAGCTCTACCTGACGTACCTCAGCCAGAAGCCTCATCTCCACCAAAGAACCTTCCAAGTTCTCCTCAGCATGACATACAAGAATCTTTGCCTGAGCTTGAGCTGCCCTCTCTCTCCATCCAAGAGGTCAGGAATGAGGTAGAGATAATTACCCAGTCTCCCCAGTTCTTTATTCAATGGATAATCATTAATTCGGCAATATCTTTTTTCAGGAGAAAATAACTTCATCACCCAGCTACTCATTTCCCTTGGATGATCTCGTTGCCGAACAAGGAGAAGAAACTTCTTCTGGTCAAGCTTTATCAGAGGAGAACCAAGCAAAACTGAAGGAAATCCTCTCTTTTCTGCATAAGGACACTCGAGATCAAGTTACCAATGCTGATCTTTTAAGAGACTTGCTTGAATCATTTGATCAAGATCTTCCTGCCGATATCAAGACTTCTTTAGATCCAATTTCCAGATTGGATGATCATTTTATCGCAGTGAAGCAAGCTCTGAAGAATCAATCTGCTCAACCAGCCTTGGAGCAAAGGAGAACTTTGGCCAAGCAATCTGTAAAAGACCTGCATACTCAAGCTCAGAACAGCAAGGAATTACTGACCAAATTGGAATCTGAACTTGAAATGAAGAAGGTCAGAAAAGCTGCACTTGAAGCCGAATTGAGAGATCTATCGGCCGAAATTGAAGCTGATGAGAAGAAGATAGTTGAGCTTCCCAAATTAACAGAGAAGATGCGAAAGGAAGCTTCAGCAGCTCTGAACGAAGAAAAACAACTCAAGGCAAAGCTTGCTGCTCTGGCTAAAACCCAAGAAGCTGACAAAAATCTTTTGGAGACCATTAATAGAATGATATCTGATGCTAAAGATGTAATCTCCAAGTACTTGGGTGTGTAGTTGTATCGAACATTTAATTAGCCGAATGTCTTACCAACTTTGTAGCTTCACCAATCTTTGCTTTCTTCCTCGCTTTATTGTGAACAACACATTCGGCAAAGCTTAGTCGTAACATCGTCAGACCCGAAAAACGACCTAACACAACACAGCCGAATCCAATTCAGTAGAACCGAACCCGATTCGGCATGAATCCCAAACGACATGGCAACTGCTCGGTTCGTGGGGCTTTCCACCTTCCGAAATTTTGGGATGCGCGCCACGATTTCCGGCCACGATCTCCTCTGCGGGTTCTATAAACAAACACCCAGGTAGCCCACAGTTTTCACCAAGTTCTTCGTCTTCCAAGTTCTTGCCGGCCCAAGTCATTCTTTTCCCCATCCACAGTAACTCCGAGGAACTTCCAATGGCCGATAACAACAGGAGGCGCCCGGCCGCCGATGAGGCCGAAGGAAGCCGCGCCGGCGCTCGCCGCAGGTGATTGGCTGCTTACTTCTCTCTGTTCTTCTCGAGATTTCCTTTCTCTTTCTTGACGAATCTCTTTGTTCTTTCAGGGTAATCCAATGGATTGCCGGCGCTGGTGCGCCAGTTGCGGCTCCAGCCGCTGCTCCTGCGGCGTCCAGCTCTTCGAGCTCGTCCAATCGGACTCTCTCATCGGACGACTCCCGCTACTCAGACGGCGATGCTCGCCGATTCAAGGCGGAGCGCGACGACTCTCGTCGCGAACTGGAGGTCATTTCCAAGCAAGCCGGGATTGCGGACCTCGAATGGCAGGCCGAGCGCAAGCAACTGCTCGAAGTCATCGATGGTAATTTCCATAACTTGTTCAATCCTAATCCCATCTTTAGTCATTACTGATCTACCTCCATTTTGTAATCTTGCAGAACGCGATGACGAGCTCAATCGGCTGAAGGCGCTGGTGGATGAGCTGGCGAACAAAGTGAACGCCCAAGGAGACATACCCGAGGCTCGCCTTGGCACGGTAGCAGGCCGCGTCGACGAGGTGGCTCTCCATGGCGTTCGCCTAGGCGTCGCTGTGGGTCTCGTTGCCATGTCGACACACACCGGCACTGACTATTCCAGGATGCCGGTTGGTTTCGCCAACAGCAACCCGGAAGACATCGATGACATTGACGCCTCCATTGATCGTCTCGACGGCCATGGTGCTGCCATTGCCGATTCCATTCATCCCCAGTCTGTTTTGAACAGGCTCTTCCAGTAGTTTGTACTAGGGATTTATGGAATTTCGGCAATAAAACTTATCTTTTGTGATCTTGCATGAACTCTTGATGTAATATATCTTGTGCTAAGGGCAATACATTCAGTACTGGCCATTTTTCTTTTCCTCCAGTGTCTCTGTCAATTTCCTTCTAAAGACGATTTCTTCCCGAATATTGGCTGTTCGGCAATTTAATATATCAATCACCGATCGATTTCAATACTGGGATAATATTTCTTCAAGTATCTCCCATTGATGGCAGCAGTAAACTCCTCTCCTAGCAAAGTTTTCAGGATATATGCATTTCCAGGCACGCATCTGATCACTCTGAAAGGGCCTTCCCAGTTTGGAGACCACTTACCGAATGCACTGTATTTAGTCCCAATCGGCAATATTGCTTTCCAAACCAAATCTCCTTCTGCAAATTGCTTGACTTTCACCTTCTTGTTGTAATATTTAGCAACTCGCATTTTATTTTTTTTCAACATTTTCCAAGGCCCTGAGACGAATCATATGCAAATCTTCTAATTCGTCCATCATTAAATCTTTATAATCTTTAGAACTTAAATCCTTTTGCAACTTTATTCTCCTTGAGTCTAATTGTATCTCCCATGGCAAGATAGCATGATGCCCATACACCAACTCATAATGGGACGTCTGTGTAGCCCCATGTGGAGCCATTCGGTAAGCCCATAAAGCCTCATTGAGTACCGAATGCCACTTTCTCGGCTTCTGATCAATCTTCTTCTGTATAATTTTAATCATAATCTTGTTAGAAGCCTCTGCCTGACCATTAGCTTGGGCATAATAAGGAGAAGAATTCAACAATTTGATGCCCATACTTTCAGCAAAATCTCTGAACTCTGAAGATGTAAATTGAGTCCCTTGATCTGTGATGATTGTTTGAGGAATTCCAAATCTGTAGATGATATGTTCTTTAACAAATTCAACCATATTCTCCGATGTCACCTTCTTTAATGGAATTGCCTCAACCCATTTGGTAAAATAATCGGTTGCCAAAAGCACAAACTTATGCCCCTTGCTAGATGGAGGATTTATTTGGCCAATCAAATCTATTCCCCATCCTCTGAATGGCCATGGTCTGATAATAGGATTCAGAACTGATGCTGGAACTCTCTGAATGTTTCCAAATCTCTGGCAATCTTGGCATCCCTTATAATATTCAAAGCAGTCTTCTAGCATTGTAGGCCAATAGTACCCAGATCTCCTAATAACCCATTTCATTCGGTAGGCCGATTGATGTGCTCCACACAATCCATCATGTACTTCACTCATCAGCCTTTTTGCTTCTTCATGATTTAAGCAATGTAACAGCACCCCATCCAAGGATTTATAATATAAATTATCATCAAGAAGAACAAACTTTAAAGCTTTATACCTTAGCTTTCTAGAAACCTTTCGGGATGGATTCTCCAGATAATCAACTATTTCTTTTCTCCAATCATCTTCTGCCAGATTACTCCCGAAAGCATATACATTATTAGCAAAAACTTCTTGAAGTTCTTTATAGGCCGAAGCACCTTGAGCTAATCTGTTTGCCTCTTCATTGTCTCTCCTAGGAATATGCTGCAGAATTACTGACTGAAATTCCTTTAAGATTTGCTTGCATTCCTCATAGTAATTCCTCAAGACATCATTTCTGCACTCATACTCGCCATTCAGTTGCCTTATGACTAATTCTGAATCTCCAAAAATTTCAACTGCAATGGCCTTTGCTTCTCTCAAGTATTGAAGTCCTCTGAGCAACGCTTCATACTCAGCTTGGTTATTAGTGACAGTAGGTTGAATAGGAATAGCAAATTCAAATACCTCTCCTCTTGGTGAAATTAACAAAATACCTACTCCACCACCTTTGTCACATGAAGATCCATCGAAGAATAATACCCAAGGAGTAATTTCAAGCAAATTAGTTGATGAATCGCGATGTTCAGTAATGAAGTCAGCAATAATCTGTCCTTTAACAGCTTTTGCCGATTCAAACTTCAATTCAAATTCAGACAGCGCTAAAATCCATTTGCCAATCCTTCCGTTTAAAATCGGCATAGACAACATGTTTTTTATCACATCAAACTTTGAGTACACAATGCATTCGGCATGTAATAAGTAGTGCCGAAATTTTGTACAGGAGTAGTAAACACATAAACAAAGCTTCTCAGTAGCCGAATACCTCGTTTCGGGATCAAGCAACTTTCGGCTAAGGTATGCAACTACCCTTTCCTTTCCCTCGAATTCTTGTATGAGGGCCGATCTAATAGTTTGGGCATCGGCCGCCACGTACAACTTAAAAGGCTTGTTTAGCTGCGGAGGTACCAATACTGGTGGTTCTTTCATGTATTCCTTGATCTCATCGAAAGCCTTCTGTTGTTCGTCGCCCCATACAAACTTCTGATCCTTCTTGACTTTTAACAGTGAAGAGAAAGGCAACATCTTTTGTGATAAGTTTGATATGAATCTTCTTACGAAATTGATCTTACCAAGCAGTGACTGCAATTCCTTAAGATTAGTTGGAGGAACAACTTCATCGATGGCTTTCATACTTTTCTTGCCAACTCCTATTCCTTCTTCATGCACCAGAAATCCCAGAAATTCTCCTGCCGAAACTCCAAAAGCACATTTATTTGGGTTCATTTTGAGCCCATGTTTCCTAGTGCATTCTAGAGTTTTCCTTATGTCGGCCAAATGTGCTTCATGATCCAATGACTTAATCACGACATCATCGATATATATCTCCACAATCTTGCCGATCAACTCATGAAAAATATAATTCATAACTCTCTGATAAGTTGCACCAGCATTCTTCAAACCAAACGTCATGACAACCCATTCAAACAACCCTATATGTCCTGGACATCTGAAAGCCGTTTTCGCTATATCTTCTAATGCCATAAAAATTTGATTGTACCCTGCATTACCATCCATGAAACTAATCACTTTATATCCAGCAGCAGCATCAACCAACGAATCAGCAATAGGCATCGGATATCCATCCATGGGTGTAGCTTTGTTCAGATCTCTAAAATCTATGCAAACTCTCATCTTCCCATTTTTCTTGTACACAAGAACAATATTAGAGATCCATTCTGCATATCTGCATGGCCGAATAAAATTTGCTGCTATTAATCTTTCCACTTCCTTCTTCACATCGGCCAACACTTCATCTTTGTAGATTTTCCGGGGTGGTTGCTTGTAAGGTTTATAACCAGGCTTGATCGGCAATCGATGCTCAACAATGGAACGATCTAAACCAGGCATTTCCGAATAATCCCAAGCAAAGCAATCTTTGTATTCTTTTAACAACTCAATCAACTTCTCCCTGAAAACCGAATTCAAGCTAGCACTGATGAATATCGGCCTTGGTTTGTCACCGTCTCCAATGTCTACTTCTTCTAATTTATCAGCCGACACAAATCCATATCTTAGCTTCCCGTCAGTTCCATCGATTGGATTATCCATTAAAAATTGCTAAAAGAGCCGACTGCTTTGATCGGCTGTTGATCACTGCTGACTGGCTCAACAGGACCTTCTCCCCAGTCCTTACCTGAGAAGCAATCTATGCCTTGATATTCCCAGAAGGCCGGTTCCACATTAGCCACGCTAATTGAATCATCTGCTGGGACAATTTCCACTTCATCATCTATCCACTGAATAAGCTGTTGATGCATAGTAGATGGAATACAGCAATTCGCATGAATCCAATCCCTTCCAAGTAGCAAGCTGTATGCCCCTTTGCCTTCAATAACAAAGAAGGTTGTAAGCAGAATCTTGGACCCAATCATCAGATCTACTTGTACACATCCTTTGGTGTCCGAAGGATTTCCAGCAAAATCATTCAACACTATGCTTGTTGGCGTTAAATCCCCAGGGCTCATGCCAAGTTTCCTGAATGTATTGTATGGCATCACATTAACAGCAGCTCCACCATCAACAAACATCTTCGTTAGTGGCTTCCCGTTGACATATCCTCTTAAGTACAGTGGCTTCATGTGCCGATTCTGGACTGGCTTCTCGAAAATAGCTTGTTTATTCAATACCAATTGTGCCATTAACCCATATTGTTCGGCTTCATCCACTTCTGACAATATCTCTTCCTGTACAATTTGATTAGCTGGAGCCATGAATTCATTCGGCAAGAAACATACCATGCATGTAGGAGCCGAATGACCCGATTCGTCAGGCCTGTCTTTTGGACGCCATATCGATTTCATCCTGGTTCCTGCTTGCTTCAATTCTTGATTCCTCAGGCGTTGGACTCTTCTCTTCTGGCTCCTTCTTAAACCAGGTGGACACCACTGTCCTTTCTGCCAAACATACTCACGATCTTCTTCCTCATGATCAACCCATCTATAATCAGCATGTCTTTTCATTGGTTGATCATCATTCTTATATATTTTTAGACGCCGATCATCATTAGGATGTACCCTTCCAATTCTTTCGTGGACGGATCGGCGAATGGCAACATTTTGCCTATGTTCGACATACCCATTATTGCACTCAGGACAGTTATTCCACGTAGGCAGCTTTAAACCCTCGTTCCAACAGTGTCTGAAGAAAACACAATCCCAATGTGCACGTTCTTGTTCTCGGACATATTCTTCTTGTTCTTCCTCAAATCTTTCTTCTTCGTGCCTTCTTTTCTCCTCCTCGTATTCACGTCTCTGGTAGTGCTCTTTTTCTTGCTGACGCTGCCACTTATTGAGGAGAACACGCGATGTGACTCTGGGTTTAGAAGAATTCCCAATTTCAAATTGGCTATTCGGGAAGCGAGGTCTCTCCTCGCGAATCTGTTCGATCGTGATTTGCCGATTAGGATCTACCGAGCCACTCTGCTTCGCTTTCTTTGACGTCAGGACTCTCATTTTTTCCTTTTCTCCAGATTCGGCAGTACTCACCATATTGATTGAGAACCCAACCATGTTCTGAGGAAACGGATTACTGTCCAACTTCATCTTATTGTCGAATTTCAAATGCCCCTCTTGGATAGCTTTCTGAATCCTCACTCTAAAAACCCTGCATTCATTGATGGAATGAGAATTTCTATCATGGAATCCACAGTACCTCTTATCTTTCACTCCATCAGGCCGAAGCATAGAATGCCCCTCTGGTAGCTTGATTCGGCCTTCCTTTACAAGATAATCAAATAATTTATCTGCCTTAGTTACATCAAAATCATAGGTACCCTTATTCTGTTTAATCCATCTCTGATTCACCATGACTGGTTCTTTACTCCACACTATCTCTGCTGCAGCTATCTCCTCGCTATCTTCATACTCATCTTCTTGATCTGCTCTTTCAAGGAATTGGTTATAGATGTCAGCTACATCATTATTTTTAGCAAATCTGGCATCTTTCTTAAAACCATATGCCTGGTTACTCATTAAGGCCAATCTGTGTGACAACTGGCCCAGATCATCAAATTCCATCCCGAATAGCTTCTCCCGAATGGCAGGCAGCATGCTAGCTACAGCCATACCAGCCAGCTGGTCATCAGGTATGTTCAGAGAAAAGCACATGCTCTTTGTTTCCCTAAATCTCCTGAGGAACTCCGTAGGTGTTTCATTATTCCTCTGCCTTAAGCTGGTCAAATCAACCAACTTTTTCTCGGTACTGCCAATGTAGTAATGAGCATGGAATTTCTGCTCCAGGTCTTTCCAAGTACAAATCGACTGAGCAGGCAAAGAGGCAAACCATGTAAAAGCTGGACCCGTCAGTGACAAAGGAAAGTATCTGATTCTGAAAGCCTCATCTGCCGAAGCTTCTCCAAGCTGCATCAGATATCGAGCTATATGCTCCACAGTACTAGTATCATCTTGTCCTGAGAATTTAGTGAACTCTGTAGGCACCTTGACTCTATTCGGCAATGATACCCTTTGGTACCATTCTGGGAAAGGAGACGAGTACATGTACCCCTGATTTTTAGGCTTCAGACCGAATTGATTTTGCAATACATCGGTCATTTTTTGCACCATGAGGTCAATACTGGTATCTTGATTTCCTGGTCTTCCAGCAAGCACGCCTGCAGTACCAACATATCCAGGGTTCGGGAGAGCGTCGATAGCATTGTAATCCATAAGCTCTGAATATCCGTTTCCATACATGTCCCTTTGCAGCCTGTTGTTCAGAGGGGATATCTTATAAGCAGAAGCAGGCGGATTCCCTGTGGTGCCGAATGCCATATCACCGTATGTGCGAGTTTTCGGCAGTGCAGGTTGAGGATCTTGCCGAATCGGTTGACCATTTGTATCTTTAGTACCAGAACCTCCAGCTTCATCAGCATTTCCTTTACCATGTGGCCTCTGAGTTGTGCTTGAACATTGAAGTATGTCGGGCCGCCCAATTGCCCATGTATCTGCTCGAAGGGTTTATCCACATGCTGACCAAAAATGCTTACCATTATATGCCGAAAGCTGTTCAAGAACGCAGCATTGTGATTGGTCATTGCTTCCCCCAAAGCTTTGTATAACAAGCCCGAGAATCTCTCCCTCTCTTCTTCTTCAGTAAAATCAGACTGTCCAGGAAGGAGAACTCTTGGCAAATCGGACTTGAGAAACGGTGCACCACTCCTGTTCTTGGCGAAAGACAGTAAACATTTGTTAATGAATTGGTCAGCAACAGCCTTTACCATCTGTTGATGCTCTTCAGATAATTCTTCCAAAGTAACGTCCATGATGTCGCTCAACTCAGGCATCTTGTAAACTTGTGTGTGTCCCACCGGGCGTGCCAAAAAGTGTGTTGACGTAAAATCCGCACCTCACGCCAAGCACACAGCAAGCCGAATTAGCTAGCTTCACACGTGGCCCGGGCTTTTGAATCCGGAAGCGTGCCAGTCAGTTTGCCTGAAAACTAACAAAGGGACAAAAAACGTTTAGATCAAAACCTGGAACGTGCCGGGTGGGACCAGACAGTTCCATATTTGCGGCATTGAAGCCAATCTCAAGAGACGTATAGCTACGGACAAGCTATCTGTCGTTACTCAGAATATCATTCGGCAATCGGTAGAAGCATGTAAGAATCACACTGCCGAATGCACAACATCAGCATGACGTAAAATCAGTAGAAGCATGTAAGCTATCTGTCGGCAGTTAAAGCCTCATTCGGCAATCGGCAAGGCACGCAGGGAGCGCACTGCCGAATGCGTGACGTAAGCATGACGAAAGATCGGCTTTCAGCTGAATGAACATTGTAACGCATACTCATAGCCGATTAACGAGAAACAAAGCATGATAGATAAATAAAAGGGCGAAAGCATGACCATAAATCCGCAGTAAACAAGAATGCATAGGCCGAAAGCAGCACCCGTCAAGCATGATAACGAACAAGTTAATCCACCGCATGATACAACTTATTCAAGACCACACCACCAATCAGATTAGATCAATCCACCGCATGATACAATCTAATCGTGAAAGGCTAAAAGCATTCATTGTCCAATGCAAATCCACGAACACGTTCACTCGTGAGAGCACTGCCGAATGCGGCTGCTTAGCCGAATCGGGGTCCGCGGCGAAGGAACAAACTTAATCGATAAAGATAAATCTATCAGATCGAATCGAATTCTAATCCACCGGATGATTAGCTCTAAGACGACCCAAAAACCTGCATCTACCGCATGATACCCGGTTCTGTCAAGATCTACACGATACCAACAAGTTCGAACCCGCGACACGTGGCAACCTAGATCGGTTTCGGACTCGGCTATGAGGGGAAAAGTCATCGCATCGTGAAGTAGAGCCGAGTCTAGCCGACCTAGATTGGGCAAAGGAGTGTTGCATGAATTAAGCACGGAGTAAAAACAAAGCAACACGGGGTAACTTAATGAATCTGTTAGATCTTGCCGAAATCTAACACAGCCGATAACTTGGTCCATACTAGATCTTAGCCCACCGCATGGCTCATGACCTAACAGAGGAACCTTCTTGAGACCACAACTTAAATCCACCGGATGATACTAAGCATGGTAACAAGACTACCTGCATCAAAGCTTAAATCCACCGCATGATACTAAGCATGATACAAGGTTGCCGGTACTTACGGAGGTCGACGGATCGATGACTCCTCTCGAAGAACTCGACGACTCGACTAAAGGACTCGATGTTGGCACGGGGCCGGTTTGTTGTATGATTGATTCGATTGATCCCTCTTTTACAGCTGCCATGGGTTTATATTTATACCCAGGTCTTGATACAACTCCTAGTCGGACACGACTACAATACTTGTTTCTAAAAATAAATGACGAATCTTCGTGCCCATATTGCATTCCTTGTTCGAACCGGCCTTTTCCTTATGTTTTTCCACGTCATCACGCCTTCCCGAATGCTACCGCTTTTGCCTGCGGAACTATGCCTCTGCCGAATGACGACGCGTTCCCGACCGCAGAGCGTTATTGCCGAATACTTCAGAGAAAGCCCCTTAGCCGAATGGTCTCCTTCCACCAAATCCGGCCCACACGTCAGCCTCTTCCTGGTGCTAAATTTTGGTGTTAACAGTGGCACAGCTGAGAGTTCAAAAAATTCTTTAATGGGGAGATAAAACTAAGTTTTGTATGATTAACCAGAGTCGGCGATCAGGACTGGAGGCTGCCGGACAAACTGAACCGATCCAGCTGGGATTCTAAGAATATGGCTGATCCACACCCACCCTACTTTTACTCCAAATATTAACATGACGAGAGCCACCAATCAAATGCAGATGTGGTAGCGACTTGTGGGCACGCTGAAGTGTCACTCTCAAGTGTGACATCGCGTGCATCTCGTGCGCACTGCTCAATGAAAGAGAGTACAGCTCAAGTAGTTGTACAACAGTTTTTTTTTTTAAAAAGAAAAATTAGTGACACAAGCACAACAACCAAGCAAATCAATAATCACTAACCACGTGGCAGCGGGTCAGGTAAACCACAGATAAGGCATTTACCCTAGTATGCCCGCCAATACTAAGCAGTAAGTCCATGCCCGCTAAGCATGGCGGACAAGAGTTCCTGCCTGAGCTCGTGTCTGTCAGGCATTCAACGTGTAAAGGGCTTCTGTATGACACGTTGCAATAACCAAAATCTAAAACTGAAAACAGAAGTAGATAGGGTTAGAGCAACTCCAACAACGGCCCCTAAATCAGGTCATCCAAATAGTAATTGGGGCTTCTTTTATTTTTTCAGGGCCTCAAATTTTGTTTCTAACTCCAACAATAGCCTCTAAGAATAAGAATGCAAGCCTCCCTGAAGACCCCAGAAATATAGGGTGGGGGGATGAACTTGGATACCTCCCCAAAATAGGGGTCAAGTAGAGGGCATGCTGGAGTGCAGGTTTTTTGTTTGGCCCTCTAAATTTAGATTGGGGCTTGTTTAGAGGGTCTGTTAAAGTTGCTCTTATGAATGCTAATAAATCAAGAACCCAAGAAAAGTAGGAATTGATGAGGAGCTCAGGGGCTATGGAGTACCTAGGATATCTGAGCTTTCTTGGGTGATGGCGTCTTGCCGGAGGTGGCTGGGTTGGTGACCTTACCAAGCTTCGACGGGAAAAGGTTAGGGGGCGAGGAGGTGAGGCGTAGTAGCGTAAGTGTTGAGAAAGGAGGGTAGAAAAGGCGACAATATTGACGGGGTCGAACCAATTGATTGGGCAAGGTACGTGCAGGCGTGTGGGGCACACTGCCTCACGTCGACAAACGTGCGATGCGCTTGATCTACACAATGAGACAGCACATGGAGAAGGGATTGAGGAGAGGCTAGAATAGGATATCAAGGCAGGGACAGATAAGGTGAGGGGCAAAGTTTCCTGCTAGGCCTTAGGATTGTACGCGTATATTTGGATCTTTAGAAAGGGATAACTATTAAAGCAGGTAACCCTACATACGTGCAGGTAAGATTCCATGTCCACTCTCTGCCCACAGATAAAATTTCTTGCGTGTACCTTTGGCCGTGGGCGACATTACATATTCATACCTTACCTATTGTTTATAAACCGCGGGTGCTTATACCCACGGGTAGAATTGCCATTCTACTCCAATCGCGGAAGAGGGGGGAAAAAGAGTTGATGGATCTAAGGTGGTGTCAAATTGTAAACTAGCTAGTGGGCAATCCACAACACATATCGCGATCAACCTTGCCAGCCTCGAAGATAGCGAGCTCATATTAGGTCAGTCTCAGTGGGGGTTTAATGGGAAGTTTCATGACATTAAATATGCTGATGTGCCGTAGGAGAGAGAATGAAGAGTTTCATGGTACGTGAGAGGAGTTTCATCACCATGAAACTCCTTTAACACATTTACCTAGTTTTTGCTTTAGGTAACTGTGTAGTGAAAGACTGGCCTTATATAGGAGCGCATGCGTACATTAAACTTTGAATTCGTCCCTCGCAAAATGATGGGACAATCATTGCATCCTTTTCTTGGTGAGAACACCATCACTGCATGCATAACCATACTGATTTGTTTGATAAAGACATCTAAATGTGGTTATATATACAAGTCTCATAGGGGTTTGTATTCAATAGAAAAGCCGAGCTCAGAAAGATGTGTACATGAATTGGCGGTGGTGGCAATTGGAGGCTGCGTGTATGAGCCTCGTAGCAGGCCCATTGCAATAGCCCTGTATACAGCTTCTGAAGGATGCATGCCATCCCATGATCCATACTTCTCCGGATTATGACACAAACTGTATTCTCCACGTCCACAGCTTACGCCTCGGGTCACACCGTAGGGATGCCCTCCACCACAGCAAGCCACCAACGGATGCTCAATTCCTAAACCGCAGTCATATATGGCATTGTTAACCAGTATAAGCAAAGAAGTTTATTTTTGGTAACAGGTGCTTTTATCCTAGTTTCTAATGTTCTAGGCAGTCTATCTAATGAAACCAACCAGTTTGTTAATTCTGGAGCTTAATCCAAGTTACATGATGTTAATATTATACGTAACAATATAACATATGTATGCTATAATTGTAATTTGAAATATGACAAAAAGAAGTAGAAAAATGATGCACAATAGTTACTCTGAAAGCTTTCGCAAAAAAAAAGTTTTTCTGAAAGCCAATGAAATGTAATTTGGTGATCTGTCTATTTGCTAGTGTTTTATTAGAAACGTAAATATACAGGCTCTGGTTTTTTTTTTTGCAGAACAGCCTCTAGTTCTGCAAGAGCGACTATGTAATTTGTCACTTAATTCGATCTGTTTTATTTTTGTTCACCTGAGATATTGCTATCATGTCATTCTCTTCCTATTATAATTTTCAAAATTCTCTTCCTATCACGAAAGGTTGGAGAATGAATAGACAGATAACCTACAATCAGTGAAGTTGCTATCAGTGACTCGGTGTACTGTACCATGTCGTGGTCGTGGGACGGATATTTCTATTTTCTATCCACAAGACCCTGACATGATGCAAATAAACTAGCTCAACTGATATACAAAGACACGATGAGATCATCGTACCACTGTACTATAAAACCATTTCTCGCCAAAGCAAACTTGTAGCAGAAAATAAAAAGGCATGTATATGCTTGAACTCACCGTATTGTTCGGGGGAAACGAAAACCTCCATAGCGGCTCCATAGTAGTCAGCATAG
This sequence comes from Echinochloa phyllopogon, assembly GCA_033239725.1. NCBI lineage: Eukaryota > Viridiplantae > Streptophyta > Magnoliopsida > Poales > Poaceae > Echinochloa > Echinochloa phyllopogon. The sequence continues at coordinate 39,711,475 of BTCW01000005.1, read as the reverse complement.
ATGATGGTCACGCCAGGATGGCGCTTGCGCAACTTCTCCAGCTCCTCGATGAGAAGCTTGTTGTGGTAGCGTGCGAAGTCGTTCAGCCATCCAATGCAACCTGTCGCCGGCTCATAATCTTCTTCTTTATCGCTCTGGAATGCCAACAAATAGCTCGGAATGCACCCAATAGGGAGATTCCCTGGAACGACCAGAGTCTTGGCTCCTAGCCCAATCAGCTCCTGCAAACTCGATGCATTTGCATTGCTATGTGTACACGATGTAAACAACGAGAAATACAGCGAAACTGATATACTCACGGTGATGGTCGAAGAGACTTTGGCAATAACAATTGGGGCGAAAGTGGTAACAGTATCAAAGGGCATTCTTGCGAGAAGAGGTAGGTTGTAGTCATTGCCCCCGATTTCTCCAACTATGAAGAGTGATCGGTTCATCATGTCCGAGCAACCTGTGCGATAATGAACATGGTTCTAACTTCTGAATTAGCACCTAGTGATGACACTTGTCTGTTTGTGAGGTTACTCAGATTTTCAGGCACAAGTCACGTCTTCAATTATTTGAATCAGCAACTTGTTCCGCACATCAGTGCTTCCACAAATACTGTATATTCGGCAAGAAAAGTATTCATCCCAAATAAAACTACAAAAGCCGAGTTTATCATACTACCAGTAATCCCGGCGATTTTGCACCACGGTCTCTGGTCTCATGAACAGAGGTAGAATTCGAGAGGAGAGGCCAAATTCAAGCATACGCACCGGCAAGGTCGCCAGGGCAGAGGAGGCCCAGCATGTCGCGGAACCACTCCATCTCCATGTCGAGGTGCACCGTCTCGTCGCCCATGTCGAAGCCCCTGTCCCGGAAGAAGTCCGGGCTGAGCGCCGTGGCGCCGCCCACCGCGAAGTTGGCCCCGCGCGCGAAGTCCTCGGCGCGACGCCCGCCCAGGTACGGCCGCACGAACGGGAGCCCCAGCGCGTCAGCTGCAGATTTTGTTTGAGCCTCAAAACAAGAGCTAGCTAGCTGCTCCTGAATTGGTCAGGCCGGGATACTCAGCTTACCGATGAAGTCGAGGACGATGCGGCCGTCGGTGAAGCGGCCGGTGGCGCGGTGGAAGAAGGTCTCGCCGTAGGGGAGCCGCTGAGCGGGGTCGGAGTCGTTGGCGTAGACGAAGCGGTAGTTGCCCGTGTCCGCCAGCGAGTCCCCGAAGCTGAACAGGCGAGCGTAGCACGCGGACGCCGGCGCCGCCCCGACTAGCGCTGCCGCCGCCACCACCACAATCGGGAACAACAGCCGTCCTCGTCCTCCGGAAGGGGAGGAAGCCATGGCCTCTGCCTCTCCTGGGCTCGTCGTACGTGTTGGCCTCTCCTCTCGGCGCTGCGTGATGGAGAGGAGCGCGGGAGAAAGAGACTGAGCAAGTGTGACGGGAAAAAAGTTATTAAGGTGTGCCTGACTGCTAGGGATGGATATCGAGCTAGCTCGGCTTGCGGCTCGTTAAGGAAACGATTAAAATTTTTGGCTCGGCTCACTAAGCTCGCGAGCTCTAGCTTGAACTCGCTCGTTATACTATGAGCAAAAATTCTTGCTTGGCTCGTTAGAAATATGCACCGAGCCGAGCCGGCTGCGATCCGAGCGAGATAACGAGTTTCGAGCATTTTATCCAGTCCTATGACTGGCTGTCATGCCTTGTGTAAAGTGTAAAGTCGTGATCACCAACCAACCGGGCCACCACCAGCCACCAACAAGGAATGTGGGGAGACCCGGAGACGGCTACCGTTTTGTAGGCCCATCGCAACCTAAGGCCATATCCAACTCCCACCCATTTGCTCGTCTACGTTTGGAGCGACCTCTGTAACTCTCGATTAATCTCATCTCCAGATAACGAGTAGACGAGTACTAGGTGTGTGATGGGAGCTAATTCAACGATTTGTAGAGGCACATGAAACGTCATGTTCCATGAATGTTGCAGGCACCCAATGCAGTTGCAACTCGCAATCAGAGAACCAGACGATGTGATCTTTTGTTAATGCTTCTGAAAAACAAACAAATACAACGAGGAAACAGTATGTAAAGGAACGGCATGAAAAATTTGCCTAACCAGAATAAAAACCGTAACCAGCCAGTTACCGGCCTGAACCGATAAATCTGAGCAAGTAATTTGGTTTCTTTTGCCCCTAGTCCTAACTTGCAAGCAACCAGTCAACTAAAGTGCATAGGCAATTGCTTCAGTTCAAATCTAAGACAATCCATATGCCGCTCGAATAAATCTCTCATAGAAGTTGTTCTGTCTGGCAATAAAGCCGCCGGGGTTCTTATTGTAAGTAGCTTGGATCCTCCCACACCCCAACAAGGGGCAGAAAAAGAATAAGAATCAAAACAGGAGATCCATCCTTCAACTACAAGTCTCAATTGCTGCTATGATCTGTAAAATGGCCTATCTAGTTCGCATTTGCAAACTTGATACCCTTCTCAATCGAAGACTTGAGCTCGCCCTTGAGATTCTCGAGCCCTTCCTTCTCAAAGTCTGACAGCTCACCCAACCCAAGCACTTCCTCGACTCCATTCTTCCCAAGCCTCACCTGTAACATCAAAACCGAAAGGAAAAATGTGAATGCTCCAGATTGCAACTCTTCTCAAGCGTCACCATGAATTCAAATATATGGCTCAGATTTAAGATTCCTGCAGCACAATATATCACAATGACTGCAAGATAAAAATCACAATGTAGAATGCAGAACACCAATACGAAGGCAAATGATGTCAAACTAAAGAATCTTTTACCAGGGGTAGTAACATGTAATAAGAAATCTTCTGGAAAATGTTATCACGTGCACAATTTGTGCCACAATGTTCATGCAGCAGGAACAACGTTGCCAATATGGTTAAGAGTTAGAATTGGAAGCGGTACTTGTGATGGTGTCATATCCTACCAAACCAATTTCCAACTAACCAATGATATTAACACCAAAATGTACCTTCCATGAAAATGGCTTTCATGGCTCATCCTGTAAAGGATTATGATAAAATATCCAATATCCAGTATCACACAAAACATCACTACATGAATCAAAGGGTCAAAAGGCCTAAACACACGTTCAGTCACACAAAAAAGGGAGAGAACACACCTCCAAGGATTTATGCCTGATACATGTATGCTTCAACAACTTGGACAGATGCCTAGCTAGATCAAGTTTATTAACACCAAAATGTACCTTCCACTTTGGTCTCAGTCAAGAAAACCAGAAAGGAAGATGCAACTAGAAGCCGCATGCAACAATGCAAGCCAAACAGAACCACCATAGCACAAAAGAAAAAAGGGAGAGATGAACTAGGATACCCAAGTGACAGGTAGAAGTGCACAATCTTTCTAAAAGGATAGTACAATAACTATCAATCAGTAAGAAAAATAGTGGCTTATGCACTGAATATTTGATGATATGCGACGAATAACAACTGTAACCATAAAGATAACTGAAATGTGCATGTACCTTGGAGGCAAAGAATGGAAGCTCTGTTACTGTTGATTGCACAAAAGAGCACTCCACAATGTCAGGTACTCCATTGAGACCTTTCAAGCATGCATCAGCAAAAACAGCACCAGCATACCTGCAAAGATATAAAGATATTAGCAAAACAGATAAAGCAACAAAATTATTATTTAGCCAGAGAGCAGTAAGAAATCCTCAGTATGTATGGTTTATTCATATTTTTGACTTACGCCATGGACAAGGTTGCAGAGCCCTTTCCAGCCTTTGCCTCAACAACTTCAGTCCCACCATCCTGTGTCCTCTTGGTGAGAGCCGTGATGTCTTCAGAAGACAATGCATTGGTTGCAGGTGTTGCCTATTTCGAATAAAAAACTCCTCCAATGAGGTTATTGAAGTTACAATTACAAGTGTTAAAAATAAAAAGCACTGTTTAGCCATGGCATCAACACCGTTCAGAATAGCCAAAAGAAAGTTAACCACAAGTAAGCCATATTCGCATTACTAAAGCAAGTTAGGTACAAAGGCTTCTATCAACAATCATCATGCAACTTAGAATATAGAAACATTTGTATATGGTGCTATAACGAACCTAGCAGTTTACTCTCACTGTCAGAGGCACATGAACATCTATTTTCTATCTTAGCACAGAAAAATATAATGTTGAGAAAAACATAATACTCATTTGAAATCCGATCTATACTTCATGCATGCCGATTCATAATACAATCGCATGACATGAAAACATTCATACTGAGACAAAGCTAACAAAAGCCAATTACCTGTGAGAACAGTGGCAGAATGGTGATACCCGCATGACCACCAACAACAGGGATGTTCACATCTGGCAAAGAAAACAAAAAAAGAGTCAAACTAATGGATTATTAGATAGATAAAATGTTAAAATACAACTCTTTTGTTCCACAATTTTAAAGTAAACTTTCAATTATTACCAGTAACAGGTACGTTGGCCTTCCCAGCATAGAAAGTCTTAGCACGAACAACATCTAGTGTGGTCACGCCAAACAACTTCTTCTCATCGTAAGTCCCAGCCTTCCTGAAAACCTCAGCAGCAATTGGTACAGTTGAATTCACAGGGTTGCTGATCATGTTCACAAGGGCCTAGGATACATAGAAAACACAAAGCCGCCATAAGATATGTGAATGTCAAAATTCAGCATTGAAATATTGTGGAGATGAGTCTGCACAAAATAACAATCATCCCACTTTGATAAAACAGATATTGTAAACTACATGGTTCGAAAGTCAGATGGGTTCAACAAATGCTGACACAAATATATATGACTACATAAATGAAGATCAGCAATAACCTTCTCAAAAAAAAAGAAAAATCCATAAAACCCCGCAATAAAATACTGATGAAATATTAGATAGCAACCTTGATGAGATAGCAGCACACCCAGCAAGGTTAACTGTTACCTACCTCAGACTAATATATATCTGAATGGAATAAAGGAATTAACATTTCAAAATTCACACAAACACAAGGAACTTGCTATTCAAGTTTCGGTCAGTTTTTTTCCGACTCCTCAAGGGAATGCACTGTCCAAATCTAAAACAATCACTAGAAGGAATTGTAGTAAGACCACACATCTGCAGAATCCATAGCAATTAACTACCGGAGACAAAGAGCTGCAGTAGGAACCTTACATTGGGGCAGTACTTTGCGATGGCGGCGCTGAGGTTCTTAACGATGCCGGCGTTGATGTTGAAGAGGTCGTCCCTGGTCATCCCGGGCTTCCTCGGCACGCCGGCCGGGATGATGACCACGTCGGAGCCCTCCAGCGCCTCACCGAGCTGGTCCTCACCCATGAACCCCTTCACCTGCGCGAACCCCAAAACAGAAGCGGCGTCAGTACTACAGAGACAGATCCCACCGAATCGAGCGGCGCGGCGCGTGGCGAGGGTAGGGCTGGCACCAGTGCAGGGGAGTTGATGTGGGAGACGTCGGCGGCGACACCCGGCGTGCCAGCGATATCGTAGAGCGAGAGGGAGGAGACGAGCGGGTTGAGCTTCATGAGGAGCGCCAGCGGCTGCCCGATGCCGCCGGCCGCGCCGAGGATGGCCACCTTCCGCTCGGGCTGCCCGGAGGCGGAGGAGTACCTGCGGCGGCGGAGGAGCTGGGAGGCGGATCTCATCACTGACGGCCTCATTGTGGATTGGTTTGGCTGCGGCGGCGCGTGAGATCTGGGGTCGGAGGACGAAGGCGAAGGGCAAATGAAATGGGGAGGGGGCTCGTGTGGGATGGGATCTGAACTCACAGAAGATAAAGTCGATTGGGAACTGGGAAAATTTAGGGTTTTGGCTTCTTGTGTTTCAAAGGGGAAAAAAACCTTTGTAAAAGAAGCTTCTGTGGATTTTGTGCACGGCGCTTGAAGTAGTCTTCCATACTGTATACACTGAGCACGGAGCCACGGATACTTCCATTAGTTGAATTTAATGAGTTTTTTGTTGTCCAATTGTTAAGACTCAAGAGAAAATAAAAATTCCCACGGTGAAAAATGTTGACTCATGCTCCATCATTTTACTTTCATAAGACATAATTTCACTTGATATAGTCTTATATGATCATTCATTTATTTTGTGTTATAAGATTTATGATTATAAATTATAATTATTAGAGACTACTTTTATTGTAAATCTAATTTATTAGTTAAATTATTGATAGAAGATTGTAAGGTTTAAATTTTAATGCACATACATGTCTTATAAAAAGCCTATAAATAGAGTAATATTATTTGCTTTGAACCGTCCTCAACTCACGTGCATCAGTTTCCCATAAGATCCTATAATTCCCTCAAATTCTTCATATTGTATTTGTGTAGTTTGACGGATTCTTGCTAATGAAAATTTGTTGGTGGCAAGAGCTTGTCAAAAGCAAACTCAGAAAGAACGTGAATCTACCGGTCGCGAAGGTCGTGGAAAGCAAAATGAGGAAAAAAAAAATAACAGCTGCAGGCTAGCTACTCGGTAAATTTTCTAAATCCGTTTTTCTCCTTTCATCCTTCTATATTAGATTTCAGTATTTCACTTAGGCTTCCAAGAGATTAGGCTATAAGCCTGTTGGCCATATGGCCAACGAATTACTATGCCATACAGAGGCAATGGTTCCTGTCCTCAATAACACTGACTTTCCTTCTCAGCGGCACAGTTCAGCGATAGATGCAATGAAGCTTCGCAAAGTACAAGCTGCCATCAAAATTCGAATCCTACAATACAATATCCAGTTTCTACTATGTGCCGACCCAACAGGTGAATCCAGATTAGCAACTTGCAACCAGCTAGAGGTCACAGTATGGTAAGCCATCATCATGGAACTTGCAGCCATCCTAACCTTTGTGAATTCCACCTTATCAGGATAATTGGCATTTGAGAGCTGTACTAGGGTACAAGTGAATCAGTCGCTCATGATCTCACTCCCATCTGAATGCTCAGAGGCATCAGTAACATCCCCTAGCTCTCCAGCTTCCTCTCCATCAGTTTCCATAGCATCAGCTTCAGACTCTTCATCATCAGTGTCCTTATCCTCATAAATTATTGGTGGTACTACCTCTTCATCATCGGCTTCATCATCAGCAATCTGGACCATGATATTAGTATCAATTGCAATTCCGAAAACGATGACCCCCTTTGTGGGAAAGAAACTTACCTCACTGAAAAGGTAATCTAAAGTGGTAGAGAGTTGAAGTGCTGACTTGAATGTTGACGTCCTTGCATCAATAAGCTGGGGGGAATATTGTAGCCAGTAGCATAAGTGTCCACCAATAAACATGTTAAAATTGCTATATGTAGCTGTAGTGACCCAAAGAACTGGTATAGATTTTGGGGCCCCATTTTCTTGTTGCAGATCAAACTCAGCATAATCAAGGAAATAATGTAGTATTTTGTGATAAGTAGAATATCCTTACTACAATGCAATTCACTCTTCAATGAGGTGGTAAGATCGTATGCAGTTAATCATCACCGAATGAGCATAGGGTGTGTGTTCCTTTTAAGCATAATGTAAGTGTTTGGCATGCAGGGTTCTATTAAGATATTTTATAACATCTTATTGACAAAGATATTACCCAGACTACTCTTCACAGCTATGCAATTACTTCATTGTAAAGCAAGTGAAAATAATTCCTAACCTGGTAGAGCGAGTTAAGCAAGGACAGAGAAGACTCCTGAGACACTATGCTGCTCATGTGTCGAGTAAGTAAAGTTTGCAGCCACGGAAGTAAACAAACCAATACTGCACCCCTGTGAAGGCAAAGGCAGTTGTGTCAAATCATCAAATTTAAGAGTTGCACCCAAACTTTGAAAAGTGCGGCATTAGCATCCTCTGAGTAGTCAGGTTACACCATCCCAAAAGGTAAACAGGTAATGACAATATGACTACACAGCATTACAGCAGAATAAGGAACTCAACAAGCAGACAAACAGTCACTGAGAGCATGAGCTCGACCTAGGCACATCACAGTGAACACACATAGAAATCAGATATGCATAAACATCAAATTGTCTCTCAGAAGCCACCCTCGTGTAATCATATAACTAACTAATTCCCAAATCCACAGTCCCTGAAAGCATGGCAATAAGTGAACACACAGACGAACAAAACCAAGCAATGAAAGAATAAGAAAAATGATTCAAAAAATCACAAGAGGCCAAGTACTGAAAGAATCGTCCTGGTTCACCATAAGCATGAAAATATAGTTGCTGGTGCATGTGATCCATGTAGAGGCTATCTCATTCATAATCGATCCACATTACATGCACCACAAAAGATTTTATATACTAAACCGACACAAAGCCTCCATAGAATATTACCTAGATTGTATTTGCAATACAAAGAACTTGAGAAGCTTCACAACATCTGCTGGTGTTAGGAGAGATATAGACTTTGTGATAACCTGTGCGTAACCCAACAGAAAAATTATGAGATTAATGACAAGGTAATACCCCACCAAGTTGCATCAAGATTAATTAACAGTGTACTCGATGCTGTTTCTCAACATCAATCCGAACATTACTGAACTTCAGTAAATACATGGAGTAAAAAAATTTCCTTTTCATTCCCGATTACTGAAAAGAATGTTTGCTAAGCAAAAAGAAAAATCATACATAACATGGGGTAGCAAGGAAAAAATGCAGAAGAAATCATGGCCTATACGATCAAGCTAAGACAAGAACACATTCTGCTTATAATATTACTATAAAGTTAAACCATCCAATTCATCATTCAGCCAAGTGCAATCATGTGGCTAGCGTCACCTGAACTTGTATAAGCCAAACAGAAGTGTGCTCACACCTACAGACACAAAAATATGTTGTTTTGTACATTGGCACGGTCTACAAAGAAAACTTCGAGTGCTAATGCCAATTGTACCCAGTACTAAAAGCTCCCACACAAGGTGGAGGTCTGGGAAGGGAATTCCTAGATAACCTTGCCCTTACAAAATTCTTTTTAAAATTCTGCAAGGAGAGTGGTGTGAAGCCAGGACCTTCAGGCCACAAGTGAAGAGTCTAGCACTGCTAGTACCAATTGTAATATATTTTTAAACCCAATAAAACTATACTACTGTAGTACTGTAGAGTATATATTATTGAGACAAATATATCCACATGGTTTTTACTTTTCCAGTCTAAAATATTCAAAAGATATTCGTAGTCCATCATCAAAACAATGTTTGCATGCAATGTCAAAATAACAGGTATTTGTGACTGGAGGGCGAAAATACTATCACTAGTGACAACAGGTATGAAGTTGGTTTCAGATTTGATGGTAGTACAACCAACATAGGATAGATGTTTTGACAAATCTTGGCACACAAAAGAATACCTTTTCATCTCTATTATACAAGCAAGTTAGCAATGAGACGTTGTCCTCAGCACGCAGAGCTTGCTTGAGCAAAATATGGACTGAATCTGCACTTGGTGGCACCATAGAGAGTGTTTGCTCTTCAGTATCATTCCTTTCATTGCCTCTATTGATCAAATCCAGAGTTGCTAGTTTTTCCCCAATAGTAGGTCCATCAAGATTATACTCTGGTGTTTCCTCATTGACTGTGTCTGAAACTTCCCAACAAAATGCTTCAATTAAAGAACTACTAGAAAACAAAGGGCTTAGCTCTGTTCATTCATAGTTAAAATAGTTGGTGCATGAGAAAATATCAGATTTTCAACTCATCATTTTATTACAAAAGCTAGTTAGTTAAGAGCTCGAAAACAAAGGTTGTCATTTGTATAGGAGGTGTAAATGCAAGTCGTTGGAATTTAAATTTTAAAGATGTGCTACATTTAACTAGGGTATGTCTCACAATTAGTAGAATCCAAAACAGATGATGTCCTCTTCCTTGCTCTCTCTTCTTTCTTTGCACTTTCTTTTTTCTTTTCTTTTCCTTGATGAATGGGCGCTGTGTTCTCTTGCATATCCATTTCCCCTAACTCCTTTGTACTTGCTGCTGCTGCAAAGGAATAACAGTTGACATCAATGGCATGCATAATGTATATGATCTTCGACTCATAAGCAAGGATCAGCTGGGCGGCGACTAGGCGGCGATTCCGCGCGATTAGTCGCGAGTCGAGGCCCGTCGCCTCGCCTAGGGGGTAGTCGGACCCCTAGGCGGCCATGGCGGTGGTGGAGGTCAGGGACGGGCAGGGGAGGAAGGGAACGGCCGGCGGCTGAGGCAGGGACGGACGGCGGCGCCAGAATAGGCAGGGGCGGCCGCGGGAACGCGGAGGAGGAGGGGGAGAAGGAGGCATGGACGCACCTGAGCCGGCGGCGGCGGAGTTCGACGGGCGGACTCGCGGCCGATTCGAGGGTTGCGTCCGTGCGTCGGGGGTGGGAGACTGGGAGGAGACGTGGATAAGGTGGGAGGAGAGGTGGGCTGCGAGAGTTGGGCCTTTTCATGGGCCTTTTTCTGACTTAAGGCCACCAACTCCCTGTTTTTTTAATGCTACTCCCTTTGAACCAATGTATTATGTATTGATTAATTGATTATGGCTATTTACCAAAACGCCTAGCAAAACGTCTAGAAACGCCTAGGCGCGAGTACTCCCGACTAGCGCTAGGCGGAATCTGACCCTCCGCCTAGCGCCCAGCTGATCCTTGCTGACTATCATCCTATTTTATGGGAATGGAATGCTCCTAAGCTGGATTGCAAATGGCTACTGACAGTTACACCATATGGCTACATGGGCATTATGGTACTACAGGTTGGAGACACATTTGGTCTGGTATCAATTACCACAAATATGATGTTATTTCCCAGTATCACTGAAATCAATTATGATCTTTATCGGGAGCTGAAAATGGAGAACATGACTGAATCATCTAGTAGTAGCCTGCTGGATAGTTCAATGTTAAGTGATGTGATCACGATAAGCAAGCAAATGGACAAATCAAGTCTGAGTGCTTCCAGCTTGGGTGATGGGTGGTTACACTTACTAGGTTGCAGTCTGAGTGCAAATGGAAACATCAAGTCTGAGTGCTTCAAAGTTATGAGTGTGGAAGTTTCAGTGATATACAGAGAGATGGATACTAATGCTGCTACATCATCCAACTGCAAGTATGAGTTTACTACTGCTCAGATTTCAAGCCAGGCCGATGTGCTGCATATTGGGCAATTTTTGGTAGTGCTGCAAACTGATGGTGTGTCGCAAATCTTTCTGAAGGCAATGCAAGGTCTATGCAATTTGGTTGAAGGCACATCATATCTTTTTTTTCTGATGGCAATGCTGTCCAGCATGTAAGACCAAGGCCTACGGCAGTAATCTCTAAGACAGTGACTGCTACTGGTTCTTTGGTCCTCACCTTCTACAACCTCAAGCTCGATGACCCTTGAAGCACCAAATGGGACAAGAAGGTGAAGCTGATGTTTTCTGATGTGTCAAGCAACAGTTATATGATGCTGGAAGAATTAACAGCTTGAGGGCAAGCTGTTTTTAAGGGGAGGGGAATGTCATGACCCTGGCTAATGGGCCGGTAGTAGGAGTTAGTGGGCTGAGTGATTGGGCCTGCGAGCCTACTTCATGTCAGTTTTGGCCCAGCTGCTGAACCTATATGTATGGGTATCGCCTTTGGCTGGTGGCTATCGAGAAATGAATGAAACTATCTTAACCCTGTTCTATCTTCTTCTTCCTCTGAACTTTGCTGTGTTCTTCCTCTGAACCCCAAATCCCTTGCTGATTCTTCCATTCCCCTGCCCAAATCCTATCAGGTCCGTAACATTTGCTTCCAGATTTCCCACAACACCAACGCTACCAGGGAGTCAAAGCCCTTTCTCTTCTGACCATTCCATCCTCCTCTCGCTTGAAACCACCATTCTTGCAGGGAGTCACCAATGACCAACCAGGCACCTTGGCAAACATCACGAATGGCTTCCAGCTCTTCCAGGAAGAGTTCTTTCGCGGCATCCTCTTGTGGCCCGTAAACGGATGACAGCCACCAGGCGGCGCCTTCCGACGTTGGAGTCACCTTCACCGTTACAGAGAAACAACCGAGCAAGACATCGGAGAATTCTACCTCGCATTGGCGACCTGCAATGAGCACTCCTCCCCGAGTGTGTATGGCAGGGATGTAGGCGAAATTGGCGAATTGCACGCCAAGCATCGATAACATTAGTTCACGGTTTACATCATCAAGTTTGGTTTCCTGAAGACACACGATGGCGGGTTTGATCTCATCAACCACGGTTCGTACCGTGTCGCGACGGGCTCTCGCGTTCAGCCCGCGCACGTTCCAGGATAGGACTGAGTGATTATCCATGGAACGCGACAACCCTTCGTCTTCGACCCGTGCTCAGGCCGCGGCCGTGATGCCACGCCGTCCCCGCGGAACGGAGCATGGGCGAGCGGCCGGGAACAGCTCCCTAACAGCAGCGACGTCCTCCGGCGCCAGTTTGCCATGGTAACTCCCGTCGTACTTTCGCTTGTCCGCCTGAGTGGCTGGAGCTTGCCCCTCCATGTCGCCGAAGCGCTGCATCCTGAGGACCTCCCCCTCTTGGATGCTGGGACGTTGGATAGTGCTTGATTGGCTATCCGCCGGCTACGTGTTGGCAACCTTGCATCTGTCCTCGCTTGGTCGGATGCCACACGGACTTGGCGCGATGGTGCAGCCGGGGCAAGCGGTGTGGCGATTTTGGTCTGCACCAGCTCAGTGAACTGGGCCAGCCGCAGCGCCGGCGAGCATGCCTCGCCAGCTTGTTCCCCGGTCGGTTTCGGCGATGGAGCGACCATGCCGTCCTCGACTGTTAGTGATCTCCTTCCTATTAGCATGTCCGTCCTGTGCTTCTTCAGCACAATAGAGTTGCATGCGCCGCCTGCCTTTCTAGCTTCAGCGACAATCACGTCTGGCTCACTCGTGCAATCCCAGGATTCTGTTTTCTTAAGTCCTGAGTGGATTGCATCGGTTAGAGCCCGTATATGTAGCCTATGTCCCGTTCCTAAATACAATTTACATTGTGTGCCATTCTTCTCCCTATCACTGACAATGCTAATCTTTCAATAGATTTGTCATTATATATAGTGTTTTTTAATTTGCATACAGATGTTTTACGAGCTAGAACTTCAACACTTGTCATGCATTTGAATTAGAGATTTAGCATCCAGGTTTATCACACTATGCCGCAACACCAATATACCGCCGGACGTGGGTTGCTATAACTAAAATATCACCATTACGAGTCTAGTCGGTATAAATTTCTAGCAAACTATCAATTATTGTAACAAAGTCTTACGATTGACTAGAGATCCTTTTCTTTTTTTATGCGCCGCAGCCCCTCAGCCCCGCGTCACTCCCGAGGGCGACTGGGGCGGTGGCAGCGGCAGCGGCTTGCGTCCACCACCGTTGGTCCCCCTCCCTTCTCACCTCCGGCGTCTTGTCGGAGGTCGAAGAGAGTGGGGATCCATCTCTTCCAGTAGCCTCTATCAGATCTAGTATAGGTTAGGGTTAGGGTTTCTTCATACAGTGTTTTATAGTATGGGAGTTTTGTTTCCTCCTCCTACTCTCCGGCAACAGCGAGGAGATAGGGTGGTTTGGGGTTCTGCATGGCGGCTCCAATGAAGGAATTGGCGGCGGTATCTACGGCATCAACAACTTTCTTCGGGAAACGATATGGAGATTTAGGTTTCCAGATGGCGACATCGAGGCGGAGATGGTGCCGTCATCGTGAAATAATTTTCTCCGGCCACTTTTCCGTTTTGTCGTGGTTAGATCCAACCACGGTGAAAGACTTGGGAGAATAGGTCTGTCCACTTAACTAACGTTGATCGATCTTGGGTCGGATAGATTGAGATTAGTCTCTCTTCCTCAACGGTGGCAGAAAGATGAAGAAGAAAGACGCAAGAAGGAAGAAGAGGATTGTACTCGTTCCAGTCTACAGGAATGTTGGTCGTAGTTCGTTGGGCGAGTGCTCTCAGCCTGTTTGCTGAGCGTATGCCTGTGCGTCTTCTAGTTGATTTTTTTACACAGGTTCGAAATTAAGATTTAGAGCTGTTTAATGAGTGAGTATATTGAAAGTGCTTAACTTGATGATATACTCGACAATACAATCTTCTTTTGATTAAAGAAAAGACTATTGGTCGGTATTAATATTTCAATGCCCGTCGAGTCAGTGGTGTTGGTAATTCGTAGTAAATGGGACTAAAAAGTCGGCATATAGATAAAATCGAGTTTGCCCGCTCCCCGAATTGTACTCGGCCCACATACATGCAAAAAAAAAGTAGCGACGCTGACCCACTCGCAGGCACTCAACGCCGCCGAACCCTAGCCCAAAATTTCCCAGCCGTGCCCCCACCCCTTCCCAAGACTACCATTTTGTTCGTACGATCTGCTACTCTGCTAGTATACCAGGAACCCCTCGACCTCTTCATACAGAGACTACATGTGGCCTCATTGCATATATTTGACAAAAATCAGTTGAAAGAGAAACTTAGGACTAAATTTCTGTCTTTTGTTCAGTTTATATTTCTGTGATTTTAGTGCCACATTCGTGGGAACGCAACCATCATTTTCAGTTCTATTTTTGTGATTGAGTACCAGAGATCTGGACTAGGTCTTGCCAGAATAGTTAGATTAATACTTAACTGAACACTGAGCGCAACCAACTGATTAGTTATATTTTGGTGATTGAGTACCAGAGATCTGGACTAGGTCATGCCAGAATAGTTAGATTAATAATACTTACTATTACAGAAAGCACATGTACGAGGAGTGCTTTCATTACCAAACGTCCAAACTCTAACGACTTTTTCTATATATGAAAAGGTCAAATAAAAAAAAGGGCGTACCCAGTGTCGTAGGCTTCCCGCACCGTGCGGGGTCTGGGTATGAAAAGGTCAAATGCTTAATAAATATTCCCTTCGTGATCGAATGTATGTCTTTTAGGACAAGCAGATTGATTAGTTCAAATAAACTAATTTGTGTGACATAAACATCATATATTTTAAAATATAAAGATCTAAAACTTTCCATGATTGGTGGGCCCATAAATCGTTGAAATATTACCCTCATGTCAAACCATGTTTGATGAAATAGTCCGTGAAAAAAAACACGCGTTTGCGTGAAATAGTCGAGTTCATAGACAATACGGTCTCCGGTCAAGTATCTGTTATATAATTTTTATTTTCTATTAAACGTGTGTGTCGCACACACGTTCTTGCTAGTATTTAAAAATCAAGGCAGTAATAAACTCGACGGCATTCATTGAGTATATTTCTTATTCATCTTGGTAAAATTAATTTCAGTTTGTGATTGCGGTCGGGCCATGGTGGCGCTCGGTGCCCGCCGCCGGCGCGTCGCCCTCCCACCGGGCGCGAGGGTCTCTCCCGCCGTCGGTTGCTCGTGGCCGGCGCGTTGGCCGCCGGCTGGTCGGGGGCGTTCGGATCTGGGGGTTGACCCCTTGATCCGGCTCGGGCCGGCCGTTTGTGGCGGTCGGGCGCGCTCTGCTGGGAGCCGGGCGCTGGCTGCCGGCGCGGCCGTCGGGCGCTGGCTGACGGCGCGGCCGCCGGCGGCGTCTTGGGCGGCCGGATCTGCTTCCTCGGGGTCGGTCGTCCGCGCATCGGCTCGGCTGCGGGCGCGGTCCGGCTCGGCATGGAGGCCCCCGATCCGGCATGTTGGGTTCCTGCAGGGGCTGGCCATCGCGGCGGGCCTCGTTGGCATTGTGGTGGCGTCGGGGGCCGTCGTGGTGGCGGTCCGAGCTCACGGCTGCGGCATTTGGCTCTCTTCTTCGGTCGGGGGTGGGGCTGGCGTTTTCCTGACAGTGGCGGTGTCTGGGGAGGCGCGGCCCTCATCCTGGTTATGTCCGTGGCGTCGACGCCCTTGGCAGGCCGCCTCTTGGTGATACCCTCCCGGCTGTGTCCCAGTTGCCTTCTCTGCTTCTCGACCGTAGGGTTCATGGTTCTGTCTTTAGCTAGATTCACTTGGTGTCGTCCCATTGGGGGGTGATACTGGGCGCAGGAGCTCTGCGGTTCGCTCGGCGTCGTCCCCAATCGAGGGTGGGCGGCCTCCGAGTCTTTGGCGAGCTCCTGATCCCCGATTCCGTTTGGAGTTGGTGGTGGTTCTAGTTCTTATGGGACCCTACTCGTTGGTTTCGGCGACGGTGGTGTGGACGTTGTTCGGCGGTAGTCATGGTTGGGCTTGTGGTGCTGATGCTTTGGGGTGGTGAACCGCAAGCGAAAGCTTCGATCTGGTGGGCTGGATCGGGCAACGATATTTCCCTGTTGGGGGTGTTGCTCTTGGTTTACTCCCTTCGGCGGTTCGCGGAGGTCTCCGAGGTGAAAACCTAACATTGGCGCCGGCTCGGCGCCTTTGCCTTCCTGAAGGCGTTGTTTGTGGAGCCCCTTCGACGACCGTGTTGTTGATGCTTTGGACCCATCTGTCGATCTAGTCTTGCAGGTTCTGTGATGGATTTATGGCGTTTTAGGTTGTTCGCCTAAGAGTAGTTCCGTGCTGTCTCTGGCCTGTCACCTAGAGGGTCCCGTTGCGGAAATTGTAAGTAATTAGGTTGTCAGCGGACTTGTGCCTCATGTAAAACTGATAATCCCAATATTTCCTTTGCTTTATTATGAGGAAATTGCACCCATCATACAACAACTTGTATTGTCGTATCATTTTGGTCCAACAAGTTGTAAAACATACAAATAGGTACACAAACTTGTCAAGTGTGCGCATCTACGGTCAAATATACGCCATGAAGCGTATTTTGCTATGATGGCAGTCCACATGATTAGTTTGGTTCACAGTCATTGATTTAAGGTGGCAGATACATGACATCATGTTCTATGTCCAATTTTATTAAACTCTCATGATTTTGTTAATACATATTCAGTAAAAAATATGGATGTCACCCAGTATCAAGTCTGCTGCAATGCGCATGGATGCGTTGATCTTTTGCATCATCACAAGCACACTATTTTTTATATTTGTTTTCTGCGAGTATTTTTTCCCATTTATTTGCTAATCATCCTATGTCTAATTGCCTATTTCTTCGGTGCTTCCTGCAGTGAGAGGCTTCTATTGCTAGCTTCATCCACACAAAAAAATGATATCGCAATTGTTGAGTTTTTCTATTTTAAATTTAGCTCTTTTCAAGGGTGTAACACCCCGCCCTCCAAAGCCGCACCGCACAGCCCTTCCGAGGGGCGTGCACGCGTACACATAGCACCCTGCTTACACTTTTCGTCCTCGCTTCGTGTAAAAGGGTTAACCCGAAGGTGCTATGGCTGGAAGACAAAGGCTTATAAGTTGCCTCCACCCTTGCTCAACTAGCAATGTGGCACTAAACATGTGCATCCCGCACTAATGGGCCACTACCGGGCCATACAAACTGGGCCGGGTGTGACATTGGGCCGCACGGGGAAGGGAAAAGGAAGGGGCTGGGCCGGCTGAAGAGAAAAGAAAAGGGGGCAGTTTCAGCCGAGAAAAAGAGTTCAGGGGGAAAAAGTGGACTCGGACCGCTGCAACTTTTCTAGAGCTCCAAACACAGCGATTCAAATTCGAATTTAAACAGAATTTAAATTCCAATTGAACCACACACAAACAAAACTCAATGCAGCCAGCATGAATGCAACAAAAATGTTTCTAACCTTATATTTAATTTTATTTACCATAAATAATTTATTTTTCCTTAGATAAATATGAGCATAAAATTAAATAAAAATAATTTAATTACTAAATTTTAAAAATAGGCATTTTTAGGGTGTTACAAACCTACCCCCCTTAGGATGAATCTCGCCCTCGAGATTCGGATGTGGATGGGAATAACTGTGGATACTCTGCTCTGAGATCTTCTTCTCTTTCCCAAGTCGCTTCATCCACTGAATGACGGCTCCACTGAACCTTGCACATCCGGATCACTTTATTTCTGGTGACTCTTTCTGACTCCTCCAAAATCTTGACAGGATGCTCAGTATAGGTAAGATCTTCCTCCACATTCAGCTCATCAATCGGAATCTGTTCCTCAGGTACTCGTAAACACTTTTTCAACTGAGACACATGGAACACATCATGTACTCCCGCTAACTTCTCTGGTAGCTCTAACTGATATTCCACCTCACCTTTCCGACCAAGTACCTTGAACGGTCCAATATATCGAGGTGCTAACTTGCCCTTCATGTTGAACCTCTTCACGCCTCTCATTGGTGACACCTTGAGATACACGAAGTCTCCAACTTTAAAACTGAGATCTCTCCGTCGGTTATCTGCATAGCTCTTCTGTCTGGATTGTGCCACTTTCAGATTCTGTCTGATTATCTGCACTTGTCGCTCTGCCTCTCTTAGTATCTCAGGTCCAAATACCTGACTTTCTCCCGTCTGATTCCAGAATAGTGGTGTCCTACACTTTCTGTCATACAGAGCCTCGAATGGTGCCATCTGCAAACTCTTCTGATAGCTGTTGTTGTATGAGAATTCTGCGTATGGTAAGCTCTTGTCCCAACTGGCACCATATTGTAGAGCACATGCCCTCAACATATCCTCCAATATCTGATTCGTACGTTCTGTCTGCCCATCTGTCTGCGGATGGTAAGCTGAACTGAACTGTAGCTTAGTGTCCATAGACTCATGCAATTGTCGCCAAAAATGTGATGTGAACTGGGTACCTCGATCTGACACTATTCTTTTCGGTACCCCATGCAAACACACAATCCTCTCCATATACAACTCTGCTAGTCGGGCTCCCGAGTAAGTGGTCTTCACTGGTAGGAAATGCGCCACCTTGGTCAGACGATCCACAATTACCCAGATTGAGTCAAATCCCTTCTGGGTGCGTGGTAAGCCAGTGATGAAATCCATACCGACTTCTTCCCACTTCCATTCAGGTACCTTCAGGGGCTGGAGCAAACCTGCTGGCCTCTGATGTTCAGCCTTGACTCTCTGACATGTGTCACATAGAGCTACGTATGTGGCCACATCTCTCTTCAATCCATACCACCAAAATCTCTCTTTGATATCTTGGTACATCTTAGTACTGCCTGGGTGTATTGAGTACGCCGATTCATGGGCTTCCCTGAGAATTGCATCCCTGATCTGCACTATATCTGGTACATAGATCCTCTTCTCATACCACAATGTTCCTTGGTCATCCACTCGAAATCCAGGGGCTTTTCCTAATGCCACCAGTTCCACGATCTCCTTGATCTTCTCATCTGTGAGCTGTCCCTTTCGGATCTCTTGTTCCAAGATCGGTTCTACTGCCATCTCAGTGACGCTGGTTACAAATCCCAGACTCATCCTTTCAAACTCTAAACTGAGTTCCTCCGACAAGCAATGTCCTGTGATCTTATTCACATAACTCCTTCTACTCAGAGCATCTGCCACCAAGTTGGCCTTCCCTGGATGATAATGTATCTCCAAGTCGTAGTCCTTGATCAACTCTAACCAACGTCGTTGCCTCATATTCAGATCTGACTGTGTGAACACATACTTGAGACTCTTGTGGTCAGTGTAAATATCACACTTATGTCCAATCAAGTAATGCCTCCAAATTTTTAAAGCATGAACTACAGCTGCTAACTCCAGATCGTGTGTCGGGTAGTTCTGCTCATGTTTCCTCAACTGCCTCGATGCATAAGCTACTACTCTGCCTTCCTGCATGAGCACACATCCCAAACCTAGACGAGATGCATCGCAGTAGATAGAGAAGCTCTTGGTTATATCCGGCAACACTAGCACAGGTGCCGTTGTCAACCTCTTCTTCAATTCCTCAAAGCTGACTTGACATTCCTCAGTCCAGACAAACTTGGCATTTTTCTCCAATAACGCCGTCAAGGGTTTAGCAATCTTGGAGAATCCTTCAATAAACCTCCGATAGTATCCAGCCATTCCAAGGAAACTTCTGATTTCACTCACATCCTTAGGCGGATTCCAACTCAACACATCACTAACCTTCTTCGGATCAACTGCCACTCCACCATTGGACAATACGTGTCCCAAGAATGCTACTTCCTTTAACCAAAACTCACACTTGCTCAGCTTGGCATACAACTGATGCTCACGAAGTCTCTGCATCACCAACCTTAGATGTTCTTCATGTTCTTCCTCGTTCTTGGAGAAAACTAGAATATCGTCAATGAACACTACCACGAACTTGTCAAGATAGTCCATGAACACACTGTTCATCAGATACATGAAGTATGCCGGTGCGTTTGTCAGACCGAAAGACATGACAGTGAACTCATATAGACCATATCGGGTTGTGAAGGCTGTTTTGGGGATGTCAGTCACTCGTATCCTCATCTGATGGTAACCGGATCGGAGATCGATTTTAGAGAACACACATGCTCCTTTTAACTGGTCGAAGAGATCATCAATCCTTGGCAACGGGTACTTGTTCTTAATGGTCACTTCATTCAAAGCTCGATAATCCACACACAATCTCTGGGTCCCATCTTTCTTATCCACAAACAAAACCGGTGCTCCCCAAGGGGATGAACTAGGACGAATATACCCTTTTGCTAACAACGCCCTTAATTCCTCCTTAAGTTTCTCTAGTTCTTTTACTCCCATTCTATAGGGCCTCTTAGCTATAGGTGCAGTACCAGGCTTAAGATCAATAACAAATTCAACTTCGCGGTCTGGGGGCATACCTGGTAACTCATCTGGAAACACGTCTGGGAATTCGCACACCACTCTGATGTCTTCCAGTGCTACACTTTCGGCTTGGTAGATCTGATTGTGTCCCACGGGACTAGCTGCTTGGTACTCTACTTTCTCACCAGTCTTTGCTGTCAGCTGCACTGTTCTCTTGGAACATTGGATCACCCCATCATATCTGGCTAACCAGCTCATACCCAGAATCAAGTCAAACCCAAGAGTTTCTAGGACTATTGGGTTCACCACAAAGTCTACCCCCCTTATTGTGATGGTGATACAGGGGCAACGTAAAGTGGCACGCTGTTCTCCCCCAGGTGAACTAACTACCATGGGGTTCCCCATAGGTTGCAAGATCATCATGTTCTTTTTCACGAAAGCAACAGATATGAAAGCATGCGAAGCTCCAGTATCAAACAAAACAGTTGCGAGAGACGAGTTGACAGGGAACGTACCCACAACGACATCCGTTGCTCCTTCTGTGGTTTCCGCACCCATGTGGTTGACCTTTCCTCTCGCTGGGTTCTGCTGCTGATTCCCATTCTGGTGCTGCGGTTGTCCAACCCTCGGATTGTTGTTCTGACCGACGGTGTTCTGAGCCTTGCGAGGACAAGCACTGGCGTAGTGTCCCAGCTCACCACAACCAAAACACCTCGGAGCCGTAGGTGCATTGTTGGTTGGATTGGGGCGTTGGACAGGACCACTCTGTGGCTGGTTCTGAGGGCGCTGCTGAGGTAGTGCTGAGGGGTACTGGGGACGCGGCTGGTACTGGGGTCGTTGCTGATACTGGTTGCGGTTCATCAAACCGGACTGTCCCTGGAAACGCTGTGGAGTCACCACCTGCTGGTTTCCCTGTTGAGGATTGAAGCGAGGGCGAACATTGCTTCCTGACGGTGTGCCTTGAAGCTTCCTCTTCTTTTCCTCCATCTCACAACGCTTGTGCTCCAGCAATAGTGTGCTATCCACCAGTTCTTGAAAAGTGGCGAACCTAGAGCACAGGAGCTGGTACTGGAGTGTATCATGCAGGCCATCTCGGAATCGAGTCTGCTTCTTCCTATCCGTATTCACGTCCTCTGGAGCATAACGGGCCAACTCAATGAACTTGTCACGATAAGCGGTGACACTCATACCTTCTTGCTTCAATGCCAGGAACTCCTTTTTCTTCAAGGTCATCAGAGCTTCCGGCACGTGGTGAGAACGGAAGCTGTCGCGGAACTCCTGTCAAGTGATCTGATCACGATTGGGGTGAGCATACTGGTACGCATCCCACCAATCCAAAGCTGCTCCCTGGAGCTGTCCACTTCCATACAACACCTTCTCCCGGTCGTTGCACTGTGCGATGTCCAGCTGTCGTTCCACTGCCTTGAGCCAGTCCTCTGCTTGCATTGGGTCGCTAGACTTGTTGAAGGTAGGAGGGCGTCCCTTCATAAACTCGCCCCTTTTATCTCGGGGTTGCACGTAGTGCTGTTGGGGCGGGTTCTGCTGATTCTGCTGCATCAGTGCTATGGTTTGCGCAATCTGCTGTGTCAGCTGAAGTTGCATCTGCATCATCTGCTCCATGGTGAGTGGCGGTGGTGGAGGTGGTGGGTTCTGGTTCTGGATGCTTCCACTGCCTCCGGGGTTGCTTCTGGTGTTAACCATCTACCATATCAAGAGATCTCCCATCAGTATTACCGCCAACTGGTATTAGATAACCCATGCTTGCAGATGGTGTTATGAGAAGATAGCAGTACTTGGAAAGATATGATAGAGAGTAAGACAGAGGGAGTGCAAAGGAGATAGATAACCCAACTATTTATTCACTAATACTCCTTAAACCTTAGTCCTATACCTAGATGGAGATAGACTTGCGTCTATGACCATCACAATCATTACAAAGATCCAAATCAAAACATAAGCATAATAACAGCAAAATCAAGCACCCAAAGACATGATTCACACAGGACTCGAAAGCACTGGTTTTGAAAAACGTAACTAAATGATCTGAAACAAAAAAAAATCATGGTGGTCTCCTAGTGATTTTTCAACCGTTCTAACTAGGCTGCGTTCCTACAGTCAGCACGGCTCTGATACCAATCTGTCACACCCGGATTTACACAGAAACCCGAATGCTTCTATATGTGTGCCCAGGAAGTCCACAGAACACATATAGAAAACAAATATGATAAACAGAGTACATATGCTCGAATAAAATGATTTTACATCAGAGTTTGACTCAAATAACTAAATAAAACAGCGGAAGACTCTTTATTAACTCTCTCTAAACGAAGACGAAGACGAAGCCGAAAGCCACAATCCACAGGGACACCGACTGGTTGAGCACAGCTAGTAGAATGGAAGATCTTCAGGGAATTCAATAGCAGCAGTACCATCTAATCCATCTGTTACCCATCCGGGATTTTGTTGAATGGCAAGTGTAAGTAAATGTCTTACTTAGCAAATACAACACGGATAATGAAGGCTTAAAAGAAAGGCATGACACGGCTGAGCTGCTTTAGCAATTTTAGTTGTTTCATTTTATCACCATCATAATTACTACATTAAGTGAATCCCAGTTGCATCCCAATTAATAAAGTAGAGGTGAACATTAATCAATAATAAACATCATCTTCTAATCAAAAAGGATCCAGGCCGCTCTTGACCCTGAGCAAGGCTATCATGATAGATTATACACTCTGCAGAGGTTTCGCCCTTTTCCCACCAGTCGCGTAAAAGTTCAAAGGAACTTTGCACCCAACCACGCACATCAACACTTCCGAGGTGTGACTGCATAGGGACGCTACGAGGCTTTTCACAAGACACCCTAACAAAACAGTAGCCGTTATGGTACAACCTAGGCAGCATGACCCAAGGCACCGAGAATGACTGACGCTCATGTCGCAACACGAGGGGGTCAATGGCGTCCAAGCGTGGTAATAAACCTCAACAACAAAAATAAATAGTGCAACGTGTGGAACCCCCGCCATACGGAAGCTCCCAACACGGGACTGTGCCTCACGGGGACATAGCCAACGGATACTCCGTCCTCGGTGGATCAAACCATACTCTCACCCATGCTTCCCATAACGCCGTCGGCCCGTCGGTAACTACTGTCAAGCTAGAGACGTACATGTTACTTGTCCAAGACCAGAGCCATTATAGTTCCGGCGGTGGCGACAGGTTCCTGGGTTGCCGCTTTAAGAACCAGTCCTTACGGAGAGACACTAGGGCCAAGCATAAAGCGTATGCCCTAGCTCCCTGATCCATGTTGCTAAAAAGCAAGTTTTACCATTAACATTGAAGTGAACCATTAAGTCAAGATTAACAGTTAAACATTGGTGACAGTAGCTGCGCTTAGCAAAGTTCTACCCAAATGCAATAACCCAAGGTAATCAAGGAATAGGATAAACAAAACTAGGAATAACCTTAATAGGAACAATTTAGACACATGCATATGCAGTAATTAATGTAAAGGTGTGTTTAGGTAGCAAGGATTGTCCGTGCTGTACTTGCCTTCGTCCAACTGCTGCTGTTGTTCCTGCTGCTGCTGTTGGTCCTGCTCCTCGTAACCCTCGAACTCAAACGCGTACGGCTCACCGACTGGACTCATACACCAACACACAAGCATCCATACAAGCCAGTACATGCAAACAATATTAATCTATTAGAACAGTACACCAAATAATAGAAACAAATCAAAAGAAGGCTTTGAAACTAATCTACGCTTCGCTACGAACACGTGAGCGCGAAAATCACTCAAATCGGAGCTAAAACGAAGAAGTTATGGCTTTTCTAAGGTTCAGGGACTTGCTGGCAAAGTTTTAAAAGTTCCAGGGGCTTATTTGCAAAAATTCAGGGGCTAAAACATAATTTTATATAAAAACAGGAGGGTTTATTTGCAATTTAACCAAAACAGGACCTCGGGTACTATTTTAAAATTAGGCAGGGGGTTTTCTGTAAAAATCAGGACTTAATTGTAATTATTTTTGAATAGATTTGGACTGCGGGTTAATTTTGAAAAAGGATAGGGGTTCTTTTGCAAAACGTCCATGGCTGACTGGGTTGACCGGTACGGTCAACTTTGACCCCAAGGCTTGACTTGATCTGGCCGTCGAATTCAGATTGGACGATGGGGATTAGATCGGGAAGAGGGGGTCGCCGGCGGTGAGTCAATGCGGCGCCGCCGCCTGCGCGCGCGGCGGAAGGTCGCCGGCGAAAACACGTTCTCACGCCACAGGGCACGGCTCGGGACGGGGTCTGGCGCTACAGGACCGGGGCGATACGGCGAACTCGTCAGGGTGGGTCTCGTCGACGACGGTGCGGCGGAGATGGCTCACGACGAGCTACAGCGGCGGCGGCGGTTGGGTGATGACGACGACGGAGCTACGGCTCACGAAACAGAGCTAGACTGGGCTCGGGAGCGAGCTTACCTGCTGGGGAAGCTCCTGGAGCAGTCAATTCGACCCAAGCGGCGGCGGGTCGGCGGGTCCGCGGCGGCGCAGATCTCGGGCGGCGGCGGTTCGGGCGACGGCCGTGCGGGGAACGAGGGCGAGGGCGGCTAGGGTTGGAGGGAAACGCGAGACGGGGCGGCGGGTATTTGAAGGCGGCCGAGGGGAGAGTGCGGCATCCTTGAAGTCCAAGCCGTGGCGGAGTCGAACTCCGGCGTCGTGTCCGGGAGGGAGTCGGGCAGGAGGTGGAAGACGAGACTGACCCGTGGGTCCGCGCGGTCAGCGGCAGAGGGGGCGGCGCGGGGCAGGCCGGCCGGTTGGGCCACGTCGGGGGAGCGGGGGATGTTACGCGGGCTGCTGCTGGGCCGGACTGGCCACTGGCGGGCGAGGCGGGCTGGCGCGGGAGCGGGGGCGCGAGCAGGCCGCAGCTGGGCTGGACTGGGCCGCACGGGGAAGGGAAAAGGAAGGGGCTGGGCCGG
Organism: Echinochloa phyllopogon; assembly: GCA_033239725.1. Classification (NCBI taxonomy): domain Eukaryota; kingdom Viridiplantae; phylum Streptophyta; class Magnoliopsida; order Poales; family Poaceae; genus Echinochloa; species Echinochloa phyllopogon. The sequence continues at coordinate 39,685,995 of BTCW01000005.1, read as the reverse complement.
CTGAAGAGAAAAGAAAAGGGGGCAGTTTCAGCCGAGAAAAAGAGTTCAGGGGAAAAAGTGGACTCGGACCGCTGCAACTTTTCTAGAGCTCCAAACACAGCGATTCAAATTCGAATTTAAACAGAATTTAAATTCCAATTGAACCACACACAAACAAAACTCAATGCAGCCAGCATGAATGCAACAAAAATGTTTCTAACCTTATATTTAATTTTATTTACCATAAATAATTTATTTTTCCTTAGATAAATATGAGCATAAAATTAAATAAAAATAATTTAATTACTAAATTTTAAAAATAGGCATTTTTAGGGTGTTACAAAGGGGGGATATCTTTTAGAAACACGGCGGAGAAGTTACCATTTTCAGAGATATAGACATTAGTGGTGTCATGGTTTTCCTAAAGCAACAGATCATAAAATACGCTATGTGGTATACATGTGACTGTACATGCACAAAAATGACAAGTTTGTGTATGAATTTGCACGTTTTACAACTAGTTAGACCAAAATGATACAACCATACAAGTTCTTGTATGGTGGGTGCAATTTACTCCTTTATTATATATAAAGCTGCTTTCGTCATTTGGAGGATTTTCTTGAAATGACGGAATTCCCCTTTCTTGGTTTTCTCTCCACTCATGTGTGGGACTCCATACCAAATATCAGCATGCGTAAGCAGCGCCCAACATCGATCCCACCAAATCTACCTCACAGACTGCGACAGCTGACAGACGAAGCCTCCAAATTAAAGAGGGGACAACGTCCACAGACGCCAACAACGCAAGCTTTTTCAACCGGAGAAACCCACATGGGGGTTACGATCAGGGCCCCGGTTTATGCCCAAGTTTTGTATAGTATGACGGGTATTAACTGCCCCGTTGAGATTCGGTCAGGGAATGAACATGATGTAATCTCCTAGAATAGTTAGTGGAAGATAAAGAGCACGCGAGAAATTTTTTTTACCCAGGTTCGGGCCTTCCGAAGGATAATAGCCTTATGTCCTGCGTGTTTATGTATTCTTGATAGTGTACATAAGCACATAACGGAGAGTACAAAAACCTCAGTCCTAGGTGCTATGTTGGTTTCCTTGGGGAGAGGAAGCCATCTCTTCATTTTCAGGAACCTATTCACTTTGTCCATCCTACACCCCAAACAAAATATTAGCTCAATTTACTACCTCATCCTATTAGTAGGGGTTTAAATTAACCCCTAACCAGAATTTGTATCTGGTTTTGCTTATGTGGCATGAATTTGATCGATCAAATCTCATTTGGACGCTACGTGTTGCCATGTGACATACTCCGTAGAAAACACTGCGTCACAGTAGAGCTGAGCCGAGCCGAAGCGGGAGCCCATCGCTCAGCTCACTCTCACATCCCTCGCGCGCCGTATACTACCGTCTGCACCGAGTGCTGCTGCCGTTTGTCAGTATTTTTGGAGGCCCATTTAGTTTACTTGCCGAGCACAATGAGGGGCATCGTACTAATTGGGTTCTGCGCTACTCATGGCCTTATTTTTTTCTTCGTTTCAACATTTTGCCTTCTCATATGCAAATGAAACAGCTCACTGACAACACGGCATGGAATATATATATTAGAAATTGAGAACAAAACAAATAAAGACGCCTCACTGTGCAACACAAATGCGTCACGTTTCAGAGAACATGCACTGATGCCTCACTGTATCAAAAGAACCATCAGTGCAACACTTCCGATAACAGATAAACAGTCACATAACAAGGAGTCCACGTCAGACCAGATTATATGGCGTCTAATTGGATAATCCATGCCACGTAAGAAAAATCAGATGCAAATTCTGGTTAGGGGTTAATTTAAACCACTACTGATAGAATGAGGTAGTAAATTGAGCCAATATTTTAGTTAGGGTGTAGGATGGACAAAATGAATAGGTTAGGGGAGTAAAGTGGACTTTTTCCTTCTTCTTATAAGAGAAGTAAGACAATGGCTTATAACCAAGCTAACTAATATTTTTTGCTATCGCGGAGGAGAGAAAGAATGAGAGATGAGAGAGCTTGGCTCTCATGCAAAAGGGAGCTAATTAATATTTCCCACATCACTAGCAGCGCCAGGCTCCTCAAGGCCTTCGAGGTGGCCCCTTCTGTGGTAGTCAACAGGGTCCACCAGTGGCTCACGTTATTTGCCGGTCGCCAGTTGTCCGGCAGTAGTCCTGGCTGTCCGAACCAATCCGCTATGAGCTGCCAAATTCTTCTGGTAAATCTGCAATCCTAGACAAGGTGAGTAGCTGTTTCCAAAACCCGCCGGCATAGTACGCATCTGTCGGTGTGCATCCAGCCCCTCTTATCCAGCTGGTCTGATGTCCATACTCGGTTTTGCAGGATTAGCCAGGCGAAGGTTTTGCATTTAGGAGCCCCCCATGTCCATAACGTACTGTTGGGATGTGGTGTTGCATCCTATGAATTGCGCTTTGTAAGCCGTTGCCGCTGTGTATGTGTCGGCCTGGGTGAATTTCCACTTGATTTCATCATTCATGCCTGGTTGTAGCCTCGAATTCCAGATGGCTATTACGAGCGTCACAAACTCGTTAAGACGATTGGTGTTGATGCCCGTCATAAGGTTGAAATCTATGAACCATGTGTTGTTCGTTAGCGCCTCCTTGACCGTCGTGCATTTGTTAGTTGCCAAAAGGAAAAGACTTGGGGCCATATCCTTTGGCCGGCGACCCTGTATCCAGCCCAAGTGCCAAAAGCTAGTGCTGCCGCCGTCTCCCAAAATTATTGTTGTGCAGGCCGCAAACAGGAGGCGATCTGTTTCATTTCATGGAAGCTCGGTTCCAACCCACGCTCTATCCGGTGATGTTTGCTCATGCCAGAGCCATCGTAGCCTTAGCGACCTCGCAAATTTGTCAAGATTTAAAATGCCCAATCCTCCATTATCCTTTGAAAGGCAACTTCGTATCCAGTTGACCTTGCACTTCCCTCCTATCAGTGCATTGTTGCCCGCCCAGAGGAAGCGTTTCCAAATTTTGTCAAGCTCTTCCAGAATCCCCCTGGGGCTTTGAGTGCTGAAAGTAGGTAGATGGCTTGCGAGGTCAAAACTGTTTTGGTGAGGCACGTTCGGCCTGGCATGTTGAGGTTCTTTCCTTGCCATATGATGAAAGTTTCGCAGCTGCTTTGTCGATAAGGGGCTGGAAGGCAGTTTTCCGGAGGCATCTCACGGATAGGGGAAGGCCGAGGTAGCGCATTGGGAAACCAGTACGCGCGAATGGAAGGTTCATCAGGAGGTTGTCGATGCCAATGTATTGGCAGCTGATGGGTGTGACGCTTGTTTTTTTGGAAGTTTGTTATCAATCCGGTGACACCGAAACGGTGAAGCAGTTGCTTAAGATTTTGTACGTCCTTTGCGGTGGGCTTGATGAAGATTGCCGCGTCATCTACGTAAAGCGACATCCTGAATCGGGCCACTCGACCCCCCAAGTTTATTCAATAGCCCTCGGTTAGTGCCGATGGATTGCAGTTGTTGTAGAGGGTCAATTGCTAGGACAAACACAAGGGGGGACAGTGGGTCTCCCTGACGTAGGCCCCGACCGTGCACAATGGGGTCTAGGGGAATTCCGTTAAGCAGGACTCTGGAGGAGGAGGTCACTAGAGAGGAGGCTATCTAGTTGCACCATCTTTGCGAGAAGCCACTGTGTCGGAGCAGCGTAAGTAGGTAATCCCATCTCACGGAGTCAAAAACTTTGGAGATGTCAAGCTTCGTTAGAAGGGCTGCAGTTTTATTTGTGTGGAAAAGGAAATTCTCATGGATGCTCCTCCCCCTGATGAAAGCACTCTGGCATGGTGAGATTAGGCTGTTCATGTGAGGGGGCGGTCGCAGCGCTAGATGATTGCTGATGATCTTGGCAATGGCGTGGATCAGACTAATAGGTTGGTAGTCCTAAATGCATTCAGCTCCTTTTTTGGGATAAGTACAATATGTGCAGAATCAGAAGATTGAGGTCATTACATCTCAAGTTGTGGAAGGAGTTGATGGCCGCTATGATGTCTAGCTTAATGATTGGCCAGCACGTCTTGAATAAATATCCCGTGTAGCCATCAAGGGTCCTGCTACTGTGCCGCCCGGAGGTTCTGAGCTGCACCCCGGAGTCCTCCGACAGTGCCATCCTGGGGTGTTCCGAGCTCCGGGAGTCAGGCGGGCCTATTGCAAGGGCCACCCCCTTCGGATGTCATGGCAGTCGAGAGTCCACACGAACCGTTTACACAAGAGGCCCCGTTCTCTTGACGCCGACGGCCGCCTCTCGCAAGCTGCCGCAACCACATCCCCTTGACCCATTAAACCTATTGAAAATGAATTTGAAGTATTTTGACGTCTTCACCTCATACTTGCTTCATAAATATCGTTCCCTCTTGCTCTTTTTTCTAGATAAAGCGAAGTTTTCATTAAGTGAATGAAAGTATCCCGGCCGCTGCAATCCCATGCATAAGGCCTAAAAATTATTATAAGCTCTTACTATATCAGAGACTCCGTCTCCTCATAGCACACATGACACAAGCATAAAAGCGGCATAACCAAATGAAGACTAAGCAAACAACCGCATTAAAAGCTTAATCTATTGCTAAACCTCCACCCATGCCTGTTGAAGACTTCCATGGATAAGACCTCCAAATGGCGACATGCCGTTATTATGGAGCTTCTTTCTTCCTCCTTCTCGAAGACATACCATGACCGTATCTAATGAGTACCCTGAAAAGGACCTGCAATGGAGAATACAAACTTTCAGTGAGAGCATGTTATGGTTGTCGGCAGCATAACCACTGTATGTTACAGCAATGGCTCATATCGCATATCGGACTAGGTCTTGGCGCACTGAAGAGTCAGATTGGAGTGCAGTAGTAGCTCAATTAGTTAAAGAAATCTGCAATTGGATACAGTTGACTCAAATCAAATGTACTAAAGACCAGGCCCTACAAGTAAGCGAAGTGGCATTGTCAATTGGATAGGATGGAAGCACATCATTTTCTTTTTCTTTTCTTTTTTTTGGGTGAAGGGCGCATCATTTTCGAATGCGACGCAAGCAACTTGCTTCGCGAAGCGAAAAAGCTTCAGCTGCTTGTTTTGCCCCGGAAGGGTAGTGGAAAGAATGGTTCCTACAGAAAAAACAGCTCCAATTAGAGTATTTTAGGAGTCCTGACTTGTGACGAAGTCCTTCTATGTGTATGGACAATGGACATAAGAGTATACTGTATTAACGTTATGCGTTCAAGTTCATGGACTTAGTATCATACAATAAATAAACGTACAATAATGCCCTGTGGACTATAAAAGAGAGAAATAGATGACTAAGGTATATGACTAACTATACCCCTACCTTTCGACTTGTGTTAACATTCACTCCAACTTGTAATGTGGCTTTAAAAAATGTTTAAACTATCTTTCATAAAGTCTTGATTTTCCAAAAGTTACTGTAAGGTTTCAACAATTATTGCACAAAAATTGTTCCCGCTTTTCATAAAGAATGTTGAGGGGGGCAGTGAACACTTTTTTTCTTTTTTTGCGAGGGGGCAGCGAACACACTTATCGTATAGAGTCTCTATACAGTACGTATAATTTTACTAAAATATACAAACAAGAAACTTTTTCCCGGCATTCTAAAAGGAGATAACTCTACATGTTCCTGTCCATACTAAGAATAGATGGAAAATGGAGAGACTCTAGAATTTTTGTTGTGGTTTTTTCGCGCTATATTTGGAAAAGAAAAGGTCGTTTGCGTATTATCTTGGGTGATTTTCGCCAAAAAAAACTTGGGTGATACTAAACAGCAGAGAAAGCCCTCTTGGGTGCTTTCTTTTGACCTCAGCGGATTGTTCCTTTGACCCCTTCAGCTCACACGATTATTGGAAAGCCCAATCGCTTTTGCAGCATGTGTACTGATTTAGACTACCTGGTCATATGGAAGCCTAAGAGAGCAGAAGTAGTTACACATTAAGTTTATAGACGAACCCGCAGCAGTACCCTCTCTGTACAGCAGAGTTGACGTTCTTCTCAGACCAGAGGCCATCAGTTGGCTTGTTTAGATCCCAAATTCACCTCCCAAATTTACTATGCAAAAAGAAGATTCCCCATCACATCAAAATGTCATAACATGTATGGAGTACTAAATGTTGATGAAATCAAAAACTAATTACACAGTTTTGTTGTACTCTGCGAGACGAATATTTTGAGCCTAAGTAATAAATTTTTGGACAATTTTTCGCACATGCAAACGAAACGCTACAGTGGCCGGCCTGACGCGCGTCAGACCGGCCAAGCCCGAATCGGCCGGAATCGGGGGTGCCAATTCGGCATCCGAACACGGCCTAAGAGCTCTGCAATTCCCGTCGTTGCAGCGTGTATCTTTCATAGAGCTCTGCAATTCCCGTCGTTGCAGAGTGCATCTTTCATTTTCCTTGCGAGTGTCCAGCCATGTCAGGTCCGGATGACTCTACCGTAGCTCCTCCTCGAGGCTGTTTCTGCGCCTGTGCCTCTGTGTTGTGCAAGATACTGAAGGTTCTTTTGCATGTAGTAATTCTGCTTACCGTATTCGTTCTAATCATTCCTGATATTGTTGATAGCTTCGGTGCAAAGATAGCTCTTCAAGCAGTCTCCTACTCTATCCTCGCTTGCCTATACATTTTCACCTCGTCCGATCGGTCAGAGAGGATTATCTGCGGTGTATTTCTTGGCATCCTTGCCGTAGTGATCGTCGCGGCAGCTCCCAGTGTGAAGGGCGACACGGCTCCCGTAACTGTCATGTTCGCCTGCAACCTCGTGGCTCTGTTGGTATACTGCGTCTGGAAGATTTGTAGACTGGTGCTGGCCTGTCTCCGGCGCCTTCGTGCTCGTCGCAAAGCTCCAGTTGCTGATCCAGAGGCGCCACTGCAGAAACCAGCAGCAGACTGCGCTGCTCCCGTGCAGCCGATCGTCACGTTCCACATCGAGGACCTGCCGCGGAGGTTCTCCTACGACGAGATCCGCGCCGTCACTGGAGACTTCGCGACCGTCGTGGGGCGCGGCGGCGGCGGCGAGGTCTTCCGAGGCCTCCTCGACGACGGCACGGCGGTCCCCATCAAGCGGATCATCACCAGCTACAAGCCCGTCGGTGAGGAAGAGTTCCTGAGAGAGATCTCCATCGTGGCGAACGTGCACCAGCGCAGCCTGGTGCGCCTCCTGGGATACTGCCTGCCGGAAGGGGCGCCGGGGGGCGCCGCCGGCCACTATCTCGTGTACCCGTTCTTCGAGAACGGGTCGCCGGACTGGTGGCTGTTCAAGGGCGAGGAGCGGCGGCGCCTCCTGCCGTGGCCGGCGCGGCGGCGCATCGCCGTCGACGTGGCCAGGGCGCTCGCGTACCTCCACCACGAATGCCGCCGCCAGATCCTCCACCTCGACATCAAGCCGGCCAACATCCTCCTCGACGGCGGCTTCCGGGCGCACGTGTCGGACTTCGGCATCTCCATGTCCATCGCGCAGGACATGACCAGCGTCGACACCTGCGGGAGGGGCACGCCCGGGTACATGGCGCCGGAGATATGGCTCAGCTCGCTGTCGACCAAGTCCGACGTGTACAGCTACGGCATGACGCTGCTCGAGCTCGTCGGCGGGCGCAGGGGCTACGAGGCCGCCGGGGACTCGTCGTCGGAGACGCCGGACTTGTTGGCGCGCGTCGTGCGGGAGAAGGTGGCGCGAGGCGAGCTCATGGACGTGGTGGACGCGGCCATGGCGCCCGTGGACGAGCGGGAGGTGGAGGCGGTGGTGAAGGTGGCGCTCTGCTGCGTCCAGCACCAGCGGGAGCTGAGGCCCAGCATGGTGACGGTCGTGGACATGCTCGAAGGGCGTGTCGCCGCCGATCTGCCGCCGGAGAGCCGTCCGTTGGCGTCGCCCGTCGTGGATTTCACGGAGCCTCTTTCCTCGCCAGTCGCGCAAAAGGGTGGCACTGAGACTAGCTGGGATCAGTAATGGGACAGGTTCTTTTAGCTCAAATTGTGCTTGACGACAGTACGGGATTCCAATTTTTTTCTTTTCTGTGAAACCGGTATCGAGAAAATGGAATTTACCCCTTGGGCCTTTTTGGGCCGAACTTGTATACGGCAAAAATACACACAATGTGGGTGCCAATTTCAGATGTTGGTCAGTTTCTGTTATAGGCATATAGCACCACCTACCAAGACTGATAATTCAATCGCACGTCTTTTTTGTCTCAGATAGTCCGATCGATGTATACTATAATTGCACATTATCTGTATGCAAGAATTACTTTGCGCTCTACTTCACCACCAATACAATGGGCAAAATACAAATATCTCATGAACTAGAAAAAATAGACATAAAAACAAAACAAGATCTACTTCAGAAACAACATATAATTAAGCAAACTTTTGCTTTTTCTTCGCATTCCTCCCCATGATCCCCCAATGTATTTTAGGATCAAAACACTCAAGTTTGAACATACAAACAGTTAGCAAGGCACCTCTACCAATACAAAAGGTAACTTTTTACCACAGAAGGGTTTTCCAACGAAATTCAAACCCATAGACCATCTGTCATAACTATGAGAAGGTGCCTTTAAGTCCAGTCCAAGACACCAGCATTTGGGATTAAGGCGTGACCAATGCCAGGAACACAGCAAGATATCCATGTAAAACCAGGCATCACTTTTCCCTTTTGAGTCTTGGTTTATCAGTTTGGCAGCGCTCGTTGATCCTACAATCGAAGAGGGTCAACGTTATGTTTCAAGATAAAGACTAAAACAAAAGCTTTTGATGGCCAACACGTGCCCTATATACTTCAATGAATCCGTACATTAGAACATCTTCACCATCTAAAGATCATAAACTTAAAACCAGGCATCACCTTTTCCTTTTGGGGATTGGCCCATCAGTTTGGTGGCCCTCATGGATCCTGTAATCGATGAGGGTAAACATTATGTTACAAGATAAAAGATTAAAACAAAAGAATCAGGAGGTATTTGTATTCATTATATTCCAGGCATCAACTTCAATGAATCCCTGCATTAGAACAGGGCAATGAATCCCTGTATTCATTATATTCCAGGCCTTTAAAGAGTAAACATAGAAGACCATAAACTTGTGCTTCGAATTCACTGCCCGCTTTTAGTTAACTCAAGCAAATCCATTTCAAACATTAACGGCCAAGTTAACTAGATTAATCAGCCAGGTCTCTCAAGTCAGTAAGCAGATAGCATGACCCAACAAGTTTGAGCAACTAGAAGAGAAGATATAAATTTTGATACTCTTTAGAAGGGTTATGCCTCATATACTCCAATGCATTATATGCCCTAAATTTGGCTGCGCGTATGACGTCCATATTTGCATCTCCTCCATCTACTCAAGTCAGGAATCATATATCACAATGTCCAAGTTCTAAGCAGAAAATAAGAGTTTGAGGCTTCAAGCCTAGTATTTTGATGACAAATCACTAATACATTAAGCACATCCCTATGAATGTACCTGTAGCACATTCCTTCTCTCCTGAAACTCAAATGGTATAAGACTTGCAATGAGTGCAGTACAGATTTCATCCACAGACATCTTTGTTGGAACAATTATTCCCAAAAGAACCAAGAGATATCACATTATTTGCTTAACACTCCTGAACCATTGTTGCAATAACTAGTTAATTATTCATTGTATCAAGCGTCAGCTTGATTGCATGAAAACTATCTATTGGCTGCTATGATCTCTCTACCACATGTGCATGGTTAAAAGCTCAGGAAAAGATAAAATATGCTATGGAATTGATATAACGAATTTAAAGTTGATTTAATTCACAAAACCAAACTGAAAGCATGCCAGTTAAATATTCTTAATACTTACTAACTAGTTCGTAAAATATAAACAATGAGAAAGACCAAACAGCATTTCTTGAGAACGTCTACAAAAACTGAATCCAAAACATGAAACTGAATTGGTGCCTCAATCATGTAAAAAGTACATACACAACAGGTAGTACAAATAATACCCTTGGATAACAAGTGTAACTAACTAGGAGTCTAGGAGAAATGATGAAGCATCAGATGATATGCAACTATGCAAGATGCAAACTGCTACACCAATACAGCTTTGGGATAAAGGGCTCCAAAAACATAGGATAGCATTAGCATACACTGTGATAGAACATTTCGCAAAGAAAACTAGATCCCCTCCATGTATCTTCAATTCAGCAGACTACGCAAATATATGGGCAAATCTAATAGAAATACACCAAAACTAGGGTGGAAAATGAACAGACAGGTTTGACAACCAATTAAAGCTTGCAATTACAAATAGAGCTTAGAGCATAGAAGACCATATTCTTCTACAGTTTATTAATAATTTTGGTTTTGTCATGGCACTTAATTGTGTAGGGATTTTACTCTAGTTGTACTATTGCATGGCATTTACGCTAGTTTATGCAACAAACAATGGCCAACTAGTTTCAAGCCGGCATTGCTCACAGTAGCATCAAATCAGCCAGTCAACATGATCTGTTATGCTTCTAAAGCACAATGCAATCTAGCCTGAGCAAACTCAATTTTCACAACATGTAGCAGGATGTTCAAGCATGACCACAGGATAGTGAACCAAACGAATATATCATAGCATCCAGTGCTTTGGGTGGCATTAAGAACACTCAGATCAATATATTATACAATGTATCTCTAAATAATTGTTGACTCCTGCCCAATCACTTCTGTCATCTATGGTTTTTTTGGAGCAAGTTGTATCCAACATAACACACTATAAAAACCCCATACAACAATTATTTTTTTCTGTTCTATAGCTCAGACAACACATAAGCATGGTTGAAGGGCCATAATAGAACAGACAATCCATTTTTCCTAAGCAGTACAATGGACAATATGCTACAATCCCAACTCACTGCAGCCAGGGTCATCTGGATCCACACATACTAATATTTTCCAGCTCATGTCCACGTAATTAGATGCACAGCAGCTAATCATGGACCATCAACCAGAATTTAAATCCTAGACAGCATTATATGTAGATCAACACAGTACAGTTCTAAAATTCCCAAAACACTTTAACTGTCTATTGTAAATCCAGAGTCCTTTGCATTGGTGGAGAACATGTAGCTAGCTACATCATCAAAATCTGATCAATCAATCATGCAACATTGTACCCTGGAAGTATATCAGACACATCCATCTTCACTGATCCGCATTGAGAAAAGATTGCATTTTGGGGGGAATTTGCTAAGATTGACTAACTATGAACGCAATTCATAGTCTCCATGTGCCCATTGATATGCTAAAGCATGTAATCAAAGAGTGAATTAGAGCGGCATAGCCACGAGCATTACCTGCAGGGGGCGCCCACGTCAGCGTCGGCGGCGCGATAGTTAGCGACCAGCCGACCGAGCTCATCCAGCGTTGCGGAATCAGCCCTGCCCAGATCGACCTCCACTTTCCCCTTCTTCTCCAGCAGGCACACACCCCGCTCCTTCAGGACCCTGGCCGCGGCCCGCTGCCCGGGCACCGGAATCCCCGTCAGCTCGTCGTTGATCCTCACCCTGCGCTCGGCGTCCGTCGGCGGCGCGGGCGGCATCTCTGCTTCGATGGAGGCCCAGCGCTCCTCGAAGATCCCGGAGAGCTCAACGGCGCTCTCGTACACGGGGTCGCCCGGGTTGTTGTAGGACATGGCGTTGCTGAACGTCAGGCGGACGTCGGTGGCGAACGCGGACGGGTGGGCGTAGCGGCGGCGCTCGAGGCGGTGGAGCACGGTGCCGAGGTCCATGGGGTCGGCGATGACGGTGTAGTAGTCGCGGAGGCCGAGGGCGCGCGCGTCCACGGGGGCCTCGAACACCCATCCGTCGTCGTCCCCCAGCAGATCGTCCAGGAGCGTGCGGCAGCGCCCGAACGTGCGGACGAGGTCGCCGGTACGGCGCGCACCTCCCGCTCCCCCCGCGCCGCCCCCGGAAGACGGAGCGTCCGCATCGGCCGCGGTCCCCCGCCGCGGGTGCCTGGACTCTGGATTGTTGGAAAAGCCAGGCGGCGGGCCCATTGGGCGGCACGGCATCGGTGGGTTTCGGGGAGGGAGAATTCCTCGGCCGACTCCCGGCTCTAACCCTACCGGAGCACCTCCCGCGCCGCCCGCGGAAGATGGAGCGTCCGCCCTTCGCCGCCGCGGGTGCTTGGACTCCGACTCCTTGAAAAAACCTGGCGGCGGGCGGTTTGGGCGCGGCATTGGTGGGTTTTTTGAGGTTTCAAGTTTGGGCGAGAGAGAATTGCGCGGTCGACCTGCCGACTCTAAACCTACCGGAGCACCTCCCCTGTGAAAGCGGGGGAGGCAATGGGAATTGGGAAAGGAGATAGTAGGACTGTGGGAGGTAGGCAGGTGCCACACCTCAAGCAGTCAAGCTATACACCATTATACATTAAAGGCCTCCTACATTATGGTGAAATTTTCGAAATGGTTCAATCCGCCAAAGGTTGAAGCCAGCTTTATATATAAAGCAGAAAAAAATATTGAGATTATCAGGTTACAATGAAGCACAAATCTACGAGCGGATCCAACACCAACCCGTCTGCAACGAGACCCTAGGTCACGAGCCAGAGAGAGCGAGAGGCTACTCTAGACTAAAAAGCTAACATGATGGACCAAACCACCAGCGGAGCCTATTGCTCCAACACACAGACCATAGGAAGACCTCCAAACAACGCCTTTAGGAAGGCAAAGGCGCACGGCGCCAACGTCAGGTTTTCACCTCGGAGAGCTTCCACCGATCACCATCGAGCACGAACCCCTCAAGAGGGGAGTGTAACCACCGATGCCCGATCCTAAGAAGGGTCAGAGCTTACGCTCGAAGTTCATGCCCGACGAACCGAGAGCACCTGTTTCCAACCCCACTCACGTCCATCCACAGCCATCGCTTCGCAGCCACCGAAGTTTTCCACTAGACACCATATGCAACCAACAGCACCACTCAATACATCGGGGAGATTTGGTTCTCTCAATGATACGCCAAATCTCATGTCACCCCCTCGATGGGGCGGCACCGACCTGAACTAGTTGAGATTGAAATCATGAATCTAGTGAGAGAGGCCTTGGTACCACAAAGGCGACAGCTTCGTCGGCGACATACAGATCGGAGCCGACGCCACGACGAGTTGAAGCAGCAGACAGCACCGGCCCTCCGACTTCTCCCCCCAGCCCCAAGGGCGAAGAATACGCCGAGGGCATGGCAAGGCCCAGGGAGTGGCCCTCGCCGCACCAGAACCGCCACCTCCGGACGCCGGCCGGGCGCCTCCCCGACCGCGCCAGCGTCGGCTGGTCGCAAGCCCACGCGCCCCTTCGGCCGCCGCCGGCTCGAGCCCAAACGCTAGGCCGCCGAACGCCGCCGGATCGGGCCCGCCATGGCCCAAGCCGAGGAGGCACCCTCGCCCCCGCGCTTGCAAGGCGCGCAGAGACGAGAGGAGGGGGAGAAGATGCCTCGCCGCCGTTGTCCTTGCAAGGCGCGCGGACTTTCGGCGTCCCGCTCGAGCGGCGGCGCGACGGTGGGGAACATGCGGCGGCGGAGGGGGCGGTACGCCGGTGGCCGCCTGAGCCGCTCACGCGGGAGCGACGCGGGGTGGGAGGGGATGCACTTCCAAATGGTTCAATCCTCCGTGTGAAAACGTTGTCGGAAAGAAGAATTGGCGATAATGAAACTAGGGGATTTGGGTTTAGGAAGATGATCGAATCAGAGCAAAAAAGGTGGATATGGTAACATCGGCTCCCAACGGCAAGAGGTGTGGACAATGATAATAATGATGATAAGCCCATTCTCTTATTTACTGAGACCGAAAACTAAGTAATCGAGTCAAATAAGTTTTAAGGGGACAAAATTCTCTCGTATGTCACGGAACTCTATCTTCTTCGTTCTCGGCCATCAGCGAATTTAATGCTATAAAAGTGGTAGAAAAAAAAGAAAAGAGAAACATGAAGAAAGAAGAAGATTATGTTCGTCTTTGCCTACAAGGATACTGGTCATTGTTCTCTGGATATTTGTTCTTGGCCTCCTTGGCGTATGTCCGTGTGGCTTTACATACGAATCTTTAGACAGGTTTGAGACCGAGATTTTGGAGCTGCATGACGCATGAGTATAATAAAGACGTAGAGTTGTGATATGATGATTGGAAGTGCGGTATGTGATATGATGATGTACTCGGCTATGATATAGTATAATTTTTTATTTGATAAAAAACAAAGGCACGTTGGATCGGAGGGCTTTTAACAGAATTCAATTTGTATGTTTTTTATGGCATCACTTAGTGTTTGGATGTAAAATGGAGGAACCAAAATGTCTCATATGGTCTTTCAAAACAAAATTTCAAATACAAACTCTTGCGAAAACTCTGTAAGTGTGAAGGCAGAGAGCCTAATCAATTTTTTTTATCGGAAACATCAATTTTCATTAACCAAAAATACCAGAGATATCTCTGGTTACCAGATCATGAACGCCAGGGGGGGCTCCAAACCATATTTGGTCAGCTCCATTCAAGCACTTACAACCAGGCGCTGCCACAGCATGCGCAACACTATTACAGTATCTAGGACAATGCTATACCCGGAAATCAGCAAAGGACGAAAAAGCTAGCATCTTAAGTTCAAAAAGCACTCCTCCCGTCAAAGCCAACTCGTAATCGCGCCCTTCCAACGCTTGCTTGACCATCAGAGAATCAGTTTCTAGAAGGCGTGTGTGAGTATTTTTTTTCTTTCTTTTTTCTAGAAGGGCTGAGCAGTACACGTGAGTAGACAACAGCTGCAAGATTGTTCTAACTTCTAAAGCCTTTAATTAGTGGGGCCACTTTGTCAGTTTCTATGAGTGGTAATTTAATGCCCGGGCTTAGTCTAAATGAAGGAGATATCTTTTGTAATTCTACATTTCTACCCAACACCTTTGCTGTTTTTCCGTTGCTTAAGACATGAGCTACCATACCCCGTACAATCTGCATTCAGGCTTTATCGAAAAAAAAAACTGCACTCAGGGAATCGATAAATGGTTATGTAACGTCCGCGTTTTGATCTCTGGGAAAATCACCATAATAACACACCCGGTAAAAATCTTTCAAAATGTCTTACCGTCGAGCTCCCGTTTCCGCCAACCCTCTCCGCCTGTCGTTTCCCCCCCTCACTTCCTGTCCGCTTCGCATCACCCTCTTTCCATCTCATCCCGCGTTGTCCGCTCTCGGGTCGACCGCCGGGTCCGTCTCTCGCTGGCCGACCAGCTCCGACGCCCGTCGTCCTTCCGCCGCGAATCCCGCCGGCTTTCCCCTCCCTTTTCCCCTCCCCTTTTTCCCTTTTCCCCTTTTCCCTTTTTCCTCTTTTTCCTTTCTTCCTTTCCTTCCTTTTCTTCTTTCTTTTCCTTCCCTTCTCCCTTCCTCTGTTTCCCCTGTCGGAGCGCCCTGCTCCACGCCGCTCGACGCCGACCGCCCGACCCCATTTCCGCTCACTGCTCCCATCCCGACCACCGTGCTCCGCTCGCCGCCGGCCGAACCCCCACCCGCTGCCCAGCTCGTCGTCGCCATTCCGCTCCCCGCCGTGCCGACCGCACGCGTGCACACCACCACCAGCGCTGCCGCCCGCCACCACCCGCGCCGCGCGTCGCGCACGCCAACGCCGCCGCGCCAACACACCGCACCGCCACCGTCCCACGTGCTCGTGCGCGTCCGTGCTCCCGACCGCCGTGCACCGCTGCCGTGCCGCCCACCCGAGCGCTCGCACACGCCAGCGCCCCGGCCCCAAGCCCATCGCCGCCCGGTCACCCGCCGACCGCCGGCCAGTACCGCTCCGCCCTCCCGTCTCTCCCTGACGCCGCACGCAACCACCCCGACCCCGTACTCGTCGTCCTTGTGCTCACCGCGGTGCCGACACACTGTCGTGCCACCCTCCACCGTCCCCGTCGACTCGCGCACGCGCCGACCGCCGCAGCACGCTCGCCACGCGCGTGCACGCCACCGCAGGCCCCGCCGCTGTCCCGTCGCCGCGCGCACGCCACATCCCGACGAGCACAGGGCCGCCCGTACCCCCAACCGCCTTAAATTCGCACCACCCACCCGCCATTGCCGCCGCCGAGCAACTCCACCACCACCCTCTCGTCGGCCCACTCCCTCACCACCCCTCCGCGCCTATAAATGGGACCCCGAGCACCCTTCCCCTCACCATCAGCTCACCCGCCCTCCAATTGAACCCCTCCGCCACCGTAGCGCCGCCGCCCCACGCGCCATTGCCGCCGCCGCCACTGCTCTCGAGGACCGCCCTCCACTCCCCACCTCCGGCCGTGGTAAGGGCATGGGTGAACTCGCCATGACCCCCTCTCTCTTTTCCCCCTGTTCCCGTCCACCGCCGCTGCCCCAAACGCCGGCGATTTGGCCGGACAGCGCCGCCGCCGTCGCTTCCCCCCCCCGGCACTGTTTCGCGAGAAAGAAGAAGGCACTTTTGTGCATAACCCCCTGATAATTTCCCTATTCAACCCGCCGTCCACATAAACAGGAGCCCCTCTCTCTTGCACGTTTGCACATGACCCCCTGGACTTTAAACAAATTAACCCGCAGTCCACAGCACTATTTCCCCTCTCTCTGTGGATTTTGCCCGAAGCCCCTAAGCTTTTCCATAATTACAAACAGGTCCTTTTCTTTTTAAACAGCCCCTAAAACTCCCCTAAACTCGTCATTTCATGCGCCAAATTAATCCCGTTTGACCCCAAACTCCACCACAAATTTCACCAACATATTTTCGCCAAATCCAACCCGTCCCTACCCAAAAAAATAATCATGTCATCATCATTCGCTCTCGTTTTCCGTTCTTCCCTTCTGAGCTCAACAAAAACTTTTTCTTTTATTTATTGAGTGTTTGCTTGTGTGTGCCGTAGACTCCGCTGTGAACGAGGAAGGACTCGAAGAGGAGCAGTGCTACGAACAGGAGCTTGGAGACCAAGACCCTGGGCAGGAATCCCCCGAGGGTTGGGAGAACGGCAAGTGCAATCCCACCCTTGATGCATACTGTTGTCCCAGTTTTTATAAACACAACCCATGGCCTGATTTATAAAACTTGCATGATTTTGCTGCTAAACCCGGTTGGATAGCCATTCCTTGATTGCTATGACTACTTCCTTGACAACCCAGATTAGTGTTTAAATATGACAATGCTCTGTTTGAATATTGGTCACTGCTAGAAATGCTTAGGAACATTTTACCACTATACCCCCATGACAAAGATTTGGTATTTACAAAAGCAACCGTGTGCGTACTTTGAAATAAAAGAGATGATTTGTGTAAATAAAATGAGTACCCGTGTGGGATGAGACAGACGATGTTTCCGTGTGAAATACCGAGGTGAGCTCGAACCCGTGTGGTTGAGCATGGTGGGAGTTGTCTATCCTATCACAAGTTTTGGGATGATGTTGATGTGTCATCTAGCCTAACCCATTTTTCTGTACCACCACTCGACCGTTGTATGTGGCAACGGCCTAGCATAAACCCCACTAGTTGAACTGCTGGTTATATGGTGTGCTGGTGAGCAACAGAGGGCCATGGAGCCGGGGATACGGTCTATGTGAGGTATGCCCCTGGTTGGAACCTCGTTGGTAGGTTGCTAACCCCTGGTCGCGTCTGTGGTAACTTGTCAGTTTAGCTATGGTGGGTAATGGCTTTGATAGGAGCTGCACTGGCACTAAGGTGTTCTTGTTGTGGTAGCCTACTTGTGGTTGTGTACACCTCTGCAGAGTTAAAACCTATCCGGATAGCCGTGTCCACGGCATTGGACGAGTTACGGCTTGGTCACTTCACTAGTCCCCTGTTTTGGTGTAAGAAAGAGTTGGTGCTTGGTCGAGCTGAGAAATGTTTTGACATGGTCTACGACAGATGGGAAATCTGGTAGCAACAACATCTTGTGCGAGAAAATGTTACATTTACTGTTCCTTTTAAAAGTAATATTTGTGAAAACTCATTGTGAAAACCAACCCCTTGCATGTGTAATAAAATTTGCTTTGCTGCAAAATGAACCGTGAGCCTTCCTTGTTACAATACTTGCATATTTCTGTTATACCCCTCCGTGGTTGTGGTTGCGCTTGCTGAGTACGTTTGTACTCACCCTTGCCTAATCTGTTGCAGAGGCTGACCCGGACTTTGTGCCTGAGGATATCGTCTAGTGGGGTTCGTTCTGCACCCAACATTTGCCTGTGTGTTAGGGTCACCCGCTGGAAGCCGCATGCGTTGTCACTCTGATGAAGACCTCTTTGTCATCAACCTTTTTATCTGGAGCTTAGCTTTAGTTCTGTTTGTCGTGGCCCTGCAATGCTACCGCCTTCCGTAATGTTATCTTTGTACTGAACCATCTGTTGTAATAATGTGAACCAGCATCCTGGGACTGGTATTTGTATCACATTAAGTTCTCTCTTTCGAGGGGACGCTTCAGGTTAATAGTGTTGTTACACTGACAAAATATAGGACACTTGCGGAATGCTCCTTGTACACTGTGCCGCGTTGTATCGTGTGAAAGAGAAACTAGTGACTTTAATTGCATTTTAGAACCTAGGAAACTTCCTAAACGGTTCCTTGAAATTTTTCTGTTAATCTAATTGAGTGTTTTAATTTAAAGTCTACCCACTGCTGTGTCGCTAAATATATGCCTAGTAGGTTCGAGAGTTCTTGTATATAAAAAAAAAGAAAAAAAATTGCATCTAGATAACTATTTTTCCACGCTAGCTATCTCCTCCCCTTCGCTAGATATTTTTGCTAGCCAAACACGTTCTCCATGCATGCTCGCCGGTTTTAAAAACTATGTTGGTTTATCCTTTTTTTTGAAAGTTTTTTTATTTTTTAGCTAGACTCTTAATCTTCAAATTTAGTTAGGATTATTGCTAATCTCTTATAGATGCTTTAAACAATGCACAATTTAGTTTTCCGAAAGAATGGACATTGCTATCTTAATGGCAAAATAGACAAATTGGTCCCTGAACTTTTGCCAGGGGTCAACTTCGTCCTCCAACTCTTGAAAAGGCCGATTTAGTCATGTTCCTGGTTCAATTTCATCCCTCGTCTGAGTTGGACAGCCAAGTAGGCGTGTCACATCATCCAACTATGCTACAGAAGATCAAGTATGAGTCATAAGCATATCATATAGCTGTAAGAAAAGCATGGACAAGCATGGACACATCTTTTTAGAAGATTGTAGTAGGTCTAAGAACCAAGACAAAAAAAGGAACGCTCACATCCAAAAAGTCAAAATTGCCAGGCCATGCAACAAAAGTTACGGCGTGTATACAGCATTTTCCCAAAACATCATTTTAGTAATTTTTTTAATAACATAAATAATAAGGCACAATCAAATTTCTAAAAAAGTATCAGTCTAACAGGCATACGAGCCTTGCAAATAAAACTATATAAGCAGCAAATTAATAGTACTTTGACTTGTCTTGTAAAAGTATTTCTTCGAAACAGGTCACAGCAAATTAATAGTACTTTGACTTGTCTTGTAAAAGTAATTCTAATGGGCATCATCAATTCTAAAACGTGTGTTCTAGCTGTGCAGCCGATCGGCTGGCTCCTAGCTGTGCAGCTACAGCAGCAGCCGCAGCCGCAGCCGCAATAATCACAAACGATCAGGCTGATTATGGAAAAGCTAAACCACCCTGTGCTACTTAAGCTGCCTCCACAACCCAAACTTATGGGCCAATCAGTCAATGCCACGACTCGCGTCTTCCCCAAATCCGGCGAGTACGGTTCAGGGTTTGGTTTTGGGAGTGGGGGTTCCTTGCCGGAGACCGGTGACGGGCCTAGAGGGAAGTTTGCCGGCGGCAAGCCGGCCTGGCGGAGGTGGCGGGCACGGGGTGAGCGTCCATGCCCCGTCGGCGCGGATGTGGAGGAGGTTGATTGGGCAGGAATCGACGGGGGCGCCACGAATCGACGGATTAGCGAGGGAGTGCAAGCCGCCGGAGAGTAAGAAGACAGGGCGGGGGCTTGTGCGCGGCAAAGAAGCACGAAAATTAGACCGGGAGTCCGGGGGAAGAGCTTTTGACTTACCCGAGTGCTGGCAGGTGTTGGCTTGCTGGCTGGGACGGTGGGTTCGGGCGCGCAGGTGGCGGACGCCGGCGGTGGCGGTGGCGGTGGCGGTGGCGGCGGCGGTACTGCCTGGGCGCGAGTCGGAAGGAAGAAGATGGTCCGCACGCATGGTGGGTAGGGTTAAGTGAAAGAGGAGCTGAGCCGTTGCATGAAGGAGATGAGGTACGGTGGGTGTGGGCCGATGATTCACACTGGGTTGGATCCAAAAAGGCCGATGCATCTCAGCCCACTATCGATATTTCTTCCTTTTTCATTTTCCCAGCCCAGGTACGCGACTACGCGCGAGATACTCGATGTTGGCGTATCCGACACGTACCCGTCAGATTTAGCGAAAAGGGAATCAGAATTAAGATAGGGCAAATTGGTCCTGAACTTTCATTCAGGGGTAAACTTCGTCCTCCAACTCTTGAAAAGATCAATTTAGTTCTCGAACTTCACGTTTCCGGTTCAATTACATTCCTCATCCAAGCTGGACAGCCACGTAGGCATGCCACGTTTTCTAAAAAAACGTAGGCATGTCATGTCATCCAACCAGATCTTATGGTTTCACTTTCATAGACCCGGTAGGCACTTAATTCATCTATGAACATAAATGATAACCCCTGGCCTAGGCAACGGCTCTAATTACTTTCTAACTGAACCATCTCAGGCATACATCTAAAAGTTGCACCAATAATATCCGTATTGCGTTGATTTTGCATCTTAATTGTTTCGAGAATTACTTATGAACATTGGATTATATAATGAATCGGATACGGTACACTATGCCCCTCCCTTGATCTTCTGTAGCATAGTTGGATGATGTGACACGCCTACTTGGCTGTCCAACTCAGACGAGGGATGAAATTGAACCAGAAACATGACTAAATCGGCCTTTTCCAAGAAAAAAAGATTCTTTTTCTATGTTTATGCGCTGAAATTGAACCAGAAACATGACTAAACCGGAAAGAGGAGCCCTCGTTCTCCCCTCCTGGAGGCAGAGGAAGCCATGGCGCTGTGCTTGGAAACCGCAGGGTCAGCGATCGGGTGGAGAGGCTGTCGAAGAAACTGAACCGGTATAGTTGGGAAGATGGCCAATCACGCTACTTTACTTTACTCTGTATATAAAGTTATTATTATAAACAAACACGAGGAGGCCCACCAACCAAATGCACATGTGGATGTGGCAGCCAGCAACAGCTTCTGACTTGTGGGCATGTTGTAATTTGAAGTGTCGCTATCAAGTTTCACCTCTCGTGCATGTGCATGTCGTGCTCAGTACAACTAAACTAGTGATACACCATTACACCAACCATTGATCATTTAATCACTGGACGGTTGCAAGGAAGGGGTTGTCAAGCTGGTGTTGAACTACAACCTAGCTAGTGGGATCACCAGACGAATTCCAAAGCACCGTGAGACAAAAAGAAAATGAGCCGAGTTCGAAAGTCGGCCAGAAGGTCCGTATAAGAGCAAATTGTACCTGGTAACTGTACCGTTAGAGCATCTTCAACAGCTTATCTAAACTGGATTGTTATATTAAAAACTAACAAAAGTGCTATATGGATTGTTATCTCTAAATTATTTTTTAGGCTATGATTTAAATTTCTCTCTTCTTGACCCAAATATACCAATCCAACTCTTAGATTGTTAGGGCAGGTACATTAGTGTCGTCTAATAGGCGGTCTCATGCAACGACACGTAATCTTGAGACGGCTTATGAGACAACTTGTACAATAGGTTGTTGTTGTTTTAGTTGTCTCGTAGCAATACAAAATCCCTTAATTTAGGGAAAAACAAAGAAATATGATTGGTTGCATGGCAACAAAACTCGTACAATGGTGAGAGAGTTGTCTCATAGTCCTAAAATTAGCCCATGAGACATTTGTTTCGCGAAGGAACGACCTCATTCTCTCACCTCGCTATCTCTCCTCCACATCATTAAAAATCCTACGTGGCTCTGCATGAGACGACCTATGAGACCGCTTACGTGTAGCAATGTACCTGCCCTTATACTCTTCATGTTACCTAGGAGAGCCCAACTATCAACACATAAACATTTCCGTGCTCATCCCGCCACCGTGCGCACACGCCGATGCCCGCTGTGTCGTGCTCATGGAGCTCCGACAGCGCCGATCACTACTGTTATCGATGGTATTGAGTTAATGGACGGATGTTTCTATTTTTTTGAAAATTTTTAGAATTTTTTTCTAACATGTCTTGTGAGATTTAATGTAGAAGCTACTCCGTATAAAAGAACATGCAATGAGTAAGATTTGGCGAAATGTTAAATAGATGGACAGCGATCAGTCGATCACAGTGAGGAAGCTGTGGCGCTGTGCTTTTGGAAACTCGATGATACCCCGCGCGTTGCTACGGGAATTTATTAAACAAAATTTTAATATAAAATTTAAAAGTGATTGCATGACAACATTTTTTTCAGCACCAAGACCGGACCCGCCGGGAGAGGAGTGTTACCCTTGGCTGCCTCGCGTCGCAGAAGCCGCGTAGAATGTCCGGCTGTGAAGCCGACTAAGGCGAGCATGGAGGGATAACTGTGCCTGATGGTGCCATGGATGGTGGTGCGGCGCTCGGGCCTGATGTACGACTCGCCGTTGACGAAGAAGATGACGATCTCGCTCGTGCACGACCACAGCTCCACCAGCATGCCCCAGCACGCCGTGAACCCGCCACCGCCGTCCTACTGCCGGCCCTCTGCGTCATCGAGGGAGACGACGAAGGCGTGGCGCCGTGCCGCCAGCACCGGGACGACGTAGGTCGCTGGAGGCATGCCGGCGGCGACGAAGAGGAACAACACGACGGTGGCGGCGATATGTAACGCTTCCATGGCCATAGCTGCCTGCGACTGATCCTAGCCTTGATTAAGTACGTGCTATGTGTGGAGTCCCTGCGCCGTCTCTCTCTATATATAGCAAGGCTAGCCTGTTCGAGCGTTTGATGTGGTCGACGACGATTCGGCGGGGACTTCCCATAGACAGAAGATAGGAGCTTCGACGGCTTCTCTGCGTAGGCTCCGAGAGAGCTTGATCTGCACCTGTGGGGTAGTAGAATTTGTAGAGGATTAAGAGAGAGGACATGATGGGTGCCTTTTATAGATGGTACACGAAAACAGAGAGGTCGGACAATGGAGAGATGAAAGATCATCAGATGATCGAAAAGCTTCACATTAATTAGGACCACTGTAGTTGGCCTTTGGGTTCCCTGCTGGTGGAAATTAAAAGAGGCAGGAGTGGAGGGATGGTGTGTTTTCATCACGTGTACTTGCGCCAGCATGCATGCTCGAGCAATGATTATGGTGGCCAGGAGAGGAACGGACTAAGCCAGGAAGAAAGAAAGCAGTGGCGGACACAAGCCTAGGGCCACCTGGGCCATGGCCCTAGGCGTGGGCCGAAATTCTCCACTGGTATTACTGTAGCAATAAAGAGGCCCAACAGTTATTTATGAATTGGTCCATGGACTGGCCCTAGGTCTTGGGCTAAAATCTATCCGCCTCTGCTGAGAGTTCAAAGAATTCTTTAGTGGAGAAATAAAACTAAGTTTTGTATGATTAACCAGAGTCAGCGATCAGGACTGAAGGCTGCCGGACAAACTGAACCGATCCAGCTGGGATTCTAAGAATATGGCTGATCCACACCCACCCTACTTTTACTCCAAATATTAACATGACGAGAGC
The DNA here is from genome assembly GCA_033239725.1 of Echinochloa phyllopogon. Taxonomy (NCBI): domain Eukaryota; kingdom Viridiplantae; phylum Streptophyta; class Magnoliopsida; order Poales; family Poaceae; genus Echinochloa; species Echinochloa phyllopogon. The sequence continues at coordinate 39,662,247 of BTCW01000005.1, read as the reverse complement.
CACCAATCAAATGCAGATGTGGTAGCGACTTGTGGGCACGCTGAAGTGTCACTCTCAAGTGTGACATCGCGTGCATCTCGTGCGCACTGCTCAATGAAAGAGAGTACAGCTCAAGTAGTTGTACAACAGTTTTTTTTTTTAAAAAAGAAAAATTAGTGACACAAGCACAACAACCAAGCAAATCAATAATCACTAACCACGTGGCAGCGGGTCAGGTAAACCACAGATAAGGCATTTACCATAGTATGCCCGCCAATACTAAGCAGTAAGTCCATGCCCGCTAAGCATGGCGGACAAGAGTTCCTGCCTGAGCTCGTGTCTGTCAGGCATTCAACGTGTAAAGGGCTTCTGTATGACACGTTGCAATAACCAAAATCTAAAACTGAAAACAGAAGTAGATAGGGTTAGAGCAACTCCAACAACGGCCCCTAAATCAGGTCATCCAAATAGTAATTGGGGCTTCTTTTATTTTTTCAGGGCCTCAAATTTTGTTTCTAACTCCAACAATAGCCTCTAAGAATAAGAATGCAAGCCTCCCTGAAGACCCCAGAAATATAGGGTGGGGGGATGAACTTGGATACCTCCCCAAAATAGGGGTCAAGTAGAGGGCATGCTGGAGTGCAGGTTTTTTGTTTGGCCCTCTAAATTTAGATTGGGGCTTGTTTAGAGGGTCTGTTAAAGTTGCTCTTATGAATGCTAATAAATCAAGAACCCAAGAAAAGTAGGAATTGATGAGGAGCTCAGGGGCTATGGAGTACCTAGGATATCTGAGCTTTCTTGGGTGATGGCGTCTTGCCGGAGGTGGCTGGGTTGGTGACCTTACCAAGCTTCGACGGGAAAAGGTTAGGGGGCGAGGAGGTGAGGCGTAGTAGCGTAAGTGTTGAGAAAGGAGGGTAGAAAAGGCGACAATATTGACGGGGTCGAACCAATTGATTGGGCAAGGTACGTGCAGGCGTGTGGGGCACACTGCCTCACGTCGACAAACGTGCGATGCGCTTGATCTACACAATGAGACAGCACATGGAGAAGGGATTGAGGAGAGGCTAGAATAGGATATCAAGGCAGGGACAGATAAGGTGAGGGGCAAAGTTTCCTGCTAGGCCTTAGGATTGTACGCGTATATTTGGATCTTTAGAAAGGGATAACTATTAAAGCAGGTAACCCTACATACGTGCAGGTAAGATTCCATGTCCACTCTCTGCCCACAGATAAAATTTCTTGCGTGTACCTTTGGCCGTGGGCGACATTACATATTCATACCTTACCTATTGTTTATAAACCGCGGGTGCTTATACCCACGGGTAGAATTGCCATTCTACTCCAATCGCGGAAGAGGGGGGAAAAAGAGTTGATGGATCTAAGGTGGTGTCAAATTGTAAACTAGCTAGTGGGCAATCCACAACACATATCGCGATCAACCTTGCCAGCCTCGAAGATAGCGAGCTCATATTAGGTCAGTCTCAGTGGGGGTTTAATGGGAAGTTTCATGACATTAAATATGCTGATGTGCCGTAGGAGAGAGAATGAAGAGTTTCATGGTACGTGAGAGGAGTTTCATCACCATGAAACTCCTTTAACACATTTACCTAGTTTTTGCTTTAGGTAACTGTGTAGTGAAAGACTGGCCTTATATAGGAGCGCATGCGTACATTAAACTTTGAATTCGTCCCTCGCAAAATGATGGGACAATCATTGCATCCTTTTCTTGGTGAGAACACCATCACTGCATGCATAACCATACTGATTTGTTTGATAAAGACATCTAAATGTGGTTATATATACAAGTCTCATAGGGGTTTGTATTCAATAGAAAAGCCGAGCTCAGAAAGATGTGTACATGAATTGGCGGTGGTGGCAATTGGAGGCTGCGTGTATGAGCCTCGTAGCAGGCCCATTGCAATAGCCCTGTATACAGCTTCTGAAGGATGCATGCCATCCCATGATCCATACTTCTCCGGATTATGACACAAACTGTATTCTCCACGTCCACAGCTTACGCCTCGGGTCACACCGTAGGGATGCCCTCCACCACAGCAAGCCACCAACGGATGCTCAATTCCTAAACCGCAGTCATATATGGCATTGTTAACCAGTATAAGCAAAGAAGTTTATTTTTGGTAACAGGTGCTTTTATCCTAGTTTCTAATGTTCTAGGCAGTCTATCTAATGAAACCAACCAGTTTGTTAATTCTGGAGCTTAATCCAAGTTACATGATGTTAATATTATACGTAACAATATAACATATGTATGCTATAATTGTAATTTGAAATATGACAAAAAGAAGTAGAAAAATGATGCACAATAGTTACTCTGAAAGCTTTCGCAAAAAAAAAGTTTTTCTGAAAGCCAATGAAATGTAATTTGGTGATCTGTCTATTTGCTAGTGTTTTATTAGAAACGTAAATATACAGGCTCTGGTTTTTTTTTTTGCAGAACAGCCTCTAGTTCTGCAAGAGCGACTATGTAATTTGTCACTTAATTCGATCTGTTTTATTTTTGTTCACCTGAGATATTGCTATCATGTCATTCTCTTCCTATTATAATTTTCAAAATTCTCTTCCTATCACGAAAGGTTGGAGAATGAATAGACAGATAACCTACAATCAGTGAAGTTGCTATCAGTGACTCGGTGTACTGTACCATGTCGTGGTCGTGGGACGGATATTTCTATTTTCTATCCACAAGACCCTGACATGATGCAAATAAACTAGCTCAACTGATATACAAAGACACGATGAGATCATCGTACCACTGTACTATAAAACCATTTCTCGCCAAAGCAAACTTGTAGCAGAAAATAAAAAGGCATGTATATGCTTGAACTCACCGTATTGTTCGGGGGAAACGAAAACCTCCATAGCGGCTCCATAGTAGTCAGCATAGATGATGGTCACGCCAGGATGGCGCTTGCGCAACTTCTCCAGCTCCTCGATGAGAAGCTTGTTGTGGTAGCGTGCGAAGTCGTTCAGCCATCCAATGCAACCTGTCGCCGGCTCATAATCTTCTTCTTTATCGCTCTGGAATGCCAACAAATAGCTCGGAATGCACCCAATAGGGAGATTCCCTGGAACGACCAGAGTCTTGGCTCCTAGCCCAATCAGCTCCTGCAAACTCGATGCATTTGCATTGCTATGTGTACACGATGTAAACAACGAGAAATACAGCGAAACTGATATACTCACGGTGATGGTCGAAGAGACTTTGGCAATAACAATTGGGGCGAAAGTGGTAACAGTATCAAAGGGCATTCTTGCGAGAAGAGGTAGGTTGTAGTCATTGCCCCCGATTTCTCCAACTATGAAGAGTGATCGGTTCATCATGTCCGAGCAACCTGTGCGATAATGAACATGGTTCTAACTTCTGAATTAGCACCTAGTGATGACACTTGTCTGTTTGTGAGGTTACTCAGATTTTCAGGCACAAGTCACGTCTTCAATTATTTGAATCAGCAACTTGTTCCGCACATCAGTGCTTCCACAAATACTGTATATTCGGCAAGAAAAGTATTCATCCCAAATAAAACTACAAAAGCCGAGTTTATCATACTACCAGTAATCCCGGCGATTTTGCACCACGGTCTCTGGTCTCATGAACAGAGGTAGAATTCGAGAGGAGAGGCCAAATTCAAGCATACGCACCGGCAAGGTCGCCAGGGCAGAGGAGGCCCAGCATGTCGCGGAACCACTCCATCTCCATGTCGAGGTGCACCGTCTCGTCGCCCATGTCGAAGCCCCTGTCCCGGAAGAAGTCCGGGCTGAGCGCCGTGGCGCCGCCCACCGCGAAGTTGGCCCCGCGCGCGAAGTCCTCGGCGCGACGCCCGCCCAGGTACGGCCGCACGAACGGGAGCCCCAGCGCGTCAGCTGCAGATTTTGTTTGAGCCTCAAAACAAGAGCTAGCTAGCTGCTCCTGAATTGGTCAGGCCGGGATACTCAGCTTACCGATGAAGTCGAGGACGATGCGGCCGTCGGTGAAGCGGCCGGTGGCGCGGTGGAAGAAGGTCTCGCCGTAGGGGAGCCGCTGAGCGGGGTCGGAGTCGTTGGCGTAGACGAAGCGGTAGTTGCCCGTGTCCGCCAGCGAGTCCCCGAAGCTGAACAGGCGAGCGTAGCACGCGGACGCCGGCGCCGCCCCGACTAGCGCTGCCGCCGCCACCACCACAATCGGGAACAACAGCCGTCCTCGTCCTCCGGAAGGGGAGGAAGCCATGGCCTCTGCCTCTCCTGGGCTCGTCGTACGTGTTGGCCTCTCCTCTCGGCGCTGCGTGATGGAGAGGAGCGCGGGAGAAAGAGACTGAGCAAGTGTGACGGGAAAAAAGTTATTAAGGTGTGCCTGACTGCTAGGGATGGATATCGAGCTAGCTCGGCTTGCGGCTCGTTAAGGAAACGATTAAAATTTTTGGCTCGGCTCACTAAGCTCGCGAGCTCTAGCTTGAACTCGCTCGTTATACTATGAGAAAAAATTCTTGCTTGGCTCGTTAGAAATATGCACCGAGCCGAGCCGGCTGCGATCCGAGCGAGATAACGAGTTTCGAGCATTTTATCCAGTCCTATGACTGGCTGTCATGCCTTGTGTAAAGTGTAAAGTCGTGATCACCAACCAACCGGGCCACCACCAGCCACCAACAAGGAATGTGGGGAGACCCGGAGACGGCTACCGTTTTGTAGGCCCATCGCAACCTAAGGCCATATCCAACTCCCACCCATTTGCTCGTCTACGTTTGGAGCGACCTCTGTAACTCTCGATTAATCTCATCTCCAGATAACGAGTAGACGAGTACTAGGTGTGTGATGGGAGCTAATTCAACGATTTGTAGAGGCACATGAAACGTCATGTTCCATGAATGTTGCAGGCACCCAATGCAGTTGCAACTCGCAATCAGAGAACCAGACGATGTGATCTTTTGTTAATGCTTCTGAAAAACAAACAAATACAACGAGGAAACAGTATGTAAAGGAACGGCATGAAAAATTTGCCTAACCAGAATAAAAACCGTAACCAGCCAGTTACCGGCCTGAACCGATAAATCTGAGCAAGTAATTTGGTTTCTTTTGCCCCTAGTCCTAACTTGCAAGCAACCAGTCAACTAAAGTGCATAGGCAATTGCTTCAGTTCAAATCTAAGACAATCCATATGCCGCTCGAATAAATCTCTCATAGAAGTTGTTCTGTCTGGCAATAAAGCCGCCGGGGTTCTTATTGTAAGTAGCTTGGATCCTCCCACACCCCAACAAGGGGCAGAAAAAGAATAAGAATCAAAACAGGAGATCCATCCTTCAACTACAAGTCTCAATTGCTGCTATGATCTGTAAAATGGCCTATCTAGTTCGCACTTGCAAACTTGATACCCTTCTCAATCGAAGACTTGAGCTCGCCCTTGAGATTCTCGAGCCCTTCCTTCTCAAAGTCTGACAGCTCACCCAACCCAAGCACTTCCTCGACTCCATTCTTCCCAAGCCTCACCTGTAACATCAAAACCGAAAGGAAAAATGTGAATGCTCCAGATTGCAACTCTTCTCAGGCGTCACCATGAATTCAAATATATGGCTCAGATTTAAGATTCCTGCAGCACAATATATCACAATGACTGCAAGATAAAAATCACAATGTAGAATGCAGAACACCAATACGAAGGCAAATGATGTCAAACTAAGGAATCTTTTACCAGGGGTAGTAACATGTAATAAGAAATCTTCTGGAAAATGTTATCACGTGCACAATTTGTGCCACAATGTTCATGCAGCAGGAACAACGTTGCCAATATGGTTAAGAGTTAGAATTGGAAGCGGTACTTGTGATGGTGTCATATCCTACCAAACCAATTTCCAACTAACCAATGATATTAACACCAAAATGTACCTTCCATGAAAATGGCTTTCATGGCTCATCCTGTAAAGGATTATGATAAAATACCCAATATCCAGTATCACACAAAACATCACTACATGAATCAAAGGGTCAAAAGGCCTAAACACACGTTCAGTCACACAAAAAAGGGAGAGAACACACCTCCAAGGATTTATGCCTGATACATGTATGCTTCAACAACTTGGACAGATGCCTAGCTAGATCAAGTTTATTAACACCAAAATGTACCTTCCACTTTGGTCTCAGTCAAGAAAACCAGAAAGGAAGATGCAACTAGAAGCCGCATGCAACAATGCAAGCCAAACAGAACCACCATAGCACAAAAGAAAAAAGGGAGAGATGAACTAGGATACCCAAGTGACAGGTAGAAGTGCACAATCTTTCTAAAAGGATAGTACAATAACTATCAATCAGTAAGAAAAATAGTGGCTTATGCACTGAATATTTGATGATATGCGACGAATAACAACTGTAACCATAAAGATAACTGAAATGTGCATGTACCTTGGAGGCAAAGAATGGAAGCTCTGTTACTGTTGATTGCACAAAAGAGCACTCCACAATGTCAGGTACTCCATTGAGACCTTTCAAGCATGCATCAGCAAAAACAGCACCAGCATACCTGCAAAGATATAAAGATATTAGCAAAACAGATAAAGCAACAAAATTATTATTTAGCCAGAGAGCAGTAAGAAATCCTCAGTATGTATGGTTTATTCATATTTTTGACTTACGCCATGGACAAGGTTGCAGAGCCCTTTCCAGCCTTTGCCTCAACAACTTCAGTCCCACCATCCTGTGTCCTCTTGGTGAGAGCCGTGATGTCTTCAGCAGACAATGCATTGGTTGCAGGTGTTGCCTATTTCGAATAAAAAACTCCTCCAATGAGGTTATTGAAGTTACAATTACAAGTGTTAAAAATAAAAAGCACTGTTTAGCCATGGCATCAACACCGTTCAGAATAGCCAAAAGAAAGTTAACCACAAGTAAGCCATATTCACATTACTAAAGCAAGTTAGGTACAAAGGCTTCTATCAACAATCATCATGCAACTTAGAATATAGAAACATTTGTATATGGTGCTATAACGAACCTAGCAGTTTACTCTCACTGTCAGAGGCACATGAACATCTATTTTCTATCTTAGCACAGAAAAATATAATGTTGAGAAAAACATAATACTCATTTGAAATCCGATCTATACTTCATGCATGCCGATTCATAATACAATCGCATGACATGAAAACATTCATACTGAGACAAAGCTAACAAAAGCCAATTACCTGTGAGAACAGTGGCAGAATGGTGATACCCGCATGACCACCAACAACAGGGACGTTCACATCTGGCAAAGAAAACAAAAAAAGAGTCAAACTAATGGATTATTAGATAGATAAAATGTTAAAATACAACTCTTTTGTTCCACAATTTTAAAGTAAACTTTCAATTATTACCAGTAACAGGTACGTTGGCCTTCCCAGCATAGAAAGTCTTAGCACGAACAACATCTAGTGTGGTCACGCCAAACAACTTCTTCTCATCGTAAGTCCCAGCCTTCCTGAAAACCTCAGCAGCAATTGGTACAGTTGAATTCACAGGGTTGCTGATCATGTTCACAAGGGCCTAGGATACATAGAAAACACAAAGCCGCCATAAGATATGTGAATGTCAAAATTCAGCATTGAAATATTGTGGAGATGAGTCTGCACAAAATAACAATCATCCCACTTTGATAAAACAGATATTGTAAACTACATGGTTCGAAAGTCAGATGGGTTCAACAAATGCTGACACAAATATATATGACTACATAAATGAAGATCAGCAATAACCTTCTCAAAAAAAAAAGAAAAATCCATAAAACCCCGCAATAAAATACTGATGAAATATTAGATAGCAACCTTGATGAGATAGCAGCACACCCAGCAAGGTTAACTGTTACCTACCTCAGACTAATATATATCTGAATGGAATAAAGGAATTAACATTTCAAAATTCACACAAACGCAAGGAACTTGCTATTCAAGTTTCGGTCAGTTTTTTTCCGACTCCTCAAGGGAATGCACTGTCCAAATCTAAAACAATCACTAGAAGGAATTGTAGTAAGACCACACATCTGCAGAATCCATAGCAATTAACTACCGGAGACAAAGAGCTGCAGTAGGAACCTTACATTGGGGCAGTACTTTGCGATGGCGGCGCTGAGGTTCTTAACGATGCCGGCGTTGATGTTGAAGAGGTCGTCCCTGGTCATCCCGGGCTTCCTCGGCACGCCGGCCGGGATGATGACCACGTCGGAGCCCTCCAGCGCCTCACCGAGCTGGTCCTCACCCATGAACCCCTTCACCTGCGCGAACCCCAAAACAGAAGCGGCGTCAGTACTACAGAGACAGATCCCACCGAATCGAGCGGCGCGGCGCGTGGCGAGGGTAGGGCTGGCACCAGTGCAGGGGAGTTGATGTGGGAGACGTCGGCGGCGACACCCGGCGTGCCAGCGATATCGTAGAGCGAGAGGGAGGAGACGAGCGGGTTGAGCTTCATGAGGAGCGCCAGCGGCTGCCCGATGCCGCCGGCCGCGCCGAGGATGGCCACCTTCCGCTCGGGCTGCCCGGAGGCGGAGGAGTACCTGCGGCGGCGGAGGAGCTGGGAGGCGGATCTCATCACTGACGGCCTCATTGTGGATTGGTTTGGCTGCGGCGGCGCGTGAGATCTGGGGTCGGAGGACGAAGGCGAAGGGCAAATGAAATGGGGAGGGGGCTCGTGTGGGATGGGATCTGAACTCACAGAAGATAAAGTCGATTGGGAACTGGGAAAATTTAGGGTTTTGGCTTCTTGTGTTTCAAAGGGGAAAAAAACCTTTGTAAAAGAAGCTTCTGTGGATTTTGTGCACGGCGCTTGAAGTAGTCTTCCATACTGTATACACTGAGCACGGAGCCACGGATACTTCCATTAGTTGAATTTAATGAGTTTTTAGTTGTCCAATTGTTAAGACTCAAGAGAAAATAAAAATTCCCACGGTGAAAAATGTTAACTCATGCTCCATCATTTTACTTTCATAAGACATAATTTCACTTGATATAGTCTTATATGATCATTCATTTATTTTGTGTTATAAGATTTATGATTATAAATTATAATTATTAGAGACTACTTTTATTGTAAATCTAATTTATTAGTTAAATTATTGATAGAAGATTGTAAGGTTTAAATTTTAATGCACATACATGTCTTATAAAAAGCCTATAAATAGAGTAATATTATTTGCTTTGAACCGTCCTCAACTCACGTGCATCAGTTTCCCATAAGATCCTATAATTCCCTCAAATTCTTCATATTGTATTTGTGTAGTTTGACGGATTCTTGCTAATGAAAATTTGTTGGTGGCAAGTGCTTGTCAAAAGCAAACTCAGAAAGAACGTGAATCTACCGGTCGCGAAGGTCGTGGAAAGCAAAATGAGGAAAAAAAACTAACAGCTGCAGGCTAGCTACTCAGTAAATTTTCTAAATCCGTTTTTCTCCTTTCATCCTTCTATATTAGATTTCAGTATTTCACTTAGGCTTCCAAGAGATTAGGCTATAAGCCTGTTGGCCATATGGCCAACGAATTACTATGCCATACAGAGGCAATGGTTCCTGTCCTCAATAACACTGACTTTCCTTCTCAGCGGCACAGTTCAGCGATAGATGCAATGAAGCTTCGCAAAGTACAAGCTGCCATCAAAATTCGAATCCTACAATACAATATCCAGTTTCTGCTATGTGCCGACCCAACAGGTGAATCCAGATTAGCAACTTGCAACCAGCTAGAGGTCACAGTATGGTAAGCCATCATCATGGAACTTGCAGCCATCCTAACCTTTGTGAATTCCACCTTATCAGGATAATTGGCATTTGAGAGCTGTACTAGGGTACAAGTGAATCAGTCGCTCATGATCTCACTCCCATCTGAATGCTCAGAGGCATCAGTAACATCCCCTAGCTCTCCAGCTTCCTCTCCATCAGTTTCCATAGCATCAGCTTCAGACTCTTCATCATCAGTGTCCTTATCCTCATAAATTATTGGTGGTACTACCTCTTCATCATCGGCTTCATCATCAGCAATCTGGACCGTGATATTAGTATCAATTGCAATTCCGAAAACGATGACCCCCTTTGTGGGAAAGAAACTTACCTCACTGAAAAGGTAATCTAAAGTGGTAGAGAGTTGAAGTGCTGACTTGAATGTTGACGTCCTTGCATCAATAAGCTGGGGGGAATATTGTAGCCAGTAACATAAGTGTCCACCAATAAACATGTTAAAACTGCTATATGTAGCTGTAGTGACCCAAAGAACTGGTATAGATTTTGGGGCCCCATTTTCTTGTTGCAGATCAAACTCAGCATAATCAAGGAAATAATGTAGTATTTTGTGATAAGTAGAATATCCTTACTACAATGCAATTCACTCTTCAATGAGGTGGTAAGATCGTATGCAGTTAATCATCACCGAATGAGCATAGGGTGTGTGTTCCTTTTAAGCATAATGTAAGTGTTTGGCATGCAGGGTTCTATTAAGATATTTTATAACATCTTATTGACAAAGATATTACCCAGACTACTCTTCACAGCTATGCAATTACTTCATTGTAAAGCAAGTGAAAATAATTCCTAACCTGGTAGAGCGAGTTAAGCAAGGACAGAGAAGACTCCTGAGACACTATGCTGCTCATGTGTCGAGTAAGTAAAGTTTGCAGCCACGGAAGTAAACAAACCAATACTGCACCCCTGTGAAGGCAAAGGCAGTTGTGTCAAATCATCAAATTTAAGAGTTGCACCCAAACTTTGAAAAGTGCGGCATTAGCATCCTCTGAGTAGTCAGGTTACACCATCCCAAAAGGTAAACAGGTAATGACAATATGACTACACAGCATTACAGCAGAATAAGGAACTCAACAAGCAGACAAACAGTCACTGAGAGCATGAGCTCGACCTAGGCACATCACAGTGAACACACATAGAAATCAGATATGCATAAACATCAAATTGTCTCTCAGAAGCCACCCTCGTGTAATCATATAACTAACTAATTCCCAAATCCACAGTCCCTGAAAGCATGGCAATAAGTGAACACACAGACGAACAAAACCAAGCAATGAAAGAATAAGAAAAATGATTCAAAAAATCACAAGAGGCCAAGTACTGAAAGAATCGTCCTGGTTCACCATAAGCATGAAAATATAGTTGCTGGTGCATGTGATCCATGTAGAGGCTATCTCATTCATAATCGATCCACATTACATGCACCACAAAAGATTTTATATACTAAACCGACACAAAGCCTCCATAGAATATTACCTAGATTGTATTTGCAATACAAAGAACTTGAGAAGCTTCACAACATCTGCTGGTGTTAGGAGAGATATAGACTTTGTGATAACCTGTGCGTAACCCAACAGAAAAATTATGAGATTAATAACAAGGTAATACCCCACCAAGTTGCATCAAGATTAATTAACAGTGTACTCGATGCTGTTTCTCAACATCAATCTGAACATTACTGAACTTCAGTAAATACATGGAGTAAAAAAATTTCCTTTTCATTCCCGATTACTGAAAAGAATGTTTGCTAAGCAAGAAGAAAAATCATACCTAACATGGGCTAGCAAGGAAAAAATGCAGAAGAAATCATGGCCTATACGATCAAGCTAAGACAAGAACACATTCTGCTTATAATATTACTATAAAGTTAAACCATCCAATTCATCATTCAGCCAAGTGCAATCATGTGGCTAGCGTCACCTGAACTTGTATAAGCCAAACAGAAGTGTGCTCACACCTACAGACACAAAAGTATGTTGTTTTGTACATTGGCACGGTCTACAAAGAAAACTTCGAGTGCTAATGCCAATTGTACCCAGTACTAAAAGCTCCCACACAAGGTGGAGGTCTGGGAAGGGAATTCCTAGATAACCTTGCCCTTACAAAATTCTTTTTAAAATTCTGCAAGGAGAGTGGTTTGAAGCCAGGACCTTCAGGCCACAAGTGAAGAGTCTAGCACTGCTAGTACCAATTGTAATATATTTTTAAACCCAATAAAACTATACTACTGTAGTACTGTAGAGTATATATTATTGAGACAAATATATCCACATGGTTTTTACTTTTCCAGTCTAAAATATTCAAAAGATATTCGTAGTCCATCATCAAAACAATGTTTGCATGCAATGTCAAAATAACAGGTATTTGTGACTGGAGGGCGAAAATACTATCACTAGTGACAACAGGTATGAAGTTGGTTTCAGATTTGATGGTAGTACAACCAACATAGGATAGATGTTTTGACAAATCTTGGCACACAAAAGAATACCTTTTCATCTCTATTATACAAGCAAGTTAGCAATGAGACGTTGTCCTCAGCACGCAGAGCTTGCTTGAGCAAAATATGGACTGAATCTGCACTTGGTGGCACCATAGAGAGTGTTTGCTCTTCAGTATCATTCCTTTCATTGCCTCTATTGATCAAATCCAGAGTTGCTAGTTTTTCCCCAATAGTAGGTCCATCAAGATTATACTCTGGTGTTTCCTCATTGACTGTGTCTGAAACTTCCCAACAAAATGCTTCAATTAAAGAACTACTAGAAAACAAAGGGCTTAGCTCTGTTCATTCATAGTTAAAATAGTTGGTGCATGAGAAAATATCAGATTTTCAACTCATCATTTTATCACAAAAGCTAGTTAGTTAAGAGCTCGAAAACAAAGGTTGCCATTTGTATAGGAGGTGTAAATGCAAGTCGTTGGAATTTAAATTTTAAAGATGTGCTACATTTAACTAGGGTATGTCTCACAATTAGTAGAATCCAAAACAGATGATGTCCTCTTCCTTGCTCTCTCTTCTTTCTTTGCACTTTCTTTTTTCTTTTCTTTTCCTTGATGAATGGGCGCTGTGTTCTCTTGCATATCCATTTCCCCTAACTCCTTTGTACTTGCTGCTGCTGCAAAGGAATAACAGTTGACATCAATGGCATGCATAATGTATATGATCTTCGACTCATAAGCAAGGATCAGCCGGGCGGCGACTAGGCGGCGATTCCGCGCGATTAGTCGCGAGTCGAGGCCCGTCGCCTCGCCTAGGGGGTAGTCGGACCCCTAGGCGGCCATGGCGGTGGTGGAGGTCAGGGACGGGCAGCGGAGGAAGGGAACGGCCGGCGGCTGAGGCAGGGACGGACGGCGGCGCCAGAATAGGCAGGGGCGGCCGCGGGAACGCGGAGGAGGAGGGGGAGAAGCAGGCATGGACGCACCTGAGCCGGCGGCGGCGGAGTTCGACGGGCGGACTCGCGGCCGATTCGAGGGTTGCGTCCGTGCGTCGGGGGTGGGAGACTGGGAGGAGACGTGGATAAGGTGGGAGGAGAGGTGGGCTGCGAGAGTTGGGCCTTTTCATGGGCCTTTTTCTGACTTAATGCCCACCAACTCCCTGTTTTTTTAATGCTACTCCCTTTGAACCAATGTATTATGTATTGATTAATTGATTATGGCTATTTACCAAAACGACTAGCAAAACGTCTAGAAACGCCTAGGCGCGAGTACTCCCGACTAGGGATGAAAGTTAGCAAAACGTCTAGAAACGCCTAGGCGCGAGTACTCCCGACTAGGGATGAAAGTGGTGTGGATAGTTTCCGCGTCCGATCCGATCCGAAACCGAATTTTAATGATATGGAGAAGAGTTTTGGATATCCGCGCGGATATGGATAATCCGAATCCGATTCTGTGTGGATGCGGAGTAGGATATGGTTTTAGTGAAATCCGATGGATATGGATTATCCGATAATTGATTGCAGATTATCCGAAGCTTATAATAGGATATCCGACTACTTTTGTGAACCTACTATAATAAAATTTAAGCCCAACCCACGTATATACATAATATTTTATAGCTCACAAACCCTCAGGTATATTTATCACACAAAAATACACCGGTGAAGTGTGAAGTACCACTGTCAACTGTTAAGGTTACTTTAGTTGTGTCGTAAACTACAAAAGGGGAGTATTTTTCATGTTATATTATTTTATTGTGGTTTTCGTTAGAAAATATTCACCATCATAAAAAGTTACACAAAAGTATGTATTATCCGTCTATTTTAATCCGCTTCCGCACCGACTCCGATCCGCTTCCGTGCCATCTCCGATATCCGACAAAATCCGTATCCATAACCGTATTCGGGTAATATCCGCTCCGCTCCGCATCCGACGAAAAAAAGGTGGATGAGGATATGGTAAAGATATTATCCGTTCCGATCCGATCCGTTTTCATCCCTACTCCCGACTAGCGCTAGGCGGAATCTGACCCTCCGCCTAGCGCCCAGCTGATCCTTGATAGTCAGTACAGTTCCACTTAAGTGTGTCAATATGGTGAGTGAAGGATATCCGAAACAGTTCAGTCACTGAACCCTTCCAATCAAAATCACCCTGAACTTTGTGAAGCCAACAGAAAGCATAGTTATCTGAGAGAGACTGACAAAAGACCAACAACTGTCTCCAGGAGCAAAACACATGTGCAGAATCAGTAGCTAGTATGGCCAATAACAAAGATGCTTCCCATTTCACAACTAGTGCATGACGGGCAAAGGATGGCCAAGGTAGTGGCCTGATAAAGGTGTTACCATCCCTCAGAAGATGCGGCCATAGCATCCATGTAATCTGAATGGTAAAGCCACACTCATGGCCAAGGTCAACCAAATCACCCTTAGAACTAGCATTATACAGACAAACTATGGACCATGAGGGCTTCGGCAGGATGCCAATTCTTTCCACAAGATTCCAACTAGATGGCACTAGCAGAACTGGATAGTGTGCACTAAGTCTCTCAAACACGATCTGAACATCATGCACTTTGTTGTCTAGATATGGAAACACCCCATCAACCGAGTACGCAGTGATGGAATTGGAGATGTACCTGAGCTTGAGCATTTGGGTGTCGCAGCAGAAATCATGGGACGAACAGGTGATGAAGGACTCGTCCACGGGGCTGAGGCAATCTGTCAAGCACTTGGTAGGCGAGCTGCTGGTAATGTTGAAGACGTGTTGCTGCGCCATGCCACACAAAGAAGCATGCCAAGGAGGGCGCGGAGGACGACGCCGCAAAGGCTGGAACAGACGAGGTGGAGCTGGCCGCAGAGAATGTCGAGGTCGGGACACGTGCTGAGGAGCTCGTCGCGGACGTTGAGGACGAGGTGGGCGCGGTGGAACTCGCCGCGACCGCCGAAGTCGAGGCACTCGCAGACGACCTCGCCGCGGCCGTCGAAGCCGAAGCAGGCGCGGAGAAGTTCGCCGCGGTCGCCAAAGCCGACACACGCACAGAAGGGTTCGTCGAGGACGAGGCTGGCGCGAAGGAGCTCGACGCGGACGCGAAGCACCGATGCCACCGTCGATGAACTCGTCCACCACCATCTCTGTGCTATCTCCATCTACAGCCTGAGCACGGGATGAGTTGTTGACGCCGCGCTTGCCGATGTTGGGGTTGGCGAGCTCGGTGGAGACTGTGCTCGGCGAGATGAAGACGGGAGGCTGGAGCGCGGACGCTGTGATGACCGAGGAAGCGGCGGAGGAAGGCGCTGGTGCGATGGGGATCGCAGCGCCGGTGGATGGAGCGGTCGTGGCCGCAGGGGTCGAACACCTTGCGGGCGCCGCTCGCTGGGGCTCCACGGTAATAGGGAAACCGAGCGTGGAGGCGTCGATGTAGCTGGTGGCGGTGGCCGTAGTCCGCGGCGGTGTAGTGGAGGACGCCGGTGTGCTGAGGGAGGTCGAGAACGCCGTCGTAGCGGTCGCCGGTGAGGCTGGCGACGAGGACGCCGATGTAATGGGCTCGGGGGCGCCGTTCATCTTCGCAAGCGCGGCCTGCATCCGCTGCAACATCGCATCCATCCTCTTGGAGAGGGCGTCGATGGAGGCGGACTCAAGGTCGACCGCGGTGGAAGCCATGGGAACTGGATAGCTGGATCGAACAACAGCGGTTGAATTGGGGAAATTTTTTTGGAGGATTTTGGGGGAGGAGGCTCTGATACCCATTGTTACGGACCTTATAGGATTTGGGCAGGGGAATGGAAGAATCAGCAAGGGATTTGGGGTTCAGAGGAAGAACACAACAAAGTTCAGAGGAAGAAGAAGATAGAACAGGGTTCAGATAGTTTCATTCATTTCTCGATAGCCACTAGCCAAAGGCGATACCCATACATATCGGTTCAGCAGCTGGGCCAAAACTGACATGAAGTAGGCTCGCAGGCCCAATCACTCAGCCCACTAACTCCTACTACCGGCCCATTAGCCAGGGTCATGACAGGAAAGGAACGCGGGGGTGTTCCGGTGTGAACACAGGCCGGCGCAAGAAGTTGCGATGATGATCATTGATCAAGATGCAGGAAGAACAGTGGATCTTGGCTGGCGATGTAGACCTGGGTTGCTTAGTTCGCGAGTAATCACCATCGTTTTGTTGTAATCGTTGTGCCCCCCGTCCTAACACACAGGTTTTGGGGTGCCAAGGCGCCAGAGCGTCGTTGTAAACATCACCTTCTACCTTAATTCAAAGAAGCGCAATCCTCTTGCGTTTTTGATAAAAAAACAGTTATTTTTGCAGAAGGAGATCACGGTAATGATTAGGTGGCATCATTGAGTAATATATCATCTCTCTTTTTTTGAGTGGTTGTAATTAGGGGGTATCCAAAATGTTTGTTTATACCTTAGTTGTAGTTGGTTTATATTGAACACCAGTTAATTTATACTTTTTGTTAAATTGTATTTCCATCAGTCTCGAGGTATAATTTCTTAGTAATTAGTGATGGTGAAATAAAAACTAGGGTACTATAATAACACGTAATCCTTACCTTGTTACAAAGTTGGATCTAATCAAACTCGTTAGATCCAATCTTTCAAAATACAAAATTTGAAATGGAGAAGCCTGATTGTCACCGTTCCTGCACGGCTTGTGAGGAAAGTGGCTCCATGAAATCCACGACGGAAATTCTGCTCTCCAGCGGCAAATCGACTGCGACACGGCCTTGGAGCATGTCCACGACCATTACCATGCTGGGCCTCACCTCACGCCTGTGCTGAACGCAGCAGAGAGCGCCCTTCACCATCGCCTCCACCTCCCCCTTTCCACGCCCGCCATGGCCGCGTCCACCACCTCCATGAGCTCGCCTCGCGCCACCTTCTCCCACACGACGCGCGTGAACGCAGCGTCTCTGACGAGTCATGTCGACTCCTAGCCATCTGCTCCATCATCATACATATAAGCAACAATCACCATACATTACCACAGCAAGTGGGCCAGTTTGATACAGAGCATTACATTGTCACTCAAGTTGTTGCTGCAAGTTCTGCCATCCACCCAGCACAAAGAAACCAAAGCAGCTACATAGATAATATGTGCCCAAATGGCATGTGTTCAGTTACCTATTAGCATCCCATGATCTTTGTAGAGATCACTGCAGATAAAGGGCACATCAAAAAACAAGCTTGTAAGGTCTATATCCTCCTCTTTTGGTAAATTAGTGTAATTGTTCGTGTAAGGCATATAAGACTTCAGCAGCTTCTGCCTCAAACTGACCGAAATCACCCAAGCCTTTGCACCAGAACGAGGCCCCCGCAGCACAAAATGGAGAACGTCAGAGTTGTGCTTGCTCACAACAGGGAACTCTGGCACCCAGCGCGGCAGAGGCGAATCACAGAATTTCTCAAGGGACCAGAGATCATCGACTTGGAGGACACAGTCCTTCTCCCACTGCAACTCTGGAGTCCTCAAAGTCCACGAGGTGACACTAAAACCAGAGCTCTTCGTCCGGCCAAATTGGCCATTGTCAACGTCCACAAACTTGATAATGCCTTTGCTGACCTCAACAGTCCTACACGCCTCGGGCATCTGGCGGCCATAGGAGTGGTCATGTGAGTCATCCCAAATCTCGATCCCAGGAAGCTGCACGAACAGGAGCTCGGGAAAATCGGAGAAAACGTCGGCAAACAGGATACCGCGGTGGTAATCGACCCAGCACATGAATCCACCGAAGGAGAACACCTTGTCGGTGTTCCATGTGAAGGGATATAGCCCTTTATCAGGATCGAAGGGGATCGGAAGCTCCTTGACCTCCCATTGCTCCGTGGAAGACGAGAATCGCGAGAGCACGCCCACCTCGTGCCAGCTCGCTTCTTCTTTGAAGTCGCCAACGATGTTGGTATGGAACGCCGCCACGACGAATTCCCCGCGGTGGCAGGAGATGCCCGTGTGCCATGCCTGGGCAGCCCACCCGCCAAACTGGGGGAGAAGCCGCAGCGACGGCGTCACCGGATGCGCCCTGTACACGAAGAAGTTGTTCTGGTAGGAGCAGGGCGGCGGGTCACGGACGGCGACGACCGTGTGGATGAGGAGGAGATCCCCGTCCGCGGCCAGCACCGTGGGGTCGTCGTAAAGCTCGGCGTCGATGTGCATCTCGACGTAGGAGGAAGCCGGCGGCTTAGCAAGACGGAGGGAGACGCGAACGTCTCCGCCGTTGCTCGCGGCGCAGAGAGCGGCGGGATCGGCGACCTCTGTCATGAGGATGATGGTGGGATCGAACAGCTACCATTCCGCTCGGGTTGCCGGCGCCGCGGAGAAGGCGGTTGGAGGAGGGCGAGAACGCGCGGCGGCCATGTCGCAGGGAACTTTTTTTCTTTACTCTCTTTTGAGTGGATCTCGTAGGGATTTGGGGCAACAAACCACGATGGGGGAAGCTTGAAAGGGTTTGAGGTACTACTTTTGTAGACGATTTAGGGATGAATTGGGTCGGAGTCGGCTATGCCGTACGCCGTATTTGCCGTCGGTCGACTGTTTTGGGAGGCCTGTACGCCGCTCGGAATCGATCGAGTGGAGTAGGATCTACTGGGATCGAGTGTACTATAAGCTTAGTGTTGCCGTTCGGAATCGAATCGGAGACCGGCAACTTCATCTACTGTAGTTCCATTTTTTTCCTTCTCAACTCCTCCCGGATTCATATCTCAAATTCAAAAAATATAAATAAATACTTGGATGCAACCTTTCAAAATACAAATTTTGATATGGAGCTGAGAGGCCTGATTGATGTCACCGTTCCTGCCCGGCTTGTGAGGAAAGTGGCTCCATGAAATCCACGACGGACAGTCGGCTCTCCAGCGGCAGATCGACGGCGACACGGCCTTCGAGCATGTCCACGACGGTGAGCATGCTGGGCCTCACGTCGCGCCTGTGCTGGACGCAGCAGAGCGCCACCTTCACCACCGCCTTCACCTCCCCCTCGTCCACGCCCGCCATGGCCGCGTCCACCACCTCCATGAGCTCGCCTCGCGCCACCTTCTCCCGCACGACGCGCGGGAACAAGTCCGGCGGCGTCTCCGACGAGTCCCTGCCAGCCTTGAAACCCCTCCGCCCGCCGACGAGCTCGAGAAGCGTCATGCCGTAGCTGTACACGTCGGACTTGGTCGACAGCGAGCTGACCCATATCTCCGGCGCCATGTACCCGGGCGTGCCCCTCCCGCGGGTGTCGACGCTGGTCATGTCCTGGGCGATGGACATGGAGATGCCGAAGTCCGACACGTGCGCTCGGAAGCCGCCGTCGAGGAGGATGTTGGCCGGCTTGATGTCGAGGTGCAGGATCTGGCGGCGGCACTCGTGGTGGAGGCAGGCGAGCGCCCTGGCCACGTCGACGGCGATGCGCCGCCGCGTTGGCCACGGCAGGAGGCGCCGCCGCTCCTCGCCGTTGAACAGCCACCAGTCCAGCGACCCGTGCTCGAAGAACGGGTAGACCAGGTACTGGCCGCCGGCGCCGCCGCGCAGGAGGCAGTAGCCGAGGAGGCGCACCAGGCTGCGTTGGTGAACGTTCGCCACGATGGAGATCTCTCGCAGGAAATCCTGCTCGCCGATGGGCTTGTCGCTGGTGATCCGCTTGACGGCGACCGCCGTGCCGTCGTCGAGGAGGCCTCGGAAGACTTCGGCGGAGCCGCCGCGCCCCACCAAGTTCCCGAAGTCTCCGGTGATGTCACGGATCTCTTCGTACGAGAACTTTCGCGGCAGGTCCTCGATATGGAACGTGGTCGGCTGCACGGGAGTACTTCTTCTACACACGGCTGCTGCTTCTTCTTCTTCGTCGTCGTCGTTCTGCACGGGCTCAAGTGGCGCCTCCACATCAGCAGCAGCTGCTGCGACACGAGCACGAAGGTGTCGGAGACAAGCCTGCACTAGTGCACAGATTTTCCAGAGGCAGTATACCGACAGAGCCACGAGATTGCAGGCGGCAATAATCGCCACGGGAGCAGTCTTGCCCTTGGAACTGGGAGCTGCCGTGATAATCACCACAGCAAGTATGCCGAGAAATATACCCGAAATAATCCTCTCCTCCCGGTTCGACGTGGTGTAACTATATAGGCAAGCGATGGCAAAGTATGATACTAATTCAAGAAAAATCCTTGCACCGAAGCTATAATCTATAAAACCAGAACAAACCACTGAGAATAAGATACCTACGATTGCTAGATGTAAAAGGCCCTTAACTATCTTGCACAACGCAGCACAACAGCATCCTCGACCTCGACCTCGAGGAGGAGCAACACTTGAGGCACTTAGACCTGACATATACACACTCGCAAAAGAGTAGGGGAAGAGGATTAGAGGAAATAGAAAGTTGAGAAGAGGCAGAAGGCTGAACTAGTTAATGTCAATGCTAGACGGAGGAACCTCAATAAATTGCAGACAACCCTTGCTTGACGTGTTCTGTTGATTCTTCCCGTAAAAAACTCTCTCTAGGCTATAATCTGACCAGGTAGCATCAATAAGTATACACATGTTGCTAGTAGCACCAGTATTTGTTACCGTAGTAGCTGAAGGGGGTCAACGCTGCTCTCTGTTCAGTGCTACTTCTGTTCCAAATTGTTATTTTATTCTAAATTACTATTCACGATTGATTGTTTCTTACAACATTTAATTATTTATCTGATTTTAAAAACTATGTAAGTGTATTTTATTTTATTTGTGACCTACTTTATCATTAATTATTAATGATACTCTTAGGATAACTTATTTTTCATATAATTGGACTAAAATTTTTGAATAAGATAAATAATCAAATGTTTCAGAAAAAAGTTAATAATGAATATTAATTTAGAATGGAGGGAGTAGTATATAGAAGCTCAAGAGGAATTGAAACTTTGAAATGTTGTTGATGGAAAAACAAAGGCTACTATATAAGATGTCTTGGATAATAATATAACCTGTTGGTAACCTTAATCTTATATATTTGCTCAGTCTATACTTCTGAGGTTGGCCATAATTGTGACGCGCCATCTTTAAATTTGGTATTGTCCCCAATAATCATACGGTCAATGTTTGTTGCACACCATTCGACACCACTCGAATCTACAATATGCCACTGGATGTGACGATGATATGCGAAATCTGGCCCATTAGCCCACTGTGTTAGATTCACAGCATGGCATATTATGAAACCATGCATGAAGATTTTCTATAGACAAAACAAGCGTACCGAAATGTGGGATAATCGCAAACTTAGTAAGCTTAAATTTTACGTTTGTGGCCTTGTGCTCTCCACGGAGAAATCTTAGCTTTAGGCCATAAAAAACTGAGGCCGGCAACAAGTCCTTGAGGGGCTATTAGAGTGATACGATGAATCTTATCCACATACTTCACAACTGTCAGAAATATTTACAGATTTGTTTCTATTACAGACCCATTCACCAGCACATGTATTATTCTATAACTATGTCCAGGTCAATGCACATGAGTAAATATACTCCGTACAATATCTACGTAAACGACTGAATCACAAGATACTACGTAAAAGGACTGCTAACCAACTCAGTTTTTTAAGTACAGTTGAGCATTAATCTGACCCCTACACCGAGACCGAGTCCAGATGTCAAGCACAAAAAATATAAACTGAAGCTGGTCGTGGCGGTATTTATAAATTGAAGCTGGTCGTGGCGGTATTTACAAAAAACTAAGGTTAGGACTCGAGAACATACTAAGGTCACAACAGAAAACTAAATTGAACAAAGGACAAAAATGCAGTCCTAACGTTTTCTTTTGCGGTATTTATAAATGCCACAACATACTAAGGTTTTCTTTCAATGGCCTTACGGAGTTTATAAATGCACAACGTATAGCTCTCTGTATAAAGTGGAGAGGATTCCTGTCAAGTAATCACACGACAAATATTAACGAAAGCTGCTGCTAGCTGGCCTTGGTATAAGCAGTAGTACGTCTCGTGTGCAAACGAGTACACTCACATCATTAGCAATTTAGTATCCGGCACTACAACAGAGCTAGCAACTCCCATGTTTGCTAGTCAACTATATGCATGAGTGACAACAGACACTGTCGTTATTGATATACACTCTGATTTAAAATACAAAGTTTAACCAGGGTTGCTTGGGCCACTGATGCGCACTACTCTGGTCCACTTCAGTTATCAGACTCCTCCGAGTCACTCCTCTCAGGTTCAGCTTCCTCGCCATTCGCAGCTGGCTCTTGGACATCAGGCTGCTTAGGTGCACGAGGTACTGGAGGTTTCTTACTGCCTTCCTCACCTCCTATGACACTGGCATTCTGGTCTATTGACAAGTCAAGGAACAATGCATATTACCTGATGGGAATAAAAACAGTTTAACTTCGTTTCAAACATCAAATTCAAAGGCATCAAACCAAATGACAGAATCCTTCAACCAACAAACCAACTGCAGTCATGACAACTAACAGGTAACAATGCATGTTCATTTGGCTTACATATTTATAATATGAGTGTGACAATCTATTGATGAACTTCAATTTCAAACATCAAATTCCAAGGCATAACAAGTGTTGAAATGTACCTTTCAAATATCTGGATAAAACTACAATAATGACGAGATTTAAAGAATGGCATCGTTACCCTTGTCAAAGATGGAGGGAGCTAAATGTAGGAGTGGAGGATCATTTTTCAACTATCGTTAGTACCCAAAAGAATGTGAGAAAACCTGAGAACCAAACAGTAATACTTTTTTTTACTATGATACCATTTTATTCAACTGCGAGGATACAACACATGCTAGTATTTAGTAAATCAAACCAACCAAAAGGATACTGACAGATACTCCATGCATAATATTGATGAGATGCTTCTCAACTTGGTTAACCAGCTCTGCCTGCAAAATTGTGTAAGAAAGAATCAGGGTTCTGCCCAAAGTGTTTCCATGTGAACATGGATAATGAACAGAGCTAGAGGGCAATTAATTCTAATACATTCAAGTCTGGTTCTCTGCGGAAGCGTCGTCTGCGTGCATCCCTCATTGGAGGAGTAAGCCCATGCTTGTATTCAACTCCTTCTGGAGCAGGATCATTTTCTTCTCTTACCATAATCATCTGTTCGAATATGTGTTTTATCAGATGATTTTAAGATATGGAATTCAATAAAATAGACATACAGTAAACTTGCACTTTTACCTGACCAATATCGGCGGTTTTAATTAGTACAGAATCATCATATGTCTTGTACGACTCGACCACCGCAGGAAGATCCAAGAGAGATGCAGGAAAGCTCTCATTGCCGATCATAAATGTGCCACTTCTTCCATCCTCTGCAGGAAGAAATATCTTATCAATCCACAAGGTGACAAAAAGTTCCAATTTTCAGCTTTTGAAGAAAAATCCAGTCTAATCTAGTCAGGTTGCATGCTAAGAAATATAAGGAAAATTCCCAATAACTAGATGTGAGAAAATGTACCAAATGAACAACAATGCACATAGTGAATGCCATACCAATTCAATCATGTTATCTGTGTCCAAGGAAGGCTTTTTAATAAGCACTTAGCATGCCCAATACGAGACAAGTTCAAAACCCTTTGGAGTCATACATTTATTGATCTTGAGTTATTTACAGCAATAGAGTTATTTCATGATTTTCATCTAGATAAGAGATTGTGCTACATGAAGAATATGTGCCATGTACTGCTCCCGAACATTAAAATGGAAAACAAAAGGTGAGTACAGACAGGAAAACATGATTTGCAAAAGTATGATTAACATAGGCATGAACCATCGTTTAAAAAAACATAGGCATGAACTACAGCATTTGCACTCCCTAATCTTAATTATGTGTCATTAAATTATTCCATTTGCTGCTAAATGTTGACCATCTCATCTGACACTAAATGGATCTTTCCTTGAGTCATTAGCCGCAACGCTTATCCAAAGGTAAACAATAGGATTGCAGAACAGCTGGCTCAGATCAAAACAGCAAAATCGGAATGTTTTGCTTTGCTTAGGCCATCTATTATACTCATACCGACCCTTTAGGAAATTTCCAAATGAACAATATCTAAATGCATGTGCAAGCTGATCCATGCAAAGTCAATAAACCTGATACCAATTGAGCAATCTACTAACATCACACTTTAACCTATCACCGCATAATCTGAAGCAAGAACTATTCATCATAACCTAAGACACATTGCAGCCCTCACACATGGAATCATGTGGTCTCCATTATCTAATTGTGCAACGCA
This sequence comes from Echinochloa phyllopogon, assembly GCA_033239725.1. Lineage (NCBI taxonomy): Eukaryota > Viridiplantae > Streptophyta > Magnoliopsida > Poales > Poaceae > Echinochloa > Echinochloa phyllopogon. The sequence continues at coordinate 39,637,854 of BTCW01000005.1, read as the reverse complement.
GTATAAACTTCCAATTAGTGCGAAGAACCGAACAGTTAGTGATGCTAAGCATTCTCAGGGCAGGAACCCAGGATGCCCAAGCCAGGCACCCCGCACGCTGCGGCAATCTGGATTCTGGACCAAAAGCTACCAGCCTACCACCGATTTCCATCCTCACGCCTTCCCCGCACAGCACCATGGAAGCCCCCTACCGCACCTGACCTGACTTGCGCGTTCCGTCGAACAGCCTACGGGCATGTAATCCCACCAGCGAATCCATGAATAGGAAACCGCTAGCCCAGTGCGCGGTAGGTTTTCGCGCATACAGGAACAGGATTCGAGGGAGAGAGAGACTGGGGGCGCCGCTGACCTGAGAAGGAGAGGTCGAGGGAGGCGTCGTCAGGGTTGGAGGAGGACGCGGCGGCGGATTCGTTCATGAGGCGCTCGATCCGCTCCGCCACGGACGGTGGCACGCGGAGGATGAACTGCTCCTCCATCGCAGCTCCAATTCCACCGGGACGAGGGGGAATCGAAGAAACTGCCTCCGACTCAGGCGAGTGTTCGCCGGGCTGAATCGCGAAGAGGACAGGGCCGGTTCCCCCTTGTTGTGTTTTATCGTTCGGGACGAAACGGGAGAGTTCCCCCGCGTCGGCTCTGCTTGCCCACCCTTGGTTGTAGGACGCTGACTGCTGGGTCCCGCTGACTGACGATCTCTTCTTCGTTCTGAACTCAGGAGCTGACATCGTATATTTTCTTTTATATAAACTAGCAAATATTTTCATGCGTGGAATAGATAAAAGATACATATAATCATATAAACAATGTGTATAGTCTTTCAACATAACTGAAAGCTATGCTCAGTGACATCTCAGCAAAAAGTCGATACTACTTTAACTTAGCGGTTTAGCGCTTGCATGGATGGATCAATATGGTAGCGCCACGTCTATTTTTCACAGAATCGAGGCATGTACAAAGAATTTTCCTACTAATTCTCCACAGCGGCACCGAACAACTATGTCAACTTCAGCAGCAACGTTGTATGATTTGAAGTGGTCGGCGGCGGCGAGAAAGCACGCGCAAGATGGGAGGGCTTAGGAACATATCTTATATCGTAGAGTCCATATTGCTCGCACGTCAAAAGTCATGTTGGAAAGGGACACAAATCCTAGTCTGCTTTATTTTATTTTTTTACATGAGGGTCCATCCGTCAAGTCAAACGACCGTAGAATCGGTCCTCATTTTCAATACGTGAGAGATTGCTGCTTTGCTCTACTAACAACAACTCTTAATGTTTCTTTTACTCAAACTTCACCATGAAAATTTGGGCTCATCCTTAGCCCTTGCAAAATTGGCACCAACTATGTAAAAAGAAGATTTTCATCGCATCAAAATGTCGGCTCATGCATGGAGTACTACATGTAAGATGAAATCAAAAACTAACTGCACAATTTTATTGTACTATGGGAGATGAATATTTTGAGCCTAATTAATCAATTTTTGGACAATTTTTCATACATACAAACAAAATACTACAGTGTCGCAATAATTATACAAAGTGACTCCAAATTTCCACCTCTATTTTGTATCTAAACAAGGCCTTAGTTTCGAGCGAGATTCGCCTGCTCCCAATTCGGATTTCATTGGTAAAGGTTGGTGATTTTGGGTTTTAGAGTGACGAAGGTTGGTCTGGCTATGGCAGAAGGATATTGAGATCAAAATGCTCGGCCGGATTTCATTAGTAAAGGTTGGTGATTTTGGGTTTTAGAGTGACGATGATCTGGCAGAAGAATATTGAGATCAAAATGCTTGGTCGGATTTCATTGGTAAAGGTTGGTGATTTTGGGTTTTAGAGTGACGAAGGTTGGTCTGGCAGAAGGATATTGAGATCAAAATGCTTGGTCGGAGGAAAAATACTCCGTAGTGGGCAAAGCTCCAGGCAGTAAGGCATAAGGAGTTAAGGACTATCACGCGGGTAACAGCCGAAGGAGAGAAGTAGATTTACATGGGCAAGGAGAGGATATGAGACGAGTCTTTTTTTATACTTTGAATTTAGTTTCAGACAGATTTCGTTAAAATGAGTTGTACTGTCACGAAACGTGCGTTGGAATTCATAGTGCACAATTCATCATTTTTCCGAGAACGATAGTCCAAGGTTCCATTTTTGCGTTTTTTTGGGTCTTTTCGATCACATTTCTGAAGAGTCAGTAAAACATATGGCAATTGACAACAGCACTCACGGTTCCCTACCTGCGTTTTCTGTGGACTTCTCGATCCCCATTTCATCTAGATAGGTAGCTGAATGAAAGGGGACGGAACATATGACAACACACAACAGGCATAAAAGGAGGCAAAGCAGCTGGTTCAGTCACCAACAAACCTCGGCAACATCATCGGATAGAAATGTAATAACTCGTTCTCAACTCAATAGAAACATCAAGAGAGCATCCAGATCCAGGTGCCTAACTCTAAGGATGAACCACTATGGGCTCTTATAAAAAGTCCTCACTCTCGCCAATTGTATTATCTACTCGATCAGGTCATCATCGTCATCAGGCAGGGGTTGTGCTGCAGCAGCTGCAAGCTCAGCTTCATGCCTGTATCCATGGGGAAAAAATGACGTTAGAAATGCATGAGAGAATGAGCCGCTATTGCAGAATGATTCTTGCCCCACCACAGAACCATAGCTTGTGCAAGCAAACTATGGCCACTGGAGGATTGATCACATAAAGGATTGAAGCACTCACTGTTGCTGCATGGCCATATCAATCTGAACTTCCGGTGGCTTCAGAGCAACAGCCTCAACAAAGTGAAGGTTCTGGTCCCTAAATATACATGTATCAGTAACTAGTTAGCACAACGAAAGAGGTAGGTTATCGCAGGTATCAAGGGAAAACAACAAAATACAAGCAGATGGAAGAGGTGGGGAGCAAGTATCTAATTACCCTGCCAGCTTCCTTGCGAGGTAAAGGAAGGGCTTCTCAAAGTTGTAATTGCTCTTGGCAGAAATCTCGTAGTACTGCAAGTTCTTCTTCCTGTGGAATGTAACTTGCTTGGCTTTGACTTGCCTGTTCTTCACATCAACCTTGTTACCACACAGGACAATGGGAATGTTCTCACACACCCTGAAACCAAAATAATTGGATATTTAGCTAGGCTCTGAAATAATCCATACATAAACTATTACCTAAATCTATACAGATAAACTACCTGCACAAGTCCCTGTGCCATGTTGGTACATTCTTGTATGTCAGCCTTGAAGTGACATCAAACATGATGATGGCACACTGACCATGGATACTGCAGGACAATTGAAATTTCAGAATTAAGCAAGCCCAACAAAACTCACACTATAAAGGCAGAAACAGAAGATCGGCTAAGACTTTAAAAAGTACCAACAAAAACTATCAAAACAGAAATGTTGTCACAACTCACAACAGAGAGAAACCAGCACATGCAATTGGTTAATTTTTAAATCCTAACAATGGGCTGTGCATTTCAACACACTGGACGCTAATGTGCACAAACATACAAACTAGAAAAGCATGGATACTTGACTGGAAATCTTGTCATATTTGCAAAAGAATGTGAAAAAAAAATGCATGATACACCAAAAATGCATTACAAGATACTACGCAACTTAATGTCTGACTGCATGTGGTGGGATGCTCTTTATTGAAGTATTTGCAAGCTGGGATTCTGGGACACTTAAAAAATATATTACGCAAACATTACCCGGCGGATGGTTGCATAAAACAAGGAATGAAGTCACACCCAGGTTCACATACTTCATATGTATGAACAGTTAAACACTATTCACATTTTCAGTCATCTTCTAGCACAGGTAACCATGAAGGATGCTTGCATAAAACAAGGAATGAGATGAAATATGCATATATCACTTACTAGTAGCCATCTCTGAGACCACCAAACTTTTCTTGCCCAGCAGTATCCCAACAATAGAAGCGGATTTTGCCACAGTTAGTGCTGAAATCTAGCGGGTGGACTTCAACACCAATGGTAGCTGCAAGGGAAGACAATCAAATTGTTGCAAGTCCATCTTCTGCAAGCGAATAGCTACAACAAAACCAAAGTATGACACTTACAACAAAACCAAAGTATGACACTTACGCTCATATTTCTTTTCAAACTCTCCAGTCAGATGCCTTTTCACAAATGTGGTTTTACCTGCAGGAAACATTAGGCGGTGAGAGATTGAAAACAATGGGCATAAAAAAGCATTGCATACAATGGGCATTAAAAAGCATTGCATACATAGTGGTTCAATGCAACAAGTCAAGGAATGTAAGCGATATTTGAAAATCAGAACAATTGAGGGCAATCTAATGGTAGGATGGAAAACACCCAGTAGTGGGTCAACCTCCAGTGCACCTGAGAGCACTCCAGATTGTGTACATTTCTACCACATAGGCATACCTCAATACTAGCAGCCAAATGTCATTTCACCACAATGCGAGTGAAATCCCACAGAGAAATGCTTCTTATTTCATATTGAAATATCTAATTTATTAGTTGTTTGAAAAACGATGCACCGTCCACTACAACTTTCCTATTTCTGTGCATAAAAAAATAAACACTTCACCAATTTCCATTTATCCCGGATCAAAAAATAAACACCTAACTTAATCATGCATTTGTCCACTAACATTGAAATATTAGGAGAGCACAAAACGCTTGAAACAGAGCCATCTAACAGTTATTCATACAGAGACTTCAGTGCTGATGAGCAGATCCTTGTTTTTATAACATATTAACATAGAAGATAATAGTTGGCATGAAATTAGCCAAGTACTAGTGAAATAACTACCATTAATTCCTGACAGCCACAAAATCAATCTCTACAATTGCTGAAATCTAACGAATCCCCAGCTAAAACCTACACACGCTTGAACCCCAAATCGCCTTACGACCCCAGCTACAAACGTCTCGAGCCGGATCAAATCGCGACTTCCGTAGACTTGCCAACCACGAACCAATACCCAAGTCAGTCAGATCTCGAGGAAATCACGCCAACAAACACGGCGCGCGCATCAGAAACTGCATCTACCATCATCACGCGGAAGCGGAAACGGATAACTAAAATCACGCGAGGCACAGGAAAGGACTGAGAAAATCACCAGTTCCACCATCACCAACGATGACGAGCTTGAAGCTGGGGTAATCCACGACCTGCTGGTTCGGCAACGCCTGCGGGGGGAAAAAAATCCCAAAACAAAACGGATCAATCAGACGACCTGACTCCTGACGAGACCAGCCTCAGGATCTCCGTCGGAAACGCCGAGCGGAAACCCTAGGGGGGTACAGGTTCGATCGAGGGCCGTGCGTGCTCACCATTCTGCGGCGCGCGAGGGGAGGAGACGCGGACGCGGCTGGAGGCGGCGACGAAGACGAGAGGCGTCTAGAGAGTTCGAAACGGACTTGAGAGGAGACGGGGGGAGCGCCTTGGGCTGGATGGGATGGGAGGGGGGGCCGAGGCGGAGGGTTTTATAAGTGGGAGGGGGAGAGATCGCGTTTTCTTTTGGCTTTTGGCCTTTTGGGTGGAGCGGTGCGGGGCGGCCCGTGTGTATTAGCTTTGGATGGACGCAGGGATCGGGTGCCGTTGGATCCCGTCGGCGCGGCGGATCCGGGGGGCGTCGCTAGCTTTCCGCCCACGCGAGGTATCCGGGCTGGGTGCGTTGCGTTGGGTTGGGCTGGGCCCCGTTCGTTCTCGGCCTGCGTGTCTGTCGCTACGCCAACGGACACCTGCAAGGCGCAGGCCCGCGGGGCGCGGCCGCAGCAGCAGCCTCTGTCGCGTGTTGACCGTTGCGTGACGTGTGGCCTTTGGGGATCTTTCTAGAACCTCTGGTGCGGTGGGTTGTTCTTCTGCGGATTTTCACACAGGCTTGGCTACTTGGCTACCGCCCTCCGTCCAAAAAAACATGCAATTATGTGATTTGAATTTTGTCAAAAAAAAAACATACTAGTGTGGGACCAGGTGTTGGATTTATTACTCCAATGAGGGGGAAAAAATCTTGTGCCGGGCTTCCCCTTCTCCGCCAGACCACCACGACTCACGACCGAAGCCTCGAGACACCGTCCTCCCAAAAATCTTATCCTTGCCTGCCTGCTTTCTTCAACTTTTCCCCATCTGAGAAATATTGTGAGAAAAAATTAACAACAAATAATAATTTTGAAGTAGAAGAGAAATGGAATGAAATATAGAGAAGGGGTTATCGAAAGTTTGCTAAAACAGCGCCCTAAAGTGCTAGAAAAATTATTTGCCCTCCCCTAAGCAAGTCGCTGAGAAAGCATGGCGGGTGGTAATGGATACTCCATATTAATGTCGGCAAGATGACTTCAATTCGATGATTTTTGTTTTCTAAAAAAACATTAATATTTCTCTCGGAAATTGTGCAAATCCACCCCTCTCCTCCTGGGTAGGAAGATGTTCATTTATCTATATGAGCTAGATAAAACCCAGAAAACTAAAATGTTGCGTCGACCAGCACGTTTGAAAAAATGCCTAAGAGAGACGGGTAGTCGATCCAGTGTGTCTTTTTCACGTGGTTTTGAAATAGGCCGTGCGAGCATCTCTCGCAAACCAGCCGCCCTGAGTCCTTGTCGGCACAAAACCACAAACCCATTCAAATAGTAACGAGAAGCGCTACCTTCTTGAACTTGTCTTTTTTTCTTTTGAAATCCTTGAACCTGTCTTGTGCAGTTGTTCAGGTTCGCCGCCACTCTCGCTCATCCTATCTCCTCTGCATGGCCATCGTAACATGCTTACATGCATCCACTCACCACTCCGGGATTAACTCTGAGTTCACCGAGTCCCCTGTGCTTCGTCATGCCATATATAGCCTATATATAGGCCACTCATTCATGGATGAATCATTAACACATGGGCATGAGACATGCTCACATTATCATCAGGCTATCCTCCTCGATCTCCTACTCCGCTCGCTATCCCACCACGAGCACCTTCACCGCAAATGCCATTATTATTGCCCACCAAGCCATGAACATCGCCACCTCTCTGGAGCGTCATGTTTGGTCTTTGTCTGAGCGGTCATCGTCTTCCTCAGCACCGCCATTAGCAACGACGCCATGGGCTGAGCATACGCCCTCTGTGAATCACGTCAAGGTCCTTATCCCTTATACCCTCGAGTCCGAAGCCACCAGTCCACCACTACAGTGAAAGGTTGGGTTGTTCCTCACTGTTGCTAGCAAGTCTAATCGATCTGCGGCTTGTACTCAAGACCACCACGAGGAATGTAGAATCATTTCAGGTACGTCAAAGAGGTGGATCAATGCCACAATTATTTCTGTGATGTCGGTTTAAGGGATCCATGCTCCAGTAATGGGTACATATACGGGTCCAGAATAATCAAACCACAAGTGAGTGGGCTATTGTTGGGGATCAGAGGCTTCGCAATGGCATGGAGGCAATACTGTGCAAGATTTTATGAGGACCGGCAACTTTAGCTGCAAGGATGCAATGACCCCCAGAAATTATAGTTTATTGGATTGGATCTATACTAGTGTATATGCAAATTGTTCTTCGGTAAACGACCTGTGTCAAACAAAGCTCTTGATCAAGGCAGTATCCTTGAAGCCCAAGCTGACAGATGCAAGAAAAAAAGGCGAAACTGTTCCTCGTCGTGCGTGGTTGCAAGTCTAATCGATTTGCATAGCTTGTACTCTTACGTCAAAGGTGTTGATCCATTTAATACTATAAAGATTGCAACATCAAAAAGTTAATGTACACCGTCATTTGCGGTCAACCATCAATGCTACAATTTCCGAAGACTGAGAAGAACTAGTTGGTATCGCCATGACTTCCCACATCACAGCTGATAGCATAGTTGTAATGGGGTATTCTTTCCTTATAATATTCGATATGTATACGTGACTGTCAATGAGCATATCTTCAAAATTAAATTAATACTACATCCGTTCCAAATTATAGTTCGTTTGACTTTTTTATCACAAGTTTGACCGCTCGTCTTATTAAAAAAATATATAAATATAGTCAAATTTAATGCATTTTTGAAGATTTTTTATTAATAAAGCAAGCCACCACAAAAAATACGATAATTTACACAAAAAATTGAATAAGACGAGCGGTCAAACTTAGAGTGAAACAAGTCAAATGAACTATAATTTGAAATGGAATAAGTACAATAGATTTTATTTAAGCTGTTAGGTTGGAAGTATAAATCAATAGCCCAGGATAGATGCTTTGTGATTCATATGGATTACCAGCCCAGCGGTATAGGTGATATATATTGCTTGTGGACAATGACTTGACCAATAACAGGTGATTGTCCAGAGATGTGTGCGAATACCAAACCTTTATGTTCTTGGGATTTCAAGGCTACATGTCATTGTTAATAGGAAAAGGTGTTTTCATCCCTTAAGTAACTTAGAAGTGTGAGTTTCTTCTCTTATATTTTAATTGGTGCAAATCAATCCCTCAACTATCTAAACCGGTACACTAAACATCCCACCTCGGTTTAATAACGGTTTTGTGAAATATGACGCTGGTTTATGCCATATAATCAACTGACTAATGACTAATTATCCACGTCATAGCTACGAAGGCCAATTCTTTGCTCGATGATCTAATCATGCCGACAACTAATCCTAAGTTCTAATACAATTATCATTAAATCACAACACCAAAACACATACATTTGCAGCTTTAGAATAAGACCAAAGGAATACAAAATATGAACTCTTTAGAGCCATGGTTCCCAACGAATCAGAAAAAGATGTGGAGAGAGCCGTGGGATATGGGTACCCCTGGGTCCACTGTCAGACCAGACTACGGCGGCCAGGGCCCACGTCTGACAAGCTTGTAGGCCGACCCCTAGGCGGCCCACACGGGCACCCCGACTTGGAGGACAAGTTTGATGAAGACCCGGCGGGCGGCTCGTCCGGATATCTAGGGATATTCTGTTGTAACCGACCCAGGCTAGAGTCCTGGTCGGAATCAAGTAGGTTTGGATGGAAACCGACTTGTAAACCCTAGCCCGCTACCCTATATAAAGCGGCCTAGGGCACCCCTACGAGGGCATCCAATCATCGCAACTCACCCTGTAAACCATACGCTCGACCCGGCTTCCTGAAGCTCGGCCGAGTACCCAGCAATACAAGACAACACCACCGACACAGGACGTAGGGTATTATACCTCCGGGTAGCCCGAACCCGTCTAAATCAGTGCCTCCTGTGTACCATCGAGCTGCTAGTTCATTAATCGCCCGCCTACAAATCAACCACTCGGGTACCCCCAGGTGGATTGCCGGTCCTAAGGTCCGACAGTTGGTGCGCCAGGTAGGGGTAGATTGGTGAGCTTTTTCGATTAGAAAACACCGTTGGCTTGATGGTAGATCCATCCGACATCATCTTCCCGGCGGACGTGAGAGGCAGCCCCAAGCACCTTCCGGGATGCAGCTTCTTCGCCGGCTCCAGCGACTCAAGCCCCACCGACGTCAACTTGACGCCAGTGGACTCGACCTCAACAAACCCGGGGACTCCCCCCGACGTGCCAGATTAGCTCATGCAGCAGATCGAGCAGCTCAGCGTCCGGGATCGGATCTCGGATCTGCTCCCCCGGCGTAGAGTCCCTTATCCCGACGAGATCATCGACGGGCTGAACCGCATCAACGATACGCTCGCTGAGTGCATTGCCATGTCTGAGCGAGCGCTAGGTCGCCCTGGGAACACGTTCCCCCACGGGCAGAAGAACGCGGCTGCCGACTACTCTGGCCGGCTCCTGCACCGCGAGGCTCAGATCCAATCTGGAAACCCGCCCGAACCCACCCAACTTCCAGATTGTGGCGAGTTCCAGATCGCAACAACCGTACTGACGACCCCCGAGAACTCGGCGGACACATCCCACGCCTCGCGGCCGGATCGCGAGGTGCTCGTCTCCGAGGACCAACATACTCAGGAAAACGAGACCGCGTCCGAGCGACAGTGTCGCATAGATGCAAACACCCTCCGAGCCCAGCGCTGGCAGGCCGAAGATGCAGACTTGGACCCGCTGGACCCGCATAACCTGGCACGCAAATTCGAGCGGGATCAGGCTGATTTCCTTACCCCATCCGCGGCGATGGCCGCATGCGTCGCCGAACTAGCTCACATGGAGCGTACCCCAGAGGCGGCCCGACTCCGAGCCCGGCTGGCCGTCGCACAAGACCTACATCAGAAAGACAGAGAGGCTAGATCAAGATCTAGCCGATCGCGCTCAAGCAGATCAAGTTCCCGCAGGACCGGGTACAACAGATCTGACCGAGGCAGACGCCGGCATAGATCCCCAACCCTGGAGGCCATCCCGGAGGAGGTCGACCAGGAACGCGAGGCTGACTACCAGCCGGATGAATCTGAGGGCAGGCACCCTCGGAACCGCCGCGACGGCGGCAGCAGGAGACGGAACCACCGCCGTAACGACGGTGACCTCCGCGACCGGCTGCGCAGGCCTGATCATGATGTGCGAGCAGAGCTCGACAAGAGGCACCACGAACGTGACGCCGCTGAGATAGAACGACGAGAGCGATACGATCGGGACTTCGGCCGACCCGAACGCCGAGCCAACTACGCCGAGTACTCCGATGTCGATGATCATCGCGCACGCCGCGAGATCGACGAGCGTGATCGATACGACCGCCGCTACGGCTCACCCAGAGCCCATGATTGCCATTACAACGGCGGCAATGACGACGACTTCACCATCGAAGGCTTTCAAGCCTTCACCAAGCGACTTCGCCAAGTCCCCTGGCCGGACACCTTCAAGCCAGCCATGGTCGAGAAGTTCGACGGCCGCTCCGACCCCAAGCTCTGGATCCAGACCTACATCACGGCGGTCAAAGCCGCACGCGGTAGCACCGACCAGGCAGCAGCCTACTTCCCGGTGATGCTGGGGAAGGCGGCGCTCCTATGGCTCTCAGGATTGCCGGAACAGTCCATCGACAGTTGGTCACAACTTTGCAAGGTGTTTACGGAGAACTACCAGGCCACTTACACTCGGCCGGGCACTAGGTTCGATCTGGATCTAGTACGCCAAAACAGGGGTGAAAGTCTCCGATACTACACCAACCGCTTCTTCGACAACCGTAACAAGCTTACAGACGTCGAAGAGAGGGACGTCATTGATGCCTTCCGACGCGGATTGTACGACAAGGACGTCTTCCGCAATCTGTTCAAGAAAGACCCCAAGATGGTTGGAGAAATGATGAAGGTGGTCGAAGAAGAGGCTAAAGCCGATGCCGCCGAGCTAGCTTAATTCAGAGCCAGGGACCGAAGAGACAAAGACCACGAGCGCCCGCCGGCCGACCAAAAGAAGGCAGAACCAGCACGCAACAGACGCAGCAGGCCTGAAGTCGCAACTGTTGCAGAAGGTGAGGGCCATGTGGAGTCATGACTCCAACCTAAGCAGCTCGCCCGCCTAGACGAGCCGTGTCCGCTCCACAAGGACGCAAAACACTCGTTCCGGGAATGCTGGACCCTGAAGAAAGAACTCGGCGTTCCCCCGGCGCCGAAGAAGCCACGCTACAACAACAACCGCGATGACAGAAGTGAAGGCGACCATCGTAACAACCGTCGCAATGACTGCCGCCGCAACAACAGAGCACCGGATGGCGACACACGCCGCCCGGGCCCAGACGCTGGCGCCGCAAATGAGCAACGCGAAAACTTTCAACGCGCCGACCGCCAGATTAACGTAATCCTGGGAGGTCCCGACGCGTTCCGTGACAGAAGAAAGCAGAAGCTCCATGACCGAGAGATAAATCTCATCGGTACCAAGGGCATCGAGTACCTCCGGTGGTCGGAACCTTCGATCACCTTCAGCAGGAAGGACCACTGGGTTCACTTGCCTGAACCCGGCTCGTACCCGCTGATCGTCAGCCCGGTCGTGGACAGAGTCCTCCTGACCAAGGTACTGATCGACGGGGGCAGTGCCCTCAACCATAGTTATTTGAACCAGATCGGACCGGCCGGTCCGACCGGAAACCAGAGCCCTCATTGGTTTGGTTCAATTAAAAGACCGGCTGTGCAATCGAACCGGTATTAACCGGTTGGACCACCCGATTTTGAAGGAAAACCGGTATAAAACCGGGTAATCGGACCGCGGTTGGACCAGTAGCAGGCGCGCTGGGAGGGGAGTGCATGGTGGGAACTACTGCGAAGGGGGATAAAGGCTAAAAAACTTGCGCGGAAGGGGAATCGAACCCCTGACCTCCACCACAGAAGGCTCATTCTCTACCACCAGACTACATCAATGCTTGTGTTAATATCCAAATATATATTTATTTGAACCGTTTGAACCAGCGGTCCAACCGATTTGAACCAATGAACCATCGAACCGAGGGGTGAACGGTTTGATTACCGGTCCGGTTCAAATAACTAGGCCCTCAACATCATCTTCACCAGGACCCTGAACGACATGGGATTCGACTACAGCAGGCTCAGGGGCTCCGACCACCCGTTCTACGGCGTCATCCCAGGCAAGGCGGCCTACCCAGTGGGACGAGTCACCCTGCCGGTTACCTTCGGCACGCCCGATAACTACCGCACTGAGTTCCTGCACTTTGAGGTCGCCGACTTTGGCAGTTCCTACCACGCCATCTTCGGGCGGCCCATGCTGGCTCGCTTCATGGCAATCCCCAACCACACCTATTTATTGATGAAGATGCCGGCCCCGAACGGGGTCATCAGCGTCAGAGGCGACGTCAAGACGTCGTACAAGTGTGATGGTGAAGCCGTACGCCTTGCCGAGCTCTCGCGGCAGCTCGGCAACAGCGTGCTCCTCGCAAGCGAGGCAACAAAGAACCCACCCGCCGACTCCAAGGTGCCAGAACAGGACGCCACGATGACAGCGCTCGAGCCAAACTCCACAACGAAGACGATCTCCCTCTCCAGCGACGATCCTAGCAAGACGGCGCTGATAGGCCCCGGCCTATCTCCTAAATAGGAAGGCGCGCTCACCTCCTTCCTGCGGGACAACTGGGACATATTCGTGTGGAAACCCTCGGATATGCCCAGAGTCCCAAGGGAGAAGGCTGAGCACTCCTTGCATTTGGTGAAGACCGCCAAGCCGGTCAAGCAGAAGCTTCGACGGTTCGCACAAGATCGCAAGGAGGCCATTAGGGTAGAATTGAATAAACTTTTAGCAGCCGGTTTCATTCGAGAGTGCATGCACCCCGAATGGCTTGCAAATCCTGTACTTGTCAAGAAGAAAACCGGTGAATGGAGAATGTGCATTGATTATACCGATCTCAACAAATACTGCCCTAAGGATTCCTTTCCTCTTCCCCGCATCGACCAGGTAGTCGATTCCACGGCCGGGTGCCTATTACTTTCCTTCCTCGACTGTTATTCCGGCTACCACCAGATAGCCCTCAACCCGGCCGACCAAGACAAAACGGCGTTCATCACACCTCATGGCATATTTTGCTATAAAACAATGACCTTCGGCCTCAAGAATGCCGGCGCGACATACCAGAAGGCAATCCAAGGATGACTGGACACCCAGATCGGGCGTAATGCCGAAGCTTACGTCGACGATGTCGTAGTCAAGACCTACGACCCGGATGCTCTAATCGCCGACCTTCAAGAGACGTTCAACAACCTCCGCCGCTACAGATGGAAGTTAAACCCGACCAAGTGCGTCTTTGGGGTACCCTCAGGCAAGCTCCTGGGGTTCCTGGTAAGCCAGCGGGGCATAGAGGCTAATCCAACCAAGATAGCGGCAATCCAGAATCTGCCGCCTCCCAAAAACAAAAAAGAAGTAATGAAGCTGACTGGGATGATGGCAGCCCTAAGCCGGTTCATCAGCAAGCTAGGTGAACGCGGTGCTCCCTTCTTCAAGCTCTTGAAGAAGACCGACAAGTTCGAATGGACGCCGGAAGCCGACCAGGCGTTGGCCGACCTGAAAGCTTTCCTCGTCACCCCGCCGGTACTCGCCGGACAAAAGAAGGATGAACCCCTCCTATTATATATAGTAGCAACCACTAACGTGGTAAGCACAGCCTTTGTCGTGGTGCGCCAAGAAGACGGACATTCTTACCCGGTACAGAGACCAGTATATTACGTCAGCGAAGTGCTGGCCGAGTCAAAAATCCGGTACCAGCACCCACAGAAACTACTCTACGCGCTCTTGATCTGCTCAAGAAAACTGCGCCACTACTTCCAAGCTCACCCCATCCATGTGGTATCCAACTTCCCGCTCGGTGAAATTCTCCACAACCGAGTCGTCAAATGGGCAGTAGAGCTCGGAAGCTTCGACATCACCTTCAGGTCAAGAAAGTCTATCAAATCTCAAGTTCTGGCTGATTTCCTGGCTGGGTGGACGGAACTCCAGGCGCCCACACCTACCGAGCCACCTGAGCATTGGACCATGTACTTCGACGGTGCCTTGAACCTCGAAGGAGCCGGCGCAGGAGTACTGTTCATATCCCCAGAATGCAAGCACCTCAAGTATGTGCTACAGATCCATTACAAGGCAACAAACAATGGCGCCGAGTACGAGGCGCTGATCCATGGTTTAAGGATAGCTATCACGCTTGGCATCAAACGCCTGCTATGCTTTGGAGATTCAAAGGTAGTAGTTGAGCAAGTTAACAAGAATTGGGAGTGCTCCAAGGAAACGATGGACGCTTATTGCGCGGAAGTTCACAAGTTAGAAGCTCACTTCTACGGAATGGAATGCCGTCATGTGCCGCGGGAAGAAAACGTCGCCGCGGACGTTCTATCCGAACTCGGATCCAAGCGATCCCAAGTACCCACTGGTGTATTTGTACAAGATCTACGGAAGCCATCAATCAAGCTAGCGGATGAAAGCGAACCTACAGCCACTGCCGACCAGGTGGTCGCAGCAGTCGCGGCTCCTCCAGAAGCAGAAGAAGATTGGCGTGAACCACTTATCGCATTCGTCAAAAACGACCGCATGACCATAGGAGACAAGCTCAAGGAAGACAAGGTCGAGCAGCTCAGCCGACGAAGTGCCAACTACGTGGTTATCGGCTCGGAACTCTACAGAAAAGCAGCATCTTCAGGAGTACTCATGAAGTGCATCCTGCGTAGCGAAGGTCTGGCACTACTGCACGAGGCACATTCCGGTGCATGCAGCAATCACGCGGCAGCCTAAACGCTGGTTGGCAAGATCTACAGATCCGAGTTCTTCTGGCCTACCGTGGTGGAACTCGTCCAGTGTTGCGCCGGGTGCCAGTTCTTCCAGAAGCAAAAGCACTTGCCGGCCCAAGCGCTACGCACCATTCCACCATCCTGACCCTTCGCAGTATGGGGGCTAGACAACGTAGGGCCATTCAAACCAGCCCAAGGTGGACTCAAGCACTTACTCATCGCGGTGGACAAGTTCACCAAATGGATTGAGTACAAGGTCGTCACCGACACCAAGTAACGCACCGCTTCAGAATCCCGAACCAGATCATCACCGACCTCGGCTCCCAGTTCACAGGGCACGAATTCTGGGATTTCTGCCAAGATAGACAGATCGACGTCTACTAATCATCATCAGCTCACCCTCAAGAAAACGGCATGGTCCTGGATGCCCTCAAGAAAGAAATCTACGATGCATTAAACCCACGTGCAGGCCGCTGGGCTAAAGAAGTACCACATGTGGTATGGGGTCTTCGCACCCAGAGAAGCAGAGCGACCGGGTATTCGCCTTTCTTTATGGTCTACGGGTCGGAAGCGGTACTACCGGCCGACCTCACATTCAGCGCGCCGCGTATCAAGAACTATGAGGAGGGAAAAGCCGAGACCAGTCGACAAACTGATGTCGACGCGTTAGAAGAACACAGGCTCTGTGCCTTAACTCGGCACGCACGCCACGAGCAGCAGATACGCCGGTATCATGACAGGAATGTCAAGGAACGCTCCCTAAACGTGGGTGACCTCGCTCTGCGCAGAGTCATGAGCTCGGCAGGACAGCACAAGCTATCTGCACCATGGGAAGACCCCTTCATCGTCAAGGAAGTGATATCTCCAAGGACCTACCACCTAGAGTGGGCTGACGGCAACCCAGTTCCAAACGTCTGGAACATCCAGCACCTTACTAAGTTCTATCCTTAGTCCAAAACACAGCTATGTATCTTTACCCTGTTATTTCGTCATTCAATAAATTGAGTTCTGTGCCCTTCAACCAATGTGTTTGCACTAACTTTCCCATGACAGCCACGAGCTCGTCCTCCATTAAAGTTACCCATGAAGTAACAAACTAAAACGGCAAGTCCGAGTCACTATATCCAGAGTCTAAACCCACGCGGCAAGTACTCGGCCGGGACCTTGCTTACAACTAAGCCTCCACGCTGAGCATCGTATGTAGGAGAGCTTCCTCCACGAGAGCTCCAGCTAGTCCGCCGCCCCAGTCTTTCGCACGAGTCATGGCAAACGGTGAAGTGACAACGATCAACGAATCCTAAAGGAAATCGGCAACAAAAGCTATAGGCTTAGAAAGTAATACTTATTACATAAAAACTTGCCAAATGCTACATGTTTTTTGTTCACTCTTCAAACAGGACCGGAACCGGCCACCTCTACTACGCTCTGGACTAGGTCGACCGCCAGGCCGGCAAACGACTCCGTCAATGCGTCGAACTGCTCCTCGGATATGGCAGAACTGTACCCGTGCCGGATGTTTTCCAGGTCGAGGTCAGGATTGTACGAGCGGATAAGGGCCAGCGTGCTCTTGACTGCATATTGCGCAGTCTCCGCTGTCATACCCCTCGCGCAGCCTGGAAGAAGACACAACCGATCAGCAAGCGACCCCGCAGGTTGACTCCTCGGCACCTCAATACCATCACAAGCCGACTCAGCCGCCCGCGCCAAGTCGTCATATCGCTTAGCAGCCTCTGCACATGTGTATGAGTTAGAGCAATGTTCCAGTGTCATAAACGCTGAAGAAGCCTCTGCAGTCGTCATATCGCTTAGCAGCCGATCAGCAAGCCTTTACCTGTCATGGCAACTTCATGAGCGCCCAAGGCGCGGCCGTGCGCACTGACGAGATCCTGCATCTCTTGCTCCGCCTTCGAGATCTTCTCCTCCAAAATTTTCTTCTCGCGGGCATGACCTGCGCAGCAGAACCACCCATAACCAAGCGTTATGGCCTCATGGTCGGTACAAGCGGGAAATTCAAGTCGACGCCGCACAGGTTTCCGCTCACTTTCTCGGGCGCGCTTCAGCTCGGCGTCCCTCCCCCGCAGTGTGTCCGTCACGTCCCTAAACTTCTGTTCCATTGTCGCAAGACGACCCTGGACACGCTCCATCTCCTTGGCGTGATCTTAGAACGCACAACAAAGCAAGATATAGTAAACAAACACCTACTTCCGAAGTACTCCTACAAAGGGATGCTTACTGGTGTTGCCGCCTCCAGTTGGGCGACAAGCTCCTGATTGAGCTGCGCCAGGCCCTCCGCGTTCGTGTCCTTCTGAATGACGACTCCCCGCGCCTCACTTGCAATGGTCGGGACCCAGGTTCTAAGCTCCTGCAGCTCCAGGTAGTCGTCCTCCGCCAAGCGCAGCATTTGCGTGCACTCCACGGTCCGGGACATCAACTCCTGCACCGTACACGGCTCGACACCAAGTTCAAGAATACAAAAGCCAAGATTAGCAGACGATTACCTGCATATCTTGCAGCATCGCGCCAGAAGAATTGTGAATGCGCTCCAGCGCCGCCTTGTTCGCCTTGGCAATGCGGTCGAAACGCTCGTGCCGACTCAATTGCTCCTCTGCCTCGCCCTCAGGCTCAGCACGCTGATCCAGGAGCGCGTCATCCTCAAGCTCCGGCATGTCCGGGTCCTCCTCTTCAATCCTGGCACTTGGGGCGATCTCCGGCGTACTGGTCACAGTGACCATGGCCGAAGAACCCGACCCCCCAGCTGTGTCAGCCGCCGCGGTAGCCAGCGGTCCCGTCTCTGGCAGTGCCATCTCCGTCACAGGCGGGTCCTGAGACACTGAGTCCCCCTGATCCCCGCCGCCATCCGATTGGGTGCGGGATGTATCCGCGGAAGAAATCGCCGGACGGCGTGCTGAAGCCGCGCTCGACGAAGTGCGCAAAGACGGCAATCTCGCCAGTGTTCTCGAAAGGCCTCTTCTCCTTCTCAGGAAGCCTCCACGACAGGGTGTCCTTCGAAGGAAGCACACTACGGTTCGCCATGTCTTCAAGACGCTCCATTGTCATCTTCGTCTTGCCCCGCTCGCCTCCTGCTCGGCCTCCGACGACACTCCGGTCGCCCCCAGGGCCTCCATGGCGGCACGCTCGGCGGCTGCTTTGGCCATGGATTTCACTCCCAATAAAGGTGGAGCACGGGGTAGAAGCAGATGGGAGCGCGAGCGCGCGCTAATGAAGATTAACCTACTAGCTATGCGAAGCCTCGGGCCACGCGCTTGGATGCAACGGCCGTCCGAGCGAAAAGCAAGGCGAGGAAGACGAAGGGTGCGGTGTAACGGGGGGTGACATCGACGGCGCCCCCGGTCGCGTATTTATTACACGGCGCCGCCCTGACCTAACGGCTCCAAAACTAACGGACGGAAATCGCGGGACTGGAGGCGGGGAAGCGAGGCTAGGCCGACTGGGCCGCGAAGCGGTGAAGCAGCCGGGCCGAGCAGGGCGAGCCGGGCGCTGCTGGGCTGGCGCGCGAGTTGGAGAAGAGCTGGTTGGCTGGGCTGGAAGTAGAGGAGGGAGAACTGGGCCGCAACGCGGGAGAAGAGAGGAGGGAGCGAAAGCGAGCCAATGGAAGAGTTGGAGGGGCGAAAACGAACTCAGGCTGAAACAACTTTTCAATAGCTCAAAACAACGCGATTCAAACTCAAATTTAAATTAGATTTAAATTCTTGTTTGAACAACACACAAACAAAGCTCAATGCAACAGCATGAATGCAACATACAAAGCAATTTATTTATATTTCACAAATAATTATATTTTTTTCTACTATAAATTTCCTGTAAATTTAAACAAAGCTTGGAAAATTTTAGAAAATTGAGAAAATTATTGTATTAATTACGTTAAAAATTCACATCCCAAAATCTGAAAATTTTGGGGTGTGACAAACTACCCCCTTAAATTGAATCTCGTCCCGAGATTCGCAGAGAGTAGAAACAAGGGGTAGAATGGAACAACAAGATCTAGAATCAGAGATCTTCGAGAGTTGGATCACCATGCTTCTTCATTTTTAGTGTTGATTTAGTTGCAAAGTTTCGACTTCTTCTGATCTTCTTCATTGATTTGTGAGAAAAGATAGCAAGAAAACAAGGATATATAGGGAAAAAGAGAGAGAGCCCAACTACAATCATTACAACGAAGCAAATCACGCATAAGCACAATGACAACCAAATCAAGCACCTAGAGACAAGATCACACAAGACTCGACCTCACTGGGTTTTGAAAAAGCGTAACTAAAATGATCCGTATCACAGAATCATGGTGGTCTCCTAAGGTTTGATCAATCGTTCTAACTAAGCTGCGATCCTACAGTCAGCATAGCTCTGATACCAATCTGTCACACCCGGATTTACACAGAAATCCGAATGTGGCCATATGTGTGCCCAGGAAGTCACAGTACACATATAGCAAACAAATATGGTAAACAAAGAACATATGCTGAATAAATTCTCGAATAAATAGAGTTTTACATCAGAGTGCATCATAAATAAACTAATCAATACAGCGGAAGACTAATAAACTCTCTCTAAATGAAGCCGCACTCCACAGGGACTCTGACTGGGAGAACGCAACTCAGTAGTACGGTAGATCTTCTGGAAACTGTAACACCCCGCCTTCCACGAGCCGCCTCGCGCAGCCCTTCCGAGGGGCGCGCACGCGTACACAGAACACCCTGCTTACACTTTCGTCCTCGCTTCGTGTAAAAGGGTTAACCCGAAGGTGCTATGGCTGAAAGACAAAGGCTTATAAGTTGCCTCCACCCTTGCTAAACTAGCAATGTGGCACTAAACACGTGCATCCCGCACTCATGGGCCACTACTGGGCCATACAAACTGGGCCGGGTGTGACAGAAACTCAGCAGTAGACTCATGCACAGCCCAATCTGTTACCCGTCCAGGATTTTGTTGAATAAATAGCAAGTGTAAGTAACATAATTACTTAGCAAGTATAGCACGGGTTATGAAGGCTCAAAAAGGCTAGACACGGTTTAACTGCATTAGCACTTTTAGTTGGTTCGTTTTAACTTTGTCCAAATTACTACAAGTGTATGAATCCCAGTTGCAACCCCATTAACAAAGTGTAAGTGACATTAAACACAAATAAACATCATCTTCTAATCAAAAAGGATCCAGGCCACTCGTGACCCTGAGCAAGGCTATCATGATAGATTTACACTCTGCAGAGGTTTCGCCCTTTATCCACCAGTCGCGTAAAAGCTTAAATGAACTTTAAACCCAACCATGCCAAGGTGGCCAAACCTCTTAAACCACACTTCCGAGGTGTGATCGCATAGGGATACTACGAGGTTTTTCACAAGACACCCTAACAAGACAGTAGCCGCTAAAGTACAACAAGGTGGTGAGACCCTAGGCACCGAGATTGACTGATCCTTAGGCCGCAACGTGAGGGGTCAATGGCGTCCAGAGCGCGGAATACGCAAGCCAACCAATGCGCAACGTGCGGAGTTCCTACGCGAGGACTCCCAACACGGGACTGTGCCTAACGAGACATAGCCAATGGAGCACATCCGTCCTCGGTGGAATCAAGAAACACCCCGTGCCTTGCTTCCCTTAACGCCGTCGGCCCGTCGGTAACTACTGCCAAGCTAGAGCCATACAAGCTACTTGACCAAGACCAGAGCCATTATAGTTCTGGCGGTGGCGACAGGCTCCTGGGTTGCCGCTTTAAGAACCGGTCCTTAGGGAGAGACACTAGAACAAAGCACGAAGCACATGCTCTAGCTCCCTGATCCATTTTACTAAAAAGCAAGTTTTATCATCATGTTGAAGTGAACCATTAAGTCAAAATTTAACATTTAAATAGAGGTGACAGTAGCGGCGCATAGCAAAGATTCTACCGATATGCATAAACCCGGGGAAATCAAGGACAGGATAAACAAGACTAGGTACAACCTTAAAGGTACATCAAATTAGACACATGCATGTATGAAATAAATGATTATAAAGTGGGCAGGTAGCAAGGATTGTCCGTGCTATAACTTGCCTCAAATCCATTATATAGCTGCTCAGACTCTTCATTTCTTGATCTTGAAAGTCTTCTTCTTGATCGCACTCACAGCGTGATCCTTCTAGTCGCAGCAAACATCGAGCACAACATATAGCTAAACAAGAAAACATTATACAACTAAGAACATTACACCAATCATCGAAAAAGCTTTAAAAGTGCGCGCTAAGCGGAAGGGCTTGGTTTGATGGTCACGTGAGCGCAAGAATCGCTGAAAACGAAGCAACGGTTGAAAGATACAACTATCGGAAGAATTGTATTTAATGAAAGGCTATACACTTTATTTATTTTAATTTAAGTAAAATCATATATGTTGATATTAATCAATATTAATGATTATTTATGAAAACTTGAATTGTAGCTCTAATTTGCTTTTAAATTGGAAAAGCTAGTTAAATAAACATTAATTAAATTACTATCACTTTACAAAAATCGAGATGGAACTTAATCATATTTTATATTTAGAAAACTAATTAAATAAATATTAATCATGTTAACATAATTATGAAAATCCGTATAACCTTAATTAGATTTTAATTAAGAAAGGGCATTTAGATAGCATTTAATGAACTTAATATTAAATAAAATTCAGAAATAAGTTACATGTCAAATAACAGTGCTAATGTGTAGTTTAAATTGATGTGAATCTAACGCAACGAAAATGGATTAAAACGGAGTTAAAACGCGGAATCTATGGGTTTTAAAGGTTCCAAGGACCTAGTGGTAATTAACCGTAGTTGTCAGGGGTTTTTCTGTAAACGCAGGGACCTAACAGTAAATACTTTTGAACTAGCTGGACTTCGGGTTGATTTGGGAAAAACACGGGGTCTCTTTCGCAAAAGCGCCAAGGCTGACCGGTAAGCACAGGTTTGACCTAGGGCAGGGACAGATCTGGACCGTCGGATCTTGATCTAACGGCTGAGCTGTGTTGGGGGGAAATGGTCGTCGGTGGCGACCAGAGACGCGGCGGCATTGCGCTTGCGACGGCGGCGAGCTCGCCGGCGTAAGGCGATCTCGCATTCCGGGGCACGATTCGCGGCGCGACTAGGCTCTATGGGAGCACGACGAAGGCTTCTAGGGGGTTCTCGTCGACGTTTGAGCGGCTACGGCGGCTGACGGCTGCGTATGGCGGAGGCGAGACTCGGGCGACGGTGGCAAAGATGCTACGGGACGCGAAGGCGGACGAGAAGAGGCTCATGAGACTCCTTACCGAAATGCGAAGCACACCGAGGGGACGAGAGCGGCGGAGAGGCACCGGAGCGGCGGATCGATGGCGCGGTGGCGGAGCTACAACGACGGCGGCGGCGCTGAGCTTGAGAGGGAGGCGCTTGGGGAGCTGCGGCTTGGTGCTGAGGGACGAAGGGGGAGCGGCGGATTTAAATAGGGCCGAGGAAGGGGCGAGACGGCTTGGGTACCGGGGTGGCACAAACGCCAAGGGCGGCGGCGCCTTTCTTCCCTTCCTGGGGATTGCCTTCCTTACGGCGGAGCTCTTTCCATGCGGGGAGGCGGTGCTGCTAAGGCAAAGGCAGCGCTCGGAAGCTTCCTGGAAGGTGCCGAGACGCGGAGGTGGGCTCAAGAGCTAGGCCGAGGCGGTAGCGACGCGACAGTGCTCAACTCGGCTCGGTCGGCTGGAGGAGGGAGACGAATCCGACAAGCGGGGCCCGCGAGTCGGCGACTGGAGGCGGGGAAGCGAGGCTGGGCCGACTGGGCCGCGAAGCGGTGAAGCAGCCGGGCCGAGCAGGGCGAGCCGGGCGCTGCTGGGCTGGCGGGCGAGTTGGAGAAGAGCTGGTTGGCTGGGCCGGAAATATAGGTGGGAGAACTGGGCCGCAACGCGGGAGAAGAGAGGAGGGAGCGAAAGCGAGCCAAGGGAAGAGTTGGAGGGGCGAAAATGAACTCAGGCTGAAACAACTTTTCCAGAGCTCAAAACAACGTGATTCAAACTCAAATTTAAATTAGATTTAAATTCTTGTTTGAACAACACACAAACAAAGCTCAATGCAACAGCATGAATGCAACATACAAAGCAATTTATTTATATTTCACAAATAAATATATTTTTTTCTACTATAAATTCCCTGTAAATTTAACCAAAGCTTGGAAAATTTTAGAAAATTGAGAAAAATATTGTATTAATTACATTAAAAATTCACATCCCAAAATTCGAAAATTTTGGGGTGTGACAGCGCCGTGAAAGGACCCGGCGCGTTCCAAAGGAACCAGGCCAAGACCCTCGCATGCTCGGGGGCTGGGCGCCTTGAAAGGACCCGGCGCGTTCCAAAGGAACTAGGCCGAGATCCTCACATGCTCGGGGGCTGGGCGCCATGAAAGGACCCGGCGCGTTCCAAAGGAACCCGGCCACGACCCTCGCATGCTCGGGGGCTGGGCGCCGTGAAAGGACCCGACGCGTTCCAAAGGAACCAGGCCGAGACCCTCGTATGCTCGGGGGCTGGGCGCCGTGAAAGGACCCGGCGCGTTCCAAAGGAACCAGGCCACGACCCTCGTATGCTCGGGGGCTGGGCGCTGGGCTGGGTCTGGTAGATCTAATAGACTATCATTGGCCGTTTTCATGAGGTTGAACACGCTTCGCCACAACAACAATCGAACATGTTCATATTCTGTGCTTCGCGAATCACGAGCTTACAAAGAAAAAGTACATCTGGCCAAAGGCCATTTGGAAATACAAAGGCATGAGCCGCTTATTACAGGGCTCTTAGACCACTTCAGTTGGATGGTCAGCACACAATCGTCGGAACCAGTCTCCACAGCTTTCTCGACGATTTTCTTGTGGCATCACACCAACTGAAGAACCTCGTGGCTACACTGCTGGAAGAGGGTAGGGACTAGGCATCGTGTAACACCCTAAATTAGGCCTATGTAAAATTTTAGTAATTAATATGCTTTTTATTAAAGTTCCCATGCTCAACATAGGGTAAATAAATATTTTTTGGCAAAATAAAATCAAATATAAGGTTAGAAACATTTTTGTTGCATCCATGCTGGCTGCATTGGGTTTTGTTTGTGTGCCATTCAATTGGAATTTAAACCTAGTTTAAATTTTAATTTGAATCGCCTTGTTTGGAGCTTTAGAAAAGTTGTTTTGGCCATAGTTCGATTTTCCTCCCTGAACTCTTTTTCCCGGGCGGGTTTCCCCCTCCTTCTTTTTCCTCAGCTCGGTCCAATTCCGCGGCCTAGCTTCATCTCCCGGCCCGCCTCCTCTTCCTTCTGTCTCTGCCGCGTGGACCCCACCCGTCGGAGCCACCCCCAACCTCCGACCGAGCCGGACTCGAGTCTCCTGGGCGCGCACGCCGAGGTTCACCGGGGATTTTGCGCCTGCGTCTATAAAGCCGCGACGCCCCTCTGCTCCTTTCCCGCACGCTCGCGACGCGCAAAACCCTAGCTGCCGCCTTCTCCGAGCGCCGCCGCCGCCCGAGCTCGCGCGCCGACGTCGATCTCGCCGTTCGCCGCCGCTCTGCCCAGTCCAGCGACTCAGGGACCTCCGCACCGTGGTAAGGAACCTCCCGAGCCCCTCCTTGCTCTCTCTCCCTCTCTGTTGAGTGCTCGCCGCGTTCGCCGGAGTCCGCCGCCGCCGCTCGTTGTCGCGCGCCGCCGCCGCCGTATTTCCGCCGTCTAGAGCACCTCGGCTGAGTTCGCCGAGCCGCGCCGCGTCCGTAGGTGCAACCCGCATAGCCTCCCGTGCCCCGTAGCGCGCTCGCGCATTTTCGCCGGCGATGCGCCGCCGCAACGAGCCCGCGCCGCCGCCGGAAAACCCCTCCCCCAAGATCTATTCCGAGCCGTCCGATCCGAATCCTGCGGCCTAGATTCAACCGAGCCCGAGTCAAACCTGTGCTTACCGGTCAGCCGAGCCACTTTTGCAAAAGAGCCCCTGCGTTTTTCCAAATTCAACCCACCGTCCAGATCTATTAAAAAACAATTAGAATTAGGTCCTGATTTTTACAGAAAACCCCCTGTCTTATTTAAAAATAGCACCCGAGGTCCTGTTTAAGTTATTTTACGCTTTAGCCCTGCTGTTTTTATATAAAATTATGTTTTAGCCCCTGAGTTTTTGCAAATAAGCCCCTGGAACTTTTAAAACCTTGCCAGCAAGCCCCCGAACCGTAGAAACGCCATAACTTCTTCGTTTTAGCTCCGATTTGAGTGATTTTCACGCTCACGTGTTCGTAGTGAAGCGTAGATTAGTTTCTAAGCCTTCTTGTGTTCTGTTTTTACTGTTTGGTGTACTGTTCTAATAGAATAATATTGTTTGCATGTACTGGCTTGTGTGGATGCTTGTGTGTTGCTACGTGAGTCCAGTCGGTGAGCCGTATGCGCTTGAGTTCGAGGGTTACGAGGAGCAGGACCAGTAGCAGCAGCAGTTTGAGGAAGGCAAGTATAGCACGGACAATCCTTGCTACCTAAACACACCTTTACATTATTTACTGCATATGCATGTGTCTAAATTATTCCTATTAAGGTTGTACCTAGCTCTGTTTATCCTGTACCTTGAATATCCTGGGTTTATGCATTTGGGTAGATCCTTGCTAGGCGTAGCTACTGTCACTATTATGCAAATGTTAACTTTGACATAATGGTTCACTCCAACTTGATGATTAAAACTTGGTTTTTAGCAACATGGATCAGGGAACTAGGGCGTAAGCTTCGTGCCTGGCCCTAGTGTCTCTCCGTAAGGACCGGTTCTTAAAGCGGCCACCCAGGAGCCTGTCGCCACCGCCAGAACTATAATGGCTCTGGTCTTGGACAAGTAGCTTGTACGGCTCTAGCTTGACAGTAGTTACCGACGGGCCGACGACGTTATGGGAATCACTCATGAGAGTATGGTTTGATCCACCAAGGACGGGGGTACCGTCGGCTATGCCTCGTTAGGCACAGTCCCGTGTTGGGAGCCACCGTGAGTGCGGGAGCTCCACATGTTGCGCTATTTATTTTGTTGTTGATATTCTTTGCCACGCTCTGGACACCATTGACCCTCCTATCGCTGCGCCCTGGGAGTCAGTCGATCTTGGTGCCTTGGATCATGCTGCCTGTGTTGTACCATAACGACTACTGTTTCGTTAGGGTGTCTTGTGAAAAGCCTCGTAGCGTCCCTATGCGGTCACACCTCGGAAGTGTGATTTGTGAGGTCTGATCCACCTCCGCGTGGTTGGGTGCAAAGTTCCTTTGAACTTTTACGCGACTGGTGGGTAAAGGGCGAAACCTCTGCAGAGTGTATAATCTATCATGATAGCCTTGCTCAGGGTCACGAGTGGCCTGGATCCTTTATGATTAGAAGATGCTGTTATTTGTTATCATTTAATGTTCACTTCTACTATATTAATTGGGTTACAATTGGGATTCAATTAAATGTAGTGATTATGATGATGTTAAAATGAAACAACTAAAATTGCTAATGCAGTACAGCCGTGTCAAGCCTTTCTTTTAAGCCTTCATTATCCGTGTTGTACTTGCTAAGTAAGACATTTACTTACACTTGCTATTCAACAAAATCCCGGATGGGTAACAGATGGATTAGATGGTACTGCTGCTGTTGAATTTCCTGAGGATCTGCCATTCTACTAGATGTGCTCAACCAGTCGGTGTCCCCGTGGGTTATCGGCTTCGTTTTCGTTTAGAGAGAATTAATAATGAGACTTCCGCTGTTTTATTCATTTATTTGAGTCAAACTCTGATGTAAAACCATTTACTTTATTCGAGCATTGTATTCTATTATCATATTTGTTCGCTATATGTGTAATGACTTCCTTGGAACACATATGGCCGCATTTCGGGTTTCTGTGTAAATCCGGGTGTGACACGTCGCCACCACCAGGCGTTGAGCTCGATCCGCGCCACTCGTCCTCGATGGGCTCCCGAAATCAGCCATTGATTCGGCGTCATTCGCTAGTTTTCTGACGAAGAGTACACTTACCACATCCTCCTCGCCCGGACCCGCCGAGAAGTGGACACCTCCCCTACCTATGAGGAGCGCGATGCCCAGCTCCTTTCCCGCAGCATTTGCACCAGCCCTCGACGATTTTCTTCTGGTATCAATGGTGAACACCAAGGCATGTACCTTGACCTACTCTACTCTCACCTACAACCCTTTCAGGAACAAGGAGTCTCAAGATCCACATGGTGGCTATCCCCCTCAAATACAACTGCAGCAATGAACCACGCAGGAGTATCTATTTATAGGTGCCCCGGGTCACATAACTGTTAGCCTGTGAGCCACTAAATGCCAGGGAGCGGATGCGCATGCGTTTCGTTTTTTTCCTGGGTAGGTGGCCATCAATGCCTTTACTGAGCATGCTCAGCGGCGGGATTCCCGCATGACCGGCTTTTCAGCTTTTGACTGAGCAGGCTCGGCTCATCGTTATCAACACACTGTTGAGTCACGGGTACTGGTAAATTCTGGCCCCTTCCTTGGTAGCAGCATGCACTCACCTACCTACAATTCAACCAATTTGACTGAGTAAGCCCCTCAACTCGGAAATTCTCCTTGGTGGTAGCAAGCTTTCACCAACTCCTGGGCAACATGTTGTCTAGCTAATTTTTTGAGCCTTGGCTCGCTTATACTAACCAACCCAACGCTCGGGGGCTACTGTATACAGTGCTCCTAATCGTCGCCCTATACTCGGCCCTCATAAGGACCGACCGACTACCTCAAAGGACTCGGCGTCGTGTTGGGTGTTCTCTTTTTTGAGCACCGCCCACCCTTGTGCCGACTACATGTTGAAGCACCGTCAGCCGACTACATTGGCCTCGTTACTTCATCAAGCAGTTTGACACGCGCCTGCACGTTGCTCGGGGGCTTGTGGGATATGGGTACCCCTGGGCCCACTGTCAGACCAGACTACGGCGGCCAGGGCCCACGTCTGACAAGCTTGTGGGCCGACCCCTAGGCGGCCCACACGGGCACCCCGACTTGGAGGACAAGTTTGATGAAGACCCGGCGGGCGGCTCGTCCGGATATCTAGGGATATTCTGTTATAACCGACCCGGGCTAGAGTCCTGGTCGGAATCAAGTAGGTTTGGATGGAAACCGAATTGTAAACCCTAGCCCGCTACCCTATATAAAGAGGCCTAGGGCACCCCTACGAGGGCATCCAATCATCGCAACTCACCCTGTAAACCATACGCTCGACCCGGCTTCCTGAAGCTCGGCCGAGTACCCAGCAATACAAGACAACAACACCGACACAGGACGTAGGGTATTATACCTCCGGGTAGCCCGAACCTATCTAAATCAGTGCCTCCTGTGTACCATCGAGCTACTAGTTCATCAATCGCCCGCCTACAAATCAACCACTCGGGTACCCCCAGGTGGATTGCCGGTCCTAAGGTCCGACAAGAGCTTACTTCAAGAACGACGGCTCCTGTGCAACAAATTGAATGTGCAATGGCTCCTCTGTCACCCAGAATTAGATGTGTGTGGAAAACGGTGGCTTGTGTGCTTCAACAGTATGTGCAACAACTCTTTCATCGTCCAGAATCAGACACCGACGAAATTTCGGTGCCGCCGTCGCCCTAATACTTGTGCTAGGGTTTAAGTTTCCATCATGTGCCATGTGACATATTAGTCAGCATATGACATGGATAATTAGTCAATAGTCAGCTAATTATGTGGCATAAACCAACTTTATATTTTACTATGTGTTGACGTAAAATCCGCACCTCACGCCAAGCACACAGCAAGCCGAACAAGCTGGCTTCAAACGTGGCCCGGGCTTTTGAATCCGGAAGCGTGCCAGTCAGTTTGCCTGAAAACTAACAAAGGGATAAAACGTTTAGATCAAAACCTGGAACGTGCCGGGTGAGACCAGACAGTTCCATATTTGCGGCGTTGAAGCCAATCTCAAGAGACATATAGCTACGGACAAGCTATCTGTCGGCAGTTAAAACCTCATTCGGCAATCGGCAAGGCACGCAAGGAACGCACTGCCGAATGCGTGACGTAAGCATGACGAAAAATCGGCTTTCAAACGAATGAACATTGTAACACGTACTCATAGCCGATTAACGAGAAACAGAGCATGATAGATAATTAAAAGGGTGAAACATGATCATAAATTCGCAGTAAACAGAGAATGCATAGGCCGAAAGCAGCACCCGTCAAGCATGATAACAAACAAGTTAATCCACCGCATGATACGACTCGTTTGTGACCACACCACTAATCAGATTAGACCAATCCACCGCATGATACAATCTAACCATGAAAAGCTAAAAGCATTCAATGTTTAGTTACGAACCCACAACACGGTCACGAATTTACATTGAAACAAGAATGCATAGGCCGAAAGCAGCACCCGTCAAGCATGGCAACGAACGAGTTAATCCACCGCATGATACAACTCGTTTGAGGCCATACCACCGATCAGATTAAATTAATCCACCGCATGATACAATCTAATCGTGAAAGGCTAAAAGCATTCATTGTCTAATGCAAACCCACGAACACACGTTCACTCGTGAGAGCACTGCCGAGTACGGCTACTTAGCCGAATCGGGGTCCACGGCGAAGGAACAAGCTTAATCGGTAAAGATAAATCTATCAGATCGAATCGAATTCTAATCCACCGGATGATTAGCTCTAAGACGACCCAAAAACCTGCATCTACCGCATGATACCCGGTTCTGTCAAGACTAACACGATACCGACAAGTTCGAACCCGCGACATGTAACAACCTAGATCGGTTTCGGATTCGGCTATGAGGGGAAGAGTCGTCGCACCGTAAAGCAAAGCCGATTCTAACCGATCTAGATTGGGCAAAGGTGTGTTGCATGAATTAAGCACATAGTAAAACAGAGCAACACGGGGTAACTTAATGAATCCGTTAGATCTTGCCGAAATCTAACAGAGCTGATAACTTGGTCCATACTAGATCTTAGCCCACCGCATGGCTCATGACCTAACAGAGGAACCTTCTTGAAACCACAACTTAAATCCACCGGATGATACTAAGCATGGTAACAAGACTACTTGCATCAAAGCTTAAATCCACCGCATGATACTAAGCATGATACAAGGTTGCCGGTACTTACGGAGGTCGACGGATCGATGACTCCTCTCGAAGAACTCGACGACTCGACTAAAGGACTCGATGTTGGCACGGGGCCGGTTTGTTGTATGATTGATCGTATATCTTTCTACAATTGCCATGGGTTTATATTTATACCCAGGTCTTGATACAACTCCTAGTCGGACACGACTTCAACACTTGTTTCTAAAAATAAATGACGAATCTTCGTGCCCATATTGCTTTCCTTGTTCGAACCGGCCTTTTCCTTATGTTGATCCACGTCATCATGTCTTCCCGAATGCTACCACTCTTCGCCTGCGGAACAATGCCTCTGCCGAATGATGACGCATTCCCGACCGCAGAGTATCTCTGCCGAACGTTTCAGCCGAATGGCGACGCGTTCCCGACCGCAGAGCATCTTTGCCGAATGCTTCAGAAAAAACCCTTTTAGCCGAATGACATCCTTCTACCAAATCCGGCCCACATGTCAGCCTCTTCCTGGTGCCAATTTTTGGTGTCAACACATGCCCCTTCAATTTCGGGATAAGAGGACACTTTATCTCGGAATTGACCAGGAATCCCCAACATTTTCAGGCTGAGTCCGCTCGACATCCGTTTTCTGCTCCCAAATCCTCAGAGTGCGTTCTCAAACTCAAACCCTAGTTCGTCGAATCCTTCAAGCTCCAATCTTCAAATGGCGAACCAGGATCAAATTCTTCAAGTAAGTTCCGTTTTCTTCAATCATATTCGGCATTACTCTTCTCAAGCTGCATTTTGAATCCCCGAATCGCTCTTCTTCCGTCCTCAATAGGTTCTGACCACTGAAATCCTGATCCCTACGGAGGAGCAATCCGCATCTTACTTCCTCGGCCCTTCAGGGAATCCAGATCCCTCCGAAATTATTGCGGCCGAGTCTCAAAGGATCCCCTTCAAAACTTCACTGTCGGGACCTCACGAATGGCAGGATTCATTCAAAAACTGGCCTTTGCCCCCAATCGCTGGTTGGAGAAACTGGTACAAGAGGATTCTCGAAGATAAAAGCCCTCAGACGCAGAATTGGGACAGTCTTCGCATTTCTCATTGCTTGGAGCTATCTTTAGCCGAAACACCCAAGAATGAAAATCTCCTGATTGCAGCCTGTCACTTCTGGTCCAACGGCATGAACGCCTTTCTTTTTGGTCATGGACCAATGACTCCAACCCTGGCCGATGTTTACATGATAACCGGCCTGAACATTACAGGGACAACACACCCATACAGGTACAAAGGTTCTTCCAAACAGACAGGGGTGAAGACTGGAGTCGGCTATAAGAAATACATCCAGACCTACATGCGTGATGGTCCTCTGACTGATGTTGAGTACAGGGCCTTTCTGAATATGTGGTTGTGCAGATTTGTTTTCTGCGGCAAAGCCAATGAGCCAACTCTGAACCACATAGTAATGGCCGAAGATCTGGCTGCAGGCACACTTATCCCTCTTGGGAAATATCTCTTGGGAAGTGTCTATCACATGCTCCACCAAACCATTTATCAGATGCACACCAACAAGAAAATTTCTTGCGTCAATGGTCCCTGGTGGTTCGTCCAGATGTGGCTGCAATTGTACATGCACCAAATTGTCTCCATTGATCTCAACAGCCGACACTTCCCCTCAGTCAATTACCAGGAAGCAGAAGCCCAGAGCACCAAAGGCTGTCAAACCTATGGGGAAGCAGCCTCCACTATTGCTATCAACAAGAGCATTGGAGAACTGTTTGAACTTTTCTTCAAAGGCTTTGCCAACCCCCTCTGGTTCCTATATTTGGACAATGACAGTCTCACTTTTCCTTGTGAATTCAGCTTCGAGACTGGATGCACAAACGCAGAGTCCACAGCAATTTTTAACACTTTTATTCGGCCTTGCATCCTACCAGCTGAATTTTGTGGAGGAAGGCTGGTTCAAAGTTCATATGAATATTACCAGCCGAATATAGTAGCCAGGCAATTGGGATGTGGCCAAGTGCCCCCGAGATTATTCTTTCATGAATTCCTCAAGCCTAGGCAGATCATCAAAGATTCCACAGAAACAAGAAGAATCTTTGATTATAAGTGTTGTGCAGCCATCTATCAAATCGAACCTTTTGTGCCAACAGCACTTGCTCATCCTTCTTTTATTCTTTGGTGGCAAGAAGTCCATGATCACATCTTTAATGTGCCAGTCCACCCTCTCTGCCTCGATTTGATGCCTGACTATCAGCCGAATTCAGAGGTAAACACGCTTACAATCCATTTGTTTTTCCACTGACATCCTCTTTCATCGACTTTTAACTCTGTTATCCTGTAGGACATAGTCCCTGCCCCTCTGGCCAGAACAATTGCATATAACACTGCAGGCCCAATATCTATTCTGGGGCATTACTCTCCTTCTTTGGCTCAAATAATGTCTAGGCCTGCCAACCTGGATCCAACTCTTGCTGCACCACCTGCTGTCAAGAGAAAAATTTCTTCTCTAACTGCTCCTTTATCTATGAAGAAGAAAAGAACAAGCAGCAAAACAATTGCACAGGTCAAATTTCCCCTTCCTTGAGTAAAAAATGCTAATTTCATTCTGCTCACTTCTGTTCTTTTATGATTTCAGGCCAAATCACAACAATTGGCCATTAGCACAAGACCTGCCGATGCTTCAGTGATCAGTAAAATTTTTTACCATCTTGTCCTTTAAAAAAATTCTTTTCATCGGCACTAACTTTCTTTTAGTCACAGAGCAAGCTTCAATGGATCCAATTTCGGAGAGCTCCTCTTTTCATCAAGAACCAGCTTCAGTTTTACCTGATGTACCTCAGCTAGAAGCCTCATCTCCATCAAAGAACCCTCCAAGCTCTCCTCAGCATGATACACAAGAACCTTTACCTGAGCTTGAGCCACCCCCTCTTTCCATCCAAGAGATCAGAAATGAGGTAAAGATAATTTCCCAGTCTCCCCAATTCTTTATTCAATGGACAATTACTAATTCGGCAATATCTTTTTCCAGGAAAAAATAACTTCATCACCCAGTTACTCATTTCCCTTGGATGATCTTGTTGCCGAACAAGCAGAGGAAATTTCTTCTAGTCAGACTTCATCAGAAGAAACCCAAGCAAAACTAAAGGAAATTTTCTCCTTTCTGCACAAAGACATCCAGGATCAAGTCAAGGACGCTGATCTTCTGAGAGATATGCTCGAGCCCATTGAACACAATCTTCCCGTTGACATTCAAGCTTCCTTGGAACCAATCTCTAAATTAGATCAACAATTTGCTGCAGTCAGACAGGCTCTGAAAGATCAATCTTTACAACCAGCTTTAGAGCAAAGAAGAGCCATAGCTAAGCAATCCCTGAAAGATCTGCATACTCAAGCTCAGAGTAACAAAGAATTGTCAGCTAGACTGCAGTCAACACTTGATCTGAAGAAGACCAGAAAAGCTGAACTAGAAGCCGAACTGAGGGTCCTGTCAGCCGAAATCGAAGCTGACGAGAAGAAATTAGCCGAACTCCCTGATTTGACAGAGAGGATACGAAAGGAAGCATCGACAATTCTAACTGAAGATAAACAACTTAAAGCGAAGCTCTCTGTTCTGGAAAAAACCCAAGAAGCAGGCAAAAATCTTTTGGAGACTATTAATAGAATGATATCTGATGCCAAAGATGTAATCTCCAAGTACTTGGGTGTGTAATTGTATTGAATATTTAATTAGCCGAATGTCTTACCAACTTTGCAGTTTCACCAATTTTTACTTTCTCCTCATTGTGGGTAACTCATTCGGCAAAGCTGATTTTAATAGCATCAGACCCGAAAACGCTTCAACTATGACATAGCCGAATCCCATCCAGTCAAAGCCGAATATGACTCGATAAGAATCTCAAACGACATGAGAACCGATCGGCTGGAAAATCCCTTCCACCTTCCGAACTCTTCGGAATACGTGCCACGATCTTTGGCCATGATTTCCTCTGCGGGTTCTATAAATAAACACCCAGGCAGCCCACAGTTTCTTCACCAAGTTCTTCGCCTTCCAAGTTCTTGCCAGCCCAAGTCATTCTTTTCCCCATCCACAGTATTTCCGAGGAACTTCCAATGGCCGACAACAACAGGAGGCGCCCGGCCGCCGATGAGGCCGAAGGAAGTCGTGCCGGTGCTCGCCGCAGGTGAGTAGCTACTCGCTTCTCTCTGTTCTTCTCGAGATTTCCTCCCTCTTTCTTGACGAATCTTTTCGTTCTTCCAGGGTAATCCAATGGATTGCCGGCGCTGGTGCGCCAGTTGCAGCTCCAGCCGCTGCTCCTGCGGCATCTTCGAGTTCGTCTAATCGATCTCTCGAATCGGACGACTACCGCTACACGGACGGCGATGCCCGCCGATTCAAGGCGGAGCGCGACGACTCTCGTCGCGAACTGGAGGCTATCTCCAAGCAAGCCGGGATTGCTGACCTCGAATGGCAGCACGAGCGCAAGCAACTGCTCGAAGTCATCGATGGTGAGTCCTGCAATCTGCTCAATCTCAATCTCATCCCCCGAATGATATTAATCTGTTGCCCCTTTTGTAAACTTGCAGCGCGTGATGCCGAACTCGATCGGCTGAAGGCGCTGGTGAATGAGCTGGCGAACAAGGTGAATGCTCCTGGGGACACACCAGAAGCTCGCCTCGGCGCGGTGGCGGGCCGCATCGATGAGGTGGCCTCGCACGGCATCCGTCTGGGCACTGCCGCAGGCCTAGTCGCCATGTCGACGCACACCAACACCGACTACTCCAGGCTACCAACCGGCTTCGCTAATGGTAACCTGGAGGAGATCGACGACATCGAGGCTTCCATAGATCGCCTTGACGCTCATGGCGCCGCCATTGCCGATTCCATTCATCCTCAGTCCGTCTTGAACAAGCTATTCCATTAGTTTGTACTAGGGATTTATGGAATTTCGGCAATAAAACTTATCTTTTGTGATCTTGCATGAATCATCTGATGTAGTATATTTTGTGCTAAGGGCAATACATTCAGTACTGGCCATTTTCCTTTTCTGTTAACATTTGTTCTGAAGGCGATTTCTTCCCGAATATCGGCTGTTTGGCAAATTAATATATCAATCACCGATCGATTTCAACACTGGGATAATACCTCTTCAAATATCTTCCATTTATAGCAGAAGCAAATTCTTCTCCCAATAATGTCTTCAAAATATATGCATTTCCAGGCATGCATCTAACCACTCTAAAAGGACCTTCCCAATTTGGAGACCACTTGCCGAATGCTGCATATTTGGTTCCAATCGGCAATATTGCTTTCCAAACTAGATCACCTTCTGTGAATTGCTTAACTTTCACCTTCTTGTTGTAGTACTTAGCAACTCGCATTTTATTCTTCTCAATATTCTCCAAGGCCCTGAGACGAATCATATGCAAATCTTCTAATTCGTCCATCATTAAATCTTTATAATCTTTAGAACTTAAATCCTTTTGCAACTTTATTCTCCTTGAGTCTAATTGTATCTCCCATGGCAAAATAGCATGATGCCCATACACCAACTCATAGGGAGACGTCTGTGTAGCCCCATGTGGAGCCATTCGGTAAGCCCATAAAGCCTCACTGAGTACCGAATGCCACTTTCTCGGCTTCTGATCAATCTTTTTCTGTATAATTTTAATCATAATCTTGTTAGAAGCCTCTGCCTGACCATTAGCTTGGGCATAATAAGGAGAAGAATTTAACAATTTGATGCCCATACTCTCAGCAAAATCTCTGAATTCTGAAGATGTAAATTGAGTCCCTTGATCAGTGGTGATTGTCTGAGGAATCCCAAATCTGTAAATGATGTGTTCTTTAACAAATTCAACCATATTCTCCGACGTCACCTTTTTTAATGGAATTGCCTCAACCCACTTGGTAAAATAATCGGTTGCCAAAAGCACAAACTTATGCCCCTTGCTAGATGGAGGATTTATTTGACCAATCAATTCTATTCCCCATCCTCTGAATGGCCATGGCTTGACAATGGGATTCAAAACCGATGCCGGAACTCTCTGAATGTTTCCAAATTTCTGACAGTCTTGACATCCTTTATAATATTCAAAACAATCTTCCAACATTGTCGGCCAGTAATATCCAGTTCTTCTAATAACCCACTTCATTCGGTAAGCCGATTGATGTGCTCCACACAACCCATCATGTACTTCACTCATCAGCCTTTTTGCTTCTTCATGATTTAAGCAATGTAACAGCACTCCATCCAGGGATTTATAATACAAATTATCATCAAGAAGAACAAACTTTAAAGCTTTATACCTGAGCTTTCTAGAAACCTTTCGGGATGGATTCTCCAGATAATCGGCAATCTCTTTTCTCCAATCATCTTCTGCCAGATTACTCCCGAATGCATATACATCATTAGCAAAAACTTCTTGAAGCTCTTTATAACCTGATGCACTTTGGGCCAATCTATTTGCCTCCCCATTATCCCCTCTAGGAATGTGTTGTAGAATTACTGACCGAAAGCTCTTCAATATTTCTTTGCATTCTTCATAGTAATTCCTCAAGGTATCACTTTTGCACTCATATTCACCATTCAATTGCTTTATGACCAATTCTGAATCTCCGAAAATTTCAACCGCAATGGCATCTGCTTCTTTCAAATATTGGAGCCCTTTGAGCAATGCCTCATACTCAGCTTGATTGTTAGTAACAGCAGATTGAATGGGAACAGCAAACTCAAATGTTTCTCCTTTGGGTGAAATTAATAAGATACCTGCTCCACCACCTTTGTTGCATGAAGATCCATCGAAGAATAACACCCAAGGAACAACGTTAAGCAAATCTATCGATGTATCATGATGTTCAGTAATGAAATCGGCAATAATCTGTCCCTTAACAGCCTTTGCCGATTCAAATCTTAATTCAAATTCAGACAAAGCTAAAATCCATTTGCCAATCCTTCCGTTCAAGATTGGCATAGACAACATGTGTTTAATCACATCAAACCTTGAATACACAATGCATTCGGCATGTAGTAAATAGTGCCGAAATTTTGTACAGGAATAGTAAACACATAAGCAGAGCTTCTCAGTAGCCGAATACCTTGTCTCTGGATCCAGTAACTTTCGGCTAAGGTATGCAATTACTCTTTCCTTCCCTTCAAATTCTTGAATGAGGGCCGATCCAATAGTTTGGGCATCGGCCGCCACGTATAACTTGAAAGGCTTGTTCAACTGTGGAGGCACCAATACTGGTGGCTTCTTCATGTACTCCTTTATTTCATTAAAAGCCTTCTGTTGTTCGTCACCCCATACAAACTTTTGATCCTTTTTTATTTTCAACAGTGAGGAAAAGGGCAACACCTTTTGTGACAAATTTGATATGAATCTTCTCACAAAGTTTATCTTGCCAAGCAGCGATTGTAGCTCTTTAAGATTAGTTGGAGGAACAATTTCATCAATTGCCTTCATGCTTTTCTTACCAACTCCTATTCCTCCTTCATGTATCAAAAATCCCAGAAACTCTCCGGCCGAAACTCCAAAAGCACACTTGTTCGGATTCATCTTAAGCCCATGTTTCCTGGTGCATTCTAGAGTTTTCCTTATGTCGGCCAAATGAGATTCATGATCCAATGACTTGATCACCACATCATCAATATATATTTCCACAATCTTGCCGATCAACTCATGAAAGATATAATTCATAGCCCTTTGATAAGTTGCACCGGCATTTTTCAATCCAAAGGTCATGACAACCCATTCAAACAACCCTATGTGTCCAGGACACCTGAAAGCTGTCTTTACTATATCTTCCAATGCCATATAAATCTGATTGTATCCTGCGTTACCGTCCATGAAACTGAGCACTTTGTATCCAGCAGCAGCATCAACCAATGAATCAGCAATAGGCATTGGATATCCATCCATGGGTGTAGCCTTGTTTAGGTCTCTAAAATCTATGCAAACCCTCATCTTTCCATTCTTCTTATAGACAGGAACGATATTAGAGATCCAATCCGCGTATTTACATGGCCGAATGAAATTTGCATCTAGTAATCTTTCAATCTCTTTTTTCACATCGGCCAACACTTCTTCCTTGTAGATTTTTCGGGGTGGTTGCTTGTAAGGCCTGTATCCAGGTTTGATTGGCAACCGATGCTCAACAATAGAACGATCTAGACCGGGCATCTCCGAATAATCCCAAGCAAAGCAGTCCTTGTATTCCTTTAACAATGTCACCAATTTTTCTTTGAAAGCCGAATCCAAGTTAGCACTGATAAATGTCGGCCTTGGCTTGTCACCATCTCCAATGTCCACTTCTTCTAATTTATCAGCCGACACAAATCCATGTCCTAATTTTCCATCAGTTCCATCAATTGGATTCTCCATCAAAAATTACTATGAGAGCCGACTGCTTCGATCGGCTGTTGATCACTGCTGGCTGGTGCCACAGGACCTTCTCCCCAGTCTTTACCTGAGAAACAATCTATGCCTTGATACTCCCAGAAAGCTGGTTCCATATTAGCCACGCTTATTGAATCATCTGCTTGGACAATCTCCACCTCATCATCTATCCACTGAATAAGCTGTTGATGCATAGTAGATGGAATACAACAATTCGCATGAATCCAATCCCTTCCAAGCAGCAAGCTATATGCCCCTTTGCCTTCAATGACAAAGAAAGTCGTAAGCAGAGTCTTGGACCCAATCATCAGATCAACGTGCACGCATCCCTTGGTGTCCGAAGGATTTCCAGCAAAATCATTTAGAATTATGCTCGTTGGTGTCAAATCTCTAAGGCTCATACCAAGCTTCCTGAATGTGGTGTATGGCATTACATTGACAGCAGCTCCTCCATCGACAAACATCTTGGTCAATGGTTTGCCATTAACATATCCCTTCAAGTACAGTGGCTTCATGTGCCGATTCTGGGTTGGCTTCTCAAAAACAGCTTGTTTGTTCAACATCAATTGTGCCATTAACCCAAATTGTTCGGCATCATCTATATCGGGCAATATTTCTTCCTGTACAATTTGATTAGCTGGAGCCATGAATTCATTCGGCAAGAAACATACCATGCATGTAGGAGCCGAATGACTATGTTCGTCAGGCCTGTCTTTTGGGAGCCATATCGATTTCATCCTAGGCCTTGCTTGCTTTAATTCTTGATTCCTCAGGCGTTGGACTCTTCTCTTCTGACTCCTTCTTAAACCAGGTGGGCACCACTGTCCTTTCTGCCAAACATACTCACGATCTTCTTCCTCATGATCAACCCATCTGTAATCAGCATGTCTCTTTCTTGGTTGATCATCAAAACGCCGATCATCACTAGGATGCACCCTACCAATTCTTTCATGGACAGATCGGCGATTGGCAATATTTTGCCTATGTTCGACATACCCATTATTGCACTCAGGACAGTTAATCCTCGTAGGCAGCTTTAAACCCTCGTTCCAACAGTGTCTGAAGAATGCACACCCCCAATGCGCACGTTCCCGCTCTCGAGCATATTCTTCTTGTTCTTCCTCAAACCTTTCTTCTTCGCGCCTTCTTTCCTCCTCCTCGTATTCACGCCTTTGAAAACGCTCTTTTTCTTGTTGACACTGCCATTTGTTGAGGAGAATACGTGTAGTAACTCTAGGTTTAAAGGATTCGCCCATTTCAAATCGGCTATTTGGGAACCGAAGATTTTTCTGGCGAATCTGTTCCATGGTGATCTGCCGAGTGGGATCAACTGAACCATCCTGTCTTGCCTTTTTTGAGGTTAAAACTTTCAATCTTCCCTTTTCTGCAGATGGAACAGCATTCACCATATTAACCGAGAACCCGATCATGTTCTGAGGGAAAGGGTTACTGTCCAGTTTCATCTTGTTGTCGAATTTCAGATGTCCTTCCTGGATAGCTTTCTGAATCTTCATCCTAAAGACTCTGCATTCATTAATGGAATGAGAATTTCTATCATGAAACCCACAGTACCTCTTATCTTTCACTCCATCGGGCCGAAGCATAGAATGCCCCTCTGGCAATTTGATTCGGCCTTCTTTCACCAGGAACTCAAATAATTTGTCTGCCTTAGTCACATCGAAATCATATGTTCCCTTCATCTGTTTGATCCATCTCTGAGTCATTGTAACTGGTTCTTTGCTCCACACTATCTCTGCTGCGGCTATCTCCTCGCTATCTTCATATTCATCTTCTTGGTCTGCTCTTTCAAGGAATTGGTTATAGATGTCAGCCACATCATTATTTTTAGCAAATCTGACATCTTTCTTGAAACCATACGCCTGGTTACTCATCAAGGCCAATCTGTGCGACAACTGGCCCAGATCATCAAACTCCATCCCGAATAGCTTCTCCCGAATAGCAGGCAGCATTCCAGCTACAGCCATACCAGCCAGTTGATCATCAGGTATGTTCAGAGAAAAGCACATACTCTTAGTTTCCCTAAATCTCCTGAGGAACTCTGTAGGTGTTTCATTATTCCTCTGCCTTAAGCTGGTCAAATCAACCAACTTTTTCTCGGTACTGCCAATGTAGTAATGAGCATGGAATTTCTGTTCCAGGTCTTTCCAAGTGCAAATCGACTGAGCAGGCAAAGAAGCAAACCATGTAAAAGCTGGACCCGTAAGTGACAAAGGAAAGTATCTGATTCTGAAAGCCTCATCTGCCGAAGCCTCTCCAAGCTGCATCAGATATCGAGCTATATGTTCCACGGTACTTGTATCATCTTGTCCTGAGAATTTAGTAAACTCTGTAGGCACCTTGACTCTATTCGGCAATGATACCCTTTGGTACCATTCAGGGAAAGGAGACGAGTACATGTATCCCTGATTCTTAGGCTTCAGACCGAATTGATTTTGCAATACATCGGTCATTTTTTGCACCATGAGGTCAATATTGGTATCTTGATTCCCTGGTCTTCCAGCAAGCATACCTGCAGTACCAACATATCCAGGATTCGGGAGGGCGTCAACAGCATTATAATCCATAAACTCTGAATATCCGTTTCCATATAAATCCCTCTGCAGTCTGTTGTTCAAAGGAGATATCTTGTAAGCAGAAGCAGGCGGATTCCCTGTGGTGCCGAATGCCATATCACCGTATGTGCGAGCTTTCGGCAGTGCAAGCTGAGGATCTTGCCGAATCGGTTGTCCATTTATATCTTTAGCACCAGAACCTCCAGTTTCATCAGCATTTCCTTTACCATGTGGTTTCTGAACTGGTGCTTGAACATTGAAGTATGTCGGGCCACCCAATTGCCCATGTATCTGGTCAAAGGGTTTATCCACATGCTGACCAAAAATGCTTATCATTATATGCCGAAAACTGTTTAAGAACGCAGCATTGTGATTGGTCATTGTCTCTCCCAAAGCTTTGTATAACAAGCCCGAGAATCTCTCCCTCTCTTCTTCTTCAGTAAGATCAGATTGCCCAGGAAGGAGAACTCTTGGCAAATCAGACTTGAGAAAAGGTGCACCACTCCTGTTCTTGGCGAAAGACAGTAAACATTTGTTAATGAATTGGTTGGCAGCAACCTTTACCATCTGTTGATGTTCTTCAGACAATTCTTCCAAAGTGACATCCATGATGTCGCTCAACTCAGGCATCTTGAAAACTTGTGTGTGTCCCACCGGGCGTGCCAAAAAGTGTGTTGACGTAAAATCCGCACCTCACGCCAAGCACACAGCAAGCCGAACAAGCTGGCTTCAAACGTGGCCCGGGCTTTTGAATCCGGAAGCGTGCCAGTCAGTTTGCCTGAAAACTAACAAAGGGATAAAACGTTTAGATCAAAACCTGGAACGTGCCGGGTGAGACCAGACAGTTCCATATTTGCGGCGTTGAAGCCAATCTCAAGAGACATATAGCTACGGACAAGCTATCTGTCGGCAGTTAAAACCTCATTCGGCAATCGGCAAGGCACGCAAGGAACGCACTGCCGAATGCGTGACGTAAGCATGACGAAAAATCGGCTTTCAAACGAATGAACATTGTAACACGTACTCATAGCCGATTAACGAGAAACAGAGCATGATAGATAATTAAAAGGGTGAAACATGATCATAAATTCGCAGTAAACAGAGAATGCATAGGCCGAAAGCAGCACCCGTCAAGCATGATAACAAACAAGTTAATCCACCGCATGATACGACTCGTTTGTGACCACACCACTAATCAGATTAGACCAATCCACCGCATGATACAATCTAACCATGAAAAGCTAAAAGCATTCAATGTTTAGTTACGAACCCACAACACGGTCACGAATTTACATTGAAACAAGAATGCATAGGCCGAAAGCAGCACCCGTCAAGCATGGCAACGAACGAGTTAATCCACCGCATGATACAACTCGTTTGAGGCCATACCACCGATCAGATTAAATTAATCCACCGCATGATACAATCTAATCGTGAAAGGCTAAAAGCATTCATTGTCTAATGCAAACCCACGAACACACGTTCACTCGTGAGAGCACTGCCGAGTACGGCTACTTAGCCGAATCGGGGTCCACGGCGAAGGAACAAGCTTAATCGGTAAAGATAAATCTATCAGATCGAATCGAATTCTAATCCACCGGATGATTAGCTCTAAGACGACCCAAAAACCTGCATCTACCGCATGATACCCGGTTCTGTCAAGACTAACACGATACCGACAAGTTCGAACCCGCGACATGTAACAACCTAGATCGGTTTCGGATTCGGCTATGAGGGGAAGAGTCGTCGCACCGTAAAGCA
Organism: Echinochloa phyllopogon; assembly: GCA_033239725.1. Classification (NCBI taxonomy): domain Eukaryota; kingdom Viridiplantae; phylum Streptophyta; class Magnoliopsida; order Poales; family Poaceae; genus Echinochloa; species Echinochloa phyllopogon. Next base: position 39,594,935 of record BTCW01000005.1, on the reverse strand, counting down.
AAGCCGATTCTAACCGATCTAGATTGGGCAAAGGTGTGTTGCATGAATTAAGCACATAGTAAAACAGAGCAACACGGGGTAACTTAATGAATCCGTTAGATCTTGCCGAAATCTAACAGAGCCGATAACTTGGTCCATACTAGATCTTAGCCCACCGCATGGCTCATGACCTAACAGAGGAACCTTCTTGAAACCACAACTTAAATCCACCGGATGATACTAAGCATGGTAACAAGACTACTTGCATCAAAGCTTAAATCCACCGCATGATACTAAGCATGATACAAGGTTGCCGGTACTTACGGAGGTCGACGGATCGATGACTCCTCTCGAAGAACTCGACGACTCGACTAAAGGACTCGATGTTGGCACGGGGCCGGTTTGTTGTATGATTGATCGTATATCTTTCTACAATTGCCATGGGTTTATATTTATACCCAGGTCTTGATACAACTCCTAGTCGGACACGACTTCAACACTTGTTTCTAAAAATAAATGACGAATCTTCGTGCCCATATTGCTTTCCTTGTTCGAACCGGCCTTTTCCTTATGTTGATCCACGTCATCATGTCTTCCCGAATGCTACCACTCTTCGCCTGCGGAACAATGCCTCTGCCGAATGATGACGCATTCCCGACCGCAGAGTATCTCTGCCGAACGTTTCAGCCGAATGGCGACGCGTTCCCGACCGCAGAGCATCTTTGCCGAATGCTTCAGAAAAAACCCTTTTAGCCGAATGACATCCTTCTACCAAATCCGGCCCACATGTCAGCCTCTTCCTGGTGCCAATTTTTGGTGTCAACACATGCCCCTTCAATTTCGGGATAAGAGGACACTTTATCTCGGAATTGACCAGGAATCCCCAACATTTTCAGGCTGAGTCCGCTCGACATCCGTTTTCTGCTCCCAAATCCTCAGAGTGCGTTCTCAAACTCAAACCCTAGTTCGTCGAATCCTTCAAGCTCCAATCTTCAAATGGCGAACCAGGATCAAATTCTTCAAGTAAGTTCCGTTTTCTTCAATCATATTCGGCATTACTCTTCTCAAGCTGCATTTTGAATCCCCGAATCGCTCTTCTTCCGTCCTCAATAGGTTCTGACCACTGAAATCCTGATCCCTACGGAGGAGCAATCCGCATCTTACTTCCTCGGCCCTTCAGGGAATCCAGATCCCTCCGAAATTATTGCGGCCGAGTCTCAAAGGATCCCCTTCAAAACTTCACTGTCGGGACCTCACGAATGGCAGGATTCATTCAAAAACTGGCCTTTGCCCCCAATCGCTGGTTGGAGAAACTGGTACAAGAGGATTCTCGAAGATAAAAGCCCTCAGACGCAGAATTGGGACAGTCTTCGCATTTCTCATTGCTTGGAGCTATCTTTAGCCGAAACACCCAAGAATGAAAATCTCCTGATTGCAGCCTGTCACTTCTGGTCCAACGGCATGAACGCCTTTCTTTTTGGTCATGGACCAATGACTCCAACCCTGGCCGATGTTTACATGATAACCGGCCTGAACATTACAGGGACAACACACCCATACAGGTACAAAGGTTCTTCCAAACAGACAGGGGTGAAGACTGGAGTCGGCTATAAGAAATACATCCAGACCTACATGCGTGATGGTCCTCTGACTGATGTTGAGTACAGGGCCTTTCTGAATATGTGGTTGTGCAGATTTGTTTTCTGCGGCAAAGCCAATGAGCCAACTCTGAACCACATAGTAATGGCCGAAGATCTGGCTGCAGGCACACTTATCCCTCTTGGGAAATATCTCTTGGGAAGTGTCTATCACATGCTCCACCAAACCATTTATCAGATGCACACCAACAAGAAAATTTCTTGCGTCAATGGTCCCTGGTGGTTCGTCCAGATGTGGCTGCAATTGTACATGCACCAAATTGTCTCCATTGATCTCAACAGCCGACACTTCCCCTCAGTCAATTACCAGGAAGCAGAAGCCCAGAGCACCAAAGGCTGTCAAACCTATGGGGAAGCAGCCTCCACTATTGCTATCAACAAGAGCATTGGAGAACTGTTTGAACTTTTCTTCAAAGGCTTTGCCAACCCCCTCTGGTTCCTATATTTGGACAATGACAGTCTCACTTTTCCTTGTGAATTCAGCTTCGAGACTGGATGCACAAACGCAGAGTCCACAGCAATTTTTAACACTTTTATTCGGCCTTGCATCCTACCAGCTGAATTTTGTGGAGGAAGGCTGGTTCAAAGTTCATATGAATATTACCAGCCGAATATAGTAGCCAGGCAATTGGGATGTGGCCAAGTGCCCCCGAGATTATTCTTTCATGAATTCCTCAAGCCTAGGCAGATCATCAAAGATTCCACAGAAACAAGAAGAATCTTTGATTATAAGTGTTGTGCAGCCATCTATCAAATCGAACCTTTTGTGCCAACAGCACTTGCTCATCCTTCTTTTATTCTTTGGTGGCAAGAAGTCCATGATCACATCTTTAATGTGCCAGTCCACCCTCTCTGCCTCGATTTGATGCCTGACTATCAGCCGAATTCAGAGGTAAACACGCTTACAATCCATTTGTTTTTCCACTGACATCCTCTTTCATCGACTTTTAACTCTGTTATCCTGTAGGACATAGTCCCTGCCCCTCTGGCCAGAACAATTGCATATAACACTGCAGGCCCAATATCTATTCTGGGGCATTACTCTCCTTCTTTGGCTCAAATAATGTCTAGGCCTGCCAACCTGGATCCAACTCTTGCTGCACCACCTGCTGTCAAGAGAAAAATTTCTTCTCTAACTGCTCCTTTATCTATGAAGAAGAAAAGAACAAGCAGCAAAACAATTGCACAGGTCAAATTTCCCCTTCCTTGAGTAAAAAATGCTAATTTCATTCTGCTCACTTCTGTTCTTTTATGATTTCAGGCCAAATCACAACAATTGGCCATTAGCACAAGACCTGCCGATGCTTTAGTGATCAGTAAAATTTTTTACCATCTTGTCCTTTAAAAAAAATTCTTTTCATCGGCACTAACTTTCTTTTAGTCACAGAGCAAGCTTCAATGGATCCAATTTCGGAGAGCTCCTCTTTTCATCAAGAACCAGCTTCAGTTTTACCTGATGTACCTCAGCTAGAAGCCTCATCTCCATCAAAGAACCCTCCAAGCTCTCCTCAGCATGATACACAAGAACCTTTACCTGAGCTTGAGCCACCCCCTCTTTCCATCCAAGAGATCAGAAATGAGGTAAAGATAATTTCCCAGTCTCCCCAATTCTCTATTCAATGGACAATTACTAATTCGGCAATATCTTTTTCCAGGAAAAAATAACTTCATCACCCAGTTACTCATTTCCCTTGGATGATCTTGTTGCCGAACAAGCAGAGGAAATTTCTTCTAGTCAGACTTCATCAGAAGAAACCCAAGCAAAACTAAAGGAAATTTTCTCCTTTCTGCACAAAGACATCCAGGATCAAGTCAAGGACGCTGATCTTCTGAGAGATATGCTCGAGCCCATTGAACACAATCTTCCCGTTGACATTCAAGCTTCCTTGGAACCAATCTCTAAATTAGATCAACAATTTGCTGCAGTCAGACAGGCTCTGAAAGATCAATCTTTACAACCAGCTTTAGAGCAAAGAAGAGCCATAGCTAAGCAATCCCTGAAAGATCTGCATACTCAAGCTCAGAGTAACAAAGAATTGTCAGCTAGACTGCAGTCAACACTTGATCTGAAGAAGACCAGAAAAGCTGAACTAGAAGCCGAACTGAGGGTCCTGTCAGCCGAAATCGAAGCTGACGAGAAGAAATTAGCCGAACTCCCTGATTTGACAGAGAGGATACGAAAGGAAGCATCGGCAATTCTAACTGAAGATAAACAACTTAAAGCGAAGCTCTCTGTTCTGGAAAAAACCCAAGAAGCAGGCAAAAATCTTTTGGAGACTATTAATAGAATGATATCTGATGCCAAAGATGTAATCTCCAAGTACTTGGGTGTGTAATTGTATTGAATATTTAATTAGCCGAATGTCTTACCAACTTTGCAGTTTCACCAATTTTTACTTTCTCCTCATTGTGGGTAACTCATTCGGCAAAGCTGATTTTAATAGCATCAGACCCGAAAACGCTTCAACTATGACATAGCCGAATCCCATCCAGTCAAAGCCGAATATGACTCGATAAGATATTCGGAAAGGCCATGACTTGGGAATATGCTCTTGTGGTTGACACCAGGAAGAGGCTGACATGTGGGCCGGATTTGGTAGAAGGATGTCATTCGGCTAAAAGGGTTTTTTCTGAAGCATTCGGCAAAGATGCTCTGCGGTCGGGAACGCGTCGCCATTCGGCTGAAACGTTCGGCAGAGATACTCTGCGGTCGGGAATGCGTCATCATTCGGCAGAGGCATTGTTCCGCAGGCGAAGAGTGGTAGCATTCGGGAAGACATGATGACGTGGATCAACATAAGGAAAAGGCCGGTTCGAACAAGGAAAGCAATATGGGCACGAAGATTCGTCATTTATTTTTAGAAACAAGTGTTGAAGTCGTGTCCGACTAGGAGTTGTATCAAGACCTGGGTATAAATATAAACCCATGGCAATTGTAGAAAGATATACGATCAATCATACAACAAACCGGCCCCGTGCCAACATCGAGTCCTTTAGTCAAGTCGTCGAGTTCTTCGAGAGGAGTCATCGATCCGTCGACCTCCGTAAGTACCGGCAACCTTGTATCATGCTTAGTATCATGCGGTGGATTTAAGCTTTGATGCAAGTAGTCTTGTTACCATGCTTAGTATCATCCGGTGGATTTAAGTTGTGGTTTCAAGAAGGTTCCTCTGTTAGGTCATGAGCCATGCGGTGGGCTAAGATCTAGTATGGACCAAGTTATCGGCTCTGTTAGATTTCGGCAAGATCTAACGGATTCATTAAGTTACCCCGTGTTGCTCTGTTTTACTATGTGCTTAATTCATGCAACACACCTTTGCCCAATCTAGATCGGTTAGAATCGGCTTTGCTTTACGGTGCGACGACTCTTCCCCTCATAGCCGAATCCGAAACCGATCTAGGTTGTTACATGTCGCGGGTTCGAACTTGTCGGTATCGTGTTAGTCTTGACAGAACCGGGTATCATGCGGTAGATGCAGGTTTTTGGGTCGTCTTAGAGCTAATCATCCGGTGGATTAGAATTCGATTCGATCTGATAGATTTATCTTTACCGATTAAGCTTGTTCCTTCGCCGTGGACCCCGATTCGGCTAAGTAGCCGTACTCGGCAGTGCTCTCACGAGTGAACGTGTGTTCGTGGGTTTGCATTAGACAATGAATGCTTTTAGCCTTTCACGATTAGATTGTATCATGCGGTGGATTAATTTAATCTGATCGGTGGTATGGCCTCAAACGAGTTGTATCATGCGGTGGATTAACTCGTTCGTTGCCATGCTTGACGGGTGCTGCTTTCGGCCTATGCATTCTTGTTTCAATGTAAATTCGTGACCGTGTTGTGGGTTCGTAACTAAACATTGAATGCTTTTAGCTTTTCATGGTTAGATTGTATCATGCGGTGGATTGGTCTAATCTGATTAGTGGTGTGGTCACAAACGAGTCGTATCATGCGGTGGATTAACTTGTTTGTTATCATGCTTGACGGGTGCTGCTTTCGGCCTATGCATTCTCTGTTTACTGCGAATTTATGATCATGTTTCACCCTTTTAATTATCTATCATGCTCTGTTTCTCGTTAATCGGCTATGAGTACGTGTTACAATGTTCATTCGTTTGAAAGCCGATTTTTCGTCATGCTTACGTCACGCATTCGGCAGTGCGTTCCTTGCGTGCCTTGCCGATTGCCGAATGAGGTTTTAACTGCCGACAGATAGCTTGTCCGTAGCTATATGTCTCTTGAGATTGGCTTCAACGCCGCAAATATGGAACTGTCTGGTCTCACCCGGCACGTTCCAGGTTTTGATCTAAACGTTTTATCCCTTTGTTAGTTTTCAGGCAAACTGACTGGCACGCTTCCGGATTCAAAAGCCCGGGCCACGTTTGAAGCCAGCTTGTTCGGCTTGCTGTGTGCTTGGCGTGAGGTGCGGATTTTACGTCAACACACTTTTTGGCACGCCCGGTGGGACACACACAAGTTTTCAAGATGCCTGAGTTGAGCGACATCATGGATGTCACTTTGGAAGAATTGTCTGAAGAACATCAACAGATGGTAAAGGTTGCTGCCAACCAATTCATTAACAAATGTTTACTGTCTTTCGCCAAGAACAGGAGTGGTGCACCTTTTCTCAAGTCTGATTTGCCAAGAGTTCTCCTTCCTGGGCAATCTGATCTTACTGAAGAAGAAGAGAGGGAGAGATTCTCGGGCTTGTTATACAAAGCTTTGGGAGAGACAATGACCAATCACAATGCTGCGTTCTTAAACAGTTTTCGGCATATAATGATAAGCATTTTTGGTCAGCATGTGGATAAACCCTTTAAGCAGATACATGGGCAATTGGGTGGCCCGACATACTTCAATGTTCAAGCACCAGTTCAGAAACCACATGGTAAAGGAAATGCTGATGAAACTGGAGGTTCTGGTGCTAAAGATATAAATGGACAACCGATTCGGCAAGATCCTCAGCTTGCACTGCCGAAAGCTCGCACATACGGTGATATGGCATTCGGCACCACAGGGAATCCGCCTGCTTCTGCTTACAAGATATCTCCTTTGAACAACAGACTGCAGAGGGATTTATATGGAAACGGATATTCAGAGTTTATGGATTATAATGCTGTTGACGCCCTCCCGAATCCTGGATATGTTGGTACTGCAGGTATGCTTGCTGGAAGACCAGGGAATCAAGATACCAATATTGACCTCATGGTGCAAAAAATGACCGATGTATTGCAAAATCAATTCGGTCTGAAGCCTAAGAATCAGGGATACATGTACTCGTCTCCTTTCCCTGAATGGTACCAAAGGGTATCATTGCCGAATAGAGTCAAGGTGCCTACAGAGTTTACTAAATTCTCAGGACAAGATGATACAAGTACCGTGGAACATATAGCTCGATATCTGATGCAGCTTGGAGAGGCTTCGGCAGATGAGGCTTTCAGAATCAGATACTTTCCTTTGTCACTTACGGGTTCAGCTTTTACATGGTTTGCTTCTTTGCCTGCTCAGTCGATTTGCACTTGGAAAGACCTGGAACAGAAATTCCATGCTCATTACTACATTGGCAGTACCGAGAAAAAGTTGGTTGATTTGACCAGCTTAAGGCAGAGGAATAATGAAACACCTACAGAGTTCCTCAGGAGATTTAGGGAAACTAAGAGTATGTGCTTTTCTCTGAACATACCTGATGATCAACTGGCTGGTATGGCTGTAGCTGGAATGCTGCCTGCTATTCGGGAGAAGCTATTCGGGATGGAGTTTGATGATCTGGGCCAGTTGTCGCACAGATTGGCCTTGATGAGTAACCAGGCGTATGGTTTCAAGAAAGATGTCAGATTTGCTAAAAATAATGATGTGGCTGACATCTATAACCAATTCCTTGAAAGAGCAGACCAAGAAGATGAATATGAAGATAGCGAGGAGATAGCCGCAGCAGAGATAGTGTGGAGCAAAGAACCAGTTACAATGACTCAGAGATGGATCAAACAGATGAAGGGAACATATGATTTCGATGTGACTAAGGCAGACAAATTATTTGAGTTCCTGGTGAAAGAAGGCCGAATCAAATTGCCAGAGGGGCATTCTATGCTTCGGCCCGATGGAGTGAAAGATAAGAGGTACTGTGGGTTTCATGATAGAAATTCTCATTCCATTAATGAATGCAGAGTCTTTAGGATGAAGATTCAGAAAGCTATCCAGGAAGGACATCTGAAATTCGACAACAATATGAAACTGGACAGTAACCCTTTCCCTCAGAACATGATCGGGTTCTCGGTTAATATGGTGAATGCTGTTCCATCTGCAGAAAAGGGAAGATTGAAAGTTTTAACCTCAAAAAAGGCAAGACAGGATGGTTCAGTTGATCCCACTCGGCAGATCACCATGGAACAGATTCGCCAGAAAAATCTTCGGTTCCCAAATAGCCGATTTGAAATGGGCGAATCCTTTAAACCTAGAGTTACTACACGTATTCTCCTCAACAAATGGCAGTGTCAACAAGAAAAAGAGCGTTTTCAAAGGCGTGAATACGAGGAGGAGGAAAGAAGGCGCGAAGAAGAAAGGTTTGAGGAAGAACAAGAAGAATATGCTCGAGAGCGGGAACGTGCGCATTGGGGGTGTGCATTCTTCAGACACTGTTGGAACGAGGGTTTAAAGCTGCCTACGAGGATTAACTGTCCTGAGTGCAATAATGGGTATGTCGAACATAGGCAAAATATTGCCAATCGCCGATCTGTCCATGAAAGAATTGGTAGGGTGCATCCTAGTGATGATCGGCGTTTTGATGATCAACCAAGAAAGAGACATGCTGATTACAGATGGGTTGATCATGAGGAAGAAGATCGTGAGTATGTTTGGCAGAAAGGACAGTGGTGCCCACCTGGTTTAAGAAGGAGTCAGAAGAGAAGAGTCCAACGCCTGAGGAATCAAGAATTAAAGCAAGCAAGGCCTAGGATGAAATCGATATGGCTCCCAAAAGACAGGCCTGACGAACATAGTCATTCGGCTCCTACATGCATGGTATGTTTCTTGCCGAATGAATTCATGGCTCCAGCTAATCAAATTGTACAGGAAGAAATATTGCCCGATATAGATGATGCCGAACAATTTGGGTTAATGGCACAATTGATGTTGAACAAACAAGCTGTTTTTGAGAAGCCAACCCAGAATCGGCACATGAAGCCACTGTACTTGAAGGGATATGTTAATGGCAAACCATTGACCAAGATGTTTGTCGATGGAGGAGCTGCTGTCAATGTAATGCCATACACCACATTCAGGAAGCTTGGTATGAGCCTTAGAGATTTGACACCAACGAGCATAATTCTAAATGATTTTGCTGGAAATCCTTCGGACACCAAGGGATGCGTGCACGTTGATCTGATGATTGGGTCCAAGACTCTGCTTACGACTTTCTTTGTCATTGAAGGCAAAGGGGCATATAGCTTGCTGCTTGGAAGGGATTGGATTCATGCGAATTGTTGTATTCCATCTACTATGCATCAACAGCTTATTCAGTGGATAGATGATGAGGTGGAGATTGTCCAAGCAGATGATTCAATAAGCGTGGCTAATATGGAACCAGCTTTCTGGGAGTATCAAGGCATAGATTGTTTCTCAGGTAAAGACTGGGGAGAAGGTCCTGTGGCACCAGCCAGCAGTGATCAACAGCCGATCGAAGCAGTCGGCTCTCATAGTAATTTTTGATGGAGAATCCAATTGATGGAACTGATGGAAAATTAGGACATGGATTTGTGTCGGCTGATAAATTAGAAGAAGTGGACATTGGAGATGGTGACAAGCCAAGGCCGACATTTATCAGTGCTAACTTGGATTCGGCTTTCAAAGAAAAATTGGTGACATTGTTAAAGGAATACAAGGACTGCTTTGCTTGGGATTATTCGGAGATGCCCGGTCTAGATCGTTCTATTGTTGAGCATCGGTTGCCAATCAAACCTGGATACAGGCCTTACAAGCAACCACCCCGAAAAATCTACAAGGAAGAAGTGTTGGCCGATGTGAAAAAAGAGATTGAAAGATTACTAGATGCAAATTTCATTCGGCCATGTAAATACGCGGATTGGATCTCTAATATCGTTCCTGTCTATAAGAAGAATGGAAAGATGAGGGTTTGCATAGATTTTAGAGACCTAAACAAGGCTACACCCATGGATGGATATCCAATGCCTATTGCTGATTCATTGGTTGATGCTGCTGCTGGATACAAAGTGCTCAGTTTCATGGACGGTAACGCAGGATACAATCAGATTTATATGGCATTGGAAGATATAGTAAAGACAGCTTTCAGGTGTCCTGGACACATAGGGTTGTTTGAATGGGTTGTCATGACCTTTGGATTGAAAAATGCCGGTGCAACTTATCAAAGGGCTATGAATTATATCTTTCATGAGTTGATCGGCAAGATTGTGGAAATATATATTGATGATGTGGTGATCAAGTCATTGGATCATGAATCTCATTTGGCCGACATAAGGAAAACTCTAGAATGCACCAGGAAACATGGGCTTAAGATGAATCCGAACAAGTGTGCTTTTGGAGTTTCGGCCGGAGAGTTTCTGGGATTTTTGATACATGAAGGAGGAATAGGAGTTGGTAAGAAAAGCATGAAGGCAATTGATGAAATTGTTCCTCCAACTAATCTTAAAGAGCTACAATCGCTGCTTGGCAAGATAAACTTTGTGAGAAGATTCATATCAAATTTGTCACAAAAGGTGTTGCCCTTTTCCTCACTGTTGAAAATAAAAAAGGATCAAAAGTTTGTATGGGGTGACGAACAACAGAAGGCTTTTAATGAAATAAAGGAGTACATGAAGAAGCCACCAGTATTGGTGCCTCCACAGTTGAACAAGCCTTTCAAGTTATACGTGGCGGCCGATGCCCAAACTATTGGATCGGCCCTCATTCAAGAATTTGAAGGGAAGGAAAGAGTAGTTGCATACCTTAGCCGAAAGTTACTGGATCCAGAGACAAGGTATTCGGCTACTGAGAAGCTCTGCTTATGTGTTTACTATTCCTGTACAAAATTTCGGCACTATTTACTACATGCCGAATGCATTGTGTATTCAAGGTTTGATGTGATTAAACACATGTTGTCTATGCCAATCTTGAACGGAAGGATTGGCAAATGGATTTTAGCTTTGTCTGAATTTGAATTAAGATTTGAATCGGCAAAGGCTGTTAAGGGACAGATTATTGCCGATTTCATTACTGAACATCATGATACATCGATAGATTTGCTTAACGTTGTTCCTTGGGTGTTATTCTTCGATGGATCTTCATGCAACAAAGGTGGTGGAGCAGGTATCTTATTAATTTCACCCAAAGGAGAAACATTTGAGTTTGCTGTTCCCATTCAATCTGCTGTTACTAACAATCAAGCTGAGTATGAGGCATTGCTCAAAGGGCTCCAATATTTGAAAGAAGCAGATGCCATTGCGGTTGAAATTTTCGGAGATTCAGAATTGGTCATAAAGCAATTGAATGGTGAATATGAGTGCAAAAGTGATACCTTGAGGAATTACTATGAAGAATGCAAAGAAATATTGAAGAGCTTTCGGTCAGTAATTCTACAACACATTCCTAGAGGGGATAATGGGGAGGCAAATAGATTGGCCCAAAGTGCATCAGGTTATAAAGAGCTTCAAGAAGTTTTTGCTAATGATGTATATGCATTCGGGAGTAATCTGGCAGAAGATGATTGGAGAAAAGAGATTGCCGATTATCTGGAGAATCCATCCCGAAAGGTTTCTAGAAAGCTCAGGTATAAAGCTTTAAAGTTTGTTCTTCTTGATGATAATTTGTATTATAAATCCCTGGATGGAGTGCTGTTACATTGCTTAAATCATGAAGAAGCAAAAAGGCTGATGAGTGAAGTACATGATGGGTTGTGTGGAGCACATCAATCGGCTTACCGAATGAAGTGGGTTATTAGAAGAACTGGATATTACTGGCCGACAATGTTGGAAGATTGTTTTGAATATTATAAAGGATGTCAAGACTGTCAGAAATTTGGAAACATTCAGAGAGTTCCGGCATCGGTTTTGAATCCCATTGTCAAGCCATGGCCATTCAGAGGATGGGGAATAGAATTGATTGGTCAAATAAATCCTCCATCTAGCAAGGGGCATAAGTTTGTGCTTTTGGCAACCGATTATTTTACCAAGTGGGTTGAGGCAATTCCATTAAAAAAGGTGACGTCGGAGAATATGGTTGAATTTGTTAAAGAACACATCATTTACAGATTTGGGATTCCTCAGACAATCACCACTGATCAAGGGACTCAATTTACATCTTCAGAATTCAGAGATTTTGCTGAGAGTATGGGCATCAAATTGTTAAATTCTTCTCCTTATTATGCCCAAGCTAATGGTCAGGCAGAGGCTTCTAACAAGATTATGATTAAAATTATACAGAAAAAGATTGATCAGAAGCCGAGAAAGTGGCATTCGGTACTCAGTGAGGCTTTATGGGCTTACCGAATGGCTCCACATGGGGCTACACAGACGTCTCCCTATGAGTTGGTGTATGGGCATCATGCTATTTTGCCATGGGAGATACAATTAGACTCAAGGAGAATAAAGTTGCAAAAGGATTTAAGTTCTAAAGATTATAAAGATTTAATGATGGACGAATTAGAAGATTTGCATATGATTCGTCTCAGGGCCTTGGAGAATATTGAGAAGAATAAAATGCGAGTTGCTAAGTACTACAACAAGAAGGTGAAAGTTAAGCAATTCACAGAAGGTGATCTAGTTTGGAAAGCAATATTGCCGATTGGAACCAAATATGCAGCATTCGGCAAGTGGTCTCCAAATTGGGAAGGTCCTTTTAGAGTGGTTAGATGCATGCCTGGAAATGCATATATTTTGAAGACATTATTGGGAGAAGAATTTGGTTCTGCTATAAATGGAAGATATTTGAAGAGGTATTATCCCAGTGTTGAAATCGATCAGTGATTGATATATTAATTTGCCAAACAGCCGATATTCGGGAAGAAATCGCCTTCAGAACAAATGTTAACAGAAAAGGAAAATGGCCAGTACTGAATGTATTGCCCTTAGCACAAAATATACTACATCAGATGATTCATGCAAGATCACAAAAGATAAGTTTTATTGCCGAAATTCCATAAATCCCTAGTACAAACTAATGGAATAGCTTGTTCAAGACGGACTGAGGATGAATGGAATCGGCAATGGCGGCGCCATGAGCGTCAAGGCGATCTATGGAAGCCTCGATGTCGTCGATCTCCTCCGGGTTACCATTAGCGAAGCCGGTTGGTAGCCTGGAGTAGTCGGTGTTGGTGTGCGTCGACATGGCGACTAGGCCTGCGGCAGTGCCCAGACGGATGCCGTGCGAGGCCACCTCATCGATGCGGCCCGCCACCGCGCCGAGGCGAGCTTCTGGTGTGTCCCCAGGAGCATTCACCTTGTTCGCCAGCTCATTCACCAGCGCCTTCAGCCGATCGAGTTCGGCATCACGCGCTGCAAGTTTACAAAAGGGGCAACAGATTAATATCATTCGGGGGATGAGATTGAGATTGAGCAGATTGCAGGACTCACCATCGATGACTTCGAGCAGTTGCTTGCGCTCGTGCTGCCATTCGAGGTCAGCAATCCCGGCTTGCTTGGAGATAGCCTCCAGTTCGCGACGAGAGTCGTCGCGCTCCGCCTTGAATCGGCGGGCATCGCCGTCCGTGTAGCGGTAGTCGTCCGATTTGAGAGATCGATTAGACGAACTCGAAGATGCCGCAGGAGCAGCGGCTGGAGCTGCAACTGGCGCACCAGCGCCGGCAATCCATTGGATTACCCTGGAAGAACGAAAAGATTCGTCAAGAAAGAGGGAGGAAATCTCGAGAAGAACAGAGAGAAGCGAGTAGCTACTCACCTGCGGCGAGCACCGGCACGACTTCCTTCGGCCTCATCGGCGGCCGGGCGCCTCCTGTTGTTGTCGGCCATTGGAAGTTCCTCGGAAATACTGTGGATGGGGAAAAGAATGACTTGGGCTGGCAAGAACTTGGAAGGCGAAGAACTTGGTGAAGAAACTGTGGGCTGCCTGGGTGTTTATTTATAGAACCCGCAGAGGAAATCATGGCCAAAGATCGTGGCACGTATTCCGAAGAGTTCGGAAGGTGGAAGGGATTTTCCAGCCGATCGGTTCTCATGTCGTTTGAGATTCTTATCGAGTCATATTCGGCTTTGACTGGATGGGATTCGGCTATGTCATAGTTGAAGCGTTTTCGGGTCTGATGCTATTAAAATCAGCTTTGCCGAATGAGTTACCCACAATGAGGAGAAAGTAAAAATTGGTGAAACTGCAAAGTTGGTAAGACATTCGGCTAATTAAATATTCAATACAATTACACACCCAAGTACTTGGAGATTACATCTTTGGCATCAGATATCATTCTATTAATAGTCTCCAAAAGATTTTTGCCTGCTTCTTGGGTTTTTTCCAGAACAGAGAGCTTCGCTTTAAGTTGTTTATCTTCAGTTAGAATTGCCGATGCTTCCTTTCGTATCCTCTCTGTCAAATCAGGGAGTTCGGCTAATTTCTTCTCGTCAGCTTCGATTTCGGCTGACAGGACCCTCAGTTCGGCTTCTAGTTCAGCTTTTCTGGTCTTCTTCAGATCAAGTGTTGACTGCAGTCTAGCTGACAATTCTTTGTTACTCTGAGCTTGAGTATGCAGATCTTTCAGGGATTGCTTAGCTATGGCTCTTCTTTGCTCTAAAGCTGGTTGTAAAGATTGATCTTTCAGAGCCTGTCTGACTGCAGCAAATTGTTGATCTAATTTAGAGATTGGTTCCAAGGAAGCTTGAATGTCAACGGGAAGATTGTGTTCAATGGGCTCGAGCATATCTCTCAGAAGATCAGCGTCCTTGACTTGATCCTGGATGTCTTTGTGCAGAAAGGAGAAAATTTCCTTTAGTTTTGCTTGGGTTTCTTCTGATGAAGTCTGACTAGAAGAAATTTCCTCTGCTTGTTCGGCAACAAGATCATCCAAGGGAAATGAGTAACTGGGTGATGAAGTTATTTTTTCCTGGAAAAAGATATTGCCGAATTAGTAATTGTCCATTGAATAAAGAATTGGGGAGACTGGGAAATTATCTTTACCTCATTTCTGATCTCTTGGATGGAAAGAGGGGGTGGCTCAAGCTCAGGTAAAGGTTCTTGTGTATCATGCTGAGGAGAGCTTGGAGGGTTCTTTGATGGAGATGAGGCTTCTAGCTGAGGTACATCAGGTAAAACTGAAGCTGGTTCTTGATGAAAAGAGGAGCTCTCCGAAATTGGATCCATTGAAGCTTGCTCTGTGACTAAAAGAAAGTTAGTGCCGATGAAAAGAATTTTTTTTAAAGGACAAGATGGTAAAAAATTTTACTGATCACTGAAGCATCGGCAGGTCTTGTGCTAATGGCCAATTGTTGTGATTTGGCCTGAAATCATAAAAGAACAGAAGTGAGCAGAATGAAATTAGCATTTTTTACTCAAGGAAGGGGAAATTTGACCTGTGCAATTGTTTTGCTGCTTGTTCTTTTCTTCTTCATAGATAAAGGAGCAGTTAGAGAAGAAATTTTTCTCTTGACAGCAGGTGGTGCAGCAAGAGTTGGATCCAGGTTGGCAGGCCTAGACATTATTTGAGCCAAAGAAGGAGAGTAATGCCCCAGAATAGATATTGGGCCTGCAGTGTTATATGCAATTGTTCTGGCCAGAGGGGCAGGGACTATGTCCTACAGGATAACAGAGTTAAAAGTCGATGAAAGAGGATGTCAGTGGAAAAACAAATGGATTGTAAGCGTGTTTACCTCTGAATTCGGCTGATAGTCAGGCATCAAATCGAGGCAGAGAGGGTGGACTGGCACATTAAAGATGTGATCATGGACTTCTTGCCACCAAAGAATAAAAGAAGGATGAGCAAGTGCTGTTGGCACAAAAGGTTCGATTTGATAGATGGCTGCACAACACTTATAATCAAAGATTCTTCTTGTTTCTGTGGAATCTTTGATGATCTGCCTAGGCTTGAGGAATTCATGAAAGAATAATCTCGGGGGCACTTGGCCACATCCCAATTGCCTGGCTACTATATTCGGCTGGTAATATTCATATGAACTTTGAACCAGCCTTCCTCCACAAAATTCAGCTGGTAGGATGCAAGGCCGAATAAAAGTGTTAAAAATTGCTGTGGACTCTGCGTTTGTGCATCCAGTCTCGAAGCTGAATTCACAAGGAAAAGTGAGACTGTCATTGTCCAAATATAGGAACCAGAGGGGGTTGGCAAAGCCTTTGAAGAAAAGTTCAAACAGTTCTCCAATGCTCTTGTTGATAGCAATAGTGGAGGCTGCTTCCCCATAGGTTTGACAGCCTTTGGTGCTCTGGGCTTCTGCTTCCTAGTAATTGACTGAGGGGAAGTGTCGGCTGTTGAGATCAATGGAGACAATTTGGTGCATGTACAATTGCAGCCACATCTGGACGAACCACCAGGGACCATTGACGCAAGAAATTTTCTTGTTGGTGTGCATCTGATAAATGGTTTGGTGGAGCATGTGATAGACACTTCCCAAGAGATATTTCCCAACAGGGATAAGTGTGCCTGCAGCCAGATCTTCGGCCATTACTATGTGGTTCAGAGTTGGCTCATTGGCTTTGCCGCAGAAAACAAATCTGCACAACCACATATTCAGAAAGGCCCTGTACTCAACATCAGTCAGAGGACCATCACGCATGTAGGTCTGGATGTATTTCTTATAGCCGACTCCAGTCTTCACCCCTGTCTGTTTGGAAGAACCTTTGTACCTGTATGGGTGTGTTGTCCCTGTAATGTTCAGGCCGGTTATCATGTAAACATCGGCCAGGGTTGGAGTCATTGGTCCATGACCAAAAAGAAAGGCGTTCATGCCGTTGGACCAGAAGTGACAGGCTGCAATCAGGAGATTTTCATTCTTGGGTGTTTCGGCTAAAGATAGCTCCAAGCAATGAGAAATGCGAAGACTGTCCCAATTCTGCGTCTGAGGGCTTTTATCTTCGAGAATCCTCTTGTACCAGTTTCTCCAACCAGCGATTGGGGGCAAAGGCCAGTTTTTGAATGAATCCTGCCATTCGTGAGGTCCCGACAGTGAAGTTTTGAAGGGGATCCTTTGAGACTCGGCCGCAATAATTTCGGAGGGATCTGGATTCCCTGAAGGGCCGAGGAAGTAAGATGCGGATTGCTCCTCCGTAGGGATCAGGATTTCAGTGGTCAGAACCTATTGAGGACGGAAGAAGAGCGATTCGGGGATTCAAAATGCAGCTTGAGAAGAGTAATGCCGAATATGATTGAAGAAAACGGAACTTACTTGAAGAATTTGATCCTGGTTCGCCATTTGAAGATTGGAGCTTGAAGGATTCGACGAACTAGGGTTTGAGTTTGAGAACGCACTCTGAGGATTTGGGAGCAGAAAACGGATGTCGAGCGGACTCAGCCTGAAAATGTTGGGGATTCCTGGTCAATTCCGAGATAAAGTGTCCTCTTATCCCGAAATTGAAGGGGCATGTGTTGACACCAAAAATTGGCACCAGGAAGAGGCTGACATGTGGGCCGGATTTGGTAGAAGGATGTCATTCGGCTAAAAGGGTTTTTTCTGAAGCATTCGGCAAAGATGCTCTGCGGTCGGGAACGCGTCGCCATTCGGCTGAAACGTTCGGCAGAGATACTCTGCGGTCGGGAATGCGTCATCATTCGGCAGAGGCATTGTTCCGCAGGCGAAGAGTGGTAGCATTCGGGAAGACATGATGACGTGGATCAACATAAGGAAAAGGCCGGTTCGAACAAGGAAAGCAATATGGGCACGAAGATTCGTCATTTATTTTTAGAAACAAGTGTTGAAGTCGTGTCCGACTAGGAGTTGTATCAAGACCTGGGTATAAATATAAACCCATGGCAATTGTAGAAAGATATACGATCAATCATACAACAAACCGGCCCCGTGCCAACATCGAGTCCTTTAGTCGAGTCGTCGAGTTCTTCGAGAGGAGTCATCGATCCGTCGACCTCCGTAAGTACCGGCAACCTTGTATCATGCTTAGTATCATGCGGTGGATTTAAGCTTTGATGCAAGTAGTCTTGTTACCATGCTTAGTATCATCCGGTGGATTTAAGTTGTGGTTTCAAGAAGGTTCCTCTGTTAGGTCATGAGCCATGCGGTGGGCTAAGATCTAGTATGGACCAAGTTATCGGCTCTGTTAGATTTCGGCAAGATCTAACGGATTCATTAAGTTACCCCGTGTTGCTCTGTTTTACTATGTGCTTAATTCATGCAACACACCTTTGCCCAATCTAGATCGGTTAGAATCGGCTTTGCTTTACGGTGCGACGACTCTTCCCCTCATAGCCGAATCCGAAACCGATCTAGGTTGTTACATGTCGCGGGTTCGAACTTGTCGGTATCGTGTTAGTCTTGACAGAACCGGGTATCATGCGGTAGATGCAGGTTTTTGGGTCGTCTTAGAGCTAATCATCCGGTGGATTAGAATTCGATTCGATCTGATAGATTTATCTTTACCGATTAAGCTTGTTCCTTCGCCGTGGACCCCGATTCGGCTAAGTAGCCGTACTCGGCAGTGCTCTCACGAGTGAACGTGTGTTCGTGGGTTTGCATTAGACAATGAATGCTTTTAGCCTTTCACGATTAGATTGTATCATGCGGTGGATTAATTTAATCTGATCGGTGGTATGGCCTCAAATGAGTTGTATCATGCGGTGGATTAACTCGTTCGTTGCCATGCTTGACGGGTGCTGCTTTCGGCCTATGCATTCTTGTTTCAATGTAAATTCGTGACCGTGTTGTGGGTTCGTAACTAAACATTGAATGCTTTTAGCTTTTCATGGTTAGATTGTATCATGCGGTGGATTGGTCTAATCTGATTAGTGGTGTGGTCACAAACGAGTCGTATCATGCGGTGGATTAACTTGTTTGTTATCATGCTTGACGGGTGCTGCTTTCGGCCTATGCATTCTCTGTTTACTGCGAATTTATGATCATGTTTCACCCTTTTAATTATCTATCATGCTCTGTTTCTCGTTAATCGGCTATGAGTACGTGTTACAATGTTCATTCGTTTGAAAGCCGATTTTTCGTCATGCTTACGTCACGCATTCGGCAGTGCGTTCCTTGCGTACCTTGCCGATTGCCGAATGAGGTTTTAACTGCCGACAGATAGCTTGTCCGTAGCTATATGTCTCTTGAGATTGGCTTCAACGCCGCAAATATGGAACTGTCTGGTCTCACCCGGCACGTTCCAGGTTTTGATCTAAACGTTTTATCCCTTTGTTAGTTTTCAGGCAAACTGACTGGCACGCTTCCGGATTCAAAAGCCCGGGCCACGTTTGAAGCCAGCTTGTTCGGCTTGCTGTGTGCTTGGCGTGAGGTGCGGATTTTACGTCAACAATACCGTTATTAAATCAAGGTGAGATGTTTATAGTGTACCGGTTTAGATAGTTGAAGAGTTGATTTGCACTAATTGAAACATAAAGGATGAAACTCACACTCATAAGTTACTTAAGGGATGAAAAATACATTTTTTTTCCTTGTTAATATTGCTATTCACCAGGACTCGTGCGCTACTGCTAAACTGAGAACTCAGCACTAAACATTTTGTGAAACAAAAAATAGTTGCAAAAGAAAATATCCACAGTTGCTTAGGTTGCTCATGGCATGCAATTCATTAAAGGTGGGTACCTTAACCTGCAGGCTCTCGAGCGCGTCCAGTCGGGCCCTGGCATCCATGGGTAGTAGTTGGTTCAGCTGGCGCTGCCGTTGATATTGTAGTGGGTGCTTTTTTTTATACTTATAGGAGATATATTAAAAGAGCAGCCAAATTACACAACAGTCCTTCACAGAGGACATCATTACAACGAGGTCCCTAAGGGGAACTCCTACTGACAAGATCAACGACGGCGACCAAATGCAAACCACCGGAGGGGACCGCGCATGGCGTCGGTTTGAGAGGCCGCGGAAGCCGGTGTTGACACCAAAAATTGGCACCAGGAAGAGGCTGACATGTGGGCCGGATTTGGTAGAAGGATGTCATTCGGCTAAAAGGGTTTTTTCTGAAGCATTCGGCAAAAGTGCTCTGCGGTCGGGAACGCGTCGCCATTCGGCTGAAACGTTCGGCAGAGATACTCTGCGGTCGGGAATGCGTCATCATTCGGCAGAGGCATTGTTCCGCAGGCGAAGAGTGGTAGCATTCGGGAAGACATGATGACGTGGATCAACATAAGGAAAAGGCCGGTTCGAACAAGGAAAGCAATATGGGCACGAAGATTCGTCATTTATTTTTAGAAACAAGTGTTGAAGTCGTGTCCGACTAGGAGTTGTATCAAGACCTGGGTATAAATATAAATCCATGGCAATTGTAGAAAAGGGACAATCAATCGTACAACAAACCGGCCCTGTGCCAACATCGAGTCCTTTAGTCGTGTCGTCGAGTTCTTCGAGAGGAGTCATCGATCCGTCGACCTCCGTAAGTACCGGCAACCTTGTATCATGCTTAGTATCATGCGGTGGATTTAAGCTTTGATGCAAGTAGTCTTGTTACCATGCTTAGTATCATCCGGTGGATTTAAGTTGTGGTCTCAAGAAGGTTCCTCTGTTAGGTCATGAGCCATGCGGTAGGCTAAGATCTAGTATGGACCAAGTTATCGGCTCTGTTAGATTCCGGCAAGATCTAGCAGATTCATTAAGTTACCCCGTGTTGCTCCTCTTTTACTATGTGCTTAATTCATGCAACACACCTTTGCCCAATCTAGATCGGTTAGAATCGGCTCTGCTTTACAGTGCAACGGCTTATCCCCTCACAGCCGAATCCGAAACCGATCTAGGTTGCTACGTGTCGCGGGTTCAAGCTTGTCGGCATTGTGTAGATCTTGACAGAACCGGGTATCATGCGGTAGATGCAGGTTTTTGGGTCGTCTTAGAGCTAATCATCCGGTGGATTAGAATTCGATTCGATCTGATAGATTTATCTTTACCGATTAGGCTTGTTCCTTCGCCATGGACCCCGATTCGGCTAAATAGCCGTATTCGGCAGAGCTCTCACGAGTGAACGTGTGTTCGTGGGTTTGCATTGGACAATGAATGCTTTTAGCCTTTCACGATTAGATTGTATCATGCGGTGGATTGATCTAATCTGATTGGTGGTGTGACCTCAAACGAGTTGTATCATGCGGTGGATTAACTCGTTTGCTGTCATGCTTGACGGGTGCTGCTTTCGGCCTATGCATTCTTTGTTTACTGCGAATTTATGATCATGTTTCACCCTTTTATTTATCTATCATGCTCTGTTTCTCGCTAATCGGCTATGAGTATGTGTTATAATGTTCATTCGTTTGAAAGCCGATCTTTCGTCATGCTTACGTTACGCATTCGGCAGTACGTTCCTTGCGTGCCTTGCCGATTGCCGAATGAGGTTTTAACTGCCGACAGATAGCTTCCCTGTAGCTATATGTCTTTCGAGATTGGCTTCAACGCCGCAAATATGGAACTGTCTGGTCTCACCCGGCATGTTCCAGGTTTTGATCTAAACGTTTTTATCCCTTTGTTAGTTTTCAGGCAAACTGACTGGCACGCTTCCGGATTCAAAAGCCAGGGCCACGTGTGAAGCCAGCTAATTCGGCTTGCTGTGTGTTTGGCGTGAGGTGCGGATTTTACGTCAACACACTTTTTGGCACGCCCGGTGGGACACACACAAGTTTTCAAGATGCCTGAGTTGAGCGACATCATGGATGTCACTTTGGAAGAATTGTCTGAAGAGCATCAACAGATGGTAAAGGCTGCTGCTAGTCAATTCATTAACAAATGTTTACTGTCTTTCGCCAAGAACAGGAGTGGTGCACCTTTTCTCAAGTCCGATCTGCCAAGAGTTCTCCTTCCTGGGCAATCTGATCTTACTGAAGAAGAAGAGAGGGAGAGATTCTCGGGCTTGTTATACAAAGCTTTGGGAGAGACAATGACCAATCACAATGCTGCGTTCTTAAACAGTTTTCGGCATATAATGATAAGCATTTTTGGTCAGCATGTGGATAAACCCTTTGAGCAGATACATGGGCAATTGGGTGGCCCGACATACTTCAATGTCCAAGCACCAGTTCAGAAACCACATGGTAAAGGAAATGCTGATGAAACTGGAGGTTCTGGTGCTAAAGATATAAATGGACAACCGATTCGGCAAGATCCTCAGCTTGCACTGCCGAAAACTCGCACATACGGTGATATGGCATTCGGCACCACAGGGAATCCGCCTGCTTCCGCTTACAAGATATCTCCCTTGAACAACAGACTGCAGAGGGATTTGTATGGAAACGGATATTCAGAGTTTATGGATTACAATGCTATCGACGCTCTTCCGAATCCTGGATATGTTGGTACTGCAGGTATGCTTGCTGGAAGACCAGGGAATCAAGATACCAATATTGACCTCATGGTGCAAAAAATGACCGATGTATTGCAAAATCAATTCGGTCTGAAGCCTAAAAGTCAAGGGTACATGTATTCGTCTCCTTTCCCGGAATGGTACCAAAGGGTATCATTGCCGAATAGAGTCAAGGTGCCTACAGAATTTACTAAATTCTCAGGACAAGATGATACTAGCACTGTGGAACATATAGCTCGATATCTGATGCAGCTTGGAGAGGCTTCGGCAGATGAGGCTTTCAGAATCAGATACTTTCCTTTGTCACTGACGGGTCCAGCTTTTACATGGTTTGCTTCTTTGCCTGCCCAGTCGATTTGCACCTGGAAAGACCTGGAACAGAAATTCCATGCTCATTACTACATTGGCAGTACCGAGAAAAAGTTGGTTGATTTGACCAGCTTAAGGCAGAGGAATAATGAAACACCTACAGAGTTCCTCAGGAGATTTAGGGAAACTAAGAGTATGTGCTTTTCTCTGAACATACCTGATGATCAACTGGCTGGTATGGCTGTAGCTGGAATGCTGCCTGCTATTCGGGAGAAGCTATTCGGGATGGAGTTTGATGATCTAGGCCAGTTGTCGCACAGATTGGCTTTGATGAGTAACCAGGCGTATGGTTTCAAGAAAGATGTCAGATTTGCTAAAAATAATGATGTGGCTGACATCTATAACCAATTCCTTGAAAGGGCAGACCAAGAAGATGAATATGAAGATAGCGAGGAAATAGCTGCAGCAGAGATAGTGTGGAGCAAAGAACCAGTTACAATGACTCAAAGATGGATCAAACAAATGAAGGGAACATATGATTTTGATGTGACTAAGGCAGACAAATTATTTGAATTCCTGGTGAAAGAAGGCCGAATCAAATTGCCAGAGGGGCATTCTATGCTTCGGCCCGATGGAGTGAAAGATAAGAGGTACTGTGGGTTTCATGATAGAAATTCTCATTCCATTAATGAATGCAGAGTCTTTAGGATGAAGATTCAGAAAGCTATCCAGGAAGGACATTTGAAATTCGACAACAAGATGAAACTGGACAGTAACCCTTTCCCTCAGAATATGATCGGGTTCTCGGTTAATATGGTGAATGCTGTTCCATCTGGAGAAAAGGGAAGATTGAAAGTTTTAACATCAAAGAAGGCAAGACAGGATGGCTCAGTTGATCCCACTCGGCAGATCACAATGGAACAGATTCGCCAGAAAAATCTTCGGTTCCCGAATAGCCGATTTGAAGTGGGCGAATCCTTTAAACCTAGAGTTACTACACGTATTCTCCTCAACAAATGGCAGCGTCAGCAAGAAAAAGAGCGTTTTCAAAGGCGTGAATACGAGGAGGAGGAAAGAAGGCGCGAAGAAGAAAGATTTGAGGAAGAACAAGAAGAATATGCTCGAGAACAGGAACGTGCGCATTGGGGGTGTGCATTTTTCAGACACTGTTGGAACGAAGGTTTGAAGCTTCCCACATGGAATAATTGTCCTGAATGCAATAATAGGTATGATGAATATAGGCAGGGAACTGTCAATCGCCGATCTGTCCATGAAAGGATTGGCAGGGTACATCCTAGTGATGATCGGCGTTTTGATGATCAACCAAGAAAGAGACATGCTGATTACAGATGGGTTGATCATGAGGAAGAAGATCGTGAGTATGTTTGGCAGAAAGGGCAGTGGTGCCCACCTGGTTTAAGAAGGAGTCAGAAGAGAAGAGTCCAACGCCTGAGGAATCAAGAATTAAAGCAAGCGAGGCCTAGGATGAAGTCGATATGGCTCCCAAAAGACAGGCCTGACGAACATAGTCATTCGGCTCCTACATGCATGGTATGTTTCTTGCCGAATGAATTCATGGCTCCATCTAATCAAATTGTACAGGAAGAAATATTGCCCGATATAGGTGATGCTGAACAATTTGGGTTAATGGCACAATTGATGTTGAACAAACAAGCTGTTTTTGAAAAGCCAACCCAGAATCGGCACATGAAGCCACTGTACTTGAAGGGATATGTTAATGGCAAACCATTGACCAAGATGTTTGTCGATGGAGGAGCTGCTGTCAATGTAATGCCATATACTACATTCAGGAAGCTTGGTATGGGCCCTAGAGATTTGACACCAACGAGCATAATTTTAAATGATTTTGCTGGAAATCCTTCGGACACCAAGGGATGCGTGCATGTTGATTTAATGATTGGGTCCAAGACTCTGCTTACGACTTTCTTTGTCATTGAGGGTAAAGGGGCATATAGCTTGCTGCTTGGAAGAGATTGGATTCATGCAAATTGTTGTATTCCATCTACTATGCATCAACAGCTTATTCAATGGATAGATGATGAGGTGGAGATTGTCCAAGCAGATGATTCAATAAGCGTGGCAAATATGGAACCAGCTTTTTGGGAGTATCAAGGCATAGATTGTTTCTCAGGTAAAGACTGGGGAGAAGGTCCTGTGGCACCAGCCAGCAGTGATCAGCAGCCGATCGAAGCAGTCGGCTCTCATAGTAATTTTTGATGGAAAATCCAATTGATGGAACTGATGGAAAATTAGGACGTGGATTTGTGTCGGCCGATAAATTAGAAGAAGTGGACATTGGAGATGGTGACAAGCCAAGGCCGACATTTATCAGTGCTAATTTGGATTCGGTTTTCAAAGAAAAGTTGGTGACATTGTTAAAGGAATACAAGGACTGCTTTGCTTGGGATTATTCGGAGATGCCCGGTCTAGACCGTTCTATTGTTGAGCATCGGTTGCCAATCAAGCCTGGATATAGGCCTTACAAGCAACCACCCCGAAAAATCTACAAGGAAGAAGTGTTGGCCGATGTGAAAAAAGAGATTGAAAGATTACTAGATGCAAATTTCATTCGGCCATGTAAATATGCGGATTGGATCTCTAATATTGTTCCTGTCTATAAGAAAAATGGAAAGATGAGGGTTTGCATAGATTTTAGAGACCTAAACAAGGCTACACCCATGGATGGATATCCAATGCCTATTGCTGATTCATTGGTTGATGCTGCTGCTGGATACAAAGTGCTCAGTTTCATGGACGGTAATGCAGGATATAATCAGATTTATATGGCATTGGAAGATATAGTAAAGACAGCTTTCAGGTGTCCTGGACACATAGGGTTGTTTGAATGGGTTGTCATGACCTTTGGATTAAAAAATGCCGGTGCAACTTATCAAAGGGCTATGAATTATATTTTTCATGAGTTGATCGGCAAGATTGTGGAAATATATATTGATGATGTGGTGATCAAATCATTGGATCATGAGTCTCATTTAGCCGACATAAGGAAAACTCTAGAATGCACCAGGAAACATGGGCTTAAGATGAACCCGAACAAGTGTGCTTTTGGAGTTTCGGCTGGAGAGTTTCTGGGATTTTTGATACATGAAGGGGGAATAGGAGTTGGTAAGAAAAGCATGAAGGCAATTGATGAAATTGTTCCTCCAACTAATCTTAAAGAGCTACAATCATTGCTTGGCAAGATAAATTTTGTGAGAAGGTTCATATCAAACTTGTCACAAAAGGTGTTGCCCTTTTCCTCACTGTTAAAAATAAAGAAGGATCAAAAGTTTGTATGGGGTGACGAACAACAAAAGGCTTTTAATGAAATAAAGGAGTACATGAAGAAGCCACCAGTATTGGTGCCTCCACAATTGAACAAGCCTTTCAAGTTGTACGTGGCGGCCGATGCCCAAACTATTGGATCGGCCCTCATTCAAGAATTTGAAGGGAAGGAAAGAGTAGTTGCATACCTTAGCCGAAAGTTACTAGATCCAGAGACAAGGTATTCGGCTATAGAGAAGCTCTGCTTATGTGTTTACTACTCCTGTACAAAATTTCGGCACTACTTACTACATGCCGAATGCATTGTGTATTCAAAGTTTGATGTGATAAAACACATGTTGTCTATGCCAATTTTGAACGGAAGGATTGGCAAATGGATTTTAGCTTTGTCTGAATTTGAATTAAGATTTGAATCGGCAAAGGCTGTTAAGGGACAGATTATTGCCGACTTCATTACTGAACATCATGATACATCGATAGATTTGCTTAACATTGTTCCTTGGGTGTTATTCTTCGATGGATTTTCATGCAACAAAGGTGGTGGAGCAGGTATCTTATTAATTTCACCCAAAGGAGAAACATTTGAGTTTGCTGTTCCCATTCAATCTGCCGTTACTAACAATCAAGCTGAGTATGAGGCATTGCTCAAAGGGCTCCAATATTTGAGAGAAGCAGATGCCATTGCGGTTGAAATTTTTGGAGATTCAGAATTGGTCATAAAGCAATTGAATGGTGAATATGAGTGCAAAAGTGATACCTTGAGGAATTACTATGAAGAATGCAAAGAAATATTGAAGAGCTTTCGGTCAGTAATTCTACAACACATTCCTAGAGGGGATAATGGAGAGGCAAATAGATTGGCCCAAAGTGCATCAGGTTATAAAGAGCTTCGAGAAGTTTTTGCTAATGATGTATACGCATTCGGGAGTAATCTGGCAGAAGATGATTGGAGAAAAGAGATTGCCGATTATCTGGAGAATCCATCCCGAAAGGTTTCTAGAAAGCTCAGGTATAAAGCTTTAAAGTTTGTTCTTCTTGATGATAATTTGTATTATAAATCCCTGGATGGAGTGCTGTTACATTGCTTAAATCATGAAGAAGCAAAAAGGCTGATGAGTGAAGTACATGATGGATTGTGTGGAGCACATCAATCGGCCTACCGAATGAAGTGGGTTATTAGAAGAACTGGATACTACTGGCCGACAATGTTGGAAGATTGTTTTGAATATTATAAAGGATGTCAAGACTGTCAGAAATTTGGAAACATTCAGAGAGTTCCGGCATCGGCTTTGAATCCCATTGTCAAGCCATGGCCATTCAGAGGATGGGGAATAGATTTGATTGGCCAAATAAATCCTCCATCTAGCAAGGGGCATAAGTTTGTACTTTTGGCAACCGATTATTTTACCAAGTGGGTTGAGGCAATTCCATTAAAGAAGGTGACATCGGAGAATATGGTTGAATTTGTTAAAGAACATATCATTTACAGATTTGGGATTCCTCAGACAATCACCACTGATCAAGGGACTCAATTTACATCTTCAGAATTCAGAGATTTTGCTGAAAGTATGGGCATCAAATTGTTAAATTCTTCTCCTTATTATGCCCAGACTAATGGTCAGGCAGAGGCTTCTAACAAGATTATGATTAAAATTATACAGAAGAAGATTGATCAGAAGCCGAGAAAGTGGCATTCGGTACTCAATGAGGCTTTATGGGCTTACCGAATGGCTCCACATGGGGCTACACAGACGTCTCCCTATGAGTTGGTGTATGGGCATCATGCTATTTTGCCATGGGAGATACAATTAGACTCAAGGAGAATAAAGTTGCAAAAGGATTTAAGTTCTAAAGATTATAAAGATTTAATGATGGACGAATTAGAAGATTTGCATATGATTCGTCTCAGGGCCTTGGAGAATATTGAGAAGAATAAAGTGCGAGTTGCTAAGTACTACAACAAGAAGGTGAAAGTTAAGCAATTCACAGAAGGTGATCTAGTTTGGAAAGCAATATTGCCGATTGGAACCAAATATGCAGCATTCGGCAAGTGGTCTCCAAATTGGGAAGGTCCTTTTAGAGTGGTTAGATGCATGCCTGGAAATGCATATATTTTGAAGACATTATTGGGAGAAGAATTTGCTTCTGCTATAAATGGAAGATATTTGAAGAGGTATTATCCCAGTGTTGAAATCGATCGGTGATTGATATATTAATTTGCCAAACAGCCGATATTCGGGAAGAAATCGCCTTCAGAACAAATGTTAACAGAAAAGGAAAATGGCCAGTACTGAATGTATTGCCCTTAGCACAAAATATACTACATCAGATGATTCATGCAAGATCACAAAAGATAAGTTTTATTGCCGAAATTCCATAAATCCCTAGTACAAACTAATGGAATAGCTTGTTCAAGACGGACTGAGGATGAATGGAATCGGCAATGGCGGCGCCATGAGCGTCAAGGCGATCTATGGAAGCCTCGATGTCGTCGATCTCCTCCGGGTTACCATTAGTGAAGCCGGTTGGTGGCCTGGAGTAGTCGGTGTTGGTGTGCGTCGACATGGCGACTAGGCCTGCGGCAGTGCCCAGACGGATGCCGTGCGAGGCCACCTCATCGATACGGCCCGCCACCGCGCCGAGGCGAGCTTCTGGTGTGTCCCCAGGAGCATTCACCTTGTTCGCCAGCTCATTCACCAGCGCCTTCAGCCGATCGAGTTCGGCATCACGCGCTGCAAGTTTACAAAAGGGGCAACGGATTAATATCATTCGGGGGATGAGATTGAGATTGAGCAGATTGCAGGACTCACCATCGATGACTTCGAGCAGTTGCTTGCGCTCATGCTGCCATTCGAGGTCAGCAATCCCGGCTTGCTTGGAGATAGCTTCCAGTTCGCGACGAGAGTCGTCGCGCTCCGCCTTGAATCGGCGGGCATCGCCGTCCGTGTAGCGGTAGTCGTCCGATTCGAGAGATCGATTAGACGAACTCGAAGATGCCGCAGGAGCAGCGGCTGGAGCTGCAACTGGCGCACCAGCGCCGGCAATCCATTGGATTACCCTGGAAGAACGAAAAGATTCGTCAAGAAAGAGGGAGGAAATCTCGAGAAGAACAGAGAGAAGCGAGTAGCTACTCACCTGCGGCGAGCACCGGCACGACTTCCTTCGGCCTCATCAGCGGCCGGGCGCCTCCTGTTGTTGTCGGCCATTGGAGGTTCCTCGGAATTACTGTGGATGGGGAAAAGAATGGCTTGGGCCGGCAAGAACTTGGAAGGCGAAGAACTTGGTGAAGAAACCGTGGACTGCCTGAGTGTTTATTTATAAAACCCGCAGAGGAAATCGTGGCCAAAGATCGTGGCACGTATTCCGAAGAGTTCGGAAGGTGGAAAGGATTTTCCAGCCGATCGGTTCTCATGTCGTTTGGGATTCTTATCGAGTCATATTCGGCTTTGACTGGATGAGATTCGGCTATGTCATGGTTGAAGCGCTTTCGGGTCTGATGCTATTAAAATCAGCTTTGCCGAATGAGTTACCCACAATGGAGAGAAAGCAAAAATTGGTGAAAACTGCAAAGTTGGTAAGACGTTCGGCTAAATTAAATATTCAATACAATTACACACCCAAGTACTTGGAGATTACATCTTTGGCATCAGATATCATTCTATTAATGGTCTCCAAAAGATTTTTGCCTGCTTCTTGGGTTTTTTCCAGAGCAGAGAGCTTCGCTTTAAGTTGTTTATCTTCAGTTAGAATTGCCGATGCTTCCTTTCGAATCCTCTCTGTCAGACCAGGGAGTTCGGCTAATTTCTTCTCGTCAGCTTCGATTTCGGCTGACAGGACCCTCAGTTCGGCTTCTAGTTCAGCTTTCCTGGTCTTTTTCAGATCAAGTGTTGACTGCAGTCTAGCTGACAATTCTTTGTTACTCTGAGCTTGAGTATGCAAATCTTTCAAGGATTGCTTAGCTATGGTTCTTCTTTGCTCTAAAGCTGGTTGTAAAGATTGATCTTTCAGAGCCTGTCTGACTGCAGCAAATTGTTGATCTAATTTAGAGATTGGTTCCAAGGAAGCTTGAATATCAACGGGAAGGTTGTGTTCAATGGGTTCGAGCATATCTCTCAGAAGATCAGCATCCTTGACTTGATCCTGGATGTCTTTGTGCAGAAAGGAGAGAATTTCCTTTAGTTTTGCTTGGATTTCTTCTGATAAAGTCTTACTAGAAGAAATTTCCTCTGCTTGTTCGGCAACAAGATCATCCAAGGGAAATGAGTAACTGGGTGATGAAGTTATTTTCTCCTGGAAAAAAGATATTGCCGAATTGGTGATTATCCATTGAATAAAGAACTGGGGAGACTGGGAAATTATCTTTACCTCATTTCTGATCTCTTGGATGGAAAGAGAGGGTGGCTCAAGCTCAGGTAAAGGTTCTTGTGTATCATGCTGAGGAGAGCTTGGAAGGTTCTTTGATGGAGATGAGGCTTCTAGCTGAGGTACATCAGGTAAAGCTGAAGCTGGTTCTTGATGAAAAGAGGAGCTCTCCGAAATTGGATCCATTGAAGTTTGCTCTGTGACTGAAAGAAAGTTAATGCCGATGAAAGAGAATTTTTAAAAGGACAAGATGGTAAAAAAAAAAAATTTTTACTGATCACTGAAGCATCGGCAGGTCCTGTGCTGATGGCCAATTGTTGTGATTTGGCCTGAAATCATAAAGGAACAGAAATGAGCAGAATGAAATTAGCATTTTTTACTCGAGGAAGAGAAAATTTGACCTGTGCAATTATTTTGCTGCTTGTTCTTTTCTTCTTTATAGATGAAGGGGCAGTTAGAGAAGAAATTTTTCTCTTGGCAGCAGGTGGTGCAGCAAGAGTTGGATCCAGGTTGGCAGGCCTAGACATTATTTGAGCCAAAGAGGGAGAGTAATGCCCCAGAATAGATATTGGGCCTGCAGTGTTATATGCAATTGTTCTGGCCAGAGGGGCAGGGACTATGTCCTACAGGATAACAGAGTTAAAAGTCGATGAAAGAGGATGTCAGTGGAAAAACAAATGGATTGTAAGCGTGTTTACCTCTGAATTCGGCTGATAGTCAGGCATCAAATCGAGGCAGAGAGGGTGGACTGGCACATTAAAGATGTGATCATGGACTTCTTGCCACCAAAGAATAAAAGAAGGATGAGCAAGTGCTGTTGGCACAAAAGGTTCGATTTGATAGATGGCTGCACAACACTTATAATCAAAGATTCTTCTTGTTTCTGTGGAATCTTTGATGATCTGCCTAGGCTTGAGGAATTCATGAAAGAATAATCTCGGGGGCACTTGGCCACATCCCAATTGCCTGGCTACTATATTCGGCTGGTAATATTCATATGAACTTTGAACCAGCCTTCCTCCACAAAATTCAGCTGGTAGGATGCAAGGCCGAATAAAAGTGTTAAAAATTGCTGTGGACTCTGCGTCTGTGCATCCAGTCTCGAAGCTGAATTCACAAGGAAAAGTGAGACTGTCATTGTCCAAATATAGGAACCAGAGGGGGTTGGCAAAGCCTTTGAAGAAAAGTTCAAACAGTTCTCCAATGCTCTTGTTGATAGCAATAGTGGAGGCTGCTTCCCCATAGGTTTGACAGCCTTTGGTGCTCTGGGTTTCTGCTTCCTGGTAATTGACTGAAGGGAAGTGTCGGCTGTTGAGATCAATGGAGACAATTTGGTGCATGTACAATTGCAGCCACATCTGGACGAACCACCAGGGACCATTGACGCAAGAAATTTTCTTGTTAGTGTGCATCTGATAAATGGTTTGGTGGAGCATGTGATAGACACTTCCCAAGAGATATTTCCCAAGAGGGATAAGTGTGCCTGCAGCCAGATCTTCGGCCATTACTATGTGGTTCAGAGTTGGCTCATTGGCTTTGCCGCAGAAAACAAATCTGCACAACCACATATTCAGAAAGGCCCTGTACTCAACATCAGTCAGAGGACCATCACGCATGTAGGTCTGGATGTATTTCTTATAGCCGACTCCAGTCTTCACCCCTGTCTGTTTGGAAGAACCTTTGTACCTGTATGGGTGTGTTGTCCCTGTAATGTTCAGGCCGGTTATCATGTAAACATCGGCCAGGGTTGGAGTCATTGGTCCATGACCAAAAAGAAAGGCGTTCATGCCGTTGGACCAGAAGTGACAGGCTGCAATCAGGAGATTTTCATTCTTGGGTGTTTCGGCTAAAGATAGCTCCAAGCAATGAGAAATGCGAAGACTGTCCCAATTCTGCGTCTGAGGGCTTTTATCTTCGAGAATCCTCTTGTACCAGTTTCTCCAACCAGCGATTGGGGGCAAAGGCCAGTTTTTGAATGAATCCTGCCATTCGTGAGGTCCCGACAGTGAAGTTTTGAAGGGGATCCTTTGAGACTCGGCCGCAATAATTTCGGAGGGATCTGGATTCCCTGAAGGGCCGAGGAAGTAAGATGCGGATTGCTCCTCCGTAGGGATCAGGATTTCAGTGGTCAGAACCTATTGAGGACGGAAGAAGAGCGATTCGGGGATTCAAAATGCAGCTTGAGAAGAGTAATGCCGAATATGATTGAAGAAAACGGAACTTACTTGAAGAATTTGATCCTGGTTCGCCATTTGAAGATTGGGGCTTGAAGGATTCGACGAACTAGGGTTTGAGTTTGAGAACGCACTCTGAGGATTTGGGAGCAGAAAACGGATGTCGAGCGGACTCAGCCTGAAAATGTTGGGGATTCCTGGTCAATTCCGAGATAAAGTGTCCTCTTATCCCGAAATTGAAGGGGCATGTGTTGACACCAAAAATTGGCACCAGGAAGAGGCTGACATGTGGGCCGGATTTGGTAGAAGGATGTCATTCGGCTAAAAGGGTTTTTTCTGAAGCATTCGGCAAAAGTGCTCTGCGGTCGGGAACGCGTCGCCATTCGGCTGAAACGTTCGGCAGAGATACTCTGCGGTCGGGAATGCGTCATCATTCGGCAGAGGCATTGTTCCGCAGGCGAAGAGTGGTAGCATTCGGGAAGACATGATGACGTGGATCAACATAAGGAAAAGGCCGGTTCGAACAAGGAAAGCAATATGGGCACGAAGATTCGTCATTTATTTTTAGAAACAAGTGTTGAAGTCGTGTCCGACTAGGAGTTGTATCAAGACCTGGGTATAAATATAAATCCATGGCAATTGTAGAAAAGGGACAATCAATCGTACAACAAACCGGCCCCGTGCCAACATCGAGTCCTTTAGTCGTGTCGTCGAGTTCTTCGAGAGGAGTCATCGATCCGTCGACCTCCGTAAGTACCGGCAACCTTGTATCATGCTTAGTATCATGCGGTGGATTTAAGCTTTGATGCAAGTAGTCTTGTTACCATGCTTAGTATCATCCGGTGGATTTAAGTTGTGGTCTCAAGAAGGTTCCTCTGTTAGGTCATGAGCCATGCGGTAGGCTAAGATCTAGTATGGACCAAGTTATCGGCTCTGTTAGATTCCGGCAAGATCTAGCAGATTCATTAAGTTACCCCGTGTTGCTCCTCTTTTACTATGTGCTTAATTCATGCAACACACCTTTGCCCAATCTAGATCGGTTAGAATCGGCTCTGCTTTACAGTGCAACGGCTTATCCCCTCACAGCCGAAACCGATCTAGGTTGCTACGTGTCGCGGGTTCAAGCTTGTCGGCATTGTGTAGATCTTGACAGAACCGGGTATCATGCGGTAGATGCAGGTTTTTGGGTCGTCTTAGAGCTAATCATCCGGTGGATTAGAATTCGATTCGATCTGATAGATTTATCTTTACCGATTAGGCTTGTTCCTTCGCCATGGACCCCGATTCGGCTAAATAGCCGTATTCGGCAGAGCTCTCACGAGTGAACGTGTGTTCGTGGGTTTGCATTGGACAATGAATGCTTTTAGCCTTTCACGATTAGATTGTATCATGCGGTGGATTGATCTAATCTGATTGGTGGTGTGACCTCAAACGAGTTGTATCATGCGGTGGATTAACTCGTTTGCTGTCATGCTTGACGGGTGCTGCTTTCGGCCTATGCATTCTTTGTTTACTGCGAATTTATGATCATGTTTCACCCTTTTATTTATCTATCATGCTCTGTTTCTCGCTAATCGGCTATGAGTATGTGTTATAATGTTCATTCGTTTGAAAGCCGATCTTTCGTCATGCTTACGTTACGCATTCGGCAGTACGTTCCTTGCGTGCCTTGCCGATTGCCGAATGAGGTTTTAACTGCCGACAGATAGCTTCCCTGTAGCTATATGTCTTTCGAGATTGGCTTCAACGCCGCAAATATGGAACTGTCTGGTCTCACCCGGCATGTTCCAGGTTTTGATCTAAACGTTTTTATCCCTTTGTTAGTTTTCAGGCAAACTGACTGGCACGCTTCCGGATTCAAAAGCCAGGGCCACGTGTGAAGCCAGCTAATTCGGCTTGCTGTGTGTTTGGCGTGAGGTGCGGATTTTACGTCAACAGCCGGCAAGAGTCTTCATCTCCATCGGACCGAAGATATTTTTGAGATCGCCGGTGGAGTGTACATGGGTGTCTTCCGGGCCGGGGTCGATGTGGTGCATAGGCGACGTCGTCGAGCTTGGCACCAGGCCGTTGCTGTCAAAGAGAAGCTTGAGGCTGCCACAGGAACCAGCGGAGGTGGGATGAGGAGCGTAGTGGAGGGAGTCGACGGAGCCCACGACTGCATCCATGGGAGCAGAGACAGCACAGGCGCCGATGACGATGGATCTTGCGTAGGTGGCGAAGAAGACCCGAGAAGAGAAGAAGCCCGGACGTACTCCTCGATCTATAGCACCATGCCGCAGTCAAGAGGTCCAGGGGCTAGATCTGCCCTCGGAGCAACCGGATCGGGAGAGGGGAAGAGCAGATCTAGGCGGCGGTGAGGAGCGATGATGGAAGGGAGATGATATGCTCCGGCGGTGGGGGAAGGAGGGAGCTTTATTTGGATACTACTCACCTTCTCCGTGCAGCCGCAGGCGACGAGGACGGCGGCGGCGACCGCAGCGGTGACGGCGAGACGACGAAACCCGAGCTCCACGGGTCGCCAATGGCCCATCCGGGCAACTGAAAGGAAAGCTAGCTATATAATAGGTACTATGTTGGGGCCGGCCCACCTGCCCCTCACCGCCGGCGAGGACGCCGGGGAGGGAGCGGGAGGGGGCCGGAATCTGGAGAGACTGGGAGCTGTGGGCGAAGGGGAGAGAGCGAGAGCTTTCGAGAGAGACCCTGTCGACGAATTATGTCGAGCACGTCTAACTGGGGATACCCCAGGGAGTAGATTTGTGTGGGTCTCGCCGAGTTCTAGGAGCGAAAGTACACGAACAACACAATTTAGACAGGTTCGGGCCGCGAATAGCGTAATACCCTACGTCCTGTGTGCTTGAATGTATTGCACGTGTGGTGTTACTTATGTCGTATGAGTTGTGTCCTCATCTGATCTGATCTCTTGTCTAATCTACCGAACTAGGACCCCTGCCCTCCTTTATATATCCAGGGGGCAAGGTTTACATGGTAAGTATCCTAGTCGGTTTACAATTGGGAGTCCTAGTCCTAGTAGGAGTACACGAGTAGTTGTCCGAGTAGTTCTACTAGGACTCGGTCTTCTGTCTTGAGGGTACCCGGGGATGCATATCCCACAAGCCCCCGAGCATCTTGCACCTTCGCTTCAAGTCTTGAATCCGCTTTAACATCTTCGAGTACTTGGAGCTAAGTCCAAGACGCTCTGATCTTCTCTGATGAGTAGTTTTATTGGTGTGCATCTGATAGGTGCACCCATTGGGTGTAGCCCCCGAGCCTTCGACTACTTTTTAAGTAGTCGGAGGTTCAAAAGCAATCTTCTATCTTTATCTTGAGTAGTTCAATGGCGTGCACCTAGTAGGTGCACCCATTGGGTGTAGCCCCCGAGCTTTGAGTAGTTTCATGAAAACTAGTCGAAGGTCTTGAATTGATCAACAATAGGCACAAAAAATGTGTACCCCTTGAGTGTAGCCCCCGAGCCTCGAAGCGAATGGTTTGCATTCGATCCAAGGGTCAAGAACATAATCTTCAAAAGTACCGACTTGTTTAAAGTATTCGGCTGGCACTGTAGTGCCTCGCCGTTTGAGTACTGACTGGTGCCAGTACTCGTCTCCATGTCTTAGCTTGCGATGTGTAGCCCCCGAGCTTCATGCGACTAGTTAAAGTACTCAGCATGTGAGCACCGACTAGTATAAGTACTCGATCGGCTCCGCAGCATCATGAAGAGGTGAAGTGGTGCCAAGTCTCACTGGTGTGAGTACCCAGCTGTGAACCCTGCAATTTAGATATATAGGATGAGTAGTATCCGATCAAGAAAAAGTGAATAATAGTATTTGTAATGC
Organism: Echinochloa phyllopogon; assembly: GCA_033239725.1. Lineage (NCBI taxonomy): Eukaryota > Viridiplantae > Streptophyta > Magnoliopsida > Poales > Poaceae > Echinochloa > Echinochloa phyllopogon. The sequence continues at coordinate 39,558,903 of BTCW01000005.1, read as the reverse complement.
TTGCAAAGCAAATAATAGCACTTGTAATGCATGTAAAGGTTTTCGCTCGTGCTCTTGTTAGACTTTTAACCACTCGAGTAGTAGCCCTGTTACATTTAAACAGTTGGTCCCGCTTAACCCGTCCTTAACGCGAGACTGGTGTCTTCTTTGACGTGTAGGTGCGTAGGTGTTGCAAAGGAGCCGAAGCTTCACGAATTAAGGTGCATGCTACCGAGCGGTGTGTGGTCATTAAGAGATGACAACATGCATAAAGTAGTCGACATGCGACAAAAATATGTGCAGTGCACAAAAAAGGTAGTCGATTAGGACTTTTCTCCTGTTGGAGAAGTCGCACGAGGGACTTGAAACCCATCGGCGAAAATTATTATTGTTGAGGGATGTACTCTTTTAGAGTAGTCGGCTCATGGCCAAGCATGTGTAGAACAAGCTGATAAAATTAATATGAAGAAAATAAAATAATTATTAAATAATACTTAGCTTTGTTCGCGGACGATTGTCGATGAAGTCGTGGCGGTTGGCGATGAAGCCGACTAGTCGGAGTTGATTCCGACTAGTTGTTGATGAAGCCGTAGCTGCTCTCGACTAGTTTTAACTAGTCGAGATGAGTAGTCGAAGTAGTCGTCGTCGAGTCGATGCAGCCGATCCCGACTAGTTTTAACTAGTCGAATAGTCGAAGTAGTCGTACTCGCGTACATCTCCTCGTGTACGGCAACGAAGATCTTGAGATCTCCTGGCGCATCCTTGGTCTGTTGACTTGCTGTAGCTCTTATATGCGGAAACAAATATTCTGCACTTCGTAATCAGCTCGAGCTCGGAACTCGTGCTCTCATAGGACTGCAGTCCGATAGCTAGCCGATTTGTCCTGATCTTGTCGCTTGCACTGATTTTTCTATTCTTCGCTTCGGACTCCAATACCGAAGTCAACCAGCTCTTCTGATATTGATAGAACTCGTCGCAGCTCGAACGCTGAATCTTCGATCTCGCCGAGTAGATTGATCTTGTTGATGATTGGTCCATCAAGCTCTCCCATTGATCGCAACGATCGTGCCCCACGGTGGGCGCCAAGTGTCGACGAATTATGTGGAGCACGTCTAACTAGGGATACCCCAGTGAGTAGATTTGTGTGGGTCTCGCCGAGTTCTAGGAGCGAAAGTACACGAAAACACAATTTAGACAGGTTCGGGCCGCGAATAGCGTAATACCCTACGTCCTGTGTGCTTGAATGTATTGCACGTGTGGTGTTACTTATGTCGTATGAGTTGTGTCCTCATCTGATCTGATCTCTTGTCTAATCTACCGAACTAGGACCCCTGCCCTCCTTTATATATCCAGGGGGTAAGGTTTACATGGTAAGTATCCTAGTCGGTTTACAATTGGGAGTCCTAGTCCTAGTAGGAGTACACGAGTAGTTGTCCGAGTAGTTCTACTAGGACTCGGTCTTCTGTCTTGAGGGTACCCGGGGATGTATATGCCACGTACCCCGAGAGCTGTAGGTTATTGTAGTGGGTGCTTAAAGCCATCTCATAGGAGAACCAGCACGAATAGGAGATCAGCATGTGTTCGAGGCGGTCAATGGTGGCGCAGTGCGGCATCCTGTGGAGCGAGTTGTGGCCGCGGGAGGCGTGGCCGATTACCCGCAGTACATAGGTTCGATGCCACCACAAGCATGACCCAACAGCGTTAGCAGCCGCCGCGACTTGAGCGTCTCCACGCCGTCTGCCGCCCCCTGCCTGGCTAACTGGCCGGCGAGGACCGAGGAGCCCCATTCCATTGCCAACAGCTACTCCAACTAGAGAATTCTGGCAAGCCCAAGTCGGTCCAGCGAAACTAGAGGAATCGCTCAGCCCATCTGAGCTCACGCGCGCGCACGAAACGGGCTTGCATTGGCCCAAGCGTGTCCCCCTGCTGCTCGGAGCCGATCCATGACTTCTGATTGATGGGCCTCCTCGGCGCACACAACAGTGTCTCTGTGGGCGAGATGATGTCCCAACAATCTCATCATTTTCACGTATCAGTACGCCGTGGAACTTGTTTCTCCGGGCGGGATGCCTCGTGGCCCACTCGATCCTCAAGTTACTCTCGATCACCTTTCAGTCACCACCGGATAGCAAGCCTACCAGCAGCCTAGCTACCTCTCCTAGCTTGAGCATGTTCCACGGGAAGTCATCGACGGCGACAGGAGAACACTGATGGTATGGTATGCCAATGGCAGGGCTGGGACCAGAGCCAGATCGAGAGCGCGGTGCAGGCGGCCATCACGGACGTATCACCGGAGCTCAATCGAGCCTAGTATGTACTAGTAGCAGAGATCAGCGGGCAGAGACGACTGAAAGCAAAAGTCAGCTTGCAAGCAACAGGCATCATATATACTGATGGGCCGGCATATATAGCTCGGTTTGGATAGCGACAACAGCGGTGAGGGCCGTGTGTACGTGGAGCAGGCCGCCGTCCCTCTCACTAGTAGAAAGTAGAAACTCTTGTTCCATCATCTCCGGCCTCTAGCTGTGATCCGCATTCGCTATGATATACATGGATAGATATATCGATCCAACGTACTCATTGCTAGCATTCGCTGATCGACCCATGTGCTCTGCCTCCGCATCATCTCGATCAGGTTCTTCGTCGCCAGCGTATGCACAGCCGAGGATGTGCGAGCGGCACGTACACCGCACACACCCATCCCCTGCAGGCACACAATTCCACATGTATTGGTGGCAGCGGGGACGACCATACCATGCCGATTGCATGCATGCGCGGTGACGGCCGGCAGGGGAAGCTCGCTCGCGGTCCCCTCGTGTTGCATCGATCTGGGGCAGCGCCCAGCGGGGGCGGCGATGATTGAGCGAGCCGTGCATCCATCCATTGCCCCACAAAAAGTGTGCATGAGTGCACGAGGCGTCGGCCTCGCCGTTGCCGTCTTGGGTTCTTTTGGAGACGACGGAGCTAGAGAACACTAACAGTGGTGTGATTCATTGGTGAAAGCGGCCGGTGAGCGAATCGGCAGCGAGCCAGCAGCGGCAGGCGAGACAAGCCCGTGTGACGATGGACTGCTACGCCTACGCGCAGTCGTCGCCTAGTAAGTAAGGCGCTCGATCAGATCGGTGTGAAGTGTGATCGTATCGGTTGGAATTGGAAGGGAGCAGGGGATTCTTCCCTGCCGAACGAGTGCGCGCGCGCAGCCCCACACCCGGCCGCCAGAGGCGACGAATGAGATCGTGAGGGAGAGTCCGTATAGACGACGGATCGTCGGAGGGGCCCTACGGATCAACGCGCGCGCCGCCGCTAGCGGCCGGCGTGCACGTGCGCGGAAAGATCAGGCGGAGCTCCCGTGTCCCGTCTTTGATGGATGCGGATCGACTCGGATGAATCGTGTGGGAGTGTCGGGAGGGCGCTGCTGCGTGCGTGGAGTATGGGCGGTGCCGGTGCGACGATGGGACGACCGACCTGCCGCGCGCGGCGCTTCTCGGAACGTGCCGCGTATCACTCGATCGTTGCGCAACGTGTGTTAGTGATATACTGATGCGGACTCGATCTGTCGAAGCGAGACTCGCCGTCAGCTGGGACCTATAGGTGCCTGATTTTCTTGCCGAGCACAGCTTCTTCTTCTGAACCACACAGGGTTTCTTCATTGGTAGGTGTGGATGAGAGATCGACGCCGGCCCGTATGTTGCGATCCGAGAGACTTCGTCGTCGTAGGTCTCTGGCTAGCTAGCTAGTGGACGAGTAGATCTATCTATCTATCTATTATCTTATGTATTACAATAGAAGCAAAAGGAGCCACCAGATCGATTCGCCGAGAGGGTCAAGAAATTCCCACGTTAATCTAAAAAAGAGAAGAATATATGCCGTCGGATTTTATGAAGATCTAACGGTCCATATTATTTTTTAAATTAAAAAAGAAAAAAAAATATAGATCGTCGGATTTTACGAAGATCTAACGGTATATATTATTCCGTTAATATAAAAAAGAGAAGACCATATGTCGTAGGATTTGATGAAGATCTAATCATCTATATTATTCCGTCCGCCGCCACCCCTCCATGCTCACCGCGCAGCCGTCCGTGACCGCCACTGCACAGCCGTCCGTAGCCGCCGTAGGAGGCTTCCACCGTCGCCGCGAGGTCGTCCTTGGCCGCCGCGAGAGCCCTCCACCGCCACGCCCGGACGTCCGTGGCCGCCGTGGGAATCCTTCGTCCTCGCGGCGCGACCGTCCGCCGCCGCGAGGTCATCCACCGCCGCGGGATAGAAGCAAAAGTAACCACCAGATTCGCCGAGAGGGCCAAGAAATACCCACGTTAATCTAAAAAAAGAGAAGAATATATGCCGTCGGATTTTATGAAGATATAACGGTCCATATTATTTTGTTAATCTAAAAAAGAAGAAAAGAATATAGGTTGTTGGATTTTACGAAGATCTGACGGCCTATATTATTCCGTTAATATAAAAAAGAGAAGAACATATGTCGTAGGATTTGATGAATATATAATGGTCTATATTATTCCGTCCGCCGCCACCACTCCATGGTCACCGCGCAGCCGTCCGTGACCGCCACTGCACAGCCGTCCGTGATCGCCACTGCACAGCCATTCATAGCCGCCGTAGGAGGCTTCCACCGTCGCCGCGAGGTCGTCCTTGGCCTCGGCGAGAGCCCTCCACCGCCGCACCCGGGCGTCCATAGCCACCGTGGGAATCCTTCGTCGTCGCGGCGCGACCGTCCGCCGCCGCGAGGTCATCCACCGCCGCGGGAACCGCCCGTGCGCCTTCGGTGCTCGGAGTCCGGCCGCTCCGCGCGCCGATGGAGGATGGCGATGCTGAAGGATGCCAGTCGGGGAGACCGGCACCCCTCACCGTGCCACCGCCACTAGAGAGTGGGGGAGATAGAGGGAGAGAGATAGACTGGGGGGAGCGGTGGCGTCGGTGATAGAAAAAGAGAAAAAGAACTGGGTAGGCTTAGGTATTGGTAGTTGGTATTATAATATAAGATATAGAGAATAACGGGTGTAGAAGAAATTGATATAAAGGAGAGAATCTTAATGACTAGACAGTAATATTTCTTTTAAACGATGAGAATAGAGTACGACGAATGCGGACAGTCTGAAGCCACATGTGCCCTTCCACGTTCCTCTATATAGCAGACAATGTTCAACAATGAGCGGAGGACAACATGTTGATCTACACGTGTACCTGATGAGAGATGCTCGGATTTAGGGCGTTCAACAAGGTTGTAAGTACAACAGGAGAGAACGATTCTCCCTATCTGAAGGGAGCGAATCGCTGTAAGGATTGAGCACCATGGCCGCGCTCAGCACTCAGTGTCTTTGCCAGCGCAAGTGGAAAATCATCAAACAGTTTATCCGCGCTCAAACCCTTTTGATGGTGTTTGTTAACGAGTTAGTGCAAGAAGTTGCAGAGAGAGGAAAAACAAAAAAAAGTATATGTCGTTCGCGGCCGCCACTGTGCAGCCGTCTGTGGCCGCCATATGAGGCTTCCACCGTCACCGCGAGGCCGTTCGCTACTGCCGCGGGAGCCCTCCACCAATGCCACCCGGCCGTTCGTGGCTGCCGCGGGAGTCCTTCATCGTCGCAGTGCGACCGTCCGCCGCCGGGAGGTTGTCCACCGCCTTGGGAGCCATTTGGGCGCCTTCGGAGTTTAGAGTCCGGTCGCTCCGCGCGCTGCCGGAGGACGGCGGTGCTGAAGGCTGCCAGCCGGGGAGACCAGCACCCCTCACCGTCGCCGCTGCCACTAGAGGGGGGAGATAGAGGCAGAGAGATATAGTGGGGGGAGTGGTGGCGTCGGTGAAAGAAAAGGAGAAAAAGAGATGGGTGGGCTTATGTGTTGGTAGTTGGTATAGAATATGAGATATAGAGAATACCGAGTGCAGAAGAAATTGATAAAGAGAGAATCTCAATTATTAGCAGAAATATTTTTTAAGAGGAAGAGAATAGAGCACGACGAGTGCGGACAACTTGAAGCTCCCTATCCCAAATTTAGAAAGTACATGAAAAAAATTACACTCCAGCAGGCCCTCTACTTGCCCCCCATTGCCCCCCATCCCCTCTATTTGGGTGGCTTCCAAATCCACCATCCACTCTCAGGGGTCTATAGAAAAACCCTATATTTATGAGGGCTATTGCTAGAGTTATAATATTTTAGTGGCCCTTATAAAATAGAGGTGGCCTACATTTAGTATTTGGAGAGTCTGGTTTAATAGGTATTGATGGAGTTAATCTTAATAATATAATGTTATTACCATATTAATTGAAATAAAAATAATACACAATGTTGTTTTTTGTAAGATCTAAAAATCTATATTAACCCTTAAAGTCCACTGATTAGAGTAAATAAATAGTTAAATTCTAAATTAAATGAATAAAGAAATTATAAGTTGATCAAAGAATCAATGTCAAATACAATTAGTAAATATAAGCTTGCATCATTAATTCATACCATGTGCCACATAAATAATGATAAAAAATAATAAGTTTAGACATAATTAGATAAACTGTATTGACAATAGAACAACGAATATTTAAATAAAATTATATTTAAATTAAAGAATCTAAATATTAGTATAAAAAACTAGCTACCCGCGTAAATTTGCGCGGGCCACCTCGCTAGTTATTATTATATTAGGTGCACTAGTCCTCCTACGGTCGTTTTGGAATCCGGTTGCCCATGAACGAACACGAATCTGCGTGGAGGAACCGCGATCGCGCGTGGGCGCGCGTGCTAGTGTGCCGCACACTTTTGGAGTTTGGTACGGGGACTGTTCCGGGGGGCTGGAATAGCATCTCCATCCGGCTAGTAGGCAAGTAGGCAGGCCCTGAGCTTGACTGCTAGCTAGCTCTGCATCTCATATTCTCATGTCAGGCGTGCTCAGCTCAACCCTCACGGCCGGGGTCGTCGTTGTCTCGTTGACGACATCCATCTCCATCTCCATAACTAGCTAGCTTCCTCAGCGAAAACGACGTCGCCGGAGGCTACCGTGAATAATTAACCAGCGATCGGTTTCGCCACGACGTCCTCGCCCGTGTCATGCCCTGCCGGCTGCCGCTGCCCGGACACACCCAGCCAGCGCTCACCTCATCCGCTGATCTCGCGCCACGCCTGGCCGCCCAATTCGTCAACGGCACGGAGTTAGCTGCACAACATGCTTCTGACCTTCAGCTCCCCCTCTTCTTGTATATTCTCCTTCTTAATACGCCAAGCGTTATCCTTCATACGTACACGCATGACGCCTTGGCGTGGACCTTGCTCTTCTTTATGGGCTACTACTATTCTTTGTGTCTGTCCACTTTTGGGTTAATTTAATTAGTTGCAAGCACTTTACAATGATAATCACCGACCTGGATAGTAAACAACTCCAGCTTGGTCGTCAAGCCCGTATTATATATCCAATATGCTAGCTACATGCTATACTATACACATATACTGCCTAGCGTGGACTTCTACCAATATATATAGCTTCAATTTGAAGAAGAGCCAAGCTAGGCCACAAGATCATCCAAGAGGGGACGACTTCGATTTTTGTAACGGACCAACTTAACGCTTAGTCAACTTGACATGTGGCAACGATATGATGGAAAGAGGCCAGCAGGAAGGTGACGGGCGACTGCCTCGCTCTGTCCGACCCTTGCATGCAATGCACGCCGACCGCCGGCAGCTAGCAAGTCGACATGCCTCTCCAATTCTTGGCCCTAGCGTTGATTGGGCAGCCATTGGCCTCATCTAGCCCCGCCTTCACGTGCTCCGATCATATCAATCCAAGTAGTATACATCTTGCTTGACCATCTTTACGTGGACAAACACAAATGTTGTGGCTGCTGCGCGCCTCTATCTCGATCCTTTTCCTTGATTGACTCCTGCATAGCTAATTTGACACGGCTGCAGAATTCCCGGCCCTCGACCGAGTGATTCGTTGGATTTTATGTGTGATTCTTGGTTATCCTGCCACAGATCGACCGGGATTATTCTAATTATAATATATATATATATATATATATATATATATATATATATGCATACATGTAACACATGCGTTAAGTGAGGTACATATAAGCTCTGGGAAACTCATCAGTCGATAAAGAAAAAGGAATATTCTCTTTTTCAACATGTTAAATGTTTTAGATATGACCTTAACAGTCATGGAAAAATTTAATTGATTTATTCCGTGTGTAAGCATATATTAGTGCGTGGTTGTGGTCAGAGCACTCACATGAAGTGTACGTGTATGTTTTGATCATTACTTGCTCCTCTATGTACAGATTGGAATGACAAGTGATGGAGAAGGCACCAGCAGGCCAGTACGTCATCTTTGCGCTAGTACGTAGCAAAGTAGCTGATCAATGACGGAGAGACGCTGATCACTCTGAGTGTCTCACGCATATGCTAGTAGATAGATAGAGCTACGTCGCAAATTGGTTCGGCGAAGGAGGTCACCGTGACCCACCGCACACACGGAGAGATCGAGTTTGACTTTCTAAAAGAAGTAAAAACGACTGGATGCGCGATTGGAACAGAAAACACAGGCATCTCTCTCGACAAGTGCACGCGTACGGAGCTAAACGTCATGTAGGTAGTGTTTACCGTTTACAAATACTAGTAGAGGTACACGTAAGGTTGAGAGGGAAAGATTAATCGACAGGCGCACGTTGGCATTGCCCCTTGCATGCAGAGAGGGCGACCTCAAATATATAGTGAGAACACTTGCTTCGTTTCGAATTGTAGATTGTTTTCGTTTGTTTTTTCTAAAAGTAAAATATATGTACAGTCTCTAAACTTGTATCGTAGTGTCAACTAGGTCACTGACCTCCCAAATATATTTTTATATCATTGAACTTGTCCTCGTGTGTCATCTGGGTCCCTAAACTGTTAAAAACGTATTTTATGTCCTCAAAGTTGTACAGAGGTCTCATCTAGATCCGTAAACTCCAAAAAATGTATTTTCGAAAACTCGTTATGTGTACCATAACTAGTCCGAACACACGAGAAAATAAGAACTCCTTATTTTCCCACTAGATCTCTCCCTTTCGTGTCGTATTCTTAGAGTTTAGCGACCTGAATGACACGTTGAGATAAGTTTGGGTATTCAAAATGGTTTTTTGAAAGATTGGTACCTAGATGGCCACACCTAGATAAATTTGGAGATCCAAAAAATAAATTTTAAGAGTTTGATGAGAAACTAAATGATACCACATGACAAGTTTAGGAACCACCGCATTTTACTCTTTTTCTATACACATAGTTTTTATAATGTATCTAGACATACATAGTATATATCTAGGTACATAGCAAAAGTTATGTTTCTAAAAAAATCAAGTATTTGAATAAGAGGTAATAACAAGCAAATATTACCACGTCATCTCAAGGGACTAATAATAGATATGCGAACTGCGTTCAAGATATATTACATAAACTTTGCTAGATATATTATGGCGGATTCCTATTGAAATCTGCCAAACTTTTTACCTTTGGGTTTCACTGGATATATATTTGTGTGCCCTTTTTCCCCCTGCGAGCTTCTCCCCATTTTCATCCAATTTAGAACTTCAAGTTCAAAGACTTTGTGGCATTTGGCTGTAAAAAGGCAGGGGAAGTCGCCAACCGAGCATGGGAGGTGGCCGCCGGAGTGGACAGTGAGGAGATATTGGACGCAAAAATGGTGGAGGATCATTTAGTTGGATGGGAATCATTAGCGAAGGTGTTGCAGTCCGAGTGGAAGATAAAGATGGTGAACACATAGGCTTTCTTGCCAAAGATGAAGAGACAGAGGAAGATGATGTTCCAAGGGAAAAAAGTATATGGTGTTTACAATATGGAAAGGAAGGGTAGTGACGGCAACAATATCCAGCGAACCTCCCTAGTGTGTGTGGGTGCAAGTGGAAGAAAACGGTGAAGCTTCAGCCTTCAGGAACATGGAGCATATGGTCTACTTGGGGAAATGTACTGTACCTTCGCGGCACCGTGTAGTGTGGAATCAAGTTAGTTTAAGGTTAAAGATGATAGGAGAGTGAGGGAGATCTTAAGTGTTCGATGAAGATCCAAAGGTTATGAATTTGACGGAATTTGGAGCTCAAAATTGGTTAGGGCCTGTTTGGTAGAGCTCTATCTGATTCTGATTCTCCATTAAAGCTAATTCTATAAAAGAAGCGATTCTGTAGCTGAAAGTGACTCTTTTTAATTCTCTAGCATAAACTCTCAAAATTAGAATGGAGTTCAAAGAATCACTTCACAAAATCAGTAGAGAATCACTTCTCTCTAGAAAACCGTTTGGCAGAGCTCCTCCTAAATTCACCAGAGAATCAGGTTTGGGAGCTCTGTCAAACGGAGCCTTAGTGTACTTCCCTTGTATATATATATGTACATGAGCTACATTTTGAATTATGCTTTGCCGCCCACCCAACAGGACAGCTTCCCTCCCTCCTTTGTGCCTCTGATTATATTCTTCAACGAAAGCTTCGCGCATTCATTTTTTTCCTAAGCGAAATCTTTCATGCGTACACGTATGGCGGTATGACGCATGGACGTGGAGCTGCTCCATATAATTTACATTTGCTGGTCCCTCTTTTTTATTGCAATGATCACCTGGATACATAATTTAATTACTAATTCAAGCTTGGTCAAGAAGGCCCTATCTTCCAGCTGTCCAAAGGTCTTAAACTCTTAACTAATCCAACAGCAGAAGAGGCAAGGCCACACGATTAGCAATGGGGCCTGTACGTACGTACAATACTTATATTCAACATTGGAATGGCAATATCTTAATGGAAGAGGCCAAGAAGCGCGCGCTCTCTCTCTCGCGCGCATAAACGCCTACGTACGGACAGCAAGTTCACATGCATTTTCCATCCTTTTGGCGATGATTGGGCAGCCATTCGCTTTATCCCGGCATGGAGATCCATCGGATCAGCTGGTTTGACCAATTATTTCACGAGCTACGCCAACGCAAACATTGGCGGTACTAACTTTATTTCGTTTTCGATCCTTGACGCCTAATTCGATGCGCCTAGAGAGCTGAAGAAACCGCTCTCGATTGAGTGATTCCTTTGCATTTGGTTGTGCACATTGTTCTTGGTTATCCTTACTACAGTTCAGATGCTAATATACGTGATAAGTGAGGAGCTAGCGTAATTCGTAAAGACTGATCTGAAGATCAAAAGGAATAACTTTTTCAAGATGAAAACTACGTGGCCTTCCAAATATCATGCAAATGCTTTTCCGGATCATGTAAAGTGTGATGTGTGTGCATCGCTAGTTGCAGCTCGTACTATATATATTATTATTCGGCTATGATAAGATGAGCGAGCGAGAATGTACCACCAGTCATCTTCACACACAGTATATATTGCTAATGTAGCCGTGGATGACAGGAGATCTTTTCCCCGTGACGAAGCAAAAGGTTCTTCGGTCGCTGCAGCGGCTTGGTTTTCACCGTGTGGCCCAGATGACGACCAAGGTGAACACCTTCCGAAACAAGTACAGTAAAAATGACCGCGTGATTGCAAAAGAGACGCAAATATCTTGCGAGTTGCACGACTTTGGACGCTGCCGTACGTGCTCATCTGTACCGGGCATTGCTAAGGTACTCTCAAATGAATGTGTACCATTGATCTAATAGCATATTACGAGGTAATAGATTAATTGATTTTTTTCTGGCCGTGTCCTGTTGGCGTACTGGCCAGACGTGCGGACGTGTGTGCGCATGCTAGAATGATCAACATCTGCACCGGGTGGGAAAGCTCTTTAGCACCGAGTTTCCCACCCGGTGCAACTAAACCGAGGCTAAAGGGGTACCCCTTTAGCACCGGGTTGAATAACCGGTGCTAAAGGGTCCCTTTAGCACCGGTTCCAGACACAACCCGGTGCTAAAGGGCCTGCCCCGCAGCGCCTTTAACAGAGCCTTTAGCACCGGTTCCAGACACAACCCGGTGCTAAAGGGCCTGCCTTTAGCACCGGTTGCTGTCTGCAACCGGTGCTAAAGGCCCCAGATTTCTTTTTTTTGCTTTTTTCAGTAGCCATGCATGCATGTCTATATACGTGTATATATGTATATATTCTAATACGTGTATTCTAATGCGTATTCGACCGACTCTATATTCATATTAGCTGACATTTCATCAAAATAGAAGACATATATATTACAAAAGTAGATATTCATGCATGTCAACTCGAGTTATATATATTTAAACTGTATTTTCTACTTAATTAAGATTGACGACTTGTTGAACTGTCCGTCACGTCCTCCAGTACTGGCATGTGGAATTCTCCTCGGGGATTGACGACCTCGTCCCAGATCCATCCGACGAGCTGTTCTGCAATTGCGTCAATTCTTTCTAGCTCTAGAGACTCTTCCTTCAGGCTCAACATCTATAATTTACAAATAATTGAAAGATATTTAATCCGCTGAGTTGGAGACAATAATTGTGCACTTAATAATAATGGAAATGAGTTTATTATTACGTACCATAATATCGTGTTGTGTAAGCTTTTTATGTCCCCAATTCCACATGTAATCGCAAACATAGTATGCACATAAATTATTTCCCTTCCCCTGTTTGGCACACTGTTGTTGGCGGTCGTTACAGCCCAAATCCGACCACCAATACTCGGGAATAAACGAGGTTATATGCAACATTCCATGTACTTAGGTTTTATTTCTAATAAAGTTCCACGAGTTTTGGTGAGTGTCACTTGTGCAGGTACAACTACGACAAATATGTGCTATTGGGGCCAAAAATGACCGAATCGGCCGAACGACTCCATTCGGCCGGTTACCTCCCTTAGCCGTACAGACCACCGGGAGTCGTCCACGTCAACAATGACCAAGCAAACACATCACATGACACGTGGGCGACCGACAACTCATCCCAGAGCACCAACACGTCATCCTGGGCCAAATCAACACGAAGCCAATCACCAGGAGGCAGCCCAGAAGGCCCACAGAGCAAAGGCGGTGCAGGGGGACGGGCCTGGGCTCCCAGCCCAGTTCGGCCGAACTGGGGGGTTCGCTCGAACCGCCCCCAGTGCACAACCGCCTTCCAGGGGTGGATCCTGGTCGTGGGAGCCAGAGGCGGCAGATCCCACGGCAGTTCGGCCGAACCGGGGAATTCGGCCGAAGGCCCGGCACCGCCTCCCTGGTTGCCTTGGCTGCTACCCTACCTCAACCGACCTTTGGAGCTATAAATAGAGGGTCGCACTTCACTTGTAAACACACACCAAGCCAAGGAGCTCATTTCCACTTTCATTCTAGTAGAGTTAGGATAGTTTAGTTGGGAGTTAGAGTTGAGTCGAGCTATGCCTCGGAGGTTCCGGAGTCGTCTTCAGAAGCTCTGGTATAAGCTCTTGTATCTTTTACCTTTTCCTTTTGCAAGACTTTGAGTATCAATATAGTTATCTTTATCACTTTGCCTTTGTCATTTATATCTTGCTTCTACTTTATCCTAGTTGCAGCATATATCTTGTTTAGACTATAGTCAGTTATAGTTCTAGTGCTTGTAGTCTTGTTTAAGTCTTTGTCTTGGCTGGTTCTTCGATCTTGCTGGATACTGGAGGTGAATTGTCACCAAGAGTATTGACAAGGTTGCTTGCTCTTGCTAGCAGAGTAAGTAGTCGTTGCCTAGTGTAGGAGTGGTTCCTAGACTAGTCGGTGGCCTTAGTTTATTCCCGTTGCAACGGAGGTGGTAGCCGGGAGGTGGTGACAGCCCTTTCGGTCTTCGTAGCCCATCACGTTAGTTCCGGTCCGTAGGATCCCCCAGTTGGGAAATAGTGGCACCCCTTCTCATCCCTTTCTGTGTGTTCACCGGTCCCTTGTCCCGATGCTAAGACATTAGAGTTATCCCAGATCTCCTAGTGCTGGCTCTGTAGCCGTTGTATCTCTAAGCTAGAGTGACATAGGTAGATAAAGTATCCAGGAGTCCTCTATCTCTTCTCGTTGTCCTCCCAGCTATCTATCTCTTCTCTCCCTTACCTGAGTATCCCTTGAGCTGTGTGTCCGGTATATCCACTCCTATCCAATACCGTTATCCCCTGTCTTGTCTAGTCATGTACCCTTCTCTGATAGTCTCGAATATCTGTTCACTAGTAATCTTGCCAAAGCTTCCCTGCGAAAATATAAATTACGATACCTTGGAATACTCCCAGGTGAAGTGCTACAGCGGTGATTCTGTGTGCTTGCAGAATATTTCTATATTTTACTAAGCCATAAGGAAAACCACTGAAACACTCCTTACCCCAGTACCAGGATTCTCAATTCTGATATTGGATCGTAAGAAGTGCCAACAAGCATTTCTGGCGCCGTTGCCGGGGAAGTCTTTGGCTAGATTACTTTTGAATTCTTATCTTGAGCTACCTTAGTTGAGTACCGCTACTCAAGCGGGTTTATCCTTGCTCTGTTCGTTGGTCCTTGTGGAACTGAGCAGTGCATGACTGGTTCCCAACTACCGTCAAACTTCCAAGAACATCCGGAGTCACTTGTGAGGAAAGTACGATCTCGTGTTGTACCTCCTCAGAAGCAACTCCTTCCGACAAACCCAGTCCTTCCCGTCGTTGACCAGGCTACATCGAGGATGGCAACCAAGACGATCCGTGAGTTCTCCGCTCCATCAAGCGAGAACGTACGTATCGGACCAGCTCCGCCAGTCGGAGATGGTAGCTTCGAGCTGATGCCAGCCCTCATCAACATGGTACAGGCTAGCCCATTCTGCGGCAAGCCACACGAAGATGCCAATGCTCATCTCCAGCATTTCCTAGAGATTTGCAACACCTTCACCATCCGCGGAGTAAGTATCGATGCCATTCGCCTTCGTTTATTTCCATTCTCATTATTAGGCAAGGCGAAACAATGGTTTTATGCTAACCGCGAAGCAATAGACACCTGGGATAAATGCACTAGCGCGTTCTTGCTAAAATTCTTTCCGGTTGGGAAAACCAACGCCCTCCGGAACAAAATAGCTAGTTTCCAGCAGTTAAAAGATGAAACAGTCCCGGAGGCATGGGATCGCCTCCAGGACTATATTTCTACTTGTCCTCACCATGGTATGCAGAGTTGGTTCATAATCCAAACTTTCTATCACGGGCTGAGAAATTCTGCCCGTGAGTACCTGGATGCTGCTGCTGGAGGCTCGTTCTTCTCTCGTGAGGAGAGTCGTGCGAAGGCCCTCATAGAGAAGATGGTCGAGAACCAAGGTTGTTGGTCCGACGACCGGACTCAACCAAAGACCCGAGGAGTTCACCAAGTTGAAGCTCTGGACATGCTCGCCGCCAAGATGGACCTCCTGATGTAGAAACTGGAGGACCCTGCTCAAGAAACGGTGCAAGCCATGGACGCTCGCTTGACCTGCGAAGTCTGTGGCAACGCTGGCCATTCGGGGAATGACTGCCTCGAAACGCGAGAAGATGCCCACTACGTCAACAACTCCAACAACAACGGGTACCGACCGAACAACTACGGCAACCAAGGCTGGAATCCGCGCCCAAACCTCCCTTTTGAGAGGCCTCAACAAGGTAACAATTTCAATTCCAGCAATTTCAATAATCAGCCGTCTCTTAGAGATCTTGTGTTTGGCCAGATGAAAATAACTGAAAACATCAATAAAAAGCTTGCTGCTAATGATAAAACTCTGGAAAGCATAGACTCTAGGATGGAATCTTTTTCTTCTGCTATGAAAAGTCAACTGAGCTTTAATAAAATGATAGAAACTCAAATTGCTCAGTTAGCTGTTTCTTTGCCCTCACCCGTAGCGGGGAAATTCTCTAGGCAACCAGACAATTGCCCCCGTGAAAAGGTTAAAGCGGTCACCACGAGAGGGGGTAAGACCACTCGAGACCCGCCATATCCTGACAGTGCAGGTAAAAAGGCAGCCACTACAGAAAGTCATAGCGAAGAAGAGGAGGCCGCAACAGAACCACAGAAGACAAGTCCGCAGAAAGAAGCAAGGGCGGTCCCTCACGAGTTTTACGAACCAAATATGCTGCCATTCCCCAGAAGATGCCATAAGCCAACGGTGGACGAACAATTCAACAAATTTGTTGAGGTAATTCGAAAGTTATACGTCAATATCCCATTGCTTGAAGCTATGCAGGTTCCCACATATGCCAAGTATATGAAGGACATCCTCAACAACAAAAGGGCACTGCCAACCACCGAGGTAATTAAACTAACCGAGGCATGTAGTGCGGCTATCTTGAATAATCTCCCAGAAAAGAAGAAGGACCCAGGATGCCCCACCATCACATGCTCGATCGGGGAGCAGCACTTCAACCATGCCCTGTGCGATCTTGGAGCAAGCGTCAGCGTCATGCCCAAGGTAGTGTTTGACAAACTGAACTATTCTTCTTTGTCCCCTACAACCATGTATTTGCAACTAGCGGATCAATCGATTCGATATCCCGCGGGAATAGCCGAAGATATTCCGGTGAAAATCCGGGAATTCTCCGTACCCGTGGACTTCGTGGTGCTTGACTTGGGGGAGCTTGTTGGCGGTCGTTACAGCCCAAATCCGACCACCAATACTCGGGAATAAACGAGGTTATATGCAACATTCCATGTACTTAGGTTTTTGTTGACACCAAAAATTAGCACCAGGGAGAGGCTGACATGTGGGCCGGATTTGGTAGAAGGATGCCATTCGGCTAAAAAGGCTTTGCTGGAGCATTCGGCAGGAGACGCTCTGCGGTCGGGAGCGCGTTATTATTCGGCAAAGGTGAAGCATTCGGTAAAGATGCTCTGCGGTCGGGAACACGTCGTCATTCGGCAGAAGCGCTGATCGTATGGAAAGAGTACTCGGGAAGGTGTGATGACGTGGAATAAAAGAAAGGCCGGTTCAAACAAGGAATGCGATATGGGCACGAAGATTCGTCATTTATTTTTAGAAACAAGTGTTGAAGTCGTGTCCGACTAGGAGTTGTATCAAGACCTGGGTATAAATATAAACCCATGGCAATTGTAGAAAGCATCATCACGATCAATCATACAACAAACCGGCCCCGTGCCAACATCGAGTCCTTTAGTTGAGTCGTCGAGTTCTTCGAGAGGAGTTATCGATCCGTCGACCTCCGTAAGTACCGGCAACCTTGTATCATGCTTAGTATCATGCGGTGGATTTAAGCTTTGATGCAAGTAGTCTTGTTACCATGCTTAGTATCATCCGGTGGATTTAAGTTGTGGTCTCAAGAAGGTTCCTCTGTTAGGTCATGAGCCATGCGGTGGGCTAAGATCTAGTATGGACCAAGTTATCGGCTCTGTTAGATTTCGGCAAGATCTAGCAGATTCATTAAGTTACCCCGTGTTGCTTCGTTTTTACTATGTGCTTAATTCATGCAACACATCTTTGCCCAATCTAGATCGGCTAGGATCGGCTCTGCTTTACGACGATTCATCCCCTCATAGCCGAATCCGAAACCGATCTAGGTTGCTACGTGTCGCGGGTTCAAGCTTGTCGGCATTGTGTAGATCTTGACAGAACCGGGTATCATGCGGTAGATGCAGGTTTTTGGGTCGTCTTAGAGCTAATCATCCGGTGGATTAGAATTCGATTCGATCTGATAGATTTATCTTTACCGATTAGGCTTGTTCCTTCGCCATGGACCCCGATTCGGCTAAATAGCCGTATTCGGCAGTGCTCTCACGAGTGGACGTGTGTTCGTGGGTTTGCATTGGACAATGAATGCTTTTAGCCTTTCACGATTAGATTGTATCATGCGGTGGATTGATCTAATCTGATTGGTGGTGTGGCCTCAAACGGGTTAGGTGCTGCTTTCGGCCTAACATCGTTTGTTGCCATACCTGACGGGTGCTGCTTTCGGCCTATGCATTCTTGTTTCGATGTAAATTCGTGACTGTGTTGTGGGTTCGTAACTAAACATCGAATGCTTTTAGCTTTTCATGGTTAGATTGTATCATGCGGTGGATTGGTCTAATCTGATTAGTGGTGTGGTTACAAACAAGTCGTATCATGCGGTGGATTAACTTGTTTTGTTATCATGCTTGACGGGTGCTGCTTTCGGCCTATGCATTCTTTGTTTACTGCGAATTTATGATCATGTTTCACCCTTTTATTTATCTATCATGCTCTGTTTCTCGTTAATCGGCTATGAGTACGTGTTACAACGTTCATTCTGTTGAAAGCCGATCTTTCGTCATGCTTACGTCATGCATTCGGCAGTGCGTTCCTTGCGTACCTTGCCGATTGCCGAATGAGGGTTTAACTGCCGACAGATAGCTTCTCTGTAGCTATTTGTCCCTCAAGATTGGCTTCGATGCCGCAAATATGGAACTGTCTGGTCTCACCCGGCACGTTCCAGGTTTTGATCTAAACGTTTTATTCCCTTTGTTAGTTTTCAGGCAAACTGACTGGCACGCTTCCGGATTCGAAAGTCAGGGCCACGTGTGAAGCCAGCTTGTTCGGCTTGCTGTGTGTTTGGCGTGAGGTGCGGATTTTACGTCAACACACTTTTTGGCACGCCCGGTGGGACCAACACAAGTTTTCAAGATGCCTGAGTTGAGCGACATCATGGATGTCACTTTGGAAGAGTTGTCTGAGGAGCATCAACAGATGGTAAAGGTTGCTGCCAATCAATTCATTAACAAATGTTTACTGTCTTTCGCCAAGAACAGGAGTGGTGCACCTTTTCTCAAGTCCGATCTGCCAAGAGTTCTCCTTCCTGGGCAATCTGATCTTACTGAAGAAGAAGAGAGGGAGAGATTCTCGGGCTTGTTATACAAAGCTTTGGGAGAGACAATGACCAATCACAATGCTGCGTTCTTAAACAGTTTTCGGCATATAATGATAAGCATTTTTGGTCAGCATGTGGATAAACCCTTTGAGCAAATATATGGGCAATTGGGTGGCCCGACATACTTCAATGTTCAAGCACCAGTTCAGAAACCACATGGTAAAGGGAATGCTGATGAAACTGGAGGTTCCGGTGCTAAAGATATAAATGGACAACCGATTCGGCAGGATCCTCAGCTTGCACTGCCGAAAACTCGCACATACGGTGATATGGCGTTCGGCACCACAGGGAATCCGCCTGCTTCTGCCTACAAGATATCTCCCTTGAACAACAGACTGCAGAGGGATTTATATGGAAACGGATATTCAGAGTTTATGGATTACAATGCTATCGACGCTCTCCCGAATCCTGGATATGTTGGTACTGCAGGTATGCTTGCTGGAAGACCAGGGAATCAAGATACCAATATCGACCTCATGGTGCAAAAAATGACCGATGTATTGCAAAATCAATTCGGTCTGAAGCCTAAAGGTCAGGGATACATGTACTCGTCTCCTTTCCCTGAATGGTACCAGAGGGTATCATTGCCGAATAGAGTCAAGGTGCCTACAGAGTTTACTAAATTCTCAGGACAAGATGATACTAGCACTGTGGAACATATAGCTCGATATCTGATGCAGCTTGGAGAGGCTTCGGCAGATGAGGCTTTCAGAATCAGATACTTTCCTTTGTCACTGACGGGTCCAGCTTTTACATGGTTTGCTTCTTTGCCTGCCCAGTCGATTTGCACCTGGAAAGACCTGGAACAGAAATTCCATGCTCATTACTACATTGGCAGTACCGAGAAAAAGTTGGTTGATTTGACCAGCTTAAGGCAGAGGAATAATGAAACACCTACAGAGTTCCTCAGGAGATTTAGGGAAACCAAGAGTATGTGCTTTTCTCTGAACATACCTGATGATCAACTGGCTGGTATGGCTGTAGCTGGCATGCTGCCTGCCATTCGGGAGAAGCTGTTCGGGATGGAGTTTGATGATTTGGGCCAGTTGTCGCACAGATTGGCCTTGATGAGTAACCAGGCATATGGTTTCAAGAAAGATGTCAGATTTGCTAAAAATAATGATGTAGCTGACATCTATAACCAATTCCTTGAAAGAGCAGATCAAGAAGATGAGTATGAAGATAGCGAGGAAATAGCTGCAGCAGAGATAGTGTGGAGCAAGGAACCAGTTACAATGACTCAAAGATGGATCAAACAGATGAAGGGAACATATGATTTTGATGTAACTAAGGCAGACAAATTATTTGAGTTCCTGGTGAAAGAAGGCCGAATCAAATTGCCAGAGGGGCATTCTATGCTTCGGCCCGATGGGGTGAAAGATAAGAGGTACTGTGGGTTTCATGATAGAAATTCTCATTCCATTAATGAATGCAGAGTCTTTAGGATGAAGATTCAGAAAGCTATCCAGGAAGGACATTTGAAATTCGACAACAAGATGAAACTGGACAGTAACCCTTTCCCTCAGAATATGATCGGGTTCTCAGTTAATATGGTAAATGCTGTTCCATCTGGAGAAAAGGGAAGATTGAAAGTTTTAACATCAAAGAAGGCAAGACAGGATGGTTCAGTTGATCCCACTCGGCAGATCACAATGGAACAGATTCGCCAGAAAAATCTTCGGTTCCCGAATAGCCGATTTGAAGTGGGCGAATCCTTTAAACCTAGAGTTACTACACGTATTCTCCTCAACAAATGGCAGCGTCAGCAAGAAAAAGAGCGTTTTCAAAGGCGTGAATACGAGAAAGAGGAAAGAAGACGCGAAGAAGAAAGATTTGAGGAAGAACAAGAAGAATATGCTCGAGAACAGGAACGTGCGCATTGGGGGTGTGCATTCTTCAGACACTGTTGGAACGAAGGTTTAAAGCTGCCTACAAGGAGTAACTGTCCTGAGTGCAATAATGGGTATGTCGAACATAGGCAAAATGTTGCCAATCGCCGATCTGTCCATGAAAGAATTGGTAGAGTGCATCCTAGTGATGATCGGCGTTTTGATGATCAACCAAGAAAGAGACATGTTGATTTCAGATGGATTGATCATGAAGAAGAAGATCATGAGTATGTTTGGCAGAAAGGACAATGGTGTCCACCTGGTTTAAGAAGGAGTCAGAAGAGAAGAGTCCAACGCTTGAGGAATCAAGAATTAAAGCAAGCAAGGCCTAGGATGAAATCGATATGGCTCCCAAAAGACAGGCCTGACGAACATAGTCATTCGGCTCCTACATGCATGGTATGTTTCTTGCCGAATGAATTTATGGCTCCATCTAATCAAATTGTACAGGAAGAAATATTGCCCAATATAGATGATGCCGAACAATTTGGGTTGATGGCACAATTGATGTTGAACAAACAAGCTGTTTTTGAGAAGCCAACCCAGAATCGGCACATGAAGCCACTATACTTGAAGGGATATGTTAATGGCAAACCATTGACCAAGATGTTTGTCGATGGAGGAGCTGCTGTCAATGTAATGCCATATACCACATTCAGGAAGCTTGGTATGGGCCTTAGAGATTTGACACCAACGAGCATAATTCTAAATGATTTTGCTGGAAATCCTTCGGACACCAAAGGATGCGTACACGTTGATCTGATGATTGGTTCCAAGACTCTGCTTACGACTTTCTTTGTCATTGAGGGCAAAGGGGCATATAGCTTGCTGCTTGGAAGAGATTGGATTCATGCAAATTGTTGTATTCCATCTACTATGCATCAACAGCTTATTCAGTGGATAGATGATGAGGTGGAGATTGTCCAAGCAGATGATTCAATAAGCGTGGCAAATATGGAACCAGCTTTCTGGGAGTATCAAGGCATAGATTGTTTCTCAGGTAAAGACTGGGGAGAAGGTCCTGTGGCACCAGCCAGCAGTGATCAACAGCCGATCGAAGCAGTCGGCTCTCATAGTAATTTTTGATGGAAAATCCAATCGATGGAACCGATGGAAAATTAGGACGTGGATTTGTGTCGGCCGATAAATTAGAAGAAGTAGACATTGGAGATGGTGACAAGCCAAGGCCGACATTTATCAGTGCTAACTTGGATTCGGTTTTCAAAGAAAAGTTGGTGACATTGTTAAAGGAATACAAGGATTGCTTCGCTTGGGATTATTCGGAGATGCCCGGTCTAGACCGTTCTATTGTTGAGCATCGGTTGCCAATCAAACCTGGATACAAGCCTTACAAGCAACCACCCCGAAAAATCTACAAGGAAGAGGTGTTGGCCGATGTGAAAAAGGAAATTGAAAGGTTACTAGATGCAAATTTCATTCGGCCCTGTAAATACGCGGATTGGATCTCTAATATTGTTCCTGTCTATAAGAAAAATGGAAAGATGAGGGTTTGCATAGATTTTAGAGACCTAAACAGGGCTACACCCATGGATGGATATCCAATGCCTATTGCTGATTCATTGGTTGATGCTGCTGCTGGATACAAAGTGCTCAGTTTCATGGACGGTAACGCAGGATACAATCAGATTTATATGGCATTGGAAGATATAGTAAAGACAGCTTTCAGGTGTCCTGGACACATAGGGTTGTTTGAGTGGGTTGTCATGACCTTTGGATTGAAAAATGCCGGTGCAACTTATCAAAGGGCTATGAATTATATTTTTCATGAGTTGATCGGCAAGATTGTGGAAATATATATTGATGATGTGGTGATCAAGTCTTTAGATCATGAGTCTCATTTGGCCGACATAAGGAAAACTCTAGAATGCACCAGGAAACATGGGCTTAAGATGAACCCGAACAAGTGTGCTTTTGGAGTTTCGGCTGGAGAGTTTTTGGGATTTTTGATACATGAAGGAGGAATAGGAGTTGGTAAGAAAAGCATGAAGGCAATCGATGAAATTGTTCCTCCAACTAATCTTAAAGAGCTACAATCACTGCTTGGCAAGATAAATTTTGTGAGAAGGTTCATATCAAACTTGTCACAAAAGGTGTTGCCCTTTTCCTCACTGTTGAAAATGAGAAAGGATCAGAAGTTTGTATGGGGTGACGAACAACAGAAGGCTTTCAATGAAATAAAAGAGTACATGAAGAAGCCACCAGTATTGGTGCCTCCACAATTGAACAAGCCTTTCAAGTTGTACGTGGCGGCCGATGCCCAAACTATTGGATCGGCCCTCATTCAAGAATTTGAAGGGAAGGAAAGAGTGGTTGCATACCTTAGCCGAAAGTTGTTAGATCCAGAGACAAGGTATTCGGCTATAGAGAAGCTTTGCTTATGTGTTTACTACTCCTGTACAAAATTTCGGCACTACTTACTACATGCCGAATGCATTGTGTATTCAAAGTTTGATGTGATAAAACACATGTTGTCTATGCCAATTTTGAACGGAAGGATTGGCAAATGGATTTTAGCTTTGTCTGAATTTGAATTGAGATTTGAATCGGCAAAGGCTGTTAAGGGACAGATTATTGCCGATTTCATCACTGAACATCATGATACATCGTTAAATTTGCTTAACATTGTTCCTTGGGTGTTATTCTTCGATGGATCTTCATGCAACAAAGGTGGTGGAGCAGGTATCTTATTAATTTCACCCAAAGGAGAAACATTTGAGTTTGCTGTTCCCATTCAATCTGCTGTTACTAACAATCAAGCTGAGTATGAGGCGTTGCTCAAAGGGCTCCAATATTTGAAAGAAGCGGATGCCATTGCGGTTGAAATTTTTGGAGATTCAGAATTGGTCATAAAGCAATTGAATGGTGAATATGAGTGCAAAAGTGATACCTTGAGGAATTACTATGAAGAATGCAAAGAAATATTGAAGAGCTTTCGGTCGGTAATTTTACAACACATTCCTAGAGGGGATAATGGAGAGGCAAATAGATTGGCCCAAAGTGCATCAGGTTATAAAGAGCTTCGAGAAGTTTTTGCTAATGATGTATACGCATTCGGGAGTAATCTGGCAGAAGATGATTGGAGAAAAGAGATTGCCGATTATCTGGGGAATCCATCCCGAAAGGTTTCTAGAAAGCTCAGGTATAAAGCTTTAAAGTTTGTTCTTCTTGATGATAATTTGTATTATAAATCCCTGGATGGAGTGCTGTTACATTGCTTAAGTCATGAAGAAGCAAAAAGGCTGATGAGTGAAGTACATGATGGATTGTGTGGAGCACATCAATCGGCCTACCGAATGAAGTGGGTTATTAGAAGAACTGGATATTACTGGCCGACAATGTTGGAAGATTGTTTTGAATATTATAAAGGATGTCAAGACTGTCAGAAATTTGGAAACATTCAGAGAGTTCCGGCATCGGTTTTGAATCCCATTGTCAAGCCATGGCCATTCAGAGGATGGGGAATAGATTTGATTGGCCAAATAAATCCTCCATCTAGCAAGGGGCATAAATTTGTGCTTTTGGCGACCGATTATTTTACCAAGTGGGTTGAGGCAATTCCATTAAAGAAGGTGACGTCGGAGAATATGGTTGAGTTTGTTAAGGAACATATCATTTACAGATTCGGGATTCCTCAAACAATCACCACTGATCAAGGGACTCAATTTACATCTTCAGAATTCAGAGATTTTGCTGAAAGTATGGGCATCAAATTATTGAATTCTTCTCCTTATTATGCCCAAGCTAATGGTCAGGCAGAAGCTTCTAACAAGATTATGATTAAAATTATACAGAAGAAGATTGATCAGAAGCCGAGAAAGTGGCATTCGGTACTCAATGAGGCTTTATGGGCTTACCGAATGGCTCCACATGGGGCTACACAGACGTCTCCCTATGAGTTGGTGTATGGACATCATGCTATTTTGCCATGGGAGATACAATTAGACTCAAGGAGAATAAAGTTGCAAAAGGATTTAAGTTCTAAAGATTATAAAGATTTAATGATGGACGAATTAGAAGATTTGCATATGATTCGTCTCAGGGCCTTGGAGAATATTGAGAAGAATAAAG
This sequence comes from Echinochloa phyllopogon, assembly GCA_033239725.1. NCBI lineage: Eukaryota > Viridiplantae > Streptophyta > Magnoliopsida > Poales > Poaceae > Echinochloa > Echinochloa phyllopogon. The sequence continues at coordinate 39,534,193 of BTCW01000005.1, read as the reverse complement.
TGCGAGTTGCTAAGTACTACAACAAGAAGGTGAAAGTTAAGCAATTCACAGAAGGTGATCTAGTTTGGAAAGCAATATTGCCGGTTGGAACCAAATATGCAGCATTCGGCAAGTGGTCTCCAAATTGGGAAGGTCCTTTTAGAGTGGTTAGATGCATGCCTGGAAATGCATATATTTTGAAGACATTATTGGGAGAAGAATTTGCTTCTGCTATAAATGGAAGATATTTGAAGAGGTATTATCCCAGTATTGAAATCGATCGGTGATTGATATATTAATTTGCCGAACAGCCGATATTCGGGAAGAAATCGCCTTCAGAACAAATATTGACAGAAAAGGAAAATGGCCAGTACTGAATGTATTGCCCTTAGCACAAAATATACTACATCAGATGATTCATGCAAGATCACAAAAGATAAGTTTTATTGCCGAAATTCCATAAATCCCTAGTACAAACTAATGGAATAGCTTGTTCAAGACGGATTGGGGATGAATGGAATCGGCAACGGCGGCGCCATGAGCATCAAGGCGATCTATGGAGGCCTCGATGTCGTCGATCTCCTCCGGGTTACCATTAGCGAAGCCGGTTGGTAGCCTGGAGTAGTCGGTGTTGGTGTGCGTCGACATGGCGACTAGGCCTGCGGCAGTGCCCAGACGGATGCCGTGCGAGGCCACCTCATCGATGCGGCCCGCCACCGCACCGAGGCGAGCTTCTGGTGTGTCCCCAGGAGCATTCACCTTGTTCGCCAGCTCATTCGCCAGCGCCTTCAGCCGATCGAGTTCGGCATCACGCGCTGCAAGTTTACAGAAGGGGCAACAGATTAATATCAGTTGGGGAACAAGATTGAAATTGGGCGAATTGCAGGACTCACCATCAATGACTTCGAGCAGTTGCTTGCGCTCGTGCTGCCATTCGAGGTCAGCAATCCCGGCTTGCTTGGAGATAGCCTCCAGTTCGCGACGAGAGTCGTCGCGCTCCGCCTTGAATCGGCGGGCATCGCCGTCCGTGTAACGGGTGTCGTCCGATTCGTGAGATCGATTGGACGAACTCGAAGATGCCGCAGGAGCGGCGGCCGGAGCTGCGACTGGCGCGCCAGCGCCGGCAATCCACTGGATTGCCCTGAAAGAACAAAGAGATTCGTCAAGAAAGAGGGAGGAAATCTCGAGAAGAACAGAGAGAAGCGAGTAGCTACTCACCTGCGGCGAGCGCCGGCACGACTTCCTTCGGCCTCATCAGCGGCCGGGCGCCTCCTGTTGTTGTCGGCCATTGGGGTTCCTCGGAATTACTGTGGATGGGGAAGAGAATGGCTTGGACCGGCAAGAACTTGGAAGGCGAAGAACTTGATGAAGAAACCGTGGGCTGCCTGGGTGTTTATTTATAAAACCCGCAGAGGAAATCGTGGCCAAAGATCGTGGCACGTATTCCGAAGAGTTCGGAAGGTGGAAAGGATTTTCCTAGCCGAATGGCTCCCATGTCGCTTGGGATCCTTGCCGAATCGTATTCGGCTTTGACTGGGTAAGATTCGGCTGCGTTAAGTTAAAAGCATTTTTTAGCTTAATATTATTTGTAGATGATCTTGCCGAATGAGTTGTTCGCAATGATGGAGAAGAAAAGTTAACAGCTACGAATTCACAAGATGAGGCAATTATTCGGCTACAGGTTATTGGTTACAAGTTACAAACCCAAGTATTTTGAAATTACATTTGTGGCATTGGAAATCATGTTGCTAATGTTGTCTAACAAGTTTTTGTCAGCTTCTTGGGTTTTAGCCAGAGCCTTGAGCTTTGCCTTGAGTTGTTTATCCTTGTTCAGAGTGGCTGAAGCTTCTTTTCGTATTCTTTCTGATAACTTGGGAAGCTCAGCAATATTCTTCTCGTCAGCTTCAATTTCGGCCGATAAGCGTTGCAATTCGGCTTCAAGTGCAGCTTTCCTGGCCTTTTTGCTCTCAAGATCAGATACCAGCTTGGTCAACAGCTCATTATTCTCTTGATCTTGAGAGTGCAGGGCTTTTACTGACTGCTTGATCAGAGATCTTTTTTGCTCTAAGGCTGGCAGAGAAGATTGATTGCTCAAGGCTTGCATCACTGCTGCGAATTGCTGATCCAATTGAGAGACTGGCTCCAATGCGGTCTTGATGTCAGCTGGGAGTTCTTGATCAATGGAGTCCAGTACGTCTCTTAATGAAACAGCATGTGTAGCCTGGTCTTGGATGCTCTTATTCAGTAAGGCTAAGATGTCTTTCAGCTTTGTTTTGGTTTCTTCTGATAAATCTTGGCTAGAAGTAATCTCTTCTCCTTGTTCGGTAACCCAGTCATCCACAGCAAAGGAATAGCTGGGTGATGAAGTGGATTTCTCCTGAAAAGGGTTCTTGCCGAATTAGTAAAAGAATTGCCGAATGAGAGAGAGTCAAGAGAATTGAATGATTATGTTTACCTCGGCCCTGGCTTCCCGAGTGGGAGATGGAAGTGTTTTGAGTTCCATGATGGGAGTTTGTGTATCTGGCTGAGGAGAAACCGGAGTGTCAATTGAAGAGGATTCTATTCCTGTTTCTGGAAGGGGCAGCAAAGCTGAAAATGAATCATGAGGAAGGGAAGAGCTTTCCAAGGCAGGATCTGTTGAAGCTTGTTCTGCAGTTGACAAAAAAGTAAATGCCGATGACAAGAAAATAAGAAGAATGAAGTGGTAGATTTTTTACCGTCCAATGAGGCATCGGCAGGTCCTGTGCTAATGGCCAATTGTTGTGATTTGGCCTGAAATCATAAAGAAACAGAAATGAGCAGAATGAAATTAGCATTTTTTACTTGAGGAAGAGGAAATTTGACCTGTGCAATTATTTTGCTGCTTGTTCTTTTCTTCTTTATAGATGAAGGGGCAGTTAGAGAAGAAATTTTTCTCTTGGCAGCAGGTGATGCAGTAAGAGTTGGATCCAGGTTGGCAGGCCTAGACATTATTTGAGCCAAAGAGGGAGAATGATGCCCCAGAATAGATATTGGGCCTGCAGTGTTATATACAATTGCTCTGGCCAGAGGGGCAGGGACTATGTCCTGCAAGATAACAGAGTTAAAAGTCGATGAAAGAGGATGTCAGTAGAAAAACAAATGGATTATAAGCATGTTTACCTCTGAATTCGGCTGATAGTCAGGCATCAAATCAAGGCAGAGAGGGTGGACTGGTACATTAAAGATGTGATCATGGACTTCTTGCCACCAAAGAATAAAAGAAGAATGAGCAAGTGCTGTTGGCACAAAAGGTTCAATCTGATAAATGGCTGCACAACACTTATAATCAAAAATTCTTCTTGTTTCTGTGGAGTCTTTGATGATCTGCCTAGGCTTGAGGAATTCATGAAAGAATAATCTTGGGGGCACTTGGCCACATCCTAATTGCCTAGCTGCTATATTTGGCTGGTAATATTCATATGAACTTTGAACCAACCTTCCTCCACAAAATTCAGCTGGTAAGATGCAAGGCCGAATGAAAGTGTTAAAAATTGCTGTGGACTCTACATCTATGCATCCAGTCTCGAAGCTGAATTCGCAGGGGAAAGTGAGACTGTCGTTGTTCAAGTATAGGAACCAGAGGGGATTGGTGAAACCTTTGAAGAAAAGTTCAAACAGTTCTCCAATGTTTTTGTTGATAGCAATAGTGGAGGCTGCTTCCCCATAGGTTTGACAGCCTTTGGTGCTCTGGGCTTCTGTTTCCTTGTAATTGACCGAGGGAAAGTGTCGGCTGTTGAGGTCAATGGAGACAATTTGGTGCATGTACAATTGCAGCCACATCTGGACGAACCACCAGGGACCATTGACGCAAGAAATTTTCTTGTTGGTGTGCATCTGATAAATGGTTTGGTGGAGCATGTGATAGACACTTCCCAAGAGATATTTCCCAAGAGGGATAAGTGTGCCTGCAGCCAGATCTTCGGCCATTACTATGTGGTTCAGAGTTGGCTCATTGGCTTTGCCGCAGAAAACAAATCTGCACAACCACATATTCAGAAAGGCCCTGTACTCAACATCAGTCAGAGGGCCATCACGCATATAGGTCTGGATGTATTTCTTATAGCCGACTCCAGTCTTCACCCCTGTCTGTTTGGAAGAACCTTTGTACTTGTATGGGTGTGTTGTCCCTGTAATGTTCAGACCGGTTATCATGTAAACATCGGCCAGGGTTGGAGTCATTGGTCCATGACCAAAAAGAAAGGCGTTCATGCCGTTGGACCAGAAGTGACAGGCTGCAATCAGGAGATTTTCATTCTTGGGTGTTTCGGCTAAAGATAGCTCCAAGCAATGAGAAATGCGAAGACTGTCCCAATTCTGCGTCTGAGGGCTTTTATCTTCAAGAATCCTCTTGTACCAGTTTCTCCAACCAGCGATTGGGGGCAAAGGCCAGTTTTTGAATGAATCCTGCCATTCGTGAGGTCCCGACAGTGAAGTTTTGAAGGGGATCCTTTGAGACTCGGCCGCAATAATTTCGGAGGGATCTGGGTTCCCTGAAGGGCCGAGGAAGTAAGATGCGGATTGCTCCTCCGTAGGGATCAGGATTTCAGTGGTCAGAACCTATTGAGGACGGAAGGAGAGCGATTCGGGGATTCAAAAAGCAGCTTGAGAAGAGTAATGCCGAATATGATTGAAGAAAACAGAACTTACTTGAAGAATTTGATCCTGGTTCGCCATTTGAAGATTGGAGCTTGAAGGATTCGACGAACTAGGGTTTGAGTTTGAGAACGCAATCTGAGGATTTGGGAGCAGAAAACGGATGTCGAGCGGACTCAGCCTGAAAATGTTGGGGATTCCTGGTCAATTCCGAGATAAAGTGTCCTCTTATCCCGAAATTGAAGGGGCATGTGTTGACACCAAAAATTAGCACCAGGGAGAGGCTGACATGTGGGCCGGATTTGGTAGAAGGATGCCATTCGGCTAAAAAGGCTTTGCTGGAGCATTCGGCAGGAGACGCTCTGCGGTCGGGAGCGCGTTATTATTCGGCAAAGGTGAAGCATTCGGTAAAGATGCTCTGCGGTCGGGAACACGTCGTCATTCGGCAGAAGCGCTGATCGTATGGAAAGAGTACTCGGGAAGGTGTGATGACGTGGAATAAAAGAAAGGCCGGTTCAAACAAGGAATGCGATATGGGCACGAAGATTCGTCATTTATTTTTAGAAACAAGTGTTGAAGTCGTGTCCGACTAGGAGTTGTATCAAGACCTGGGTATAAATATAAACCCATGGCAATTGTAGAAAGCATCATCACGATCAATCATACAACAAACCGGCCCCGTGCCAACATCGAGTCCTTTAGTTGAGTCGTCGAGTTCTTCGAGAGGAGTTATCGATCCGTCGACCTCCGTAAGTACCGGCAACCTTGTATCATGCTTAGTATCATGCGGTGGATTTAAGCTTTGATGCAAGTAGTCTTGTTACCATGCTTAGTATCATCCGGTGGATTTAAGTTGTGGTCTCAAGAAGGTTCCTCTGTTAGGTCATGAGCCATGCGGTGGGCTAAGATCTAGTATGGACCAAGTTATCGGCTCTGTTAGATTTCGGCAAGATCTAGCAGATTCATTAAGTTACCCCGTGTTGCTTCGTTTTTACTATGTGCTTAATTCATGCAACACATCTTTGCCCAATCTAGATCGGCTAGGATCGGCTCTGCTTTACGACGATTCATCCCCTCATAGCCGAATCCGAAACCGATCTAGGTTGCTACGTGTCGCGGGTTCAAGCTTGTCGGCATTGTGTAGATCTTGACAGAACCGGGTATCATGCGGTAGATGCAGGTTTTTGGGTCGTCTTAGAGCTAATCATCCGGTGGATTAGAATTCGATTCGATCTGATAGATTTATCTTTACCGATTAGGCTTGTTCCTTCGCCATGGACCCCGATTCGGCTAAATAGCCGTATTCGGCAGTGCTCTCACGAGTGGACGTGTGTTCGTGGGTTTGCATTGGACAATGAATGCTTTTAGCCTTTCACGATTAGATTGTATCATGCGGTGGATTGATCTAATCTGATTGGTGGTGTGGCCTCAAACGGGTTAGGTGCTGCTTTCGGCCTAACATCGTTTGTTGCCATACCTGACGGGTGCTGCTTTCGGCCTATGCATTCTTGTTTCGATGTAAATTCGTGACTGTGTTGTGGGTTCGTAACTAAACATCGAATGCTTTTAGCTTTTCATGGTTAGATTGTATCATGCGGTGGATTGGTCTAATCTGATTAGTGGTGTGGTTACAAACAAGTCGTATCATGCGGTGGATTAACTTGTTTTGTTATCATGCTTGACGGGTGCTGCTTTCGGCCTATGCATTCTTTGTTTACTGCGAATTTATGATCATGTTTCACCCTTTTATTTATCTATCATGCTCTGTTTCTCGTTAATCGGCTATGAGTACGTGTTACAACGTTCATTCTGTTGAAAGCCGATCTTTCGTCATGCTTACGTCATGCATTCGGCAGTGCGTTCCTTGCGTACCTTGCCGATTGCCGAATGAGGGTTTAACTGCCGACAGATAGCTTCTCTGTAGCTATTTGTCCCTCAAGATTGGCTTCGATGCCGCAAATATGGAACTGTCTGGTCTCACCCGGCACGTTCCAGGTTTTGATCTAAACGTTTTATTCCCTTTGTTAGTTTTCAGGCAAACTGACTGGCACGCTTCCGGATTCGAAAGTCAGGGCCACGTGTGAAGCCAGCTTGTTCGGCTTGCTGTGTGTTTGGCGTGAGGTGCGGATTTTACGTCAACAGTTTTATTTCTAATAAAGTTCCACGAGTTTTGGTGAGTGTCACTTGTGCAGGTACAACTACGACAAATATGTGCTATTGGGGCCGAAAATGACCGAATCGGCCGAACGACTCCGTTCGGCCGGTTACCTCCCTTAGCCGTACAGACCACCGGGAGTCGTCCACGTCAACAATGACCAAGCGAACACATCACATGACACGTGGGCGACCGACAACTCATCCCAGAGCACCAACACGTCATCCTGGGCCAAATCAACGCGAAGCCAATCACCAGGAGGCAGCCCAGAAGGCCCACAGAGCAAAGGCGGTGCAGGGGGGCGGGCTTGGGCTCCCAGCCCAGTTCGGCCGAACTGGGGGGTTCGCCCGAACCGCCCCCAGTGCACAACCGCCTTCCAGGGGTGGATCCTGGCCGTGGGAACCAGAGGCGGCAGATCCCACGGTTCGGCCGAACTGGCCAGTTCGGCCGAACCGGGGAATTCGGCCGAAGGCCCGACACCGCCTCCCTGGTTGCCTTGGCTGCTACCCTACCTCAACCGACCTTTGGAGCTATAAATAGAGGGTCGCACTTCACTTGTAAACACACACCAAGCCAAGGAGCTCATTTCCACTTTCATTCTAGTAGAGTTAGGATAGTTTAGTTGGGAGTTAGAGTTGAGTCGAGCTGTGCCTCGGAGGTTCCGGAGTCGTCTTCAGAAGCTCTGGTATAAGCTCTTGTATCTTTTACCTTTTCCTTTTGCAAGACTTTGAGTATCAATATAGTTATCTTTATCACTTTGCCTTTGTCATTTATATCTTGCTTCTACTTTATCCTAGTTGCAGCAAATATCTTGTTTAGACTATAGTCAGTTATAGTTCTAGTGCTTGTAGTCTTGTTTAAGTCTTTGTCTTGGCTGGTTCTTCGATCTTGCTTGATACTGGAGGTGAATTGTCACCAAGAGTATTGACAAGGTTGCTTGCTCTTGCTAGCAGAGTAAGTAGTCGTTGCCTAGTGTAGGAGTGGTTCCTAGACTAGTCGGTGGCCTTAGTTTATTCCCATCGCAACGGAGGTGGTAGCCGGGAGGTGGTGACAGCCCTTTCGGTCTTCGTAGCCCATCACGTTAGTTCCGGTCCGTAGGATCCCCCAGTTGGGAAATAGTGGGACCCCTTCTCATCCCTTTCTGTGTGTTCACCGGTTCCCTTGTCCCAATGCTAAGACATTAGAGTTATCCCAGATCTCCTAGTGCTGGCTCTGTAGCCGCTGTATCTCTAAGCTAGAGTGACATAGGTAGATAAAGTATCCAGGAGTCCTCTATCTCTTCTCGTTGTCCTCCCAGCTATCTATCTCTTCTCTCCCTTACCTATGTATCCCTTGAGCTGTGTGTCTGGTATATCCACTCCTATCCAATACCGTTATCCCCTGTCTTGTCTAGTCATGTACCCTTCTCTGATAGTCTCGAATATCTGTTCACTAGTAATCTTGCCAAAGCTTCCCTGCGGAAATATAAATTACGATACCTTGAAATACTCCCAGGTGAAGTGCTACAGCGGTGATTCTGTGTGCTTGCAGAATATTTCTATATTTTACTAAGCCATAAGGAAAACCACTGAAACACTCCTTACCCCAGTACCAGGATTCTCAATTCTGATATTGGATCGTAAGAAGTGCCAACAACTTTCAACCAACAGAAATTAAGTAAAATTCATATAATATATTAGTCGAGGCCTACATGTACAAATTACTTGCTTACCGGAAAGCCAATGTTCCATTTTAGTGTTTCATGTTGAATACCCGGGTGTTCTTGACGAAATTGATTCCAGGCCCTGCGAACAAAAAAATTGAGTTAAGTCATTGCGAGTGTAAGGGGTGAATTAAGTAGGGGAAAATATACATCACCTTGTCATCATGTCCATGATGTTCTGTAGTTTTTCTTTTGGAGTGTGCAATGAATCAAAGACGTTCACGACACCCCGGTCAGGACACAATATTATTAGGAACCAGTGGAATCTGTATACATGTATACATTATAATCAGAAATGAAATAGTACACAGACAGTATAAGAAGAAGCCTGTGTATGTACTCAATCGATGTTGTACGGGATTAGTATGGAGTCGCAGTAACTTTGTTTCTTAATATACTTGTATAGGTTTCCATATGTTTCCTCAGGATTCATCAATATCATTTCTTCACTTATCCTTCGAGGATCCACGAAACCAACGTCATATATTGAGGATCTCCGACATTTTTGAATCTCCATTCTGCATATGTTAAGCAATAAATAAAGCCCGCGTCAGCATAGATTGGAATTATTGTTTTCAAACTGTGAATTATAAGCAACAACAAAGTACTTACAGTGTCCAACAGGTGATCAAATCCACGTCCATGGCGTCGCGGTGGTACAGCTCATATATATCCTGAAACCTCAACCAGACCCAATCCTCGTCACCATTGTAGAAATCATGGTCCTTCACGCCTACTTTGATCATGCGCCGTTTATTCCTCCTTGATTCTTCCAAGTACCACTCATGGAATCGGCGCATCTTCGTCTGTAGCTTGCTCTCCATTTCAGGAGGGACCATAGGCTCGCCAAGCTTAAACGGCCACTTCAACGTTGTGTTTACAGGCACCTCTTCTTCCCCCAGGACTTGCGCTCTGGATAGTCCAGTCTCGGCCATTACTCGTTGCACGTTAATCTCGTCCAGAGATGGCAATGGACCCAAGGGCCGCTGAGGTTGCTCGCCGAGCTGAGGAACCTTTTTGGATGGGCCCGCCTCCTTATCTGCAGCCTTCCGCTTCCGGCGAGATTTCAGTAATGAGCGGTCATAGTCTGTTACTATTACTTCCTTCTGTTGACCCTTGCTCAAATTACCGAGGAATGACTTGACGATAGTGGGATCAAGCTTCGGCTCCGGCTCCGGTTTTTTCCTCCACTCGGCCATTTGCCTCTTTGTGTCTGCTTTGACCGAGGCTTCGAGCTCCTCTAGAGTCTTCTCACCCGCTCTTTTCTCTGGTGTGGGCTTCTCTCTGGTTTTCCGCGCCTTCTTCCCTGGTGGAGTGGGGGCAGAGGCTTTAGTGCAGCATCCCCTCTTCGGCGGAGGGGGCGGAGACCTCCGCGGCGGAGGAGACGGAGACCTCTTCGGCGGAGGAGACGGGCTTGCATCAGGAGCTCCCGGAGAATTGTCATGATCCGGTGGATCTCTTGGAGACGGTGGAGGTGACGGAGGCTTGTTGGTAGCCGCAGGTGTACCAGGTATGACGACGTCTGCCTTGCTCCATAGAATGATGCAGTGAGAACACTGACCGAGTTTTGTTTCTCCGTCACCTCCGGGGATGTCAAGTTCCAAGTCCTCCCAGTTGGTGACGACTTACTCCACCTCAACAGGTACGTAACCATGTGGAATGTCATTGCAGTGCCATTTTTGCCCTTCTTCCACACGTTTGGTCATACCGTATGCGACCTGATAATTTAGTAGTCACAAAGAAAGTTAGTAAATGAATGGTATTTACGGTGAAATGTATGCAGTACGAACTAAGGTCGCATACGTACCACCACAGCTAAGTTCTTCTGCCTGACGACAAGCTCGCACGCGGTCCGTTGAGTTATTTCATCCACGGGGTAACGGACCGGTTCGGCGGCCTGTGTGGAAGCGTGACTGCTTTGATATTGTTGTGGAGGGCTAATAAGGGCCGCATCTTGGAGAGGTGCATGCTCTGTGGAACCGGTGCCGCCTGCGGCTTGTTGGAGAGGTGCATGCTCTGTGGAACCGGTCCCGCCTGTGGCTTGTTGTATCTGCAACCATGCTACCTTCATCCGTCGCTCCATCTCTGACTCCATTTCTTGGAGCTTTGAGCCCTAGGGGGCAACCATTTGCTCTAGGTCCCTCACCCTCTGCTCATATTCGGCCTTCTTCCTCGAACGGCTCCTATAGGTGGCGACGTGCTCTTGGAAACCTTTCTTCCATGAGATGCTTGTGCCTACGCCGCGCGTCCGTCCAGGATGCTCCTTGTTCCCTAAGGCATAGGTTAGCTCATCTCTGTCTCTATCAGCAACAAATTCTCCCCTCTCAGATGCCCTGAGGATATCGAGGAGACGCTGAGCTAGTTCTCGCAAGTCCTCGGGAAAAACTAAGGAGTCGTCGATTGGGCTTAGGGTGCCTCCATGACCATAGTACCAATGCTTGGTCCTTGTGGGCCAGTCATGTGTCGCTGGAGTGATGCCTCTAGCATATAGATCTTCTTCCATCTTCTCCCATTTAGCGATGCTTGCCTTGTAACCTCCCGAACCCATCTTATGAGAGTACTTCTTATTTGCGGCGTTTCCAGCGTTTCTAGCGCTAGCCGTTGCACCCTCTTCGGAGGTTTTGTACTCAAGGATTGCTTCCCACTCGTCATCAGTGATCTTCTTATACTTCTCAGGATCCGGGGCCTCTCCGGTTTTGAGAAAATGCGAGTACAACTTCTTGAAATCCTGAAACAGAACTGCCGTCTTCTTCATTGTCCAATCCCTCAGTTCTGCTTCATGAGTGCTAGGCCAGTCGAATATTGCCTTTAATTCCCTCCATAACATCTCCTTCTCTGTATCGGGGAGCACGTACTCCTCAGTGGGGTCCGTGGACTTCCATTTTCTGATACTAATGGGCACATTGTCCCGTACAATTACCCCGCACTGAGATACAAATTTCTTGGCCACTTTTGGGGGCTCAACTGGCTCCCCGTCATCCTCCACTCGAGTGATGTGAAACTTGACATCCTTCAGCTTCTTCGTGGTCGATTGTTTTGATTTCTTAGCTCGACTTGTAGAAGCAGAGGCGGCCTACACAAATTACATATATACGAGATGATATAGAGATGGTATACATAATTGACATGTACAGTACAAATTTATGTTATCTATATACACACCTGGCTAGACGAGGGCTCGTTACCGGCCCCTTCAATAGTGCTGCCCTGGACACGTTCGACCTGGACATTGGCGGCCCCTTCAACATTTTCGGCCCTTGCAACATTGTCGCCCTGGATATTGTCGTCCCTTCCAATGATCCCCAACACATCATCCATGGACATTGGTTGGGTTACAATATTAAAAAGTTGATTCGCAAAGAACGTGTCGTTGTCCTCTTGCATGAGTGGGACAGGGCTGTTGTTGTCCTCTTGCATGGGTGGGACGGGGTTGTTGTTGTCCGCAATCTATAGAATTAAAAATAATTGATAAGAAATATATACAAAGCATACATATTCCCAATATTTCTAACATTTTCGCTAAGGGGGTCGGTGCGTGAAAAACGGATTCGCCAAGGGGTTCGGGTGCGCGGTGTGAATTGATTCGCTAAGGGTTCGGGTACGCGACGCGAAGTGGTTTGTTAAGGGTTCGGGTGCGTGACGCGAACGGGTTCGCTAAGGGGGTTGGTGCGCGAAAAACGGATTCGCTAAGGGGTTCGGGTGCGCGGTGGGTTCGGGTACGCGATAGAATTTCCGATAATAAACATTTTCGATAGTATACATTATACAAACATATAACATTTCCAATATACATTTAAATGAAGCACATATATTTCTAATATACATAGAATTTCCAATATACATTTAAATGAAGCATATATACATTTAAATGAAGCGTAGAATTTCCGATATAAAATTTCCAATATACATTTAAATGTAAATATTTGAATACAATGCATTTCAATAAAATAAATTTCCAATCCATATAAAGCATATATATTTCTAATATTTCCAATACAACGCATTTCCAATAAAATAAATTTCTAATATTTTCAAATATTTTCAATACATATGAAGCATATATATTTCTAATATTTCAATACAATGCATTTCCAATGTATGGGTTAGCGAAACACGTACACACGGCACGAAGTCCGGCTCACAAACATGCACGCACGACAGGAAGGCCGGCTTCACAGAGGGCTCACCGTGACGGGCGGCGGGCGACGGCGGCGCGGGGACGAGCGGCGGCAACGGCGAGGGGACGAGGAGCAGCGCCGGCGCGAGGACGACGGGCGGCGCGGGGACGAGGGGCGCCGGCGCGGGGACGATGACGGCGGCGGGGACCACGGGTGGCGGCAGCGTGGGCGCGGGGACCACGGGTGACCACGGCCGGGCGCGGGGACGACGATGGGCGGCGGCGTCGGCGCGGCCGGGGACAACGATGGGCGGCTGCGGCGACGGGCGGCGGCGGCTGAGGAGACGAGGGGGCGCGCGGCGGCGGTTTCGATCTGTGAGATGAGGGCGAAGTGAGGGAGGGGAGAGAAGTCCCCGGCCTATATAGGTCCCCCGTCTTTAGCACCGGGTGCAGCCACGACCCGGTGCTAAAGGCCCCCCCATTAGCACCGGGTCTTCCCACCACCCGGTGCTAAAGGCCCTTTAGCACCGGGTCTTCTACACCCGGTGCTAAAGGCCGTAACTGGCGCCAAACGAAAATTGGTGGGGGCCTTTAGCACCGGGTCTATACAGCACCCGGTGCTAAAGGCCCTTTAGCACCGGGTCTATACAGCACCCGGTGCTAAAAGGCCCCCCCTTTAGCACCGGGTCTTCCCACCACCCGGTGCTAAAGGTCCTTGTTGACGTAAAATCCGCACCTCACGCCAAGCACACAGCAAGCCGAATTAGCTGGCTTCACACGTGGTCCGGGCTTTTGATTCCGGAAGCGTGCCAGTCAATTTTCCTGAAACTGACAAAGAGAGAAAAGATGTTTAGATAACACCTGGAACGAACCGGGTGATACCAGTCAGTTCCATATTTGCGGCTACAGAGCCAGCTTCGAACGACATATAGCTACGGAGAAGCTATCTGTCAGCGGTTAAAGCACCATTCGGCAATCGGCAAAACACGCAGGAAAGCGCACTGCCGAATGCGTGACGTAAGCATGACGAAAGATCGGTCTTTGACTGAATAAACATTGTAACGCATACTCATAACTGATTAACGAGAAACAGAGCATGATAGATAAATAAAAGGGCGAAAGCATGACCATAATTTCATAATAAACAAGAATGCATAGATTAAAAGCACTAGTCTACCGCATGTCTAGGTACTTTTCAACCCGTCGAGCATGAAACAAACAAGTTAATCCACCGCATGATATGACTTGCTTGGAATCACACCACCAACCAGGAATAGAGCAATCCACCGCATGATACACTCTAAACGTGGAAGGCTAAAAGCATCCTTTATTTAAAACAAAATCGCGGACACGTTTCGCTCGTGACGATACTGCCGAATACGGCTATATATAGCCGAATCGGGTTCCATGAAGAAGGAACAAACAAACTTCGCTGATGATGACAGATCTATCAGATCGAATCGAATTCTAATCCACCGGATGACTAGCTCTAAGACGACCCAAAAACCTGCATCCACCGCATGATACCCGGTTCTGTCAAGATCTACACAAGACCAACGAGCTTGGACCCGCAACACGTGGCAATCTAGGTTGACTTCGAATTCGGCTATGGAAACACAGTGCGTTATGAGCTGGAAACCGAATCTAATCAACCTAGACTGGGCAAAGGAGTGTTGTTATGAACTAAACACAAAGGTAAAATCCAGAACAACACATGGTAACTTAATGAATCTATCAGATCTTGCCAAAATCCAATAGAGCCGATAACTCGTTCCACGCTAAAGCTTAGCCCACCGCATGGCTCATGATCTAACAATGGAACCTTCCTGAACCAAAGCCTAAATCCACCGCATGATACTAGGCATGGTGCAGGGTTGCCGGTGCTTACGGAGGTCGACGGATCGATGACTCCTCTCGAAGAACTCGACGACTCGACTAAAGGACTCGATGTTGGCACGGGGCCGGTTTGTTGTATGATTGATTGAATGTTTTTTTTACAATTACCATGGGTTCATATTTATACCCAGGTTTCGACATGACTCCTAATCGATTACGATTACATTTATTTATTTCCTAAAAAGATAAACGTCGGGGCACCGTATCCGTCTTGCATTCCAAGTTAAACCATCCTTTTCCTTATGCTTGATCCACGTCATCACGCATTCCCGAATGCCTTCCGCGGAACAACCCTCTTGCCGAATGACGATGCGTTCCCGACCGCAGAACGTCTTTACCGAATGCTCTGGGGAAAAACTCCTTTGCCGAATGATACCTTTTCAACGAATCCGGCCCACATGTCAGCCTCTTCCTGGTGCCAATTTTTGGTGTCAACACATGCCCCTTCAATTCCGGGATAAAAGATAATTTTATCTTGGAATTGACCAGAAGCACTCAACATTCCCAAGTTAGTTCTGCTCGGCACCCGCTTTTCCTTCCGAATCTTTAGAGCTCTCAATCCGGATCCGAACCCTAGGTCATCGACTTCCAAGATCCAATCTTCAAATGGCAAATCAAGATTTTGCCCTCCAAGTAAGTTTCAATCCCCTCAAGCACATTCGGTATTCTTCTTTCGATTCGCATCTTAAATTTCTTCTCATCCCTTTCTATCCTTGATAGGCCCTAGCTGCCGAAATCCTCATCCCCGTTGAGGAAAAAGCTCCATCTTACTTCCTCGGCCCTGTAGGGGATTCAGATCCTTCCGAAATCATCGCGGCCGAATCTCAGAGGATCCCTTTCAAGACTTCACTGACAAAACCTCATGAGTGGCAAGATGCTTTCAAGAACTGGCCTTTGCCCCCAATTGCCGGCTGGAGAAATTGGTATAAGAGGATATCTGATGACAAAAGCCCCCAAACACAGAATTGGGATCATCTGCGCATTTCTCATTGCCTGGAGCTGTCATTAGCCGAAACACCAAAGAATGAGAACCTTCTGATTGCAGCTTGCCATTTTTGGTCCAATGGTGCAAATGCTTTTCTTTTTGGTCATGGCCCAATGTCTCCTACTTTGGCCGATGTCTACATGATGACCGGCCTGAACGTCACAGGAACTGTATACCCATATGACCACAAAGGTTCCTCCAAGCAAACAGGAGTAAAAACAGGGGTTGGATACAAGAGATACATCCAGAACTATATGTCTGATGGCCCTCTGACCGATGTTGAATACAGAGCCTTTCTGAATATGTGGCTATGCAGATCAGTCTTTTGTGGCAAAGCCAATGAGCCAACCCTGAATCATATCGTGATGGCTGAAGAGCTGGCTGCTGGAAAAGTTATCCCACTCGGGAAATACCTCCTGGGAAGTGTCTATCATATGCTCAACCAGACCACCCACCTGATGCACACTAGCAAGAAAATCCCCTGTGTCAATGGTCCCTGGTGGTTTGTCCAAATGTGGCTGCAGTTGTATATGCACCAGATCGTCGCCATCGACCTTAACAGCCGAGACTTTCCTTCAATTAATTACAAAGAAGGAGAAACTCGGAGAACTAAAGGTTGTCAAACCTATGGAGAAGCTGCCTCCACTGTATCTATCAACAAGAACATTGGTGAATTGTTTGAACTCTTCTTCAGAGGCTTTGCTCATCCTCTTTGGTTCCCATATTTGGACAATGATAACCTTACTCTCCCCTGCGAATTCAGCTTTGAAACTGGATGCACTGATGTACAATCTATAGCGATTTTCAATGCCTTCATCCAGCCCTGCATCTTGCCAGCCAAATTCTGTGGGGGAAGGCTGGTTCAAAGCACTTACGAATACTATCAGCCAAACATGATGGCTAGACAATTGGGATGTGGCCAAGTGCCTCCTAGGCTATTTCTTCATGAATTTCTCAAGCCTAGGGAGATTGTCAAGGATTCCACAGAGACAAGAAGGATCTTCACTTATAAATGTTGTGGAACTATCTATGCACCTGATCCTTTTGTGCCAATAGTATCTGCCCATCCTTCTTTCACTCTTTGGTGGCAAGAACTCCATGATCATATTTTCAACATGCCAATCCATCCCTTCTGTCTCGAATTAATGCCTGATTATCAGCCAATTTCAGAGGTAATATGCCCATCCTTCATTTGTTTCAATAATATTAACCCCAATTGATTCTGACTCTGTCATCTTGCAGGACATAACGCCTGCCCCTCCTGCCAGAGCGATTTTGTATAAAGCTGCAGGTCCAATATCTGCTTTGGGGCACCAATCTCCTACCTTGGCTCAACTGATGGCTAGACAGGCTTCTCTAGATCCAATACTTACTAGACCATCAGTTGTCAAAAGAAAAACCCTCCTTTTAGCTGCCCCCTCAGTTGCAAAGAAAAAAAGAACAAGCAGCAAAATCAAGGTCAGAGCCTTCTTTCTTTAACCATAATGCCATTGGTATTTTTGCTCAGTTTTTTCCTCTTCTTGGTTCCAGGCCAGAACACAGCAATTAGCAATCAGTGCAAATCTTGCCGATGCTTCATTGACTGGTAAAATTCTACCACTTTATTCTTTTAACTTCTTTCTCATCGGCACTCATTCATTGTTAACTGCAGAACAATCCTCAATGGACCCAATCTTGGAGAGCTCTTACTCTTATCATGATTCATCTTTAGCTTTGCAACTTCTTCCCCAATCAGAAGCACCAAGAAGTCTTCCAGTTTCTCCTCGGCAAGATACACAGAATCCCCCAATTGAGCCTGAAAGGCTTCCTTCTCCTATTCAGGAAGTCAGGAACGAGGTAAACATAATCATTTAACTTTCTCTACTCTTTTATTCAGCAGATTATTACTGATTCGGCAAGAACCATCTTTCAGGAGAAAACCATTTCATCATCCAGCTATTCTTTTGCTGTGGATGACTTGGTTGCCGAACAAGGGGAAGAAACATCTTCTGGCCAAGCTCTGTCAGAAGAAAATCAAACAAAGCTGAAAGATATCCTTGCTTTGCTGCATAAGAGTATCCAAGATCAAGTCAAAGATGCTGATCTCTTAAGGGATGTATTGGAATCCATTGACCAAGAACTTCCTGATGATATCAAAATCTTTTTGGAACCAGTTTCTCATTTGGATCAACAATACGCTGCAGTAAAGCAGGCTCTGAAAAACCAATCTTCTCGACCAGCCTTGAAATGAAGGAGGTCAGAAAAGCTGCACTTGAAGCCGAATTGAGAGATCTATCGGCCGAAATTGAAGCTGATAAGAAGAAGATAGTCGAGCTTCCCAAGTTAACAGAGAAGATGCGAAAGGAAGCTTCAGCAGCTCTAAACGAAGACAAACAACTCAAGGCAAAGCTTGCTGCTCTGGCTAGAACCCAAGAAGCTGACAAAAAGCTATTAGAGAGTATTAGCAATATGATATCAAATGCTAAAAATGTAATCTCAAAGTTCTTGGGTTTGTAATTGTAACAAACAGTTGATAGCCGAATGTTTTATCAATCCTGCAATCTTGCCATTTCTTATCTCTGTTCTTTTTATTGTGGGCAACTCATTCGGCAAAGCTGGCCATAACAGCGTCAGACCCGAAAACGCTTCAAACTCGACATAGCCGAATCTCATTCAGTCAAAACCGAATACGACTCGGCAAGGATCCCAAACGACATGGAAACCGAACGGTTGGAAAATCCTTTCCACCTTCCGAGCTTCTTGGGATATGCACCACAATCCTCGGCCACGATCTCTTCGTTAGTTCCATAAATAAGAACCTCGAGCACTCCTAATCTTCCACCAAATCTTTCAACTCGAGCTCTCTGCTATCCTGAGTCTCTTCCTCTTCCAGCACAGTAACCTCCAAGAAACCCTGATGTCCAACAACAGAAGACGCCCGGCCGTCGACGAAGCCGAAGGGAGCCGCGCCGGCGCTCGTCGGAGGTGATGACTGTCTACCTCTTCTTATCCTTTCCTCCAGATTTTGCCTTATTCTCAATTTTCTTTGTATTTTTTTAGGCTCATCCAATGGAACCCCGCTACCGCTTTGACGGCGGTTCCAGCTGCAGCGGGTGACTCTTCTGAATCATCTAGCCGATCTCCCAGGCCCAACTGGGACCTACCCTACTCAGACAGCGATGCTCGCCGATTAAAGCAGGAACGTGACGAGACTCGGCGTGAGCTGGAGGTCATCTCCAAACAAGCCGGGATCGCAGATCTAGAGTGGCAACATCAGCGCAAGCAGCTGCTCGAGACCATCGATGGTAATTTCTGCGGTTCGCTTAATTTCAATCTGATTTTGGACTAACCCGCCGTTGCTTCGCAATCCTACAGCTCGCGACGCCGAACTCGATCGGCTGAAGACATTAGTGGAATCTTTGGCAAACAAGGTGAATGCTCCTGGGGACACGCCAGAAGCTCGCCTCGGTGCAGTAGCAGGCCGCATTGATGAGGTGGCCTCACACGGCATACGTCTGGGCACTGCCGCAGGCCTAGTCGCCATGTCGACGCGCACCGGTGCTGACTACTCCAGGCTACCGCCCGGCTTTGTCAATGGCAATCCGGAGGAGATCGACGACATTGAGGCTTCCATAGATCGCCTTGATGCTCATGGCGCCGCCATTGCCGATTCTATCCATCCCCAGTCTGTTCTGAACAGGCTGTTTCATTAGATTGTACTAGGGACCATGGAATTTCGGCAATAAAATTTATCCTTTGCAATCTTTATGCGATGACTCTGTCAAACTCATTTTTTGTAATATATTTGCACTAAGGGCAATACGTTCTGGTATTGGCCATTTCTTCTTCTGTCAACATTTTTTGTTCTGAAGACGGCTCTTTCCCGAATGCCGGCTGTTTCAGTCGTTCCGACATTGAATATTTCAATCAGCGATCAATTTCAACACTAGGATAATATTTCTTCAAGTATCTCCCATTGATAGCAGCAGTAAACTCCTCTCCTAGTAAAGTTTTCAGGATATATGCATTTCCAGGCACGCATCTGACCACTCTGAAAGGACCTTCCCAGTTTGGAGACCACTTACCGAATGCACTGTATTTAGTCCCAATCGGCAATATTGCTTTCCAAACCAAATCTCCTTCTGCAAATTGCTTGACTTTCACCTTCTTGTTGTAATATTTAGCAACTCTCATTTTATTTTTCTCAACATTTTCCAAGGCCCTGAGACGAATCATATGCAAATCTTCTAATTCGTCCATCATTAAATCATTATAATCTTTAGAACTTAAATCTTTTTGCAACTTTATTCTCCTCGAATCCGACTGCATCTCCCATGGCAAGATAGCATGATGTCCATATACCAATTCATAAGGAGACGTCTGTGTAGCCCCATGTGGAGCCATTCGGTAAGCCCATAAAGCCTCATTGAGTACCGAATGCCACTTTCTCGGCTTCTGATCAATCTTTTTCTATATAATTCTAATCATAATCTTGTTAGAAGCCTCTGCTTGACCATTAGCTTGGGCATAATAAGGAGAAGAATTCAACAATTTGATGCCCATACTCTCAGCAAAACTTCTGAACTCTGAAGATGTAAACTGAGTTCCTTGATCTGTGGTGATTGTTTGAGGAATTCCAAATCTGTAAATGATATGTTCTTTAACAAATTCAACCATATTCTCCGATGTCACCTTCTTTAATGGAATCGCCTCAACCCACTTAGTAAAATAATCGGTTGCTAAAAGCACAAACTTATGCCCCTTGCTAGATGGAGGATTTATTTGGCCAATCAAATCTATTCCCCATCCTCTGAATGGCCATGGCTTGATAATAGGATTAAGGACTGATGCTGGAACTCTTTGAATATTTCCAAATCTCTGGCAATCTTGGCATCCTTTGTAATACTCAAAGCAGTCTTCTAGCATTGTGGGCCAATAGTACCCAATTCTCCTAATAACCCATTTCATTCGGTAAGCCGATTGATGTGCTCCACACAACCCATCATGCACTTCACTTATCAGCCTTTTTGCTTCTTCTTGACTTAAGCAATGTAACAGCACCCCATCCAAGGATTTATAATATAAATTATCATCAAGAAGAACAAACTTTAAAGCTTTATACCTGAGCTTTCTAGAAACTTTTCGGGATGGATTCTTCAGATAATCAACAATTTCTTTTCTCCAATCATCTTCTGCTAGATTACTCCCGAAAGCATATACATCATTAGCAAAAACTTCTTGAAGCTCTCTATAACCCGAAGCACTCTGAGCTAATCTGTTCGCCCCTTCATTGTCTTTCCTAGGAATATGCCGCAGAATTACCGACTGAAACTCCTTTAAGATTTGCTTGCATTCTTCATAGTAATTCCTTAAGACATCGTTTCTGCACTCATATTCGCCATTCAGTTGCCTTATGACTAATTCTGAATCTCCAAAAATTTCAACTGCAATGGCCTTTGCTTCTCTCAAGTATTGAAGTCCTCTGAGCAATGCTTCATATTCGGCTTGATTATTAGTGACAGTAGGTTGAATAGGAATAGCAAACTCAAATACCTCTCCTTTTGGCGAAATTAACAAAATACCTACTCCACCACCCTTGTCACATGAAGATCCATCGAAGAATAATACCCAAGGAGTAATTTCAAACAGATTAGTCGATGAATCGCGATGCTCAGTAATGAAGTCAGCAATAACCTGTCCTTTAACAGCTTTTGCCGATTCAAACTTTAATTCAAACTCAGACAAGGCTAAAATCCATTTGCCAATCCTTCCGTTCAAAATTGGCATAGACAACATGTGCTTTATCACATCAAATTTTGAATACACAATGCATTCGGCATGTAGCAAATAGTGCCGAAATTTTGTACAGGAGTAGTAAACACATAAACAAAGCTTCTCGGTAGCCGAATACCTCGTTTCGGGATCAAGCAATTTTCGGCTAAGGTATGCAACTACCCTTTCCTTTCCCTCAAATTCTTGTATAAGGGCCGATCCAATAGTTTGGGTATCGGCCGCCACGTACAACTTAAAAGGCTTGTTCAGCTGTGGAGGTACCAATACTGGTGGTTCTTTCATGTATTTTTTGATCTCATCGAAAGCCTTTTGTTGTTCGTCACCCCATACAAATTTCTGATCCTTCTTGGCTTTTAGCAGTGAAGAGAAAGGTAACACCTTTTGTGATAAATTTGATATGAATCTTCTTACGAAATTGATCTTACCAAGTAATGACTGCAATTCCTTAAGATTAGTTGGAGGAACAACTTCATCAATGGTTTTCATACTTTTCTTGCCAACTCCTATTCCTCCTTCATGCACCAAAAATCCCAGAAACTCTCCCGCCGAAACTCCAAAAGCACATTTATTCGGGTTCATCTTGAGCCCATGTTTCCTAGTGCACTCTAGAGTTTTCCTTATGTCGGCCAAATGTGCTTCATGATCCAATGACTTAATCACAACATCATCAATATATATTTCCACAATCTTGCCGATCAACTCATGAAAAATATAATTCATGGCTCTTTGATAAGTTGCACCAGCATTCTTCAAACCAAACGTCATGACAACCCATTCAAACAACCCTATATGTCCTGGACATCTGAAAGCTGTTTTTGCTATATCTTCCAATGCCATAAAAATTTGATTGTACCCTGCATTACCATCCATGAAACTAATCACTTTATAACCAGCAGCAGCATCAACCAACGAGTCAGCAATAGGCATTGGATATCCATCCATGGGTGTAGCTCTGTTCAGATCTCTAAAGTCTATGCAAACTCTCATCTTCCCATTTTTCTTGTACATAGGAACAATATTAGAGATCCATTCTGCATATCTGCATGGCCGAATGAAATTTGCTGCTATTAATCTTTCCACTTCCTTCTTTACATCGGCCAACACTTCATCTTTGTAGATTTTCCGGGGTGGTTGCTTGTAAGGTTTATAACCAGGCTTGATCGGCAATCGATGCTCAACAATAGAACGATCTAAACCAGGCATCTCCGAATAATCCCAAGCAAAGCAATCTTTGTATTCTTTTAACAACTCAATCAACTTTTCTCTGAAAACAGAATCCAAGCTAGCACTGATGAATATCGGCCTTGGTTTGTCACCATCTCCAATGTCTACTTCTTCTAATTTGTCAGCCGACACAAATCCATGTCCTAGCTTCCCGTCAGTCCCATCGATTGGGTTATCCATTAAAAATTACTAAAAGAGCCGACTGCTTCGATCGGCTGTTGATCACTGCTGACTGGCTCAACAGGACCTTCTCCCCAGTCCTTGCCTGAGAAACAATCTATGCCTTGATATTCCCAGAAGGCTGGTTCCACATTAGCCACGCTAATTGAATCATCTGCTGGGACAATTTCCACTTCATCATCTATCCACTGAATAAGCTGCTGATGCATAGTAGATGGAATACAGCAATTCGCATGGATCCAATCCCTTCCAAGTAGCAAGCTGTATGCCCCTTTTCCTTCAATAACAAAGAAGGTTGTAAGCAGAATCTTAGATCCAATCATCAGGTCTACATGTACACATCCTTTGGTGTCCGAAGGATTTCCAGCAAAATCATTCAAAACGATGCTTGTCGGCGTTAAATCTCCAGGGCTCATGCCAAGTTTCCTGAATGTATTGTATGGCATCACATTAACAGCAGCTCCACCATCAACAAACATCTTCGTCAGTGGCTTTCCGTTGACATATCCTCTTAAATACAATGGTTTCATGTGCCGATTCTGGACTGGCTTCTCGAAAATAGCTTGCTTATTCAATACCAATTGTGCCATTAACCCACATTGCTCGGCTTCATCCACTTCTGACAATATGTCTTCCTGTACAATTTGATTAGCTGGAGCCATGAATTCATTCGGCAAGAAACATACCATGCATGTAGGAGCCGAATGACCCGATTCGTCAGGTTTGTCTTTTGGACGCCATATCGATCTCAACCTGGTTCCTGCTCGCTTCAACTCTTGATTCCTCAGGCGTTGGACCCTTCTCTTTTGGCTCCTTCTTAAACCAGGTGGACACCACTGTCCTTTTCGCCAGACATACTCACGATCTTCTTCTTCATGATCAGCATGTCTTTTTCTTGGTTGATCATCATTCTCATATATTTTTAGACGCCGATCATCACTAGGATGTATCCTTCCAATTCTTTCGTGGACGGATCGGCGACTGGCACCATTTTGCCTATATTCAATAAATCTATTATTGCATTCAGGACAGTTATTCCATGTAGGCAGCTTTAAACCCTCGTTCCAACAATGTCTGAAGAAGGCACAATCCCAATGTGCACATTCTTGTTCTCGTACATATGCCTCTTGTTCTTCCTCATACCTTTTTTCTTCGCACCTCTTATTCTCCTCTTCGTACTCACGTCTCTGGTAGCGTTCTTTTTCTTGCTGACGCTGCCACTTATTGAGGAGAATGCGCGACGTGACTCTGGGTTTAGAAGACCTCCCAATTTCAAATCGGCTATTCGGGAAGCGAGGCTTTTCCTGCCGAATCTGTTCGATCGTGATTTGCCGATTAGGATCGACTGAGCCATTCTACTTCGCTTCTTTCGACGTCAGGACTCTCATCCTTCCCTTTTCTCCAGATTCTGCAACATTCACCATATTGATTGAGAACCCAATCATGTTCTGAGGAAACGGGTTATTGTCCAATTTCATCTTATTGTCGAATTTCAAATGCCCTTCTTGGATAGCTTTCTGAATCCTCACTCTAAAAACCCTGCATTCATTGATGGAATGAGAATTTCTATCATGGAATCCACAGTACCTTTTATCTTTCACTCCATCAGGCCGAAGCATAGAATGCCCCTCTGGTAGCTTGATTCGGCCTTCTTTTACAAGATAGTCAAACAATTTATCTGCCTTAGTTACATCAAAATCATAGGTGCCCTTATTCTGTTTAATCCACCTCTGATTCACCATGACTGGTTCTTTGCCCCACACTATCTCTGCTGCAGCTATCTCCTCACTATCTTCATACTCATCCCCTTGATCTGCTCTTTCAAAGAATTGGTTATATATGTCAGCTACATCATTGTGTTTAGCAAACCTGGCATCCTTCTTGAAACCATATGCCTGGTTACTCATTAAGGCCAATCTGTGTGACAACTGGCCCAGATCATCAAATTCCATCCCGAATAGCTTTTCCCGAATGGCAGGCAGCATGCCAGCTACAGCCATACCAGCTAGCTGGTCATCAGGTATGTTCAGAGAAAAGCACATGCTCTTTTGTTTCTCTAAACCTTCTGAGGAACTCTGTAGGTGTTTCATTATTCCTCTGCCTTAAGCTGGTCAAATCAACCAACTTTTTCTCGGTACTGCCGATGTAGTAATGAGCATGGAATTTCTGCTCCAGGTCTTTCCAAGTACAAATTGACTGAGCAGGCAAAGAAGCAAACCATGTAAAAGCTGGACCCGTCAGTGACAAAGGAAAGTATCTGATTTTAAAAGCCTCGTCCGCTGAAGCTTCTCCAAGCTGTATCAGATATCGAGCTATATGTTCCACAGTGCTAGTATCATCTTGTCCTGAGAATTTAGTAAATTCTGTAGGCACCTTGACTCTATTCGGCAATGATACCCTCTGGTACCATTCTG
The DNA here is from genome assembly GCA_033239725.1 of Echinochloa phyllopogon. Taxonomy (NCBI): domain Eukaryota; kingdom Viridiplantae; phylum Streptophyta; class Magnoliopsida; order Poales; family Poaceae; genus Echinochloa; species Echinochloa phyllopogon. The sequence goes on along the minus strand of BTCW01000005.1, from coordinate 39,509,155 downwards.
GGAAAGGAGACGAGTACATATACCCCTGATTTTTAGGCTTCAGACCGAATTGATTTTGCAATACATCGGTCATCTTTTGCACCATGAGGTCAATATTGGTATCTTGATTCCCTGGTCTCCCAGCAGGCATTCCTGCAGTACTAACATACCCGGGATTCGGGAGAGCGTCGATAGCATTGTAATCCATGAACTCTGAATACCCGTTTCCATACACATCTCTTTGCAGCCTGTTGTTCAGAGGGGATATCTTATAAGCAGAAGCAGGTGGATTTCCCGTGGTACCGAATGCCATATCACCATATGTACGAGGTTTCGGCAATGCATGCTGAAGCTCCTGCTGAATCGGCTGTCCATTCGTGTCTTTGGTTCCAGAAACTTCAGTTTCTTCAATACCTTTACCATGACGTTTTGGGACCGATTGTTGAATATTGAAATATGTTGGTCCACCAAGTTGTCTGTGCGCTTGCTCAAAAGGTTTATCCACGTGTTGACCAAAGATGTTGACCAATATGAGCCGAAAACTGTTCAGGAATGCAGCATTATGATTGGTCATTGTTTCTCCTAAAGCTTTGTACAACAAGCTAGAGAACTTCTCCCTTTCTTCTTCTTCAGTAAGATCAGATTGTCCTGGCAGAAGAACTCTTGGCAGATCTGACTTGAGAAACGGTGCACCACTCCTATTCTTAGCAAAAGACAGCAAGCATTTTTTGATGAACTGATCTGCAGCAATCTTCACCATTTGTTGATGTTCATCAGACAATTCTTCAAAAGTGACATCCAGAATGTCTTTTAATTCAGGCATCTTCGAAGCTTGTGTCCCACCGGGCGTGCCAAAAAGTGTGTTGACGTAAAATCCGCACCTCACGCCAAGCACACAGCAAGCCGAATTAGCTGGCTTCACACGTGGTCCGGGCTTTTGATTCCGGAAGCGTGCCAGTCAATTTTCCTGAAACTGACAAAGAGAGAAAAGATGTTTAGATAACACCTGGAACGAACCGGGTGATACCAGTCAGTTCCATATTTGTGGCTACAGAGCCAGCTTCGAACGACATATAGCTACGGAGAAGCTATCTGTCAGCGGTTAAAGCACCATTCGGCAATCGGCAAAACACGCAGGAAAGCGCACTGCCGAATGCGTGACGTAAGCATGACGAAAGATCGGTCTTTGACTGAATAAACATTGTAACGCATACTCATAACCGATTAACGAGAAACAGAGCATGATAGATAAATAAAAGGGCGAAAGCATGACCATAATTTCATAATAAACAAGAATGCATAGATTAAAAGCACTAGTCTACCGCATGTCTAGGTACTTTTCAACCCGTCGAGCATGAAACAAACAAGTTAATCCACCGCATGATACGACTTGCTTGGAATCACACCACCAACCAGGAATAGAGCAATCCACCGCATGATACACTCTAAACGTGGAAGGCTAAAAGCATCCTTTATTTAAAACAAAATCGCGGACACGTTTCGCTCGTGACGATACTGCCGAATACGGCTATATATAGCCGAATCGGGTTCCATGAAGAAGGAACAAACAAACTTCGCTGATGATGACAGATCTATCAGATCGAATCGAATTCTAATCCACCGGATGACTAGCTCTAAGACGACCCAAAAACCTGCATCCACCGCATGATACCCGGTTCTGTCAAGATCTACACAAGACCAACGAGCTTGGACCTGCAACACGTGGCAATCTAGGTTGACTTCGAATTCGGCTATGGAAACACAGTGCGTTATGAGCTGGAAACCGAATCTAATCAACCTAGACTGGGCAAAGGAGTGTTGTTATGAACTAAACACAAAGGTAAAATCCAGAACAACACATGGTAACTTAATGAATCTATCAGATCTTGCCAAAATCCAATAGAGCCGATAACTCGTTCCACGCTAAAGCTTAGCCCACCGCATGGCTCATGATCTAACAATGGAACCTTCCTGAACCAAAGCCTAAATCCACCGCATGATACTAGGCATGGTGCAGGGTTGCCGGTGCTTACGGAGGTCGACGGATCGATGACTCCTCTCGAAGAACTCGACGACTCGACTAAAGGACTCGATGTTGGCACGGGGCCGGTTTGTTGTATGATTGATTGAATGTTTTTTTTACAATTACCATGGGTTCATATTTATACCCAGGTTTCGACATGACTCCTAATCGATTACGATTACATTTATTTATTTCCTAAAAAGATAAACGTCGGGGCACCGTATCCGTCTTGCATTCCAAGTTAAACCATCCTTTTCCTTATGCTTGATCCACGTCATCACGCATTCCCGAATGCCTTCCGCGGAACAGCCCTCTTGCCGAATGACGATGCGTTCCCGACCGCAGAACGTCTTTACCGAATGCTCTGGGGAAAAACTCCTTTGCCGAATGATACCTTTTCAACGAATCCGGCCCACATGTCAGCCTCTTCCTGGTGCCAATTTTTGGTGTCAACAGTCCTTTAGCACCGGGTCTTCTACAGCCGGTGCTAAAGGCCGTAACTGGCGCCAAACAAAAATTGGGGGCCTTTAGCACCGGATTTTAGATCAACCCGGTGCTAAAAGCCCCAAATTTTCGTTTGGCGCCAGTTTCCAAACCGGCCTTTAGCACCGGGGCTACTATTTGGGAATCTTATAAATATAGTTTTTAATATATAGTTATTAATACTTGTTTTAATTCAGTTATTAATACCTATTAAAAATATATATTAAATAAGAAAATCTTATAAATTACTAGAAAATCAATATAAAATGCTAGAAAATCTTATAAATTAATAGAAAATCTTATAAATTACTAGAAAATCTTATAAATTACTAGAAAATCTTATAAATTACTAGAAAATCAATATAAAATGCTAGAAAATCTTATAAATTAATAGAAAATCTTATAAATTAATAGAAAATCTTATAAAATGCTAGAAAATCTTATAAATTACTAGAAAATCTTATAAAGTACTAGAAAATCTTATAAATTACTAGAAAATCTTATAAATTACTAGAAAATCTTATAAATTACTAGAAAATGTTATAAAGTACTAGAAAATCTTATAAATTACTAGAAAATCTTATAAATTACTAGAAAATCTTATAAATTACTAGAAAATCTTATAAATTAATAGAAAATCAATATAAAATGCTAGAATTAATAAAAACAATCTTATAAATCAATAGAAAATCTTAGAACATAGGTGGAACATAAATGCAAATATAGTCATTACAAATTGGGTGGAACATAGTGCAATTAAATTACATGGCATCATCGTTTACTCGGACATTAATAAACTTCCTCTTTACAAATGTTCCTTGATTGTGATCCCGCCGTAGATACGGTGTCTCCTCCGCCGCTAACAGGATGCTTGGGTCATCAGCCACTGAGAATGGAGGCCGGCCATCGAGCATATCATAATCTTCATTCGTCTTGTCCTCAACTCTTACGATTTTTCTCTTTCCAGGAAGAACTATATGACGCTTTGGCTCGTCTTGTGATGGGTCCAATTGCTTACCCCCACCTTTCTTATCCGGCCCTTTCTTCGGTCTGCTAGCCATGTCCTTCACATAAAAAACTTGTGTGACAGCTTTGGCCAGGACGAACGGTTCGTCTAGAAAGCCAATCTTGTTTAGGTCCACTAACGTCATTCCATAGTCCGCTTCAACTTTAACACCTCCAGTCAGCTTCACCCATTGGCACTTGAACAGTGGGATCTTCAAAGGTCCGTACTCTAGTTCTCATATCTCCTCTATGATTCCATAGTATGAGTTTGTATTGCCATTGGTGTCTGTCGCGTCGATCCGGACACCACTGTTTTGGTTGGTGCTTTTCTTGTCCTGGGCTCTTGTGTAAAATATATACCCATTGATGTCGTATCCTTGGAATGTCAAGATCGTGCTCGATGGACCTCTAGCTACAAAAGCTAGCTGCGCATCAATGCCCTCGACACCCATAAGACATCTTCGCAACCAATCGGTGAAAGTACTATTGTGCAGACGCTGAATGAAGGCCGCAGACTTTGTTGAGTTTTCGTCCCTGAGAATCTGCATGTGCTCCTCGATGTACGGAGCAACTAAGGTTGATTGTTGCAAAACTGTGAGGTGCGCTTTACGAAATGTCTCAACGTCCTTGATCACCATCGATCTTCTCCCTAGTGTGCCCTTTCCACCAAGTCTCCCCTCGTGATGTGATTCGGGCACACCAATCGGCATAAGATCGTCGACAAAGTCAACACAGAATTCAATGACCTCTTCTGTTTCGTATCCCTTAGCAATGCATCCTTCTGGACGAGAACGATTACGGACATACTTCTTTAGGACAGCGAAGAACCTCTCAAATGGGAACATGTTGTGTAGAAATACTGGGCCCAATATACGAATCTCTTTGACGAGGTGAACCAATAGATGTGTCATGATATTGAAGAAGGATGGTGGAAATATCATCTCAAAGCTGACAAGACATTGCACCACGTTGTTCTGTAGCTGATCTAAATGGTCTGGATTGATCACCTTCTGAGAAATTGCATTGAGGAATGCACATAGCTTCACAATGGCTTTCCGCACGTTAACTGGTAGCACACCCCTGAGTATGACGGGAAGCAGCTGTGTCATCAACACATGGTAGTCGTGAGACTTCAGGTTTGTGAACTTCTTCTCTATCATATTTATTATTCCCTTAATATTGGAGGAGTAGCCAGACGGAACCTTGATATTGTTCAAGCATTCAAACATGCTTGCCTTCTCTTCTTTGCTGAGAGTGAAGCTGGCAGGACGCAAGTACTGGCGTCCTTTGTCTCTCTTTTCTGGATGTAGATCAGTCCGTTGCTTCAATCGTTTCAGCTCCTTACGTGCTTCCAGTGTATATTTTGGCTTCCCATAAGTACCCAGGAAGCTTATCAAGTTCACGCAAAGATTCTTCGTCAGATGCATCACATCAATCGCGTTATGGACCTCTAAACGTTGCCAATAAGGTAGCTCCCAAAAGATAGACTTCTTCTTCCACATCGCGGCACGACCATCCTCGCCCGTCGGAGCAGCCTGGCTTCCGTCTCCCTTGCCAAACACCACGTGTAGGTCCTTCACCATATCAAATAGCTCTTCTCCACTCCGGTGTCTTAGCTTTGTACGGTGGTCAGCATTCCCGCCAAAATACGCACATTTCTTTCGTAGCTCATGCTTCGCTGGAAGGAATCGACGGTGACCCATGTACACAACTTTACGACAATGTTTCAAATACATGCTTTCGGTTTCCTCTAAACAGTGAGTGCGTGCTTTATATCCTTTGTTTGATTGTCCTGATAGGTTACTTAGTGCAAGCCAGTCGTTGATGCTTATGAAAAGCAGTGCTCGAAGGTCAAACTGATCCTGCTTGTCCTCATCCCACATGCTAACACCTTCATTCTTCCACAGCTGCAAAAGTTCGTCAACCAATGGTCTTAGGTACACATCAATGTCGTTGCCAGGTTGCTTTGGGCCTTCGATGAGCACTGGCATCATAATGAACTTCTGCTTCATGCAGAGCCAGGGGGTAGGTTGTAGATACAAACAGTCACGGGCCAAGTGCTATGACTACTGCTCATTTCACCAAAAGGGTTCATGCCATCGGTACTTAAACCAAGCCTAACATTCCTCGCATCAGCATCAAACTCTGGGAATGCTCTGTCGATGTTCCTCCACTGGGATCCATCGGCGGGGTGTCTCAACATGCCATCCTGCTTACGTTCTTCTTTGTGCCAGCGCATCAGTTTGGCATGGTCTTTGTTCCTAAACAAATGCTTCAGACGGGGTATCAGAGGGAAATACCACATCACTTTCGCAGGGATTTTTTTCTTAGAACGCTCTCCCCCAACATCACCAGGGTCGTCCCGCCTGATCTTGTATCGTGCGCAGGTGCAAACCGGACAACGATCCAAGTGTTCGTACTTTCCGCGATAGAGGATACAGTCATTAGTACACGCATGTATCTTCTGCACCTCCAAACCGAGAGGGCAAACAACACGTTTTGCTTGATACGTCGTTGATGGCAATTTGTTACCCTCTGGACGAATCTTCTTTACGAGTTTCAGTAGCTCCTCGAAACCCTTATCAGTAACACCATTTGCTGCCTTCCACTGCAGAAGTTCAAGTGTGCTACCCAACTTCTTTAACCCCTCTTTGCAATCTGGGTACAGGTCAGTCTTGTGGTCCTGCAACATGCGTTGTATCTTTTTCAATTCCTTATCATTGCCGCAGTCTTTCTCGGCATCACGCAACATTTGCCTGAGTCCATCAGTAGGTTCATTTTCCTGAGCATCGCCTTCCCGAGCAACATCTTCCTCATCGGCATCACCCATTGCAGCATATGCAAAGGAACCGTAGTATTGAGCCAATAACGGAATGTCATCATCGGCCTCGTCTTCTTCATCTTCATCCATTAGAATTCCTCTTTCACCGTACTTCGTCCAAACAGAATAATTCCACATGAAACCGTGCCTCATCAAATGCACCTGAAGACAACCTCTTTGTTTGTACGATTGTATATTTTTACAATGGGTGCATGGGCAGAACATGAAACCGGACGGCGTCCTGTTAGCCTCGGCGGCATCGAGAAATGTCCTAAGGCCATCACGGAACGCCTGAGCGTGGGGGTCCCCGTACATCCATTGTCTATTCATCTGCATTATTAACCAATAACAAATATACAATACAATTTAAAGATAAAAAAATTAATATATAAATAAATACAAATTATAATATATATTCCATTATATAAATAAATTTCTAAAACTACATTACTATATTCATTAAATAAATAAATATACCTTCCGTTAAATAAATAAATAACTATTCTACCTTTTAATAAATAACTAATAATATATATTTCATTAAATTAATAAATAACTATTCCAACTTTTAATAAATAAATCTCTCTAATAAATAAAATACATAAGCCTTATAACTATTCACAAGTCATACAAAACAAAATACTAACTAGCTTGCCTTCTCTCTCCATTTAAAACACAACATGAACACTCTCTCCACCATGAACTCAAGCTCTCTCCTCTCTCTCCTCCAAGAACACAAGCTCTCTCTAGCTAGCTTTTTACTTTGATTCACAAATCCCTCTATTTCTAAATCATAGAAGGATTACAAGCTAAATAAAACATTAGAGAATGAAAGAGTGTACCTTGTAGTGCTCCTTAGATGAGTAGAATTGTCGGGGACAAACCCAGGGGGTCCCCTAATCATCGGGGTAATCACCCTCAAAAAACATTAACCATGAAAGGCCGAATCACCGGCAGCCCGGAAGGGCCACCAGGGCAACGCGGCCCCACACAACTCACGGCCCAAAACAGCCGCCCGAGCTCGCCTGACAAAGGGACCCAGGTGGCGACCTCCGTCTCCACCTCGCTCGAGGGTCGCGGGCCCCCTCAAGCGGGCGAACCGACTCCGCCTCACTCGAGGGCACCCCTCTACTCAGCACGGCGCGCGACGGCGCCCCGCCCGACAACGACATTTAATGCCCGCCCCATCAGGCGGGTGCCAAAGTCAAAAGGCAACCTTTCCCCCACACCGCGCCGCTGACACCACTGAGCTCGCTGTTCCACCTGCCCCAGTCACTATGCGTCCTCACCGGCGCTGTGCGGACGTACGCGGCACTGCGCAAGGCCCCTGTGCGGACTTGCAGGCGTCATTCCGCACCACTATTCCACCCACTCCCGTCCTTTCTTCCCCGGGGCGCCCCTCGAATGGGAATGGGAACCCTCGAACGAATATGTGAACGGCAACCGAGTACATACTCCGATCAGGCGCGGCCTGGTGATGACGAACGCCGGGTCAAATCCACCAACTCCCGGCCATCTCCTGGTGAGCCGGGCACGCCGCGCACTGTGGTCAACGGCAGCCACCATGCCGACCCCTGTGCTGCCAACTCCCGTCCTTCTTCACCTGCCCCGCCCTCGAATCAACCAGCGACGGGCAGCTGGACACGGATTGCGGCAACGACACCCCTCGAAACCACTCCAGGACAAGCACAGAGATGGCCACGACACCCGCAGAAGCCGGGGCTCGCCATAAATCCCCCGCCAGGGTCAAGGACGATCGCACGCCCGACGTCATGCTCTCCAGTGCGTACCCCTGTAGCACACATCACTCTCCTTCTTCTCCTTGACCTATAAAAGGAGGAAGGGAGCGACGCGGGGAAGGAGGACGACGGGAGAGGAAGATAAACACACACACCGCCTCACGCGATATTGGCACTCGCCTCAATCACTCTCAGACTCATTTTCAGGGACTTGGAGACTCCTTCTCCTCTCCCGCCTCGCTTGTAGCCCCCCACTGCAAGCACTCCGGTGCAAGATAGTGCAGCGCCCTGAGCGCACCCTGCTGGACGTACGACCTCACGGTTGGAACCAAGATAAACCCTTGTCTCATTGTGCTAGCTCTTGCATCAACCGTCAAGGGACGGGACACAGCGCATTCTGTGTGGCGCTGGGGATTGGCCGACCAATCCCAGCACCGACAGTGGCGCGCCAGGTAGGGGGCTGCGCTGTGATCAACCACACCCGATCAGTTCCCTTGACGGTAGGCCACGCCAAGGCCATGTCGCCACGATCCGCCCCGAGGACCCCCGGCCCGCTTCCGCGCGGGTACCGGATCATGTTCGGGAGCCTGGAGTTCGAAGCGACCGGTGAGGGCCTCCTCATGCGGCTCGCGTCCAGGGCACCCGGCATGATAGCTATTACCCCGGCGCCGCCAACGCCACCCAACCTCAGGAGACGACGAAGACTGCGCGAGCTACAGATTCGCGCGGAACGGCGCGTTGCCCCGCGCATCATCCTCCCTGATTGGGACGCACACCTGTGGCTCCAGCCCGCCGCCGCATTACAGGGGGGCGCACCCCCGCCGGCGGCTCCCGCGGAGGGAGCACGCCGGGAAAACGTGGCCGGGTTGGCACCACTCCCGCTCGGAATGAGCAACGTGGCTGCAAGTTACTCCGCGGCGATCAGCGCCAGCCTGAGCACGCAAGAGGATCCACAGGGTCACCGGCTGGGTTCGATCCGCAGCCTCGACACTTCTTCGCCCGGCGGGTCCCAGCCCGAGTCGGACGACGGGGAAAGTGTGCACGGTCAGGAGCACCCAGACCTGGACTACTCCGGGCTAAGTGACCGCGAAGGCCTTGCCACCTTCCAGGCCATTGCGGACTTCTGCCTCACCTGCTCTGACGATTCCAGCGAAGGGGAATACGACCCCACGCGAGAATGCTTCGTCCTCGACGGCGAAGTAGAGTCCGTGGGAGAGGATGAAGAAACGCGCGACGGGGCCGGACACGACGAACCGCCACCAGCGCCCGCCGAGCCAGCAGGCGAAGCCGCACTCGTGCAGGCACAGCTCGCGCAGGTGCAAGAGCTGGAAGCCAGGCTCCAACAGGAGCGCCAGCAGGTACAGGAGCTGCGCGCAGCTCTGGAAGCCCGACAGCCCAAGCGCGGCGAACGCGCACGAGCTGCCGGGCGTATCACTCAAGCGCGCATCATGGGTGACGGCGACGACGCCAGCCCTGCCATGCCGCCACGAGCAAGCCAGAAGCTCGTCGCCGCAGCAACCCTAATTCGGGCCATGCCCGAACCATCGACACTAGAAGCGCGCAGCATGCGGCGCCAGGTGCAGGCCCTTGTCGAAGAAGCGGCCGTTCAACAAGCGGAAAGTTCCGCCTCCCGCATGCGCCACCAGGCCAGTTCGAGAGCCGGAGGAAGCAAGTGGGATAAGGAACAATCCATCCATACCCCACCCAGGGGCGCATGGACGCCTCACCGTCCAACAAACGACGGAAGGGCGCTCATGACCGGCGACCGCGAAACGAGGAGGTCCGCGAAGGACCGGCTCGTGGACACGCGAGGCGCCATCGACGACGGCGACGCGCGCAACGTCCTGAACAAGAAGAGGCAGGACGCGGCGCCTCCTCGCAGTAGGCATCCCCGACGAGGGGGTCGCTATGACAGCGAGGAGGACAAAAGCCCGACGCCGGAACCCCCGGGAACCCCTGTGTTCAGCCGGAAGATCCGTTCGGCCGCCATCCCGCCGCGCTTTCGTCAGCCGACCACCATCACCAAGTATTCGGGCGAGACGAAACCCGAGACGTGGCTCAACGACTACCGCCTGTCTTGCCAGTTGGGCGGGGCCACCGACGACGCCATGATCATTCGCAACCTTCCGCTTCATCTCGCGGACTCGGCGCGGACATGGCTCGAGCACCTACCCGCGAACCAGATCCACGACTAGGACGACCTGGTCAGGATGTTCGTAGGTAACTTCCAGGACACGTACGTGCACCCCGGGAACTCCTGGGACCTGCGCGGGTGCCAGCAAGCGGCCGACGAACCGCTAAGAGACTTCATCCGCCGCTTCTCCAAGCGCTGGACCGAGCTACCGAGCGTGGGTGACTCGGAAATCATCCACGCCTTCCTCGAAGGCACAACTTGTCGGGAGCTGGTGCGCGAGCTGGGGCGAAACCATCCCACCAGCGTCAACACGCTGTTCGACGTCGCTACCAACTTCGCCTCTGGGGAGGAGGCTGTCGGGGCAATTTTCGACGGCAAGGCCAAGGGGAAGCGCGCGGAGGAGCTACCCGCGGAGGGCAGCAAGTCCAAGGGAAAGGCTAAAAAGCAGAAACGGGGCGGCAAGGGCAGGAAGACTCGGCAGGCCGCGCAGCAGCAGTAGCAGGGCGAGGACTCCGACGATGCCCTCATGGTCGAGCGAGGCCGCAAAGGCCCTCGAGGCCCCCCTCAGGGCGGAGGCCTGTTCGACGAAATGCTGAAGAAGCCATGCCCGTACCATAAGGGCCCTGTCACCCACACCCTCGAATAGTGTGGGATGATCAAGGGTTACTTCAGGCGCACCTCCGCGAAGGAGGATGGCCCGAAGAAGGATACGGGTGATGGCAGCAACGACGAGTTCCCCCATGTGGAGAATGTCTTCTTCGTCGTGGGGGGCCCACCGCGAACGCGACGTCCCGAGAGCAGAGGCGTGAACGCCGAGAGGTCTTCTCCGTTCACCCCGCGATGCCGACCTACCTCGCCTGGTCGGATGAGACCATCTCCTTCGTCCGCGAGGACCACCCGGACTATGTCCCGAATCCGGGGCGGTATCCGTTTGTCTTCAACCCCATCATCGGCAACACGCGATTCTCCAAGGTGCTGATGGACGGGGGCAGCAGCCTCAACATCCTATATGTCCACACCTTAGAGCTCATGGGCATCGGCACGAACCAGCTGAGGCCAAGCAGGGCGCCGTTCCACGGCATCGCGCCGGGAAAACGCGTCCAACCCCTCGGGCAGATCGACCTGCCCGTTTGCTTCGGCACTCCCGACAACTTTCGAAGGGAGACCCTCACCTTCGAGGTAGTGGGATTCCCAGGAGCGTACCACGCCATCCTCGGGCGTCCGTGCTATGCCAAGTTCTTGGCGGTCCCCAACTACGCCTACCTCAAGATGAAGATGCCGGGGCCAAAGGGCGTCATCACCGTGGGATCGTCGTACGAGCATGCTTACGCGTGTGGCGTCGAGTGTGTCGAGGGCGCAGAAGCGCTCGCCTACAGCGAGACCCTGGTGGCGGACCTGGAGAAGATGGCGAACGAGGCCGTCGACTCCGCCAAAAGGCACGCAGGCACCTTCGAGGCTGCCGAACACACCAAGGCGGTGTCCCTCGACCCCAGTGCCCCCGAAGGCAAGGTGTTTAGGGTCAGCACCACCCTCGACCCCAAATAGGAAGCAGTGCTCGTCGACTTCCTCCGCGCCAACGCCGACATCTTCGCGTGGAGACCCTCGGACATGCCGGGGATTCCGAGGGAGGTCGCCGAGCACAGCCTCGACATCCAGCCTCACTCTAAGCCGGTGGTGCAGCGACTGCGGCGGTTCGACGAGGAAAAGCGCCGCGCCATCGGGGAGGAGGTGCACAAGCTCCTGCAAGCCGGATTCATCAAAGAGGTATTTCACCCGACCTGGCTTGCTAATCCTGTTCTAGTTAAAAAGAAAAACGGAAAATGGCGCATGTGCGTAGATTATACCGGTTTAAACAAAGCATGCCCTAAAGTTCCGTTTCCCTTGCCTAGAATAGATCAAATAGTAGACTCCACCGCTGGGTGTCAATTGCTATGCTTTCTTGATGCTTATTCCGGTTATCATCAGATCAAGATGAAAGAGTCCGACCAGCTCGCGACTTCTTTTATCACCCCGTTTGGCATGTTTTGCTACGTCACTATGCCGTTCGACCTCCGAAACGCTGGAGCTACATACCAGCGATGTATGCAACACGTTTTCAGAAGCCACATCGGGCAGACCGTTGAGGCATATGTTGATGATATCGTTGTACAAACCAGAACGGCGGACGTTCTGGTCAACGATTTGCAAACCGCATTCGGTTGCCTCCGGGCGAACGGGGTAAAATTGAATCCGGAAAAAGGCGTATTCGGGGTGCCGCGAGGCATGCTATTGGGTTTCATCGTCTCCCAATGAGGCATCGAACCCAACCCCGACAAAGTCTCGGCCCTGGAACGAATGGGGCCAATTCGGGACCTCAAGGGGGTGCAGAGGGTACTGGGCTGCCTCGCAGCTCTCAGCCGTTTCATCTCTCGACTTGGTGAAAAGGGCTTACCTTTGTACCGGCTCCTAAAAAAGAACGAACGCTTTTCATGGACCCCCGAAGCCCAAAAATCCCTCGACGGGCTAAAAGCGTCGCTCGCACGCGCACCGATCCTCACGCCGCCGCAGAACGGCGAGCCCCTCTACCTATATGTGGCCGCCACAACGCAAGTTGTCAGCGCCGTCATCGTTGTGGAAAGGACAGAGGAGGGCCACGCTCTGCCGGTCCAGAGGCCGGTGTACTACGTCAGCGAGGTGCTGACCGAAACCAAGACGCGGTATCCACATATCCAGAAGCTAATCTACGCTGTAGTGCTCGCGCGACGAAAGCTGCAACACTACTTCGAGGCCCATCCGGTCACCGTGGTCTCATCTTTCCCTTTGGGGGAGATAGTCCGCAACCCGGACGTCTCGGGTAGAATAGCGAAGTGGTCGATGGAGCTCGTAGGGGAAACTCTCTCCTACGCGCCGTGAAAGGCGATAAAGTCGCAAACATTAGCGGATTTCGTCGCTGAGTGGACCGACGTCCAACTTCCACCGCCGCAGATCCAAGCCGAATGCTGGACCATGTACTTCAACGGGTCGGTGATGAAAACCGGGGCAGGCGCGGGCCTCCTCTCCGTCTCACCCCTCGGAGAGCACATCCGGTACGTGGTTCGCTTGCACTTCCCGGCGTCGAACAACATGGCGGAATACGAAGCCCTCCTCGCCGAGCTCCGCATCGCCATCGACCTCGGCGTCAAACGCCTCGACGTCCGGGGAGATTCTCAGTTGGTCATCGACCAAGTGATGAAGAACGCAAGCTGCCGCGACGAAAAGATGGAGGCATATTGCAACGAGGTTCGCCGTCTCGAGGACAAATTCTATGGCCTCGAGCTGAAACATATCGTGCGCAAATACAACGAGGAAGCGGATCAGCTGGCCAAGATCACGTCAGAGCGAATCACCGTTCCCCCGAACGTCTTCGCCCGCGACCTCGACCGACCCTCCGTCAACTTTGAACCAAAGGCCGGAGCCCACAGGACGCCCTCGGGGGCTGCGGGGGTCGAGCCCATGGAAGAGGACCCCTCGAAAGAGGGGCTCGGGGCCCTCGACGCTGAAATTTCTTCAGCCGAGGCCATGGAAATCGACGTGGACACGCGACCACAAGACTGGCGCGGTCCGTACCTCGCGTGGATCGACCGCGGGGAGCTGCCCTCGGACCGAACCGAGGGGCGCCGCATCGCCAGAAGGGCCAAGACCTTTGTCTCGGTCGGCGGCGAGCTGTACAAGCGCAGCACCTCGGGGATCCTGCAGCGATGCATCCCCATCCCCGAGGGAAGGCAGTTGATCCGCGACATCCACGCCGGGGCATGCGGACACCACGCGGCGCCGCGTACCCTCGTGGGTAACGCGTTCCGGCAAGGCTTTTACTGGCCTACCGCCGTATCCGATGCGAACGAAGTCGTGCGCACCTGCGAAGGGTGCCAATTCTACGCACGAAAGACGCATCTCCCGGCGCACGCCCTGCAAACCGTCCCCGTAACATGGCCTTTCGCGGTCTGGGGGTTGGATCTCGTGGGGCCTTTCCACCCAGCGCCCGGGGGCTTCACCCACTTGTTGGTGGCCATCGACAAGTTCTCGAAGTGGATCGATGTCCGGGCAATCACCGGCATCAGATCTGAGCAGACCGTGTTGTTTTTCACCGACATCATCCACCGATTCGGGGTACCCAACTCGATCATCACCGACAACGGCACCTAGTTCACCGGCAAGAATTTCTTGGAGTTCTGCGACGGCCATCACATTCGCGTTGATTGGTCGGTCGTGGCACATCCACAAACGAACGGCCAAGTAGAACGTGCCAACGGCATGATACTACAAGGCCTGAAGCCAAGAATCTTCAACAAGCTGAACAAGTTTGGCCGGAAATGGGTTGCTGAGCTGCCATCGGTGATCTGGAGTCTCAGGACAACCCCAAGCAGGGCCACAGGCTTCAGCCCGTTCTTCCTCGTCTACGGCGCCGAAGCCGTCCTCCCAACAGACTTGGAGTACGGGTCTCCGAGGCTCAAGGCCTACCAGGAAGACCAAAACCAGCGGAACCGCGAGAATTCGCTGGACCAGGTGGATCAGGCTCGCGACGTAGCGTTGCTTCACTCAGCACGCTACCAACAATCGCTCCGGCGATACTAAGCTCAGAAGGTGCGGCGTCGAGACCTCCACGAAGGCGACCTGGTGCTGAGGTTGCGCCAGGACAATCGAGAGCACCACAAGCTCACTCCGCCATGGGAAGGACAATTCATCATCGCCAAAGTCCTCAAGCCTGGCACCTACAAACTGGCGAACGAGAAGGGCGAGGTCTTCACCAACGCCTGGAACATCCAACAGCTACGTCACTTCTATCCTTAAAACTCTCAGTATTTCTTGTAAATACTTCATATTCTTAGCTAACAACAATAAAAACAGGGCGACTCGCCTTTACCCTCGAAGCTGATTCGAGGTAAAAATGAGTCTCCCTCGGGGGCTGCAGGGGGGTTTACCCCCCTAATCGTCCCAATTTTCAAAAATTGTGCTAAAACTTGAGGCGCTTAGAGAGATGCGAGGCGCGAGCTAACTAAAGCTGGAGTCGGCTGAGCCGTGAGACCGCCTACGCCCTTGAAGGGATACGGCACCTCCCTCTCCACTCCACGCCTTAATTACTCGCGGATTCGAAATACCCGGCCAAAATCTCTCCAAGCCAAGAACAAAACAATAGAACGATTAACCAGGTTGCCAAACCTTTCCTCCTTAAATCCAGAAAGGTGAAAGCAAGGCACGAGTCTACCGCGGTTGAGAGTCGGCAGAGTCGTGGGACCGCCCACGCCCCCGAAGGCTACGGCATCCCCCTCGCCACTCGACGCCAAAGTTACTGGTGTTCCCCTGCCGAAACCGATCTCGAGTTAAGAGGAAGGCGCGGCACGCCAAGCAAACGAAACCTCGGTTGCAAAACCCTAACTAAATCCAAACGTCCTTATTTATCATACTGCTAACCGCGAAAATACGGGACCAAACTCCCGGAATCATTGCAGGAACTCACGGAGACGGACTCAGCATCCCAGAGATCGCGAGAAGGGTCTGATTTTCCTTTGGTCGAAACCCAGAAAGCGTTATTAGTCCTTTCCCCTCAAAGATCGAGGAAGACTAAAAGCAAGGCGTGAGTTACTACAGAGGACAGTTGGCCAGGTCGTGGGACCGCTTACGCCCTCGAAAGGCTACGGCATCCCCCTCATCGCACAACGCTCAAGTCACTCACGAAAACGAACTCCTTGGCAAAAGTCGTTCCTAAATTATGAGAAAAGGCACAATTTCGCATGAAAACTTTCGACGCAAATACGAGATCGTGCTAACCCACGAAAGGGTTAGACACAAACAGGATTCATTCCTCACACACCGCGAATGGCGAGATCACGATGAGAAATTACACTCGGCCATAGGCCGTTTTAAAGATACAAAGACTGGAGCCACCCTAACGGGGCTCTTGTACTACTTCAGCTAGCCGGCCAGCACATTATCGAGAGGAGCAGTTTCCACAGCTTTCTCGTCGATTTTCTTCTGGCACCCAGCTAACCGAAGAACCCGGTGGTCGGGCGACTGCGGAACGGAGGACGCTGGACCACTTGACCGCCGGACAGGGCCTGCCTTCGCGCCCTGCCGTCGATGAGTGCCCTTGCAAGGATGACGGCCGGCGAACGTCATCTGCTAGTTTCCTAGCGAACGAAGCGCCCGCCACAACGTCCTTGCGGCACCTCACCTCCGGCAAGGTCACCGCCTCTCCGATGAGGAGCGCGATGCCCTGCTCCTTTCCCGCAGCATGCCCACCACCTCTCGTCAACTTTCTTCTGGCATCAATGGCGCGCGCCGGGGACAAAACCCCGGACCGCTCTACTCCCACTCTCAAACCCATCGGGAGGATCAAGTTCATGACTCCGCATACCTGACAAACTACACAAGAACCCGATGATGATCTTCTCCCCTGCCTGGACGCCTGCCTTTATAGGCGCCCATGGGTCGCGACTGTTACTCCCGTGGGTGGGCGATCGCGAGATTTGCGTGCAGATGCGAGCCACCAGCCGTATCAAGTGGGCAGCCTTGATCGCCTCTTTGACTCAGCCTGCCCACGATACGGTTCTCGCGCCCAACGACCCATGGGCGAATCAACCGCGGACCAGGCGAACGGACCGGGACAAAGGAAGTCACCCGAAAGCACCTAAATAGGAAAGCCAGCTCAAGCCACTGATAATTGGGCCCGGCCATGTGGAAAACCATCCCAGGGCGGGAAACCACGTTTATACAGTGGGCGGCGAGGTGAGTCGGCACGCTAGACGCCCAGATCGTCGCGTCGCCTCAGACCCTACCCGTACATGACGCCTCATCATAAAGGGCGCGCCCGTTCGACCGCACCATCAGACAACGGCCCGACTGCCCGGTTCAGGGAATGCACGTGAAGTGCGACCATGGACTGGGCCGACTGACGCATGGGCCAGGCACGCGTGGCGCATCAATGGCAACCGGGGGCCCCTCTCATTTCCCCGGGGAGCGGCACGCGCAAGCGGCAGCATTTACTGCGGCGCGGTAAAACGAAACGGCGCGGCAGCAGCGCCTGACCACAAGTCGCCTCGCTTCTCCCCGGCACACGCCAACTCCGCCTAAAAAGGCGCGCCCACTACGCCCATGTCGCCCACTCCGCGCTACGACGGCCACGACCACGCCCGCCAGCGGTCGTGCGCGGGCCCGCAAACCGAAACGACCCAACCGTTGGATTCCTTCCAGGGTAAGACAACGACGACCCTCCGCCCCGAGGCGCGGGGTGATACTAATCAGGGGCCCAAAGCCCAAGCCTCGAAAGGGCTCGATGGGCGCCCCAGATTAAGCGATGCGAAGGCTGCCGATCACACTCGACCAACCCTCGAGCCCGCTGCTCGAGGGTGACCCGCACCTTTCGCGAGGCCCCACTGATCAGGAGTACGAAGCCTGGCCCGCGAAAGGGTTCGACAGGCGCTCCGGATCAACAGAGTCAGGGACAATTCGGGCGTGCTCAACGGACTTTGCCCCGAACGCGAAGTTTGGGGACGCCCCTGTTGTGTTCAAGGCCGGACAAAGGCAGCTAGTAGGGGGTCCCAACGAGGGAGAGCTTTCGCGCCCTCGGACCCTGTCGAAAGGGACCGAGCCCCACCTAGCAAACCTTTGCAAGCGCTACATGGATGCGTCTCCGGACCACGAGCCGACCCCTAGCGAACGGGGCACGGGCGTCCACTTGAACTACCCGCTAACAGCTCACCGAGGCATCCGTGTACGCTTCCCGATTCGAGGGTTGCACGAATGACCTCACCCCTCTCCCCCGCGAAGGGGAAGCGAGGGTCGTAACTCAAAGACGAGAAGCCCCTCCGACCGCCTCCACTCGGGCCAGGAGCTCGGGGGCTCCTTGCAGCATACCTCCCTCCTCTTATGCGCAAAACGCGTCGAAGCCGTGCAGGGTCCACCCCCCGAATTCCGAATAACTCGACATCATCCCCGCAATCCGCCACGTCAAAAGGGGAGCGGCTAACACAACCGTCGGGAATCAAAGCCCTTGCACGAGTAAACTCACTCCTCCAAGGGCTCGGGGGCTACACCCGCGGGTGCGCTCGCGCGCCCCCACTTAAGAACGTGCAGAAGGCCTGGGAACGATCCTGCGAAACCGTCAGCCTCTGCCCGACTGACCCTCAGTCCGCCAAAGGCTCGGGGGCTACTGTCGGGGACAAACCCAGGGGGTCCCCTAATCATCGGGGTAATCACCCTCAAAAAACATTAACCATGAAAGGCCGAATCACAGGCAGCCCGGAAGGGCCACCAGGGCAACGCGGCCCCACACAACTCACGGCCCAAAACAGCCGCCCGAGCTCGCCTGACAAAGGGACCCAGGTGGCGACCTCCGTCTCCGCCTCGCTCGAGGGTCGCGTGCCCCCTCAAGCGGGCGAACCGACTCCGCCTCGCTCGAGGGCACCCCTCTACTCAGCACGGCGCGCGACGGCGCCCCGCCCGACAACGGCATTTAATGCCCGCCCCATCAGGCGGGCGCCGAAGTCAAAAGGCAACCTTTCCCCGACACCGCGCCACTGACACCACTGAGCTCGTTGTTCCACCTGCCCCGGTCACTATGCGTCCTCACCGGCGCTGTGCGGACGTACACGGCACTGCGCAAGGCCCCTGTGCGGACTTGCAGGCGTCATTCCGCACCACTATTCCACCCACTCCCGTCCTTTCTTCCCCGGGGCGCCCCTCGAATGGTCATGGGGAACCCTCGAACGAATATGTGAACGGCAACCGAGTACAGACTCCGATCAGGCGCGGCCTGGTGATGACGAACGCCGGGTCAAATCCACCAACTCCCGGCCATCTCCTGGTGAGCCGGGCACGCCGCGCACTGTGGTCGACGGCAGCCACCATGCCGACCCCTGTGCTGCCAACTCCCGTCCTTCTTCACCTGCCCCGCCCTCGAATCAACCAGCGACGGGCAGCTGGACACGGATTGCGGCAACGACACCCCTCGAAACCAGTCCAGGACAAGCACAGAGACGGTCAAGACACCCGCAGAAGCCGGGGCTCGCCATAAATTCCCCGCCAGGGTCAAGGACGATCGCACGCCCGACGCCATGCTCTCCAGTGCGTACCCCTGTAGCACACATCACGCTTGTACTTGTAAACTCCTTCCCCTCCTTCTTCTTCTTGACCTATAAAAGGAGGAAGGGAGCGACGCGGGGAAGGAGGACGACGGGAGAGGAAGAAAAACACACACACCGCCTCACGCGATATTGGCACTCGCCTCAATCACTCTCAGACTCATTTTCAGGGACTTGGAGACTCCTTCTCCTCTCCCGCCTCGCTTGTAGCCCCCCACTGCAAGCACTCCGGTGCAAGATAGTGCAGCGCCCCGAGCGCACCCTGCTGGACGTACGACCTCACGGTCGGAACCAGGATAAACCCTTGTCTCATTGTGCTAGCTCTTGCATCAACCGTCAGGGGACGGGACACAGCGCATTCTGTGTGGCGCTGGGGATTGGCCGACCGATCCCAGCACCGACAAGAATCTTCACAAATTTTGAAAAAAAATTGGGCAGCACCTCCCCTCCCACGGCCGAGCAGCATGAACACAGCGCCTAAGTGTTCAGCTGGCTCGGCCGGGGGAGGAAGAAGGTGCTATATACAAAAGACATTAGCACCGGGTCGTGGCAAGACCCGGTGCTAATGTGCACCAATTAGCACCGGTTGCAGCCAGCAGCCGGTGCTAAATGGCCTCGGGCACATTAGCACCGGTTGCTAGCTGCAACCGGTGCTAAAGGGGGAGCATTAACACCGGGTCTCGCCACGACCCGGTGCTAATGTGTCCGCCCTGACACCCCGCAGTGCCGCCCCCGCTCTTAGCCGTTGGACCCGATGCTGAAGCCCCATCAGCACCGGGTCCAAAAATGACCGAGGCGGAGGAGGCGGACGGATGTGAAGCATTCTGGTAGTGCGCATGTGTACGTTTTGTTTGGCCGGACCGCCGGACGTGCGGACGTGTGCGTGCGTGCGTTCCGACTTGCATAGGGTGACTCGTGTTGGCCATGCTGGGCGTGTGTGTGCACATGTTTTAAGATTCGGGTGTGTGATGCTGGTCGTGTACCGCTGTGCGGAAGTCTGCTTGTGGTAGCAGCCGTGTTGGTCATGCTGGACGTGTTTGGCCGCGCTAAACGCGAGTTTATGTGGTGGCCGTGTTCTGCCACCACCTCAAAAAAACGTAAACATCGTACCATCGCGTGTGCTGAATGTGACATCAATTTATTAAAAACACATGACATGGGTAACACGATAGACAAACAAATAATATATGATATTTTTATATCACGTCAAGACATTTGAGACGTAATTTGATCTTATCATGACATGTCAAATGGAACTATAACGCCTTTTCCCTGGCGTGACATGGTGGCATGTACGTATGTGACTATTTTTGTTGTTCTAATAACGTTACATGCTATGTATAACTTTTGGAATAGATCATGGTACAAATAAAGGTGTGGCATGCTTTATAGATCTATTTGGAACAAGAAACGTGTAGCATGTTTTATTACTCTGGTAGTTAGAATTATAGAAAAAAAAAGGGGACACCTTTTGGAGTGATATGTAACTCATGACATCCTAATGTACATTTTTGAACCATGTTCTTTGAAGCAAATAAAAAACGTGTCATGCTATGTATGTCATTTTTCTATTGTAACATGCCTCAAACAAAAAAAACATGTTTATGTATGTTACATTTTCAGATCTATTTTATTATATACTATGTGAAAAATTGTTGAGAAAGATATATATAATATTTTTCTCAAAGATAAATACATACGGTGGAACAAATCGAGCAGATTTTACTTTAAGTCTAAGGCAAAATTAGATCTACAACGAACGTGACACATTTATACTTTTTTTAAATTCTAACACGATACAAAAAATAGGTTTAACAACCACCTGTATATGGCCGCATGCAGGAAGGGATCGAGCAGCGCCCACGATGGATTCCTATGCATGGTCGCATGCATGGTAATCGGAATAACCCGAAATTCATTTTTTATCTTTTATTTTTTTCTAAAATCAAGGGTTCAGGTTTATTTAACCTCTTACCTTTTAGGAGGTAAGACGGAGTACCTTAGTTACATGGAAAGCGCGATGAAATTAAGAGAGCGCAATTTGGAGAGGGGAAGGGGAATCGAGACAGGGGCCTAAGAATTAATTACGATGCGTGCGTGGCTGCTCCCTTGCACTGTTGGATAGAGGAAATTGAAAATGCATGGCGTTGTGTGAAATCTCGGCTATACTCCGTACCTATCTGCTTCCTTGTTGTAATGATCAGATACGTATGACTGAGCACGATCGGGCACACGAGAGAGAGAGAGCTACTAGCATGTCAAACCTAGAAAATCTACAGAAATGTTTGGTAGTGTCTATAGCCATGTCAACAAGACATTACATTAGAAAGTATACTTCCAAAGCCATTATTTTTTAGAGTGGGTCATAAATAAATAATGCATCATCTCTTTACTAATCAGATTTGTTCTTCTCTATTGGGCCTTGAATGAAAACCAATTTCTTCCTTTTTCACTTCCCTCTCATATTTAATATTTAATATGGTGTCATATAAGCAAATAGACCTATGTGGCAGGTCAATTAATACTATAGAAACTAGGGACTGCCCTTATAATAATACTTTAATATTTGTAGTGATATAAAATATTTTAATGTGCCATATACGATCACTAGCAAATATGCCCGTGCGACACGGGAATGCTACCTTTACTATGGGGTTATTTAGACTATTTAGTTGGTGGGTACGTGGGGTGAGTAAAGAAATTCTATGGTGAGAAAAATAATCCCAAAACGACAAAAACTCTCTAGAAACATCGTTATTTTCTTGTTTATGGAAACTTCCCAAATCTTTTCCATCGTTATACCTTGTATGTCGTTTCTATGTGAGGGGTGGGTAAGAATTATTTAGATGAAAAGTGTTTTTAAAAGAACTAGATCTTTATAGTATATATAAATAGATAGATATTTTTTATGGTGTTGTTGCGCTTCATTGTGCATGGGATAGGGTACTCTACACCCTTACACCATCTTATTAAGAAAATAATAGTGACGCCACCTTGGAAGTTTATTATGGTTAATTAGTTCAAGTGGGGGAGCCTGGCGAGAAAAGGAAATAGGGAGGAGGGAGAAATGTGGCCACGTCAGCATATTTAATGTCATGCAACTCCTCGTGAAATTTCCACTGAGACTGGCGCTGGCGACGCCAAAAAAATCACACTGATTATGAGAAACAGTGAATAGGGAACAAATCAGTAACTGGAATATTCTTATCTAGAAAAACAAAATGCTAGGTATAGTAGTAATATACTTGGAAAGCCTTGCATGTCCAACAAATTATGGTCTTGATCAGAGATATAGGAATTACATCTCAGGAGCACCGAGCAAAGAAAATGTAAGGGGAAAAGATAGATGAGTATAACCAGACCACCTACAACGCAAAACAATCATAGCTTACAAATTTACAATGCAAGACCATAGTTCAAATCACAAGGCAATCAGCCAATCATGGCATCGTAGAACCTGATCGGAGAAACCGAATCCTCTGGAGCCTGCGGAGAAAGGAGACACCACTCCACCGCACGGATCACGTTTGCTCGTCCCATATTCGCACGTGTCACCCTTCGCCTGGCTGCCCGTCAAAAGTCACCAGCTGCGATTAGCTTACCGGAGACAGGAGTGGGACAACGAGCTAGCAACGCAACCTGCCCACTGACCTGGTGGAAATTTGCAGCATGACCTGGCAAACAGATCATGTGTGGTGACGATGATGGTGATATGAGGCACCCGTCCAAAGATTTGCATTATTATATTATTGCGCTTCTTCACTCAATCAGTCTACGGATTGTGTCTGCCTGCCGTTAACATCGGTTAGTGCTCGTGTACTTCTACGCTGCATTATTGGTCATTAGTCCTGGTAGATCGCTTGCTTAGACGTTTTTAACTTTTTGTTTGATCAGTTCATGTTTTCTTTTGATCCGTTGTCCCCTCATCTGGAGGTGTTGATATCTCTTTAGCGGCGGAAGGAGAATTGTTGTGCGGAACACATGGACTAGTGTGCCATGTCCCTTTGGGGTACGCGTAGCTGGGTGCACTGGTGGGTACGAGGTCGGATGCCGACTGAAATATCATCTATACATGTCGTTGATTCCACAAGTCAACTTGGGCGCCTGTGAAGCATAAGCCAAGTTCAAAGACAGTGCTCATGAAGCTTCCACTGGGGCAGGCAAATGCATGCGGCGTAGCTCCCACTTACAGTCTCGCACAACCTTTGCGATGTGCGCACGCAGGGAGATTATTGGAAACCCTAACTGTGAGTGATGCAATTAACCGCCAAAAGTAATATTTCACCCACCATACAAACAGCCGGGCAGTTGGATATAGATTTGCAATAACTTGGCAAGTGTGTGTGAAGTTTGGTTCAATAATTTATAAAATACTTAATTTAGTAGATTAACTTGGCCAATTAGCGCATCCGCAATCAAAATATTACAACAGCAACATATTTACTAAGGACCGGGTTGCAATAGAGGGTATATATATATATATATATATATATATCCACTTCAGAACAAATTATTAAGAATTATTTGAACATTCGCATTGCTATTTATATTGGCAACGTATCCTATGCAAACCAGCTTCTAATGTAAACTATGCAAACTCCCATCATAATCATCGAATCTCCATCCGATGGTCACACAGATAGGTGGAAAATTTTAGCACTTGAACCCTCCCACCGTTAGCTTTTCTAACCACGATTTGTGAAAACCCCCTCCTGACGAGTGAATGCACGAACGGAGCCGTTTCCCCCCGCGACCTGGACGTCGTTCTCCCGCATCACCGTGCCCCTATCCGATGGTCCGCCGCCCCTCGTCAGGCCGCAGTCCTTCCCGGTCCCGTGCCCCCTCGCCAGCGCTGCCTCCCCCTCACCAGTGCCGCAAGATTCGGCGCCGTCGCCGCCGACTGCAGCAGGCCAAGAACAAAGCAGCCGCAAATCATGAGCAGCAGCAAGAACTCAGGATAACAACTCAGGCTGCTGCTTTTTACGACATTGGCAGCATGGACGGATCATCGTCCCATCATCATCAATTACTATTGTAGGAGTAGTAGCTCCCAATCAAAGCAACGCAATGATTATAGATGGGTAATGCAATTGTTTTTCATTTCCCAAATCAAATTCCAATTCCAGGCAATCCCGATCCGAGCTAGTTCTGGTTGTGGTTTTGATCAATCAATCAATCATGTCATGGGAGGGCCAGGCGGCCAAGCCAATCAATCCTCACCTCTCGGCCTCCACCTCTGCCCCTGCGTCAGAGTCGGAGAGCTGCGCCATCGCCAGCGCGCGCATGGTGTTGACCAGCATCTGCAGCGCCGCCACGTAGTCCGCCGCCTCCTCCAGCAGGTCCGGCACAGGGCCGGGACGAGGCGGCCCAGCACGCGCGGAGCCGCTCCTGCACCTTGCTGCCCTCCCTGACCAGCGAATCAACTGCTTTGCTCTTGGCCTGCTGCGGTCGGCGGTGGCGCCGACAAATCTGAGCGCTGGTGAGGGGGCGGCGATGCTGGGAAGGGGCAGCGGTGGAGGGTTTAGAGGGGGGTTTTTTACATAAATTGTGATTAGGAAAGCTAATGGTGGAAGGGTTTAAGTGCTAAAATTTTTCACCTCCCTACATGACCATCGGATGGAGATCCGACGATTATGGTGGGAGTTTGCATAGTTTGCATACGAAGCTGGTTTGCATAGGATACGTTGCCATTTATATTGGCCAAGATAAGATTAATTGTTTTTTATATAGTGGTTTAATTTTGATTAAGGATATTTAATTTCATAGTGAATATTGATAAGCTCTCTCTATGATTATATGCATTGTTTAGCTAAAAAAACTACCAGTGAGAGTTTGCATCAATATCGTCGTCATCAAAGGAATAAGGGCCGTCCATTTCAGTCAATTTGTGCACAAAGCATCTTCTGAAATAGGACCTGAGTTTAGTTTAGCTTGGGTATAGGTGCAGGCATGCCCCCCGCACCTTCCATGGATGTAAGCTCTCTTTAGTTAGTTTTTGCTATTTTCTCTCTATTTTTTCTTAATGAAAGCATATATGCGAACCTAAAATATGCATAAATGCATTGCTCTTAGGTGTGTTAAGTTCTGTCCAATCCTAACTATGTCTGTGAGTCTGTGACTCTCTAGTTGGTCAATCGATCCTGGTTTATACATCTAAAATAAGCTAAACTAGCCAATCTAGTTGGATGGATACATTGCATCCCGTATGGACCCACATGTCGGTCTTAGGTAAAGAGTTATGTCATCCACCAATGTAACTAACAAAACATATATCTTCGTAGGTTCAATGCATTCGTAGGTGCAAGGTTATTGTATTTGCTAAAGCTGGGACTCGAGCTGTACCATTTATCTGCCGTCTAAAACATGACATTTTGGCACGGTCTAAAGTATAACACGATAAATTTTAGGCCGTGTTGTTCTAAAATCTCAGCATGATAGGTGGCACAACACGGCATAATCTTTTGTGTTTGGGTTGGCACAACACAAAAATGGCCCATTGAAAAAACACGACATAACTAGGGTGCCCGATCTTCCGTCTGGTGAAAGATAACTCGTTTTAGACGGAGCGCAACACACCGATCCCGCTTCAAGTCAGCAAACTCGAACCCTGCAATTTTAGCACCACGACTCCTCTGGTTATCAACTGTGTCACGACTCGGTTGACCTCGCCAAGAAGGCTGATCCCTGCCTGCGAAACGAAGAACACAAGGAAAAACTCGAAATAATGTAGCTCTCAATATAAAGTGACCTCCTCTTATGCTTATTTCTTCTCTTTGTAGTACAAAGTGTGTGAGATGCATTATAGAGAAATAATGGATGACGACGATGTCTTCAATGGTAAGAGGAAGACGCTAACTTTTATGTGCCACCTTATTCTATAGGTCCCATGTGTATAGTTATTAGGACCAGAATGACCATATAAAGATCAGACGTGCAACCAAAAATGCCATTTAATGGTTGATTATTTTTAAGTAAAAATTGTTTGGCCTTTTGTATCCAAATTGGCTAAAGATCACTTGAGGAACGAGTCATGCGCACCACTGGATCACAATGCACTTACATTTGGGACCAGACTTATATTGTATTTAATATACTTTGAAATTACAGTCTGACGATCACTCCAATCAAACTGTGAACCAAGAGCCTCGACGATTCAATGTTCGGTTTGATCTTGATAACTATGCACACTCCTCTTATCGTTACGAGGTCCTAATACATAAGCAACAAGGGCAATTGCTCTTGTAGTGTGCCAAGAAAGCTTGGAATGTGCAAATCAACTAGCTAGCGAGTAGTTGGCCGCTAGCATCCCTGGTCTTCACCGTTTTCGTCCACGTCATCGCTGGCTAGCTCAAAGTTGGACAGTCGAAGGTACCATGACTTTAGTGAAACGTTATTATAGTATAACCTTAGTCTGGCATGACACGTTGTGTTTGGCTAAAACTGTAGATTTATTATGCTAAGAGCAGGGCTAATAGGTACGCCCGCTGCCGGCTGAATGACGCGCTATTAAAATATAGGTACAAGCGCAGTATGCTGAGCAGCAGAGTATGCAACGAATCAGCAGCAAGCGCAGCAGCGGCGAAGCCAATAAAAATGAGCGCAAGACGTATTCGCCCGCTTCTAACCGCCGTACTACTCTCTCTCCTATTTCCTCTCTCCACCACGGAGGATCTCGCCCGTTTCTCGCCGGTTATTAAACCTGCTCTAAGACGCCACATCACAGCTAGTGTGGGACTAAATATAGCTTGCTGATTTAGCATAATGAGCATGTTTGGATAGTAAACCGCCGCGGTAAACCTTCGATTGGCCAAAATTTTGAACTTAGACATCGAAATAAACTGCGTATAGATACATGAGTGAGGACATGCTAAATTGCGGCTTCGATCCTAACGCTGGCTTCACAAACGGTCGAGGCATTGGCACGAGAGGGCCAGGGCGTGCCCAATTTCCACCTCGTGACACGTTGGACCGTGGTCCCTTTTTCTAATAAATTTTAGAAGGTTTGCTCGCCAAACAGCGGAAGCATGGATGGTAGTATTCCCCCCGTAGTGCAACCGCCGTGCTGCCCCTGCCAGCCAGCCCACCCGAACGTGTCAGTTCCAAACCGAGCTAGACAGGCAGCCAGAGACCCAGCCGGCGGGCCGCCGCCCGTAAAACTCGATCCATCCAGCCGCGCCACTCCCACGGAAAAACCTCCGCGTTTCCTCAGGCCCAAGCGGCCACCCGGCCAAAAGTGCTCACGCCCGGCACGGTCAGAGCCTAGAGGAGAGGGGTGCAATGCAAGGCCAGGGCAAAGCAAATCCGTGTCCCCGACCCCGCCCTCCCAAACCGCTCCATAAAACGGCGCCGAGCGCGCGCTTGCTCCCACATCCCAACTCCCCCAAGCGCACCCAAACTCTCCTCCCCCTCTCTCCTCTCAGCGCCGCCACCGCCCGCGCGCGCCTCCTCTCCGCTGGCCGAGAGATAGCCCGAGAACAGATAGGACACGAGGAAACGGTTGAGAAAAAAGATTGACTAGAGAAAATCCGATCCGCGATAAAATTCACACGCGCGCTGCCAGATTTGGGGAGGCGCCGCTCGTCCCCTCCCGTCTCCGTCTCCCCCCACCGTAAACCCCAGGGAGGGTTTATCGCGCCGCCGGGCGGCGGCAGGCCCAATGGCGGGGTGGGGGTCCTCCAGGGTGGTGGCGTGCGGGCCGTGGGGCGGCGCGGCGGAGAGGGAGCTGTCGCGGGACGGGAGCCACTACAGCATCTCCAGCGGCATCCTGCCGTCGCTCGGCGCGCGGAGCAACCGCCGCATCAAGCTCAGGCGCTTCATCATCTCCCCCTACGACCGCCGATACAGGTTCGCCGCTTCCGCCGCCGCCCCCCGCCGCGTGCCTCCTCGTTGCTACTTCCAAATCCGAAATACGGCGCTGCTTGTCTTGTACTGCCATATCGTGCCGTCCCTGCTCTCGTCAATCTGCACCTGCGTAGCTTGTTCCCGTTGCATTGTTTGCTTCTCGCTCGCCGACGGCTTGCTCCGTCAGCTTGCTCTGGTGGTCGGCGAAGAGTTTTGTCTTCTTATTCTGGGTGGAGAAAGCCGACGGGTTTTCTCTTGTTATGCAAACAATGCCATGTGCTGCTCTTGTTTTCGTGAATTAGAAGGGTGTCTTCCTAATTTTGGCCACTAAAGTCGGTTATACCTGTGCTGTGGGCTTATATTTTGTTGATGAATAGAAAATTGTTTTGCTTTTTAAAGTGATTCCTTATTTGACTTGGACCGAATAATTGTTTTCCTTTTCTGCAAGTCAATAATTGATTTGTTTATTTTTTGCTTTTTATAGTACTCGCGCTCTTGCTTTAATTTTGTTTACTTTGGGCTGCTTATTAAATCACTGGTGGCTGCTTTTTTTTTACTTCACAAGAGAGACAAGAAAGGCATGATCTCGATGGTGACGTCTCTCATTTCTTGTACTCACGTTTCGCCCTTCTTTATGCAACGATTCCTGTCAAAAGTGCTCATACACGGGATTCGGGTGGAAAACCTTTTTGAATCATCTGGGAATTAGCGAGTTGTTTAAGTCACCGCTCGTGATATGTCTGTGTTTTCCAAGGGTAACTTTCCTTGCCTCTGTGTCACTAACCCTGTGTTCAACTCCTTTTTCCCCCTATGTTCTCGTTAGTTTACTTTTCCAAATCAGCGAAGACTATGGCGCTATGTGTTCTATTTTTACATAATTTATTTGCTAATGTAATTATGTTACAAATCTATTGGAACTCTCTCTACATGATAGATCAGTTTTTCTTCAGAGCTCCTTTTTCAAAAGATAATTATCTATAGCAAGTATTGATCATATTTATTGTAACACTAACTCTAACTGGCAGAAACAGTAGGAACTTACATCAATTCTGCAGTAATATTAAAAAAACTTACTATATTTTTCTGCCCTGTGAGCAGGACAATTTTGCTAGTAAAAAATGAGACAGTTTAGATGATAAAAGGAAGAAGTAATTCTAATATCCAGTTGTTAATCTATGCAGACTCTGGGAGACTTTTCTCATTATTCTCGTGGTCTACTCTGCATGGGTTTCCCCATTTGAGTTTGGCTTCATTCGGAAACCGACAGGCGGCCTAGCTGCAGCGGACAATGTTGTGAATGCGTTCTTCGCTGTGGACATCATTCTGACCTTCTTTGTAGCTTACTTGGATAGAATGTCATACTTGCTTGAAGATGATCCAAAGAGGATAGCTTGGCGGTATACTACCAGCTGGTTTGTTCTTGACGTTGTCTCCACTGTCCCAACAGAACTTGCTCGAAAGATACTACCTTCAAACCTCAGGTCGTATGGATTTTTCAACATGCTTCGTCTATGGCGTCTCCGCAGGGTCAGCTCTCTCTTTGCTAGGTATGTTAATGGTGTATATGTATATGGGAGTCTAATGCTCTATTTCTTTTGTTTTATAATTATCAATGTGGGTAGTGTTGTTGTACCATGTTTTCGTCTTGTTAGTCAGAAAATAACATTTTCATCTATATTTTTTTACTTGCCAGATTAGAGAAGGATAGACACTTCAATTACTTCTGGGTTCGATGTGCAAAGCTCATATGTGTAAGTAATCGGAACGTTTGAGACTCTCCAATAAATCATAATATTATTCATGAATGACATCCTATCTGCTTACTTTTGATCTCGTAGGTCACACTTTTTGCAGTCCACTGTTCGGCATGCTTCTACTATCTTCTTGCTGATCGGTATCCTAACCCAATCAAAACGTGGATTGGCAATTCGATGCCAGATTTTCATGAGCGTAGCTTGTGGATTCGCTATGTAACATCAATGTATTGGTCAATCACTACTTTGACCACTGTGGGTTATGGTGATTTACACGCGGAGAACACAAGGGAAATGATATTCAACATTTTCTACATGCTATTCAACCTTGGATTGACTGCCTATTTGATCGGAAACATGACCAATCTTGTTGTCCATGGCACCAGCCGTACTCGAAAATATGTGAGTTCTTGTTTGTATAGTATTGGTTGATAGCAGTCATATTAAAGTCGGATCTAACAGATTCTTTTCTTCTTTGGTTTGTAATAAAGAGAGATACAATTCAAGCAGCAACCAGCTTTGCACTAAGGAATCGGCTACCATCTCGGCTTCAAGATCAGATGATCTCACATCTTAGCTTGAAGTTCAGGACGGATTCAGAAGGTCTTCAACAACAAGAGACCCTTGATACACTGCCTAAAGCTATTAGATCCAGCATTTCTCAGTATCTGTTTTTTAATCTTGTCCAAAAGGTTTACTTGTTTGAAGGGGTGTCAAATGACCTTATTTTTCAACTGGTGAGGCTTCTGGAATTCCATTTTATTTGTCCTTTTAAAGTGTTTTGGTACTGCTTGATCATGCGCTTATCCTGTTGTTTCGTGTGACTGTGTGGAAAAAAGGTTTCCGAGATGAAAGCTGAATATTTTCCACCTAGGGAAGATGTGATTCTGCAGAATGAAGCACCTACTGACTTCTACATTTTAGTTACGGGTAGTGCGGTAAGAATACTGTTTTGAGAAGTCTTCTTGTTTCCTAGTTGACTTAGTTATATATAAGAAAAAGCAGTACTTCTGATATCATTAGACTGAAACCAGGATCACACGGTCAATCTGATACGCTTGTCACTTTTGCAGGAGTTAATAGAGTTGCAAAATGGTGCGGAACAGGCAAGTCTTATGCTGCTTTAATGCTCAATCTAGAGTAAATTTATGTACAATTTTTCTGAAGATAATCTGCTGGTACTTGCAGGTGGCTGGAGTGGCTAAGTCAGGAGATGTTGTTGGAGAAATTGGGGTTCTTTGTTACAGGCCTCAATTGTTCACAGTTCGAACAAAATCATTATGCCAGCTTCTCCGAATGAATCGCACTGCCTTTCTCAGCATTGTTCAATCCAATGTTGGAGATGGAACAATAATAATGAACAACCTTATTCAGGTACAGGATTATTCTACATAATTTTCTTTGATATTATACGTTATAGTTATATATTAAAATTTGTAGAGTTTTGGAATAGAAAAGTGCTCTAGAAATCAACCCATTCAGATCAGGTGTGCATTATTAAACCTGTATTGTATCGCTTAACAATATGTGGAATTCAATATCAGATAATCATTATACCATGTATTAGCTTGTTGACCCATGTTAACACTATTGTGGCATGGTTTTTCCCTTTTGTACTCCTGAGAGTAACCAAAACGACAATAATGGAATTTACTTTTGAGAAATTATGATCATAGAAGTACAGTGATACTATGATACCATGAGAGGTTATCTTATCTCAAGAGATCCATTCTCCCTTTTCTTCCCTTACTTTTGGGTGCAGTTACTAAAACAGCAGAAAGACAACAGCGTAATGGTGGGTGTTCTGAAGGAGATTGAGAACATGCTAGCACGGGGTCATTTGGATTTGCCAATTACCCTCTGTTTTGCGGTAACTAGAGGAGATGACTTTTTGTTGCATCAACTTCTGAAGCGTGGTTTGGATCCAAATGAATCAGATAACAATGGGCACACTGCCCTGGTGTGTATATCCATCAATGCATCAATGTTTGTCTACATATTTTTGTTAAGCAAGAAATTTAACAATGTTCATTTCATTGTTTACAGCATATAGCTGCTTCCAAAGGAAATGAGCAATGTGTCAAGCTTCTTCTAGACTATGGAGCTGATCCAAATGCTAGAGGTGCGCATGAAACTATAACTGTGATACATCTGCTATAGATAGACCACAACGGAACAAATGTATCACTTGCAAAATTCCTCTGAAATTGTTGTCAGTCTAGCACCTAGAGAACTAAAATTACTAGTATAAGAATTCTTGTTTCACTCATAGTAATTTTTCCATGAGTCTTGAAGTTCACATAGACTGGACAAGTTCCTCTCACTGACATGCCTATAACCCTTCCATTACAGACGACGAAGGAAAAGTTCCGCTATGGGAGGCTTTGTGTCAAAAGCATGATGCAGTAGTAGAGTTGCTAGTTGAGAGCGGTGCAGATCTATCTTCTGGAGACACGGCCTTGTATTGTTGTGTTGCTATTGAGGAAAATAACAGTGAGCTTCTTAAGGACATTATCCGTTATGGTGGCGACGTAAACAGATCAACGAGAGATGGAACCACTCCACTGCATTGTGCTGTCTGCGATGGAAATGTTCAGATGGTTGAACTTTTGCTGGAACATGGAGCTGACATCGATAAGCAGGACGACAATGGCTGGACTCCAAGAGATCTAGCTGAACAACAAGGCCACGATGACATACAGGTCCTTTTTAAGAGTAAATCACGGGTAGGACCTAGTCGCCATGTCTCAAATAGCAGGGTGGCACCTATGATTGGGAGGTTCAACAGTGAGCCTTCGATGCCAAACATGGACCATGAAGATGCCGAAGTACGCAGCAAAGTTGTTCCACAGAAACTCCTCAGAAAAAGGGTCAGTTTCCAGAACTCCCTTTTCGGTGTTATTTCTTCATCCCACACCCATCAGGACACCAGCAATCCACCATCGAGAGACCTTGCAGCGATGGGTGGTCCCATTTGCCGTCGCGAGTCCCTCATCAGGGTGACAATCAGCTGCCCCGAAAAGGGGAACACTGCCAGGAAGCTCGTGCTCCTACCACGGTCGATTAAGGAACTCCTCGAATTAGGGGCAAAAAAGTTTGGCTTCATGCCTACCAAGGTCTTGACAATTGAGGGTGCTGAGATTGATGAGGTAGAGCTCATCAGAGACGGTGATCATATTGTTCTCGTGAATGATGACTGGGTGCCAGATGCTGTGCAAATAAGACCTGACAAGTGAACAAACTGTGCTCTTATTGCAATTTCACAATAGTGGAATTGAGGAAAATATGCCCGTGACAAACTGGGCGTTTAGCAAGTAATGATTAGAAGTCACCAGTGAAGTTCTTCCAATTGAAGAACTGGCGAGAATGTGTAAGTATAACCATGATCGTTTTGAGCTGTAGGCCTATAGGATGTAACCAGCATGGAAATGAAACTCCAGTCAGCTGGTCCTCTCTTTTCAAGAGAATGTGTCCAGAAAATGTTAGTGCTGTACATTTTCAGATTATTGTTCAATTTTACATTATTCCTTTTTTCCTCGTCCTTGAGACTATCAAGCTTTCACTGGATCCGACAAATATACGTGAAAGTTGTGAATTCCTGTGATACTCTGATAATCAAGACCGGCGGACTACTTAAACTCAGTATTAACTACAAAGAAATTAGAACCCCTTATCAAAAATCAACGCGTCCTTCTGCTTCAGAATTTCATTCTTGGATGGGCTAGTATCATTCTGGATGGGCTAGAGAAGCCGGCCACAAACGCTTTAGGCGACGGCCTGGACGCAAAAAGCCCGATCTTGCAATCTTATGCAGTTTGCCGGCATTACCATGCGCTTGCAAATTCTGATTAACAGACCCATCCAGGAAATCGATCCGAGTGTAAACAGCCAACTACCAATCTGAAGCATCCCAACGGACCACGGGAATCGCCTGTGAAGTTTAATGAACAATCTGCCAACTTCCATTCGCCGGGTGGGTGGCACAATCAAAGAGCATTGGGCTCCCTGTGGATCACAGCACAGGCCATGTGAGGCGGGGGCGCCTGAGAATGGAAGATATTCAAATTTATTTGCAGCTCAGGGAGTGGCACCGGCACATGAGTACAAGCCACTAAGACAATGAGGGCATGTGCCGTGCAGGTTTAATTTTGCTGCACTGAAAAAGGCTTCAATTATCTCAGCCACTTCAAGCTGACATGGTATCTCAAACTGAACCAGACGAAGACCAGAACACAGCAAGCATGTGCTGTACAGATTCAACTTGCTCGATTGAAATCATCCGGGGAAATCATTACATGTGACAAAAAATCAGGGGAGCTCTAGGAACCCTTGAGATTTTGGGTCAGGCTCCACTACTAATTCGCACTACATTCGCTCACACAACTCACCAACTGGAGGAACCTACTCAGTGTGGATGGCAGAAGCACAGGGAAGAACTGAAAGGGGAGGGGGGGAAGAGGGAAATCAAGTATACACTAGAGTCTTTGCAATGAATCTTCTGACGGTACCAATCTAGAGATGAAGGGAGAAAGTGCCGAGAGTAATGCCTTGGGGCACTCCTCATGTGGCAAATGTCCACATCCCGATATGGTAACTATCCTCTGCAAGTAGAATTAAGTAAATTGTTAGGAATGCTAAATAGATAAAATTAAGTCCATTGAAAAATCATGAACAGGCAAGTCACCAAGGGGCGGATTACTTACAGAATTTACAAGTTTTGAAGCCATAGCTTGTGCCGACTTCACAGAAACAAGAGCGTCCTCGGAGCCCGCTACCACCAGAACAGGGAGGTCTTCCACTGACCTTAGCAAATCTGCTGCTCTTTTCGATGATAGGACAGTAGAAAAGGAAAGCCGGCCCACTTCATGGAGTGCTTCATCCCAGCCCTCAACAAATAGCGGAGCCTGAATGCAAAAGCAATCCAAGTCAGTCAACAGTTCAATGTTCACAGAATGACGAAGCATGTGCATTTAAAAATAGTACTTCTTTCACATGGACAGAACTAAGCTTGAATGAACATCAATGGTTGGCAAGCTTGAAAGGTATGCTTACCTTGTACAGGTTAAGAACTTCCGTTGTCAACTTTGTGGCATCATACCATGCCCGACGATTGATCACCTGAGTTATTTCAGTACGCAGAAGTGGACGGACCATGTGCTTTTTCCTCAGAGGTGTATGCAGGAGTATACGAGCAAATGCAGGAATGACTTCTCTTGATAAGCTTACACCTACAAGAACTACTCCCTTCACCTCAACCTACAAAAGCAAACAGGTAACATTCAATACAACCTTACATGATGCATTAGCTTCCATCCAAAAGAAAATGAGATAAGAACAAGCTAATTTTCTCAAAGGGGAGTTACCTTTATGTGATCTCCATAAGTGCGCAGCTTCTCTGCAGCTCTCAAAGCAAGCAAGCCCCCATCATCATGACCAACAAAAACCACAGAGCGCAAACCCATCTCTAAGCAAAATGAAATAAGAAGATCAACCTGCACATATCATACCAAATGTTCTTTGTAAGCATGATGTCAGCATTCAAAGTACATTAGGAAAGTTTTCAGCCCTCGCAACTAAGTCTGTTAGTAATTTTTCTAATAAATAAACATCCACTTTACAAGCTGTTGGAACATTTTCAAACAAAATAGATATCACACTGACGTTGAAATTCAGATGATAATACTTATAACAGCAAAAATAGTTCTAACAGAGAAATATAATATAGGAAGGTAACATTTAGTCGCTACTCTTAATAAAGTAGGTGCCCCAAAAACCTTTTACTAAGGAGAAAAAAAATATACTAGCCAATAAGACTGAACCTGTAGGGACATAAGGCAGCTGCGGTTACTAGATTTGCATTAAGGATTCTTCTCTAGAAAATAAGAGGAGAACATAATATTTTGTGTAGATGAGAAGGATCACCTGAGACTCCAACTCATATGGATTCGGTAACTTCTTGTCTTCCCAGTCCTTTCTGCGAGGTCGAGATGTTAATCCCCATCCTGGACGATCAAAGGCCAAAACATTGCAGCCCACTTGTCGAGCTAGCAAATTAGAAACATGCCTCCACGAGAATACTCCCCCTCCAAATCCATGCACTAAAACTACAGCAAATTTACCCTGCTCTCCAGCCTCAAGGTCAAGGCCCACAGGATTCAAATATAGGTCAGCACT
Organism: Echinochloa phyllopogon; assembly: GCA_033239725.1. NCBI lineage: Eukaryota > Viridiplantae > Streptophyta > Magnoliopsida > Poales > Poaceae > Echinochloa > Echinochloa phyllopogon. The sequence continues at coordinate 39,473,107 of BTCW01000005.1, read as the reverse complement.
GCCATCATCAAGACTCATAAGAGGGATCTCATCTGAGAAAGTTGGAGATGTCACTGGTTCTACCAATAGTGACGCATATAGAGACATTTGGTGATATTGATGGCTAAAGCTCCTATTCAAAAGGCGGCGGCTATTGGAGGAAGCAGAAGGTGGGCTCTCATGCCTTGGTCTTCTGGGAGAAATGCTTGATGAAATTACATCATGATGAGTATCCCTTTCTGAAAAGGAGTCAGGGGGCGAGGATAAGCAGGTAGACGGATCAGAAATTTTGTAGTGTACAGTGATCCCCTGGCAAGCAATGAACATGCTATCACTGTCCGCAAGAAAACTGATTGGCAAATCGCAGTCATCATGTACAAGTGCTTTCCTCTTTGTCTCACTTTCACTCCTTGAGAAAAGCTTTGCACCATATGGTGTAGGAGAGCGTGGAACCTTGTAGCATCCAGAAAAGGCATTCTTGTATGCTAAAATCTGAAAAGAGCAGAAAATGATAAAATCATAAATCATCAAATTTAACACAATCAGACATCAAAATGCAAAACAAGTATCCCAGCTGAGTATATGTATGATTGATCATAAAGTGAGATTTATAAGAACCATACCGATTCAGGGTCAATGCGGTGAATGAGAAGCTTCCGTCGAGCCCTGCAGCTTGTTCTGTAAGCAACAATAACATGGCCAAGAGCAAACACCAAGGAAGACAGAAAAAGCACTGGCATTCCCCATAGCTTCTTGAGATTGAGCTTGTGATCCGGTAATGATGGTGAGAGCTCAGGCCCAATGTCCTGCCCCGGACTATAAACGGTGGCCTTAATTAACAAGATGAGCAGCGAAGCCAAAGAACAGACCGTTGTTGTTCCAAGGTATGGACCATGAGAGAGACCAGAAGTATCAGACATAAGGTATACACCTGCAGAGGCAGCAGAATATATGGTTAGTCTTTAACTCTCAGATAAGTACAGAGAACTTCGTAGACGCGTACTCCAAACAGTTCTCGGAGTTTTCCAATTTCTTACAACTAAAGAACTTAGTTTAACTACATCCCAAGAAAAGCAAGCAAGCAACAGCTATACTCAAGCAAGCAAGCAACAGCTATACTCTGTAATTGATAACTGCAGATTTCGCCGAAAGCTCCGCCCCAAGCAAAAGAAGACAAGCACAGACATAGCAAGACTGCAGCTTTCAGATCGCCAAATCCTCATAGAGGAATGCAAAAAGGTCCTATTCCAAACCTCACCCGAAATTTTTAAATCTAAAAAACTTGAACAGGCTCTACATCATCATCAGAGCAAATAATCTCGAAGGGGAGAAGAAGAAAAAAGGAAATCCAACTCAAACGAGCGACAGGTTCCCCTAGATTCTTATCGCTTGCCCGTTTTGAAGCAGCAGTGAGGATGTAGCACAAGGTGCGAGGGCTTACAAGTGATGACGAGGGATCGAAGGACGGAGACGAGCGGTATGTCGGCGAGCGAGCTCCGGAAGCGGTACCGCTGGAGGTGGCCCCGCAGGTCGTGGCCGCGTAGGCAACCGAGGCGCACCTCGAGCCAGAGCGCGACGGCCACGTCGCCCGCGGCCACGAGCGCCGGCGCCGACGCCACGAGCAGCGACGCCACCATGACCACCATGACCCAGGCGGTCCTCACCCCGCGCCGCACGCGCTCCGCCCACCCCTTCCCCGCCGCCGCCATCTCCCAGCTTTGCAGCCGGCGCCGTCTCCGTCGCTAGTAACAGCCGCCGCGCTGGCCCCACAGATTCCGGCGATCGCCGGCGGCCGTGGCCTATGAGCCGCCGCCGCCGCCGCGCATGCGTCGGAGGCAACCCCCCGCGCGAGTGGAGCGGGTTTAGGGTTCAGTTCGCCGCCGTGCCGCTCAAGCCTCCGGGACGGCGGGCGCGGCGGAACAGCGAAGCGGGCGAAGAGAACGGGGAGCACTGCGAACAACGGAAGCGGCGGAGTGGAGGGGAGGCGAGAAGAAGAGAGGAGAAGCGGAACGGGAGGGGGAAGGGTACTCATGGAACAGTGCTCTGTGATTTGTTTTCTATTTTCTTTATTTATTCTAATTTGTTGCAGCCGTGCAGGTAGGGCGTGTGAATTGCTGTGCTAAATGCTGGCTGTGACTGTGACTGGGTCATTAATTTTTTTGTTAGTGGGTGTGTTTAGCTCCAAAATGAGGTAGGAAAGTTTGGTGAAAATGTCACATCCGACACTGTAGCGCACTGTAACACTTTTCATTTGTTTGTGGTAAACATTGTCCTACCATGATCTAACTAGGCTCAAAAGATTCGTCTCATCGTGTATATCAAAACCATGTAATTAGTTTTTTTATTTACCCACGTTTAGTGTTCCATGCACGAGGAGAGAGATTTGATGTGACAGGTGAATAGTGAAGTTTGGAGAGAGAATTTTGGGAAGTTTGTTGATTTGATGCGGAAATAAACACAACCAGCGGTGAAGTGAGCCTGAACGGTAGGAGACAGTCGCTAGCCTTTTTTTTTTGTTTTTGTTGTCTGCATCCCAAAGGTTTTGGTTGTGTTTGCCTTTTTGTTCATTTTCTTGTTGCTCCTGTTGGCAGCAGCAGGTTTTTGCGCATGGAGACAGATGGAGTCCTTCAGTTACAAGAGGTTTAGCTGTTGCTTCTAGGAGAAGAAATTGTGTTTTCTGTTCTGCCTTTTCATTTTGGTTTCTAGTGATGACTAGATCAGGAGACATGCACAGGGCTTTCTGTTGTCACTAGATCATTAAACACAACAATTTAGCGCACAAAGAGTCTTTTTTCACTAATTTGGGTTTTTTTTGTTATATATCAAGTTTGGCTAAGTTTGTCAAGTTAGCTTGCATTTTATTCTCACAATCTCATTGAGTCTAAAATAAAATGTTTGGACCAATATCGATATATCTTAGTCCTTATAGACTACAATTCACCATGAGTGCTCTTTTCTAATTCGGTAGTTCAATTTGGTTGTGATCGACATCCATCCTGAAAATAACTTCATTATATCCAAACTTGAGAGCTACGTAGTATGTTATTTCCTACAATTTTAGTACAATTGAACTAAAGTACTATTCATATCCAAGAGGAATAGTATAAGCAGCCATGCATTAAATATCCGTTTCAACCAATAGTATGAATCATCCATTTGAACAACTAAGAATCGGATCCAACAAGAAATAGTAAAGCACATGTTAGCATTCTAACATACTAGTATATTACTGTCGGGGACAGACCCAGGGGGTCCCCTAACCATCGGGGTAACCACCCTCAAAAAACGTTAACCACAGGGGGTCGAATCACCAGCAGCCCGAAAGGGCCACCAAGGCAGCGCGGCCCGTCACAACTTATCACGGCCCAAAACAGTCGTCCGAGCTCGCCTGTCGAGGGAACCCAAGTGGCGACCCCCGTCTCCGCCTCGCTCGAGGAACCCGGACCCTCCGGGTCAGGCGCAACGCCAACTCCGCCTCGCTCGAGGGTCGCGCACCCCCTCAAGCAGGCGAGCCAACTCCGCCTCGCTCGAGGGCCGCGCACCCCCTCAAGCAGGCGAGCCAACTCCGCCTCGCTCGAAAGTCGCGCACCCCCTCAAGCAGACGAGCCAAACTCCGCCTCGCTCGAGGCCACCCCTCTACTCGACGCGGCGCGCCCCGGCGCCCCGCCCGACAACGGCATTTAATGCCCGCCCCATCGGCAGGCGCCGAAGTCAAAGGGCGATCTCTCCCCACGCCGCGCCGCTGACACTGCAGAGCTCGCTGTTCTACCTGCTCCGGTCACTATGCGTCCTCACCGCTACTGTGCGGACGCATGCGGCGCTGCGCAAAGCCCTGTGCAGCCTTGCAGGCGTCATTCCGCACCACTGTTCTACCTGCTCCCGTCCTTCCCCCCCCCCCGGTGCAGCCCTCGAATGGGCGTGAAGAACGCTCGAACGAATATATGAGCAGCGACCGAGCACGGATGTAACACCCGCGTTTTAATCTCTGGGAAAACCACCTAAATAACTCACCCGGTAAAATCGTTTCAAAATCTTTTCTCCGCCCGAGCTCCCTTTCCGCCGAATCCTCTTCGCCTGTCGTTTCTCCCCCCCCCCCCCTCTCCCTGTCCGCATCGCATCACCGTCTCCTTTCCGTCCCATCCCGCGTCGTCCGCCCTTGGGTCGACCGCCGGACCCTATCGACCTTGGCCGACCGTCGTCGACCGCCCGTCGTCCTTCATCCGCGAATCCCGCCACTTCCCTTCCCCTTTTTCTTTCCCCCCCCCCCTTTTCTCTTTTTCTTCTTTTTCCTTTTTCTTCCTTTCTTTTTCCTTCTCTCTTCTCCTCTTTTTTTTTCCTTCCTCTGTTTCCCCCTGCCCCGAGTGCTCTGCTCCGCTCGCCGCTGCTGCTCTGCTCGCCACTCCGGCCCGAGCTCGTCGTCGCCGTCCCCGCCACAACACTGCCGCCATCACCGTCTGCTGCACGTTCGCCACGCACGTGCACGCCACCACCAGCCGCCGCCGTCCCGTCGCCGCACCAACGCGCCACGCCCAGCTCACCGGCGCTGCCGCTCTGCTCTGCTCCGCCGACCGCCGGCCCCACCTCCGTTCCCCCCGCACGCCACCGGCGTCGTGCCGACCACCACTGCCGTGCCTCCCCGCCTCCGCAACCGCCACCACCGCTCGCCCTCTGCTCCCGAGCTCGTCGCCGCCGTGCCGCCACTCTGTGCGACCCCACCACTGCCGCCGCTGCGACCGACACCCGGCCGACCCGCCCGCATCTCTGCAGTGCCGCTCGTCGCGCACACCACCCCGGTCGCCACCGCTCCGGCCGCCCGGTCCCGCCGTTGTCCTAGCACCCCCACGCCGCGCGCACGCCATCACCGCCCCGGCACGCCACCACCGTCCTCGCTTGCGGCCCCACTCATTCGAACGCGCACGCCACGTCGCGACAATCACAAACGCCAAGCACGGGGCCACCCGTACCACAAACTCGCCGGCCATCTCCGCCCCCGATCGCCGGACGCCATTAACGCCGCCCGACCTACCCTCTCGTCGGCCCACCTCCCCAGCCCACCTCCGCGTCTATAAAAGGGGTCGCGAGCACCCCCTCCACCATCTCGTACTCACCCGCCCTCCAATCGAGCCCCTCCGCCACCATAGCGCCGCCACCACCACCTACAGAGCCGCCGCCGCCGCCTGCTCTCGTGGACAGCTCGCCGCTGACCACCTCCACCCAAGGTAGGACCACGGGTGGACTCGTCTTGTACCGCACCACCTTTTCCCCATGTTCCCGTCCATCGCCACCGCCCCTACCGCCGGCGATTTGGCCGGACAGCCCGCCGCCGTCGCTTCCCCCCCTGGCACTGTTTCGCGAAGAAGAAAGACGCTTTTGCGCGTAACCCCCTGCCTTTTCCTCTTTTCGAACCCGCAGTCCAAACTTAAACCCCCCCTCTCTCTTTGACACTTTACACATAAACCCCTGCACTTTCACCAAATCAACCCGCAGTCCAACGATCGCTATTCCCCCTCTCTCTATTTATTTTGCCCGAAGCCCCTGAGCTTTCCCATAATTACAGAAAGGTCCTTATCCCTTTAAAACAGCCCCTAAACCCCACTAAACCCCCCACTAAACCCGTCATTTCATGCGCCAAATTAATCCCGTTTGACCCCAAACTCCACCACAATATTCACCAATATAATTCCGCCTAATCCAACCAGTCCATGCTCAAAAATAATCGTGTCATCATCATTCGCCCTCTTTTTCCGTCCTTTCTTTCCGAGCTCAATAAAAGCTTTTTCTTTTATTTATTGGGTGTTTGCTTGTGTGTGCCGTAGACTCCGCTGTGAACGAGGAAGGACTCGAGGAGGAGCAGTGCTACGAGCAGGAGCTTGGAAACCAAGACCCCGGGCAGGAATCCCCCGAGGGTTGGGAGAACGGCAAGTGCAATCCCACCCTTTGATGCATATTTTTGTCCCAGCTTTTATAAACACAACCCATGGCCGGATTTATAAAACTTGCATGATTTTACTGCTAAACCCAGTTGGATAGCCACCCCTTGATTGCTATGACTAATTCCTTGACAACCTAGATTAATGTTTGAATATGACTATGCTCTGTTTAAATATTGGTCACTGCTAGAAATGCTTAAGAACATTTTACCATCATACCCCCATGACAAATACTTGGGTTTACAAAAGCAACCGTGTGCGTGCTTTGAAATAAAAGAGATGATTTGTGTAAATAAAATGAGTACCCGTGTGGGATGAGACAGACGGTATGTTCTGCGTGAAATACCGAGGTGAGCTCGAACCGGTGTGATTGAGCATGGTGGGAGTTGTCTATCCTATCACAAGTTTTGGGACGATGTTGATGTGTCATCTAGCCTAACCCAATTTCCTGTACCACCACTCGACCGTTGTATGTGGCAACGGCCTAGCATAAATCCCACTAGTTGAGCTGCTGGTTATGTGGTGTGCTGGTGAGCAACAGAGGGTCATGGAGCCGGGGATACGATCTATGTGAGGTATGCCCCTGGGTAGAACCTCGCTGGTAGGTTGCTTACCCCCTGGTCGCGTCTGTGATAACTCGTCAGTTTAGCTATGGTGGGTAATGGCTTTGATAGGAGCTGCACTGGCACTAAGGTGTTCTTGTTGTGGTAGCCTACTTGTGGTTGTGTACACCTCTGCAGAGTTAAAACCTATCCGGATAGCCGTGTCCACGGTACTGGGCGAGTTACGGCTTGGTCACTTCACTAGTCCCCTGTTTTGGTGTAAGAAAATGTTGGTATTGGATTGAGCTGAGAAATGTTTTGACATGGGCTACGACAGATGGGAAATCTGGTAGCAACAAAAATCTTGTACAAAAAAAGTGTTCCATTTGATGTCCCTTTTAAAAGTAATGTTTGTGAAAACCCATTGCGAAAACCAACCCCTTGCATATGTAATAAAAATTGCTTCGCTGCTAAATGAACCATGAACCTTCCTTGATACAATACTTGCATACTTCTGTTATACCCCTCCGTGGTTGTGGTTGCGCTTGCTGAGTACGTATGTACTCACCCTTGCCTAATCAGTTGCAGAGGCAGACCCGGACTTTGTGCCTGAGGATATCGTCTAGAGGGGTTCGTTCTGCACCCAACCTTTGCCTGTGTGTTAGGGTCGCCCGCTGGAAGCCGCATGCGTTGCCACTCTGATGAAGATCTCTATGTTATCAACCTCTTTATCTGGAGCTTAGTGTTGGTTCTGTTTGTTGTGGCCCTGTAATGCCACCGTCTCCCGTAATGTTGTCGTTGTACTGAACTATCTGTTGTAATAATGTGATCCAGCATCCTGGGACTGGTATTTGTATCACATTAAGTTCTCTCTTTCGAGGGAACGCTTCAACGGACTCCGGTCAGGCGCGGCCCGGTGATGACGAACGCCGAGTCAAATCCACCGACTCTCGGCCATTCCTCGGTAAACCGGGCACGCCGCACACTGTGGTCAACAACAACCACCATTCCGACCCCTGTGCCGCCAACTCCTGTCCTTCCCCACCTGCCACGTCCTCGAACCAACCAGCGGCGGACGGCTGGGCGCGGATTACGGCGGCACCGCCCCTCGAAACCACTCCAGGACAAGCACAGGGACGGCCGTGACACCCGCAGAAGCCGGAGCTCGCCATAAATCCCCTGCCAGGGTCAAGGACGACCGCACGCCCGGCGTCATGCTCTCCAGTGCGCGCCCCTGTAGCACACACTGTACTTGTACTTGTAGGCCCCCCCTCTCTCCTTGGCCTATAAAAGGAGGAAGGGGACGAGAGAGAAAAGGGACGAACACGCACACGATCACCGCCTTCCACGATATTGACACTCTCCCCAATCACTCTCACACCCATTTTCAGGGACTTGGAGACTTCCTCTCCTCTTCCGCCGTGCTTGTAGCCCCCCCCCCCACTGCAGGCACCTCGGTGCAAGATAGTACAGTGCCGCGAGCACAGTCTGCTGGACGTATGGCCCCGCGGCCGGAACCAGGATAAACTCTTGTGTCATCGTGCTAGCTCTTGCATCAACCGTCAGGGGACGGGACACAGCGCATTCTGTGTGGCGCTGAGGTTGGGCGGCCAATCTCAACACCGACGATCACGTACATCATCATTGTTTCAATGTCAATAAGGCACTGAGAAAATACGCGCTAGTTTTTCCTGTAATAAAAAAATAAAGAAACTGCACTTTGGCTACCGCTCTCTCTTTTCTATAGCGGGAGGTTTCTTCGGAATTCCGCTCTGCAAATCGGTGCTAAAATCCTTCCGTAGAACCTGTCCAAAAGAAAGCCATAACCTGTCAAAAAGAAAGCCATATGCTTATGTCCGCGCCGTCAAAAGGTTTTTTTTTTTGGAAATTCGGCAAAAGGAGGTTGATCCCATAGCGACCCGAACTGCCAATACTACCCCCGGCAGCAGCACAGCACGGTACTCCGCAGCCACCAACCCGCCCCAAACGGCCGGGAACGGGGACTAGCGGCGATCGCAGCCGTCCGCTGCTCCCCTGCCGCGGCACGGGCGGCTCCACATCCCCCGTCCGTCTGTCCCCGTCCCCACTCCCCCCCGCTCCTTTTCCTGCAGATACGGCGCGGGCCCCGCTCCAGCGTAGCCCAGCCCGGCACATGCGCCCCCGAGGCCCCACTTCCAGCGTGGTGTGATTCACGCGTGGGCCCGCACCCCCCTGGAGCGCGGCTTGGCTGCTGCTCGAGTGCTTGGACTCTCTTTTTGCTTTCTTTTCGGAGAAAATGCTGCTGCTTGTTCTATAATAGTGTTAGCGATCACTGACCAGAGGTGTTTGGATTAGACGGGACCCGTTATTATACTTTCTTTTCCGTCTTTTTTTTTCACCTCGCTTTGTGTTGGAAACAGGTGGGCTTGATGCTCTGTTCGTTCGTGTAGCTTAATCCCGGTTCGGTCGCGTGTAGACCTGGCCTGGCTTTAATTTGCGTACCAGAATAATGTTTTCGTGCATAACCACTGTGCCACGACGGTTGCTGAGTGCATGATTAACAATAATTCTCTCTGTGGTTTTTTTAATGTTTTGAGTTTAGTAGGGATTGGTTGGCGGACGTGAATGATTTCTTGATTTGCATGGCTACACTAATGTCTGTTCATGCTAAAGAATGTCAATGTTACAGCTTGTCCAGGTAATGATTGATTGATGCGAGTACAAAGCAATTGCTTAGTCTTAAGCAAGGAGCTCCATTTTTATAAATGGGACCTAAGATTGATGTTTTAGATCATCAATTGCTTCCTTTTTGGCGGCGTACGGTCATGAACTTCAATAAGTGCTTCAAGTTTCTTCCACGATTGCCTTATCCAAACACTAAGCTCAAGGTAGCATTGGCGAACAAAATTAAGCTTCGGATAAACACGGGATTGTAACCTAGTAAATTAAAATTTAGCCACAGGGCTTAGTTTTCGTACAAGTGCATCAGTGTTTGATGCTAGATTTAGTAGCCCATGCAAACCCAACCCAACCAAGCGTGGGTCATAGCCGACATACATTATTATGAATCTTAATACGGAGTACACTATCCATTCATTTATACTAATTGTGTGTTTCATGACTTGTTAAAATTAATGTGTTCTCTCCCATTAGTTTTCATAGTTTTACCACGCTCAAAAACTTCGATGTACCACGTCACTCAGCAATATGGACCAAAAGGTCTTTGATGAATGATGGCTGCCTTCGATGCACAAAAACTTCGATGCCCATCGAAGCCACTAGTGGCCTTTTTTTTCAAATACGTATGAACTCTATGTGTTTTTTAAAGGCGGAAGAGCAGAAAAATTACAATGAGAGAAGAAACAATCGGATGAGAAAGGGTAGGAGGGAGAACACTGACGAGTAATTACTCACCGAACAAACAACCTAGTTTCTCTGCCCCAGCCATAATCCAAGATAGGCCTCAGCTTTGACTTTGGCAAGCACCCCCAATATGTTATTGCGATCGTCTCATAACACTCCCGCGTTCCTCCCCTTCTAGAGCTACCAAGATGTGAGCAGTGAGCCCAAACAAGTGGGTTGATTGACTTAGGATTAATCGTGCCTCGTCTGACATATAACAATATTGTTGTTCAATCCACCACATGCCCTAGTGATCCAAGCATGATTTATGAATTTCATGCATACAAAGCATACTCCGTATCTTGTGAGTTGTGACTAGGGGTGGTAACGGATCATGACCTGTTTGTTCCTTCACAATCTAACTTGGCCCTAACAAAATTTAGCTTAAAAACTGTATCATTTTGACCCGGTTCTAATCCGGTCCGATCCTTAAAATTTCTAGTACAAAAGTGATGGTCCTTTACCACCTCTGACTGTGACATGAGTACTCGTATGCCGTATGTTCATCCTCTGACCTCTGGTCCTCCGTGAAGGTTAAACCCAAGGGCATTGCCGGTAGTTCGAATCAACACGACGGTGAATCGACCAATCGGCGGTTGGGTCAGCGGGGCCGAATCGCGGTCGGACCCGAACCAAGGACGGCGCCGCTTTTCACGCGCCGCTAGCCACAGGGACGGGGTCTCGCTCGCTGGCCCTCTTCCATGCGGGCCTCGCACTGGGCCCATATGTCAGAGAGCAAGATGGTAAAGGTTCGAAAGCGCTCAGCCCGTGTAGGGCAACGCGGCCGAAAGGTGCCTCCTCGGGCGGCGTTAAGGATCTAACGGTAACGGCCAAAAGGACGGTGCCAGGCCCCACCGGCGCAGCGGCACCGAGGGCGTGGGACGCGTTATGGTCACTGACGCGTGGGCCCCACGCACCGATTCCCCCCTCCCATCTCCCAAGTCGTGTCCTGTCACCTGCGCTGCGGTTAAACTAACGGACCCTTTCTGCGCCTGCTTGCCCGTTGCACATGGGAATGGCGAATGGGACGGCGAAAAGCAAGTCGCCTTCTTTTTACTGCGACTGCGAGCGGGCCCCCAGCTGAATTGACTTGTGTACTGGGCGGCCACTGTTCGGTGGGGACAGCTGCACCGGGTCGGGTTGTCAGTGGTCACCGGTGCAGCGCGCGCGCGTGGGGAGGAAAACTGGAAAAGTAAAAAGCTGCCGTGGAAGAGCGAGATTGCCCTGGCCTCGACCTGACTGACAGTAGTGTGATCGGTGCCGTGCGAGTGCCCTTCTCACCTACGGTAAAAAAAAAAGAACACAAATTGTGCGTGGTTGATTGATAAGCTGCCAACAAAAAGAAGAGAGCATCACGGCGATTCAGGTTGATCACCTTAAAAAAACGTCGTCTTATTTCCCTAACAAATTAAACGAGCAGCCGACCCTCGCGCTATCTCCCCAAAAACAAAGGCATACTAGAAAGGTTCGGTCCGGTGCCATGTGCGGCTCGGCTCTCGCGAGATACAGAATCCTTTATTCTCCGCAATAACCACAGCACAAATTTGTGGTACCGGCCGAGCCGAGCCGATCCCAGCACATTCATTCATTCAATCAATCAACGGGCCGGGTTTCAGGAACGGAGCGCGCCAGCAGCGGAAAAGGACAAGCGGCCGGGAGCAAGCCAGGACCGTTTGATGCATGTGCGCGCGATCGGGCTTGCGCGCACACGACCGGCCGGTCAACAACAACGCGCTGACTGAGATCCAGATCATCATCCGCTCCGCCGGTTCCGGTTCAAACTTGCAAGACGTACGTACGCCCCCGTGTCCCGCTATAATAACGAGATCAGAAAATACGTACCCATGTGATGGTGGCCATCATCGATCGCCAACGGCTTAATCATCAGGTCAGGCCCGGTCCGGCCGGCCCCTGATGCACATGCACCACGGCGCGTCGGCAAACCGCCAGGCCGCCACGCATGCCGCCGCGGCGCCGCGCCCTGGCCAGGAGAGTCCCGGTGCGCCCGGCCCCCACGCCTGCGCCCCCGATCCCGCGATCCGATCGGCTCGTCGTCCGGTGCGGTCGGTCTGTGCGCCCCTCCTCTGCGGCGGCGGCGGTAGCAGCGAGCAGGTTGTATTTGTTTGGGACCGACCGGCCGGCCGATCCGCAGCGCGCGGCAGGGATGGATCGCCGGATCGGCACGGGAGGCGGCCGGGCAGTAACAGTGGGGGGTCCGCCGGGGCTGATCGAGGCGGCCGGGGAGGGACCAGCTGCGGCAAGCTCGAATTGAACGCCACCGGGCCTCCCTCTTTGTCTCACTGGGATTGCTCGAGCGATTCGAGTGCTGCGCTGCAGCGTCTGTGCCACGAATAAACGTATGGTACTGTCAGCAGGCCGTGAGCTGCAGGGGCACGGCCGTCCTGCGCTCCCATTCATTGCTCAGTCAAAGGGTGTCTCCAGTCTGTTTCTCTTTCCCGGGAATGAGAGTACTACGCACTTGGCGCTTCCTGCTTGCATGCGGTTGTAGTGTTTCCTAAACTCACAAGGAAATGAAATGAGAAATTACGTACTCATCAGGTTATTAAGTGTCGTCCGTACCAGCACAATCATCCTGAGGAGGCGTACGTGCACCGCGCACGTCAAATCGTTGGGCACACAGATACGGGTACACACTAGGCACTAGCTTGGCGAGGTTCGCCCCAGCACAAGAAAGAAATAGACCACGGCTGCTACTGCTAGTGCGTGCTTCAATTCAACAACAAGCACTGTGTACCTAGCTCCAACCCCCTCTCCCCTAAAACTAGGTCGATCGAAGTATAGAATTATTGCGCCATGCATGCATGCTGCAAGCTGTAGATTGCTACCAGTACGGAGTACTATATCATTTCTTCTGTGCACTTCCAGCTGATGAGAGTGATGGTGATGCATTTTAGGTCGCCGTGTTTATAATTATTTGGCGCCAGGTTAGGTGCTTCGACAGATGATCGAGCACTAGTCGATCTGGCGCCCGGGCCAGACAGCATATATAAACCCGCCCAAATTAAAGTCTCATTTATCCTAATCCACGATTCGGTGTCTTTATACACGAATTGGATAGGCCGGGCGTGACAGCTAGAGAAAGATCGCGTCTGAATCATCGCCCTGTCATGCCCACTAGAACTGGTTGGTGGTGCGTCAGCGAGGGGCCAGGAGCCCATATATATGACCCATCTTTATAATGACAGTGAAGTTATAGTCGAATTCTTTAGGGGGTACCGGAATCTTTAGGTTTCATCTTACTGGTCCGTGGTGTCTAGTGGCTCGTTTAAGGCCGGCCAGCACCACTGGGACTCTGGGAGATCGATCCAGTCGGATTATAGTTTGTGTTGGACAAAAAAAACGAAGATGCATCATCGATCAGTGGATGTATGACTAGATAGTGCAGACTGCAGAGTTAAGTCTTGGATCCTTATTGAGTACGAGTACGTTCACACAAACCGGTACCAATAGGGTACATGGTACATGCATGACACACGAAGAGACTGAATATATTGGTACGAAACGATGGTAATGTATCACTTTGAATGGGTGTCTCGTAACGCTGGCAGTACAACAGTCACTGGCGGAACCAGGGGGGCTAGTGGGGGCCACGGCCCCCCTAACATCCCAAAAAACAAATTAACCTTCCTATAAACCAAGGGGAAAGACAAGAAGATTTCGTTGATCAGCTGTTGATATACAACTTTTGTCAATCATAAACTAGTGATGCATTTATAAACTATGAAAATTTGGTGTCAAATACACTTATTTAATCACTGTTCTCTACTGAATAAATGTTGATCTTGATTCATGGCCCCCCTTTGAATATTTCCTGGTTCCGCCATTGACAACAGTGCTAGTAGAAATCGAGACAATTACCACATGTCAAAATATAATCTATACAACCTATATAGATGCACCCCACTAACAAATTCTCTCAACATGCAAGCTATCTATGTCACCATCCACTAAAACACTCTCAACATGCAAGCTATCCATGTCACCATCCCCTATAACAATCTATTTATATCTTTCATCGATTTTCTGTAACTAATAGCATATGCAATTTTTTAGTCTATACGAGTACCATGCTACAGAAATCCTATAGTAGAAATGCATGGAGGATCAATCATTTAAGAGCCATTGTCTCTCAATAAAATGAACATGTTAATTCATCCCTCTTTCTGTTGGCACTGGAAGTCGTCATGCCAACCCAATCACAAGGTCTTTTGCTGGCTGTTGTTGAATGATAGGTTCAACACCGGAGGGTTGCTTAAACGGAAACATATGGAGCTTCCATCCTACAGCTGTGTGAATTGCCAAATTGCTCCTGAGGAAACTCTTCAGCATTTTTTTCTAGATTGCCAATTTGCTAGAGAATGTTGGGTGGTCTTGCATCTGACCATTGATGACCCAACAGACCCCTTTCTCACTCTGGAAAGTTTTAGACAGCAGCTGGGTGTCCCTTTCTTCATGGAGATTATCATCCTTATGTGCTGGAGCATTTGGACTTCTAAAAATGATTTCATCTTCAGAAGTATTCAGCCAAGCATTGATGCAGTCAAGTTTACCTTCAAGAAACTATTTGCTCTACTTTTGCACCGAGCAAAAAAGTCCTACTCACCGGCGATAGAACAATGGCTTGAGTTTGTGTTGTAAAATTTGTATTCCTTTTTCTCTTTTTTGCTCCTGTATTTGATGCTTTTTCCTTTTCCTGCTATTAATATATAATCAGTAGGGGTTGAAATGAACATGTTTTCATGTATAATATTGTTTGCAAAAGAATGTTGACATACAATCTTAGACTCCGTTTGAATGCTTAGAATTGAATTACATTCTAATAATCATCACCAAGACTTATTTATTATTGTTGGCTATATGGGAGAGATACTTATGTGATGCACTTTTACTATATGGGAGGGATCATTAAGAAAGAGGATTTATAGAATCAATTTCCATCCCCCTTCCCTGTGAATTTAAGATAGGCTTATATCTAAACTTTGGAAAGTTGTGGAATGTTAAATTCCGAGATAAATAGTCTGTTTTATATATTATATAATAGATTCTAATTCCATCAAAATGAAAGAATCCAAAAAGGGTCTTAGTATTTTCTACTTTCAAATTTTATCTTACAATATTGTTTAAGATTCCCGCCGCATCGCGCGGGGTATCACCTAGTTTATAAGAAATTAAAGCACACGATAAGGGCCAAGAGCCATGCATATGGACCGGTTTTGATAGAGAACCCTTATCATCGTCTAGCGACAGAATAATGAGTACATCGACCCAGACCCAGCTAGATGTTTCACAAGTAAAAAACACAGGCAACTGGCCAATTGGGTTCGATCTTCGATCTGGTTGCATTTGTGTTCCCAGCATAATCATGGGTCCAGAGAACGGATCACAGGCACGGTCGTGGTCCGATGGAACTCGCACTGCTAGCGACGGGATGGCAAAGCTGGTCTTGGCGGCAAGAAGAGATGGTGATGCATGTACGCTGGAAAATCACTAGACCTACAGCTCAGTGACATCAACAGCTAGCGACGGCCAACGACATGTCTTCCAGGCATCTGTAGCTGAAAAGCAAGCTTATCGTGGCGCGACACATCATCAATCGCATAATTATAATCCAGTGTTGTTTCCCAATCGTAACATTAAGCTGTTTTCTAACTCATGCACTGCATCCTGCACATCATCTCTACCACGTATGCATGCAGCGTCCTGTTTAACCACCGGCCCGGCGCGGCTAAACTATAAATCGCATGTGCTTACGGCGCCATGTCGCGTACATGAATCTACAGGTGTCCGTTGTTGGCGCGGCTAAACTATAAATCGCAAGCGAGCGAGGAAGCTCCTCGAGTTGCCACGAATCACGACCGACATCATCGCATATATATACCAGGCGGCATAGTTAATGCTCCAGAATAGTTGATCAACACTGCGTCGAGTATCTCCAAACATCCTTCAAATTCCGTTGTCGTGTACAGCGGCACAGCGCGCGCGGCTCCAAGAGCATGAACGTAACCGAGTCGCGCGCGAGCAGGTAGGTTAAGATTTTGTTATTACGATAGGGATCGAGGCTACTCTTATGCCTTCCACATGGCCGTCTAGCTATTTGCTGGGGATAATCTATACTTGAGCGCAGAGGAGCAAAAAAGCCACAAGCTTTATGCCGATCGGGTTTTGGACGCATCCGTCGTCCACTGCGGCACATGCGAATGCACCGTGGGAGATTTCCCAGGAAAGCACCCGGCGCGGGGGTTTTGTTTAGTTCCGAGCCCATGATGACCTGACGCTGGGCCGGAAAAGAGAAGCAGGGAGATGATTGTTTATTTGCCGGCACATCAGGGGTTTTCTCATGGGGACCGTATGCATGCTTTGAACCTGGACAAGTACGGTATGTTTACCAGGGGTTTGACCAAACAAAAGGGATTTAATTTGTTGCAAGACCCCTCGCTGAAAGTTCTACTAAAGCAAGGAGCTAGTGTGGAGTGTAAAAATGTCAACTCATGGTGTGTGGCACAACTGGACATGTACTTTATGCAAAAGTACTTATTTTATCGGCGCGTTGCTAAATGAGTAAATGATCCAGCAAAACATCTATGGAAAAGGTGGTGCAAGTATATATAATTATTTCAAGCTCCAGCCGGTCCGCGCCAGAAGCATTTAAGCTGGCTAGCTGATTTGAAAGTTTTGGTGGATGCAGCCAATGCGGCAGTCTAGCAAGCTCAGCTCCAACGGCAATCAGATGGATTAATCATTCTTCAGACACACAAAAACCGGGGATTCCTGCCGCATCACTGGGTCTGGTACGTATCTTCTATCTCTGAATCCACTAGCCCTTGGCCCCTAGTATTGCATACCAACAAGCTAGACAGCAGGAGCAGTAGGAATCTTCTCTGTGCAACATCAACTCATTGCAAATGATAAGAGGAGGGAGAATCAGTACAAGAGTCGTTGCTTCTTCTTTTAAAAAAAAAGAAATAAATATTACAACAACTTATGCTGTTATTGATGTCTTTTATATCTGTTAGGGAGAGAAGGTACTACGGTGGCCACCGGGCAGTGGCCAAGATTTCTGCAATCTTGTCCGTAAACAGTCCAGCATTCCGATCGTGTCATGGAGCCGTGCAAATAGGCGGGTGGATGATTGGTCAGGCCAGGGGGGCCGGCTTGCTCGCCCGGTCACGATCACAATTCTTCAGGCAAGGGCCCAGTGCCGAGCAAGAACAGGATGGAGGTTTGCTCATCCTCTCTGTCTTTCAAAACTTTTGTGCTCCCGACTGTCTTGGATTGTGCATTTGGGTAGATCAATGGCACAAGCAGATCGGCAGATGAGTCTACAGCAAATTGACTACTATACTACTTCAGTATTTCATCAACAACCTGAGTCGACTAGACAGACAGTGTATCAATGATCATGGGCTGGACCAAACGGACGTGGGCTTTTTATTTCAGCATTCAGGATACCGTGATGGGCCTATTGTTCAAGCCCAAACCAATTCGCATCTTTTTTTGATACTTATAAACCAAATCGCATTTTCAGTCTTCACCTCGACTCAAGGCAAAAAAATAGGACTCGGTCAGCCTGGCTGTCACGCATTCACGCTTACGAAATACGGAGAGGTAATGCTAGCATACGGTCTTCCGGAGCGAATAAAAAATCGGACGGTCGCATTTGCCACCGGCCATGGTCTTATCCTCTCCAACTATTTTTCATCCGGTTCCTATACTCAGTAGTCCGGTCAAATCCTTTGACGCTCCGCTGTTGGCTCGCAGCCCAAGCTCCTCCTACCTCCGCCTCACGCACCCACGCAGGCACGCAGCCGCTGCCCCGCGCTCCTGCTGGCTCGCCGCCCTAGCTCCCTCTCCCCATGTGCCCCTGCATCTGCTATTTTGGAGAGTGTTGAGTCCAGCATCAACGATCCCGTGTTACAGATGGAGCCTGAGATGGACGCCCATATCGATGAGTTTCACGGGCTCCGGCACCGCCGTCGTGCCGCTCCTCCGCAGGTGTCGCCGCCACGCCGCTCCTCCGCGGGCGCCGCCGACCATCTCCTCCGCCGACGCTCCCCGCTCACCATCCTCCTCCTCATCCAGTTCTATTTTTTAGTTAGGGTTTGGCTGCATGTTGTAAGAGTATGTTTCACGTGTTTCGGATATTTCAGAAAAATGTTGCAACTAATTGATGTGAATGTAGATCTGATATGTTTTAGGGTTTCGCTCCATGTTGCAACAGCATGTTTCACATGTTTCGGACATTCCAGAAGAATGTTGCAACTGTATTGATGTGAATGTTGTAAAAAGATCTGGAATGTTGCATTGGTTGCAATAATTTTTTTCAATGTTGCATTTGCATAATTTTGATGTTGCAATAGCATTGTCTTCATGTTGCACGAAGTTTGATTGGATGTTTCGTATGAAATTCGATTGGATGTTTTATATGAATGGGATGTTTCATGAAACATGCTCTGATGTTGCGGTGGGAATTTTTACTCAACTCCCGTAGCAACAGGATGATATCCGATGGCGTCCGTTTTTGTAGGTGTCCCCAATGTTGCAACCAGTGGCTTTTCATGTTTCAGATATTGTCCTATAATGTTGCATATATTATTTTTGTATGTTGCAAAAAGTTCACATGTTACATGCAACATTACATACACGTTGCGGCGGGAATTTTACATGCTACAGTACCATCCGATATTTTAACCACCATCCGACGTCGGGCGGCAGGAAGACCGGTTTCCCCGTCGGCTCCACGGCGGATGGAGGAAGCGTCCGGCCACGAATCACACCTAGCTAGCAACAACCAGCCAACCAGCCACGGCGATCGCGCTCGCTCCGTCGCGCGCAACCATTTTCGGGGGCGGGCCGGGCTGCCGCTAGCTGGGCACCTCCTGGCTGCGAGAGTCAGTCTGCACATGGGTGTCAGGGCATGGGCACACCCACGGGTAGGGGTAGGTACGGTTGGGAGGGGGCGGTCACCGCCGGTCCGTGTACTGCAGTGGCGGTGCGTGGTCACTGACCAGTGGTCATCAGCTCGACCGCTCTACAGTGCCGGTGCGCCGGGTGGCCGCCAAGTTATTTGGCCGGTTGTCCCGGCTCCTGGTGGACGCCAAGGTAAGCCGTGATGGTACAATATTATCGAGTCGTAGAGCACGAAAGAGCACGTACGGAAACGCCGACGAGCGCACGGTAGGATGGTGATTGCAGGCACCACCTGTATCGAACCCCGGGGTCCGCTTGCCTTGTTGTAAGCCCGAGGCGAGTGTGATTTTTTTTTAAAGATTGACAGTAGCACTGTCTATTCATTTAAGAAGGAGAAGAATACGAGTTCATACATGATGCTTATTACATAAATAAGTTAACTCATAACACAGGAGGCTAAACATTTTTAAACAAAGGGGCTCTCTTCTTGGCCGCAAGCAGCAAAGCGCAGGTGCATCTCCTCCTTGATCATCGCGAGCAGCCTACCGGGCAGCACTGCCTGACCTTCAAAGATTCTTCGGTTTCTTTCTTTCCACTAGTTCCATGCAGTGTATAGCAGTAGGGCCGCCTCAGTCTTCTTAGCTTCTTGGACAAACCTTGAAATGCTCCATTCCACCACTCATCAATCGAGATTGTGCGTTGAGGCACCTCAACAATCCCATTCGTTGATGCTGCAACCAAAGACCACACCTCTTGGGCATAAACACAGTGTAAGCATAGATGAGCCGCTGACTCCGACGCCTGATCACACATGCAACAAATTGGATCACACGGCCAGTGCCGAGCCATCAATTTATCAGCGGTAAGAATTTTGTTTTGAATGAGAATCCATCCAAACACACGATGCTTCCCTTCAGGGCAGGCCCACCTTGTTTCAAGGGTATTCAATTGAATACCCATTGTTTTTGACAAAATTTTTTTGTATATGTAGTGTATATCAAGTATGTGTATCAAAAAAATAAAAAATAGCAGTATAAATGGCCTTTCCAGTCAATTCTAGCCCGTCGGTACTCAGTTTTGTGGTGTGCATTAATAATTTAGGCCGTCCAAAATAAATTTTCCTGATATTTGAAATTTTGAATACCCATGTTCATAATCTTGGGCCCGCCCCCTTGAGTATTGGCCCGCCAAAGCTCCTGCCATCAGAAGTCACAGAATGAGCCTTGAAACTGGATATCGTATGCTGATTTGGATGTGTACACACCATCAACAGTCCATCGCCATCGAAGTGAATCCTCATTGTTAAGCTGCACCTCCTGCACCAGGGGCCACAAGTTAATAAATTCGGCCATTTCTTGAGCTGACGACATCCTCCAGATCCCTCCGAGGCGAGTGCGAATTGATACAACTTTTTTGTTTGATCGGATCACAAGTTAAGGAAATGCGCCAAGAATTCTTGCACTTGTGTTTTCCTAACCCTCAGGTTGCTTTGATGTCAGAACATATGCCCACGCTATTTGCGTGTGTTTGTGGGCCTGATGCCGGCCAACCTGCATATCCCGGCCCGGCAGCCTGGCACCTGGCAGTGAAGCCGTGAAGGCATATGGCACACGCGCGATGCGGCCCAAACGAGCTTTGCTTACGGCCTTACGGGCCTGACGGAGCGGATGCAAGCGCACGAGCCCACAGTGCAGCCCACCTCAAAGTCACATGTCCAACCTAAATTAAAAAAAACTAAATTAAAGCAAATAGCCAATCACCTTTGAATTCCGTTATATAAATAAATGGCCATATGCTTACATCCAATCAAATACTACTCCTTTTCTTGGAAATACAGTTCTACTCATCTGCATTTCTTCATCCATAATATAGGACACGATCCATGTGTATATTAAATTCATAATATTCACAATTCTTTTACATTGTTAGCTCTATTTGAGTTTCGCCTCTTCTTTGTGTAATATGTAATGTAGACTACATTATGTAGTGTTTGTTTTGAGAGATGATCCCATTTACCCAATTTATTTTCAAATTATGATTTATTTTAGCTTTGTTCTAATTTAAACATATCTAATTTGACCAAATTTATTATGATGACATTTAAAATATCAAATAAATGCACTATCAGAATATATTTTATGATGAATTAAATGGACCTAGTTTGATGTTGTAGCTGTTTTTTTTTTGTTCTACGAAGTTCTCTGTCGAACCTAATTAAGATCGAACTTTTGAACCTCTTGTTATTCAGCCACGTCCGATCCCATGTAACATGACTTAGATTTGTTGGGTCAATATGATAGCCAACCAGTCAGCAAAAGAAAAGGCCAATGCAAAAGTCAAATAGCAAAAGCCAAATCGACTTATTTCTTAATTGGAGGCAAACCGGCCTCTTTGGTGCTGTGCCTATATATACAAGGGAAATGCCATCAAGGGATATTCATAACACATAAGCTCAACCACAGGTCCACAGCTACACATCTAGCAGAAGCACAGAAACCACTGGAAGAATATATCATCTTCTCCAATGGTGTCATCTTACCACTGGAGAAATGAAACTACAATGTTGTCACTTTATCCTAAGTTCTTAGCCATTGTAGTTGTATTCTAGGTCATTCAAATTACTAAGTCACCATGCCAAATGAAAGTACTTTCAATGACCTAGAATACAACTACAATGACTAATAACTTAGCACTTTCAATGTTGGATAGAGCTACACTGACTTAGAACTAATGACCTATGGTACTACAATGACTATAAACTTAGGATAAAGCTTAACACATGTAATCTCTTCACCTATGTGCAGAATCAATCGGCAGCATCAAATGACGGGCCATACAATCCAAAAATGTCACCTCAATGGCCGCCTTGGCCGTCTCCACAGCCTTAGTGGCCTTCGTAGCCTCCTTAGTGGTCGCCTCAGTGGCCTGGGCCGTGGTCGCAGCCACCGCCACCACCGCCACCAGCCCAGTGAGTAAGGATGAAAACGGATCGGATACACATGAAATCGGATTCGGATAGTACCTTTTACCACATTCTATTTCGAATACGGATACAAATTCGGATATTCTCGGATACGAATATAAAACAGATGTCTCGGATTCGGATACATTAAGATATTTCATATTCTTTTGTGATAACAACTAACAAGTATTAATATATTTTATCCATAGATTTAAAAAAGATATCAACATGAAACATATAGATACATATTAAATATAGTATATATAGACAAGAATCACTTGTAAAAAATATTTTTAATAAAACTAATAATTAAATAAATCATATAAATAATTTATATTAATAAAATAAATAAAATAAAGTATTTAAGTGTAATTTGTATAGATAATATATTAATTTGAAACTAAATCAAAATAATATGTTTATAATATGGTTTGAATATGTGTTTATTCTATATGGATACGGATAATATCGAATATTTCATCCATATCCACATTTATTTCGAATACAGCTATGAATTCAGATATTAAAAAATAAATTCGGATAAATCCACTTTACTTACCACATTAAAATCGAATACGGATACAAATATCCATATTTATGTTTTATCGGATACGGATACCAGATAATTCGGATAATCATTTTACCGCTTCCATCCTTAGAAGGTAGGGACTGCCAGAGGGGGTGCATTAATTGCCTTTTTGTTGTATTGGGTTTGAGATATTTACATGATAAAAAATTGCTCCTTCTCATTGGTTTTGCATTTAGCTATGGGTGCATCTGTACCCCCCTAGACATTAGCTTCGCCACTGGGTCGCAGGGACGTCCTTGGCTAAGAGTGACGACAAAGCAGTCGATCATCTTGGGGGAACGGAGACAGTAGATCCAACACGTGACCCTGTCCGAGATGTATCCTTCTTTTCCAAACCGGAAAGAGGAACATTTCGACGAAGGAAACCCGTTAGAGGCACAGGAACCTCTCGTTCTCACTACTAAGGATGGAAATAGATCGAATACGTATGGAATTGGATTCAGATAACACATTTTACCGCATTTTATTTGGAATATAGATACAGATTCACATATTCTCGGATATGAATACAAAACTGATGTCTTAGATTTGGACACATTCAGATATTTCATTATCTTTTGCGATAACAATTAACAAGTATTAATTTATTTTATCCATAGATTTAGAAAATAATATCATCATGGAACATATAAATAAATATTTAAAAAAATTTAGTAAAACTATTAATTAAATAAATCATAATTGATATTAGTAAAAGAAGTAAAATAATGTATTTGAGTGTAATTTATATAGATAATATATTAGTTAATATAGATAATATATTAAATCAAAATAATATATTTATAGTATGGTTTGAATATGTGTTTATTTTATATGGATACGGATAATATCGGATATTTCATCCATGTCCACATTTATTTCGAATACGGATACAGATTCAAATATTGAAAAACGAATTCAGATATATGCACTTTACTTACCACATTAGTTTGTATGGTCTTGTTTTACATTGCATGTGGACTTTTACGACTTTTATTTGTATTTGGACTTGAATGGACGAACAATTTAATTTGCATGTGGGCTTGTATGGATTGTGATTGTGGACGAACGATTTTCTATGTAGCTGTGGATTATAAACTGCTTGTGATGGTTATTGTGATATTATAAATGTTTGTGATAGTTATTGTGATATTATAAATGTCAGTGATGATTATTGTGTTGTTTGGGTACCATATACGTCAATATGTAAATAAAACATGAATCCGTATAGTCATTTTGCCGGGCTTTGCCGTGTCCAAAAGTTTGGCACATCGCCGTTTAACGGCCATCGTCGCTCCTTTTTTTTAACCATGGGTCAACGGGGCAAACGGCAAACTGCAGAATTCCGGCAGTGACTGCGGTCAATCACGTGTAGGTAAACGTCTACTTCGAACCAAAGAAGGCTTCGAGGTCTAAAGAATCGTATCACCGAGAAGTGGGGTTTGGCTGAATACATATGGGCAAATTTGTTTCAGACTGTTTATAACATAAAGTTGTGAAATCTCCTCGACCCTTATGCCTCAAATTTTGCAAAACATACACTACCCATCTCAAATTACATTATTTTGGCTTTCTAAATATATAGTTTTGGATATACGTAATATACTACCTATACAATTAAACTATGAATCTAATAAATCAAAATAAATTATAGTTTAGAATGGAGAAAATAATAAGCATGCGTAAGACCTTTTGGTTATTTTTCCCCTTGTAATAAGTCCAGCGCATGCTTTTCTCATTCTGTCTCCACCCTGCATCTTTCAGTCATTGACCGGTCCCGACCATATCACCCACGAATTATTTTTCATGTTGGCCCTGTTTAGTTCCCACAATTTTTTCAAAATTTTCTCTCCAAATTTTACTATTCAGCTATCATATCAAATCACATCAAATCCCTCTCCTCATATATGGAGCACTAAACGTGCGTAAATAAAAAACTAAGTGCATAGTTTTGATGTACACGACGAGATGAATCTTTTGAGCTAGTTATGTCATGGTAGGACAAGATTACCGCAAACAAACGTAAAGTGTTACAGTGCGTTACAGTGGCTGATGCGACTTTTCGACCAAAATTTACCCACCTTTTTACAACTAAACACACCCGTTGTATAAATTTGCCAGGAGACCAATATTGATAAATGAAATACTACGGCTAAAATGCACGGCCAATTGGTGAAAGAATGCCCTCCCACGGTATACTAGTTGAGACCACAGTGGGTAACTTGAATTTGGCAACTTTGGGGTTGCCTGGTGGGTAACCAGTGGTGGACTGGTGGGTGCTCTGTGATTGTGGTGGTGTTTAGATGTTAGAATTAAGAGGTTGAATTTGGGAGTAAGATGTCACTTCGTAATCATTGCGCTACTGTAGTATTTCGTTTGTATGTACAAAAAATTGTCCAAAAATTGATTAATTAGGCTCAAAATGTTCGTCTCGCAGAGTACAACAAAACTGTGCAATTAGTTTTTGATTTCATCTACATTTAGTACTCCATGCATGTTATGACATTTTGATGTGATAGAGAATCTTCTTTTTGCATAGTGTACTAGCAAATATGCCCGTGCGATGCTACGGAAACTATATACATATAAAATATAATTTGCCATCAAATATCTTTAGCCCCGAGGTGGTTGTCTGTTGCATGGACCTAATTCAGCGTATAACTGCTGGTGATTATTTTACATGCGAAGCAATAGAAATCATATCTCTTTCACTTCGTCTTGGTCTTATCTTCCGCTTGTTCCTTTGATTCTCCTCTCATGTACTCTCCCGTCTCTTGTCCTGCCGAAGGCAACATTTCAACTTTCTTTTATTTTAGACAGAGAGTTCTAAAGATTATTAATAAGTATAAAACAATATTCTACCATAGAATATGGCATCGTATCTCATAGTCTAGACTAATCCAAATGAATGATGATTTCGTTTCCCATGGATCTCCAACAAATTAGAACATAACCTACACGAACTGCTTGTAATTCAACATTAAAACAAAGTAATCGATGATCGGGAGCCAGAATTACTACATTGGCAGCCAAAGTTAACCCGGCTTATATAGAATATACATATATCATTGTATGTATATATCTATATTCCTTTGTCTAAAAAATATATATGTATCTATACATGCACACTAATTTTTTTTGAGCAAAATGCAAATTCCTCTAATAAGTCATACAGGAATTGTAAACGCCTTCCGGCGGATTAATTAAAGAACCACGCTTGCCGACCGAAGGAGCTATAGATAGAATATATATGCACACTAAATAGGTCTTGAAATTTGTTCTGAAACCCAAGTTAGTTCTATGCGGCCCATCGTCTTCGGCACTGCTTAAACGGGAGAGAAGAAATACTTTGCAGCCGGTCCGGCGTCCGGGTCAGCATGGAAAACAATTTCTGTTTTACCTTCGGTCTTATCCATTCGATCCCTACTATATGTCCTTCCCGATCCGTCTCCACGCTGGCGGCCTATGCACCTGCGGTCATGGTCATATGACCCCCTTATACTGCACGTCTCCACGCTACCGGCCTCGGCATCGACCACGGTCGAGATACCGTGCCCACTGGCCGCCGCATCCCCTCACGTCGGCGCCCGGGTCTCGATTAACAGGTTAGGAAAGGCACAAAGTCGAACAATTCATCTATATCAAGGAGTGTTTCGGCCTCAGCGCTTGAGAATAACAGGGTCTCGATTGAGCCTGTGCTATTATATATCCGTGAACTCAGACTCTGATCCTAGTCGACATCGTCCTCAATTTCGACTGCGACTCTGGCGCTCTACTGCGCTGCTTCTCCGACGTCCTTCCTTGGGCATTACCATCAGAATTGGAACATGCGGCCATCCGAGTTTGAACAGCTCTCACCCATGGATTGACCTTCGCTTGAATCCGAGTTTAATTTGGAACCGAGGACGGGTTCGAGTTTAATTGAGAGCTGTGGACAGGAGGAAGTTGCAGGAGAGAATTCCCTATTTGACACTGGAAAAGTTACTCGTTCCTTATTTAGCCCTGAAAAAAATTTTATTCCCTATTTGACACTGTAAAACTTACTCATTCCTTATTTGACATTCCACCACGTTTTCCATCCATGAACCGTTAACTCCCGTGGGAAAAGACGATTTTGCCCCTCTGTCCTCGTGGGCTCCACCGCAGCCTCTCTTCTCCTTCCTCTCCTTCCTCTCCTTCCCTTCTCTCACTCCCGTGTCCCGTCCCATCTCTGGGCTCGGCCAACGCGAGGGCCCCGCACACCAGGCCAGTGGCGGCGGCGGCCTCACGACTGCGACACAGGGCCCGCGCGCCCAGCCAGCGGCGGCCGCGCGGCATGGAGCCCGCGCGTACCGGCCAGCGGCGGCGGCGGCCGTGCAGCACGGCCCGCGCGCCCGGCCGTCGGCGGCGGCCGTGCAGCACAAAGCCCGCCTGTCCCGGCCGGCGGCGGCGGCCGTGCAGCACGAGGCCGGCGCGCCCGGCCCTCGGCGGCGGCAGCCGCATGGCACGGGGCCCGCGAAACCGGCCGGCGACGGAGGTAGATGGCCGGCAGTGAGGTGCTCACGTGGGGGGCTCGTCCGCGCGGCGGAACAATGATGAAGTCCGGTGGGATGGAAGCGGCTCGGCGGAGAGATCCTTGTGGCGTCGTCCGTTTGCTTAGAGAGTCGACGGACGCGGCGAATCGGGACGGCGGCGCTCGGTCCCGGCGACGGCTGCCCATGGCTCAAACGCGGAGCTTCTTCGGCGGCCGGGCATGGACGGCGAGGATGCAGGGCGAGGCGGCGACAGGAGAGGGGGAGCTGAGCAGCAGGGGGTCCGTGCCGTGTCGCGCGGCCGCCGCCACAGCTGGCTGGGACGCGCGGGCCCTGGGTCGCGAGGCCGCCGCCGCAGCTGGCCAGGTGTTGCGACAGCCAGAGTGTGAGAAGGGAAGGAGAGGAAGGAGAAGAGAGGCTGCGGTGGGGCCCACGAGGACAGAGGGGCAAAATCGTCTTTTCGCATGGGAGTTAACGGTTTATGGATGGAAAATGTGATGGAATGTCAAATAAGGAATG
Organism: Echinochloa phyllopogon; assembly: GCA_033239725.1. Taxonomy (NCBI): domain Eukaryota; kingdom Viridiplantae; phylum Streptophyta; class Magnoliopsida; order Poales; family Poaceae; genus Echinochloa; species Echinochloa phyllopogon. The sequence goes on along the minus strand of BTCW01000005.1, from coordinate 39,445,787 downwards.
AGTAAGTTTTCCAGTGTCAAATAGGGAACAAAATTTTTTTGAGGGCCAAATAAGGAACGAGTAACTTTTCCAGTGTCAAATAGGGAATTCTCTCAAGTTGCAGACTTTACGGGCTTTGTAAATAGAGCGAGCCGTAGGGAGTCTTTTGCCAAAGTTACAAAGTACACCTCTTGGATTGATTCACGGAAACAATAGGGACTATTTTATAAAATTATGGCGTACCGCTGAATCAATCCTTGCTTTATAATTAGATAGAGATTTAGAAGTAATTTTTTGAGAACTTTTGGAACTAAACAGGGCAAATAGAGATTTCGCCCCTAGAGATGACATATTGACATAATGACATGGGAAGTCGTAAACAAACGTCTCCTTTTCCACTAACAGGGGGACAAAGACAAACACACGGGGCGCGGCGGGTGGCCGAGCCTGGCCGGCGCTGCCGAGTGCTGACTCGAACCAGCGTCGGATGGGGTGGCGGCCGGGCGCCGTCCGGTTCCGGCTTCCCCCCACCACCAACCCCGCATCGACCGCCGGGATCGTTTCTGGCCCGCAAACCAACGGCCGATCGGATCTCCTTGCGAGTGCGCGGCGCGATCGTTTAATAATGCCCCGCACCCTTCCACGGTTCCACCGCCGCGCGCCGCGACCTACTACTCCCCCACCCGGCCACCCCCTGCTTTCTCCCCCCCAAATTCGCGTCTCGGGGTTTGGACAAGCGACCCGGCGGAGGCGGAGAGGCCCGCCGCGGCTGCCGCGCCCACCGACCGACCGGGGAAGCGCCGCCGGCGGAGGCACGGCATCCATGGAGTCGCTCGCCATCCTCCACGCCAGGCCCGCCGCGCTCCCTCCCCGCGCCGGCCTGCGCCTCCCGCTCCCGCGCCTGCGGCCGCGCGCCGCCTCCCTCCCCCTCTCCCCCGCCGCGGCCAAGCCCGCGCTCCACGCCCCGCTCCTCGCGTCGAGGGGCCCCTTCCTCCCGCGCCGCGATGCGGTCCTGGGGAACGCGTTCCTGAAGAGGAGGGCCAGCGCTGGCGTCTCCTTCGCCGCCGCCGCGGCGGCGGCGGCGGTGCCGGCGCCGCTGCCGGAGGAGGCCACGAAGAAGTTCCTCGGCATCGACGTCAAGACGCTCAAGAAGATCGTGCCGCTGGGGCTCATGTTCTTCTGCATCCTCTTCAACTACACCATCCTGCGGGACACCAAGGACGTGCTGGTGGTCACCGCCAAGGGGAGCAGCGCCGAGATCATCCCCTTCCTCAAGACCTGGGTCAACCTGCCCATGGCCATCGGCTTCATGCTGCTCTACACCAAGCTCTCCAACGTCCTCTCCAGGGAGGCGCTCTTCTACACCGTCATCTTCCCCTTCATCGCCTTCTTTGGCGCCTTCGCCTTCGTGCTCTACCCGCTCAGGGATGTCATCCACCCCACCGCGCTCGCCGACAAGCTCCTGGCCGCGCTCGGACCCAGCTTCCTTGGCCCCGTCGCGATACTGAGGATTTGGAGCTTCTGCCTGTTCTATGTCATGGCTGAGCTCTGGGGCAGCGTAGTCATCTCGGTCCTCTTCTGGGGATTCGCTAATCAGGTGAGTCTCAGGTTTGGGTTATTGGATCAATCAGTCCTGGCATGTAATGTTCACACCTTTGCTAATTTTAGTCAGAATCCGTCGCATTAGCTAGTAGTAATTATCTGACCAGATTGGTTATTGGAGTATACTAAAGATACAAGGGGAAAGCTTGTCTCTGTGGATGGTTTAGGCTGTTAGTGGTTTGTTCTTGTGATAATGACTTGTCTCTGTCAAGATGGTTTAGGCAGCTAGTGGTTTGTTCTTGAGGTAATGGGTAGGTAATAAAACATTTGTTGGGTTTGTACATTGTAGCTTTGCGCATTGTAATGCAGAACTTGTGGGCTAACAAAATCTAGGTGCCTGTTGCTTTCTTCTATGAATATGATTGGCTCCATTATTGCTCACTTTCCTTGATCTAAATGATGTTTGAGCTATTGTCAATCTTCGATTAGTTGTGGATGTCTATTACATTGAACAACTTGGCTGGATATGGTTCACGCTTTATAAACCATTCCTTTCTAAAGAAGTATTTATTGGTGTAGACCTCTGCGAATCTAATATGTTCCTGTCTTATGGCTACTTTTGTAGCCAAAAAGGAAGGGCCCAGGTTGGCTATATTCATCAATTTTTTATTTGATTGACATTTCTTTTTGACTAGGGGTACAACAGGGGACCCTCACTGGGACATCATAACAAAAGGAATAAATGCATAGTGAAAAAGAGGCAAGGGAAATCGAAACACAGAATAAGCTTGATTTCATATTAAAAGAAGAAAACAAATCAACCAATGAGTATCAGCTAGATAATAAATCTCAGTACTATGAAGGGGACAAAACAACACTACTCCTGAGTCCTGAAGTATGGTTGATTGTTTATTTAATCGTTTTACATCCAAGTAAAGTTACTGAAGAGATTGAAGCAACTCTCTTGGACCAATAAATTATATTTAAACATGATGACAGGTAAAACATTTTGGTTGACTGTTTTTCTTTGTAAAATCACCTAGTAGGCTAGTACCAATAACCAGGACATGGTGTTAGTGCTTGATTTTGGTGAAACGATGTCATAATTGTCAATCCAAACTCCAAAGGTACTCGTAGTTTGTTTTCAGGTTACCGTGACATTTATTGTCATTTATGAATGCTATTGTGTAACCCCCAGTTTACGCTCTTTAGCTTGATTGAAAGGTTCTCTACTTTGGTGGGAGTATTGCAAAGAGTGTTCAAGTGTTCATAAGTCTAGAAGAGAACTTTCCAGCTAGAACTACTGCTTTTTTGTTTAATCTGTGATTCGAACTTTTTCTAGCCCTCAGGGTGGTACTAAATGCATTTTGTGATCACTTTAGTGATCGGGTATGTTAGTTACACCTTTGAAAGTTTGAAGAATAAATATGGTTTAGCCAGATGTTCTACAAAATAAGGAGCATGTGGGTTATCCCCTCTTGTTGTGGGATAGGAGTAAAAGTGATTTGCGTAGAGGATCAGTGTCTGCTGCTCTTGGTTGCAGAGCTCACCATGCCATTGTTCAGTAGTTTTTCTGTGCTTAAGGTTGCCCATTAGAGAGCCGCCCAATTGGAAAATGTATGTTGCCGGCGCTGTCTCCATATGGCATTCTAGTGTCTAAAGTTTGAATTTCATGCTTGTTGAGCTTCTCATCTTATACTGGCTGTTTAGGATCCACTTGTTCTGATTTATATTTATTTTTTTTTCAGATCACCACAGTTGATGAAGCAAAAGAATTCTACCCTCTATTTGGTCTTGGGGCTAATATTGCCCTTATCTTCTCTGGGCGTACTGTGAAGTATTTCTCAAATTTGCGCAAGACATTGGGTCCTGGAATTGATGGTTGGGAGGTATCTTTGAAAGGAATGATGAGCATAGTGGTACTTCTTGGACTTGTCATAAGCTCCATCTATTGGGGAGTGAACAAGTTTGTTTTGAACGATCCTTCACTTCCAAAGTCTGATCGTAAGAAGAAAAAGGTCAGTAGCTATGGCCTATGGTTTATCGTGCTTCAGTTTTTCTTTATATTGCTACTCCAAGTAACCTGGTTCAATATATTCAACAGGAAAAGCCTAAGCTTGGCATGAAAGAGAGTCTGAAGGTTCTGCTTTCCTCGAGGTATGTGAGGGACCTAGCTACCTTAGTGGTTGCTTATGGCATTAGTATCAATCTTGTGGAAGTCACCTGGAAATCAAAACTCAAGGCACAGGTATCTTTCTGAACTAATTCTTGTATTTTATATTTAGTAACCAGCGGTAACAGTAACACTTTCCTTATTCGCCTGACAGTTCCCCAGTCCAAATGAGTACTCATCTTTCATGGGCGATTTCTCAACTGCAACCGGAATTGCAACTTTCACAATGATGCTGTTAGGCCGAATTATACTCCGGAAATGGGGGTGGGGTGTAGCTGCAATGATCACCCCCACAGTTCTGTTGCTGACTGGTGTTGGCTTCTTCTCTCTTATTTTGTTTGGACAGCCACTGACTCCTATGCTTGCCACGATGGGTATGACCCCCCTATTGGCAGCTGTTTATGTGGGTGCCATGCAGAACATATTTAGCAAGAGTGCAAAGTATAGTTTATTTGACCCGTGCAAGGAAATGGCATATATTCCTTTGGATGAAGATATGAAGGTTTGTTCATCCTTCCATATTACATTTCCTCGTCATTATTCCTTGGCGATTTAAAGTTTTCGTATTTGTTTGCTGATATTGTAGTGGTTAGTTCATGTAAGTTCCTCTTTTTTCCATTTGCAAATGGGGACAAGGATAACCCTGGGCACTAACAAATTTAAATGACAAAAAATGCTCACTAGTGTTAGTTATGCATATCATTTTTCGGGTTGGTTCGTTTAAATTTTCTGATGATGCATATAGTCATATAAACTAATCTAATGCCTGTTAAATCTCATATGTTATTATAAGTTAGTTTGATCCTGTAATTGTAAACTGACATTAGTTGTATTTTCCTGCTTATGTCATGTGTGACTACTGACTACATGACATGATAATTAGTGTCTTTTCCATTGAGACATATTTAGTGAAGACCATACTGTTTGTCCCAAGTATCTCTGAAATGTCTTGGCCTTGAATGTAAAATCATGCTTGTGTGGCTAAACAGTTTTTTTTTATTTTTTTGACATGGCTGAACAATTCTTGACGCCACACTGTCTGGACTATACTATTGTACTGCACATGCCAACTCCAGTTTCCCCTGTTTGCAGGTAAAAGGAAAGGCGGCCATTGATGTTGTTTGCAATCCACTGGGTAAATCTGGTGGTGCGCTGATCCAACAATTCATGATCCTGACGTTCGGTTCCTTGGCAAACTCAACTCCATACCTCGGCGGCATACTGTTGGTCATTGTTCTCGCATGGCTAGGCGCGGCAAGCTCATTGGACAAGCAATTCTCGAGCTTGGCCATGGAAGACCTCAAGAGGGAGAAGGCCGCTCAAGATAAAGTGGAACCCTCGCTGCTCAAGGCGCCTGTGGAGGGCACTGATGTACCGGTGGAGCAAACAAATGGATCTCTAACGACTGAAAAGACCGGAACGGAGAGCTCGCCATCGAACTCATCTCCGGTTCAATAGCTTGGTGCCTTCATCATCAGAAGCAGTGGTAGGTAGGAGAAATAATGGTAACCAAATAATCCATGGCTTTCAGGTTTGTAACTGTGCGCAACCGGTATCTTAGCTTGCAGTAAGTTTTCTTTGTAAGGTGAGCAAATTTTGACAAATGGCAGTCAAGAATGCCGCCCTTTGTGCCAATGCCAAATGCATAAATTTCTTGTGCGTTGCAAAACTTCCATTTGCGTGCTTGTGTGTGCTTTGGAATGAATACAGGTCCAATAAAGACCAGCCGAAAGCTGGGGGCAATTAAATACGAAGGTAGCGGACACGCGCGATGTCTCTTTTTTTGCCTGAGTGCATTGCTCACGAGTCACGATGGCCTATGATGCCCGGTGGTTACTCGAGCCCAAGTGTTCTTTCGTTCCCAGTCTCCACCCTCTGTCGTTTCTGTCCCCTAACCGCGTTGTACCTGTAGCAATCTGACAGTACGATGAGCTTTATGTTCTCGTACGAGGATCGATTAGTGTCGTAGTGGGATTTGATTGCTTGCCGTGTCGTGTGTCGTGCGGTAGAGGTGGACGGTGGTGATCATCCTTAAGCAGCTAGGCAAGGGGTCTCAATCTTGAACTCGATTGATGCCAGCCTCAGTGGAGGTTTCATAAATAATTTTATGGCATTAAATATGTTGGTGTGATAGAGTTTCATGATATGTGAGAGGAGTTTCGTTACCATAAAACTCTTTTAGTACAGTTATCTGATTTATATGCGAGCTGGCTTCCGCAACTCACAAATTCATTCACAACACACTACGCGCTGCCACTGCATTTGCATATCTCCTGCCCATTTTGTTGGTATTGTGCTAAACGTGGTTGGCTAGGATCATACAAAACTATGTTTTAGCTCCTCAAGATTTCTCTCAACATGCAAGCTTGTCACGTCATCCATCCATTAAGACTATCCATTTATGCCATCCATCGATCTTCTATGACCAATATCATCTATGGTCTTTGCGAGTGCAATGCTACAAAATTCGCACAGTAAATGTCATCCACCGGTCTTCTATCACCAATAATATTCATGGTCTTTACAAGTACAATGCTACAAAATTCGTACGGTAGAAATACATAGATGATCAATCATTTAAGAGTTGTTCTTTTTCAACAAAATGAACATGTTTTTATGTATAATATTGTTTGCAAAAGAATATTGCCATGCAATTACCTTAGTGTTTCTATTTTTAAATTTAATCTTAAATCATGTATAATATCGTTTGCAAAAAAAATATTACTATACAATCAATTTAGCGTTTTCAAATATTATTTAAGAAATCCCCGCGGCATCGCGCGGGGTATCACCTAGTTTCCACCATGTCTTGATAAGTCTCACTCAGCTAAGAGCTACTTGCTAAAATTTGTTCTCCCTGCTATCACTATAACATTTGGTTCTGTTGCTATTTGTGTTTATGCACAATCAGGGGACTTCAGTACAAGCGGGAGGGTGAAGCTTCTATTACTGATCCGAGTGATGCCATACGGCATAGGCTAAACACCATGATCACTGCAAGCATGCCAGGAACACTAGGGTACATGGCACCAGATATGTATCACCTACTTTCTAAATCTAGTTATTTAGAGCTACTGATTGGTACCACGATTAAATGGTTCATCAAATTTTCTTATGTGGATTTCTTGAGCAGATCGAGTCATGCTCCTTGAAGCCTTTACTAGAAAAAGACCCACACATCCTATGTTTGTTGGAGAATTGAGCATTAGGCAGTGGGTTCGTCAAGCATTGCCAAATGAACTCTTCCGTTTTCTGGACAGCAGCTATAGGCTACAGAACAACTTCCTTGCGAAACTGAAGAAAAGAAAGAAGGATTACAACAAACTGTCAGCAAAAATTCAGGCTGAAGTATAAGAAGTCATGGGCAGCATCAAAACTGCAGCAGACTTTCACTTCCTTTTGCCTACTTTGTCCTTGGCTCCTTTTCTCGTTAGTGTGTTCATCTTGGATTATTGCATATGTACTTCCAAGTAAAGTGCTGTTAAGTAAAATGCAGCGTTTTATCTGTTCCAAGTGAAATAAGTACGGAGTTAGTTGATGCGCTGCAAGAAACATATGTGAGCAGTCACGCGTTTGTTTCGAATTGAACCATATAATGGTGAAGAAATGGTTGCTTGATTTTCTTTCAATAGTACCAATTACCAACTGTGTGTTTACAAGTAGAGGGAAAGTGTACCCTGAAATACAACACATCCAACGTAGGGTCCCTGCTAATAAGGCGATCAGGGCCAACTTCATTTTTTTGCAAAGAAATGTTTGCTTGACTTTATTTCAAGTATATCAACTGAATGTTTGTCAGGATATTTAGGATTAGGAGAGGCAAAATGTGCCTTGAAACACAGCACGTCCAACAGGGTGAGCCAAAAGTGGGCTGGCTGTCATGTGCACATCAAGTGATTTAGGACTTTATCTTGTTGTTTGCCAATTGCGAGCATGGATCACATCAAACTGATCACCCCGATCTTACTTTCTCCCCCTTGATCAACTTCTGCCATGAAAGGTACACTGAAACACAGTGATGACCGTCCAAGAGCCCAGAGGACAAAGTCGCCATGTGAGGCCACCTTTTGTTTGCCAGCACCAGGTCAGCTCAGGAATATTGCCTGGGATGGTACAGCAGCGGTGGGCAAAACAGCACGACACTTGCGCGTACACGAGCAGCAAAAAAACCCCGAGCCAATCAATGGCCTAGCAGATGTTCGGACGATCGAGTGGTCATTTGACCTCAGAGTTTACCTGATGAACAACTGATGATTGATTGATTCGTCAGCGAGCACCTGTCTCTCAATTCCAAGCGATACTTGATTCTTCTGGAGATCGAGATTTCTTATCTGTCTCAGATCAGAGAAACATATCACCCGTGTCTTGACTCTTGATTCAGCGTCAGCAGAGAACGACGACCGGTGCTTACCTGCTGGCTGCTGCTGCATTTGCTACTGTGTTTTGTTGCATTCTGATTCTTCGGAGTGTTTGGTCTACGCATCAGCTAGTGGATAAAACTCTTGGGCATGAAGCCGTGAAACTTTGCAGCTCTTTTCTTCGTGGGGGAAAGGTAAAGATGCAAATCGACGGGGACAGATCACCTAAATTCGGGTGCAAAACGTCTCCATCCTGTCGCTTTTAAGCGAGTGTTCAACTGTTAAACCTGTGCTTTACTTGTTTGCCGGTAGAGATCTCACGAGCATGCGACCGGTTTTCTCCCCCGGGTCCTTCTCGCTAATCTGTACGAGACGCAAGATTTGATAGAGCTGTTGGGTAGCGACGTCAATGGCAGTAGCCATCGAACAGTCCAGAAGACCTGAAGACGACGTCCGCCGTGTATGATGGTTTATGAACTCTATGATCATTGAGCATTTAATCCATCTCTTTAATTCTTCGTTTTTTTAGAATAAGACCGCTGAATATTCCTGCGAGATTAGTGTTGCACCCAAAGACCAAGCTCAAGCTGCCGTGATGCAACCGGCAGACAGACAGAGAGGGTGAACTGGTGAAGTGCGTTCCGTCTTGTATGGTTTGAAATTTCTTGAGTGAGACTCCAAAGCAGAACAGAACTACAGAGGTGGGAAGGACAGCAACAGCAAATAACTGAATAAGGTGGCTGTTTGGTCCTAGCCACGTGTTGCCACACTTTGCCGCGATTTGAGCTGACCATGCAAATATATATACATCAAATTTTAACTTTTGATGAAAAGCGCAAGGGTTTGCGAACAATGGTAGTAGGAGCAGTAGCAGATGTATTATACAGAACAGAACCACGCGCACACCACACTGGCCATTCCTTATCTGAAGGAGCATTTCGCTCTCACTGACTAGTCCCCATCGGCGAAGCTATCATGCGCGATCATGCCGCGCCACGCCACGCCACGCCCCCACCCGCATGGAGACGAATCGTGGCGTGGGGACTGGGGACACGCCCGTGTTGGACATGGACCCCCGGCACTCTCGCTTTGGCGTTGCACACACCACCACCACGCCGGCTCACTGGCGGCTGCTGGTGCTGGTGCTGGACGACGGCGCCGGCCAGAGGCGTGAGAAGGTGGAGGAGACGGCGATGCCGGCCATGTTGAGGCCCTTGCTGCCGCCCCAGTCCGGCACGGGCACCCAGCGCCACTCCCGGCGCGCGCGGTCGTACGACAGCCACACCAGGTCCCACGCGCCCCGGCAGTTGGAGATGAGCACCAGCCGCACCACGCCCTCCCGCTCCGCCACCAGCCCCGTCATCGCGCCGTACGGCCTCCGGAACCCCTCCACCAGCTCCGCCGGCACGCTCGCCACCAGCTCCCAGTCGCCGCCCACCGCGCCGAGCCCGTACAGCTCCACGCCCGTCACCACCTTGGCGCGGGCCCGGCTCGCCGTCGGGTCGTCCACCGCCGCCGACCGCACCACCGCCGCGCTCCCGTCGCCGTACACGTGCAGCCGGTCGCCGTGCCCCGCCGCCGCGGCGGCGTTCGGGAACCGCGGGCGGAAGAAGACCGGGCGGTCGCCCGCGCCGGGGCCCGAGTACACCATCACGCAGTCCGGCCCGGCGTGCGCCGCGCAGAGCCAGGTGCCGTCGGGGGCGGCCGGCGATGGGCTCTCCGCCAGGACGGCCTCCGACTGCTGCCACGTGTCCGTCTCGGACCGGTACTCGAAGAGGAATGGCGTGTTGTTCACCAGCTCAGCAAACAGAAACCTGCTTGCAGGGAAAATAAAGCAACCGTTTTCGCACTGACGTCAGATCGATCGTGTACACTAACAGCGACACACTGATTGATGCAGAATAACCAATCGAATTTTACTAGCAAAGCAACTGTAAATTACTAGCACACGCGATGAGGAATACGTACTAATTGAGATGACAAGCACCGTGGTAAATAAATAAATAAAACAAAAGTAAGTAAATGGAGTACAGTAAAACGCAACCGAGGAGGAGGTTAGTGGTGCCTGCAAGTTTTCGAGAAAGAACGCGCGCAAGAAAAGGACGGGTACCTAAACCGATTCGATCCGGGGGGATCGGCGACGAGCTTGAGGCCGAAGCGACGCCAGGAGGAGGTGCCACGTGGGCCGAGCGGGGACGGCGGGAGCCGGCGGGCGGCGCGCGCGGTGAGGTCGACGACGACGAGCTCGCGGCGGCCGTTGGCGGCGAACAGGAAGGAGCTCCCCGAGGCGGCGAGGAAGTAGAGGTCCTCGCCGGGCGGCACGGCGGGGGCGAGGATGGCCGAGACCGGGATGCGGAACCAGCGGCCCGAGGGCCCGTGGAAGCCCCGGATGGCGGCGTCGCGGGGCGGGAGCTTCTTGAAGAGGAGCAGCCACGCGGCGGCCGGACCGGGGCCCGACGACGCCGAGGAGAGGTGGTAGAGGCGGCGGAAGTCCGGGGAGGAGATGAGGCTGGAGAGCGGCCGCGCCACGGAGCGCACGCGGAGGAGCTCCGGGACGGCGAGGCGGAGGAGGATCTCGTGGAGGAGCTCCGACGGGAGTAGCAGCAGCGGGCCAAGGGCCGTGGCGGCCGAGCTCGCCGGAGAGGGGTGGTGCTCGCCGGCGAGGGGGTGATCGGCCATGGAGAAGGGGTTAGGTGAGGTTTAATTCTGCTTGGGGATCGGAGGATGGGGCTGCGCTTGTTTGGGGGACAAGTTTTGTGCCGCCGGCCTTTTATAGTACAGACTAGAGAGACGGTTTTTGGTTGTTGACCTGCAAAGCTAAATCTGCAGTTTCTGGGGATTAAAGAGATTTTTTCCCTTTTATTTTTCTTTCTTTTTGGCGTATACCGTTTTGTGGTTGGGATGAAAAGGATGTGTTTGTAGGGCACACTTTGTTCTAGGTGGAAAAGAAAAACTATTGGGTTTTCTATTTGGTGGACGGTGCATGATTCATAGGTGATGCATGGCTATGGCTTAATTACTTGTTTGTATACAAATATGTTGAAGGAAAATCTTATGATCGAAATGCTATGCATATTGTATAAAACTGAAAAAGGGCTCCAACGGAATTAAGAAAAAACTCAGTATTGTTTTTGCTCTAACTTGCTGTTCAAGTTCATCATTTTTCCTAAAAGTTAGTAACTGCAATGAAACACAATGCACGCGCAATATGTTCATAGGAATGGCACCGTACCTTTCGTCCCAAGAAGATAATTAGTCTTGATGCTCAAGTAAAAGATCGATTATGGCGTTACTTGATTCCCGCAACAAAACAACTAAAAAAACACAAACAGCATTTCCGGTGCTCCATCCTACTAGACAGACTCCATGTGGGACCGGCCAAAAATACCCACACAGGAACGCCATCAGCCGTGTATTGCTCAGTTTCCTTCCGTGTACTCTTGGCACCAAAGTAGTAGTACCGCTAGCTTTTATAACATTTATTAGAAAGGCCATTAATAGTATTTTCTTTCTTTATTCTCAGAACACCAAATATTGTAATCCGGTGGCCAAGTCAGAATCGCCTCTTATCCACTCCTAAAAAAAGGGAGTGATGATCATCTCCCATCTATCTGCACAGAACTAACAAAGGAAAAAAAGGGAAGCCGGACTCCAGGATGTTCTCTACCCGGAGCAGAGTGTCCACCAGATCACCGCACCACTTGAGCAAGAGAGCCATCACAGTTCACAAACACAAACTTTGCGTTGCCTCTGCGCACAAAAAATGTGATTGGTGGTGAACCGTGAGCCCGTGACACACAATTATATCTAGTCTGTGACACTTAAGTTTATTTCCTGTAGTGGACGTCAGCAAGAGTCTTGCAATTATCACTTTTTTCTTAAATCTTAAAAAATAAAAAAAACGAGGCTCCCAATAATAGCCCACTTCCTGTCTCTAGAAAAAAGGGACAGAAGAAAGAAGTCATATTCGACCTTTCATTGCATTTTCAATCATGCGTGGATAGAGGCGTTGTGGAGTGAGAGAGCATAGAAACCCTTTTCTGCAAGGAAGCAGGCTATATGTAGCAGGAACTCTGAATTTCTTGTGTATTCAAACACCTGTAACCTGTTCCTTTTCTTTTCTTTTCCAAGACTCTTCTTATCCTCAGATTGCTTGACCGGGATCTTGTGCTTGGATCGATGCCCAATTATTATTTGGAATTATACAGCCCAATAATTGATACTCCAGCATTAACTTAACTTCTTCCAGACCTCAGCCGCTGGGCTTCACTATGACCATATACAAAGCCATTTGCAAGTCACTGGGCTAAATTTCTTCTTATCCTTTAGCTGATGACGGCTACGCTTAACTGCCTCCTGAAACTAACATAGACCAACAAGCTTCTTTTTAAAGCATACGGAGTAGAATGGATGTGGTTAGGTTGAACAGAAAAAAATGTAGCTTCATGTCAGCATATACATGAAATTTTAGGTTGGAACAAGTTTTTGTTTCCCCCCTCGGTTTCTCTTTATCTCAGATGGATCAACGAGTCAAAAATAGACAAAGATTATGGTCAAAGCTTTGGTGAAGATGCTCTCATGCTTCCCCTGTGATGTGCGTGCGTCTCTGTGGAAGCTCTGCTTGGGGAAGAAGCCGAGCTCAATCCGCATGCAAACCTCTGTAAATGTTACATCAAACTAGTCTCTGTCTCTGTACGTGACAGCATGATTAGCCCAGGTTACTCTGAATTCTTAAATTGGCCGCTACAACAAGCAGCGTTTGACAAATGGTAGTGGTAGCTTACCCGTCGCCCGTCGGTATCTTCTGCATACATACGTGTTCTGTTTGTGCACGGCGCACTTGTCTTTTTCGATCTGCATCTGCTTATATATACTTAAACAAGTAGCGGTGACAAATTTACTCGCCGCAAATCCAAACCATACTGTAACTTTCAGACAATAAGCTAAGCTTCTCCAACGCAGTATCATCACGGGCATCTGCGATCGGGACGTGCGCACTGGACAGTAGACAGGCAACAGATGCCACGTTCAGGGACCGAAACCGCCCGAGGAGCCAGTCAGAAACCATGGCCTTCAGCTAATCAGCTCCAAGAAGAGGGGCAGATTAACCCATGCGGGCACCAACAGTCACTCCGCTTGAACTGTGGAGCGAAATGGGCTTTGTCTGCCGAAAGAGCACGGAACGAAAGCGAAAGACGGCTCCACGCGACAAAGTGTTTTTATTTCTTCATGAATGAAATCGCTGCATACTCTGAAGATACTGATAGGGATGTACTACATCCGTTCCAAATTATAGTTCGTTTGATATTTTTTTACTACAAGTTTGACTGCTCGTCTTATTTAAAATATTCGTGTAAATATATCAAATTTAAGTCATTTTAAAAAAATTATGAATAAAGCAAGCCACCACAAGAAATATGATAATTACATAAAATTTTGAATAAGATGAGTGATCAAACTTAAAGTAGAAAAAACAAACGAGCTATAATTTAAAACGGAGGTAGTATTATACTATACGTACTGAACATTACCTAAAAATGAATCGTAGAGAAGAAACTAGCTGTGATGACGAAGCAAAGCATGCGCAGCGATGGAAGCTGATTTGCGCAGTCGATTATTCAATGGGGGATGGAGCTGCGTTGTTGTGTTGCGTCCTGGTTGTGTTCTGAATTGCGTGGTGAGAAGGCCAATTAAGATTCGGGACATGCATGATGATGTCAAAGGAAGGCCCAGGATCCCTATTCAATCACCCTGTTATTGGTTATTAATCCTATGCATCAAATTAGTTGGAGAACAACTTCGCAAAGGCTATGGCACCAGGTGCGTGCATGTTGCTCAGATCACCCTGCTTCTCGCAGGGCGTAAAGCAGGGGCGCCTTGGTGATGCCAATTAGCAAAGCGATGTTTATGTATGACTAGGCTAGGCTAAGGACACATCATCCGTGACCGAACTGACAGCCGGACTAGTAACAAAAGTTAGTGGAATAGGGTGTGGACTCGCAGCAAATCCGTCGTTCGAGTGAAGCCAAGCGCTGAGCTCAAGTGGAATCTTGCTGTCGGATTGGCCACTTTTGTTTAAGTCCGGCCCGGATTAACCCTTTGTTGCGATACTGTCAAGGTGCGTTGTGCCAAAAGGGGACCTAATTTCATCCACCAAAGTTGGGTTAGGAGGATCGATGGCTATTGCCTATAGCTTTTTGATATCTCTTGGTCGGCAGGCCGGGTCCTCTCGGCCATCCATCCGTTCCACATAGGATGGACTGACGGCTTCTGTTGTCTTGCCTGGGGTTAGGACCTGGTGAGGGCCACTGGGCCCGTGTGTTTGCTGTCCGTGAGAGGAGCATTTCTCTGATGCTGAGGGTGTGTTTAGTTCCCAAAACAGGAAGAGAAAACAAAGTGAAAATATCACATCGGACACTGTAGCGCACTGTAGCACTTTTCGTTTGTTTGTGGTAAACATTGTCCTACCATGACCTAACTAGGCTTAAAAGATTCGTCTCGTCGTGTACATTAAAACTATGTAACTAGTTTTTTTTATTTACCCACTTTTAGTGCTCCATGCATGATGAGAAAGATTTGATGTGATTTGATGTGGTAGGTGAATAGTGAAGTTTGGAGAGGGAATTTTGGAAAGTTTGGAACTAAACACACCCTAGTCAACTTATCTGAGTGAGCGAGTGGAAGGTGTGATTCGGACCGTATGCTTCTTTAAATTGAAAGCTACTACGTGTAACCGAAAGTGGCCCGGCTTGTCTAATTAGACCATGTTGGTTTATATAGAATTCATTTGGCTGTCACGTAAACTAAAAACTGATGTGGGAGAGGAGTTAATGAGAAGAGAGAAGAAAAACCATGGAAACCACGTCATATGCAAGAAAGTAAGAAACTAGCTCGTCACACCTTTTATGGCGATGAAAGCCAATAAAAACATTTAGACGTGTGTTCTAACGAGTGTTTCCAGGAGTTGAAGGAGATTGAATGGACTAGAAATCAAAGGCCCACACGAAGAAACTATGAGTTGTGTTGAGAAATCCTCCTCATGATGTGGACAGTTGAGAAGAGTAAATACTGCTAGTAAGCAGCCCCACATGTAAGTGAAAGAAGCCCAAGGTCTGGACCAATCTTTGGGTGACTTTAGCACCAAGTGTACAGCCTTCCAGGAGAAAGAAGAAGCCTCTGAAAACAGAGAGACAGAGAGCCACGAAAATTCAGAACAGAGCCTCCAAGGGAGAAGAAAGAAGTGAGGGAGAAGAAGGTGACTGGAGAGGAGATCATGCAAGATTGCAAGGGGGATTCGTCCACAAGGTTGTGAAGCTTCATATCCACATCCTTGGTGCCTCCAATCTGCTATTCCACCACTCTTTGGTGAGATCCTTCTATACTTTGAGCTGTAGCCTCCAAATCTTGTTGTTGTTGTCCAAGACTGGTGAAATCTTGATGTATGAGAGCCTCTAGTGCTGTCTAGAGAAGAACTTGTTGTATTCCCACGAGCATAATAGTGGAAGAAGATTTGGCTGGCTTGGTCCCATGGTTTTTCCCCAATTTGGGGTTTCCACGTTAAATTTTGTGTCTCTTGGTTGATATGTTGTTGCTGTCATTTCCTCCATAATATGTGTGATGCATATGTTGTCCTTCCGTGAATAGGTTGACATCTTAGGCTGATTTCAGTGTTGCTGAAATTATTTGCTTCTGCTATCACTAACTTGCTGCGTTAGTGTGGTTATCCCAACAAATTGTGTACTATACTTACTTTCTAGATATGACGTCTTGACGACATGACAAATAGATATCACTCGTGAACATTATAGATTGGGATTGGCCTTAGCTCCGCATAGCCATGTGAGTCGATGTAAATGGGATCCATTATATACTGTAGTAGGCGTATTTTTTTTAATCATCTGCAATGCATTAACTGATAGTGAAACCTACCCGTTGTGTTATTAGAAGTCTATAGATATACAATAATTTTGATTGGATCGTCAATTGCTCTTAAACATACAAAAATATTATATTAAAGGATATGTAAAATGAAATTTATTCATACCACTTTCGTACCCTAACAAGCATACAATTTGACTCATGGTTGGTAAAGATTGCGAAGGGCCTGTTTGGTCGATAGCTATACATCAGGTATGCCATAGATATTTCGCTAGGCGTTTGGGCTACACCTTGACAATACTTCTTAGCCCCTACACATGCACCCTACACTCATTTCCTTTCCAACTTTGCCACATGTGTGTTCCTTGTCACCTTTTGTGGCAGCCATAGTTTGCCCAAACACGTCTGAAGTTTGGTATCTTTCAAATTCTAAAACACTTTATACAGGAAACATCTCTTGGTTTTGAAGTGGCTCACCCTGTAATAAGTATCAATACAGTTAGGAATAGGGATCGTGTGACGTCGAGGTTGGGATATATTTTGTTATTCCTTCATTAGAGAAATCTTATAAACGAATCAAATACAACCAATATTGGTCTTTTTTTTCAAGCTTCACATAACCTCCTAAACATCGCTCTCTCCGGTGGAAGTGGTTATGACTAGCCACTTGTCATTCTAGCACTTGTCTTTTATATTAGAGATGTAGAGCCTGCTTGGTTAAAGGCCAAAATTTTGGCATGTCAAAACTTTGGCCAGCCAATTTTTTAGCCATCACTTGTTGTCTATCAAAAGTTGCCAATATCTCACATTTAAATTATTAAAGTGTTGGCAACTTTTTGGTCCAAGTGTAGGCTTACCAAAACTTTGGCATACCTAAGTTTTAGTAGCTAACCAATCAGGCTCGTAAATAAATACTTGGGGGTGAAGGCTGAAGGCGTCCCTTCTGGGATTTCGTTTCCCCATGGGAAGAACACAAGAGGAAAGCTAGCTTGATTAGAAATTGGGCTGGGGATGGGTACTACATCTGCAGGCCCACGTGACTCGCGGGCGAGCTATATTTCGGGGAAGGAACACAATGCAGGCCGCCGGTCGGGGTGAGCGTCTCGGAAGCTGCAGGCCTGCGGCAAAACGCCTGGGCATGGGCCCTGGCGAGTGTTAAACAGACGGCGACGAGGAGGAGAAACGAAAGCGCTGGTGCCGACCCAGTGGGCTTCCTGGTTTGCCACTCCCCTCTTTCCGTGGGCCGCTTAGCTGCACGCACACGCCGGTTCTCTCTCGCGTACTCGTACTAGTGTCCCTGCTGTGTGTCGAGTGAGTCGGTCACGGGAGGTTTCGCTTTGTCGTAGGCCCTCCTGCGTCCTGCTCTGATGTACCAGGTGGTAGGTACTGGTGTTTCTGCCCTCTGACCCCTCTGCCATCGCCAAACTGGAGACCTGGTGCTTATTGCTCTGATGTGTGGAGGGCTTTGAATTTGATGTGTCGAGAGGTGATTCATCGTCGTTCCGGCATCATGCGCTCTGTTTGTTCCAGCAATGACAGAGCGGGCTCATTGGCTTGGCTGCGGGCCTTGGTCATTGCTCAAATGCTCGGCGGGCTCATTCAGCTAAATTCTCTTGTAGCTACCGGTCAAAATAGATCAAGAGAGGGAGAGGAGTCTCGTGTGGCGGAGCACGCTCAGCTGGTCTGCCGGCTCCGGTGCATGCCAGCCCGTAGACAACGAGACAGATCGTCGTCGCTCTGCCATTCCTCGGGCAAACGGGAGTGGCAGCAGGGTACGTACTACGTACATTTTACATCTCATCCCACTCATTGGGGCGCGCCTCTGATCTGCACAAGGACACAGCGCCGTAAAAAGGTTGCTGGGAGCTCTTCGTCTCAGCAGCACAAATAGTACGCGCCAGCTTTGAGATGCCGGACCGGCAGCTAGCCGTCCCCGCCCTCATCTCTGAACCCTCAAGCACGGCGTCTGCACGGGTGCATTGCACATTTGCGTGGCGAGCGCTTTCCTGCCCTGTGACCCCGTACGGCCCTTCCTGCCAGCGGGTTCCCGTGCGCGTTCACGAGACGCCAGTGCCCGCCGACGCCGCTTGGTGATTGCTCAGGCTCAGCCATGGGGAGGGCTACTGAAGTAACTGAACCCTCCCCTCGTGCGCAGCCACGCACCGGGTCGACCAGATCAGAGAAGCGGAAGTGAACTTGGTTGCCTAATAGTATCAGATAGCCACTGATCACGCAGCATGTGGAACGCGTGGTCTTTAGGCCGAGCCATCCTTGCCGTCATAGGCAATAGGCATCAGGCAAATTGCCAATTTGGATTTGGCATTTGGCAAAGAAGAGCTTCAAATGGAGACATGGAGTGGAGCCGATGGCTTGGTTTCTCAAATGGCGGATACATGCGCGGCGCGGGCCGACCCCGACAGGGGTGTTGGAGGCGGCAGCGCGTCGCGCGGCACGACCTGCTACTAGGGGTGGTAACGGATCATGGCCCGTTTGTTCCTTCACAATCTAACTTGGCCCTAACAAAATTTAGCTCAAAAACTAGTATTATTTTGACCCGGCCCTAATCCGGCCCGATCCTTAAAATTTCTAGTACAAAAGTGAGGGCCCTTTACCACCCCTACCTGCTACGCAACAAGCGCGTCGCGTCAAGCCACGGACCATGGGGACTCCCGGCTTTGATCAGCCAGTGCCCAGTGGCCTTGCCCCTTGCCTGAGATTATTATTATAGTACGTGCCTCGATCGTCCAGGTACAGGCAGCGACGCCGGCGATTAGTCTGCACGGGTCTTCAGGGCGGTCAACAGGCCATCACCAGTCGCGATCCCGGCCGGAGAATCTGCATCGACATCTCTACCTGAAAGGAGAGAAAAAGGCCGGGACTGCCGCACCGCCAAGTACGCATCTTGCTGTCAGGCCGGCACAGGTACGCAAGCTGTTCAACTCGCGCTGATCCAATTCTAATCCGAGCTCGGCTCGAGATGTCCCCGCTTAAAAAACTAGCCCATGTACTAGTAGCAGCATGTGTGCCCGTGATCGATTTCATTAATCATCCTACCATCACGTCACATCTAATCCATCCATCCTTTCTCAAAAAAAAATCTAATCCATCCATCACCATTTCCCATCATATATTTATAGGAACAGAAGATGTATGATGTTCATCATCAAGGAACAAGGATTTATAGTACTCGAGTACCAGGATAGATTCTATCATGTACGTCCATTTTTGTACTGTAGACTCTTTCGAGATTTGTGCAGCAGCATGGCAGTGTATTAAATCAGGATACGGTATCGATACATTTGAAGTACACCGGTTCTGTACCGCCTCCAGATTCTGTACGCTTGAGAACTGACGATATATTATAAAAAAACGAGTATCTCCGGCATTTAATTTCAAAATCATTTGAAATCTTTCTCTCTCCCATCAATCTCTCTCCTCACTCCCTCTCATCGCCGCTCAGATCCGGGGATGCCGGATCCGGATCAGGGCCAGGACGTTGCCGTCCAGCCGGCGTTGCGGTCCTGGCGGAGGTGCTGGCGCCAGCGCTGTTCTGGGCCGCGCGCCCGCCGCTACGGGAGGGACGCATCGCCGCCGTCACCAACGAGGCCGGGCGTCCCGCGTCTCGGCAACAACCGGATCCAGCCCCGCCAGCACCAGATCCGACGGCGGCGCGCGGAGAAGGCGGAGGCGGAGACCAGACGGGGGGTGAGCAAGACATGCAGGGGCGAGGGAGGCTCTACCTGCCCCGCTCATGGATCTCAACACCGGCAACGACGGTGAGGACGACGACGCCGGCATCGACAACGGCGACGGCGCCGACAGCAACGACGATGAGGATGGCGCCGGCCGCGCTTCCTCCGTCGGCTCGGCGGCGCTGCAGCCCGTCCGGTTGGAGGTGGAGGTGCTCATGGTGTGGATGGAGAAGGATTGCGGGAGCCCCCCCCCCCCCCCCCCCTCGAGCTTGAGCAGCAGCAGCTCCGCTTAGGGACCCGCGCCAGCCGCGCGCCCATGAGTCCGCGGCTCCCGTACCGTTGCCCGTGCCCGCGGCGGCCGTGTCTTTCCTGCGCTGCTCGTCGTCCATGTCAAAGAGCTCGGAGAAGGTCAAGGACGAGGCGGAGGAGACGGGGAAGGCCGTCGTCGCCGTGCCGGCCGCGTCCCAAAGCTTCCGACTGCGGAACCTGCGGAAGAGCCTGGAGGGGGACTAGGTGGCGGCTGGGTGGCCGCCGTGGCTTAGCGCCGTCGCCGACCCAACGCCGACTACAAGGTACTACTAATGATGGATTGCGGCTGAAACAGGGGAGACTGTTTTTCCGCTGCTTCCGGGAGGGAGGGGCGAGATTTGACGGATCTTCTTCGCCCGCGCAGGTGCTCATGGACAACAAGCTTGGGATGCAGATGTTCGACGGCGGCTACGTGCACCACGGCAGGCTCAAGGCCGGCCAGCTCATCATCTCGAGCGGGAGCGGGAGACGGGGACGTTGCGGGACCTGTTGCGCCAGTACGGCCCCGAGTACAAGCTCATCTTCACCGGCCACTCGCTCGCCTCGGGACGGCTGGATGCTTCTGGCTGGGCTAGAATCCCTCGACCTGGCTCAGTCCACTTGTCTAGCCTAATCCCAGAATCTCTCTTTTCCACGTTCGCGATAAAGTTTTTAGTTATTACTGGAAAGGAAATTAGCACAAGTTCATCACGTCCGCACCATCATTTTTGTATTTTATTGAGTACCATGTCCCAATTGTGATAGCTTTTCTCTTCCCTTTGCATTCCAGGTGTTCCAAAATTTGCAAGAACATGACCTGACTATCAGGATTCAGGAGGCTGAACGAGCACAACGCACGGCTGACGAGTCTGCAGAAAGAGAAGGTACGTCAACTAACGTGTTCCTGGTTCTGAATCTGAAACTTCTCATCAATATGCAAGCTTGTACACTAAAAATTCGACTGTGATACTAGGAATTCGATTGTGATACTGGTTGACACTAAAAATCTAAAATAAACACCCAAACATCTGATTCTGTAAGAATTCACCGGTACTCACCATCATTCAGACACTGACGACGTGATGATTACGCTGGAATTTTGCAGTCTGATCCGCTCCACAGGGTCCTGGAGCACGTCACGGAGGTGCACTCGCTCTGCAACATGCTCGGCGAGGACTTCATCGCGATCGTGAACGAGGTCCACCCGGGCTTGCACGGGACCACAGACCCCGGCAAGCCCACCAGCATCAGCGACAGCACGCTGGGCAGCCTCGCGCAGGTCGTACTGCCACAAGCCTTTCCCTGCATCTGAATCTGATCCGTTTCTTGCAAATCGTGTATGCCCCAGACACACAGCCTGATGCTCACAGATCGTCGTGTTCTGAATTGCCATTGCAGCTGCGAGAGGGGTACCAAGGTGGAGAGGGTACCAGGGCGGCGTGGAACGGCTCCCTCTCCATCGGTATTCCTTCCATTTTGCTTCCGCCGTGTGTGGATGATGCAATTTGCATTACTGAACCCTGCGGTTGTCGCCCGTCCAAACATGCTCCCTTCGGATATCTATATTAACACCTGAATATGTACCATTGCTAAACACCTGAATATGTACCATTGCTACTTGAAATAAAGCAATTGACCGGTCAGTAGCACTCATGTTTGGTGTGATAATCATTGGGTTAATTATCTGCTAATGACCAGATATGAGAGCTTTTAGCATAATTTCAAGTCCACTTCAATCACGCTTAAACATGAATTGTAGCAAACTGCACCATGCACATGCACATGCACTTATACATGTATAAAAAAGTTGCATTATCTGTAACATATTTCTGTTGTTTGCCATATAGTTTGTCGTTATCTTGCCAATGTAACCGGTCTTTATTTGATCATCTCTGTGTTTGTCAAGTTCTGATTAGTGTGTGCCTCAGTTCAGAGTTCTTACGGTTGGTGTGCATAATCTGACCGTTAGTCTATTGCTTTGGGTTTCAGGTGGAGGCATCGACAAACCAGGTTGCGGAGCAGCACATGCCAATGTACAATCTCCCATATTTTTTTGGTCTCAGAAATTAGCGCTGAGCTTCCGAAAGTGTGATTTTTGGTGGCTGCTTTTTGCGGGATGTTGTGAACTGGATGTTGTTGTTTTGTTCCTTGCTTGTTTGGTTTCTTAGGTACTCGTGGCTAGTGTTTCAGTCATTATATTATTGTGTTACGGGATAAAGGAAGAGATCAAACGACAGGTAGAGTTGATCTAATACTCGTCGCGCTGCAGTTGTCATTGTGTTTCTTCGGCTCTCCTCACTTGGATTGGATAAAGTCTTCACTTATTCTTTTAAGTAATTTTTTGATATATGAATCCCGTTGGTATTTAACCCTAAACCCTAAATTAATTGCAATTATGAAGCACCTGTTAAAGAGTCAAGGAGGTTGTACAGGCTAGAACTAGTACCATTTAACAGGAACTATTCTAGTTAGATTATGATTTAGTTGAGTTTGGAATCAGCTAGCTTGGATGTTTTTGGCAATTAATGTATGCAAGGGTGAGTGGTGATTATGTGATTCCCCACAGTTGATAACAAGCTGGTATATTCATGTAAAGTACAAGTATAAATTTGTACAATCATCTCAAAACAATTATGTGTAGTTATGTTACCCCAAACCTAAGTAGGTATCGGTACCTGTCCAGAATAGGTACCGGTACCTCCTCGAGGTACCCTAATGTGGCTGCACCATCACAATATCAATGAGTGCAGCTAGTTTTAAAGGACAGGCAACAAGGCCAACAGTTGAAATTTATATAACTGGAGTAAAAAGAAGTACAAAATTTGTGCGAATCAAGTTAACTCTTGCTTTTGCTTGATAAAGTTAGCAAATCAGACTAGTCATCTTACATGAATCAAGTATGGTCATTTTTTTCAAATCAGACTAGGTATCGATACCCGTTATTTTTCCCAAATCAAAGTAATCATCTTTAAAGAATTACGTGTATTGGTATATTTTTCAATGCCCGTGCGGTACCATCTCGTAACACCTTGTACCAACATAGAATGAAGGTACCATATGTATGTAGGTGTGGAGAACAACTCCTGGACCACAATCATTTGCATATAAAATATTACAACACAGGCGCACCACTTGTGGTCCACAATCATTTGAAAATAAATTAATACATAAAACAGGTGCATATAGTACACAACAATACCACATATTAATTATATTATGGACACAGCTCATGGGTAGGTGGGGTAATTTAAAAGTACAGGTTCATCCCCTCGGTACATAAAAGAACACCTTAGTTTGCTTGATTCAGTACGTGTGGCTTTCACCACTCCCAACAGGCGTCACCAGCTTTTTGTCAGAGATTCCCATGCCACTATTCAATACGGAAAAAAGAAAAGATTTTACGTTGTGAATACATTAGCATGGGACAAAAAAACACGAATCATGAGCAGAACCAAAGAGCCAGGATTGAAGCACTCACGAGTGACGAGTCCTACACTCATTTTTCGATCATCAACAGACAACAAAAGTACAATATTCTTTGTGGAAGCAACAAACACAGAAGGGAGAAAAAAATTCCCTCTGACAATAGGATCAGTCACTTCTAAACTAACATCTAGAGTTTCTCCTATTCTTACACCATCATAATCGAACCCTACCGCAAAAGACAACAAGAAACTGTTGAACACAAATCAATAGTAAAGATCCGGGCTTACTTAATAAAGACAAGAAGAGAAAAAAAATCCAAATGGCACCACATATAAAATAAGAAGCAAAAAACATTTACTCCATATTTTTTAATAACATATGTCTCCTCTGTAGTGCTAGAAACAAACCCTGAGATAACCTCAACCAAGCCATCCCTAAAAGCTGAAGCACTAGGAGGGAAATGCCTTCTAAATAATGCCTTTTTAGATGCCCAATAATAAATTTAATTATTAAAGATTATACTCTCAAATATAATGTAATAACACTGAACATAGCTAAAGGATTTATTTGCCGTTGCCCTTCAATGCCACTAAGAAGGAACCAAAACCTAAACAATCTAGGACCAACCTACACCATCTGGACATAAAACCACAAAAACCCTTCCATAAGACGTCAGAACGACCCACGGGCTACGAATTGGTAAGGTTTCTTATGGTGGAACCTGGCCACTGGTGTTCGAGTCCTCGAACTCAGCATTGATGTTGCATTTTCATAGATTTATTTTAGAATTTAACCAGTGTTATTTTTTATTAGCAGACGATGTTCCCGTCGACACCGAAACACCTTTGGTGATTTAGTGAGTGTGCATACGTGTGACCGTCTACGTCTGTACTGGTCTTCTAGAAAAGAAAAGAAAAGAAGAACACCCACGGAGCCAAGGGGCAGCACATCACTGGTGCTAGACACTGGCAACATTTTCTAGTTTTCCTTTTTTAAGTGAAGCCTTCATACGAGTTGGCTATTTCGGTCGCGATCATACTGGGCCTTTCTACGTTCCTTCAAAAAATAATAAAAAGTGTATCTAGTTATATTATAGTATCTAGTATAACTTTGGTACCTTCTCAGATATATAAAAACTGCCTTTGTAAAAGCGTATACAGAACACAATATTGAATTGACCAGGCCACTTAGAAATCCTACTCAAATGCAGACCATATAAAATTTCCAAATGAAAGGATGACACGGGTGAGATATCTATATACTATATATAATACTATATATAAAGAGAATAACTTTTGAAAAAACTACTATCCGAGATTAGGATCACCCCCATCTCACAGAGGACCCACTTGTCATGAAAAAACGTTGACGAAGGGGGAGACCCATTTTGTCGACGTTGTAAAGTGATTTTCCCCTCGAAACCAAAAACTTTTTTCACCAAAAAAAGGGCCCACCTAAATATACCCACATTTGTACCCACGTGTATACACAATTATCCCGTATTGCTAATAGATAATAAATTAGAGAGTTTTTCTCCATATAAATAAATGCCAACTATTGAGTTTTGAGAATACGTAAAGCTCTCTATACATGAGAGAGCGAATATAAAGTATTTGTAAAAGCGATTTGCACGGCTGGTCTGTTTACCATGACTCACTAAAATGACACTGTTTTAGTACCTACATGTCATCAATAAACGTGTGTGGCACATGAGTTGAGACAAATGTGTAGAAGAGAGTTTAGCACGCTCGCGGCACGCGCGGGCATTGCAACTAGTAATAAGAAAAAACATGGATACGATAAGAAAATCTTTATACAACAATATTGAAATTGAAATACTACCAAGTTCATTCACTTTTCGTTCAAGTCTGAAGGCCCCGTCTTTTAAAAATGCCTAGCTTAAGCTAGGACTGTTCGTATCATTATTAAAGCATGGACGGATGGACGATTACACCAATGGCTTTGTGCGCCGTGATGCTACTCGGCACCTAATCTGATCTTTACTCCGACATGACACGCGCTTCTCACAGTAACAACTGTTTTTTTTTGCGGGCCACAGTAACAACAGGTTGAGTGATGCTTAAATTACTGCTAATATTCGGATTAGCGCCACCGGCCCACCGCCGATGCTACTTCGTCCGGTCATGTTTTCACTCATCGGTGACTCGTGCTTGCCGCTGCCAGTACCCAGTAGTTTTTTTTTCTGGTGATGTCGCACGACTGGGCTGTACACAGGGAAATGGACTGCACGCAACCCAATAGCGCTGTCTGATTTAGGACGCTGAACCAACGTTCATGTGTTGCCACTATCGAATATCTGATGATGATCGATCGTGGAAACAACGTCCTGATGCCACTGTCTGAATATCTGATGATCGATCGTGGAAACGACTATTGAACCCGTCGATAGTACATAGCTCTGCGTATCGGAGTTGAGTTTTTCATCCCGAGTATCATCGACTTGCTTCACGTACCCTGCACTTTCGGTTCCATCGAAGCTAATGTGCATTCCTATACTCCACTTCCATGGTCGTTCAGAAAAAGAAAAAATAACTCCACTTTCATGAGAATGAGGTCACGAGATTCTTATCAACGTATACTCCACTTTATAAGAAAGTAAGCACGATCTCCAGTAACAAACCTCATTTTCTAAGAAGTCTAATGCGCGAACGGTATATCTCTCTTACACACACATACTATCATTTCCATCCAACTTCACGTGCTATTTCCTACAAATTATCCAAATGCACCCGTGTCTTTCCAAATCTTTAGTAGGTGATGATGCATTCCAATTCATACGTTTCAGAGAGACCATTATATAGTAGTTATCCTCAGTATAGAAGGAGATTTCTCTTCATTTCGGGTACCTTTCAATCTCATCACAGTCAGCAGCTCGCCGGTTTGTCAAAACCGACGGCGACCGTTCACGGACAAGTTGGAAGCGCCATCACGATTTCACGGCAAGTTGATAGACTTAGCACATCTAACACAGCCAGCTCTGCTCTGAAACTTTTACAAATCAAGCGCCTGTTACCCTCTCCTGCAATGTCTGAAGAAAAAAAAAAGCTAAAAACTTCTCAGCGAATTCAACCATCCGGGTGTCGCAGAAAGAAAGACGCAACCAACTGAACGAACAACAAGGACCGTTCTGGCCGTGCATCACGCAAAGGTCTGGGAGAGGGGACCATCGCCGGCTCGATGCAGACGGGAGCATCTTCCAGCTTGCCATACGCCATTCCATCGAGCCTCATTTTCCAGAAGAGAAAGAGAGAGACCCGTTCGATCAGGGGCGTCACCTGCCTGGTGCTAAATATAATGTTCAGAGTTCACGCTGCTCGGTCCAGCTTGCAATTGCAAATGGAAACGTTTCACAGTTTTGGGGATGTACCCGATGGGAAGCTTTGTGTAAAGTTTTGCCCGTTTGATTCAGTGGTCTCCGTGTCCGTAGCTGGATTTCTGATGTGGAAACGGTTGTTGAAATTATTTGGTTGGTGCCATGTGCTCCTGGGTACGGCATGTCTATGGGTGCCAAACTGACAAACTTACATGAGCTTAATTAGGTGAGATTGTGCTTTCGGCAGTGCTGCAAGGTATTCTTATTATAGGACGATGCAATGCAAGAGGGGGGTAAGTACGGGTCCATGCCCCTATCAGCAGCAAATTCTTGTTACAGGAGGATGGATACCCCGTGCAACGACGCATCCGGACCACCTTATCCATGGGTCCAGCCCTCATTTCTGTTCTGCCCTTTTAGGACCACAGCTGCATCCGAGGCTAACGACCTGGACGTCTTGCCGCCGTGCCCCCTGGACCCGCATGACCAAATTTCTGATTATTGAGCCCACAGAAAGGAAAAAGACCCCATTGCTGGTATATAGTACTATGTACCCGTTAGATAAATTTATCCTTCATTTACTGGATTTCATCTCTTGTCCACCCTAGTTACTCTTTCGAAACACACAGCGTGCACGCAACTCTTTGTGAAAAAAAAGAACATTTAACTTCATTTTTTGGGGGAAAAAGGCAAGCTAATATTAAGAAACATGTAGATATTATTTAAAGTGACAAGAATAGCTTTCAGATATCTCATGAACACAAAGCATTCAAGAAATTTTGTACTTTATCATATATCCTAGAAGAGTTATAGTCTTCTTCTAAAGGGAATCGTACATACCACATAGGGTTTTAGCTCTTTTTCATACACAAGAACCGACAGCATCAAATAACACTGATGTTTCCTCTCTTTAGACTCTTGGAGGGTAGTGTCAATTTATTATGGCCTGCCTGGTAACAATTGCAAGTGCATAGAATGTGAATGGCGGAGTCCATCCTCGACTTTCAAGCTAAGAAAGAAACTAATCTACTCCTTCTGTCCTAAGTTATACTCCACTTTAGTTACTACGGAGTATTATAGATACATAGTTTTATTATGTATTTAGACATAGCGTATACGTAAATACATAAACGACCTGCAGTTTGAGACGGATGGAGTGCCAAAGAAGGATTGAGTTTATCTTGATAGGGAGGGAAAGGCCAAAAATGGGGAAATGGGATGGCAGTCCTTGCTATAAAGGTACACACCCATGCTTGTATCTAGCTAGGTTCTCCATATAGTGTGTATATTCTTTTATCGCCACTCTAATGATAATCTGTGCTCTAATTTTTTTGTGCGTCTTTTCATCTTTATTAATTTGTTTCATCTCACTGAAACTGTTGATTTGTGAATAATCACCTACAGGTGTAATTTCTTTTCCAATTTAGTTGATCAACTCACGTAAGCCACTTGGCTCATACGTACTCTATATGTCAAATTGTATTTAATGGACTATGGTGAACACAATGTTTGTCACATCAGTGACCAGTTAGATTGAGTATGTTATAGGGAAGTGTTACACTTACTTTCTATGATAAACCAGACATACATAAATCTAGTGAAGTGTTAGTTGCAAACAACTACTCCATCTACTTTTATAAGGCATATCAAAGGCTACTTCAGATATCAAGAAACCATGGAACCATGTGCTAGTGTTAATTAAAGAGGTGATTTTTTTCATGTGCATGGCTGCATGCAGCCACATGCAGAAGTACTTTAGTTAATTTTTCAAGTACCAAGGGATTCCCGGAAGCCATG
This sequence comes from Echinochloa phyllopogon, assembly GCA_033239725.1. Taxonomy (NCBI): domain Eukaryota; kingdom Viridiplantae; phylum Streptophyta; class Magnoliopsida; order Poales; family Poaceae; genus Echinochloa; species Echinochloa phyllopogon. Next base: position 39,417,320 of record BTCW01000005.1, on the reverse strand, counting down.
CCCTGTATAATGAGAAAATTGAAAAAAACGTAATATGCCTTATAAAAGTAGATGGAGGGAGTAATGCTAGATATGAGACAAGACATTGATGTCCCATGTGTGTACTGAAAGTTTCGTACGGATATATGATTGGTGCAACGAAAATGCAATAATTAAGCATCTCGTAACAAGTAACAACATCTGCCTTAGGCCAGTCTCAGTGGAGGTTTTATGGGGAGTTTCATGACATTAATTACGCTGACGTGGCATAGGAGAGAGAAGATAGAGTTTCATGGTATGTGAGAGGAGTTTCATCACCATAAAACTCCTTTGGCACAGTTACCTAGTTTCTGGTCTAGGTAACCGTGTAGTGAAATGGTGCACTGAGACTGGCCTTAATATAACCAACCACAAATCAATTTACAATCCACATGGATATATGCCTTTCATGTTCATGAGAGTATGAGCTTCTGATAGATTTTCATGTTGCGCGCTCACATGTTTTTGAAAAAAAAAGATTATGTCATGAATTGAGAAAACCAAAATAGAATCATGATTTATTGTTGGATGGTGTCAAGTGTCGGGAAGGGCCTGCTTAGCATTAGTAAAAGGGCTTTGTTGGAGGTCATCGTCTCCTAGCTTGAGCTGTAACGTAATTAGATTATTGAAGAACGTCTCAATTTCATTACATGTGGCATCATTCTATTTTCTTCCTGAATTTTAGTAATACTATGTATGTCATATTATAAAACATTAAAGACAAAAAAATCAAGCACAAACTTATTAATAGCGAGAATTAAGGAGTTAGAGAGGACAACTCGCTACGAATATACGGAGTATTGATCGAGTAGAGACGAAGTATATTATCAATGGTCAACTCACATCAAGGCGAGGAAGGAATAAACTCGATCTTGATTGAAAAGAGAGGATGATGGGATGGGGGCGATTGAAGGGAGCCCTAGACATCTATTTTACAAAACGGATCGAGCATGTAGAGATATAAATGCATATGCTTGTAAGAGTTCCTACCATTTATTGGCTCCTCATGAATAGTTATTTATGTTTAAATGGATCAAGTCAATCGCTTGGGTCATCACCAACATGCTTTTGCGATTTCCATGTCTAGTATGTATCTAGATAAAACTATAGATCTATGGTAAATTGACTTACATGTCTTGGTAATAGGCTTAGCTAAATTGCATCTAGAATTACATGAAAACAATACAAATAACTACTTCGACGATGATGGTAATTCATGTTAAATTAAATGCTATCTTTAATATAAATAAACTAGCTATGATAAAGGCATAAGAAAAAGTTAGCTATAGTTATAAAGCACTTGAATTTTCCTTACCCTATCTATTTACTATCATAAAAGCACAAATCTTACACAAATATAAGCCACTATAATTGATGTGTTGAAGTCTACGGATATAATACAGTATATAGAGTACATGCGAAGCATTTTCCTGTGCTGAGAGGTGAGAGCAAGTCCTAAGAAAAACTACTAACAAAGATCTTCCGTGTAGAACTTCTGTTTCTCGTCAAGTTGAGACTTGAGAGGAAGGTTTGTAGAGCGACAGTGAGGAAACTTCCTACGGGGTGCGCTCTCTCCCTACTGTCTTGATACAGTAGAAGAGTAAAATTACAGGATTGCACTGCACAGTCCGAGATGGGATCCCCCCTGACAAGATCAGGAAACAGGAATTGACAGAAGGAGCAGGCCGCCCTCACGGCCGCCTCGGTCCGCTCGCCGCCCTCAGAATCCTTCCCGAGGCTTACGTGTCCCCGCCCGCCCCGTGCCCCTGCCCGCCTCTCCACGTGTAACCGACCTCGCCTTTCCCACGTCACCCCCCTTCCCACCTTAACCCCCGCGACGCGACCCACCAGCCCGCCCCGGCCCCTGCTCTACTACATCACTCACCTCACCGCCCGCCAGGCGCGTCTCACTAGTCACTCCTGACCGCGTCACCGCGCACGCCACCACCACCACCGGTGAGCAGTCCACCCCCACCACCGACCCATGGCCATGGGCGGCGGCGCGTTCCCCTTCCAGTGGCCCGCGGACCCCGGGCTCGACGTCGCCCTGCCCCCGCTGCCCACCCTGGTGCCCGACGCCGCCGCGTACTACGCGGCCGACATGCACGCCGCGGTGCCCATGGCTTCGCCGCCCGATTTCGCCGCGGCGCTGGCGGCGATGCGCCGCGAGGAGGAGGAGGCCGCGGGCATCCGCCTCGTGCACTTCCTCATGAGCTGCGCCGGCGCCGTCGAGGCCGGGGACCACGCCGCCGCGGCCGCGCACCTGGCCGACGCCCACGCCGCGCTCGCCGCCGTCTCCCCTGACTCCGGCATCGGCCGCGTCGCCGTCCACTTCACCGCCGCGCTGTCCCGGAGGCTGTTCCCTCCCACGCCCTCGCCCCCGCCGGCCCAGCCGCCCGCCGCCGACGCCGACCACGCCTTCCTCTACCACCACTTCTACGAGGCCGGGCCCTACCTCAAGTTCGCGCACTTCACCGCCAACCAGGCCATCCTCGAGGCCGTCCAGGGCTGCAAGCACGTCCACATCATCGACTTCAGCCTCATGCAGGGCCTCCAGTGGCCCGCCCTGATCCAGGCCCTCGCGCTCCGCCCCGGCGGCCCGCCGTCCCTCCGCCTCACCGGCATTGGCCCGCCCTCCCCGCCCGGCCGCGACGACCTCCGCGACGTCGGCGTCCGCCTCGCCGACCTGGCGCGCTCCGTGCGCGTCCACTTCTCCTTCCGCGGCGTCGCCGCCAACCGCCTCGACGAGGTCCGCCCCTGGATGCTGCAGGTCTCGCAGGGCGAGGCCGTCGCCGTCAACTCCGTGCTCCAGCTCCACCGCCTCGTCGCCGACGACCCGCCCGCCCCCATCGACGCCGTCCTCGACTGCGTCGCGTCCATGCGCCCCAGGGTGTTCACCGTGGTGGAGCAGGAGGCCGACCACAACAAGCCGGCGTTCCTGGACCGGTTCACGGAGGCGCTCTTCTACTACTCGGCGGTGTTCGACTCCCTGGACGCGGCGTGCGGCGGCGCCGGCGCTGGCGACGCGGCGGCCGAGGCGTACCTGGAGCGGGAGATCCGCGACATCGTGTGCGGCGAGGGCGCGGAGCGCAGGGAGCGGCACGAGCCGCTGCGGCGGTGGCGGGACAGGCTGGGGCGCGCGGGGCTGGCCGGCGTGCCGCTGGGGGCCAACGCGCTGCGGCAGGCGAGGATGCTGGTGGGGCTCTTCTCCGGGGAGGGCCACTGCGTGGAGGAGGCCGACGGGTGCCTCACGCTGGGGTGGCACGGCCGGCCGCTCTTCTCGGCGTCCGCGTGGCGGGCGGAGGAGAACAATCACACTGACAGCAACGCGGACGGCAGCAGCGGCAGTGATGAGAGCAATATCAGCTGCAGCAGCTAGGACTAGGAGGACAGGACATGCATGGTACCTAGCCTACTGTAAAAATCTTACGGTAAAATCGTAGTAGCGGGGCGGGGGTGGGTTACTGTAAAATCTCGGCGCCGTCCCGGCGTAGTGAAATCGATCGTAAATGGCAGGCAGGAAGACTGAAGGATCTGAAATGACATGGAAATTCTGTTAGCGATGTCGTCATGGTTGAATAAACGGCATCGCCGAGACTGAGAGAAGATGCCATTGCAATCGTAGAAACTCTAGAAAGTAGAAACTACGCTGGCGTGGCGTTTGACGTATTGTGCTACTAGTTGGATAGACCGAATGGCCGTCAGCACCCTCGTCCAGTTTCTGCCTTGCGTGGCGAGACATGGAATGGAGCACAGCAAGGCACCAGTGGCGCTCCTCAGCTACTAGTAGCTGCTGACAACAGCAACCAGGGATCCTACCATGTGATCCTCACGTATCAGAAAAAAAACACACTACTGTATTTGCAGTATATTGCATCACTCCTTGCTGCAGTATAACACTAGTCCAGGCCTGTGCGGCCGTGCCATGCCAATGCCCCTAGCTAGATTGAATTTAAAAACCAGTGTAGCCATCTGAACATGTAAACAGCCCCTGCCGAATCACAGCAATTTGATTCTGCATTACCCTTGCTCAGAATTCAGGCCTGAATCAGAATTCAGACTTCGATCCGCACAAATGGTGCTTGCGCTACACGCCAAACCGCTCTCGCTGAATGAAGACCGTTGCTCTGTTAAGTGTTAACGAGTACACTAAACAAACAGGCCAGCTGGAGATCAGCACCCGCAGCTTTCCCCGCAAAAGCTCCCAGATGTGCAGTAGCGCCTGTAACTTTGCAGCCGCAACCACTACGCTGTTAAACAAATCTGCAACCGTGTGGAGATGCGCACCGGCTCCGGCACCAGCACCAGACCAGTGTCTCTCGCTCTGGTCTGGGAGGCTACGCTACGCCGTACGTATCGGCCGCCGGCTATGCCAGAGTAGTAGTACTAGTCGAAGCGGTAGGCGGTAAGCTACTAAGCTAGCGCGGGCGCACCGCGCACATGCCGGCCCGGCACGCGCGCGCGCGGCATCTCTCGGCGCGGACGCGATCGCTCACAGATTCTTCTAGGTGCGGCTGCGCGTCAGTGGCGGCCCGGCCCGGGGAAAAGGTGCAAGTGTGCAAAGTTAAAATTAAACCCGCCCCCTCTTGCGAGCCGTGCCGAGTGGCGATTCTAAAATCACGCGGGAGATAAGTGTTTGATATGTTCCGTGTGGTTGCCGGCATGATCGAGTATGTTTTTTCGCTCGTCTGGGGCACCGAACCGAGCAATCGCGCGGTTGCGTGAAGACCCGGACCATATCGATACGCAAACTGTTTCCTTTGTCCCGCCACGATGCCGCTAGCTGCTGCCTGCTGGTTTGACTTTGATTAGGGGGGCCGAGATACTCGATGATCGTCGCGGCCAGGATCGGAGCAGGAGATCGTAGGCGCATGCGTGCACATGTTACCGTAGCTCGCTCTAGTGCTCTACCCCTGCAGCGAATTGAAGAGACGGGGGGAATGAACAGAACAGGAGCAGGCAGGGCAGCGGACCACCGCGTTCACGTGCCAGATCGACGCGAGCCGCGCGCTCCCCGAGCCAGTCGCCGGGCCGAAGCATGGCAGACGGCTGGCTGGCACGCGACTCCTGGCGAGGCGGGCCACGGCGCGGACAGCCAGGCGATAAGCCTTCCCGTTTCCAGCTCGATCGCGCCCCTGGTTGCATCGTGGGCGTTTGCACCCGCGGGCGGCCTCGCTACCCACAACATCCCGGTGGGCATATGCATGAATGTGCATGATTAGCCTGATCAGTCGCCTGTCGCCGCCGTCCGGCCGTTACCCGAGAAGAGCCGGCGGAGAGAGCGTCAGATGGATAAAATTTGCATCTTTTTCGAAAAAAAATAGCATCGATGCGACTACCGCGATGCGTTGTAAAATAATTTGGGCATGACCTACAGGCTGGTCAACCTTGAATGAGACGCTGAGATCAGTCAGCTCGGATTCGTCGGTTTGGGCTGGGCTTTCCGATCAGACTGCAGAAGTGAAAGGCCACTATAGAAATATGATTCTACATTTGTTTCCAGATATCACATTGGCCTATTAGCTCAGTTGGTTAGAGCGTCGTGCTAATAACGCGAAGGTCGCAGGTTCGAGACCTGCATGGGCCAGATTGTTTTTAAATTTTATTTATTATTTTTCATGAACCCATTCTATTTTTTTCAATTTATTTATGTATTTTTCATTTCATGTCTTTTTAGTGAAAGAAAATCTTGCTTTTCCATTTTATTAGGCGGCAGAAGCCTGCTTAGCAGTACCACCACCTTACAAGTAGTGAAACACATCGTGCTGGGAACATTCATGTGGTCCAGGGAAAACTGTTCATTACATTGGGATCATTCGCCTGTGTTGGAAAGATGCCACACAAGGGTCGCACAGCCATCCTGTAGCCCTGCCCTACGCTCTCATTCCAAAAGCTGCATAATCTTACTGTAGATAAAATTGACGCAACAGGCACGGGCCTGGGCCTCTGACAAGAGCATTCAACGAATTGGACTTTTTTGTTCGGTAAACTTTAGTGATCTTAGACAATTACATCGAGATGATACCATTATATAAGATCCAACCCGGCCTCTGCATAATTAAGATGCACACAGCCAAAGAAAAAGAAACAAAAAAATGAGAGCACCATGACCTAGCAAACTACCACAAGCGCCTTCATCTTCATCCGATTCACGAACCGAAGCAACTCTTGGACTATAAAGTAGGCTCCCGATACAACGCCTCCAACGAGAAAACGGCACGCACACGTGCCGACGTTGTAATGACCCAACCAATTAAGAGCATTCGACGAATTGGACTGTGCGGCCTCATACCAGCGATTGCCGATTAGGGGTGATTCTACTAACAACAAGGGCGCGTAGAAGTACAGCCATGAACTCGTTTGCTAACGATCGTACCTTTGCTCCTAAACTCGCCGAGCAACTTTTTCGACAGCCATTAAGAAAAACTTTTTCGACAGCACATGTAAAAGATAGAACTTACTGCCACTATCCCGCTACGAAAGGAAATTGAAATCCTTGAGTGCAGGTTGCTACCATTTGCTTTCTGTGCAAGGGGTGCAGTCGCATCTGCTGATTGTGCCGGGCTATCGCTGGTAGCAGCATGAAGTGCAGGCATAATTCAGTAAACTCCACCAACTTTTTTTTTTGAAAGAAAAGCAGGAGCCCTGCTATATCATATAAGGAGAGAAAGCATGCAATAGTTCATACAAGACTGATATTACATAAAAAGACTGAAACTCAAAACACTCGGGGGGTACTATCATTGGGGGAACAGTGCAACTCCGGCCGGCAGCAGTTCGTCCCTACAGGCGACGCTCCTTAGCTTGATCTCTTCTTGTATTAGCCCAAACACCCTAGCAGCTGTCATTGTCTTTTGCTCAAAAACACGTCTGTTGCGTTCTTTCCAAAGGTTCCAAGCAGTGTAGATTAGCAAGGAAGCCAGCTTCCGCTTGTTCTCATTGGTAGCGTTCTTGATCGACGCATTCCACCACTCTTCTAGGGAAGCTCCGGGTACTGGCATTGAGATCAGCCCATCCGTCCAAGTGCACATCCGGTGCCAAACCTCACGGGCAAAGACACAGTGCAAGCCCAGGTGTGCAGCAGTTTCTTCCAGTTGGTCGCACCGCGGGCACATTGGATTGCATGGCCATTTCCTAGCCAGCAACTTGTCGGCGGTGAGAATCTTGCTCTGAATCAGTAGCCATGCGAAGAAGCGATGCTTTCCTTCCACCTTGGCCTTCCAGATGGCACTGCAATTGAAAGAACAGAAAGCCCCGTTGAACTGAGCGTCATACGCCGATTTGGCCGAGTAGGAGCCGTCAGCCGTCCACTTCCAGGCGATTTCGTCCTCCCGATCCACCAGCTGCACCTCTTGGATCAGCATCCATAGCTCCATTAATTCTGCCATTTCTTCATCAGAGGTCATTCTCCAGAGCCCACGAGTCCAATGATCATCTGCTAGGTCGTCCGCCACTGTCTGCTCCTTCCTCCAAGCAAGCTTGTAGAGCCCTGGAGCAATGTCACGCGGGGCATGGCCGCCCAGCCAAGCAGACTCCCAGAATTTAGCCTTCTGTCCATTCCCTAGAGTCACCACAGTGCTCACCCTGAAAAGCTGCTTGTCGATTTCATTTACAGGCACCAACGAGCCAACCCATGGGCGATCAGGGTCTCTCCAAGCATACCATAGCCACCTCAACCTTAACGCCCTACTGAAAAATTCCAGGTTCAAAACTCCTAGGCCTCCAAGCTTCTTCGGCCTCTGAACTTTGCCCCATGCAACCAAGCAGTGCCCTCCACATGCATCATCTGTGCCTTTCCAAAGGAAGCTGCGTCTGATTTTGTTCATGCTCTTGATTGTCCATTTTTTGGGAGCAAAGACTGTCAAGAAATAGGTAGGTATAGAGGACAGGACTGTGTTTAGCAGCTTCAGCCGGCCAGCCTTGTTAAGGAACTTCCCTTTCCATGTAGGCAACCTGCTTGCCATTTTATCGATCATCGGCTGAATGTCTACTCTCCTCAGCGATCACTTTTTCGAATCAGGTCGACCCATGAACGACCCGTCCGTTCTCCAGGACCTTTTCATCATCCAAGAAAGATATACTCGTATATACTATAGTAGGACTCTGATCATAAATGCTAAATTGGTCTTCCGGCATGTAATGATGTTTGTATATTCCCAAGTTCCTGGAAGAACTGAAACAATTACTAGTACTCACTTTCCAGCACCCTTTACTAATTTAAGCCCAGCTGTTTATATGACAGAAAATAATGCTAAAAAGCTGTTTCAATCCTATTACTAGAAACTTGAGGATATCCAAAATATCCGCAGCTTTAAAAAGAAAAGATACACAACTCGGATAAATCAGAGCTTAGGGAGTACTATTGTGTACATGCACAATTTTTTTTTAAAAAAGAACAAGAAAACACAAGTTCCTTACATAAGAACTTCACAACTGGTAAGTTCCAAGCCATATATATACAAAGATTTAGGTATAAAGCATGATTCTTCAATTTATATAAGTATAACTCAAACACAAAGAAGATCTGAGCTTACGGACACACTATATGTTCATTAAAAAACTATGAACCCTGATGGTTGATATCTAACAACTGGACAGGAGGTAAGCTCTTTTCTTGTCACAGCTCCAGTTTTTGCATGAACATGATCCAAGCTATGCTACCATGCACAAGTTTACCAGAGTTTGCGCTACTGCCAAGTGTGAGTATTTAGCTATTTAAAGAAGTGTCAGCACAAAATGGTTTCGTTGACCCCCAAATAATACAACAACAAATAATCGCACATAGACAGGTCAATGGAAATTGATATGTGATGCCTGATGTCCTGTAAAATTGAAACTGCACCGGTTGGCATTGCTCTTGTCAGCCTTGTGTATTATGGGCAGATCACATATTATGTTAAACTATATTTTCAAGGTTTAGACTTGGATGGAGCTGTGACCAGGTGATTTCTCTACACCCCTGCTTTCCATCTGTTCTCTCATTTGCTGTACATCATCCCATTGACCACCTTCAGCATGTAAGTTTGAGATCAGTACATGTGTCCCCGCATCATTAGGAGCTAACTCAATTATGTGTTGCCTGACTCTCCTCACTAAATCCATTTTGTGATGAAATCTACAAGCTGAAAGAAGTGATCCCCAAATTACAGGATTAGGCTCTATTGGCATCTTCTCGATGAACTCAAGTGCTTCTACCAGTAGCCCAGCTCTACTTAGGAGGTCCACTATGCAACCATAGTGCTCAGTATCAGGGGCGATTCCAAAACTCGTCATGGAATGGAAGTAACTGAGTCCCTCATTAACCATTCCCACATGAGCACAGGCACCAAGGACTGTCTTGAAACTAATACCATCAGGTTTTGGATCTCTAAACTTCAGCATTTGGTCAAAGAGCTGGACTGCTTCTTTCCCATGCCCATTACTTGCAAGACCTCCAATCATAGAATTCCAAGTGAGTGTTCGCTTATGCTGCATTTTGCTAAATATTTCAGCAGCCAAGTCGATGGAGCCACATTTTGCATACATATCCACCAGGGCACTCTCTAGGAAGAGATCTCGTTTTATGTTATTTTCTTCTATATAAGCATGTATCTGCCTTCCTTTATCGAGTGCTCCAAGCTGTGAACAAGCAGAAAGTAGACTAACCAGTGCCATTTCACTTGCTACGATTCCTGCAACCTTCATGTCTTCGAAAAAGATGAAGGCCGCTGTAAATTGCCGTCCCTGCACATAACCGCAAACCATAGTTGTCCATGAAACAACATCCCTCTGTTTCATAGCCTGAAAAAGCACTTCCGCTGCTCCCATATCGCCACATTTGGCATACATGTTAATCAAAGAATTTGTAAGGATGGTATCACAACAGATCCCATGACTTCTTATGTAATTGTGGAGATTCCTCCCTTGCTGAAGATCACCAAGCTGAGTGCAGGCTGATAAAACACTTACAAGTGTTACGGCATCTGGATTAAAGTCATTAGATAGCATCTCTTCAAACATTGTCAGTGCTTCCTTATGCTTCTGATTTTGAACAAACCCATCAATCAACGTGTTCCATGATTTAGTATTTCTCGCAGGCATGACCTTAAATGCTTCCAAAGCATCAGACATGCACCCGCATTTCGCATACATGCTTATGAGTGCATTTCCTATGTCCACATCAGCCTCAATGCCATATTCACTAAGCTGACCGTATACCCACCGTCCTTTGTCAACAGCCTGCCCATGCCCACAAGCAGACAGCATGCTTATAACCGTCACTTTGTTAGGAGTAATCCCCTCCGCCTGCATCTCAGCAAGAAACCTCAACGCATCGTCCCACATACCACGCTGTGCAAAAGCTGAGATCATGGAGGTCCAAGACACCACATCCCTCTCCTGCATTTCCCTAAAAACCTTCCTCGCATCCTCAACACTTCTTAAAGTGCCATACAGATTCACAAGGCCCGACATGACGAACAGATCCGCCGCGCATCCAAGCTTCCGAACCATCGCAAGAAGGTTGTGATAAAATAAAGTGGCCTTGGATAGTACCAGGGGAAAGCGCGTAGCTCGTGCATGACTACATAATCACATATACAGTAAGAACGAATCAAAGTTTCACCAAACAAGAGATTTTGGAACAAAAAATTCACTAGACAACGCGGTGCTCACGGCTAATTGGTAAGCAAGAATTAGCAAAATTGCGCGCACGGCACTGTGACTGGACCTTCACCTAGCTTGGTATCGCACTGTTGGAAACACGCCGTAGAAGCATCCTCCGGATCGATCGGCTTGATCTCCACGCTCAACTTGATCCCCGCACCCTTGCGGTCGGTCGCCATCCTGTCGCGCACCCTCTGGGACAAGGACACGCCGTCCTTTGGCAGCGTCACCTCCAGGTCGACGGCCGACCACCTGTCGACGCAGAAGGCCGGCAGCGTGCTCCACCCGACGCTCGTCTCGTTGTACCCGCCGTCGCTCGCCTCGTTGTAGTAGGCGATCACGGCCATCCCCTCTTCCCAGCAGACTCGCCGGAGACGCCCCTTGTTGTCGACGTGGATGGCGAGGTTGAAGGCCGGCGGCGCCGACACGACGCCGCCGGTGGAGTTGCGCGACGGGTCGAGCCCCTCGAGGCCTTGGATCCGGACCGAGAAGTGAGGGCGCACGTAGAGAGTCGCGTTGCACGTGACGATGAGGAGGGAGATGAAGCAAAATAGCCCCAGGCCCCATGCAAGTGGATCGATGCCAGACTCGCCGCCGTCGGGTCCCTCGCCATCGTCGCCGCGCGTCGCAGAACAGGCCATGACGTTACAGCTTGGTCTGTTGGGGAATCTAATCTCGATGAACTACTGCGTATACCAACATGGTATGTGGCTGGTATATATAAGTAGTCTGCGACCAGGGGCTCGTTTCGATCGGACTCTGCTTGCTATAGTATAGCCGATCGGATTCGAGGCAATATTGGCCGCGCGCGCTGCACGCTTTCTCCGATTTGGATTCGATTTCTGCTAGTAGAATCGAAGCAGAAACGGATCGTAATCCGTGTTGAAAACACAAACGCATAATCTTGCGCGTTCATAAAGACAGACAGATCGAGCCAACAAGGCACTTCGTTCCTTGACAGATCGACACTGCGACCCATAGCGCCGGCGTCCATGTATGGAGCCTCTACTCGCTCAGCGCTCCACGCCGCCGTCCGTGGCTCGCCGAGCCACGGCCACTGAACATCTTCGGCGCGTCAGGCGGCGGCTGAGCTTGGACTTGGACGGTTGTTACGAGAGACTCAATGTCCATGACCAGATAGCCAAGCGCGTGTTGAACTTCCTAGCGATTCTGCTGGGGCTCGCGCTGGCTTGCATCCTTGTGCTCGCGATACTGATCTGTTGCCACGCAGCGTACGGCCTAGCCTATTGGACGATGGAAGACGCGCTCGGATACTACCAGGTGGAGATCACCGGCGTCGAGGCATCAGGTTTCCTGAGCCCGCGGAACCCGACGGCGCCGGCGGCCCCGCCGCCAAGCTTCAACCTCACCGCTCGCGTCACGAACAACTACTGGAAAACAAAGATATGCCTGCTTGGATGGCAGGCTGACGTCTGGTACGCTGGAACGCCGCTCGGCACGGCCTACTTCCCTAACACCTGCTTGAAGAAGATGGAAAATGCGCCGGCGGTGAAGGCGTCCACGTCGCGCAGCGAGTTGATCGGGTTGGGTGGTGAGATTCAGAGACACATGGCAAGCCAGGAATCACATGGAGGAGAACCTAAGCTACAGATCGAGATGACGCATATCTACGTGGCGTGTAAGGGTCGCTGTAACCAATGGCACAGGCCTCCGGTAATGCACTGGCTCTGGTGTAACGCGCCAGTAGTAGATGTACAATCTCCACCGTCACCATGCCGTATTCGCAGTTTAGCGGAGCAAAAAAAATATGTATCCTAAAATTTTGCGCTAGGAGGTTTAACTTTCTATGTAGTATCGTCAGTCGTATACTGTAATAGATCTTTGCTCGATCAACTACATCAGGTGAATAATATGTTGCATACCTACGACTCATGCTTGTGAATGTTCTGCTCAAGAAACAAAATGCCCAAGGTTAAACACCAATAGTAAAGTTGTACTTACCTAATAAGCTTGTGTTTTGTTTGGAGACAAGATAGGATGTGACGGTTTTGTCCCTAACTTTTCCAATGATATCGTCATATTGTGTTTGGTTGAGAGGGATGAATTTATCTTAGTTTTTTGTTTGGTAGAGATTGAGATGATGAACCCTTTTAACACCATAGTGCTCGGTAGGACCATGTATCATAAATGGGCCCACATGTCATACTCTATGAACATCTATTTTTTTTTTGCTTTATCCTCTCTTCCCACTGTCGCTCTTCATCTTCTTCTGGCCGCTCTTCTCCTCCCGCCAAGTGCCTGGTCCCGCAACTCCCACGCGGGCGGGTGCGCCGTCCCGTCCCGAGCCTCCCACCCCGCCTGCTGACTCCCCTGCGTCGGGGCCGCGCCGCCCCGTCCAGCTCCTCCCACACCGTCGGGCCCGTGCCCCGCTGCTAGGTCCCGCTCCCCCACGCTGCCGGCCGACGACCTTGCACCGGGATCTGCGCCCACCCGCCCCGCGCCTCCCACGCCAGTGTTCGGTGCGGGCGTGCGGCCCGTGCAGCGCCTCCGCGCCGCCCTATTCCGCGCCTCCGCGTCGGGGGCCGCACCTCACACTGGCGACCGAAAGTGAAGCGTATATGCTTAGCCCCCGAGTCTCGAAATGATCAACAATGGGCACCGAAATATAATCCTCGTAGTAGCTTCCGTGTAGATGTCCAAATACCGACTAGTAACAATGCTCAGTTAGTCATCGAGAAATCGTGATTGCCAAATACCGATTAGTTTACACTAGTTGAATAGTTAATATCTATGATATTTTTCTCGTAACGTTTTTAAAATTCATCACTGAGCAATGTATATGTATGAATCTTTTTTGTTATTCATCATTAGTTAGTTGTGGCTTCCCTGAGGCACTACGAATTTATGACAAAAGTTATAACAACATCATAAATCAATATATCATATCATCATAAAATAGTGTGAGCTACTAATAATGAATGTTTTTCGTCATAAAAGGGCAGAGGGTACCGGAAATGAGTAGAAAAAAACTACTAATTAGGTTCAAACCAGCGCTATGTAGGAGAAAAGCAACGACTCTACCACGACGCTACTTCACCATTTGTGTCTACGCCAACTTTGTTTTTTATTTAGAAGGAAATCACGTACAGTAAATTCTGTAGCAATTTTGTTCGACACCAACTTTAGCATGTTTGCACTCGTGCTCCTCCATTTCCTTCCCCTAAAAGAAATATTCTATCCTAGTCATCAAAATTCCTTCCTCTATCCCAATTTCTCCCGCACTCATGTCTCCTTTACATTCTTCCTCTATACCAACTAGCACATATTTTATTCTATTATCTTCAACAACCATATCATTTTACTCTTCTTTTTTTACTCCTCCTCTAACCCGGCCCCACCCTCCAGTCTCTATCTCTCCCCCATCTCTCTTCCTCCCATTCTCTCCCGGCGCTGCTCTCCTCCCCTTCCCCACCCGCCGCCGCCCCTGCTCTCCTCCCTCAGCCGCCGCCTCCCTGCGCCCCGCTTGCCGTGGCCCCTCCCTCCAGATCCGTGCCTCCGCCTGCCGTCGGCGCGCCCCCTCCGACTCCCGCCGCGACTCCCCTCCCCTCTCCCCCGTCCGTGGCTCCCCGTGGGCCGCGGTATTCGCCAGTGGGGAGAAGGCGCGGGAGGGGGGCGATGAGCAAGACGAGCCGTGGTGGTCCCTGAAGCTGGAGGAGATGGCCGTGGATGATGCCGTGGCTCGGCGGAGATCAAGGAGCTCAACCAACGGCTCTCTCTGCGGGCGGTGGGCGTCCGGAGCGCGGCGCGGGGCGGACGGCGGCTCGTGACGGCCATGGCGGGTCGCTGGACGCCGTCATGGCGTAGGCGCTCGCCGGCCTGCCGCCCCTCCATGGCGTCGTCGAAGCTCCGGGCGTTCGTGTCCACCTGCGTCGACTTCCGCTCGCGGAGCGGAGCTCTCGGCCGGCGGCCAGCGCCCCTCTGCTCCGCGTCACCCCCTCCATCCCATCTGCCGCGGTGCGCGGTTGGGCAGCGTCCCCGTGTGAGGGCGGCGGCCGATGGCGTGGGCTACGGTCCCGCGTGCGGGCGGCAGTCGTGGGCCGGCAACCCGGCGCGCACGAGCGTGGTGGAGGCCGGTGCGGGTGAGAAGAATGGAGGCCGGTGCGGGTGAGAAGAACGCGGCGCCGGGCGTGGGCGGCGCGCACCGGGGGTGGCACAGGCGCGGCGCGGGGCGGGCGGAGTCGGCGGCGGCGGAGGGCCAGAGGCCCGGGCCACGCCCGCCACTGTTCCCGCGGCGGGCTCGACTTCCGCACGACCGCCCGTGCGTGCAGCTCCTGCGGCAGCGGCGACTGCTCTGGCGAGGTGGAGCCCGGAGCGACGACATGCGGCGAGGCGGAGAAACGGCGCGGGGCGGAGAAACGGCGCGGGGCGACCCGGAGCGGGAGCGGCGAGGTGGAGCGACGGCGTGCGGCGGCCTGGAGTGGGGGCAGGGCGGCAACGCGCGGGGGCCGGAGGCCACAGACGGGTGCGGCGGCGGCCACGGACGGCCGCCGGCGGTGCCCAGCTCCCGTGCCGGCCGTGGATGGCGGCCGCACGGCGGCTCCCTCTAGCGCCGCCCTGTCTACCCCGTCGCGCTCTCTCTCCCCCCTCTTTCCGGTGGCGCAGCGGCCTTCGGGACGATGGTGTGTGTAACATCCCGTAATTTTACGTAGAATTTGTTGAATGCAAAAATATGAATTTCAAAATTTTTAGTGAATTGTTGAGCAAGCAAACAAACATATAAGGTTGTATTCTATTTTACCCCCTTTATTCCTAGACAATTTAAATTAAAATTAAAATTCGAATTGAAGTGCTAAGGATAAATTTAGAGGTGAGTTGGTTTTTATTTGGTTTCTTGGTTCTTTGTTTGGATTTGAATTCAAATCAATTCAAGTCAATAACCAAACTAATTCCTAACCCTTCTAACTCTCTTGGGCCAAAACTCGTTCCCGAAGTCTCCTTAACCTCCCTGAGCTTTGCCCTCGGTTCGCAAACCAACCCAGCCCGACTCCGCTTTCGGCCAAGCAGCCGGCCCAGCTACCACCCCGCGTCCCCTTCCCTCTTTTTGCCGCTGACATGTGGGACCCGCGCCCCCACTGTGCTTCTTCCCCCTCCTGTCTTCTCCCCTATGCCCGGCGAAAAGCAGCCGCCGCGGCCAATCCTGGCGCGAGGCCTGTGCGGCCCGTCGCGATTGCTACGCGTGGCCCGGGCGCGGACGCCGAGCACCCCCAGCCGTCCACGCCGCAGAACCCTAGCGCCTTGCCCCTATAAAACCACCCGCCGGCTGCCTTCCTTCTCCAAGCCGCCGCCGCCCCAATTGGGGTATTCCACCCTTCGTTTCTGTCGGGGACCATAATTGGGGGTCCCTTAACTACCAGGGTAATCACCCTCAAAAAACGCAAAACAAGGCTATTACTCATAAGCCAATGAGCCCATACCAGCGAAACCGCAAAGCCCACTACCAGCCGGCAGGCCCAAACAACGGCCCACGAAGACACGTCGCCCTCACACGTAAACTCCGCCTCGCTCGAGGGTCCCTCGCTCCCCCCTCGAGCTACAAACCTCCGCTCCGCCTCACCGGGACTCGCTCCGACCCCTCGAAACGAATGCCACGCCTACAGCACAGGCACTGACGATCTCAACTCCCGCACCAGGCGCTGGAGTCAAAGAGAAGATCTCCCCCGCACGTCGCCCCTGACAGAATCCGGTGCACTGTGCCCTCTGTGGCACGGGCAGTCGGAAGCTGTGTAGGGCCTGCGCGGCACTATGCCCCCGACACCGCTGACCCCGGCCGTACCTTCGCACGGTTCTACCGGGGACCCCCCTTCGCCTCCTGCGCTGAAACGTCCTCGAACGGGCGATGGGGGCCCCACCAATAGAAGATGGCCAAGCACAGGGGGCTCACCACGGTCAAATAAAGATTACTGGTTCGGCAAGGGAAGGAACGGATCCCTTGACCCTTGCTCACCACGTCTCCAGGCGGCAGTATGTGCATTGTGGAGTAGGCTGGCGCCTCACCTACATCACCCACGCCCGTCCTCCAACGGAGGAGGGCCCCCCGCGGCGGATACGGGGAAATCTCTGAGCCACCCCGGCAGCGGCCGCCCCGTACGAATATGACCTGCTCCCTTCGCCAGGGCAAAAGCCGGTCGTACCGGCACAGTAGGGCAGGTCGAGTCCATCTTGTCACCACGCCTGACAGTCTGACGCTGAGGCGACAGCCTACGCCGTGCTAGCCCCGTGCCTCTTAGCGGGCTAGCCCCCGAAGTGGTCGGAGGCCCACTCGAGGGAGTCCTCGAGTAAACGCCCAGGCCACGTCGACGACTAAGCGACCCCTCGAGACCCCGTCGAAGAGGAAGCGAGGTGACACCGCATCAGCAGACAAGACCAGGAAGCAATCTTGACGAGGCCTGCAAGGCACGGATACGCCGTACGACTCACACTGTAGCACGTATTGTACACGCGAACTGTAACCCTTCTTTCCCTTGAACTATAAAAGCGAGAGAGAGGAGTCCCATACGGGACAAGCACAACAGAGCAACAACACGAGGTTCATCGCCTTGGCTCTCGCTCGCACAGACACACACATCCGATATTGGCATTCGCCTCAATCATCTCCACCAACGACAGGGACTTGGAGACCGCCTCTCCTCTCCCGCATACACTTGTAGCCCCCTCTCTACAAGCACCCCGGTGCAAAGCTAATACGAGTGCGCGAGCACGCCCCTGCTGGACGTACGGCCCCGCGGCCGGAACCAAGATAAACCCGTGTCCTTGTGTTAGCTTCTGCATCGACCATCAAGGGACGAGACACAGCGCATTTCTGCACGGTGTAGGGAGTGCCGGCCATTTCCGACACCGACAGTGGCGCGCCAGGTAGGGGGAGCGCTGTGCGATTCGCTTTTCTCGCCAGTTCCCTTGATGGCATCTAGCGACGAGCCACCGACGACGGGGTCCCCCGACGGGACCACCGCCGGATTCCCACCTGGATCCATGATCCAGTTCGGGAGCCTGACGTTCGAGTCGGACGGGTCGAACTACCTCATGCAACTCCATCGCACTGACGAGGTAGAGACTTCGTCGTCATCATCTTCGACAGGCGGGCTCCTAAGCCGCCGCCGGCTGCGAGGCCTGCAGGTTCAGGTGGAGCAGCGCCAGCCCGTGCGGGTGACGCTCTCAGAGGTGGACGACCCGCGGGCGCCATCCCTTGACGCGGAGTCTGGAGGGACCGCGACGCCTTCGGCGAACCCTGCGGAAGGGAACCGCCGGAGGGCAGCAGCCACGTCGGCCCGGTTCCCGACGGGGCTGCGCAACACCGCCGCGACAATCTCCGCGATGGTGGGCACTCACATGCGTGCCAGCCGCGACGCCACTGCGTCGTCGCAGGCCGGACTGCCACCGACCCACCAGGGGCAGGCAAGCCGCCAGGCGCGACGGATGCAGCCAGAGCGACCCAGGGCACACCACGCTGCCGCTCATCACAGCAGTGAGGGAACCCACCAACCCGCCTCAACAAGAGGAGGATACCAGCCGACGTACCGGTGCCATACAAGCGCGCCATGGGGGAGAAGGGCGGCGCGACCCGCGCGCCCGCGCAAGGCCCGAAACCGCGCCGACCATTCATCCCCGTCTGAAGGCACGACGCGCTACTGCACCGTCTCACCCGACGAGTGGTACCCACTCACTGCTTCGACATCTCCAGCGGGGGGGGGGGGGGGGGGGGGGAGAGTGACCCCGCGCTGGGATGCTTCGTCATCGACGGCGAACTCGGGACTGGAAGCGAGGACGACAACAATCGAAATGAGACCCCGGCGGCGGCTGGGGCCATCCGCGAGCCGCCTCCAGGTACGGGCGTCGCAACGCCCGCTGACGCCAATGCCGCAACGCCTCAGGGCGACGAGGCGTTAGCACAAGCCCAACTTGCGCATGTGAAGGAGTTGGAAGACAGGCTCCAGGAGGAGCGTCGTCAAGTACAGCAGCTGCGAGCGGCACTGGAGGCGCAGCAGCCTCAGCGCGGCGAACGCGCGAGGGCCGCGGGGAGTCTTGCTCGCATCCGCATCGAGAACGACGGCAACGCCGACTTGCCGCGCGCAAGCCAAAAGCTCGTCACCGCGGCAACGCTGCTACGCGCCATCCCTGAGCCCTCCACGCCATCGGCTCGGCTCTTGCACCGCGAGGCGCGGAGCCTCGTCGAGCAGGCGGCCGTCCTACAGGCCGAGAGCTCCGCCTCTCGCATTCGACATCAAGCCAACTCGAGAGCCGAGGCCAGCAGGCAGGACAAGGAGGAGTCCGTCCACACCCCTCGCCAGGGGAAGTGGACGCCCAACCGTCCAACGAACGACGGTAGGGCGCTCGTGGTGTGTCGCCTTGGTGAACGAAGGCCCGCGAAGGACCGGCTTCAGGACATGCGTGGCGCCGCCGCCGACGGCGATGCCCGCAACGTCCTGAACAAGAAGAAGTACGACACCGCGATGAGCCGAGGGTACCATCCACGACGAGGGGGTCGCTTCGATGAAGAAGAAGACAAGAGCCCGACGCCTGAGCCCGCGGGGACTCGGGTGTTCAGCCCCGCCATCCGCACGACGGCCATTCCTCCTCGTTTCCGACAGCCAGCGACCATCACCAAGTACTCAGGTGAGACTAACCCTGAAGTTTGGCTCAATGATTATCGATTGGCTTGCAAGTTGGGTGGTGCCACAGACGACTACATGATCATCCGCAACCTGCCCCTCCACCTCGCCGACTCGGCCCGGCAGTGGCTCGAGCACTTGCCCGCGAACCAGATTCACGACTGGGGCGACCTGGTCAAACTATTCGTGGGAAACTTCCAAGGCACCTACGTACGCCCGGGAAACTCCTGGGACCTGCGGGGATGTCGCCAAAGGTCGAGCGAGCCCATGAGGGACTACATATGTCGCTTCTCCAAGCGCTGCACCGAGCTCCCCAACGTTGGTGATGCCGAGGTCATGAATGCCTTCCTCGAAGGTACGACGTGCCACGAGCTCGGCCGCAACCACCCCACTAGCGTCAGCAATCCGTTCGACATCGCGTCGAGCTTTGCGTCGGGGGAGGAGGCGGTCCGCGCCATCTGCGATGGGAAGAAGGGGAAGCGCGCAGAAGAGGCGCTTGCGGAAGGCGGCCGACCCAAAGAGCAAGCGAAGAAGCCCAAGCAACACAAGCAGGGCAACCTGGGCAAACGAGGCCCGAGACCCGAGCGTGGCCCGCGACGCGAGGACGACCCCGACGAAGCCTTCGCCGCGGACCAAACCCGGCGGGGACCTCGACCCCCGCCACCCCCGGGAGGCCGGTTCGACGACATGCTCAAAAAGCCGTGTCCATACCACAATACTGCAGTCTCGAATACCCTCGAGCAGTGCGAGATGATCAAGAAACACTACTGGCGCCTCATTGCGAAAGAGGGAGATGTGAAGAAAGACGCCGGCGGAGGCGGCGACACCGCGGGCGGTGACTTCCCGTTCGTGGAGAACGTCTTCTTCATCACTGGGGCTCCACGACAAACATGTCCGCGCGGCGGCGACGGCGCGAACGCCAAGAGGTCTACACCGCGCGCCCTGCCACACCCTCGTACCTCGACTGGTCGACGGAGACCATATCTTTCGGTCGCGAAGACCACCTGGACTACATCCCCAACCTGGGACACTACCCACTTGTTGTCGACCCTGTGATCGGCAACACCCGATTCTCCAAGGTGTTGATGGATGGAGGCAGCAGCCTCAACATCATGTTCTCCAGCACCTTAGACCTGATGGGGATCGGCACGGACAAGCTGCGGCCCAGTTTGTCCGCGTTCCACGGCATTGCGCCAGGCAAGAAGGTCCAGCCCCTCGGGCGGATAGACCTGCCTGTCTACTTCGGCACGCCCGGCAACTTCCGCAAGGAGGTCCTCCCCTTCGAGGTGGTAGGGTTTCGAGGGGCCTATCACGCCATACTTGGACGGCCAGCCTACGCCAAGTTCATGGTGGTCCCCAACTACACCTACCTCAAGATGAAGATGCCGGGGCTGAAGGGCATCATTACGGTCGGGCCGACGTTCGAGCATGCCTACGAATGCGATGTAGAGTGCGTCGAACGCGCCGAGGCCCACGCTTGCCTCGAGGCTCAGGTGGCTGCCTCGAGAAGATGCTCAACGAGGCCGCCAGCTCCCACAACAAGCACGCGGGCAACTTCGAGGCCGCGGAGCAGACCAAGGCCGTACCCCTCGATCCAAACGATCTCGAGGGTAGGGCGGTCAAAGTCAGCTCCACCCTCGACCCCAAATAGGAAGCAGTGCTCGTCGACTTCCTCCGCGCCAATGCTGACATCTTCGCATGGAGCCCCTCGGACATGCCGGGCATTCTGAGGGAGGTCGCCGAGCACTCCCTTGATATCCAGCCTCAAGCCAGACCAGTGATGCAACGCTTGCGACGCTTCGACGAGGAAAAGCGCCGCGCGATCAGAGAGGAGCTGCGCAAGCTTCTGGAGGCCGGATTCATCAAGGAGGTATTTCACCCCACGTGGCTAGCTAATCCTGTTTTAGTTAAGAAAAAGAATGGAAAATAGCGCATGTGCGTAGATTACACTGGTTTAAATAAAGCATGTCCCAAAGTTCCTTTCCCTCTGCCACGTATCGATCAAATAGTTGATTCAATTACTGGGTGTGAATTGCTATGCTTTCTTGATGCTTATTCTGGTTATCACCAAATCAAGATGAAAGAGTCCAATCAGCTCGCGACTTCCTTCATCACCCCATTTGGCATGTTTTGTTACGTCACTATGACGTTCGGTCTCCGAAACGCGGGGGCTACATACCAACGATGTATGCAACACGTTTTCGGGGATCACATCGGGCGGACCGTTGAGGCATACGTTGACGATATCATTGTAAAATCTAGGAAGGCGGACGACCTAGTCAACGATCTTCGAAACACATTCGATTGCCTTCGGGCAAACGGGGTAAAATTAAACTCGGAGAAGTGCGTGTTCGGGGTGCCGCGCGGCATGCTATTGAGTTTCATCGTCTCCCAGCGGGGCATTGAGCCCAACCCCGAAAAAGTATTGGCCCTGGAACGAATGGGGCCGATTCGAGACCTCAAGGGGGTACAGAAGGTGCTGGGCTACCTCGCGGTGCTGAGCCGTTTCGTTTCGCGACTCGGCGAGAAAGGCCTGCCCTTGTATCGGCTCCTGAAGAAACACGAACGTTTCACCTGGACCCCCGAGGCACAAAGGGCCCTCGACGGGCTGAAAGCGTCGCTAGCACGCGTACCCGTCTTGACGCCGCCGCAGGACAACGAGCCTCTCTACCTCTATGTTGCCGCAACTACTCAGGTAGTTAGCGCGGTCATCGTCGTCGACAGGACGGAGGAGGGGCACGCCCTGCCGGTACAAAGGCCAGTGTATTACATCAGCGAAGTGCTATCCGACACCAAAATGAGGTATCCCCATATCCAGAAGCTACTCTATGCTATAGTGCTCGCGCGACGAAAGCTGCGACACTACTTCGAGGCGCATCCTGTGGCCGCGGTCTCGTCTTTCCCTCTGGGGGACATAGTCCGTAATCCAGATGTCGCTGGCAGAATAGCTAAGTGGTCGATGGAACTAATGGGCGATACTCTCACCTACGCCCTCGAAACGCGATAAAGTCACAAATCCTGGCGGATTTTGTGGCAGAATGGACGGACACGTAGCTTCCCCCGCCATGTATCCAGGCTGAATGCTGGACCCTATACTTTGACGGGTCGGTGATGAATGCCGGGGCAGGCGCGGGCCTTCTCTTCGTCTCACCTCAAGGGGAGCATATTCGCTATATTGTACGACTACACTTTCCGGCATCCAACAATATGGCAGAATATGAAGCCCTCCTCGCCGGCCTCCGCATCGCCGTTGAAATCGGAGTGAAGCGCCTCGACGTTCGAGGTGACTCTCAGCTGGTCGTCGACCAAGTCATGATGACCTCAAGCTGTCACGACGACAAGATGGAGGCGTATTGTAACGCAGTGTGCAAGCTCGAGGACAAGTTCTACGGCCTCGAGCTTAGCCATATCCCGCGCAAGTACAACGAGGAAGCGAACCAACTGGCAAAAATCGCGTCCGAACGGCTGACCGTTCCGCCGAACGTCTTCGCCCGCGACCTTGATAAGCCCTCTGTCGATCACGAGGGTGCCGAGCACCCCCCTCGGAAGGCCTCGAAAGTCTCGGGAGCTAGAGACGGTGACCACATGAACGAGGACTCCCCGGAAGCAAACCTCGAGGTCCCCGATTTCGAGACCTCCTCGATGGACGAGGCGGAGGCGATGAAGATCGACACTGACCCACCACCACCTCGAGACTGGCAGACCCCGTACCTCGAGTGGCTGGACCGGGGACGCTTACCCTCGGACCGAACTGAGGCCTGACGCATCGCAAGAAAGGCCAAGTCTTTTGTCTTGATCGACGGAGAGCTGTACAAGCACAACGCCTCGGGAATCCTGCAGCGATGCGTACCCCTCCCCGAGGGTCAGCAGCTGATACGCGACATCCATGAGGGCATCTGCGGGCATCACGCAGCACCATGAACCCTCGTGGGTAACGCCTTTTGACAGGGATTCTACTGGCCCACTACCATAGCTGACGCCAAAGAAACCGTGCGCACTTGCGAGGGGTGTTAGTTCTACGCACGCGAGACCCATCTCCTGGTGCATGCTCTGCAGACCATCCCCGTCACGTGGCCTTTCGCGGTCTAGGGTCTGGATCTCGTAGGACCTTTTCGGCAAGCGCCCGGGGGCTTCACGCACATACTGGTGGCCATCGACAAGTTCTCAAAGTGGATTGAGGTCCGAGCCGTCACCAACATCAAATCGGAGCAAGCCGTGCTGTTCTTCATAGACATCATACACCGGTTCGGCGTGCCCAACTCGATCATCACCGACAATGGCACCAAGTTCACAGGCAAGAAGTTCCTGGAATTCTGCGATGACCACCACATCCGGGTGGACTGGTCAGGCGTGGCACACCCCCAGTGCAACGGCCAAGTGGAGCGCGCCAATGGTATGATTCTGCAGGGGCTGAAGCCGAGGATTTTCAACAAGCTGAACAGCTACGGCCTAAGGTGGTTAGTCGAACTACCCTCGGTGATTTGGAGCCTGAGAACCACTCCGAGCAGGGCCACGGGTTTCAGCCCGTTCTACCTCGTCTACGGCGCCGAGGCCATCCTGCCGACCGACCTCGAGTACGGATCCCCGAGACTCAAGGCATACCAGGGGGAACAGAACCAGCGAGCACGCGAAGACTCGCTGGACCAAGTGGACGAGGCTCGAGACGTGGCCACCCTACACTCGGCACGGTACCAGCAGTCCCTGAGACGATGCCAGGAGCGCAAGGTGCGCCATCGAGACCTGAACGAGGGCGACCTGGTGCTGAGGTTACGACAAGACAACCGAGGCCGACACAAGCTCACGCCACCGTGGGAAGGACCGTTCATCGTCGCCAAGGTTCTACAGCCCGGCACCTACAAGCTGGCGAACGAGAAGGGCGAGGTCTTCCCCAACGCTTGGAACATCCAACAGCTACGTCGTTTCTACCCATAGAACCTCTTGTACTTTCCGCAATCTTGTTTTATCGCACGATGATAATAATAAAGTCCGTTTAAGACATGGAAACATTGTTACTAACAACAATGAAACAGGGTGACTCGCCTTTACCATCGAAACGAACTCGAAGTAAAGCCGAGCCCCCCTCGGGGGCTACTAGGGGACTAACCCCCCAACAAGTCCTAACCTTTTTTCCATGCGCTTTTTTTTCGAAAATGTGTTGCCAAGCTTTGTCTCGACCGCTTGGAAAGATGTAAGCGAGGCGTGAGCCTACCACGGCTAAGAGTCGGCCGAGTCGAGGGACCGCCTACGTCCTCGAAAGGCTACGGCATCCCCCTGTCACACCTGGCCCAGTTTGTATGGCCTAGTAGTGGCCCATGAGTGCGGGACGCACGTGTTTAGTGCCACCTTGCTAGTTTAGCAAGGGTGGAGGCAACTTATAAGCCTTTGTCTTCCAGCCTCAGCACTTTCGGGTTAACCCTTTTACACGAAGCGAGGACGAAAGTGTAAGCAGGGTGCTATGTGTACGCGTGCACGCCCCTCGGAAGGGCTGTGCGGGGTGGCTTGTGGAGGGCAGGGTGTTACAAATGGTATCAGAGCCGACCCTCGCGGTTGCGCGTACGGGTCAGTGTGCGGGCATAGGGCGCATGGCGCGTATAGCCCGGGTAGGGCATACGGCATGGACTATGGCGCCGGCACTGGATGTACGGTCGTGCGCCAAGGGGGAACGTTCCTGGACATTTGCCCGTGTGGGTGAGTTGCGCCGACGAGGACGTCGGGTTCTTTGAGGGGGGTGTATGTCACACTCGGCCCAGTTTGTATGGCCCAGTAGTAGCCCATGAGTGCGGGATGCACGTGTTTAGTGCCACCTTGCTAGTTTAGCAAGGGTGGAGGCAACTTATAAGCCTTTGTCTTCCAGCCATAGCACCTTCGGGTTAACCCTTTTACACGAAGCGAGGACGAAAGTGTAAGCAGGGTGCTATGTGTACGCGTGCACGCCCCTCGGAAGGGCTGTGCGGGAAGGCTCATGGAGGGCAGGGTGTTACACCCCCTCACCACTTGATGCCTAGGTTACTTGCATCCCTCCGCCGAAATCGATCTCGGGCTAAGAGAAAAGCACAACACATCGAACGATAAATAAACGTAAACCACTTTTTTTTCGAAAAAACATGCTGCCAAACCTTTCCTCGACAACTCAGAAAGACGGAAGCAAGGCACAAGCCTACCACGGCTGAGAGTTGGCCGTGTCGAGGGACCGCCTACGCCTTCGAAAGGCTACAGCATCCCCCTCACCACTCAACGCCTAAGTTACTTGTGTTTCCTCTGCCAAAGTCGATCTCGAACCAAGAAGAAGGTGCGGCACATTGAACGACAAACGAACCCGGCCGCCTGCTAAATCCCGTTTGGGGCGAAATTATGGAGCTCCACGCCGTAGTAATTGCAGAGCCCGCGAAAAGACTCACACGCGGGGGCGTTAAAGCCCCGCTCGTGGAATCGAACGAAGCTAACCACGTACCCGGGCGGCGGAGCCGGTTGCTTGTGCGCCCTTGGGGCACCATCCATGCCGGAGACGCCTCATCGCCCTTCCGCGACAAGAGACCGGTGCGCACCAAATCAAGCAGATCGCTTTCGGTCACGGTCGACGGCACCCACTCGGTGGGCTCCTCGAGCTCTACCGCGGCGGCGCGAGGACGGCGAGGCATGATGAGGATCGCTGGGGGCAAGAAGGCCACTCAAGCTCGGCGAGCGACGTGAGGAACTCGAGAAGGACCGCGGTGGGGAAGGCAAGAGTGGGACGGCTAAGGTAAGTCTCCCCCGATCCCCTCCCATTTCTTTTATATATAAATCGGAAACCACTCCACCAGGAACGGATTGGCCGCCTGGACCGGGAGGCACGCGTCAAGCGCAGCGGTTGGTTAAGCCTCTGACACATGGGCCCCATTAGCGGAAAACCGCCACGGTGTGGGCGGCCGCATTAACTGCGACGCGGTAAAACGAACCGACGCCGCAGTAACTCTGGGCGCCCCGTCACCTCAACCACCGCCCGCACACGCCACTCCGCCTAAAAAGGCGCGCCTACTACTCCCACGCGGAGTGCCGCACCACGTCAGCCGAGATCGTGTGGATACGAATGGCTGATTCCGGTCGATGGGCCGATGCACCGCCACGTTAGCCACGACTCGCGCAAGATGCGGACAACCGCCCCCGGTCAAAAGAGCCAATGAACGACGACGGATTCCCAGGTAAGCCAAATCGCCTCGAGGCATTCCGCGAAGGCCAAGGTTTGAAGTCCGACCCTCGAATGGGTTCAAGCGGACGCCCCGGCCGAATCGGAAACGAACGGGGATAGGGCAACTAGCCCGACCCTCGGGCGGAGAGGCTCGCACGTCCTCTCCGTGGCCTTACTGATCAGGAGTTCGAGGCCTGGCCCTCGAACAGGTTTGACAGGCGCTCCAGATCGACAGAGTCATTGACGATTCGGGCGTGCTCACCATGACTTTACCCCGAACGCGGAGTTTGGGGACGCCCCTGTTGTGTTCGAGGCCAGACAAAGGCAGCTAGTTGAGGGATCCCATCGAGGGAGTGCTTCCGCGCCCTTGGCCCCGGTCAGACGGGACCAAGCCCCTGCCTAGCAGACCTTTGCGAGTGCTCATCGATGGACGCGTCTCCGGACCACGAGCCGACCCCCAACGAACGGGGCACGGGTGCCCACTCGTACTACCCGCTAAAAGCTCAAACGAGACAGCCGCGTTCGCGAACCCGCTCGAGGGTCGCCATACGAAAAGACGAGGAACTCAACCTGAACGTCCCTCCCAGGCCAGAGGGCTCGGGAGCTCCTCGCACCACGACACAACACCCCTCGAGCGCGAAGCTCGGACCCACGCGTAGTGTGACCTCGAAACCCAAGGCCCGACACACGAGGGTATAGCCTTTGCACGAGTAAAACCACTCCTGCGAAGGCTCGGGGGCTACACCCGCGGGTGCGCTAGCGCGCCCCCACGGAAGCCATACGCATGCCAAATCAAATCCCGACAAGGAGCACCCACGAGAAACTGCTTCGGTCTTGATCCTTTACGGGAGCAATCACTCCCATAAAGGCTCGGGGGCTACTGTCGGGGACCATAATTAGGGGTCCCTTAACTACCAGGGTAATCACCCTCAAAAAACGCGAAACAAGGCTATTACCCATAAGCCAATGAGCCCATACCAGTGAAACCGCAAAGCCCACTACCAGCCGGCAGGGCCCAAACAACGGCCCACGAAGACACGTCGCCCTCACACCAAAACTCCGCCTCGCTCGAGGGTCCCTCGCTCCCCCTCGAGCTACAAACCTCCGCTCCACCTCACCGGGACTCGCTCCGACCCCTCGAAACGAACGCCACGCCTACAGCACAGGCACTGACGGTCTCAACTCCCGCACCAGGCGCCGGAGTCAAAGAGAAGATCTCCCCCGCACGTCGCCCCTGACAGAATCCGATGCACTGTGCCCTCTGCGGCACGGGCAGGCGGAAGCTGTGCAGGGCCTGCGCGACACTATGCCCCCGACACCGCTGACCCCGGCCGTACCTTCGCACGGTTCTACCGGGGACCCCCCTTCGCCTCCCGCACTGAATCGTCCTCGAACGGGCGATGGGGGCCCCACCAATAGAAGATGGCCAAGCACAGGGGGCTCACCACGGTCAAATAAAGATTACTGGTCCGGCAAGGCAAGGAACGGATCCCTTGACCCTTGCCCACCACGTCTCCGGGCGGCAGGATGTGCACTGTGGAGTAGGCTGGTGCCTCACCTACATCACTGTTGGCACTTCTTACGATCCAATATCAGAATTGAGAATCCTGGTACTGGGGTAAGGAGTGTTTCAGTGGTTTTCCTTATGGCTTAGTAAAATATAGAAATATTCTGCAAGCGCACAGAATCACCGCTGTAGCACTTCACCTGGGAGTATCCCGAGGTATCATAATTTATATTTCCGCAGGGAAGCTTTGGCAAGATTACTAGTGAACAGATATTCGAGTCTATCAGAGAAGGGTACACGACTAGAAAAGACAGGGGATAACGGTATTGGATAGGAGTGGATATACCGGACACACAACTCAAGGGCCGGAACTAACGTGATGGGCTACAAAGACCGAAAGGGCTGTCACCACCTCCCGGCTACCACCTCCATTGCGACGGGAATAAACTAAGGCCACCGACTAGTCTAGGAACCACTCCTACACTAGGCAACGACTACTTACTCTGCTAGCAAGAGCAAGCAACCTTGTCAATACTCTTGGTGACAATTTACCTCCAGTATCAAGCAAGATTGAAGAACCAGCCAAGACAAAGACTTAAACAAGACTACAAGCACTAGAACTATAACTGACTATAGTCTAAACAAGATATATTTGCAACTAGGATAAAGTAGAAGCAAGATATAAATGACAAAGGCAAAGTGATAAAGATAACTATATTGATACTCAAAGTCTTACTAAAGGAAAAGGTAAAAGATACAAGAGCTTATACCAGAGCTTCTGAAGACGACTCTGGAACCTCCGAGGCACAGCTCGACTCAACTCTAACTCCCAACTAAACTATCCTAACTCTACTAGAATGAAAGTGGAAATGAGCTCCTTGACTTGGTGTGTGTTTACAAGTGAAAGTGACCCTCTATTTATAGGAGTCCAAGGCGGTTGAGGTAGGGTAGCGGCCAAGGGAGCCAGGGGGTACCCCCTGGGATTTCGGGCGAGGGGAGGCGGTTCGGCCGAACAGGTCGGTTCGGCCGAACTCCCCAATTCGCCCGAACCAGAGGATCCGCCGACCTTGCTTCCTATGGTCAAGATTTGCTCCCTGGTGTCGGTTCCCAGCTGGGGGCGGTTCGGCCGAAGGGCCCAGTTTGGCCGAACTGGGCCTGGCCCGTGGCCGGCCTCCCAAGCACCGCCTCTGCTGGTTGGACCACCCTGGGCTTCCTCCTGATGCATGACTTCGTGTGGATCTGGCCCAGAATGACGTGGCATGGTCCAGGATGAGTTGGCGGTCGCCCACGTGTCGTGTGATGTGTTCGCTTGGTCATTGTTGACGTGGACGACTCCCGGTGGTCTGCTCGGCTAAGGGGGGTAACCGGCCGAACGGAATAGTTTGGCTGATTCGGTCATTTCCGGCCGCAATAGCACATATTTGTCGTAGTTGTACCTGCACAAGTGACACTCACCAAAACTCGTGGAACTTTATTAGAAATAAAACCTAAGTACATGGAATGTTGCATATAACCTCATTTATTCCCGAGTATTGGTGGTCGGATTTGGGCTGTAACGACCGCCAACAAGCTCCCCCAAGCTTAGCTCTTTGCTCGTCCTCGAGCAAAGATATAAACTGAGGCTCGGTGGATCAGGAGTTGCTACAATGTCATTTCTTTTGCAGGTAACTTTATAAACAACTAGTCTTAAAAAATGCTTGAATCATAGGCAAAGTTTCAAATCACCTTTTTACTTATGGGGCTTATAGCAATCTCCTTATCTTGGGCGGTTGAAAGGATGAACAGTTTAAACTCGGTTTTATTCCACTCTACTCTTTTCAGGATCCCATCTCAGAGTTTTTCATAAGTTTTGAAAACTACAAATTGCTCCTCATTGGCACACTCAATCACTCAAGTGTATTTGAATCCTCACCAAAGGCTTATGCCTTCTTTTCATCCTAACATCTAATATGACTTTTTTGTGTGGCTCAGGGACAAAGGATGAAGGCATGCATGCATCTTATATTTTGCTAAGTCAAAGACCAGATCTCTGAGGAGACAAATCACATCTTAAGATCGAGACGTGCAAGTGTGTGGGTATGAGTGGAGTGGCATATGGTGGAATGGTGGAATGGAATGGGATGGTGGACTCCTTGAATGAATTTCCCTCTCCTTGATTTATTTTCGAGAACATGGGCTATCTTTAACTCTCATATTTTTGCCATGCCACTTGGCATGCTTTTCTTTCTCTTTCTTTTTGCCATGCCCTTTGGCATGCTTTTCTTTTTCTCTTATTTTTGCCATGTTTCTTTGGCATGCTTTTCTTTTTGTATAGCCCATGTCTCTATCAGGAATATTTGTAGAGGGAAATCATAGAACATGGAGCATTTATTTTTGTGGATGAATGATGGAAAATGTTTGCTAACTCCCAGTGTAGGAATTGCAAGTGAGAGGTGGTGTATGTACGTGGGTCTCGATCTTTTAAGAATATGAAAGCTTCACCCAAAGGTCACAACAATTTGACAAAGTTCACTAAGATAACAAGCAGCATATGAGTAGAAATTTTCAACTAAGCTTATCATATGGCTCTGGTAGGTGCTTTGACCAATGAGGAACTTGTTTTATTTTGAAAGCATAAACCTCCGAGATTTTCCCCGTACTAAAAGCAGAATAGAATTTAACCAAATTCTCACTATATCAATCCCCACAACAACTTAGACTTGGAATAAAGCATTTGCTCCCACAAGGTTTTCAGGATCATTTTTACTCATGCCATATAACTCAAGCACAATCTAGCAACTAGTTGAAACAAGGTACTTGCAAAATTAGTGACAGAGCAACTATTCATCATTTCCAAGGTGAGAGGCATATGATTCATTCCATGCATAGCTGGGAGTTATTTAATTCAAGGGAAATTTTGTTTAAGGGAATATTTTTGGTATTTTCATTTTTTAAAATGCAAACTATCATGAAGGGAAATGAAAGGGAAATTAAATGATCAAAGTGCTGGATAAATCGGGACATACCTGGTGGGGGTCCTCCCCCAAGCTTGGACTTTTACTGGTAGGGGTTGAGCCTTGAAAGGTACTGGCTCAGCTGTTCCGCTTGTTCGTGGACGTCGTGCTGGATAGACGACACCATCCCGCTATTCTCTTGATGGTACTGAGAATGGCGAGCTAGTGTGTCCTGGATCTCTCGGGTACGGTCGTCGATGAGCTCGACTCGGTCGGAGATGTAAGACAACTCCCGGCCGTAGTCGAAGCGTGCGGACTGTGAGTATCCGGGGTAGTATGGCTGGGAGGCACTGTCGTATCCCCCTCCATACCGACTCCCGGACCACTCAGAGTCCGTGTCCTGGCCGTGGTCCCAGCGTCCTGAGGTGAAGTAGTTCGGCTCCTGATGCTGCCCGGAGCCTCCTGCTCCGGAAGTCCCAGCGCCGGTGCACATGTCGTAGGTGGCCTCAAAAGCGGAAGTGTGTCGGTGCGGCATTTGTGGTGCATCTTTCGGCTCCTGTGAGGTGGCGAGCCCAGCATCACGCCTGGCTCGTCCCCTCGTGATGGGTCCGTCACCTGCAACGCTGTGCCGAGCGGGCTCTCTCCAAGGTGGAGAGTCGTCCGACTCGGTCCTCAACTGAAGAGTTAGTTTTGGCGTGGTATACAACCTTAGTGCTGCACAAGGCAAAGGCACTTCAGTTGTATAGCCATGGTAAATCATTGCCAGCGTTGCGTCAGGCGTCCGCCGTATCATGTGGGCCTGCACGAAGTGCTCGGTATCCACGACGGAACGCGCTGTCTCGATGTACGTGAGCCGGGCGCCTTGAAGGACACCCAGGTGGTTAGCGAGGCGAGTGACTAGAGAAGTCATCGCCATGCTACTCGTACGAGAAATATGAGGCAGCCAGTGAGCAACCATGTCTTTCACAGGTGAATAGGGAATCTGCTTGACCATGGCAAAAAGAACCCGCAACTCGATGGTGTTGACAGGGCACAAATCTGCCCGGGGGAATACCGTCATAGACACCCAACGATGCATGAAACGCAAAGTGGGGTTATGAATGTTGTTCGTGCGTGGCGCATAACAGTTGGTATCCCCCGAAATCTTTTTCCAAAATGCCACCCGGTCAAATCTTTTAAGCGCTTTGTTCGGGTCTAGAGAACAACGACTTGAAAATCCGAGACCCGAACTAAAATCCCTCCAAGAGCAGAAGAACTCTTGGTTGAAGAACCGAAAACGAATCCCCCCAGTTTCAGAAACCAAAGTCGAAAGGAATTCAAGGGTGAGCAGGTACGAACCTTCTTCGTTGATGTGCCAGAAATTCTCCCAGCCAATGGCTTGGAAAATTTCCGTGAACTCTACGTCCCTCCCCGTGTCCCTGAGCAAATCTTGCTCAAACACACGGGTATGCTCGAACTCCTTCAGTCGAAGCTCGTTGAAGGTGTTCCGCTCCCTTTCTGTTCTAAGGTTGATGTCACTCTCGCTCAGGAGCTGCCTGGCTGGGGGCGTGGCATGGTGTAACACCCCGCCCTCCAAAGCCGCACCGCACAGCCCTTCCGAGGGGCGCGCACGCGTACACATAGCACCCTGCTTACACTTTCGTCCTCGCTTCGTGTAAAAGGGTTAACCCGAAGGTGCTATGGCTGGAAGACAAAGGCTTATAAGTTGCCTCCACCCTTGCTCAACTAGCAATGTGGCACTAAACATGTGCATCCCGCACTAATGGGCCACTACCGGGCCATACAAACTGGGCCGGGTGTGACATACACCCACCCTCAAAGAACCCGACGTCCTCGTCGGCGCACGACCGTACGTCCAGTGCCGGCGCCATAGTCCATGCCGTATGCCCTACCCGGGCCATACGCGCCATGCGCCCTATGCCCGCACACTGCGCCCGTACGCGCAACCGCGAGGGTCCTCGTCGGCGCAACTCACCCACACGGGCAAACGTCCAGGAACGTTCCCCCTTGGCGCATGACCGTACGTCCAGTGCCGACGCCATAGTCCATGCCGTATGCCCTACCCGGGCCATACGCGCCATGCGCTGTAACACCCCGCCCTCCAAAGCCGCACCGCACAGCCCTTCCGAGGGGCGCGCACGCGTACACATAGCACCCTGCTTACACTTTCGTCCTCGCTTCGTGTAAAAGGGTTAACCCGAAGGTGCTATGGCTGGAAGACAAAGGCTTATAAGTTGCCTCCACCCTTGCTCAACTAGCAATGTGGCACTAAACATGTGCATCCCGCACTAATGGGCCACTACCGGGCCATACAAACTGGGCCGGGTGTGACACATGGCCCTATCCCGAGCCGGCTGCTCCGTGCTCGTCCGTGTCCATCCGGCTCGAGCCTCGAGACGGAGCTGGGGAACTCCCAGCATCGTCCAATCGTCGGCTTAGCCGGGTGGAACGACGGAGCGAAGTGAAGAACTTCGACATGATTCCTGCAAAAAGTTAGTGCAACAACAACTACCCGAAGGACTGAATATATATATAGTTAGCACAAGAAAATCAAGTCAGTCGTTCGAGATAGTTAGTCTTTCTTGCAGGGATGAAAACCACCACAAAAGGTTAGTCGTTCTTGTGGGTGTCGGTGACCACCACAAAATCGTCCAGAAATTCAGCACAGAGATCACAACAAAAGCAAAATATTTTTGAGATTTTCTAGTGATGCAAGTGAACCAAAACTTGAGCAAGAACTTGAGAAGACTTGAGCAAGCACTAGAGCAAAGAACTTGAGAGAGAGGGAGAGAGCTCTAGCAGAAAATTTTCAGAATGGAAGTGTGTGTGAGAGAGCAAGCAAGCACCCCAGCTTTTATAGGCCGAGAGGGGGCACCCTTGGCCGTTCGGCCGAAGGGCCTGGTTCGCCCGAACCAAGTCTGGTGGCCAGCCCACCCCCATGTGGGTGCAGCACCCTCCTTTGCTTTGATTCCACGCCAAAATGTGTGGCCACAAAATTTTTAAGACATGTGAGTGGAGTTTAGTGTTAGGTGAGACGGAAAATTTGACATGACCAAAGTGAATTTTAGTGGAGTCACCCCCATGCTGCCATGTTGGTGATAATTGGTGAGTGTGCAGCCATTTTTAGTGGGGTATACATGTTTGGTGCTGGTTGGTGGTGATGGTAAATAATTGGAGATGTTCTAGAAGGGATGAAAATGATAAAAGTTACCAATTACATCCACCCTAGTTAAAATTTCAGCATGTGTCCAATTATTTAAACCAAGCTTGCAAAATTTTCTACTCTTTCTCAAATTAATTACTCAAGTGGTTCAGTATTTTGAAAAGGGAAACATGCAAATGCAGTTGGAAATTTAAAAATTAGAAGGGAAATATGGGATACATACCGGTTTTCCTCGCGGCGAGAGCTCAGCTTTTAAGTCCGCGAGCGGGACTTCTCCTGTCTTTAGTTGTTCTTGTCATCGTCCGGTCCCGGAGTGGATGACTCGGACGATGCAACCTTCTTCCGCCACATTTTCTTGTTCTTCTTCTTCGGTGTCGGTGGCGGTGGGATCGGCGTCTCTGGAGAATTCCAGAGGGCTTGTTCTTCCTCGTATTTCTTTACGAGGAAATTCATTTCTTCTGCACTTGTCGGTTTTGTCGGCTCGTTCCACTTGAGCTGCTCACCACCGAGTATTTCCATCTCTCCATTAATGAGAGCCTTAAGGAAACACTCGGCGCTCCTCTGCTCCGGTGTGAGTGGCTCTGCCTTCTTCTCTTCCCGGGGTTGAAACTTGAAGTAAGTCAACCTTCCGTCGATACGGAACGAGACCTCTCTCGCATCCATATCGATCCTAGTCCGGGTGGTGTTCAAGAATGGTCGCCCCAACACAAGGGGAAACGAATGCTCGTTCCCCGTGTCGAGGACAACAAAGTCCACAGGGACATATCGTCCCCAGATCCGGACCGGTACATTCTCGATCACCCCCTCGGGGTAGCGGATGGTTGAGTCCGCAAGCTGTACCTGGGCAGTAGTAGGTGACAAAGTAGGGTAGCGTAATTTCTTAAATAATACCTTAGACATGATGTTGACGCTTGCCCCTAGATCGCAGAGTGCATCATCAATGCGACAATTCCAGATCGAGCACTGAATGATGGGCACTCCATGATCTTCCTTCCTGTCCGGAGAGGTCTTGATGATTGCCCTTTTTGCAGCTCTCGGCAGGTAGGTCCATCTTGGTGTCAGCACTTGGATGCGTGCGACCTTCCCTGCGTGGTTAGTGCGGAATACACTACGAGACATCTTACCATGCCTGGTAGTGATGGAATTCACTGTCTCGATGGAAGGCTCGGGTTGCCCCGGAATCTTCCCCGATTCAGTGACAGGAACAGCAGCAGCTAACTGAGCGACTTGAGTTTCTATCATTTTATTAAAGCTCAGTTGACTTTTCATAGCAGAAGGAAACGATTCCATCCTAGAGTCTATGCTTTCCAGTGTTTTATCATTAGCAGCAAGCTTTTTATTGATGTTTTCAGTTATTTTCATCTGGCCAAACACAAGATCTCTAAGAGACGGCTGATTATTGAAATTGCTGGAATTGAAATTGTTACCTTGTTGAGGCCTCTTGAAAGGGAGGTTTGGGCGCGGATTCCAGCCTTGGTTGCCGTAGTTGTTCGGTCGGTACCCGTTGTTGTTGGAGTTGTTGACGTAGTGGGCATCTTCTCGCGTTTCGGGGCAGTCGTTCCCCGAATGGCCAGTGTTGCCACAGACTTCGCAGGTCATGCGAGCATCCATGGTTTGCACCGTTTCTTGAGCAGGGGCCTCCAGTTTCTTCATCAGGAGGTCCATCTTGGCAGCGAGCATGTCCAGAGCTTCAACTTGGTGAACTCCTCGGGTCTTTGGTTGAGTCCGGTCGTCGGACCAACCTTGGTTCTCGACCATCTTCTCTATGAGGGCCTTCGCACGACTCTCCTCAAGAGAGAAGAACGAGCCTCTAGCAGCAGCATCTAGGTACTCACGGGCAGAATTTCTCAGCCCGTGATAGAAAGTTTAGATTATGAACCAACTCTGCATACCATGGTGAGGACAAGCAGAAATATAGTCCCGGAGGCGATCCCATGCCTCCGGGACTGTTTCATCTTTTAACTGCTGGAAACTAGCTATTTTATTCCGGAGGGCGTTGGTTTTCCCAACCGGAAAGAACTTTAGCAAGAAAGCGCTAGTGCATTTATCCCAGGTTTCTATTGCTTCGCGGTTAGCATAAAACCATTGCTTCACCTTGCCTAATAATGAGAATGGAAATAAACGAAGGCGAATGGCATCGATGCTTACTCCGCGGATGGTGAAGGTGTTGCAAATCTCCAGGAAATGCTGGAGATGAGCATTGGCATCTTCGTGTGGCTTGCCGCAGAATGGGATAGCCTGTACCATGTTGATGAGGGCTGGCTTCAGCTCGAAGCTACCATCTCCGACTGGCGGAGCTGGTCCGACACGTACGTTCTCGCTTGATGGAGCGGAGAACTCACGGATCGTCTTGGTTGCCATCCTCGATGTAGCCTGTTCAACGACAGGAAGGACTGGGTTCGTCGGAAGGAGTTGCTTCTGAGGAGGTACAACACGAGGTCGTACTTTCCTCACAAATGACTCCGGATTTTCTTGGAAGTTTGACGGTAGTTGGAAACCAGTCATGCACTGCTCTGTTCCACAAGGACCAACGAACAGAGCTAGGATAAACCCGCTTGAGTAGCGGTACTCAACTAAGATAGCTCAAGATAAAAGTTCAAAAGTAATCTAGCCAAAGACATCCCCGGCAACGGCGCCAGAAATGCTTGTTGACACTTCTTACGATCCAATATCAGAATTGAGAATCCTGGTACTGGGGTAAGGAGTGTTTCAGTGGTTTTTCTTATGGCTTAGTAAAATATAGAAATATTCTGCAAGCGCATAGAATCACCGCTGTAGCACTTCACCTGGGAGTATCCCGAGGTATCGTAATTTATATTTCCGCAGGGAAGCTTTGGCAAGATTACTAGTAAACAGATATTCGAGTCTATCAGAGAAGGGTACACGACTAGACAAGACAGGGGATAATGGTATTGGATAGGAGTGGATATACCGGACACACAACTCAAGGGATACTCAGGTAAGGGAGAGAAGAGATAGATAGCTGGGAGGACAACGAGAAGAGATAGAGGACTCCTGGATACTTTATCTACCTATGTCACTCTAGCTTAGAGATACAGCGGCTACAGAGCCAGCACTAGGAGATCTGGGATAACTCTAATGTCTTAGCATCGGGACAAGGGAACCGGTGAACACGCAGAAAGGGATGAGAAGGGGTGCCACTATTTCCCAACTGGGGAATCCTACGGACCGGAACTAACGTGATGGGCTACGAAGACCGAAAGGGCTGTCACCACCTCCCGGCTACCACCTCCGTTGCGACGGGAATAAACTAAGGCCATCGACTAGTCTAGGAACCACTCCTACACTAGGCAACGACTACTTACTCTGCTAGCAAGAGCAAGCAACCTTGTCAATACTCTTGGTGACAATTCACCTCCAGTATCAAGAAAGATCGAAGAACCAGCCAAGACAAAGACTTAAACAAGACTACAAGCACTAGAACTATAACTGACTATAGTCTAAACAAGATATATTTGCAACTAGGATAAAGTAGAAGCAAGATATAAATGACAAAGGCAAAGTGATAAAGATAACTATATTGATACTCAAAGTCTTACTAAAGGAAAAGGTAAAAGATACCAGAGCTTATACCAGAGCTTCTGAAGACGACTCTGGAACCTCCGAGGCACAGCTCGACTCAACTCTAACTCACAACTAAACTATCCTAACTCTACTAGAATGAAAGTGGAAGTGAGCTCCTTGGCTTGGTGTGTGTTTACAAGTGAAAGTGACCCTCTATTTATAGGAGTCCAAGGCGGTTGAGGTAGGGTAGCGGCCAAGGGAGCCAGGGGGGTACCCCCTGGGATTTCGGGCGAGGGGAGGCGCTTCGGCCGAACAGGTCGGTTCGGCCGAACTCCCCAATTCGCCCGAACCAGAGGATCCGTCGACCTTGCTTCCTACGGTCAAGATTTGCTCCCTGGTGTCGGTTCCCAGCTGGGGGCGGTTCGGCCGAAGGGCCCAGTTCGGCCGAACTGTGCCTGGCCCGTGGCCGGCCTCCCCAGCACCGCCTCTGCTGCTTGGACCCCCCTGGGCTTCCTCCTGATGCATGACTTCGTGTGGATCTGGCCCAGAATGACGTGGCATGGTCCAGGATGAGTTGGCGGTCGCCCACGTGTCGTGTGATGTGTTTGCTTGGTCATTGTTGACGTGGACGACTCCCGGTGGTCTGCTCGGCTAAGGGGGGTAACCGGCCGAACGGAATCGTTTGGCTGATTCTGTCATTTCCGGCCCCAATAGCACATATTTGTCATAGTTGTACCTGCACAAGTGACACTCACCAAAACTCGTGGAACTTTATTAGAAATAAAACTTAAGTACATGGAATGTTGCATGTAACCTCATTTATTCCCGAGTATTGGTGGTCGGATTTGGGCTGTAACGACCGCCAACAGTCACCCACGCCCGTCCTCCAACGGAGGAGCCCCCCCCCCCCCCCCCCCCCCGCAGCGGATACGGGGAAATCTCTGAGCCACCCCGGCAGCGGCCGCCCTGTACGAATATGACCTGCTCCCTTCGCCAGGGCAAAAGCCGGTCGTACCGGCACAGTAGGGCAAGTCGAGTACATCTTGTCACCACGCCTGACAGTCTGACGCTGAGGCGACAGCCTACGCCATGCTAGCCCCGTGCCTCTTAGCGGGCTAGCCCCCGAAGCGGTCGGAGGCCCACTCGAGGGGGTCCTCGAGTAAACGCCCAGACCACCTCGACGACTAAGCGACCCCTCGAGACCCCGTCGAAGAGGAAGCGAGGAGACACCGCGTCAGCAGACAAGACCAGGAAGCAATCTTGACGAGGCCTGCAAGGCACGGATACGCCGTACGACTCACACTGTAGCACATATTGTACACGCGAACTGTAACCCTTCTTTCCCTTAAACTATAAAAGGGAGAGAGAGGAGTCCCGTACGGGACAAGCATAACAGAGCAACAGCACGAGGTTCATCGCCTTGGCTCTCGCTCGCACAGACACACACATCCGATATTGGCATTCGCCTCAATCATCTCCACCGACGACAGGGACTTGGAGACCGCCTCTCCTCTCCCGCATACACTTGTAGCCCCCTCTCTACAAGCACCCCGGTGCAAAGCTAATACGAGTGCGTGAGCACGCCCCTGCTGGACGTACGGCCCCGCGGCCGGAACCAGGATAAACCCGTGTCATTGTGTTAGCTTCCGCATCGACCATCAAGGGACGAGACACAGCGCATTTCTGCGCGGTGTAGGGAGTGCCGGCCATTTCCGACACCGACAGTTTCGCAAGCAGGAGAAGAGTTGGAGGGGTAGTGGAAGTTGGGGAAAGGAGAGGAGGAGCGGGAGTGAGCCGAGGAGGGACCGGAGCGCTTCCCCACCGCTGAGCAAGAACCACGGGCACCGCCACCATCGAGTTGTCGTCGTCGCCGGAGCCGGACCAGAGGAGTCTATTCGTCGCGAATCACGGAACATCATCGAGCTGCTGCGATCGACTACGTGATCTCGGGGTGAGCTGACGTCGCCGCACCCCTCTTTCTCCCTTGTCCCCGGCCGAGCGCCGCCGTTGTTGCTCTTGCTAGCCTCTGTGAGCCGGCCGTCGAGCCGTGTACCTTGTGCAGGTTCCCGTCGCGCCGCTGAACCCTTCTCGCACACCGCCGTCGCCGCTTTCCCATCCCAAGGCCGCTGTGCCGCCGCCGTGCACCGGGAACACCCGGATCGTGCGGGCGCCATGGCCGCGTCACGGGCGAGCCCTGAGCTCTTCCCGCGCGTGTGAGCCAAGGCCATGGATGAGGCAAGCCTCGTGCCCCACTTCGTGAGCCAAGCCGGTGCAAAGGCCGCACCCTTGCAGCCGGAGCCGTCGCTGCCGGCTATGCCCTGTCGTCGTGGCCGCGCCGCCGCACACCTTCCTCGGGAAGCCACCTCGCCGGCCGAAGATCTCCCTTGTACCTTGCTGTACGCGTCCGCGGGAACCAAGCCGAGCCACTCCCTGTCAACCCGAGCCTCGTTAACCGCTTCCCGGTGATCGCCGCCAAAGGCCGCCGCCACCGGCATCGCGTGGTGGCTAAGCCACACCGTGGACCATGGCCACACTTGCACGAATCTGCCACACCTGATCCCGTGGCGGCCACAGTTTGATCCCGTGCACCCGGCGCAGCGTGAACCACTCCCTGGGCGCACCGTGGACCCAGTCCACCACGTCGCCCTCCAGCCATCTCGTTCTCATGGGCCGACAGCCCATCCTTCCTGGGCCGGCTTGTTGCTTTCGGCCCATTCCAGCCCAACCGTTCCCTTTTTCTTTTCCTTTTCCTTTAACAACGCTGACACCGGGGTCCCACCTGCCATAGACCCTGTTAGGCTGACCTGTGGGCCCAGTTGACCCCGCTGACCCCGCTGACCATGGACCGTTGACTGGTCAATGTTGACCAAGTCAACGCTGACGTCATCCGGGCCCACGATGACATCAGCAGACCCGGCCCCACTGATGACGTCATGCTGACGTCAGCAGTGATGACGTGGCATGCCCTGGTGCTGCCACGTGTCCCAGCTTGAGTGTTTTTCTTTTTCGTAATTATTTAATAATTTTAGAAAATGATTTAAATTTCGAAAATTAATAATAAATCAACCGTAGCTCAGAAAAATATGAAACCAGTTTCTATATTTTTCTAAAATCATGACCTACGCGTTAGTGTAGAGTTTGGTGTTGTTTGTGTCTTCTTGTTTCACTGTTTAGGTGTTTCTTTGCTAGTAGTTTCCGTCTTTATTTTCTTTTCGCGATCTTAGGAGGTCCGGAGGGTCAAGAGGAGGACGTCTACTACCTCAACTACCTCTACGAAGTTCAAGAGCAAGTCCCAGGTTCACGCCCAGCCATTCTCTGAAATACCTATTAGACATGCAAACTAGTATGCTAGCGCTTTACTTTACTCGCATGATGATGATATGCCTGCACTGCCATTTATCTACCATGTTTCCTTGCTACCTATTATCTACTATATGAGAATGTTATGCTTGCATGTGTTGGGATGGTTGTGATTGATCTTCTTGGCGTGAGTTGGGTGGCTTGGGAGGAGTAATGCAGCTAGGCGGTGGAGACGAGTGATAACAACACGGTCGTTTAATCGGGGTGCTTGGGAACTGCACTCGGACAGTTCCTACGGAGTACCTGTTGCGGGTACATGGTTACTTTTGAGGAGTTTGGGCCGCCATACCTGTAATGGGTGCCGATTGCGGACCATTGCGGCGGATCGCTTTGACGCTGATACTCGCCTTACCTTCAATTAAGGGCCGTATTGGGATGACCCGGACGTTGGAATTTACAGTGCTCACCATCTACCCAGTATGGGGAGGGTTCCAGCAAGCCTACTGAGTGCGGTACCAGGACTGTAGGAGATTCGAGTATGATATGTGTAAGGGGGACTCGTTGCGGCGTACTCTCCCTGATTTACCACTGCCCCCGACTGGCCCCGGTGGGAAGGTTTCACATCCCTGGGGCAGATGTTAGCGTGCAGATGTTTCCCGAGCCCAGAGAAGCAGGATGGTACCGTTACTCTTTAGGGTGTTTGCTGTGGGCTGTGTCTCAAGACGGCTAGCTACCGTCTGCAGCCCGGGTGGTTCCTGGAGCGCAACCTCTGCAGAGTGAAAACTATACGTATAGCCGTGTCCACGGTCACGGACAATCCTTCATCTGGCTTTTCCTGGTCAGCATGGGATTCTGCTTTCTTACCTTCACCTTGATATGGGATATGAGAGGTTGGACCAGCTATTGCTGTTGAGACAGGTGGGGAGGGAGCTCACCGTGTCGACTAGTGAGTGAAAGGAGTTGGTGGATGATTATTGCTGGAACCTGTTGAGGCAGGACGAGCCCGAAGTGGTTGTGAGATTGATGGATGGTTTTGGGGAGTGCATGTGCTGGTGAGGAAAGGCGTTTTGGGATGAGATGAACTTGGTTATTGCTACTACGCGCTTAGGAAATCCCAGCTATATCCCTTAAATACTTTTATTACTAGTTAGGCCACTTTAAAGCATTGCTGTATATTATGGTTGGTGACGTGGACCTGTCCCATTTCCTTGGGGACAGACTTTGGGTACATAGGAGAAGACTCCGAGTATAAGATCAACCACGAAGGACGATGTCATAGTGGGTTGTGCGCTACGCTCAAGAATGCATGCGGAGGTGAAGGCCTGAAGCATCAGAAGCTTATAGCTATCCGCTGCGTAGTGTTTTCTTTCTGTCGTTTAGCCCAGAGGGCTTGTACCATACCGCTATGTACTTATATCATGTTTGAGGACTTTAATCGATGTATGGATGTGTTTTCTGCTGAAATGAGTTCTGTACGTGATAGCTGTTATTCCTAGGATTATCACAAGGGTAGAGGGAGTCGGATTCTCGTAAGTGGGAATCCTGTTCGTTTCAGTGGGCGCGCGGGCGGCGCGGCGGCGGGAACAGACGCGGGTAGGCAACTGCCGCGGCGGCGTGAGTGGGCCCGATGCCCCCGTGGCAGGGTAGCAGAGGTCCCCCACCTCCCCTGGATCTGGGAGAACGCGGCTGCTCCTCTTAGATAGCAAAGCCGATCAAGGAGCCTGCTGCAGCGCCTGCCTCCCCTGTACGTTCCTGCAAGAACGCGTAGGGAAGCTCGGTGCGGTGAGCCTTACCGGTTCACACATGGGGGCGATAGAAAATAAAATCCTTTTTCTCAAATCCCTATACCACCGAACACGCAGCCGTGTAGTGCGCCGGTAAGAATATAAGGCCGCATTTAGATGCAGAAAGCAGGCACCCGATTCGGGCCCTGCAGCGCACTGCGCTGGCTGACGCGCGTCAGTCGGCGCACTGTAGTATTTTGTTTGTATGTGCAAAAAATTGTCCAAAAATTTATTAATTAGCCTCAAAATGTTCGTCTCGTAGAGTACAACAAAACCGTGTAATTAGTTTTTTATTTTATCTACATTTAGTACTCCATGCATGTTATGACATTTTGATGTGACGGAGAATCTTCTTTTTGCATAGTAAATTTGGGAGTTGCTTTTTGGAAACTTTTGGGAACTAAACAAGGCCTGGATGTCCACGCCAGGACTCGTTTCGGTCTCAGCCTGCTAGTCCGATCCGGAGTCCAAAACGATGGCAGTCTCCAAAACGATGAGTAGTTCGATCATAAATAGATACAGGTCCAAGGCCAAAACGGTGCACTTCTGAGACACCTTTTGACTTTTGTATGCGTACAGTCGCGAACCGACACCCGTCGTCGTCTTTAATTTAGTCCTCTCGTGTTTGTTCTCTGATCCCGGCGGTGTTTTGTTCTTCGGGATATTCATGGAACCGCTTCTGCCCATGACTCGGATTTCCGCATCGTCCTGGGCTCGCCGGGCAAAGGAACGTCTCCTACACATTGGTCGGCAGAATTCGGAGTTTGCTTACAAGATGATCCCTGCCCATGACAGGACAGCAAGACGCGTGCTGGACTCGCTAGCGATTTTGCTGGGGTCCGCAGTGATCTGCATCCTTGTGCTCACCCTGGTGTTCCTCTGCTTCACGGCCTATCGAACGGTGGAAGATGCAGTCGGATACTACCAGGCGGAGGTCACAGGCGTCGTCGGGGCGTCTGAATTCCTGACCCCGGGGCCGGGGGACGCGACGACGACGACGGCCCCGGCGCCACGCTTCGACCTCACCGCTCGCGTCATGAACCGCTACTGGCATACAACGATATGCCTGCGGCAGTGGCAGGCCGACTTGTGGTACGCCGGAACACCGCTCGGTACGGCTTACTTCCCTAACACCTGCGTGGAGAAGATGGCGGATGCATCAGTGAAGGCTTCCACGTCGCGCAGCGACTTGATCGGGCTGCCTGGTGAAATTCGACGCCACATGACGAGCCAGAAATCACAGGGGGGCCACGACCTCAAGATCGAGATGACGCTTATTAAGTACAAGGGTCGCAACAACGAGTCGTACTGGTCACCTGCAGTGCACTGGCTGTGGTGCAACGCGGCCGTGGACATGCAATCTCCACCGTCTTCATGCCGCATTCGC
This sequence comes from Echinochloa phyllopogon, assembly GCA_033239725.1. Classification (NCBI taxonomy): domain Eukaryota; kingdom Viridiplantae; phylum Streptophyta; class Magnoliopsida; order Poales; family Poaceae; genus Echinochloa; species Echinochloa phyllopogon. Next base: position 39,373,267 of record BTCW01000005.1, on the reverse strand, counting down.
CGTTTGTGGGAGAGTCTTGCTTGAGACAAATTAATTATCCTAGATATGTGCTAAATATGTTGGTGATTCAGCATTTGTTGCAGCAGTGCGCGACTGTGCTCTGCTACGGTGTTTACATACTGTTGCTTGCTGCTGAGGTATGTGTTACTTCTGCGACATGCGACTGATGATAAGAGAACGTCTGAACTCTGAACCATTTCCAATCAAATCGTTTCGGCGATGATCCAACACAAATCGTACCTCCACCTGGGCTTTCTCCTCCAAAAACTTTGGGTACATCAGCAAAACTTAGGCTAGTAATAAAAAACAATTAAACACGTCTATGTTACCATAAGTTATTAGTGGTAGGGTTTGCTCTAGTGGACCACTGGTACAACTCCCGGGGGCAGCTATGAGGGCGGCGGCGTGGCAAAATCGCCGGATCCGGGGCCACGCGCCCGGATCTCGACGGCGCCTGTGGGGAGCGCGTGACGACGGCGCCTGTGGGGAGCGAGCGGCGGTGGCGCTGGGCCACGGCGACGGCGTGGCTCGGGGGGCCGGATCCGGGGCCACACGCCCGGATCTCGACGGCGCCTGTGGGGCGCGAGCGACGGCGGCGCCCGTCCGGTCGGCGGGAGCGCACGACGACCGTGGGCCGCGGCGACGGCGTGGCTCGGGGGCCCGGCGGTGACCTCGAGCGACGGCATGGCGATGGCACCCATGGGGAGCGCGCGGCGACAGCCCCCGTGGGGCCAGCTGGGGCTCGTGCGACGACCGCGGGTTGCGCGCGGCGGTAGCCCAGAGAGAAGTAGGCGGTGGTCGGGTTGCTCAGATCAACAACGACGTGGCCTGCCCATGTGCGGATCTATCTCGCGGCCTAAATGCAGTATAGGTTCGCCGGCGTGCAGCGCGGTGACGGTGGCGGCATGTGGCTGATGCCATTGCTCCCCGTATGAAGATCTGGGCACCACCAGTCTGTGTCGGTCCGCCGGCGAGCCGACGAGGATGTCACGGCTCTTGTGTCGTTGGTCGACGGTCATGTCGAGGGGAGCCTAAGTGCTCGCCCCTCATGCTACCGGAGGTCGCGGTCAGCGTTGCGGTTCAGCTTCCTATTCGTCGTCGAGTCGGCATTGGGTGGAGCTTCGGGCGAAAGCCTAACCCGGCTGTGGTGTCGGTGTCAGCAACGACGGCGTCTTCGGATGTGGTGAACCTCCTTGGAGGCGTTTGTTGGGATGCTTTCTGCTTGGTCTTTGATTTTCCAGGTGAAAACCTTACTCCGGCTAACCGGAGGGGCGGCGATGGCGGCTTCGACGTCGTTTCCTTCTTGGAGGCGGCGCTTTGGAATTCATGTTGATCTGCTTCACCTGTGGTGGAACGACGAGGCGAGCGATTGAAGATTTGAAGCTTGGACGGAGAAGAAGATTGAAGCCTAGTCCTCTTTTTTTCTTTTGTCTTAGGGATGTTTTCCTGTTTCTTTGTTTTCCTCTGTGTGAGGTTTAGAGTCTAAGAACACTGATTTTATGGACCTTTAGCCGTATATATCCACAAGTTGGATTTTAATCCTTGATCTAAAAAAATAGTGGTAGTACCATGACTTTGACATATTCTTAAATTTATTTTGTGGAAATGCGAATTTAAACGTAAATCAATTAGTAATGTTTCTTGGTAGAACTTATTCACCCAGGTTTCAATCCTCACCTCAGCACACATTTCGTATTTTTCTGAATTTATTTTAGAATTTAGCCGGCTCTTTTATTCAGTAATAGTTGACATGTCCATCAATAGTGAGGCGCATGTAGTGACCTCGGCATCATCTCTCTTGGAGGTACTGTTAGGGGTGAGGTTTGCATGTGTCTATTCATAGGTAAGGTGTGATTGGTTCTCCGCATACATAAAAGCCTAGGTAGGCTCCCGTGATGCAAGGTCTGGTTTATTGGTTTACCTGGGCCTGGACCTGTCCCGCGAGATGTAAAAGGGCACTTGGAGCTTGGCTCGTGAGATACGAAGAAACCAGAGCCATGCCCTGGTGGTGCGGCAACACGAGCTAAGGTAGTAAAAAAGAAGGCGTTGGTGCTGCTTGGCTAGGCAACCTCGCTAGCCAGGCTAGTTGAATGCGACAACCAATCATACGTCTTTTGCAACTGGCGAGCCTGGCAGCTGCGGGCCTAACTGTTTGACGCGAGCTAGGCTACGGTGGTTAACTAAGCAATCGGACCGATAGATGGCCAACAGGCCGGCCCGGCCCGACATGGCATGAGCCCGGCCAAGCACAACAAGGCCAAGCACAACCCAACTAGAGTCGTGCCCATCTGGCCCATGGGCTCACATAGTGGCCCAAGCGACAGATCAGTCTCTTAGTTGTGGGAAAAAGTCCCTCAACTATCGCTGAAGTTTGGCTTTCATCCCTCATCTACAAAACCGGGTATCTCGCGTCCCTCATCTATGTAACCCGTTCATTTTTGGCCCCTCGCTGGTTTTGGTAGTGGTTTTGGTTGACGTGGCAGCGGGCCTCACATGTTAAGGTGGGCCCCACATGCCGCGGTCCCTTTCTTCTTCCCCTCTGCTCCAAGGAGACGCGCTGCTGGTCGCCGTCGCCGTCGCCGCCTCGACCTCCTCACCGCACAGCTAGCCGCCCCCGTGAGCAGCTCCTATCTGCACCGGGGCTCCTCGACGCGCTGCGCGGCCTCCGCGACCTCCAGCAGCACTACCGCCGCCGCCTCGACTGCCGCAGACGCCTGGATCTCCTCGCGCCGCCGTGGCCCTCCACCGCCGGTCGAGGTCGCCCGTGCCCCTCCGCCACCGCTGCAGCTCGAGCGCGTGCTCGCCGTGGCCCTCCACCGCCGCTCGAGCTCCCCCGTGCCCCTCCACCGCCGCCGCAGCTCGAGCGCGCGCTCGCCATGCTCCTCCGCCGCCGCATCGTCCAACTCGAGGAGGTAGGGGTTGTCTGCCGTCGCCGTCGTCGTCGCGAAGAGTGGAGCTTGTAGGGCGCGGAGAGAGGCCAGAGGAGGAGGGTCACCCTGACATGTGGGGCCCACTGCCACGTCAACCGAAACCTCTACCAAAACCAGCGAGGGACCAAAAATGAACGGGTTACATAGATGAGGGACGGGAGATACCCGGTTTTGTAGATGAGGGACGAAAGCCGAACTTCAGCGATAGTTGAGGGACCTAAAAGGGACTTTTTCCTTAGTTGTGCCATGCCATCGGGGTGGCCCAGCGAGCGCGTCGAGGTCCACCGCGCCACATGCTAGCCCGGCCTACACAACACATAATAAACACATCAATATGATCACATTTTCAACATAAATTCAAATTTTACAACTTCAATATTCAAACTCAAATTCATTAGTCTCACAATATCACATCATCATTTCATCACATTTCACAAATAGTAAACTACTTGTTAACAACTTCAACATCACAGACAAGAAAACAAGAATTTAAAATAGTTCAAATATTATTGAGCTATTTGGTTGCTGCCTCACTAAAATCCCTTGTATAGTTGTATGTAAAAACTCACACCTTGTGAGAAAATATTACTTTAAGCTTCTCTATAACGGCGGTGGTGGGTAATTTTTTTAAAACAAAATAGATCCAATGGCTATTATAGTCTATACTAAATCGTTGGCCGGATGTTTCTAATTTTTGTGAATTTTTTTAGATTTATCTTCTTTTTATAGTGTGTCTTGTGAGGATTAACGTGAAGATATAGTAACAGTAAGATTAGATGGCATGTCCCTCTAGAAATCGTGCAAAAAATTCATACACCGAGAATGGCCTAATAGAGCAATAAAATACAAGCCTTTCGCCAAAGTAGTCCAATAAGAGGTCATATTTTTAATCTTTCTGATCTCCAAAGTGTTACAGTTCCAGAAACCTTATGTGTTTTTTTTGCAGCTCGATTTTTCCCCTTCCGGTAGACATACGGTAGATCTTTTAAAATCTTTAAAGTTCACAATCCTCATCACCGAGGCCCTCATCTTTATAGAAACATATTTGATGTACGGCAAGAAGGTCAAACTCATCTTCCGTGTCAACATTTGTCTAGATTAATCATATTCCGACCATTATCTTAAAAAAAATCATATTCCGATCGAAACGATTGGCTTTGCCAATTGGTTCAGAATTCTGACGTTCTCGTGTCGTGTCATCCCGTTGCAGAACTAATACATACCTCGATGGAAGATAGTAGTTCCCGTTCTTCTTGTTTCTGTCAAGCTTCTTCAATTAAAAAAAAAAGGAAACAAGTTGCCGTGAAGCTCGCCGCCACGCACTGTCTCGGCGGCAGTGGTGGAGGGCTCGGTGGGGCAAGGTATGGCTGCTGCCATACCTTGAATTTTGCTAGGAGTACATGCTCACATTTGGGTTAGAGTATTCTGTGAAGACTTTAAACTTTTTAGGCATTACTACAAGAGCTACACTGTAGTAATTATATTCTTCAATCTAGCTACGCCATACCTTAATTATCATCGGTCCTCCGCCACTGATTATGAGGCCACGCGTACTGTATATCACGGCAGCTATTTCTGCACCGGCGACATGGACGTGAACTCTGGTCTCTGGCGTCGATACGCTGGCAAGCCAAGATCTCCTCGTCCACCAATGACTCGGAATCAGAGAGTCGCCTAACGCTCAGAACTTCGACGCCACGTCCTCAACTCCATGGATGGGCTTAGGGACGACCTGACGCTTCCGCCGCCAGCGCTACAGCCCGGAAAAAGGCTCCCTCCCGTCCTTGCATCTCCGGCCGTCGTCGCCGCAATGTTCTCCGGCCCGTTATCCTCCAGCCTCCTGAGGTCCTTTCCCGAGGAAGAAGCAGCCGCCCTCTGGTCGCCGGAGCGAGCGCTCCATATATATCCTTATGAGTAAGCGTAACTTTGTTGCTAAACGCACCGGAAGGTTAATCAAAGGATTCGAGTAGTATGTACATTCGCGAGGGCCAGTCAAGCGCCGACCTCCACAAACTCACTCAGTGCATGGTGGAGGAAAGCCAGACGAAAAGTGGCAAAGGAAAATAGAAAAGACTTTGATGGCGTAATAATCTATTTTTGATGGAACATTTGGAAAGAACGAAATCGCCGTACCTTCAATCAGGAAATGAAGACAGCTGAGGAGGTGGCCTTCATGATGAAAGAAGATCTCCATCAATACAGAAGCGCCATGGTTCCAAGGGCGCCGGATTAAGGAGTGTTTTTGTTGTGTGTTCCTTCTCCCCTCCTTTTTACAGGCCTGCTTTTGGTTGGTTGTTTTTTTCCTTTTTCGTTGTTTCTTTCTGTTAGGCCAGTTGTGCTGTTTTTGGTTGTTTTTTCCGGATTATAATCCTGTCGGGTTGTTTCTTTTTTTTCTTCTAATAAAAATTACGGCAAATCTCTTGCCGTTTCCGTAAAAAAAAGGGCCAGTCAAACGGAGGAATCAGTGTTCCCTTGTGCACAAGGGCCGCTCTGTTTCAGGTAGCAACACGTACATGATCCGTGGTGCAGCAGACACAAGAGTCCTACACGTACGTGTACGTACTTAGCCAGTGTTGACCAGACCGTTGCGTCACTTGCGTGCGTAGCATAGCGGTGGTGCCTTTCTCCTCAGCCGCATGCAACGACAAAACACCGTAGCAGCTAGCGCACTAGCACACTAGCTGATCACTTCAGCAACACAGGGCGATGGGTGAGTACGGTAAAAAGAATTTGGCTAAACACAACGCTAAGTCTAACGCGCGCGACCCTCGCGGCCCACGGCCGCTCGCGTCGCCGCCGCGCCGCCGCCGCTGTCTTCTCCGGCGCCGGCACCACCAGGTTAGTGCCCGGGGTTAGGGGGCAGGTTGCTGGGGGGAGATCCACCACCGCCGGACCTAGAAAGGGGGTCGGGGCGGCGGCCGGCCCGGCGGGGGCGCCGGGCACCGGGCGGAGGCCCGGGCGGCGATGGAGCCGCCGGCCGGGCGGTGGGAGATCCCCGGTGGGCGGTGCCGGCGGCGGGGGCGGAGGGGACGGAGGAGAAACGACGACCGGCGAGGTTAGCGTCGGCCGTGGCGGTCGGCGGCGGCGGAGGCGGCGGAGGCCGCCGGAGCCGGGGGAGGTGCAGGCGGCGGGGGCGGAGAGGGTGCCGGCGAACACGAACGACGGGTTAGCGTTGGGCCGTAGAGGTGGGCGGCGGCGGAGGCGGCGGAAGCCTCCGGAGTCGGAGGAGGTGGGCGGCGGCGGGGGCTGCGGCGGCCACGGCGGCGGGTCGCGCGATTCCCTAACGCGCGACGCGATAGCCCGGTCCTAAACACAAATATATATAATGGGGATTGACGGACATACAGTTCCACTTTATTATTATAATCACAGTATATAGAACCGATACAAAAAATAAAGCTGATCGAACCACCTATTTAGCACATACTTTGTATAATTTTGTCTCAAGTCTCGTACAAACGGCGAATGCTGCATGAAGACGGTGGAGATTGCCGCATGTCCACTGCCGCATCACACCACAGCCTGTGCAGTGCGGGTAACCAGTACGATTCGATGTTATGTCGACCCTTGTACTTCATGTACTTAAGCGTCATCTCGATCTTCAGGTTAGGGTCTCCGTGTGGTTTCTGGCTCGTCATGTGGCGCTGAATTTCACCGGGCAGCCCGACCAAGTCAATCCGCGACATGGAAGCCTTCACTGATACGTCCGCCATCTTCTCCACGCAGGTGTCAGGAAAGTAAGCCTTACCGAGCGGTGTTCCAGCGTGCCACAGCCCACAGGTCGGCCTGCCACTCCCGCAGGCATATCTTTGTATCCCAGTAGCGGTTCATGACGCGAGCGGTGAGGTCGAAGCGTGGCGCCAGGGCCGTCGTCGCGTCCCCCGGCCCCGGGGTCAGGAATTCATACGCCCCGACGACGCCGGTGACCTCCGCCTGGTAGTATCCGACTGCATCTTCCATCGCTCGATAGGCCGTGGCGTACACACATACGCAGAAGAACACCAGGGTGAGCACAAGGATGGAGATCATTGCGGAAGCCAGCAAAATTGCAAGCGAGTCCAGCACGCGTCTTGCTGTTCTGTCATGGGCAGGGATCATCTTGTAAGCAAAGTCCGCATGAACCCGCCCGATTTCTAGGAGATGTTCCTTTGCTCGGCGAGCCCAGGACGATGCGGAACTTCGAGTCATGGGTAGAAGCGGTTCCAGAACTGCTGATTCCTGATGAGCAGAAACACTGCACAATCACGATGGACCCCCAATGAATATGACGGCTCGCTGGATGCAGTGCCGCTGTTGGGGGCAGGGTCGCGACCGAGGTGATTTAGGGGGTGTTTGGTTCCCCGGACTAAAATTTTAGTCCCGTCACATCGAATGGAAGAATACTAATTAGAAGTATTAAATATAGATTAATTACAAAATGCATTACATAAGCAAGGACTAATTTATGATACGAATCTATTAAGCCTAATTAGGCCATGATTAGACAATATAATGCTACAGTAATAATTTGATAATTATGTACTAATTATAGGTTAATTAGGCTTGTTAGGTTCGTCTCGCGGAGTAGATATGACTTATGCAATTAGTTTTATAATTAGTTTATGTTTAATGCTACTAATTATCACTTATTTGAGGGACTAAACTTTAGTCCGTAGGATCCAAACACAGCCTTAGATAGAGACGCCGGGTACAGAGAAAAGATGCACCAGATAGAACTAAATTAAAGACGATGACGGGTGTCGGTTCGATGTCTCGGAAGTTTATCGACTTGGCCTTGGACCTGTATGTATTTATTAAGTACTCGTGGTTTTGGAGACGACTCTGCAATCGTTTTGGACTCCGCATCGGATTAGGAAGGTGGAGCCCGAAACGGATCCTGGCCGTGGACAATTCTTACCGGCGCACTACATGGCTGTATGTTCGGTGGTGTATAAGCAATATTTTCTTTGCACTTTTTTAGCTCTAAAATAAATGTATTCAAATATGAGAAATACTATTTATCTGTCACATCAGATTTCTTAGAAAAAAATCTGTCAGATTTATGTTCATTAGATATGTGTGCAAAACCAACAGGTGGGCTCTTCTCCAATAACTTTCTTCTCATTCCCTTTCATTTCCCCCTTAATCTCTAATAATTTCACAGATTTTTTGTTGCTTTATCTGTCGTATTTTTTTTATGATGTGGCAACCTTCCTTTGGTTGAGAATTTGATGATTTTATCTTATATATCTGTCATATTTTTTCTTTGTGACATGGCAACTTTCAATTAGTTGAGAATCTGACAGATTTTGTCTCATAAATCTGTCATATTTTTTCTTTGTGACGTGGCAGTTTTAGATTAAAAATCTGATAGATTTTATCTCATAAATATTTTTTATTTCATCATTATTCTTTTGTCCAAATGGCCCATACAAGGCTTCATACTTTACGTAGTTTTGTATCTCAAAAGAAGCTGACGAATGTGGCCCCAACCTACTCAACCAAATTAATATGTCCAACTGGACAATCTTGTAGCCAGAGCATCATATATTGCAACTTGTTTTTCTGGATGGAGATAGTAGGTGATCTGGTGTTCATTACTAGACCTTGTTGAATTTCCTCTGCTTACCAACCATATCACCGATATATTTAAGATGTTTTTGACCTCGTGTTATCCGTTCACTTCGTTAAGATCTTTAGTTAGCTACTTTTTTCATGTGGTACATAGGAGGTGTTTGGTTCCTTGGTCTAGCTCAAGCCTGGGTAAAAGATATGCATACCCAGTCTAAGCCAACTTTAGACAATGCAAGTACCACTTGTTTGGTGGAATGGTGTTGGCGGTCGTCACGGCACGATTTCGACCACCAATTCTCGGGAATAAATAAAGTCATACGTATCATTTCATGCACTTAGGTTTTAATCTAATAAAGTTTAACGAGTTTTGATGAATATATGAAGTGCATGTACATAATTGGTAAATATGGACTAAGGAGGGCAAAAGTGGTCAATTCGGGCGACACCCCCCCCCCCCCAGCCCATTCATATGTGGCACACCACCATAGGGTCCAACACACCTAGAGAAGGTCAAGTCCATGGATGTCACGTAAGCGGTGACTGCGCAAAGTCATACAGATCACTGTCATCATCTATCCGGAGCAAAGAATCACAAACCGACCAAACCCATATCCGGTGGGACACAATCCTAAACGTCTACAAGATAGAGATGGTGCAGCTGAGGGCTACTGAGCGCACTAGGCCCAATTCGGCCGAAGAACCCCCTCCCCCCCCACCCACCCACCCACATGCAAAACCGCCTAAGGAACCGCCTCAACATGGCCGAATACTTGTTTACTAGTACCCTTGTCATAGTGCTTCCCCATAAAAAATATAAATTACGATACATCATAGTATTCTCTGGTGAAATGCTACAACGGTAATTCTATGTGCTTGAGGAATATTTCATATATTTTATTAAGCCATAAAAAACCAATAAATAAAACACTCATTGCACCGTTATCAAGACTACCAATCCTCATAGCGGCCATAAGAAGTGTCAAAAAATGGTCAATCCGCGGTCGTAAGAAGTGTCAACAAATGGTCAGACTTAGACTAGTCAAGATTGTGCTTGTTTGGTTACCTAGCTTGCTCTGGTTGGAATCACCTCCTTTCTAGATTTGGTGACTCAAACAACCATCACCGGCTCACCGCTGCTATGCTGCTTCTCTTTCTCTCCCTCCACCGATTCTGGTTGTAGCACGTACTCCTTCTTGCCACTTCTCATCTTGCACATGTTCTCAACGGCCACGGTGATGATGTCATGTGCCCAAGCCTGCAACGGCGCCGCAGCCATGCGCGGCTGGGACGGGGTGCGATGCTAAGTAGCGAGTTTTCTTAGATAATGGATAATATATTACCCGGCCTTGACCAAAACGGCTACGGCCAAATAAAAATATGAAACTTGCATCCCATCAAGGGGCTCTATTAGTCCTACGCGACCACCAAGATCGCTATAACACGTTTGTCAGACCTTACAAAGAACTGAAAACGCTGCACACCAACCACCATTGATGTTTCTTCCAAGGCAACAGCACGAGGAAACTGCCAACCAACATCCTAACCATTACGCCATCCAATGCCTCCTCCGCCCTGAGCTGAACACCGAACATAGTGTCCACACGGGAGAACTGCCCGGCCTTGGCGAACAAGAACTCTGACGACGCACCTGCACTGCCGCCGCCGGCCTAGATAAACTAAGCTAGGTTTTCATCCAGTTATTGATCATCTGCGGACACAACAGGGGACGGTCGGACCAACGACTTCAACAGTGCCTTCAACAAGGTGTGTGTCATGGACACTTCACCGTCGTCGGTCCGGCAAAACATGCCAGACAGGAATTTCACCCAAACCGTCGCCACCACCTCCGCCACTACCGCCGGCCTATGAAAAGGTCGCCCTCACCGGAAGGACACCAGCATCTTCGCCTAGGATGTCGCCACCGCAAGACAAGACGCATTCCGGCCGCCATCGACGAACACCGCCACCCGGAGCAAGGTTCCGCCGGTAAAGGGACGACACCAACCCGTGGGGAAGGTAGTTGCACGACAGCTAGCGAAATCCGCCCAAATTGCCCCCATAGGGGCGACGCAGAGCGATGAAGGCGTTGGATCTATCGCCGCTCAACGACTGCGTCGCTGCCGGCCTCACGCGCAGGCCGTCGATCGTCGCAGACCCGCACGCGCCAATGGCCAGCGGCGGCCTGGATCTACGTGATCCCGCAGGGGCCCGTCCTGCAGTGCAGCGCGATTCGACAGATGGCCCGCCCATGCGCCCGGAGGATGCCGAGACGATGACGGAGTCGAGCTGCCGTTCCTACGCAGGACCGGAGGCCGGACCCGCCATGGCCGGAGACCTCACACCGCCGCCCCGGCCGCCGCAGCACCTCTGCTCGCCGTAGATCCGCGGCCTTGGGGGCACCGGATCCGCGGCCCAGCGTCGCCACCGTCGCCATGGCCGTCGCCAGGGCCACCACAGCACCTCGCTCCGCCACCCCGGAGAGACGTCGTCAGCCGCCCGAAAGAGCCCCGCCGCCGCTGTCCTGGAGGCCCGCCCGGACTTCCGGCCGGCCTCTCCGGCAGCGGCAGAGGAAGGGAGAGGAGAAAGCGGCTGGCTCGGCGGGGGCCGCGTCGCCGCGTGAGACGCCCGAGCGGGGGCGCCCGAGCGAGATCCGGAAATCACGTCGAGGAAACTTATCTCCCAATTAACAAATCCCACTAACAAGTAGCGAGTTGGCTAGTTCATCGCCTCAACGATGCAAGCGCAGAGCTTTGAGTGGCGGGCGTCAGGGTGGACGAGGTGCTGACCTGCTGATGAGATTCGGCGAGGGTCAGCTCATGCCGAAGCTGCAGTGGGATTGCAACACGAGCTTGACGGCCGTGGGCTAGTAAACGAGGACCATGCACGAGCCAATCATGGGAATCAAGCTCCAGCGAGGTCGAATCGAGCTTCGGTGAGGCCCAAAGTTTCAAGTGGAGGCGTGGTGCACTACCAGAATCAAGACATATGTCATGTGCCTGCGGTACACGGCAAAGCCACTATTGCACACGGCAAAGGCTTTGTCGTGTGCCGCACACGGCAAAGCGCACACGGCAACCGCCGGCCGGCAAAGCCGGCTTTGCCGTGGGTCATTTGTCGGGCACACGGCGAAGCTTTTGCCGTGTGCGGCAACAGCACTCGGCAAACAGTTTTTGAAACAATAAAAAAAAACTCAGCACGGCCGCCGGGCCCACCGCCTGTGCCGCCGTGGCCGCGCCTGCTGCGGGTCGCGCCGTGGCTGCGCCGGCAGCGCCATGGCCGCGCCGAGCACCTCGCGCCGCCGGCCGCCGCGCCTGCTCTGGGCAGCGCCGTGGCCGCGCCGAGCACCTCGCGCCGCCGGCCAAGCCGGCCGCTCCCACCCGCGCCGCGCCCGTCGCGCCGGCGGCGGCCGCGCCGTGCTGCCGGCCGAGCCGGCCACCCGCGCCGGGACGTGACCGAGCCGCGCGTGGCCCCTCGCGCTGCCGGCCGCCGCGACGCGCCGCCGGCCGAGCCGGCCGCCCGCGCCGGCATGTGACCGAGCCGCGCCTGGCCCCTCGCGCAGCTGGCCGCCGCGCCTTGCCGCCGGCCCAGCCGGCCGCCCGCGCCGGGACGTGGCCGAGCCGCGCGTGGCCCCTCGCGCCGCCGGCCGCTGTGCCGTGCCGCCGGCCGAGCCGGCCGCCTGCGCCGGGACGTGGCCGAGCCGTGGCGGTAGCCGCTCGCGCCGCCGGCCCCCGGCCGAGCTGCGTCGGGCCGGCCGCCCCCGCCCGCGCCGGGACGTGGCCGAGCCGCGCCGGCCGCCCGTGCCACTCCGGGCCGGGCCGCACCGCCGCGCCGTCAAGCCCCAGCCGCCAGATGGCAGAGGTGAGAAGGAGAGAGATAGGAGAGGAAGAGGGAGGAAGAGATAGAGGAGAGAGAGGGGAGGTTTTTTATTTGGAAGGGGAGATGGATCCGGTAGGAGGAGGGTTGGACCAATAGGAAGGCTCCATTTTGGGTGGATGGATCGCTGACGTGGCGAGCTGACGTGGCGAGTGTGTTTTCTCTATGTGCTTATAACGTAATTTTGGATGGTTAAACAACTTCAAATGAAAAAGTTATAACGTAATTTTGGATGGTTGAACAACTTCAAATGAAAAAGTTGTAAGCTACAAACTTTTACATCTTTTCGAGACCAACAACTTTGATATAGAACATATTTACATCCGAGGTCATTTGAAAATTTTAAAATTTTAAGATTTCAAATTAGATACTTTGTATGAATATTTTAAAGTACTAAACAATCTCAAATTAAAATATTGTCAACTACAAAATTTTTTATTTCATTGATATGTACAACTTTGATATATAACTTATTAACATTCGAGATCATTTGAAAATTTTAAATTTTCAAATTTCAAATTAGATAACTTATAATAACATTTTAAGTTTTCAAACAATCTCAAATACAAAAATTTTCAACTACAAAGTTTCTTAACTTTTAAGGATCTACAACTTTCATTTAGAGTATTTCTCCATCCGAGGTCATTTAAATGATTCGAATTTGAAATCTCATCTCTCTAGTAGTTTTTACCACTACTAGAGAGAAACTTCTAAAGAGACATGTAAGATTTATGAACAAACCTATTTTAACAATCTTAAATAAAAAACTGCCAGTAACAAAAATTGTTCATCTTGATGAGTTGTACAACTTTGTAGTTCAAAATATTTTCATTTGAATTCGTTTAGGGGCTCAAAATGTGTTTTAAATACCTCTTTGTCGTGTGCCGAATAAAAACACACGGCATATAGGGGCTTTGCCGTGTGCCAAAAAAGTCATGACTTTGCCGTGTGCCATGGAAATACACACGGCAAAGTCGACTTTGCCGTGTGCCATGGAAATACACACGGCAAAGCCCCTATATGTCGTGGGCCGTGGCTTTGCCGTGTGCCTTTTCTCTGGCACACGGCAAAGCCAAAGCTTGTGTTTGCCGTGTGCCCGATTTTTGGCACACGGCAAAGCCACTAGCACACGGCATATAAGGATTTTCGGGTAGTGGTTGCTGACTGGCGAAGGGATGTAGCATGCGGTGAGGAGATGAGGCGCTCAGGGAGGTGAGGGGAACCAAGCAGTGGCGGAGCCAGCTTTTGCTCACGACTAGGGCCAAATTCAGCCGGCAAAATGACCATGTATATGGCATATAAAGTAATAGCAAAATGTGCAGTAAATGGTCCAAATTAACAAAGAAACTAGTAATTGTTTACTAGTATGATACAATAGTTGAGAACATACATGATTAGGGAACATACAAAAATAACTTCCTAGTGATGATTTGGTGTATCCACAGTCACATCTTTCATTTCCACATCAATATCACCTGAAAATAAACAAGATGGAAATATAAATAAAAAACATTACAAATCAAATAATCAACTACTTGACTCTGGATAGTTTGAATGTCATACTAGTGGTAGTACTCAGAGTACTTAACAATTTAGGTAAGTTCTTCAAACGAGACTTTAGAGAGATTGAATGGAGATCCTGGGACATTAGAGATATAGAGAGAACAGAGAAGATCGATGAACAGAATAATGAATATCTGCTCTCGGCGAGGAAGAGCGAGGCAGCGAAGTAGACCTCGGGCTCGAGCAATAGGGCGAGCAGTTCTGTGGGAGCCAGTTGGTGGGAGCCACGAGCCAGTCCGGCCGTCCGGGTCGAGCGCGGCGCGGCGGCGGCGGCGCAGCGGTGCATGAAGCCAGGAACCCTCACGGCTCGCGCGTCGGCGTCGGGGGCTCGGCCGCTCGGGGCACCGCACGTCCGCTGTCCGCAGGCGTGCGTACGCAGTGTGTCGGGCGGGGCCGCGGGGCGTCGGAGGGGATGGGCGCAGACACGCAGTCGCGGGGCGTCGAACGAGGGCGCAAGACGGCGGCGGCGGACTGGAACTGGGGTTTTCTCTGGGGCGTCGGACAGGAGCAGGTTTTTGGGCCAAAACACTACTATTTCTTGGGCCACGACTAGGGCCTCGGCCTGGGTGGCCCTAGGCCCAGCTCCGCCTCTGGAACCAAGGCCTTTTCTCTGGTGATGCATGGTTGTGCAGCCTGCACAAGTTGGAAACAGATGGGATTTGGGTATCTAGCAATACAGGTTGTACACGGCTTTTTGCATTGCTTAAGCCTGGCTAAGGCCTAGTACTTCCATGGTTGTGCGCCGAAGACTTTAATGGAGTTTTGTTATCACATGAAAAGGTGGGATGGATACAAAAGAGTCAAGCACAAATGGATCGTTTTTTGGGAAACCCTAGACTATTGTCAGTTGCATATTTGAGGGCAAAAGACTACATAAAGGAGAGATTGCCCAGTATCAAATGACATGTGGCAGAACAGATTGCCAGCGTATTGGGTTGTAAATGGCAACCCACGCCACTCCGACAACCAACCTATCATAATCTTCACTAATAGACCAAGGGAGCAGGAGGGAGGAAGGAGATTTGAAAAATAGTTCCAATGTGAGGCAAGTTGGCTAGTGGAAGAGAAATGTGTCGAGGTTGTAACAACGACTTGGATGCAAACGATGGAGTCGATGGACTTCTCGGTGCATCGCACCGTGCGGTTACAATACGTCCCCATCGGCCATTGCTGGAGATTGGAGAAGAATCGACGAATTCTTCACTTTCCAACCCCACGACCATGAAAACAGGAGATTGGAGAAGAATCGATGAATTCTTCACTTCCCAACCCCACGACCATGAAAACATACGGAGAAACATTCACTGGGAGACACGTGTGAAGAAAAATCGTTGCCCGGCGAGAGCGGACGGACTTGGCGTGGGCGTTAAGCGTCGGCATGCCGCGCACAACATGTAACAATATACCTGGGATGGGAGGCGCGCGGACGAACGCACTAGCGCTGAAGTGGCGAGGACGACGTCTATCATGGCGGGGGGACGGCGGACCCGGGGCCAGGTGGTCGGCGTGGTGCAGGGGAGGGATCATGAAAGGACCAACACTAGGCCTAGAGGGGGGTGAATAGGCCTGTTTAAAAAATCCTGCAAAAATCCTCCGAGAAATGTCAGAAAGTCGGATGATCCGACACAGTCTCGGATCTTCCGGCCAGGAAGATCTGACACTGTACAGGATCTTCCGAGTGGGACAGAATGCCGGAAGATCCGATGAAACGCTGGATCTTCCGACAGGCAATTCAAGTGTACTTCGAGATTTGAAATCTAATGACCTTTTGACAATTCCACTTGAATACAAAGCTCACAAAGGATGTAAGGAACCTTCTATATATGATCAATATCGCAGTATAGCCACAAATAAGTAGATCGGGACAAATCAAGTTATAGAAACAATATGAACAAGAGCAAAAGTGGAGACAAAGGATTTTCTACCGAAGTTCACTCCACAAAGGAGCTACGTCTCCGTTGAGATGCTCACAAAGAGCCGGGCTGTCACACTAACCCCAAGTCTCTCTCAATCAACCACAAAGGAGGATTGAGTTACTTACTATGTGCTCCCACGAAGAGAGAGGGTAATACAAACTTCCGGGACTCAAACCACAAGAAAATGGGAGTTCACCGGCACCTCTAACCGTCTAGGAGCAAGCTCCAAGAGTAACAAACGTAAATCAATGAACTCAAGCTGCTTGAAGTGCTTCACGAGATGAACAACGGGAGTTCTTACTTCTAGTCTTCTCACTCACTCAAACCCTAGATGAATCTTGGCAAGAATCAAGCTTGGGAGGGGATTTGAGAATGTTGACGTAAAATCCGCACTTCACGCCAAGCACACAGCAAGCCGAATTAGCTAGCTTTACACGTGACCCGAGCGTTTGAATCCGAAAGCGTGCCAGTCAATTTTCCTGAAACTGACAAAGGGAGAAAAAATGTTTAGATAACACCTGGAACGTACCGGGTGATACCAGTCAGTTCCATATTTGTGGCTACGGAGCCAGTTTCGAACGACATATAGCTACAGAGAAGCTATCTGTCAGCAGTTAAAGCATCATTCGGCAATCGGCAAAGCACGCAGGAAGCGCACTGCCGAATGCGTGACGTAAGCATGACGAAAGATCGGTAGTTGACTGAATAAACATTGTAACGTATATTCATAACCGATTAACGGGGAACAGAGCATGATAGTTAAATAAAAGGGCGAAAACATGACCATAATTTCATAATAAACAAGAATGCATAGACTAAAAGCACTAGTCTACCGCATGTCTAGGTACTTTTCAACCCGTCGAGCATGAAACAAGCAAGTTAATCCACCGCATGATACGACTTGCTTGGAATCACACCACCAACCAAGAATAGATCAATCCACCGCATGATATACTCTAATCGTGGAAGGCTAAAAGCATTCTTTATTTAAAACAAAAACCATGAACATGTTTCACTCGTGGCGATACTGCCGAATACAGCTATATAGCCGAATCGGGTTCCATGAAGAAGGAACATGCTTCGTTGGTGATGATAGGTCTATCAGATCGAATCGAATTCTAATCCACCGGATGATTAGCTCTAAGACGACCCAAAAACCTGCATCCACCGCATGATACCTGGTTCTGTCAAGATCTACACAAGACCAACGAGCTTGGACCCGCAACACGTGGCAATCTAGATTGACTTCGAATTCGGCTATGGAATCGCAGCGCATTATGAGCTAAAACCGAATCTAATCAACCTAGACTGGGCAAAAGAGTGTTGTAATGAATTAAACATAAAAGTAAAATCCAGAGCAACACATGGTAACTTAATGGATCTATCAGATCTTGCCAAAATCCAATAGAACCGATAACTTGTTCCAAGCTAAAACTTAGCCCACCGCATGGCTCATGATCTAACAATGGAACCTTCCTGAACCAAAGCCTAAATCCACCGCATGATACTAGGCATGGTGCAGGGTTGCCGGTACTTACGGAGGTCGACGGATCGATGATTCCTCTCGAAGAACTCGACGACTCGACTAAAGGACTCGAAGTTGGCACGGGGCCGGTTTGTTGTATGATTGATTGTACTCTCTTTTACAATTACCACGGGTTTATATTTATACCCAGGTTTCGACACGACTCCTAATCGATTACGATTACATTATTTATTTCCTAAAAAAGATAAACGCCGGGGCACCGTATCCGTCTTGCATTCCAAGTTAAACCAGCCTTTTCCTTATACTTGATCCACGTCATCACGCGCCCCCAAATTCCTCCTGCGGAATAGTTTTCTTGCCGAATGACAATGCGTTCCCGACCGCAGAACGTCTTTACCGAATGCTCTGGGAAAAAACTTCTTTGCCGAATGATATCTTTTCAACGAATCCGGCCCACATGTCAGCCTCTTCCTGGTGCCAATTTTTGGTGTCAACACATGCCCCTTCAATTTCGGGATAAAAGATAATTTCATCTCGGAATTGACCAGAAGCACTCAACATTCCCAAGTTAGTTCTGCTCGACACCCGCTTCTCCTTTTGAATCTTTAGAGCTCTCGTCCAAATCCGAACCCTAGGTTATCGACTTCCAAGATTCAATCTTCAAATGGCGGACCAAGATTTTGCCCTCCAGGTAAACTTCAATCCCCTCAAGTACATTCGGTATTCTTCTTTCGATTTGCATTTTAAATTTCCTCTCATCTCTTTCCATTCTTGATAGGCACTAGCTGCCGAAATCCTTATCCCCGTTGAGGAAAAAGCTCCATCCTACTTCCTCGGCCCTGTAGGGAATTCAGATCCTTCCGAACTCATCGCGGCTGAATCTCAGAGGGTTCCTTTCAAGATTTCATTGACAAAACCTCATGAGTGGCAAGACGCCTTCAAGAACTGGCCTTTGCCCCCAATTGCCGGCTGGAGAAATTGGTACAAAAGGATATCTGATGACAAAAGCCCCCAAACACAGAACTGGGACCATCTGCGTATTTCTCATTGCCTGGAGCTGTCACTAGCCGAGACACCAAAGAACGAGAACCTTCTGATTGCAGCTTGCCATTTTTGGTCCAATGGTGCAAATGCTTTTCTCTTCAGTCATGGCCCAATGTCTCCCACTTTGGCCGATGTCTACATGATGACCGGCCTGAACGTTACAGGAACTGTATATCCATATGACCACAAAGGTTCCTCCAAGCAGACAGGAGTAAAAACAGGGGTTGGATACAAGAGATACATCCAGAACCATATGTCTGATGGCCCTCTGACCGATGTCGAATATAGAGCCTTCCTTAACATGTGGTTATGCAGATCAGTCTTCTGTGGCAAAGCCAATGAGCCAACCCTGAATCATATCGTGATGGCTGAAGAGCTGGCTGCCGGAAAACTCATTCCACTTGGGAAATACCTCCTGGGAAGTGTCTACCATATGCTCAATCAAACCACCCACCTGATGTATACCAGCAAGAAAATCCCCTGTGTCAATGGTCCTTGGTGGTTTGTCCAAATGTGGCTGCAGTTGTACATGCATCAAATCGTCGCTATTGATCTCAACAGCCGAGACTTTCCTTCAATCAATTACAAAGAAGGAGAAACCCGGAGAACCAAAGGTTGTCAAACCTATGGAGAAGCTGCCTCCACTGTATCTATCAACAAGAACATCGGTGAACTGTTTGAGCTCTTCTTCAAAGGCTTTGCTCATCCTCTTTGGTTCCCATATCTGGACAATGACAACCTCACTCTCCCTTGCGAATTCAGCTTTGAAACTGGATGCACTGATGTACAATCTATAGCGATTTTCAATGCCTTCATCCAGCCCTGCATCCTGCCAGCTGAATTCTGTGGAGGAAGGCTGGTTCAAAGCACTTACGAATATTATCAGCCAAATATGATGGCTAGACAGTTGGGATGTGGCCAAGTGCCCCCTAGGCTATTTCTTCACGAATTTCTCAAGCCTAGGGAGATTGTCAAGGATTCCACAGAGACAAGAAGGATTTTTACTTATAAATGCTGCGGAACTATCCATGCACCTGATCCTTTTGTGCCAATAATATCTGCCCATCCTTCTTTCACTCTCTGGTGGCAAGAACTCCATGATCATATCTTCAACATGACAATCCATCCCTTCTGCTTCGAGTTAATGCCCGATTATCAGCCAACTTCAGAGGTAATACGCTTATCCCTTCATCTGTCTCAATAATATTAACCCCGATTGATTCTGATTCTGTCATTTTGCAGGATATAACACCTGCCCCTCTTGCCAGGGCGATCTTGTACAAAGCTGCAGGCCCAATATCTGCTTTGGGGCACCAATCTCCTACCTTGGCTCAACTGATGGCTAGACAGGCTTCTCTAGATCCAATACTTACTAGACCATCATCTGTCAAGAGGAAAACCCTTTCTTTAACTGCTCCCTTAGTTGTAAAGAAGAAAAGAACAAGCAGCAAAAAAGTTATCAAGGTCAGAGCCTTCTTCCTTTGACCATAATGCCATTGGTATTTTGCTCAGCTTTATCTCTTCTTGGTTTCAGGTCAGAGAACAGCAACTAGCAATCAGTACAGATCTTGCCGATGCTTCATTGACTGGTAAAATTCCACCACTTCATCCTCTTAACTTCTTTTTCATCGGCACTCATTCTTTGTTAACTGCAGAACAATCTTCAATGGATCCAATCTTGGAAAGCTCTTCTTCTCATCACGATTCATCTTTAGCTTTGCAACTTCTTCCTCAATCAGAAGCATTATCTTCGCCAAGAAATCTTCCAGCTTCTCCTCAGCAAGATACACAGAATCCTCCCATTGAGCCTGAGAGGCTTCCTTCCCCCATTCAGGAAGTCAGGAACGAGGTAAACAAAATCATTCAACTTTCTCTACCCTTTTTCTCAGCGGATTATTACTAATTCGGCAAGACCCCCCTTTTTTTTTAGGAGAAATCCATTTCATCATCCAGCTATTCGAAGCCGAATTGAGAGATCTATCGGCCGAAATTGAAGCTGATGAGAAGAAGATGGCTGAGCTTCCCAAATTAACAGAAAAGATACGAAAGGAAGCTTCAGCAGCTCTGACCGAAGAAAAACAACTCAAGGCAAAGCTTGTTGCTCTGGCTAAAACCCAAGAAGCTGATAAAAACTTATTAGAGAGTATTAGCAATATGATATCAGATGCTAAAAATGTAATCTCAAAGTACTTGGGCTTGTAATTGTAACAAACATTCGATAGCCGAATGCTTTATCAATCCTGCAATCTTGTCATTTCTTAACTCTGTTTTTCTCCATTGTGGATAACTCATTCGGCAAAGCTGGCTATAACAGTGTCAGACCCGAAAACGCTTCAAACACGACATAGCCGAATCTCATTCAGTCAAAACTGAATACGACTCGGTAAGAATCCCAAACGACATGGGAATCGATCGGTTGGAAAAATCCTTTCCACCTTTCGAACTCCTTGGGATATGCACCACAATCTTCGGCCACGATCTCTTCGTTAGTTCCATAAATAAGAACCTTGAGCGCTCCTAATCTTTTATCAAATCCTCCGTCTTCCAAGATTTCTGCTAGCCTGAGCCCCCTCTTCTTCGAGCACAGTAATCTCCAGAAAACCCCAATGACCAACAACAGCGGAAGACGCCCGGCCGTCGACGAAGCTGAAGGGAGCCGCGCCAGTGCTCGTCGGAGGTGATGACTGTCTGCCTCTCCTTATCCTTTCCTCCAGATTTTGCCTTATTCTCAACTTTCTTTGTATTTTCAGGCTCATCCAATGGAACCCCGTTACTGCCTTGACTGCGGCTCCGGTTGCAGCGGGTGATTCTTCGGAGTCATCTAGCCGATCCCCCAGGCCCAACTGGGATCTGCGCTACTCAGATAGCGATGCCCGCCGATTCAAGCAGGAACGTGACGACACTCGGCATGAGCTGGAGGTCATCTCCAAACAAGCCGGGATCGCAGACCTAGAGTGGCAACACCAGCGCAAGCAGCTGCTCGAGACCATCGACGGTAATTTCTGCGGTTCGCTTAACTTCAATCTGACCTTGGACTAACCCGCCGTTGCTTCGTAATCCTACAGATCGCGACGCCGAACTCGATCAGCTGAAGACATTGATTGAGTCTTTGGCAAACAAGGTGAATGCTCTTGGGGACACGCCAGAAGCTCGCCTCGGTGCAGTGGCAGGCCGTATCGATGAGGTGGCCTTACACGGCGTCCGTCTGGGCACTGCCGCAGGCCTAGTCGCCATGTCGACGCACACTGGCACTGACTATTCCAGGCTACCGCCCGGCTTTGCCAATGGCAATCCGGAGGAGATCGACGATATTGAGGCCTCCATAGATCGCCTTGATGCTCATGGCGTCGCCATTGCCGATTCCATTCATCCCCAGTCTGTTCTGAACAGGTTGTTCCATTAGTTTGTACTAGGGATTATGGAATTTCGGCAATAAAACTTATCTTTTGCAGTCTTTTTTGTGATAACTTGGTCAAACTCATCATGCAAAATATTTGTACTAAGGGCAATACATTCTGGTATTGGCCATTTTCCCTCTGTTGGCATTTGTTCTGAAGGCGGCTCCTTCCCGAATGCCGGCTGTTTCAGTTGTCCTGGCATTGAATATTTCAATCAGCGATCAACCTCAACACTAGGATAATATTTCTTCGAGTATCTCCCATTGATAGCAGCAGTAAACTCTTCTCCCAGCAAAGTTTTCAGGACATATGCATTTCCAGGCACGCATCTGACCACTCTGAAAGGACCTTCCCAATTTGGAGACCATTTACCGAATGCACTGTATTTAGTTCCAATCGGTAATATTGCTTTCCAAACTAAATCTCCTTCTGCAAATTGCTTGACTTTCACCTTCTTGTTGTAATATTTAGCAACTCGCATTTTATTTTTCTCAATATTTTCCAAGGCCCTGAGACGAATCATATGCAAATCTTCTAATTCACCCATCATTAAATCATTATAATCTTTAGAACTTAAATCCTTTTGCAACTTTATCCTCCTTGAGTCTGACCGCATCTCCCATGGCAAGATAGCATGATGTCCATATACCAATTCATAAGGAGACGTCTGTGTAGCCCCATGTGGAGCCATTCGGTAAGCCCATAAAGCCTCATTGAGTACCGAATGCCACTTTCTTGGCTTCTGATCAATCTTCTTCTGTATAATTTTAATCATAATCTTGTTAGAAGCCTCTGCCTGACCATTAGCTTGGGCATAATAAGGAGAAGAATTCAACAATTTGATGCCCATACTTTCAGCAAAATTTCTGAACTCTGAAGATGTAAACTGAGTTCCTTGATCTGTGGTGATTGTTTGAGGAATTTCAAATCTGTAAATGATATGTTCTTTAACAAATTCAACCATATTCTCTGATGTCACCTTCTTTAATGGAATCGCCTCAACCCACTTAGTAAAATAATCGGTTGCTAAAAGCACAAACTTATGCCCCTTGCTAGATGGAGGATTTATTTGGCCAATCAAATCTATTCCCCATCCTCTGAATGGCCATGGCTTGATAATAGGATTCAGGACCGATGCTGGAACTCTTTGAATGTTTCCAAATCTCTGGCAATCTTGGCATCCTTTGTAATATTCAAAGCAGTCTTCTAGCATTGTGGGCCAATAGTACCTAGTTCTCCTAATAACCCATTTCATTCGGTAAGCCGATTGATGTGCTCCACACAGCCCATCATGCACTTCACTTATCAGCCTTTTTGCTTCTTCTTGACTTAAGCAATGTAACAGCACCCCATCCAAGGATTTATAATATAAATTATCATCAAGAAGAACAAACTTTAAAGCTTTATACATGAGCTTTCTAGAAACTTTTCGGGATGGATTCTCCAGATAATCAACAATTTCTTTTCTCCAATCATCTTCTGCCAGATTACTCCCGAAAGCATATACATCATTAGCAAAAACTTCTTGAAGCCTTTTACAACCCGAAGCACTTTGAGCTAATCTGTTCGCCTCTTCATTGTCTTTCCTAGGAATATGCCGTAGAATTACTGACTGAAACTCCTTTAAGATTTGCTTGCATTCCTCATAGTAATTCCTTAAGATATCGTTTCTGCACTCATATTCGCCATTTAGTTGCCTTACGACTAATTCTGAATCTCCAAAAATTTCAACTGCAATGGCCTTTGCTTCTCTCAAGTACCGAAGTCCTCTAAGCAACGCTTCATACTCGGCTTGATTATTAGTGACAGTAGGTTGAATAGGAATAGCAAATTCAAATACCTCTCCTCTTGGTGAAACTAACAAAATACCTACTCCACCACCTTTGTCACATGAAGATCCATCGAAGAATAATACCCAAGGAGTAATTTCAAGCAAATTAGCTGATGAATCGCGATGTTCAGTAATGAAGTCAGCAATAATCTGCCCTTTAACAGCTTTTGCCGATTCAAACTTTAACTCAAATTCAGACAAAGCTAAAATCCATTTGCCAATCCTTCCGTTCAAAATTGGCATAGACAACATGTGCTTTATCACATCAAATTTTGAATACACAATGCATTCGGCATGTAGCAAATAGTGCCGAAACTTTGTACAGGAGTAGTAAACACATAAACAAAGTTTCTCGGTAGCCGAATACCTCGTTTCGGGATCAAGCAATTTCCGGCTAAGATATGCAACTACCCTTTCCTTTCCCTCAAATTCTTGTATGAGGGCCGATCCAATAGTTTGGGCATCGGCCGCCACGTACAACTTAAAAGGCTTGTTTAGCTGTGGAGGTACCAATACTGGTGGTTCTTTCATGTATTCCTTGATCTCATCAAAAGCCTTTTGTTGCTCGTCACCCCATACAAATTTCTGATCCTTCTTGACTTTTAGCAGCGAAGAGAAAGGTAACACCTTTTGTGATAAATTTGATATGAATCTTCTCACGAAATTAATCTTGCCAAGTAATGACTGTAATTCCTTAAGATTAGTTGGAGGAACAACTTCATCAATGGTTTTCATACTTTTCTTGCCAACTCCTATTCCTCCTTCATGCACCAAAAATCCCAGAAATTCTCCTGCCGAAACTCCAAAAGCACATTTATTCGGGTTCATCTTGAGCCCATGTTTCCTAGTGCACTCTAGAGTTTTCCTTATGTCGGCCAAATGTGCTTCATGATCCAATGACTTAATCACAACATCATCAATATATATCTCCACAATCTTGCCGATCAACTCATGAAAAATATAATTCATGGCTCTCTGATAAGTTGCACCAGCATTCTTCAAACCAAACGTCATGACAACCCATTCAAACAACCCTATTTGTCCTGGACATCTGAAAGCTGTTTTCGCTATATCTTCCAATGCCATAAAAATTTGATTGTACCCTGCATTACCATCCATGAAACTAATCACTTTATATCCAGCAGCAGCATCAACCAACGAGTCAGCAATAGGCATTGGATATCCATCCATGGGTGTAGCTCTGTTCAGATCTCTAAAGTCTATGCAAACTCTCATCTTCCCATTTTTCTTGTACACAGGAACAATATTAGAGATCCATTCTGCATATCTGCATGGCCGAATAAAATTTGCTGCTATTAATCGTTCCACTTCTTTCTTTACATCGGTCAACACTTCATCTTTGTAGATTTTCCGGGGTGGTTGCTTGTAAGGTTTATAACCAGGCTTGATCGGCAATCGATGCTCAACAATGGAACGATCTAAACCAGGCATCTCCGAATAATCCCAAGCAAAGCAATCTTTGTATTCTTTTAACAACTCAATCAACTTTTCTCTGAAAACTGAATCTAAGCTAGCACTGATGAATATCGGCTTTGGTTTGTCACCATCTCCAATGTCTACTTCTTCTAATTTATCAGCCGACACAAATCCATGTCCTAGCTTCCCGTCAGTCCCATCGATTGGATTATCCATTAAAAATTACTAAAAGAGCCGACTGCTTCGATCGGCTGTTGATCACTGCTGACTGGCTCAACAGGACCTTCTCCCCAGTCCTTACCTGAGAAACAATCTATGCCTTGATATTCCCAGAAGGCTGGTTCCACATTAGCCACGCTAATTGAATCATCTGCTGGGACAATTTCCACTTCATCATCTATCCACTGAATAAGCTGCTGATGCATAGTAGATGGAATACAGCAATTCGCATGGATCCAATCCCTTCCAAGTAGCAAGCTGTATGCCCCTTTGCCTTCAATAACAAAGAAGGTTGTAAGCAGAATCTTAGATCCAATCATCAGATCTACATGTACACATCCTTTGGTGTCCGAAGGATTTCCAGCAAAATCATTCAAAATTATGCTTGTTGGCGTTAAATCTCAAGGGCTCATGCCAAGTTTCCTGAATGTATTGTATGGCATCACATTAACAGCAGCTCCACCATCAACAAACATCTTCGTCAGTGGCTTTCCGTTGACATATCCTCTTAAGTACAGTGGCTTCATGTGCCGATTCTGGACTGGCTTCTCGAAAATAGCTTGCTTATTCAATACCAATTGTGCCATTAACCCACATTGCTCGGCTTCATCCACTTCTGACAATATCTCTTCATGTACAATTTGATTAGCTGGAGCCATAAACTCATTCGGCAAGAAACATACCATGCATGTAGGAGTCGAATGACCCGATTCGTCAGGTTTGTCTTTTGGACGCCATATCGATCTCATCCTGGTTCCTGCTCGCTTCAACTCTTGATTCCTCAGGCGCTGGACTCTTCTCTTCTGGCTCTTTCTTAAACCAGGTGGACACCACTGTCCTTTTTGCCAGACATACTCACGATCTTCTTCTTCATGATCAATCCATCTATGATCAGCATGTCTTTTCCTTGGTTAATCATCATTCTTATATATTTTTAGACGCCGATCATCACTAGGATGTATCCTTCCAATTCTTTCGTGGACGGATCGGCGACTGGCACCATTTTGCCTATGTTCGACATATCCATTACTGCATTCAGGACAGTTATTCCATGTAGGCAGCTTTAAACCCTCGTTCCAACAGTGTCTGAAGAAGACACAATCCCAATGTGCACGTTCTCGTTCTCGGACATATTCCTCTTGTTCTTCCTCATACCTTTTTTCTTCGCACCTCCTCTTCTCCTCCTCGTACTCACGTCTCTGATAGCGTTCTTTTTCTTGCTGACGCTGCCACTTATTGAGGAGAATGCGCGATGTGACTCTGAGTTTAGAAGATTTCCCAATTTCAAATCGGCTATTCGGAAAACGAGGCTTTTCCTCGCGAATCTGTTCGATCGTGATTTGCCAATTAGGATCGACTGAGCCATTCTGCTTCGCTTCCCTCAACGTCAGGACTTTCATCTTTCCCTTTTCTCCAGATTCGGCAACATTCACCATATTGATTGAGAACCCAATCATGTTCTGAGGAAACGGGTTATTGTCCAACTTCATCTTATTGTCGAATTTCAGATGCCCTTCTTGGATAGCTTTCTGAATCCTCACTCTAAAAACCCTGCATTCATTGATGGAATGAGAATTTCTATCATGGAATCCACAGTACCTTTTATCTTTCACTCCATCAGGCCGAAGCATAGAATGCCCCTCTGGTAGCTTGATCCGGCCTTCTTTTACAAGATAGTCAAACAATTTATCTGCTTTAGTTACATCAAAATCATAGGTGCCCTTATTCTGTTTAATCCACCTCTGATTCACCATGACTGGTTCTTTGCCCCACACTATCTCTGCTGCAGCTATCTCCTCACTATCTTCATACTCATCTCCTTGATCTGCTCTTTCAAGGAATTGGTTATAGATACCAGCTACATCATTGTGTTTAGCAAATCTGGCATCTTTCTTGAAACCATATGCCTGGTTACTCATTAAGGCCAATCTGTGTGACAACTGGCCCAGATCATCGAACTCCATTCCAAATAGCTTTTCCCGAATGGCAGGCAGCATGCCAGCTACAGCCATACCAGCTAGCTGGTCATCAGGTATGTTCAGAGAAAAGCACATGCTCTTTGTTTCCCTAAATCTCCTGAGGAACTCCGTAGGTGTCTCATTATTTCTCTGCCTTAAGCTGGTCAAATCAACCAACTTTTTCTCGGTACTGCCAATGTAGTAATGAGCATGGAATTTCTGCTCCAGGTCTTTCCAAGTACAAATTGACTGAGCAGGCAAAGCAGCAAACCATGTAAAAGCTGGACCCGTCAGTGACAAAGGAAAGTATCTGATTCTGAAAGCCTCATCTGCCGAAGCTTCTCCAAGCTGCATCAGATATCGAGCTATATGTTCCACAGTGCTAGTATCATCTTGTCCTGAGAACTTAGTGAACTCTGTAGGCACCTTGACTCTATTCGGCAATGATACCCTTTGGTACCATTCTGGGAAAGGAGACGAGTACATGTACCCCTGATTTTTAGGCTTCAGACCGAATTGATTTTGCAATACATCGGTCATCTTTTGCACTATGAGGTCAATATTGGTATCTTGATTCCCTGGTCTTCCAGCAGGCATCCCTGTAGTACCAACATACCCGGGATTCGGGAGAGCATCAATAGTATTGTTGACACCAAAAATTGGCACCAGGAAGAGGCTGACATGTGGGCCGGATTTGGTAGAAGGATGTCATTCGGCTAAAAGGGTTTTTTCTGAAGCATTCGGCAAAGATGCTCTGCGGTCGGGAACGCGTCGCCATTCGGCTGAAACGTTCGGCAGAGATACTCTGCGGTCGGGAATGCGTCATCATTCGGCAGAGGCATTGTTCCGCAGGCGAAGAGTGGTAGCATTCGGGAAGACATGATGACGTGGATCAACATAAGGAAAAGGCCGGTTCGAACAAGGAAAGCAATATGGGCACGAAGGTTCGTCATTTATTTTTAGAAACAAGTGTTGAAGTCGTGTCCGACTAGGAGTTGTATCAAGACCTGGGTATAAATATAAATCCATGGCAATTGTAGAATCAACACAATCAATCATACAACAAACCGGCCTCGTGCCAATATCGAGTCCTTTAGTCGAGTCGTCGAGTTCTTCGAGAGGAGTCATCGATCCGTCGACCTTCGTAAGTACCGGCAACCTTGTATCATGCTTAGTATCATGCGGTGGATTTAAGCTTTGATGCAAGTAGTCTTGTTACCATGCTTAGTATCATCCGGTGGATTTAAGTTGTGGTCTCAAGAAGGTTCCTCTGTTAGGTCATGAGCCATGCGGTGGGCTAAGATCTAGTATGAACCAATTTATCGGCTCTGTTAGATTTCGGCAAGATCTAACAGATTCATTAAGTTACCCCGTGTTGTTCCGTTTTTACTATGTGCTTAATTCATGCAACACACCTTTGCCCAATCTAGATCGGCTAGAATCGGCTATACTTCATGACATGACGAATTATCCCCTCACAGCCGAATCCGAAACCGATCTAGGTTGCCACGTGTCGCGGGTTCGAGTTTGTCGGCATCGTGTAGATCTTGACAGAACCGGGTATCATGCGGTAGATGCAGGTTTTTGGGTCGTCTTAGAGCTAATCATCCGGTGGATTAGAATTCGATTCGATCTGATAGATTTATCTTTACCGATTAGGCTTGTTCCTTCGCCATGGACCCCGATTCGGCTAAATAGCCGCATTCGGTAGTGCTCTCACGAGTGAACGTGTGTTGTGGGTTCGTAATTAAACATTGAATGCTTTTAGCTTCTCATGGTTAGATTGTATCATGCGGTGGATTGGTCTAATCTGATTAGTGGCGTGGTCACAAACAAGTCGTATCATGCGGTGGATTAACTTGTTTTGTTATCATGCTTGACGGGTGCTGCTTTCGGCCTATGCATTCCTTGTTTACTGCGAATTTATGATCATGTTTCATCCTTTTATTTATCTATCATGCTCTGTTTCTCGTTAATCGGCTATGAGTATGTGTTGTAATGTTCATTCTGTTGAAAGCCGATCTTTCGTCATGCTTACGTCACGCATTCGGCAGTGCGTTCTTTGCGTACCTTGTCGATTGCCGAATGTGGGTTTAACTGCCGACAGATAGCTTCTCTGTAGCTATATGTCTCTCAAGATTGGCTTCGACGCCGCAAATATGGAACTGTCTGGTCTCACCCGGCACGTTCCAGGTTTTGATCTAAACGTTTTTATCCCTTTGTTAGTTTTCAGGCAAACTGACTGGCACGCTTCCGGATTCGAAAATCAGGGCCACGTGTGAAGCCAGCTTGTTCGGCTTGCTGTGTGCTTGGCGTGAGGTGCGGATTTTACGTCAACACACTTTTTGGCACGCCCGGTGGGACACACGCAAGTTTTCAAGATGCCTGAGTTGAGCAACATCATGGATGTCACTTTGGAAGAGTTGTCTGAGGAGCATCAACAGATGGTAAAGGTTGCTGCCAACCAATTCATTAACAAATGTTTACTGTCTTTCGCCAAGAACAGGAGTGGTGCACCTTTTCTCAAGTCCGATCTGCCAAGAGTTCTCCTTCCTGGGCAATCTGATCTTACTGAAGAAGAAGAGAGGGAGAGATTCTCGGGCTTGTTATACAAAGCTTTGGGAGAGACAATGACCAATCACAATGCTGCGTTCTTAAACAGTTTTCGGCATATAATGGTAAGCATTTTTGGTCAGCATGTGGATAAACCCTTTGAGCAGATACATGGGCAATTGGGTGGCCCGACATACTTCAATGTTCAAGCACCAATTCAGAAACCACATGGTAAAGGGGATGCTGATGAAACTGGAGGTTCTGGTGCTAAAGATATAAATGGACAACCGATTCGGCAGGATCCTCAGCTTGCATTGCCGAAAACTCGCACATACGGTGATATGGCGTTCGGCACCACAGGGAATCCGCCTGCTTCCGCTTACAAGATATCTCCCTTGAACAACAGACTGCAGAGGGATTTGTATGGAAACGGATATTCAGAGTTTATGGATTACAATGCTATCGACGCTCTTCCGAATCCTGGGTATGTTGGTACTGCAGGTATGCTTGCTGGAAGACCAGGGAATCAAGATACCAATATTGACCTCATGGTGCAAAAAATGACCGATGTATTGCAAAATCAATTCGGTCTGAAGCCTAAAAGTCAAGGGTACATGTATTCGTCTCCTTTCCCGGAATGGTACCAAAGGGTATCATTGCCGAATAGAGTCAAGGTGCCTACAGAATTTACTAAATTCTCAGGACAAGATGATACTAGCACTGTGGAACATATAGCTCGATATCTGATGCAGCTTGGAGAGGCTTCGGCAGATGAGGCTTTCAGAATCAGATACTTTCCTTTGTCACTGACGGGTCCAGCTTTTACATGGTTTGCTTCTTTGCCTGCCCAGTCGATTTGCACCTGGAAAGACCTGGAACAGAAATTCCATGCTCATTACTACATTGGCAGTACCGAGAAAAAGTTGGTTGATTTGACCAGCTTAAGGCAGAGGAATAATGAAACACCTACAGAGTTCCTCAGGAGATTTAGGGAAACTAAGAGTATGTGCTTTTCTCTGAACATGCCTGATGATCAACTGGCTGGTATGGCTGTAGCTGGAATGCTGCCTGCTATTCGGGAGAAGCTATTCGGGATGGAGTTTGATGATCTGGGCCAGTTGTCGCACAGATTGGCCTTGATGAGTAACCAGGCGTATGGTTTCAAGAAAGATGTCAGATTTGCTAAAAATAATGATGTGGCTGACATCTATAACCAATTCCTTGAAAGGGCAGACCAAGAAGATGAATATGAAGATAGCGAGGAAATAGCTGCAGCAGAGATAGTGTGGAGCAAAGAACCAGTTACAATGACTCAAAGATGGATCAAACAGATGAAGGGAACATATGATTTTGATGTGACTAAGGCAGACAAATTATTTGAATTCCTGGTGAAAGAAGGCCGAATCAAATTGCCAGAGGGGCATTCTATGCTTCGGCCCGATGGAGTGAAAGATAAGAGGTACTGTGGGTTTCATGATAGAAATTCTCATTCCATTAATGAATGCAGAGTCTTTAGGATGAAGATTCAGAAAGCTATCCAGGAAGGACATTTGAAATTCGACAACAAGATGAAACTGGACAGTAACCCTTTCCCTCAGAATATGATCGGGTTCTCGGTTAATATGGTGAATGCTGTTCCATCTGGAGAAAAGGGAAGATTGAAAGTTTTAACATCAAAGAAGGCAAGACAGGATGGTTCAGTTGATCCCACTCGGCAGATCACAATGGAACAGATTCGCCAGAAAAATCTTCGGGTCCCGAATAGCCGATTTGAAGTGGGCGAATCCTTTAAACCTAGAGTTACTACACGTATTCTCCTCAACAAATGGCAGCGTCAGCAAGAAAAAGAGCGTTTTCAAAGGCGTGAATACGAGGAGGAAAGAAGGCGCGAAGAAGAAAGATTTGAGGAAGAACAAGAAGAATATGCTCGAGAACAGGAACGTGCGCATTGGGGGTGTGCATTTTTCAGACACTGTTGGAACGAAGGTTTGAAGCTTCCCACATGGAATAATTGTCCTGAATGCAATAATAGGTATGATGAATATAGGCAGGGAACTGTCAATCGCCGATCTGTCCATGAAAGGATTGGCAGAGTACATCCTAGTGATGATCGGCGTTTTGATGATCAACCAAGAAAGAGGCATGCTGATTACAGATGGGTTGATCATGAGGAAGAAGATCGTGAGTACGTTTGGCAGAAAGGGCAGTGGTGCCCACCTGGTTTAAGAAGGAGTCAGAAGAGAAGAGTCCAACGCCTGAGGAATCAAGAATTAAAGCAAGCAAGGCCTAGGATGAAATCGATATGGCTCCCAAAAGACAGGCCTGACGAACATAGTCATTCGGCTCCTACATGCATGGTATGTTTCTTGCCGAATGAATTCATGGCTCCATCTAATCAAATTGTACAGGAAGAAATATTGCCCGATATAGATGATGCCGAACAATTTGGGTTAATGGCACAATTGATGTTGAACAAACAAGCTGTTTTTGAAAAGCCAACCCAGAATCGGCACATGAAACCACTGTACTTGAAGGGATATGTTAATGGCAAACCATTGACCAAGATGTTTGTCGATGGAGGAGCTGCCGTCAATGTAATGCCATATACCACATTCAGGAAGCTTGGTATGGGCCCTAGAGATTTGACACCAACGAGCATAATTTTAAATGATTTTGCTGGAAATCCTTCGGACACCAAGGGATGCGTGCATGTTGATTTAATGATTGGGTCCAAGACTCTGCTTACGACTTTCTTTGTCATTGAGGGCAAAGGGGCATATAGCTTGCTGCTTGGAAGAGATTGGATTCATGCAAATTGTTGTATTCCATCTACTATGCATCAACAGCTTATTCAGTGGATAGATGATGAGGTGGAGATTGTCCAAGCAGATGATTCAATAAGCGTGGCAAATATGGAACCAGCTTTCTGGGAGTATCAAGGCATAGATTGTTTCTCAGGTAAAGACTGGGGAGAAGGTCCTGTGGCACCAGCCAGCAGTGATCAGCAGCCGATCGAAGCAGTCGGCTCTCATAGTAATTTTTGATGGAGAATCCAATTGATGGAACTGATGGAAAATTAGGACATGGATTTGTGTCGGCCGATAAATTAGAAGAAGTGGATATTGGAGATGGTGACAAGCCAAGGCCGACATTTATCAGTGCTAATTTGGATTCGGTTTTCAAAGAAAAGTTGGTGACATTGTTAAAGGAATACAAGGACTGCTTTGCTTGGGATTATTCGGAGATGCCCGGTCTAGACCGTTCTATTGTTGAGCATCGGTTGCCAATCAAACCTGGATATAGGCCTTACAAGCAACCACCCCGAAAAATCTACAAGGAAGAAGTGTTGGCCGATGTGAAAAAGGAGATTGAAAGATTACTAGATGCAAATTTCATTCGGCCATGTAAATACGCGGATTGGATCTCTAATATTGTTCCTGTCTATAAGAAAAATGGAAAGATGAGGGTTTGCATAGATTTTAGAGACCTAAACAAGGCTACACCCATGGATGGATATCCAATGACTATTGCTGATTCATTGGTTGATGCTGCTGCTGGATACAAAGTGCTCAGTTTCATGGACGGTAATGCAGGATATAATCAGATTTATATGGCATTGGAAGATATAGTAAAGACAGCTTTCAGGTGTCCTGGACACATAGGGTTGTTTGAATGGGTTGTCATGACCTTTGGATTAAAAAATGCCGGTGCAACTTATCAAAGGGCTATGAATTATATTTTTCATGAGTTGATCGGCAAGATTGTGGAAATATATATTGATGATGTGGTGATCAAATCATTGGATCATGAGTCTCATTTAGCCGACATAAGGAAAACTCTAGAATGCACCAGGAAACATGGGCTTAAGATGAACCCGAACAAGTGTGCTTTTGGAGTTTCGGCTGGAGAGTTTCTGGGATTTTTGATACATGAAGGGGGAATAGGAGTTGGTAAGAAAAGCATGAAGGCAATTGATGAAATTGTTCCTCCAACTAATCTTAAAGAGCTACAATCATTGCTTGGCAAGATAAATTTTGTGAGAAGGTTCATATCAAACTTGTCACAAAAGGTGTTGCCCTTTTCCTCACTGTTAAAAATAAAGAAGGATCAAAAGTTTGTATGGGGTGACGAACAACAAAAGGCTTTTAATGAAATAAAGGAGTACATGAAGAAGCCACCAGTATTGGTGCCTCCACAATTGAACAAGCCTTTCAAGTTGTACGTGGCGGCCGATGCCCAAACTATTGGATCGGCCCTCATTCAAGAATTTGAAGGGAAGGAAAGAGTAGTTGCATACCTTAGCCGAAAGTTACTAGATCCAGAGACAAGGTATTCGGCTATAGAGAAGCTCTGCTTATGTGTTTACTACTCCTGTACAAAATTTCGGCACTACTTACTACATGCCGAATGCATTGTGTATTCAAAGTTTGATGTGATAAAACACATGTTGTCTATGCCGATTTTGAACGGAAGGATTGGCAAATGGATTTTAGCTTTGTCTGAATTTGAGTTAAGGTTTGAATCGGCAAAGGCTGTTAAAGGACAGATTATCGCCGACTTCATTACTGAACATCATGATACATCAATAACTTTGCTTAACATTGTTCCTTGGGTGTTATTCTTCGATGGATCTTCATGCAACAAAGGTGGTGGAGCAGGTATCTTATTAATTTCACCCAAAGGAGAAACATTTGAGTTTGCTGTTCCCATTCAATCTGCTGTTACTAACAATCAAGCTGAGTATGAGGCATTGCTCAAAGGGCTCCAATATTTGAAAGAAGCAGATGCCATTGCGGTTGAAATTTTTGGAGATTCAGAATTGGTCATAAAGCAATTGAATGGTGAATATGAGTGCAAAAGTGATACCTTGAGGAATTACTATGAAGAATGCAAAGAAATATTGAAGAGCTTTCGGTCAGTAATTCTACAACACATTCCTAGAGGGGATAATGGAGAGGCAAATAGATTGGCCCAAAGCGCATCAGGTTATAAAGAGCTTCGAGAAGTTTTTGCTAATGATGTATATGCATTCGGGAGTAATTTGGCAGAAGATGATTGGAGAAAAGAGATTGCCGATTATCTGGAGAATCCATCCCGAAAAGTTTCTAGAAAGCTCAGGTATAAAGCTTTAAAGTTTATTCTTCTTGATGATAATTTGTATTATAAATCCCTGGATGGAGTGCTGTTACATTGCTTAAATCATGAAGAAGCAAAAAGGCTGATGAGTGAAGTACATGATGGGTTGTGTGGAGCACATCAATCGGCCTACCGAATGAAGTGGGTTATTAGAAGAACTGGATATTACTGGCCGACAATGTTGGAAGATTGTTTTGAATATTATAAAGGATGTCAAGACTGTCAGAAATTTGGAAACATTCAGAGAGTTCCGGCATCGGCTTTGAATCCCATTGTCAAGCCATGGCCATTCAGAGGATGGGGAATAGATTTGATTGGCCAAATAAATCCTCCATCTAGCAAGGGGCATAAGTTTGTACTTTTGGCAACCGATTATTTTACCAAGTGGGTTGAGGCAATTCCATTAAAGAAGGTGACATCGGAGAATATGGTTGAATTTGTTAAAGAACATATCATTTACAGATTTGGGATTCCTCAGACAATCACCACTGATCAAGGGACTCAATTTACATCTTCAGAATTCAAAGATTTTGCTGAAAGTATGGGCATCAAATTGTTAAATTCTTCTCCTTATTATGCCCAGGCTAATGGTCAGGCAGAGGCTTCTAACAAGATTATGATTAAAATTATACAGAAGAAGATTGATCAGAAGCCGAGAAAGTGGCATTCGGTACTCAATGAGGCTTTATGGGCTTACCGAATGGCTCCACATGGGGCTACACAGACGTCTCCCTATGAGTTGGTGTATGGGCATCATGCTATTTTGCCATGGGAGATACAATTAGACTCAAGGAGAATAAAGTTGCAAAAGGATTTAAGTTCTAAAGATTATAAAGATTTAATGATGGACGAATTAGAAGATTTGCATATGATTCGTCTCAGGGCCTTGGAGAATATTGAGAAGAATAAAGTGCGAGTTGCTAAGTACTACAACAAGAAGGTGAAAGTTAAGCAATTCACAGAAGGTGATCTAGTTTGGAAAGCAATATTGCCGATTGGAACCAAATATGCAGCATTCGGCAAGTGGTCTCCAAATTGGGAAGGTCCTTTTAGAGTGGTTAGATGCATGCCTGGAAATGCATATATTTTGAAGACATTATTGGGAGAAGAATTTGCTTCTGCTATAAATGGAAGATATTTGAAGAGGTATTATCCCAGTGTTGAAATCGATCGGTGATTGATATATTAATTTGCCAAACAGCCGATATTCGGGAAGAAATCGCCTTCAGAACAAATGTTAACAGAAAAGGAAAATGGCCAGTACTGAATGTATTGCCCTTAGCACAAAATATACTACATCAGATGATTCATGCAAGATCACAAAAGATAAGTTTTATTGCCGAAATTCCATAAATCCCTAGTACAAACTAATGGAATAGCTTGTTCAAGACGGACTGAGGATGAATGGAATCGGCAATGGCGGCGCCATGAGCGTCAAGGCGATCTATGGAAGCCTCGATGTCATCGATCTCCTCCGGGTTACCATTAGTGAAGCCGGTTGGTAGCCTGGAGTAGTCGGTGTTGGTGTGCGTCGACATGGCGACTAGGCCTGCGGCAGTGCCCAGACGGATGCCGTGCGAGGCCACCTCATCGATACGGCCCGCCACCGCGCCGAGGCGAGCTTCTGGTGTGTCCCCAGGAGCATTTACCTTGTTCGCCAGCTCATTCACCAGCGCCTTCAGCCGATCGAGTTCGGCATCACGCGCTGCAAGTTTACAAAAGGGGCAACAGATTAATATCATTCGGGGGATGAGATTGAGATTGAGCAGATTGCAGGACTCACCATCGATGACTTCGAGCAGTTGCTTGCGCTCATGCTGCCATTCGAGGTCAGCAATCCCGGCTTGCTTGGAGATAGCCTCCAGTTCGCGACGAGAGTCGTCGCGCTCCGCCTTGAATCGGCGGGCATCGCCGTCCGTGTAGCGGTAGTCGTCCGATTCGAGAGATCGATTAGACGAACTCGAAGATGCCGCAGGAGCAGCGGCTGGAGCTGCAACTGGCGCACCAGCGCCGGCAATCCATTGGATTACCCTGAAAGAACAAAGAGATTCGTCAAGAAAGAGGGAGGAAATCTCGAGAAGAACAGAGAGAAGCAAGCAGCTACTCACCTGCGGCGAGCGCCGGCACGACTTCCTTCAGCCTCATCGGCGGCCGGGCGCCTCCTGTTGTTGTCGGCCATTGGAAGTTCCTCGGAATTACTGTGGATGGGGAAAAGAATGGCTTGGGCCGGCAAGAACTTGGAAGGCGAAGGACTTGATGAAGAAACTATGGGCTGCCTGGGTGTTTATTTATAGAACCCGCAGAGGAAATCGTGGCCAAAGATTGTGGCACGTATTCCGAAGAGTTCGGAAGGTGAAAAGGATTTTCCAGCCGATCGGTTCTCATGTCGTTTGAGATTCTTATCGAGTCGTATTCGGCTTTGACTGGATGGGATTCGGCTATGTCATAGTTGAGGCGTTTTCGGGTCTAAGTACTGTTATGGCCAACTTTGCCGAATGAGTCATGCACAATGAAGGAAAACAGAATTAAAAGGATGACAAGATTACAGAGTTAATAAAACATTCGGCTATCAAACATAATTCACACACCCAAGAACTTTGAGATTACATTTTTGGCATTTGATATCATATTGCTAATGTTCTCTAATAAGTTTTTATCAGCTTCTTGGGTTCTGGTCAGAGCAGCCAGCTTCGCCTTGAGTTGTTTGTCTTCGTTCAGAGCTGCTAAGGCTTCCTTTCGCCTTCTCTCTGTTAACTTGGGAAGCTCGATTATCTTCTTCTTGTCAGCTTCAATTTCGGCCGATAAATTTCTCAATTCGGCTTCAAGTGCAGCTTTTCTGATCTCCTTCATTTCAAGTTCAGATTCCAGTTTGATCAATGATTCCTTGTCATTCTGAACTTGAGTATGCAGGTCTTTCACAGATTGCTTGACCAAAGTTCTCCTTTGCTCCAAGGCTGGTTGAGCCGATTGATTCTTCAGAGCTTGCTTCACTGCGATAAAATGATCATCCAATTTGGAGATTGGATCTAAAGAAGTCTTGATATCGGCAGGAAGGTCTTGGTCAAATGATTCAAGCAAATCTCTTAAAAGATCAGCATTGGTAACTTGTTCCCGAGTGTCCTTGTGCAGAAAAGAAAGGATTTCCTTCAATTTTGCTTGGTTCTCCTCTGACAAAGTTTGACCAGAAGAGGTTTCTTCTCCTTGTTCGGCAACTAAATCATCCACAGCAAATGAATAGCTGGGTGAAGAAGTGGTTTTCTCCTGAAAAGAAGATTATGCCGAATTATTGATGATTCATTGAATAAAGAACTGGAAGACTGAGTAATTATCTCTACCTCATTCCTGGTCTCTTGGTTGGAAAGAGAGGGCAGCTCGAGCTCAGGCAAAGATTCTTGTATGTCATGCTGAGGAGAGCTTGGAAGATCTGTTGGTAGAGAAGAGGCTTCTAGTTGAAGAACATCAGGAGAAGCTGAAGCTAGTTCTTGATTAGAAGGAGGACTCTCCGAAATTGGGTCTGTTGAGATTTGCTCTGAAACTGAAAAGGAATAAATGCCGATGGAGAGGAACTTTAAAGACAAAAATGTGAGAAAATTTTACCAATCATTGAAGCATCGGCAGGACGTGTACTAATTGCTAGCTGTTGTTCTTTGGACTGAAATCAAAAAGAAATAGCTGAGCAAGAAACACCAAAAGCATTATAGTCAAAGAAAAAAGACTCTGACCTTGATTTTGCTACTTGTTCTTTTCTTCTTTACAACTGAAGGAGCAGCTATGAGGAGGGTTTTCCTCTTGACAGATGATGGTCTAGTGAGTGTTGGATCTGAAGAAGCTTGTCTAGCCATCAGCTGAGCCAAAGTAGGGGATTGGTGCCCCAAAGCAGAGATTGGGCCTGCAGTTTTGTATAAAATTACCCTGGCAAGAGGGGCAGGTGTTATGTCCTGCAAAATAATAAAGTCAGAATCGATTGGGGCTAATGTTGTTAAGACAGATAAAGGAATAAGCATATTACCTCTGCAGTTGGCTGATAATCAGGCATTAATTCAAGGCAGAAAGGATGGATTGGCATGTTGAAGATGTGATCATGGAATTCTTGCCACCAGAGGGTGAAGGAAGGATGGGCAGATACTATTAGCACGAAAGGATCAGGTGCATAAATAGTTCCACAGCATTTATAGTTGAAAATCCTTCTTGTTTCTGTGAAATCCTTGATTATCTCCCTAGGCCTGAGGAATTCATGGAGGAATAGCCTAGGGGGCACTTGGCCACATCCCAACTGTCTAGCCATCATGTTTGGCTGATAATATTCATAAGTGCTTTGGACTAGCCTCCCTCCACAGAATTCGGCTGGCAGGATGCAGGGCTGGATGAAGGCATTAAAAATTGCTACAGATTGTACATCAGTGCATCCAGTCTCAAAGCTGAATTCGCAAGGGAGAGTAAGATTGTCATTGTCCGAATAAGGGAACCAAAGAGGATTGGCAAAACCTCTGAAGAAGAGCTCAAACAGTTCACCAATGTTTTTGTTGATATGTACAGTGGAGGCAGCTTCTCCATAAGTTTGACAACCTTTGGTTCTCCGGGTTTCTCCTTCTTTATAATTGATTGAAGGGAAGTCTCGGCTGTTGAGATCAATAGCAACAATTTGATGCATGTATAATTGCAGCCACATTTGGACAAACCACCAGGGACCATTGACACAGGGGATCTTCTTGCTAGTGTGCATCAGGTGGGTGGTTTGGTTGAGCATATGATAGACGCTTCCCAGGAGGTATTTCCCAAGTGGGATGACTTTTCCAGCAGCCAGCTCTTCAGCCATCACAATGTGATTCAAGGTTGGCTCATTGGCTTTGCCACAAAAGACTGATCTGCATAGCCACATATTCAGGAAGGCCCTGTATTCAACATCGGTCAGAGGGCCATCAGACATATGATTCTGAATGTATCTCTTATATCCAACCCCTGTTTTCACTCCTGTCTGCTTGGAGGAACCTTTATGATCATATGGGTGTACAGTTCCTGTGACATTCAGGCCGGTTATCATATAGACATCGGCCAAAGTTGGAGACATTGGGCCATGACCAAAAAGAAAGGTATTTGTACCATTGGACCAAAAGTGGCAAGCTGCAATCAGGAGGTTCTCATTCTTTGGTGTTTCAGCTAATGACAGCTCCAGGCAATGAGAAATACGCAAATGATCCCAATTCTGTGTTTGAGGGCTTTTATCATCAGACATCCTTTTATACCAGTTTCTCTATCCGGCGATTGGGGGCAAAGGCCAATTCTTGAAAGCATCTTGCCACTCATGAGGTTTTGTCAGTGAAGTCTTAAAAGGAATCCGCTGAGATTCGGCCGCAATGATTTCAGAAGGGTCTGAATCTCCTACGGGACCGAGGAAGTAGGATGGAGATTTTTCCTCAACAGGGATGAGGATTTCGGCAGCTAGGGCCTATCAAGAATGAAAGGGGATAAGAAGAAATTTAAAATGCAAATCGAAAGAAGACTGCCGAACATGCTTGAGGGGATTGAAGTTTACCTGGAGAGCAAGATCTTGGTCCGCCATTTGAAAGTTGGATCTTGGAAGACGATGACTTAGGGTTCGGATCCGGATGGGAGCTCTGAAGATTCGGAAGGAGAAGCGGGTGCCGAGCAGAACTAACTTGGAAATGTTAAGTGCTTTTGGTCAATTCCGAGATAAAAGTTACCTCTTATCCCGAAATTGAAGGGGCATGTGTTGACACCAAAAATTGGCACCAGGAAGAGGCTGACATGTGGGCCGGATTTGGTAGAAGGATGTCATTCGGCTAAAAGGGTTTTTTCTGAAGCATTCGGCAAAGATGCTCTGCGGTCGGGAACGCGTCGCCATTCGGCTGAAACGTTCGGCAGAGATACTCTGCGGTCGGGAATGCGTCATCATTCGGCAGAGGCATTGTTCCGCAGGCGAAGAGTGGTAGCATTCGGGAAGACATGATGACGTGGATCAACATAAGGAAAAGGCCGGTTCGAACAAGGAAAGCAATATGGGCACGAAGGTTCGTCATTTATTTTTAGAAACAAGTGTTGAAGTCGTGTCCGACTAGGAGTTGTATCAAGACCTGGGTATAAATATAAATCCATGGCAATTGTAGAATCAACACAATCAATCATACAACAAACCGGCCTCGTGCCAATATCGAGTCCTTTAGTCGAGTCGTCGAGTTCTTCGAGAGGAGTCATCGATCCGTCGACCTCCGTAAGTACCGGCAACCTTGTATCATGCTTAGTATCATGCGGTGGATTTAAGCTTTGATGCAAGTAGTCTTGTTACCATGCTTAGTATCATCCGGTGGATTTAAGTTGTGGTCTCAAGAAGGTTCCTCTGTTAGGTCATGAGCCATGCGGTGGGCTAAGATCTAGTATGAACCAATTTATCGGCTCTGTTAGATTTCGGCAAGATCTAACAGATTCATTAAGTTACCCCGTGTTGTTCCGTTTTTACTATGTGCTTAATTCATGCAACACACCTTTGCCCAATCTAGATCGGCTAGAATCGGCTATACTTCATGACATGACGAATTATCCCCTCACAGCCGAATCCGAAACCGATCTAGGTTGCCACGTGTCGCGGGTTCGAGTTTGTCGGCATCGTGTAGATCTTGACAGAACCGGGTATCATGCGGTAGATGCAGGTTTTTGGGTCGTCTTAGAGCTAATCATCCGGTGGATTAGAATTCGATTCGATCTGATAGATTTATCTTTACCGATTAGGCTTGTTCCTTCGCCATGGACCCCGATTCGGCTAAATAGCCGCATTCGGTAGTGCTCTCACGAGTGAACGTGTGTTGTGGGTTCGTAATTAAACATTGAATGCTTTTAGCTTCTCATGGTTAGATTGTATCATGCGGTGGATTGGTCTAATCTGATTAGTGGCGTGGTCACAAACAAGTCGTATCATGCGGTGGATTAACTTGTTTTGTTATCATGCTTGACGGGTGCTGCTTTCGGCCTATGCATTCCTTGTTTACTGCGAATTTATGATCATGTTTCATCCTTTTATTTATCTATCATGCTCTGTTTCTCGTTAATCGGCTATGAGTATGTGTTGTAATGTTCATTCTGTTGAAAGCCGATCTTTCGTCATGCTTACGTCACGCATTCGGCAGTGCGTTCTTTGCGTACCTTGTCGATTGCCGAATGTGGGTTTAACTGCCGACAGATAGCTTCTCTGTAGCTATATGTCTCTCAAGATTGGCTTCGACGCCGCAAATATGGAACTGTCTGGTCTCACCCGGCACGTTCCAGGTTTTGATCTAAACGTTTTTATCCCTTTGTTAGTTTTCAGGCAAACTGACTGGCACGCTTCCGGATTCGAAAATCAGGGCCACGTGTGAAGCCAGCTTGTTCGGCTTGCTGTGTGCTTGGCGTGAGGTGCGGATTTTACGTCAACAAGTATTGTAATCCATGAACTCTGAATATCCGTTTCCATACACATCCCTTTGTAGCCTGTTGTTCAGAGGGGATATCTTGTAAGCAGAAGCAGGTGGATTTCCCGTGGTGCCAAATGCCATATCACCATATGTACGAGGTTTCGGCAATGCATGCTGAAGCTCTTGTTGAATCGGCTGTCCACTCGCGTCTTTGGTTCCAGAAACTTCAGTTTCTTCAATACCTTTACCATGACGTTTTGGGACCGATGCTTGAATATTGAAATATGTTGGTCCACCAAGTTGTCCATGTGCTTGCTCAAAAGGTTTATCCACGTGTTGACCAAAGATGTTGACCAGTATGAGCCGAAAACTGTTCAGGAATGCAGCATTATGATTGGTCATTGTTTCTCCTAAAGCCTTGTACAACAAGCTAGAGAACTTCTCCTTTTCTTCATCTTCA
Organism: Echinochloa phyllopogon; assembly: GCA_033239725.1. Taxonomy (NCBI): domain Eukaryota; kingdom Viridiplantae; phylum Streptophyta; class Magnoliopsida; order Poales; family Poaceae; genus Echinochloa; species Echinochloa phyllopogon. The sequence goes on along the minus strand of BTCW01000005.1, from coordinate 39,330,507 downwards.
GTAAGATCAGATTGTCCCGGCAAAAGAACTCTTGGCAGATCTGATTTGAGAAACGGTGCACCACTCCTGTTCTTAGCAAAAGACAGCAAGCATTTCTTGATGAACTGATCTGCAGCAGTCTTCACCATTTGTTGATGTTCATCAGACAATTCTTCAAAAGTGACATCCAGAATGTCTTTTAATTCAGGCATCTTCGAAGCTTGTTGTCCCACCGGGCGTGCCAAAAAGTGTGTTGACGTAAAATCCGCACTTCACGCCAAGCACACAGCAAGCCGAATTAGCTAGCTTTACACGTGACCCGAGCGTTTGAATCCAAAAGCGTGCCAGTCAATTTTCCTGAAATTGACAAAGGGAGAAAAAATGTTTAGATAACACCTGGAACGTACCGGGTGATACCAGTCAGTTCCATATTTGTGGCTACGGAGCCAGTTTCGAACGACATATAGCTACAGAGAAGCTATCTGTCAGCAGTTAAAGCATCATTCGGCAATCGGCAAAGCACGCAGGAAGCGCACTGCCGAATGCGTGACGTAAGCATGACGAAAGATCGGTAGTTGACTGAATAAACATTGTAACGTATATTCATAACCGATTAACGGGGAACAGAGCATGATAGTTAAATAAAAGGGCGAAAACATGACCATAATTTCATAATAAACAAGAATGCATAGACTAAAAGCACTAGTCTACCGCATGTCTAGGTACTTTTCAACCCGTCGAGCATGAAACAAGCAAGTTAATCCACCGCATGATACGACTTGCTTGGAATCACACCACCAACCAAGAATAGATCAATCCACCGCATGATATACTCTAATCGTGGAAGGCTAAAAGCATTCTTTATTTAAAACAAAAACCATGAACATGTTTCACTCGTGGCGATACTGCCGAATACAGCTATATAGCCGAATCGGGTTCCATGAAGAAGGAACATGCTTCGTTGGTGATGATAGGTCTATCAGATCGAATCGAATTCTAATCCACCGGATGATTAGCTCTAAGACGACCCAAAAACCTGCATCCACCGCATGATACCTGGTTCTGTCAAGATCTACACAAGACCAACGAGCTTGGACCCGCAACACGTGGCAATCTAGATTGACTTCGAATTCGGCTATGGAAACGCAGCGCATTATGAGCTAAAACCGAATCTAATCAACCTAGACTGGGCAAAAGAGTGTTGTAATGAATTAAACATAAAAGTAAAATCCAGAGCAACACATGGTAACTTAATGGATCTATCAGATCTTGCCAAAATCCAATAGAACCGATAACTTGTTCCAAGCTAAAACTTAGCCCACCGCATGGCTCATGATCTAACAATGGAACCTTCCTGAACCAAAGCCTAAATCCACCGCATGATACTAGGCATGGTGCAGGGTTGCCGGTACTTACGGAGGTCGACGGATCGATGATTCCTCTCGAAGAACTCGACGACTCGACTAAAGGACTCGAAGTTGGCACGGGGCCGGTTTGTTGTATGATTGATTGTACTCTCTTTTACAATTACCACGGGTTTATATTTATACCCAGGTTTCGACACGACTCCTAATCGATTACGATTACATTATTTATTTCCTAAAAAAGATAAACGCCGGGGCACCGTATCCGTCTTGCATTCCAAGTTAAACCAGCCTTTTCCTTATACTTGATCCACGTCATCACGCGCCCCCAAATTCCTCCTGCGGAATAGTTTTCTTGCCGAATGACAATGCGTTCCCGACCGCAGAACGTCTTTACCGAATGCTCTGGGAAAAAACTTCTTTGCCGAATGATATCTTTTCAACGAATCTGGCCCACATGTCAGCCTCTTCCTGGTGCCAATTTTTGGTGTCAACAGAGAATGAGAGTGAATGCTCTTGTCTTGTGTTAGGTCGTGTGTGCAGCAGCAAATGAATGAGGGGGGGGGTGAGGGGTATTTATACCAACTCCCCAAAATATGACCGTTATGTGCTCTGCGAAGGGGTACCGGATCTTTCGACACTGGGTCGGATCTTCCGACAAGCAACAGATACGAGTTAGGAAAACCCCAGAGAAATTCCAGGAGCCGGATCTTCCGACTGTATGTCGGATCTTCCGGGGGACCCCGGAACTTCCGGCCCGGAGAAAACCAAGACAGAGCCGGCCGGAACATCTGGTCGGATCTTCCGGCCTAGGGTCGGAACTTGTACGCATGGCGCTCAGGAGCTCGAAAAACGACTAAGTCATGCATCTTCCGATAACACGGCCGGAACTTCCGGCCAGGAGAAGCTCGAGACCGAGCCGCCCGGAACTTCCGGTCGGATCTTCCGGCCCAAGTTCCGGCCGAGCAGAAAAGGTGTTTGTGAAGTGTTTTTGTGTCTCTCAAGAGTTTGTCATCTCAAGTAAAGCACTTTAAGCATCTAGAATTTATCAACTACGTCCCCCTTGATAGTACGGTGGTCCTATACTCAATTTCAAATGAAAAATTAAATTTAAATGCACCAATTGAGTCCTCCACCATATGAATGAGCGTTGGGATCCTTCCTTTAGTATTTTCTCCTTTTTATTTCATTTTATTCCTGCACAACTCATGCAAAGCATCATATCCAAATTTCTATTGCCATTAATCACCAAAATAGATTAAATGCCTAGATGCACTTTCAATCTCCCCCTTTTTGGTGATTGATGACAATACAAATTTGGATTCACAAGATGGGAATAAAATTCATGTTTTGCATCCAATATATTTTGAAGAGGCTCCCCCTAAATATGTGCATGTTCAACTTAAATAGCCTCAAATTTTGCAAGAGCTTCCCAAAAAAAATATTGCCTACAAGTGCTTGGTGTGATAAAATCAACGTGATGCATATGACAAGATATACACAACAATATAGTGAGAAATAACATCACATCAAACATAAGCATCTCACAATGAAATAGATAAAGAGTTGAACATCACACTAGCAATAACCAAATTAAGTCTTACAAATAAAAGTCTCACTTGGCACACCACACATAACACAAGTTCAAGTTCTCACAAGTTCACAAGCTAAAACATGAATAGAAGCTAGATAACGATAGATGAAGAGTGGCCAAATTCACTCCCCCTTTGTCATCAAAGACCAAAAAGGGAGCTACTCGTCCTCGTCCTCGTCGTCGTCATCACCACCATCGTCATCGTCACCATCATCGTCATCGTCATCATCATCAGCTGCTGCGGCTGCCTTGCCCTTGCGACGATCGTCATCCATCTCTGACTCACTTTGATACTCCTCCTCCTGCTCAGTTTCTTCCTCTTCTTCTCCTTCTTCTTCTTCTTCTTCTTCCACTATCTCCTCCTCACCTTGTCCTTGTTGTTGAGAGGCACCAAAGACATATTCCTGTGAGTAGTCCTCCCAAGGATTTGCAAAGGGAGGTGGAGGAGTGACTTCCCTGAGTTGATGAACAGGAGAATGTGGCATATTTAACTTTTCAAGAAGCTCTTTGTGGCGCTTATCCGCCATGTATCTATCATACTCGGCGCGTTGCTCACGCTCATGAGACCTCTTGACTTCATATTTGCACATGTTGAAGCAAGAGAACATGCCTTGGAGCAGAAAGTCAATCTTACTCATCTTGCCTTTGGGAGTAACAGAGGGGCCACTCGATGAGGCTGGAGCATGTGATGGAGGAGCTCGAGAAGATGAGGCACCTTGAGAGGATGGGGTTGGAGCACCCTGATATGCCTTGGACTTGATCTTTAGAAGCTGCGTAATCTTGCCCGGAGGAGATTTGTATGGGGGATGAAGCTTGTCAGTCAAAATGTTAATCCCAGTCACATACTTGATCATATGAAAAATGTAAGGAGCATAGTGACAGCCACTAGAAGCATCATGAGAGCAGTAGATGATTTCATTCCAAACGAATTTGAACACCTTGAACTTGGGCTTCCCGGGGGCCATTTGAAAAAGTAAGTTCTTTGCCCTCTTTGAGATGTTGTCGGCATCTCCTGCTCTAGGGTACAAGGTCCCTCGAAAGAGTTGATTTAGCAACTTGTAGAACGGAGAGAGACCCTTGTACTTCTCATACACCACCTCTCCATAAGCATGATCATACATGAATGCCAACTTGGTGTCATCTAGTATTCTCCCAAGATGAAGGTCAACCTTGCTACGATCATTGCTAGTATGAGCATAAGCAGTCTCCTCAGCAAGGTCAAACAAACCGGCAAAATCATGCAAAGAGATGGAAAGACGTTTCCCACACAAAGTCCAATGCATCTCATACCTCTCCTCATCAACCCATAGAGTAGCATAAAATTGGGCAATGACTTCTTCATTGTATGGACACTCAAATGCCATCACCCTGTCCACATCCATCTCCACACATCGCTTGTATACATCTTCGACAACAGGCTTGAGCGGTGGTGGGAAGTTCCTCAGATATTTCCAGTCAACCCAATACATTGGAGTGCAAATCCGAGTCATCTTCAGGATCACAGACTCATACCAATCTGCCTGGTGTGGAAGCCAAAACCGAGGATCACCCTTGAAGAGTTTGTATCGGATGCTCCTTGGATCCTCATGTTCACTGAACCTTAGAGGCTTCATGCTGTTTTTGGCTAACTTGAAATTGACCAAGGGACTATCTTGTGAGTGACGGAAAGGAATGGCAGTGCTTATGAAATTCGCAGCAAGAAAGGATATGTCAATATCATCATTATACTGTGTCCCTGGTCCTTCTTCTTGGCCAGCTCTCTTGACTCTGGGACGAGGAGGAATTTTGCGCCCTTGCACACTTGACTGAGCCCTTCCTCGAACAGAGCAAGAAGTTGTCTGTTTCTCTGAGCGCTTCCCTTTGCCAACTTCTCTAATGCCCCCATCTGAGTTGGTGTCCGACTCAGAGGATGAACCACTGGGTGGGTGAAAGGCGCTTTTGGTGCGACCGGTACTTGGACGCGCGGTCAAAAAGGTGCTCTTCTTCTGTGTGACCTTCTCTTTAACCATCTGACAAGATACGCAAGGATATATTTAGAGAAAGGATCAAAGATGGGTAACTGAATTGATAGGACAGAGCTCGACTCGGTCGGATCTTCCGGCAATGAGTCGGAAGATCCGGGGGTCCGGATCTTCCGGCTCATAGTCGGATGATCCGACACAGTCGGGCCTAACCCTAACAACCAAGGAACCGAAGATTTAGCCCACCAAACGTCACGAGATCATAGAGAAGTGTTCTAGGCATGTATATGAGATGATTCACCAAGGGAAATCCACTAGAACCTCCTACATTGAGAGATCGGGCGACGGGAAGATTGGGGCAAATACCTTGGAGATTTTACCACGAGGACTTTGAAGAATCCGAGGGGAATAGAGTCTCGGAGTGTTGGGGAATCAAAAGATGTCACTTGATGAAGAAATCCACGGTCCAATCTTTAAATCGCCGAAAGGGGTGGAGTGAGTGAGAGAGGAGACGTTGGTGGAGGAGGAGAGAAAGAATAGGAGAGGTAACGATTCGTCCCAGATATATATATTCGCGCACAGGCCGGAAGATCCGAGAGAGCGTCGGAAGATCCGAAAGAGTCAGAACCAGAGATCAGCACCGGAAGTTCCGCCAGCTCCCAGGTCCGGAAGATCCGACATGTTGTCGGATGATCCGTCCGGATCGGAAGATCCGGCAAACTCTCAGAGAGAGTGAAGGGAGACAGAGCCGCCCGGAACTTCCAGGGGTAAGTTCCGGGGGTCTGTCGGAAGATCCGGCCCAGAGAAGATATGTCCCGAAGATGATTTTCCACGACGAGATTTGATTGACGATTTTGAGAGAACTAGCTTATGAACATGTAAGGAACTTGTCCCAAAGTTGATCAACAACAAACAATCAACACATAACCATGATCAACTTGAAACAAGAAAAGATCCAACGATCATAATATCAAAATTTTGAAAAACTCACACCATAAAATAGAATAAAATTAATTTTCTTCTAGTCTAGGCATCAATCAATTGTGTATGCAACAAGTCAAGCCAAGTTACGAGAATCCAAGATATTTAGCTCACTCCTCAAGGAACAAAACCTTTGCTCATCAAGAGGCTTGGTGAAGATATCGGCCAATTGTTTTTCGGTTCCAACATGGCATAGGGCGATATCTCCTTTGGCTTCATGGTCTCTAAGGAAGTGATGTCTAATGTCTATGTGCTTGGTTCTTGAGTGTTGAATGGGGTTGTTTGCTAGTTTTATGGCACTCTCATTGTCACACAAGAGTGGGATATTTTTGAACTCACAACCAAAGTCACTCAAGGTTTGCCTCATCCAAAGTAGTTGAGCACAACAAGCACCGGCTACAACATACTCGGCCTCGGCGGTGGATAGCGCAACGGAATTTTGTTTCTTAGAGCTCCATGACACCAAAGACCTACCAAGAAATTGACATGTCCCCGTTGTACTCTTCCGATCTACTTTGCAACTGGCATAATCCGAATCGGAGTAGCCAAGTAGATCAAAAGTGGAGCCCTTGGGATACCACAAGCCAAGGTTTGGAGTATGCACTAAATATCTAAAAATTCTCTTAACAGCCATTAAATGACATTCCTTAGGATTGGCTTGAAATCTTGCACACATGCACACACTAAGCATAATATCTGGCCTAGATGCACAAAGGTAAAGCAAGGAACCAATCATGGAGCGATATACCTTTTGATTGACCGATTTGCCTTCCTCATTTAGATCAAGATGGCCATTCACCGGCATAGGGGTCTTGATGGGCTTAGCATTGGCCATGTCAAACTTCTTGAGCATATCACTTGTATATTTGGTTTGACATATGAACGTGCCATGCTTCAATTGCTTGATTTGAAATCCGAGAAAGAACTTCAATTCCCCCATCATTGACATCTCAAATCTCTTGGTCATTATCCTACTATACTCTTCACAAAATTTTTCATTAGTAGAACCAAAAATTATATCATCAACATAAATTTGACAAACAAATAAATCTTTGTCTATTTTCCTAGTGAAGAGAGTAGAATCGGCTTTGCCCATTACAAAGCTATTCTTGAGAAGAAAATCGTTGAGGCATTCATACCATGCTCTAGGTGCTTGCTTAAGCCCATAGAGCGCCTTATGGAGTTTGTAGACGTGGTCGGGGTGCTTGGGGTCTTCAAATCCCGGTGGTTGCTCCACATATACTAGCTCCCCAAGAGGCCCATTCAAGAATGCACTCTTCACATCCATTTGATACAACTTGAAGTTGTGATGAGATGCATAGGCCAAAAGGATACGAATTGACTCAAGCCTTGCCACCGGAGCATATGTCTCACCAAAATCAAGCCCTTCAATTTGAGTGAAGCCTTGAGCAACCAATCTAGCTTTGTTTCTTGTGACAATGCCATTTTCATCTTGTTTGTTCCGGAAAACCTACTTGGTGCCAATCACATTTTGCTTGGGTCTTGGGACCAATTCCCATACTTCATTTCTTGTGAAGTTGTTCAACTCTTCTTGCATTGCAATAACCCAATCCACATCTCCAAGAGCTTTTTCTACCTTGAGAGGCTCCAAAGAGGAGACAAACGAGTAACATCCACAAAAATTTGCTAAACGTGAACGAGTGGTTACCACTCTTTGGATGCTCCCTAGAATGTTGTCAACGGGATGATCCCGTTGAACACTTTGGTGAACTCTTGGATGTGAAAATGTTGATTGACGTTGGATGGGTCCATCATCATCTTCTTCATGATGTGACTCAACATTTTGAGCATCTTCAACTTGAGCTCCCCCTTGATCATTGCCATAGTCATGATCGTCACCATGATCTTGGGCTTGATCTTGTGATGAGCTTGGTGGTTCAACTCTTGTTGATGGTGATGGATCGATGTTGAACACGATTTCCGGATCTTGGTCTTGTTCTTCATCTTTATTTGGAGGCTCTTGAGGCTTCACTTCCCCTAAACTCAAGTTCTTGATGGCTTGACTTGGCGGGACTTCATCTACAAGGTCATTTACAACTTGCTCTACTTGAGAGCCGTTTGATTCATCAAATTTTACGTCTACCGTGATCTCAACACAACCGGTGGTTTTGTTGAAAACACGGTAGGCGTGTTCATTAGTACCGTAACCAAGTAGAAAGCCTTCATCAACCTTAGGTGCAAACTTTGAGCTTTTGGCTTTCTTGTTAAGAATGTAACATTTGCAACCAAAGACTCGAAAATAGTGCACCTTTGGTTTGTTACCGGTTAGTATCTCGTATGGAGTCTTGTTCAAATACTTTTGAAGATAGAGACGGTTAGTGGCATGGCAAGCCGTGCTAACCGCCTCGGCCCAAAAGTTATCCGGAGTCTTGTACTCATCAAGCATGGTCCGTGCCATTTCAATCAAAGTCCGGTTCTTCCTCTCAACAATGCCATTTTGTTGAGGTGTGTATGGCGCGGAGAGCTCATGCTTGATTCCTTCTTCATCAAGAAACTCTTCAACATTGGTGTTCTTGAACTCCGTCCCATTGTCACTTCTTATATTCTTGATCTTCAACTCAAACTCATTTTGAGCTCTTTTAATGAATCTCTTGATGATTGTTTGAGCTTCACTCTTGTCTTGCAAAAAGAAAACCCATGTGAAGCGAGAAAAATCATCTACAATGACAAGTCCATATTTGTTCCTGCCAATGCTAACATATGCAACCGGTCCAAATAAATCCATGTGAAGCAACTTGAGTGGTCTTGAGCTAGTCAAAATATTCTTGGGTGGATGTGGAGCACCAACTTGCTTCTCGGCTTGACAAGCACTACACAATCTATCTTTCTCAAACACAACATTAGTTAGTCCTAGGATGCGTTCATCCTTTTGAAGTTTGGCCAAGTTCCTCATCCCAACATGAGCTAGCCGGCGATGCCAAAGCCAACCCAAGCTAGATTTTGCCACTAAACAAGTCTCCGGTTCCACTTTACTAGTTGTGAAATCAACTAAGTAAAGTTTTCCCTTGAGTCGACCCGTAAAAGCAATAGAGGAATCCTCCCTTCTTAGGACGCTCACACCCTCATTAGTAAAGAAACAATTGTAACCCTTCTCACAAAGTTGTGAGACCGACAACAAGTTGTATCCCAAAGAATCAACAAGATAAACATTGGAAAGAGATGAGTATTGTGAGATAGCTATTTCACCTTGACCTATGACATCACCATGATTGTTGTCACCAAATGTGATCTTCTCAACGGGTGAGTTATACTCTTGTAGCTTTGCAAACATATTCCTTTCTCCGGTCATATGATTTGAGGATCCACTATCCAACAACCACGAAGGTCCACCGGAGGAATATGCCTACAAAACAAGTTTAAGCCTTGGACTTAGGTACCCAAAAGTGGTTGGGTCCTTGAGTGTTAGCTTTTGACATTTTAGGCACCCACACACTTCTCATCATCTTCCTAGTATGAGCACCCATATACTTTACCACCATCTTCCCATTTTGGTCCCAAGTGACCATATAGTCCATGGAGCAGTTTGGCGATGGCTTGTGCTCAATGACCTTCTCTTCCTTCTTGGTCTTGATCTTGACATCTTGACTAGATGCTTTTGCCATTGGCAAGGGCTCCATGGACCTTACCACCCCATGGGCCGCATCCATTAGTTCACCTAGATTGGTCCCCTTGGTGAACAATGTCACATCACGACCTCTTATCTTCTTTGTCCCATTGGCCTTTCCACCTCAAGTGTATCCAAGCCCATCCTTGATAGTACCATATCTACCGGCTTTATATGTCGGGTGGGTCTCGAATACACTCTTGCCCTTACCTTGGTCTTGGCCAATGGCATTGGTCAACTTTTGGATTTGGGCATCTTTAGCCTTGACTTTCTCCTCTAACTTAGAAATGTTAGTTGCACAAGCATCTAAATCAATTTTATAACATCTTGAGCAACCTTCACTAGTAGAGACACTTGAGTCAAGAATTGTTTTAGAGTTGTTCTTGGTACTTTCCCAAAGTGAGCTAAAATTGGCTTCTAGATCTTTATATTTGATCTCTAGGCTTGAATGCCTTTCTTGAAGCTCACTTTTAGCATTCTTTAGGTTAGTTAGAGAGTCATTTGTCAAAGACAAATCCTTTGACATCTTCTCCCGTGAGTCATTGGCATGAGATAACTCACAAGCTAACTTCTCAACCTTGAGTTTCTCCTCAACTAGAGCCTCTTCTAGGACAAGGTTTCTCTCCTTCTCAAGGATGAGCAATTCTTCTTGCCTATCAAGAGACTCCTCTCTTTTCTCAACTTTCTCTATTAGTTTTTTAATAAATTTGTAGCCATCTTTGCCGAACTTCTTTATCATGTTTTTCTCATGTTCGGCTTCTTCATTATCTAGATCATTTTCAATGTTCCTAGATGACAAGAGAGTGGATGAGAGAGGTGGTGTGGTGTCAAATACCTTAGTCCCTTGAGCCATGAGGCACATAGGAGCTTCGTCATCACTCTCATCGATGTTGTTGAAGAGTCGTGGAGTTGGTGTAGGAGCTTGGATGGCACAAGTGGCCATTCCTTCATCACCGGAGTCATCACTTGATGATTCCCAACCTTCACCGACGTGGGCGCTTCCATACTTTTTCTTGTACTCTCGACTCTTCTCCTTGTATTTCTTGTCTTTGTCACCGGTCTTGTCCTTGGACTTCTTGTCATCCTTGTCATTCTTCTTGCGAGGACAATCGGCAATGTAGTGACCTTTCTCCCCACACTCATAGCATCTTCGTTGAGAGAAGCTCTTCTTTTCACCTTTTGTCTTCATGAATCTCTTGAAGTTCCTAACCATCATAGCGGTTTCTTCATCGGTGCTCTCATGGTCGTTTGAATCTTCATTCTTCTTGGAAGTTGAGGTCTTCTCATTTGACTCAATTTTCTTACTTGGTTCGGCCTTGAGAGCTATGGTCTTGACTTCAGTTTGTTGGATTGACCTTGTCACATCCAAGCTATTCATCTCATGATATTGCAACTTGTTGAATAGCTCCATGGGCACCATTGTCTTGAACTTGTCACTTTCTCTAATCATTGTGGCAAGCATTGGGTTCTTGGGTGCGTATGCTCTAAGCAATTTCTTTGTGACCTTGCTCTCGCCCCAATCATTGCTTCCAAGCATTCTAATTTCGGTGACAAGAAGCTTCAATTGATCATACATATCTTGCAAGGACTCATCCTTCTTCATGACAAAAGCTTCTAGTTCTCCTTGTAGGAGATCTACCTTGCCTTCCTTGACCTCATCCGATCCTTCATGCGCCATTTGAAGAGTGTCCCATAGCTCCTTGGCACTATCGATTCCTCTAATCTTGTTGTACTCATAGGAGCTTAGAGCACTCCTAAGCACGGTCACGGCTTGAGAGTTACGGAAGATGTCGTACTCTTGTTCTCGACTTGGCGTTGCAATCTTGTCAACACCTATTTTCACAATAGTCCAAAGAGATGGATGAAGACCATGCAAGTAAACTTTCATATCATCGCTCCACCGGGCATAGTCAATCACATTGAATTTGGGGACTTTGCCCATTGGAACGGATGAGAAATTAAGACTAGAAGGGTCGAAAGATTTGTTAGAAGAAGATGTCTCATATCGATAAGACACCGAGTGAAGTCCGTCGAGAGCGTCTCTTTCTCGTATCTTCTTCTTGAGAAGCTTTTGCGCCTTTCTTTCGGCCTTCTCCTTAATCTTCTTTCTTATCTTCTCCCTTCTTTGCTTCTTCTTTTCTTGTTCATCCAAGCTCTCATCAACTTCGCTAATGTTGAATTCATCATCGCTTGAGCTTGACTCAACGGGCGTCGGATGTTTATCTTTGTGAGCGGAAGCCATCTCGGATCCATCTCCCGTACCGGCCATAGTGTTTTTCCCTTAGCGGTTAAGCCTAAACAAGTGATTAGGCTCTGATACCAATTGAAAGGACCAACACTAGGCCTAGAGGGGGGTGAATAGGCCTGTTTAAAAAATCCTGCAAAAATCCTCCGAGAAATGTCAGAAAGTCGGATGATCCAACACAGTCTCGGATCTTCCGGCTAGGAAGATCCGACACTATACAGGATCTTCCGACTGGGACAGAATGCCGGAAGATTCGGTGAAACTCCGGATCTTCCGACAGGCAATTCAAGTGTACTTCGAGATTTGAAATCTAATGACCTTTTGACAATTCCACTTGAATACAAAGCTCACAAAGGATGTAAGGAACCTTCTATATATGATCAATATCGCAGTATAGCCACAAATAAGTAGATCGGGACAAATCAAGTTATAGAAACAATATGAACAAGAGCAAAAGTGGAGACAAAGGATTTTCTACCGAAGTTCACTCCACAAGGGAGCTACGTCTCCGTTGAGATGCTCACAAAGAGCCGGGCTGTCACACTAACCCCAAGTCTCTCTCAATCAACCACAAAGGAGGATTGAGTTACTTACTATGTGCTCCCACGAAGAGAGAGGGTAATACAAACTTCCGGGACTCAAACCACAAGAAAATGGGAGTTCACCGGCACCTCTAACCATCTAGGAGCAAGCTCCAAGAGTAACAAACGTAAATCAATGAACTCAAGCTGCTTGAAGTGCTTCACGAGATGAACAACGGGAGTTCTTACTTCTAATCTTCTCACTCACTCAAACCCTAGAAGAATCTTGGCAAGAATCAAGCTTGGGAGGGGATTTGAGAAGGAGAGTGAATGCTCTTGTCTTGTGTTAGGTCGTGTGTGCAGCAGCAAATGAATGAGGGGGGGTGAGGGGTATTTATACCAACCCCCCAAAATATGACCGTTATGTGCTCTGCGAAGGGGTACCGGATCTTCCGACACTGGGTCGGATCTTCCAACAAGCAACAGATACGAGTTAGGAAAACCCCAGAGAAATTCCAGGAGCCGGATCTTCCGACTGTATGTCGGATCTTCCGGGGGACCCCGGAACTTCCGGCCCGGAGAAAACCAAGACAGAGCCGGCCGGAACATCCGGTCGGATCTTCCGGCCTAGGGTCGGAACTTGTACGCATGGCGCTCAGGAGCTCGAAAAACGACTAAGTCATGCATCTTCCGATGCCACGGCCGGAACTTCCGGCCAGGAGAAGCTCGAGACCGAGCCGCCCGGAACTTCCGGTCGGATCTTCCGGCCCAAGTTCTGGCCGAGCAGAAAAGGTGTTTGTGAAGTGTTTTTGTGTCTCTCAAGAGTTTGTCATCTCAAGTAAAGCACTTTAAGCATCTAGAATTTATCAACTACGTCCCCCTTGATAGTACGGTGGTCCTATACTCAATTTCAAACGAAAAATTAAATTTAAATCCACCAATTGAGTCTTCCACCATATGAATGAGCGTTGGGATCCTTCCTTTAGTATTTTCTCTTTTTTATTTCATTTTATTCCTGCACAACTCATGCAAAGCATCATATCCAAATTTCTATTGCCATTAATCACCAAAATAGATTAAATGCCTAGATGCACTTTCAGATCATGACGGGGGAATGTTGGCCTGGGGAGAGGTCGTCCAGCGCCCGTGGAGACCCCACCGTCGCAACCGCTTCGTTGACGGTGCTAGGACCGTGGCCGCAGGAGGGTGGGGCTCGGAGGTGGCGGAGGCGTTCGGGTGAAAAAGCCGACCTGGCGGATCTTGGGCTCCACGCCTCCCGACGAGGAGCGCAGCGGTTGGCGGAGATGGGTCGCCGCGGACGGAGCGAGGGTTTGGGCTAGGGATTGGAATTGGTGTGGCGGGCATTATCGATTCAGTCGGGCTGGGGCTGCAGGTCCACATGTCGGCACCAGGAGCCGTCGTAGGAAGCAGCCGCCGCAGCGAGTTGCCCCGTCCGCCATCGTAGGAAGCTGCAACTGCAGCGAGGAGCTGACCACGGCCGCTGCAACGCCATCCGCCACCGCTGTCGGGGCCGTCCGCCGCCACCGGGATGACCAAGGAGAGGGGGAGGCGGAGAGGGCTTCTGGCGGAGGCCGCTCCCGCCGCCGCGGCGCCGGAGCCACCGCTGCTCGGCCACCCGTCGTCGACCCCTGGCCAAGATTATGCAGGGGCGGCGTGGCTTGCAGCCGGTGGAGAGGGCAGCGCGGGTGCGAGCCGGTGGAGGGGCGGCGTGGGTGGGAGCCGGCGGAGCAGGGGCGCCGTGGAGGAGAGGGATGCAAGGGTTTTGCAGCGGCGGCGGCAGCGGTTTTGGGCGACAAGATGGGAACCGGTGCATGGGTTTAGGCGGACGGGGTGGGGGCGGCTGATGCGGATCGCGGGGTGGGCGGCGTCGATCCCTGGCGTCAAAACCGGGATCCCGTCAAAACTAGGATGAACGATGTAGGAGTCGCACGATGGAGGCGCAAGGGCTGACGGAAGACGGAGTGCGGTCGCGGTTCCTTTGTAGCTAATTTTTAGGAGTATATAATAAGAGAAGAGAATTAGAGATAGAGAAGAGATAGATACATGTATTTCTTACTTAAAGGACAGTGTCTGTCGGCTACTCGGCTGTTGCCCGGTCTCGAGCTATTGCCACGGCGCTACTAGCTCTCGCGACGCTAGTGTCTGTCGCTGCCGGACATCACGATGAAGCTGCGGCATCCAGGCTCAACAATGTGGCCGTCGACGTCTCGACGACCGCTGTCTCAGCGGCGCCGAGCTGCCGAGCATGAACGTGACGGCGATCTGCCTCTCGACGCCGTACCCGAGCGCGTGCGAGATGGCGCTCTCGTCTTCGGCCGCAGGGCCGGCGCCAGCCACCAGGGAGGCAGCAGGCCCGGTCCGGAGACTTTAGGAGCCCAGGGCGAAGATAAAAAATGGGGCCCTCTCATTACTAATTACAGTACTGTATAAGCACTCTCATTACTAATTACAGTACTGTATAAGCACTCCATGCAAAAATTTATATTTATATCGAAAACATATACTGTGTATTACCTTAAAATTAAGTTTCTTTTAATATTTTACGGTCTCAAAGATACATGTCAAGGGCTCATCTCCCGTATCATTCGTCTGAATGCATATTTATTGTAGATAACATAGTCATACTAGTGTCTTTTAAAAAAACAATCTCTTCTCTATACAATACAACTTAATAAAACCAAAAAGGAGAACGGTGTACACGTAAAAATTCCTCCTCTCTCTCCTCCGACGCTCCTCTGCCCCCACGCCTCTCCCGCAGTCCCGTCCCCGCCCACGTTCTCCATGCCGCAACCGTCCATCCGTCTCTGCGTTAAAAAAAAGCACCTCGCTCGCCCACCCCGCGCCTCCTGCCTGTGATCCCCGACTCCCCCTCCCGCGCCCCCGCCCCCGTCGCGCTCAGCCCCCACCGCCCGCCCTCGCCGCTCTGCCCCTCGCCGCTCTGCCCCCTCCCGCCCCCCGCCGCCCGCCGTCGCACTCGCCCCCATCCGTTCTTCTCCCGTCGTTGTCGCTTCGTCGTCCGGATCGAGTCGAGGGGAGAAAAAAAAGAAGAGCGCCACCGCCAAGACCTCGCCCGTCCGCCCATCCACGGCGACCTCCGCCTCCACCTCCGCCGCCGCCGCCTCGCCCGCCCGACTCGCCCGCCCGTCGTGTCCACAAGGTGAGGAAACCCTAGCCGCTTCGCGTCGCCCCGCTTCTTGGGAGTCTAGAGATGTTCTGACTTGGGGTGTTCTGTAGCGGACGAAGCTGGAGGAGAAGATCAAGGAGAACCAGGATAAAATCAAGCTCAACAAGCAGCTGCCGTACCTCATCGGCAACATCGTCGAGGTTCGTTTATCAGCTGGATCGAATTAATCGCTGTTAGGGAATAAACTCGAGTTCAGTTTTTCTGTTAGTCATTGAGGCATTGGATTCCAGCTTATCTGGTACAAGCCGCGTCCTTGTATTCAGCCACGAGATGGCGAGGTGTGTCCGCATCGCGCGGCATGACCCGGCGTGCGGGATGGCGCATGCGCTCTGCGGATCATGGCGCGCTCTGCGGGAGGTGGACCGAGCTCTACCTCTCCCTCATTCTTTCAGTTGTAAACACTTGCATAAATAGAGATAAACCCAGAAAACGTTACGATTAGTGCGACACCAAAACACTCTGTGTTCAATCGTGTTCACCAGCTTGTTCTTGAGTTCTCTGCGTTCCTCGCCGGAACGCCCAGAGCAACCTCGCCAGAGAGAGTCCGGCTAACATCTGGTACCAGAGCGACGATCCGAAGGGAGGTAGATGTCGCGGCGATCCGAGCCAGTCATCGGGCGTTCCCACACGCCGCCGCGACGCCGTCGCGTCTCGCTCTCGCCGGAGCCCAGCCGCGGCCGTCGCGGACCGAAGATCATCATCAAGCGCACGATCAAGGAAGCCAACGCCACAATCCAGTACCCGACGCTCACCCGCACGAACTACGACGAGTGGTCGATGCTGATGCAGGTCAACATTGAAGCGGCCGGAACTTGGTACGCGATCGAGCCGGAGGACGATGAGGACGTGGAGTACCGCGACAATCGCCTCGCCCTAGCGGCCATCCTGCGCTCCGTCCCGTCCGACATGCTGCCTTCGTTCCGGGGCAAGAAGACGACACAGGCATCGTGGGAGGCGGTGAAGACGATCCACGTCGGCGTCGAACGCGTCCGCGAGAGCACGACATAGCAACTTCGATGAGACTTCGCCGCGCTGACGTGGAAGGAGGAGACCGCGGAGGACTTCTCCATGCGCATCACCGGCATTGCCAACAACCTCCGCACGCTCGGCGACGACATCACCGACGCCACGGTCGTGCGCAAGATGTTCCTCGACCTCAAGACCATCACGATCGAGGAGGTCACCGGCCGGCTCCGTGCCGTCGAGCAGCGCCGCCGCAAGAAGACGCCCGCCGTCGACAACCGAGGCCGTCTACTCCTGACGCAGGAGGAGTGGATGGCGAAACTCAAGGTCGGGGACAAGGGGAACTCCAGCGGCTCGGGCGGCTCCGGTGGGTCGGGCGGCTCCGGTGGCGGAAACAGGCGCGGCGCCGGCGGATCTCGTGGGCGCGGCCGTGGCAGCGGCAGCACTCGGCAGGCCTCGACTGTAGGAGAAGGTACGGCCCAGCCCAAGAAGAGTGACAAGTGTAACTATTGTGGCAAAAAGGGCCATTGGGCCAAAGAATGCAGGTCCAGGTTGAGGGATGAGGCCCATCTGGCCCAGGCGGAGGAAGAGGACAACGAACCCTTTCTGTTAATGGCGAGGGCGGCGTTGACCTCAGATCCCCTTCCGCCGCGCACAGCTGATGAGCGCCAGCCACTGGAGATCGTCGAGGCGAAGGTCTTCGCCCAGCTCGACGATGGCGACGACGACCGCGACGAATCGGTGTAGCACCTGGACACCGGCGCCACGAACCACATTTCCGGGTGCCGCTCCGCTTTCCAAGACCTCGACGGCAAGATCCGCGGCGTTGTCCGCTTCGGCGACGGCTCGGCCGTCCCGATCGAGGGCGCCGGGACGGTGATCCTGGAAGGGAAGGCCGGCGAGCACACCCCTACATGGGGGTGTACTTCATCCCGAGGCTCACCACCAACATCATTAGCCTCGGGCAGCTTGACGAAGGCGACTGCGATGTCCACATCAAGCACAGAGTCCTGCGCATCCGCGACAGGAATCAGCGCCTCCTCACCAAGGTCCAACGCTCCGGGAATCGCCTGTACAAGCTGCAGGTGAAGGTGGCTCGGCCGCTTTGCCTGGCAGCACGGTGTGATGATGGGCCGTGGCTCTGGCATGAGCGCTACGGCCACCTGCACTTCGATGCCTTGCTGAGGCTGGGGAAGGAGAAGATGGTGGACGGTCTTCCCTGTGTGGAGCATGTCAACCAGCTCTGCACCGGGTGCACTACCACCAAGCTGAAGAGGAAGCCGTTCCCCACTCAGGCCAAGCGACGCGCTGACGGGCTCCTCGACTTGGTCCACGGGGACCTCTGCGGGCCCATCTCTCCGGCGACGCCTGGGGGGAAGGCGTTCTTCCTGCTGCTCGTCGACGATCACAACCGCTTCATGTGGTTGTCCCTGCTGGCGTAAAAGAGTGAGGCTCTGGTGGCGCTTCAGCGGACCCAGGCCCGCGTCGAGGTGGAGACGGGTCGACGCCTGCGTGTCTTGCACACCGACAACGGGGTGAATTCACCTCCGTCTCCTTCGTCGAGCACTACGCCGAGCACGGCATCAAGCACCAGCACTCCGCGCCCTACACGCCGCAGCAGAACGGCGTCGTCGAGCGGAGGAACCAGTCCGTCGTCACCATGGCGCGGAGTCTCCTGAAGACTAGAGGCCTTCCGGCGGTGTTCTGGAGTGAGGCCGTCACCACCGCCGTGTACCTCCTCAACCAGGTGCCAACCAAGAGCGTGGCGGGCAAGACACCGTTCGAGGCGTGGCACTGGCACAAGCCGGATGTTGGGCATCTGCACACCTTCGGCTGTGTCGCGTACGTCAAGACGACGCGCCCTCACCTCAAGAAGCTCGACGACAGGAGCGTGCCCATAGTCTTCATCGGCTATGAGCCCGGCGCCAAGGCGTGGCGTTTCTTCGACCCGGTGGCGCGGCGCGTGCACGTGTCAAGGGATGCCGTCTTCCAGGAACACGTGAGCTGGAACTGGAGTGAGGTGTACATCGACGAGGCCGAGCGCAACCCCGAGTTTGACGTCGACTATGCCGAAGAGGTGATCACCGCTAGCCAGGGGGCGCCGAGCCTTTCCCCTGGGCACGGAGCACCCTCTCCTCCGCCAAGTGCGAACAACGACGAGGCGGCCACTCCTCCGACGCCGGCGTTCGTGTCTCCGCCACCGAACGCCCACGAGTACCTCGACTCCGACAACGACGTCACGCCCCGCTACCGCGCCATCGACGCTCTTCTTGGCCCGGCATCCCCGCCTGGCCTCGCTGCCCGTAACATCGACGCAGAGCTTTTTCTGCAGATTGGGGAGGAACCATCCTCGTTCGCCGAGGCCACGAAGCACGAGCCATGGCTCCAAGAAATGAACGAGGAGATGGACGCCATCAAGAGCAACGACACGTTGCGCCTGGAGCCACTCCCTGCTGGCCATCGAGCGATTGGCTTGAAGTGGGTGTACAAGCTGAAGCAGAACAGTGCCGGGGAGATCATCAAGCACAAGGCGAGGCTCGTCGCGAAGGGGTATGTGCAGCAGCAGGGGGTGGATTTTGAGGAAGTATTCGCACCAGTGGCGCAGATGGAATCAGTCTGCTTGCTGCTGGCACTTGCCGCCCAGGAGGCTTGGGCAGTTCACCACATGGACGTCAAGTCGGCGTTCCTCAACAGTGAACTGCAGGAGGAGGTGTACGTCCGGCAACCTGAAGGGTTCATCGTCAAGGGGCAAGAACACAAGGTGTTGCGGCTTATCAAGGCTCTGTACGGGCTGCGGCAGGCCCCACGCGCTTGGAACGCCAAGCTGGACCAGACACTGCGCGCTCTCGGCTTCACCAACAGCGACTCCGAGCACGCGGTGTACACACGGGGTCATGGGTCCTCACGGCTGCTGGTGGGCGTCTACGTCGACGACCTGATCATCACCGGCAGCAACGCCTCCGAGATCGCCGGCTTCAAGCTTCAGATGCAAGGGAAGTTCAAGATGAGCGACCTTGGGCTCCTCAGTTTCCGGATCGAGGTGCTGCAGAGAGACGACGGCGTCTGCCTCTCTCAAGCAGCATATGCTCGCAAGGTGCTGGACAAGGCGGGCATGGGTGGCTGTAACCCGTGTCACACGCCCATGGAGCCCAGACTGAAGCTGAGCAAGATCAGCAGCGCTGCTCCAGTGGATGCCACTGAGTACCGTTGCATCGTCGGTTCCCTCAGGTACTTGGTTCACACACGCCCGGACATTGCTTTTGCTGTGGGCTATGTGAGCAGATTCATGGAGTCTCCAACGACTGAACACCTGGGGGCTGTCAAGAGGATTCTCCGGTACGTGGCGGGGACGATCGACTACGGCTGCTGCTACAAGAAGGTTGGAGCTGAGGCAAGGCTGCTCGGTTTCAGCGATGCAGACATGGGTGGCGACATCGACACCAGGAAGAGTACCACTAGAGTGTTGTTCTTCCTTGGCCCATGTGCAATCAGCTGGCAGTCTCAGAAACAAAAGGTGGTGGCATTGTCCTCCTGCGAAGCGGAGTATATTGCAGGGACGACTGCAGCATGCCAAGGCACTTGGCTGGCACAGCTGCTCGCCGAGCTGAGGAGTGAGCAGCAGAAGAAATGCACTCTGAAGATGGACAGCCAGTCCACAATTGCGCTCAGTAAGAACCCTGTCCACCATGAAAGAAGTAAGCATATCGACGTTCGCTTTCATTTCATTCGGAATTGCATTGTGGACGGGAAGATGGAGGTGGAGCACGTTCGAACTGGGGAGCAACTCGCCGACATCTTGACAAAGCCACTTGGACGCGACAGATTTTGTGAGCTATGCGTGCAACTGGGTGTGTGCAAGATCGTTGGTGAACATCAAGTTTAGGGGGTGAAATGTAAGGGAATAAACTCGAGTTCAGTTTTTCTGTTAGTCGTTGAGGCATTGGATTCCAGCTTATCTGGTACAAGCCGCGTCCTTGTATTCAGCCACGAGATGGCGAGGTGTGTCCGCATCGCGCGGCATGACCCGGCGTGCGGGATGGCGCACGCGCTCTGCGGATCATGGCGCGCTCTGCGGGAGGTGGACCGAGCTCTACCTCTCCCTCATTCTTTCAGTTGTAAACACTTGCATAAATAGAGATAAACCCAGAAAACGTTGCGATTAGCGCGACACCAAAACACTCTGTTCAATCGTGTTCACCAGCTTGTTCCTGAGTTCTCTGCGTTCCTCGCCGGAACGCCCAGAGCAACCTCGCCGGAGAGAGTCCGGCTAACAATCGTTGATGGAAATTAGTAGTTCATTGCGGAGACCCATTTTAATTATCGAGCTGCAAAAGTGCAAAGTATGAGAAAAATTGTCTCATTCAACCCTATTGGTGTTTGTTCAACTCCAGTGGTAGTTTGTTCCATATCAGAGTTTGTTTCTTGTCAACTGTCAAGCCAATTCAAGGTTGTTATTGATTGATGGTTGTGTTGTGTGGTGGTTAACAAGGATTCCAGGACACCATCGAGATCCACAAGGTCGTCGTTCGGGACCTCTCTTCTGGCAGCGCGCACAACGACGATGGCGACGAGGCCGTGGCATTCGGGCTCAACCGGTGGCGATTCCACCTCCTAGCCTGCACGCAGCATTTCATTATTGAGCCACATGTATAGGTTGTTCTTCGTCTTCCTCCTCTTCATGCTGGTCGTCACAGCAGTTCGTGTTGAAGATGGTGATATTCCTCGTGCTCTTCTTTTGATCTGTTATACGCATCTTTCATGCCTGATGCCCTGACATAAGATTTCATTTACTGCCGAGGGAATGGATACTGATAGAAGTAGTAGACTAATCTTGCCTAGCTCGACTAAACTGATGAACGGCTGCGATCCCACATGAACTGTACTTATTTAACCCAACTTTGCTTTGCTCAGGGAATAAATCTAGCCACAAAAGGGTCGTCTTCAAGTTTGTATAATGTCTCATCTTTAGCAACAGCATCAGTTTTCAGGTCTTCAGTGCAATTCAAATTCTTGGTAGTTCGCACATTCGGTGTAGGAATCAAAGAATTGTACACTTCCAGCTTGCCAGTTTGCAGTTTACCGATTGAGCTTTTACGTCCTAAATTTAAACATAAATTGACATAATCTATTTACCTGTGGCTGATTTTGATCTCACCCATCGGAGTGAGTGTACGAAGTAGTGTTATCATTAGATGAAACATTATCATTCCCAATTACCTGGTCAATCCATTGATGCTTTTTTTTGCCAATTGCAGAGATAAGGAACAGTACCTGGTGTTGACCTGGTTCATGCCCCATTCTCACTGCTTCAGTTGTTCCCGGCTTCCTTCCGGAAGCAAGCGTGCGAGCTGATCCCTATCTTCATTCTTCAATGAGCTTGTCGATCATGTCAGCTTGGATGGGGAGTTCTAGCTAGCAAGCTGCTCTGTCTAGGCAAGTTTTGAATTATATACTGTGTTATTTCGGCATCCATGTATATCTTTGTTTTCAGCTCACACAAGGCAACTGGTTTCTTTTTAGGAAGAAGTCCATTTTTGGCCATCGAACTATAGCCGAAGTTTGGTTTTGACCATCGAAATCAAAAACCAGAAATCTTTGGCCATCGAACTCTTAAAACCGTTCATATTTGGTCATTGGGCTGTTTTGAAGGGTGGTTTTGCTGACGTGGACACCACGTGGAGGTGGGACCCATATGTCAGCCGCCCGCCGCGGTGGAGGTCCATCGCCCGCCGCCACAGAGCCATCCGCGTGAGCCGTCCCAGTCGGCGCATGGCCGACCGCCGCCATAGTGCTCGCCGTCGCCGCAGCACTCCCCGCGCCGCCGCGCTGGGCGCCCGCCATCGCAACTCCACTGCAGCCGTCCTCGAGCTCCTTCGCCTCGCAGCCGCGGGCATCCAGCAGCCTCGCCTCGCCCGTGCCTTGCCCCTCCGCCGTCGTCGTGCAGGGGAGGAGTGGCGCGGACGGCGGCTTCGAGCGAGGCAAGTCGACCGTCGAGGACGAGTCGAGCCGGACGTCGGGGGCGTTTCTGCGGAGTCGGGTGTTGGCGCCGGTCGAGGACGAGGACACCACCGCGGACCGGCGCGGGAGTGAGCCACCACCACCGGAGTGGTCCGTCGTCCGTCCGCTGTCCCGCGTCCGGCGCGGGAGCGGGCCGCCGCCCGCCGTCCGATTGCCGCTGCCGCCGCCGCCCGCCGCACTGGCCACCACGACTGCTGCTGTCGCCGCCGCCCGCAGCTCGCCTGCCCGCGGCCGCCACCCGCCACTCGCCTGACTACGGTCGCCACCCACCGCTCGGTCGGCCGCCCGCGGCCGCCTGCCGGCGGCCGGCGCGCCGCTCACCCCACGCGCCGGCCGCCGCCCACGCCGCCGCCGCTATACCGAGAGAGGGGGAGAGGAGAGATGGAGGGGCAGTGGGTGTCGGGTGGAAGGAGAGAGAGAAGATGAGAGAGGGAGAAGAGATATGACATATGACATATGGGTCCTACCTCCATGTGGCGTCCACGTCAGCAAAACCACCCTTCAAAACAGCCCAATGGCCAAATATGAACGGTTTTAAGAGTTCGATGGCCAAAGATTTCTGGTTTTTGAGTTTGATGGCCAAAACCAAACTTCGGCTATAGTTCGATGGCTAAAAATGGACTTTTTCCTTCTTTTTATACCGAGGTTGTTGCCTTCCATTATTGAAAGAATGCAATTCTATGTTTTTAGGTCAGTATATAGCCAGACTATTTCTCATTTGCATTTTGGCGACTCCGCTGGGGAACGAAAATCAGGTTATCTTGACCGATTTATCAAATCCTAGCAATATGGTGGTACATGAAGATGATTATGAGAAAACGCGTGAAGAATATGCACAGGAAGCAAAACGGATCGGCAAGGAATCGTTTCTGTCCTGTTACATAAAAACCGAGCAAGGTGTTATCAAGATTAAAGAGTGGCAGCCACCATCGACCATCGCCATATTAAAGGAGATACAATCTTCCAGTAATGTATCTACCCGTCTATCTACCTATGTTAAATTTTTGATTACTGAAGAGGATAAGGTAGATTCAATTCCTGTTAATCAAGAGTTGGCTATTGAAAAGCCGACTAATGCTATTATTGATCCTTGCAACTTTCGAAATTGTGATGTTGTTGGTCAAGAAACAAATCGGCCGTCTTTAGCCGAAATTATTGATCCAAAATCCCCTAGCATGAGCATAGAAAGTGCATCTAGTACTTCAACTCTCGGGGGGCAACAAAACAAAGGCAATGGTGCCGGTTGCATTGTAACCGGTCTAACCGCTTCATCTAGGGTTTCGCAAAATAAATTAAAACCAAAGAAAACCATTGAATCCAAATGCTGTCATAAGCATCAAAGAGAAAAGCCGAAGTATAACAAGAAACTTCCGGCTAAGTCTCAAAGACAAAAGATTGTCAATGATGCTAGTCGGTCTAAAAATTCCAAACAATCAAAATCTTCTCCTAGGGAGAAGTTCCATAATCGGAATCGGCAATGGAATAATTCTCACAAATCAATGCCGTTTCCACCCTATGGATCACCTACACCGATGCCATGGGAGTTTTGTTTTAATATGCCTTATTCTTATTCTCCTTGGTATTATAATTCATATATGCCGGCTCTTCCTAGACATTTGTGTTCAGATTATATTACTTATAGGGAGCCGGTAATTAATAAGACATCACCTATGCATAATGACCGTTTTGATCAAAAGAATCGGTCCACACAGAAAAATAAGCGTAAGGTGATTAAACAAGTCTATCGTGTCAAAAAAGATGGAAGAGTAAATAAAAATCCAGATTTGACACTAGACATAGAAAAGCCGTGTATTGGAAAATCATCGGCTAGTTATGTTGATCAAATTGTCTCCAATGATAAGCATGTCGCAAATAATATAGCTGAGCAACAATCATGCTCGGCTGGGGGGCAAGATGATCTCAAAGTTGCTGGTTCTGAAGGAACCGGTCTAATCGGTGTTTCGACCGGTCTGACCGGTCATACTAAAAATTTTGGTAGAACTGCAAGCGTTACTCCAAAAAGTAAAGTGATGAAGAAGGGGCCAAGTTTTGCTGAGTTGTTGCAAAAGTATCAAAGGATAGCCGAGCAAAAGCAAAGTAATCGGTTAGGAGATCAAAGTTGGTATTCTTCATCACCAAGAGTAAAGAAGCATCAACGGTCATCTCATTATTCTTCAATATTTATTCCGTCGATGCATGGGCCATGGAATGCGTATCCAAGTACACCTAATTACAATTCATGGTTTTGGTATAATCCTTGGTCTTCTTTTTACAATTATCAATATTATGCTTTTGATTCACCAAGGAATTACGGTTGTGCGCCAGACCATTGAAGATTATTTTCTGGCACGCAAGCTTTGCCAAAAAACAGGGGGGGCATATGTTGACAACCAAAATTGGCACGGCTGTGCAAACCGGTCTGACCGGTATGCACAAACCGGTCAGACCGGTTTAGGAAACTTTGTCAAAATGAAAATTGGACTTGACCATTGCGTAGCTCTCATCGAGACGATCAAGATGCATATGTGGAACGCCTAATTTGGACTCTGGATGAGAGAGTTATCACTTCGACAAGATCTGCACTCGGGAAAAGAGGTCAGACCGGTTTCAAAACCGATCAGACCGGTTTTTACGCTGTAATTTGAGTTGGTTTAGGATTCCGAGTTTTGTCCCATATTGTAACCGACTCATGAGGGGTAAGACTTCCCCGGCCTATAAATATAAAGGCTAAAAGGCCGATTGAGATATCCTCAATCGAATCTATCAATTATACTTTTATCTTTTTACCTTTCGTTCCCTTTTCCCAACTTTTCCAACCCCATGTGCTGTCCTTCTTCTGTCTCCATAGCATGAGGAGGCGCCCTAGCTGGCCTGCCGAGCCTAGGGCAAACCAACCTGCGTGGAGGAGCAGCAAGGAGCCCCTCCGTGCGCCGCACGTTCGAGTGCGATTCGTGTGTTGGCCCGAAATTGACGTCAACAGAATGTGATCTTATTTTCTTACTCTGTGTGTTGGGAGAAAATTAGACATATGCATAGGTGTTTCAGCTACTTGTCTTTTTTTTTAACTAATTGGAGGTCCTTTTTAACTTTTTTTAAATAGTTATTATGCTTTGTACTATCCCTTTTGCAGTCTGCACAAGTTTATGAATGACAAACCATTACTAATACTTGGATTGAACATTTGATTGTTGGGTCTAGACTCTGGAACAAAGGTTATGGTTATCTGGATATGCTTGCTTCCAACAAAAAAGTGGATTTTTTTTTCATGATTTATAATAAGGCTCTCGAGTGTCCAACACCTAAGATTTGATCTGATCGTTCAAGATATTCTCTAGCGATGGCAGCTGAGAATGTTCTTATTATCCTTTCTACCTTCTGTTAGAATTTCTTCAGTTAGAATTCATACCATATTTTCTCTACTTCTATGCGTTCCGGTATATATAGCCAAAATTTGTTTCACAAGGATCCTGTGCAATGTTGAGGTTACATTGCAAATTAGCATTTTCCCTTTTTGAATGATAACTACATAGCTGTGTGTGAGATATGGTACTTTGCAGTTATGTTTTCCTATCTCAAAGCAAAAGCTTTAAGATGGTGTATTCTTCCTGTTAGCCTTACTTTTTTCTTCCTAATATCAGAAGGAAGAAATCTTGCATTGTTTGACTGAAATCTCAAATTGGTCTGAAATGTGAATTTTATAATGGTCAATGGACTGTTCTTGCCGGGAAGCAGAACTTGGAGCGAGGTTCTAACATGGTGATCTTTCTTTGGCTACACAAGAATAAGATTTTGAAGATTAAACTGGGTGAGGATCCCTCACCTTGGGCCTTTCAAATGCTTCCAACAAACAAGTGGATCTTTTTTTCATGATTCGTAATAAGGCTCTCGAGTGTCCAACACCTAAGATTTGATCTGATCGTTCAAGATATTCTCTAGCGATGGCACCTGAGAATGTTCTTATTATCCTTTCTACCTTCTGTTAGAATTTCTTCAGTTAGAATTCATACCATATTTTCTCTACTTCTATGCGTTCCGGTATATATAGCCAAAATTTGTTTCACAAGGATCCTGTGCAATGTTGAGGTTACATTGCAAATTAGCATTTTCCCTTTTTGAATGATAACTACATAGCTGTGTGTGAGATATGGTACTTTGCAGTTATGTTTTCCTATCTCAAAGCAAAAGCTTTAAGATGGTGTATTCTTCCTGTTAGCCTTACTTTTTTCTTCCTAATATCAGAAGGAAGAAATCTTGCATTGTTTGACGACTGAAACCTCAAATTGGTCTGAAATGTGAATTTGATAATGGTCAATGGACTGTTCTTGCCGGGAAGCAGAACTTGGAGCGAGGTTCTAACATGGTGATCTTTCTTTGGCTACACAAGAATAAGATTTTGAAGATTAAACTGGGTGAGGATCCCTCACCTTGGGCCTTTCAAAGGAATGACATATATTCTGTTCCTGTACAACGAAGGGGAGACTAGAGGAGCAATCAAGCAAGCCACAACAAGAGGAGAGTGCCACCAGTGATATATGTTATTTTGGTGGAAAGTTCTTATGAAGATAATGCCACCTAAGATTAGCATCTTTTGGTGGAGGGGTTTGCATAATTTCTCATATCTGTTTTGGTGAAAAAATACAACATTTTTTTTCTTATTCCAACAAATAGACAGTAGTTATTTTGTAAGGGTGTGTCTGAACATACTTGGCATCTGCCTCCTGTGTTAGTCCATATTACACAAATTGAAATGTGTCTCAAGTTACATATCACTGTATTTTTTTCTAAATGCAGGCAGCTAATCCCGTTTCATATAGAACTGTGTACTATTTACAAAATGCATTTTATATGGGTATGTAGCTTTGTTTACTTCAATAACTACGATCTTGATTTTTCAAGTATTTAGTCTTATTTCATATTATTATTTTTTCATTGAATACTTCATGTATTTTAGTATAAATGTTTTGCTGCCCGTAGCAACGCACGGGCACGATCCTAGTTAGTAATTAAAAGCTAAATGCAGAACTACAAGCTAGTAGTGATTATCAAATTAGCATAAAAACTATCAAATCCTAATATATATTGTATCCATCATCGATCAATTGATTTGTTGGCAAATGCATGCAAGTCTAGAACTGCAATGGATCGGACATGTGCAATAGTGATCGTCATTCATTAATCAAACATAAAAACAATTCATACCGCTGTCTTGCTCATGCTACATGGTTGCTTGCTGTCTGCCGTGCCTACCTACATGGTGGCTTGTGCTATAGACTGGATCGCCACAGGCGCACAAGCATAGGCGCAAAGCACGGCGCCGGCGCAGTTTGTTCTATGGGTGGAAGTGAAACGAAGGATTGACGAATGTGTAATTCCGGCGTCGCCCCAAGCTACGGTCTCAAGGATCGAATCACGCTACGCTGCCTCTGGGTTCTCCGCCATCGAGCTCTCTGTCTTCCAACTAGCAAATCGTCCTGTGTGCTGTATGCCAAGAAGACAGATGAAGATGAGCCATGCCCATCCATGACTCTGGAGTCGAGACGACGAGCGGACGGGATCAAGGGACCGGCGACCGGGTAGAGGACTCGAGGAGTCGCGCGGTGCGGCGTGGTCGCTTTGATCAATTTGGGGTGGTTCGGCCGGTCGTACATGTGTATCGGCGTATCGCCGTATACGTACTGTTGTATAGGTACTGTTGACACGAGACCGCGTCAACGAAGTCGCCGATGCCTTGAAACCGGTCAGACCGCTTGGTGCAACCGGTCAGACCGCTTTTGATGGATGAAACCGGTCAGACCGCTTTATGAAGCCGGTCAGACCGCTTTGGACGGGGCGACGGTGAAAACCTAAAACCTCGAGCTCGGGAGGGACCCCGTCTGAGCTTGAGAGTCTAGGGTTGTTCTAGAGTCGGCAGGCCACCTAGAACGCCCTCAAACGTCGTCGAGACGAGAGAAGAACAAAAGATATGGGGGTTGGAAGAGCTAGGAGTTGGAGATAAAAGTAATGCAGAACATAAAAAGTAAAGGAAACATGATAAAAGATAAATAAGATAAAAAAGATAGATTCGATTGGATGTTGGATAGATGCCCTCTCAATCGGCCATGACCCTTTATATTTATAGGGTGGGATGGTCTTCCCTGTCGAGTTGGTTTACAATATGGGATAAACCTCTAAAGTTCTAAACCTACTCCATCACCACAGAAACCGGTCAGACCGCTTCTAGAAACCGGTCAGACCGGTTTGGCTGTTGCCAGATCAGCTGCAGTAAAACCGGTCTGACCGCTTCCTAGAACCGGTCTGACCAGTTGCCCTGATCTGATAGGCAACTGCCAATTTTGGTCGTCAACAGGTACGTAGCAATTACATGGGGCCCCTTGCTATCGGGGGCCCGGGGCGGCGGCCCCTCTCGCCCTGCCCCAGGACCGGGCCGGGACCCGTTCCCGGCGTCCGTGCAGTTCGCCATGGCCCGTGCCACGTCGGCGCGCTCGCTGGCGTGGAACTCCGCGCGCCGCTGCAGCGCGGCTCCGTCGGGGTTGCAAGACTGCGCCGAGCTGCTCGACATCAGCCTGGACCAGCTCGGCGGCGCCCTCACCGCGCTCACGCAGTTCATCGCCACCGCGCTGGCGCTGCATGCCAACAAGGTCAAGGCCGACGGCGCCGGCGGAGCGCCAGGCACGCCGACGCCACCGGTGGCGTTCCGGTAACCGAACACGACAGGAAACTCCTCGAGTCCCCCGCCGGCATCGTCGCGGTTGACACGGTTGTGGCGCTGGACGGCAGCGGGACTTACGGCAGCATCAACGAGGCGATCGCGGCCGTGACGGCGGGGAACGGCTGCGGCGGCGGGAGGAAGGTGATCCACGGGAAAGCGTGAGCATCTCGAGCAAGCAGAAGAACGTGATGGTGATGGGCGACGTCGCTGGCGGAAACTGTCCTTTGATTGATTAGAAATACAAGTATTTTAATTAGAAAAGAGGAGAAATACATCTAATGGCATGGAAAACAAGAGAACAACGTTTTAAAGCTCATTTTTATGAAGACGATGTTAGGAATGGCAAAAACTACGAAGCGCAACGTTTCGAGTCCCAAAATTACAATTTTCTCTGCATAGGGATGTTTTGACTTAACAAAGGAGATATGTGAGCAAATCAGTACCTTGATAGGCAGATACTGGTACGGTGGAGTAACTATGCAAAAGGGAGAAGGTGGACTGGGGTTTTCCGAGTCGGAGATATACACACTTTCAACCTACCAGTGTTTGCAAAACAAGCTTGGAGATTGGTGCAGAATCCTACACCTCTCTATGTGCTCAGGTGCTACGGGCGAAATATTATCCGGAAGGAGAGGCTCTGAAAGCAAAGAGGAGGGCATGTCATATACATGGAGGAGTATTCTGCAGGGAATTGGAGTGTGCTGAAAAACGGAAGGGAACCATATGGAGCGTTGGGAATGGTCAGACCCTTGGCGTACACCACGCAGGAGATGTCTGCTGTCTATAGTGGAGGAGCTGATATATAGGTCCTGTGACTGAACAATGGGATTCAGATATGGTACACCAGCATTTATATGCTGAGGAGCGGACGCCAAATTGATCTTATCCATCCCAATCCATGTCGAGCTAGATGATGTGGTCGCCTGACACTATGGTAATCGAGGAATTTTTCTCGCGCATACAGGGTACAACGCGCCCAAACTCGCAAAGAAATCAGGCGTGGCTCAGCTTCCACGACAACAGGCCGGGTGCTTGACGAGAAACAGTGGAAGGCACTGTGGAACTCAATTGTCCGGGGAAAGTTAAACATTTCTTGTGGAGGCTGGCAAACAGTAGTCTGGCCATGAGAATGGAACTGCAGAGAAGGGGGATGGAGCTAGACACAAAGTGTGTGATGTGCAGCAGACTTAATGAAGAAGAAATCGGGTACGAGAAGGGGAACGTAGAAGGGAAGCTGGAGAAATAGCTTATATTATTAACAAGCTATCACAAGAGTTCAGAACTGTTGCAAAAGGAGAGAAGAAGGAGGTGAACCGTTGCAAAGAGAAATGGCGACGTCTACGAGCAGACTTTCTGAAAATTAACACGGATGGTTCTATCCGGATACTGGCAAAGGTGGATGGGGCTTTGTCATACGTGACGAGAGCGACAATTTCCCATACGCTGGATATGCTTTCCACGCAGAAGTATTAGCGTGCAAACAGACTCAACGATGGTGAAACTAATAAAGTTGGAGACCAACACTTTCACGCCTCGCCCAAACTGGAGGACTGGTGTATGAGATTAAGAGCATGGTTAACCTGTATTTTGATAGTTTCAAAGTTTTGTTTCGCCCTAGAGTATGTAATAGGGCCGCGCACGCTGTGGCGGTGCTTGGGGTGTAAAAGCCCACCTGGAGCTACCCTTCATTGGGAGGGCTCGCCAACTGGTTTGGAGGACCTGGTGGCCAGCGATCATGCTGAGTCCTTGAGTTAATGGAATCTCAAAACAAAAACAAAAACAAAAACAAAAAACAGTAGGCCCCCAGAAAACAAAGGTTTCACTTAAACTTATCCTACAACACATCCGCGTGCATCCATCGCGCTGTGGGCATCCTGTGCCACCTGCGTCATTTTTTTTGTAATGCTACTTGGCTCATTTCACTGTCCTTTCTGAAAAAGCTTCTTACAATGTGAGAACACATCTAGTTCACTGCGACAAAGCCATACTTCAGCTCTTCACAGTTGGTGTGGGAGGATATGTCACACCCGGTTTTAAAGGCAAAACCAGATGCATCTCATATGTGCGCCAGGATCAGTTTACACACATATGGTAGACGTCACAAGTAAATATCCATAACCATGCATAACGAAAGAGTATTAATGTGCATTTATTACAATCTCACAGTTGACTCAAATGTCATAGCGGAAGACTTAAATAAACGTTCATCTAACGAAGCAAAAATGACTCCAACTCCACAGGCGTTGACTGGGGGAGACTCGCCTAGAACTCCTCAAAATTCTCCCAATCTGAGCAGCATTCCGGGTGTAGTTGATGCAATAAAAGAATGAAAACAAGCATGAGCACATGACGTACTCAGCAAATGTAATATGACATACAAGGCTGGGGCAAAAAGGCTGGCTGACAATACTGCAGTAAGCACTTTTAGTTGGTCAAGTTTTACTAAGAAACTATTTACTAGCAAATGAAAGTATGTACCACCCACAAATTAATGAATGTCATAATCCCAACATAATCAAGTAACCACAATTTAATCCATGTTCAAGTATGATTATCATGTAAGGGTCCAGGCCGCTCTTGACCGTGAGCACGGCTGTTATAACAGTTTTACACTCTGCAGAGGTTGTACACTTTCACCATAAGCCGTGATTCCCATTGCCGAACCATGCACCCGTCCCACACCACGTGGACCGAATACTGAGTTTCACTATGAGACCTTTACAAAAGCACTCTAATAAATGATAGCCCGCTAAGGTTTCCGGTTCAGAAGCAAAGCATAACCCTCCCTAATGAGGTCTGTCTCTTACCAAAGCCCACAGCTCAAGAGGACCGAGCTATACCCCGTCAACCGCCGCCCCCCATGCCCCTTTCGAGTAAAGCTACCATAAACTAGAGCACCTAATTAGTCAGTCAAAGCCAGAGCCACATGGCACTCATGGTTGTACTGTTTTCCTGGGTGGTTCTCCATGTTCCAATTAAAAAGATATGATCTTGCCATTTAATTAATTCAAAGAGTATTTGGAACATAGAGTAGGGGTTCATTTAACCAATCCCAATTGAGCAAGCTAAGCATCATCTACCATCAAAGTTAATTAAATAACCCAGTTTCAGGGACAGGAAAATATAGTGGCTAGGCAAATCCTTAAATAGAGACCCATCAAATTAAGACACATGCATGGATGGTGAAATTAATAGTTATTAGGACACTTGCATGACATAATACACTTGCCTTCTTCCCAACTCTGTTGCTGCTCAAATCCTTCTCTAACAGTTGGTTCTTCAGAGAAATCCTCGAACTGCTCGCTTCCTAATCGCATCACACAAACACATGCAAAGAAACAATACACTAAATAAGAAACAGTATACCAAACAATTCTAACAGAAGAAAACAACAGCACAAAACTAATCTACACGTTACAACGAATACATGAGCGCGAGAATCACTAAAATCGGAGTTAAAACGCAAAAGATATGGCTTTTCTAAGGTTCAGGGACTTGCCGGCAAAGTTTTAAAAGTTCCAGGGGCTTAACTGCGAAAATCCGAGGGCTAAAACATAATTTTGTATTAAACTACGAGGGCTAAACCATAAAATAACAGGGGCTGGTCTGCGGGTGCTATTTTAAAACTTGCAGGGGCTAAAACGAAAGAAAACAGGACCTATCTATAATTATTTTTGAACTAGGATGGACTGCGGGTTGATTTCCAGAAAACTCAAGGGCTCTTTTGCAAAAACGCCATGGCTGACCGTTTTCCTCAAGTTTGACTCAGCGCTCCATCTAATGTGAGCCGTTGGATGAAGATCTGACGGCCAGGGATGGATCGGGATCTCGGCCGACGACGGCGACGACCGGGACGGCGGCGCCGCTCTCCTCCGCGGCGGAGCTTCGCCGGACTTGGCTCGGAAAAACGCTACACTGCTCGGTTTGGAACAGGACTTGGTCCTACAGACTCGCGAGGCAATGGCTAGTTCACCTAGGGTGGTCTGGGTGGCTGGGACGGCGCACAAGCGGTGGCCGACGACGGCGGCGCCATGGCTGCTCGGTGTAGCTCGTCGGAGCACACACGAACTCGCGCTACTATCCAAGACAGGCTACGAGATCTACACAGGAAGGACGAGAAGGGAATGACGAGCTCACCAGGCGCGAACTTAACGAGGATTGACTTGCGACGGCGACGAACGATGGTGAGCGGCGGCCGGCGGAAAATCGGGCGGTGGCGCGGCTCGGCTAGGGCTTGCGGAGCTCGGTTTGCTTCGATTGGAGGGGAGGCAACGACGGCGGCGGTTTTATAGGCCTGGGGTGGAGCTTGAGCCCACGCCTAGGCGTGCGTGCCACGGAGGGACTCGGCGCGGCGGCGGAATCGGACTCGGGGCAGAGTTCCCGTCGGGGCAGAGTCCTCGAGATTCTGATGGATTAGAGAAAATCTGAGGGAACTCTGCCATCAACTCATCTTCTCTTTTCCAAGTTGCCTCACTTTCCGCATGATGACTCCACTGAACTTTACACATCTTAATCACTTTACTCCTAGTAACTCTCTCAGCAGTTTCCAAAATCTTAGCTGGATATTCCATATAAGTCAAATCATCTTGCACATTCAATTCATCCAAGGGTAATTCTTCCTCAGGCACTCTAAGACACTTCTTCAACTGAGAGATATGAAACACGTCATGCACATCAGACAATCTGGCTGGCAACTCCAATTGATAAGCAACCTCACCTTTTCTCTCAACAATCTTGAAAGGTCCAATGAAACGAGGAGACAATTTACCTTTCACCTTAAACCTTCTCAAGCCTCGAACAGGAGATACTTTCAGATACACATAATCACCCACCTCAAAGGTTAGCTCTCTCCTTCGTGTATCTGCATAGCTCTTCTGCCTGGACTGAGCCGTTCTCAAATTCTCTCTGATAATCTGAACCTGTCTCTCAGCTTCCTGCAAAATCTCTGGCCCAAACAGCTGACTTTCACATGTTTCACTCCATTACAAAGGTGTTCTGCACTTCCTACTATAAAGCGCTTCGAAGGGGGCCATCTTTAGACTTTCCTGATAACTGTTGTTATACGAGAACTCTGCATATGGAAGACTCTTGTCCCAACTGCCTCCATGCTTCAAAGCACAAGCTCTCAGCATATCCTCCAAAATCCGGTTAGTCCTCTCTGTCTGACCATCTGTCTGAGGATGATATGCAGAACTGAAATTCAACTTTGTATCCATAGACTCATGCAACTTCTGCCAGAATCTAGATGTAAACTGAGTACCTCTATCAGACACTATCTTTTTAGGTACACCATGGAGACAAACAATTCTGGACATGTATAACTCTGCTAACTTAGCGCTGGTATAAGTAGTGTGAACGGGTATAAAGTGAGCTACCTTAGTTAATCTGTCCACAATAACCCATATGGAATCATATCCTCCTCGAGTGCGAGGTAACCCAACAATGAAATCCATACTGATTTCTTCCCACTTCCATTCAGGTACCTTGAGTGGCTGAATGTCACACCCGGCCCAGTTTGTATGGCCCGGTAGTGGCCCATTAGTGCGGGATGCACATGTTTAGTGCCACATTGCTAGTTGAGCAAGGGTGGAGGCAACTTATAAGCCTTTGTCTTCCAGCCATAGCACCTTCGGGTTAACCCTTTTACACGAAGCGAGGACGAAAGTGTAAGTAGGGTGCTATGTGTACGCGTGCACGCCCCTCGGAAGGGCTGTGCGGTGCGGCTTTGGAGGGCGGGGTGTTACAGGAGTGGTATCAGAGCAGTGTTGACTGTAGGACGCAGCCTTAAGTTAGAACTGGTCGGAAATTAAGGACTCAACATCTAGAAAGCCATGTCATCTTTCAAAATTCCCCTATTTTCGCATAAAAATCTAATTTATATTATTTCTTTTTGTTAAAAAGATCTCATCATTTTGATTTATTCTATACTGAGTCAGTTTTCTTTTCCTTGTCAGATGGTTCGTGAGTTTCAGACCGCTCGTGCTGTCACCGGAGGTTCGCGCCCTGCTGGACCGTCAGCGCCCCAGCACCCTGTGGAGGCACCTGCTGAGGAGGTCCCGGTTCAGGTACTGCCTGAGGCACAGGCAGAGGCACAGGAGGAGGAGCCACCTCAGCTCTTCGACGGCACTGTGCTAGAGGTGGACGCCGACGGAGACATAGTGATTCCACCAGCTGCTCCTGCTGCCGGTGACGCTGCACCGGACGCTGCTGGAGGTGACCCCGACGACTCTGGGGACGACAGCGACGAGGAGGAGCCCAGTGACGGGGATGACCCCGACATGGAGGTCAACGACCAGGAGAACGACAACAACGACGAGGAGGATCCAGAGGAGCCCCGCCAGCGTGGTCCGGAGTACCACCTTCACGCTTCGCTGGGTGGTACCGGGCAGTTCTGCAGACTGCTGGAGGAGCTACTGGGGTTTTTAGAGTTTACTCTAAAGCCTCAGTACGTGGTCGAGCACTTCGAGGAGCCCGGCCTGGAGGACTACTACACAGCTCAGGTACACATCCGGGTACCTCAGCCAGAGGCTTCCGGATGGAGGATCCGTTCTACGCACTACAGCTGTGTTCCCTTCTCCACCGAGGACGCCGCCATCAACGACGCCGCCAGGAGAGCACTCTACTCCTACAGCTACCGTTTCCGCGACCAGCTGTACTACTCCGACTTCCGCCACGTACCCAGCCGACCGGTTGGTACTGAGGACACGGTGGTACCCGCTTCTCAGACCGGAGTCAACCGATTGAATAACGGTCAACCGAGGCCATTTTGCAAAAGAGACCCTGCCTTTCTCTGGAATTAACCCGCCGTCCTGTTTAGTTCAAAAATAATTAGATTTAGGTCCTGAATTTTACAGAAAACACCCCAAGCTTCTCTGTTTTTGTTTTCCGAAGCCCAGCCCTTGTCTTTTGCGCGTTAGCCCTCGGGTTTAATGCGTATTTATGTTTTAGCCCCTGTTTTTCTTCAGTTTAGCCCCTGGAAACTTAGTTTCTTTGCCAGCAAGTCCCTAAAGCTTGTTTTGGCCGTATCTTTTCCGTCCTAGCTCCGTTTTTAGCGTTCTTGGTGTCCAAGCGTTCGTCTTTTCGAGCTTATTAGTTTTAGATGCTTGTTTTAGTCTGTTAAGAGTGTTTGATGTACTGTTTTCTTATTGTTTTATTGTGTTGATCGTAGACCTCGTGCCAGTTGCAACCGAGTCGCCCGTCGACGCGGATCAGGAACATCTCTACGAAGAAGAAGAAGATCTTTTTGTAGACCAAGGCAAGTGGCCCTCCCCGCATATTCTTTTTATCCTAAACAATTGCATGACAACTAAAATTTACTTCTATTGCATTAATTTGATGGGAACACCTTTTTAAGGATTTACCTAGTCTTTTACCCACGATTCCTTGTAACAACCCCAATTTAAATAAAGTTTTGGGTTAGATATGCTTAGCGTTGCTATACCTTGGGGAATGATAAAATTTGGATCTTTTATAAAATATTGATTATATCATGGCAACTCTGTTGGTGAAACGATGGTTAATGCAAGAGAACTTTTCTTTAATCGGAACATGGAGAACCACCCAAGAAAACAGTGCAACCATGGTGTCAAAATCGGCTCTGACCTTAGCCGATTAATTAGGGGTGTGATCGTACTGATGGCCTTATCCGAAAGGAGCAGAGGGGGTCTGGGGTTGCAGGGGTACAACTCGGTCCTCTTGGGGTAGCAGCCTTTGCTAAGGTGCTGACCATTAGGGAGGGTTGTGGTCCGCCCTAGCTGTAACTCTTGTGGGTTGTTGGTCTTTTGCATACCTTTGTAAAGGCTTCGAAGTGGACCCCTAGCCACTCACCTTGGAAGTGTTTAAGGGCCTTGCAAACCCGGGCAACATGGGAAACACGAGCTATGGTGAAAGTGTACAACCTCTGCAGAGTATAAAACTGATATATCAGCCGTGCTCACGGTCAAGAGCGGCTTGGACCCTCACATGATAATTAAACTTAAAGATGGAATATAAATCGTGGTTTTACTCGTGGGTTTTGGAAAATGATGTTCTTTTAAATGCTTAAGTGGGATGGTATAAACTTACATCTAGTAAATAGGAAAATGCTAATAAAAACTTGATCAACTCTAAAATGCTCACTGCTGTGAACCATAGCTTATCCTTGTGGCCTTGCATTTTCACCCCGCTTGCTGAGTACCTAGTTAGGTGTACTCACACTTGCCATTGCTGAATCAGAAGAAGGAAATGGAGAAGAATACTACAGTGACTACGATGAGTTCTGAGGCTTGCGTTTCCCCCAGTCAAGATGCCTGTGGAAGATGGAAGCTGAAGACGCTTCGTCTAGCTATCGCTTGTTCTGCGATAAAGACCTTCGTGTCTCCCGAGAGTGTAATATGAATATTATAATAAATCTCTTGTAATTCCTCCACCCTTGCTCAACTAGCAATGTGCCACTAAACATGTGCATCCCGCACTAATGGGCCACTACCGGGCCATACAAACTGGGCCGGGTGTTACACTGAAGCAACCCGGCTGGTCTCTGATGTTCAGCCTTAACCTTCTGACAAACATCGCACAACGCCACATGGGCAGCCACATCCCTTTTTAGTCCATACCACCAATACCTTTGCTTCAGATCCTGGTACATCTCGGTGCTTCCAGGATGAATAGAATATGCGGAATCATGAGCTTCCCTCAATATCTGCTCCCTGAGAGACTCGATATCCGGTACACATATCCTCTTTCTAAACCAAATTGTACCTTGATCATCTTCGGTGAAGTCGGGAGCTTTCCCTGCTAACATGGTTTCCTTGATTTCCTTTATCTTCTCATCAGTAAGCTGACCCTTCCGAATTTCCTGCTCCAGTGTAGACTCAACCTCCATTGTCACGCCTTCGGTTTGATTCAGAAATCCCAGGTTCAGCTTCTCCATCTCTGCACACAACTCAGCTGGCAACTGGCGACCAAACATTGCATTTACTTGTGACTTCCTACTCAACGCATCAGCAACCAAATTAGCCTTGCCAGGATGATAGTTGATCCCCAGATCATAATCCTTGATCAACTCCAACCATCTTCTCTGCCTCAAATTCAGATCCTTCTGAGTAAATATGTACTTCAGGATTTTGTGATCAGTATATAGTTCACATCTGTTACCTAGAATATAGTGCCTCCAGATCTTCAAGGCATGGACAATAGCTGCAAGTTCCAGATCATGAGTAGGATAGTTCAGCTCGTGCTTCCTCAACTGCCTGGATGCATAGGCTATAACTCTGCCTTCCTGCATGAGCACACACCCAAGACCTCTACGATAAGCATCACAATACATATCAAAGTTCTTGTGAATATCTGGCATAGCAAGCACTGGGGCTGTAGTCAACTTCATTCTCAACTCTTCAAAGCTGGCCTGACATGCTTCTGACCAAACAAACTCCTTGCCCTTCTCTAATAGCGAAGTAAGAGGTTTCGCTATTTTAGAAAAGCCTTCAATGAATCTCCTGTAATATCCAGCCAATCCCAGAAAGCTTCTGATCTCAGAGACTGTGGTAGGAGGTTCCCAGTTCAACACATCCTTGACTTTACTTGGATCCACTGCAATACCTCCATCAGTAACAACATGACCAAGAAAAGACACTTGATTCAACCAAAACTCACATTTACTAAACTTGGCATACAACTGGTTCTCTCTAAGAGTCTGCAACACCAACCTCAAATGCTCCTCATGCTCCTCCTCATTCTTAGAGTAAACCAGAATATCATCAATAAACACCACCACAAATTTATCCAAGTACTCCATGAACACCTTATTCATCAGGTACATAAAGTAGGCAGGTGCATTTGTCAATCCAAACGACATCACAGTATACTCATACAACCCATACCTGGTGGTGAATGCTGTTTTAGGAATGTCGGAACGCCTGATCCTCAACTGATGGTAGCCAGATCTCAAGTCAATCTTGGAGAAAACCTTAGCTCCTCTCAACTGATCAAATAAGTCTTCAATTCTGGGCAATAGATACTTATTCTTGATGGTTACCTCATTCAATGAACGATAATCCACACACATCCTCAGAGTACCATCCTTTTTACCCACAAAAATGACAGGTGCTCCCCAAGGTGAAGAACTAGGACGAATGTAACCTTTATCCAACAATTCCTTAAGTTGTTTCTTAAGTTCTTCTAGTTCATTAATAGCCATTCTATAGGGTCTTTTAGAAATAGGAGCAGTACCAGGTAAAAGCTCAATAATAAACTCAATGTCTCGGTCGGGTGGCATAGCTGGCAAATCATCTGGGAAGACATCCGAAAACTCACAAACAACTCTGATATCCTCAAAAGGAACACCGCTGGCCAGATTCACTGAGTTAGTTGAAGCTGAGGGTTGAGTGGCTCCG
Source organism: Echinochloa phyllopogon (assembly GCA_033239725.1). NCBI lineage: Eukaryota > Viridiplantae > Streptophyta > Magnoliopsida > Poales > Poaceae > Echinochloa > Echinochloa phyllopogon. The sequence goes on along the minus strand of BTCW01000005.1, from coordinate 39,290,969 downwards.
AATTCAATCTTCTCTCCCTGAGGGCTAGTCAACAACACGGACCTCTTGGCACACTGAATCACCGCATCAAATGCAGCCAACCATCCCATTCCAAGTATGACATCAATTCCCTCAGAGTTTAGGACTATCAGATTAGCAGGAAAATCTACCCCAACTATTTTTAGGTTAACTCGGGGACAGATAAAATTGGCTTTCATGTTTCCACCGGGAGAGCTAACTAGCATGGAATTCTTCATAGGGAGCATGGTTATATTATACTTAGCTACGTACTGAGCAGTAATAAAAGAATGGGATGCTCCAGAGTCGAATAAAACTGATGCAGGGGCTGAGTTGACAAGGAACATACCAAGTACCACATCCTGGGCCTCCTGTGTGGTCTCTGCAGCAACATGGTTCACCTTGCCCCGCATCTGATTCTGCTGGCCCTTGTTGCTCTAGGGCGTCGGGTTCACATTCCTGTTCTACTGCTGAGGGGTATTCTGCCTAGGTGCACTGCCACTCTGGTGCTGTGGGGTCTGAGCATTCCTCTTAGGACAGTTGTGGGCAAAGTGGCTGGGATCTCCACAAATGTAGCAGGTACGAGGAGTAGGGGCACTGCCTGGTGCAGGTCTTCACTGGAGTCTGGGCCGGGGTGGTCTGGCGGTTCTGCTGAAATGCTGGCCGCTGAGGTGGAGGTGCTGACCGCTGACCCTGACTCTGCGCAAAGTTACTCCCTTGCCAACCAAAGCGAACGGGCATGTTCTGCTGAGGCAGCTGGAGACGAGGGCGGGTGTTACTGCTTGACTGTCCTGAGGCCATGAACTTCCTGCTTCTGCTCATCATCCTTCACCTCATCCGGGGCGTAACGGGACAACTGAATGAACTTATCCCGGTACTCGCTGACGGTCATCCCACCTTGCTTGAGTGAGAGGAACTCCTTCTTCTTCAGCTTCATGACACCAGCAGGAATATGGTGGCTCCTGAAGTTGGTCCTGAACTCCTGCTAGATGATAGCATCAGGGGTGGCATGAGCAGCATGGTAAGCATCCCACCAATCTGAAGCTGATCCCTCAAAGCGACCTGAGGCATACAGGACCTTCTCCCTGTCATTGCACTGAGCCATATCCAGCTTCTTCTCAACAGTCTTCAGCCAATCATCAGCATCAAGAGGATCTGCATAGTGGGAGTAGGTAGGAGGTTTGTGACTCATGAACTCCCGGTGCTTGTCTCTCGGCTGGTTGTTGTTGTTGTTGTTGTTGTTGTTCTATGCTTGCATGGCTGCCAAGGTATTAGCCATGCCCTGGAGGATCTGAGTCTGGTTGGCGAGGATCTGTTCCATTGCTACAGGTGCTTGATTCGGCGGAGAATTTGGATTGGGGTTGGCACGTCCCTGACGATTCACAGGTGGTTGATCCACTCCACTTCCAGACCTGGTGTTTACTATCTGGTGGTTAGAACATGAGGTTCAGAGGGTGGTAAAAAGATGTGACTCAAATCATGAACAGATAAAAGTTGATGTAGAACGAGTTGCCAATGACTGGAACAACAAATTCAGAAACATATTCTATTCGTCACAATTAAACAGTTGTAACTCTCATTCTGAGTATCCAAAAATCATGATCTTTTGTCTGAACGTAGACTATCAAATTCTAAAACTAACCCAACTTCAATCACCTCAATCGGAATTTTGTGGCTCGAGGTATAAAATAAACAAGACAGCTATGTCAGGACCACGAGACAGATTCTGGTTGCTCCAATAAAACCATTATATCTCTCTGCCAAAACCTCCAAAAATCACGAAAAATTCCCTGAACCTAGGTTATCAAGTCCTTAATCCAACCCCACTGGATTTATGTCAAACGGAGTTCTGAAGCTCCAGAAACAATTCGGACAGTACCAGGATATCATGCAGCAGCGAGAACAGATTGTCGCATAACATGATTTATATGAGGGGTACAGTTATATGGATAAAGTGATAGTTAAGTGCTAAGATTAGAGACCAAGATAAACCCAAACTAACTAAATTTATTTATTTAATAATTACTCAATTGTGGTCATCACTCCAGAATTAAGTTCAATCATTACAAAGATCCAAATCACACACTTAGCACGAAAGCAAACATCTCTACCATACTTTTAAACCGAACTAAATCACACGCTACGCATGAGTCTCAACGATTCTAAACGTACTGAACTAACAAAAGAGAGGGTATCCTATCTTAATAGGTATGGGTGAAGCAACTAGACGATCCACCAAGCACTCTCTAGTGGGGCGGTGAATGACCCATCAACCCTTCTACATCTTCATCCAAGGGCGGAAGTGCTTCTCCCTTGAGTTCAGCTATCAGCCTCTTGTTCTTTATTCATTCAGCAGCGAGTTCTTCATGCACTTCTTGTAGCTCCCTTGTGGTGTCATCGGTGTGCATGTTGAGCATCTTGGTGAACGCCACCTGGACGTTGAGTGTAGAGTTTAGCACACCAGGCGGTTGTGGCACAACCCCAGTTGGAGTGCCTTGCTGCCTTCGGGGAAGATATGCCCAAGCAGTGTGACGTACTTCAGCAGCCTCCTCATGACAAAGCACATAAAGTGTCCGTCTTGCTGCATCCTGGATTCCAGCTTCGAAGGTTGATCTCATGGCGATGACATGGTGCACTGCAGCCTCTTTGGTTCCTCCATACTCATAATCAGGCTCCCGGATGTATACAGCGACATCCCAGTCCTCTGGGTAATTTGGATGTGCCCTCCTTCTTCCACGATATTCTATCTCCATTGGGTAGTTCAGACGCTCGAAGAGCATTTGAAGCAGCATCGGGAACCCACTGTTGCCTCCGTCGTGGTGGTGAAAAGTCACTACCCACATGTCAGGCGGCGGAGGGGGTCCTTTACTTCCTTCAGATCCAGCTGGAGCATTCCCTCCTGAGTTAACTTCTTCGTCCATCACTTCCATCTCTTCAGGTTCCGGTTCCTCTTCTTGCACTGAATGCGACGAAGAAGGGGAAGGAGTGCTAGAAAATCTACGAGCACCTTGCCTTGTCAATACCATCTATGGTTTAAGCAAGAAGGGGGTTAGAAAAGTTCTAAAGACCTCGAAACCAGGTGAGATGGTGGAAAAGAAAGAACAGAAAACAAAAATCAAGGAGGAGACAATTATCAATGACCAGGAATAATAGCAAAATAAACCAAGAATGGATAGAACAAGAGTAGTTAAGCAAAATAATCCTTAGAGAATGACTATTGCTATCTAGGCTTGCGTCCTACAGTCAACACAGCTCTGATACCACTTCTGTCACACCCAGTTTTAAAGGCAAAACCAGATGCATCTCATATGTGCGCCAGGATCAGTTTACACACATATGGTAGACGTCACAAGTGAATATCCATAACCATGCATAACGAAAGAGTATTAATGTGCATTTATTACAATCTCAGAGTTGACTCAAATGTCATAGCGGAAGACTTAAATAAACGTTCATCTAACGAAGCAAAAGTGACTCCAACTCCACAGGCGTTGACTGGGGGAGACTCGCCTAGAACTCCTCAAAATTCTCCCAATCTGAGCAGCATTCCGAGTGTAGTTGATGCAATAAAAGAATGAAAACAAGCATGAGCACATGACGTACTCAGCAAATGTAATATGACATACAAGGCTGGGGCAAAAAGGCTGGCTGACAATACTGCAGTAAGCACTTTTAGTTGGTCAAGTTTTACTAAGCAACTATTTACTAGAAAATGAAAGTATGTACCACCCACAAATTAATGAATGTCATAATCCCAACATAATCAAGTAACCACAATTTAATCCATGTTCAAGTATGATTATCATGTAAGGGTCCAGGCCGCTCTTGACCGTGAGCACGGCTGTTATAACAGTTTTACACTCTGTAGAGGTTGTACACTTTCACCATAAGCCGTGATTCCCATTGCCGAAGCATACACCCGTCCCACACCACGTGGACCGAATACTGAGTTTCACTATGAGACCTTTACAAAAGCACTCTAATAAATGATAGCCCGCTAAGGTTTCCGGTTCAGAAGCAAAGCATAACTCTCCCTAATGAGGTCTGTCTCTTACCAAAGCCCACAGCTCAAGAGGACCGAGCTATACCCCGTCAACCGCCGCCCCCCATGCCCCTTTCGAGTAAAGCTACCATAAACTAGAGCACCTAATTAGTCAGTCAAAGCCAGAGCCACATGGCACTCATGGTTGTACTGTTTTCCTGGGTGGTTCTCCATGTTCCAATTAAAAAGATATGATCTTGCCATTTAATTAATTCAAAGAGTATTTGGAACATAGAGTAGGGGTTCATTTAACCAATCCCAATTGAGCAAGCTAAGCATCATCTACCATCAAAGTTAATTAAATAACCCAGTTTCAGGGACAGGAAAATATAGTGGCTAGGCAAATCCTTAAATAGAGACCCATCAAATTAAGACACATGCATGGATGGTGAAATTAATAGTTATTAGGACACTTGCATGACATAATACACTTGCCTTCTTCCCAACTCTGTTGCTGCTCAAATCCTTCTCTAACAGTTGGTTCTTCAGAGAAATCCTCGAACTGCTCGCTTCCTAATCGCATCACACAAACGCATGCAAAGAAACAATACACTAAATAAGAAACAGTACACCAAACAATTCCAACAGAAGAAAACAACAGCACAAAACTAATCTACGCGTTACAACGAACGCGTGAGCGCGAGAATCACTAAAATCGGAGTTAAAACGCAAAAGATATGGCTTTTCTAAGGTTTAGGGACTTGCCGGTAAAGTTTTAAAAGTTCCAGGGGCTTAACTGCAAAAATCCGAGGGCTAAAACATAATTTTGTATTAAACTATGAGGGCTAAACCATAAAATAATAGGGGCTGGTCTGCGGGTGCTATTTTAAAACTTGCAGGGGCTAAAACAAAAGAAAACATGACCTATCTATAATTATTTTTGAACAAGGATGGACTGCGGGTTGATTTCCAGAAAACTCAAGGGCTCTTTTGCAAAAACGCCACGGCTGACCGTTTTCCTCAAGTTTGACTCAGCGCTCGATCTAATGTGAGCCGTTGGATGAAGATCTGACGGCCAGGGATGGATCGGGATCTCGGCCGACGACGGCGACGACCGGGACGGCGGCGCCGCTCTCCTCCGCGGCGGAGCTTCGCCGGACTTGGCTCGGAAAAACGCTACACTGCTCGGTTTGGAACGGGACTTGGTCCTACAGACTCGCGAGGCAATGGCTAGTTCACCTAGGGTGGTCTGGGTGGCTGGGACGGCGCACAAGCAGTGGCCGACGACGGCGGCGCCATGGCTGCTCGGTGTAGCTCGTCGGAGCACACACGAACTTGCGCTACTATCCAAGACAGGCTACGAGATCTACACAGGAAGGACGAGAAGGGAATGACGAGCTCACCAGGCGCGAACTCGACGAGGATTGACTTGCGACGGCTACGGACGACGGCGAGCGGCGGCCGACGGAAAATCGGGCAGTGGCGCAGCTCGGCTAGGGCTTGCGGAGCTCGGTTTGCTTCGATTGGAGGGGGAGGCAACGGCGGCGGCGGTTTTATAGGCCTGGGGTGGAGCTTGGGCCCACGCCTAGGCGTGCGTGCCACGGAGGGACTCGGCGCGGTGGCGGAATCGGACTCGGGGCAGAGTCCCCGTCGGGGACGACGGAGATGACAGGCGGGCCCTGCCTGTCAGAGAGAGAAAAGAGAGAGAGGGAAAATGGGCCGACGCGTGGAGGACGGCCCACGAAGGAAGCTAGCTGGGCCGGCTCGGGAGAGAAAGCAGGCCGAGCGGGGAGGGAAAGCGAGCGGAGAAGAAATGTCCAGGGAGCAAAAGCGAACTTTGCCAAGAGTTCAGGGGTCAAAACCGAACTCAGCCTAAACAACTTTTCTAAAACTCAAACAAAAGCAAATCAAATTCGAATTTAAACAAAATTTAAATTCCAACTTGATTTACTAGCAACCAAAAATATATGCAACAGCATGAATGCAACAAAAACTTATTTTGACTAAAATTATTTAATGTGATATTTAAATTGATAAAAGGCTAGAAATTCCAATTAAATCCTAGAAAATTTATTTAAGCCTTAATAAATCCTAGAAAAATTCAGAGAGTTGCTACAATTTAATTATGATGAATTTTAGGGTGTTACAAACCTACCCCCTTAAAGAGAATCTCGTCCTCGAGATTCTGATGGATTAGAGAAAATCTGAGGGAACTCTGCCATCAACTCATCTTCTCTTTCCCAAGTTGCCTCACTTTCCGCATGATGACTCCACTGAACTTTACACATCTTAATCACTTTACTCCTAGTAACTCTCTCAGCAGTTTCCAAAATCTTAGCTGGATATTCCATATAAGTCAAATCATCTTGCACATTCAATTCATCCAAGGGTAATTCTTCCTCAGGCACTCTAAGACACTTCTTCAACTGAGAGATATGAAACACGTCATGCACATCAGACAATCTGGCTGGCAACTCCAATTGATAAGCAACCTCACATTTTCTCTCAACAATCTTGAAAGGTCCAATGAAACGAGGAGACAATTTACCTTTCACCTTAAACCTTCTCAAGCCTCGAACAGGAGATACTTTCAGATACACATAATCACCCACCTCAAAGGTTAGCTCTCTCCTTCGTGTATCTGCATAGCTCTTCTGCCTGGACTGAGCCGTTCTCAAATTAAATGCAGTGCAGAAGCTAAAGGTAACTTTTTTTAGTCCTCAAATTAAATGCAGTGCTAATGCTGATGTCTTGCAGAGAGCAGCAAGCCAGCAAATGGAAAGAAATAAAAATTGTGTATGCATTTGATCTGTAAATATAAGATTGACACGGAAATTTTCAGGTAAGCAAAAAGGTTCTGCGAGCAACAGTTTATTCAGAGGAAAGGGACCAAAACCAGATATTACCGGTAGAACAAACAAGGACATCAACCTAGCTGAAAGGATCCGGCATTTATATATCTTATTGCCAAAAAAAATATGTACTACATAGCAATTGTAATCAGATTTTAACGCACAACTGTCCCCACATAGCATCAATGAAGACAGTTAATAATTGCAATTATGAGAAGTTATGAGAGAATTCCCTAATTTGAACTCACCCATTCATATGCTATGAGCTGTTACCTACATGAGAACTCTGAAAATGTGGGTACTACAATTTGAATTGAGTATATCAAGATTGGCCTCCATAGAATAGACCAGGAGTACATGGCACGAAAGAGAGAGATATTCTAGTGAATCCGAACAGGTTGTTACATGCAAATAAAAGTACATGATACAACTAAAACCAAAGAATCTCCATACACCAGAACAAAAGGACCCACAAACCTACTGTTTTTCCTTCTTTTGCAAAATATCATAAACCGTAGCGCAACAGCTGCTGTTGTTTGTCTAAATCACAGCATGACCAGAAGAACTGCTCCACCTACTACATATACAGCTAACAAGTACGACACAGACTAATCGTAACCCCAAAGGGACATAAGGGCAATAGATGGATGAGTTTTTGCTTAGAAGTACAAGACCATGATTTCCCAGCATATGAAGTATCAGCATGTTCACACGAAAATGCGCCAACAAACTTGAGTTTGATCAAATGCGCAGCGCAGCCGTCACAACGGCCAACTCCTGATCACCCGGGGCAAACCGGTGTGACCGGTCTTAAGAACCGGTCTGACCGCTTCTGGTCGGGAGATCGTGAAGACCTAGAAACCCAAGCTCGGGAGGGACCCCGTCGGAGCTTGAGCTAATCTAGGGTTGTTCTAGGGTCGGCAGGCCACCTAGAACGCCTTTGAACGCCGTAGAGACGAGCAAAGAACAGAATATGGGGTTGGAAAAAGATTAGGGTTTGAGAGATACAAAAATAGAAGATAAAATGTTTGATTCGATTGGGAATACCTCAATCGGCCGTCTAGCCTTTATATTTATAGGCCGGGGAAGTCTTACCCCTTTCGAATAGGTTACAATATGGAATTAAACTCGGAATCCTAATCCTACTCGAATTACAGAAGCAAACCGGTCTGACCGGTTTGGCAAACCGGTCAGACTGGTTTGGCCCACGGCCCAATTTGACCGTCAACACATGCCCCCCTGCATTTTTAGTGAACTTGAGAACTAAAAAGCAAGTAAATACAACTCAGGAGCCTAAAATTTATACTAAGGGTGATATTTAACAATATACCGGCCATTGATCTTCACGCATCTTGCCAAACACTCGGATAGAATTTCTTCAGATATCTTCCGTTGATAGCTTTAGGCAAAGGATCTCCTTTCAGCGTCTCCAACATGTAAGAATTCCCAAAGATGACTTTGACAACTCTATAAGGTCCTTCCCAACTTGGTGACCATTTACCAAACTTGTTGCTTTTTGATCCAATAGGCAAGATCGTCCTCCAAACAAGCTCACCAACTTGAAAATATTTTCCTCGCACTTTCTTGTTGTAAGCTTTAGCAACCCGAAGCTTATCCTTCTCAATTTCCTTTAAAGCTTTCAATCGCTTGTCGGTTACCTCATCAATATTGTCCAACATCAAGTTGTGGTAATCAACAGCATCAAGGTCGTTTTGCTTAGCCAATCTATAAGCGTCCAGATTCACCTCAACAGGTAAAACAGCCTCTTGACCATAAACAAGCTCAAAAGGAGTAACCTTAGTAGCACCATGTCTAGATATACGATGAGCCCATAATGCTTCGGATAAAACTTCATGCCATCTCTTAGGATTTTCAGCTATCTTTTTCTTGATCAACTTAATCAAAGTTTTATTACTTGACTCGGCTTGTCCATTAGCCTGAGCGTAATATGGAGATGAATTGAGCAACTTAATTCTATAGGATTCGGCGAATTCACGTACCTCCTTAGACATAAAAGAAGTACCTTGATCCGTTGTCAAAGTTTGAGGAATACCGAATCTATGAATAATATTTTGTGTAACAAACTCAATTACCTCTCGGTGCGTCATATTCTTCAAAGGAATCGCTTCGGTCCACTTAGTGAAATAATCAGTAGCAACCAACACGAAACGATGTCCTTTTGATGATGGAGGATTAATTTGTCCAATAAAATCCAATCCCCAACCTCGGAACGGCCATGGCTTAATGATAGGATGCATCAATGCAGCAGGAACAAGTTGCAAATTACCAAACTTCTGACATTCCTCACATCCTTTGTAATACTTAAAACAATCCGCCATCATAGTGGGCCAATAGAAACCGGCTCGCCTAAGTAACCACTTCATCTTTGGAGCCGATTGATGTGTACCACAAATACCTTCATGAACCTCAGCCATGGCAACCTTGGCCTGATCCGAGTCAAGACATTTCAACAATAAATCTTCGGCGTTTCGACGATAGAGTTCATCGCCAAGTAAAACATACTTAAATGATATTCGCCGAATATTTCTCTCTGCACCACGACCAGGATCTCTCAAATAAGCAATAATGGATACCCTCCAATCCTGATCTTCGACCTTGGATTGATTAGCATCATCCAAAGGATTTTTGCTTCTGTCAGGGGACAAAGCGGTCTGACCGCTTTCAGAACCGGTCAGACCGGTTCTGGCAGTACAACCGGTCTGACCGGTTTCTGAAACCGGTGTGACCGGTTCGTCCAGAACCAGAACCTCGGCTTTTGTTCGCATCGGTTTTTGGAGATAGAAATATTTCTTTGCAACCATATAACCAGATGCTTTCTGAGCCAGAGTATTTGCCTTATCATTATCTTCTCTCGGAATATGTTTGATAGTAAATTCATCAAAAGAAGCAATGATATCGAGACATCTATCAAGATATGCATTTAATGAACCGTTATAACATTGGCATACCTTTGATACTTGATGTACCACCAGGAGCGAATCACCAAAAGCTTCAACATGTTTTACTCCCATGTCTTGCAAAAATTCCAAGCCAAATAGAAGAGCTTCGTATTCAACTTGATTATTGGTTCGCTTTTCTTCCAATCGGTTTGAGAACTCAAAAACGGCGCTACTTGGAGAAATCAAAACAGCACCAATCCCTTGCCCATCATTGCAAACCGATCCATCAAACTATAGCTTCCATGGTGTACAAGTAACATAGCCGACGTCGAACTCACAAGTATCATTTATCCGATGTTCAACAATAAAATCGGCTACAATTTGACCTCTCATTGATTTCAAAGGTTCACAAGTCAAATCATACTCAACCAAAGCATAAGCCCACTTGCCGACTCTTCCACTAGATATCGGCCTTTGCAACATATGTTTAATTACATCAGTTTGACACAACACGATGCAAGTGCTAGATAGTAAATAATGCCTCAATTGAGTACAAGCATGGTACAAGGATAAACACAACTTTTCAATGAAAGTATACCTTGTTTCTGCATCAATGAGCCGTCGGCTTACATAAGCAATCACATACTCTTTATCGCCGATCTCTTGAGTCAAAACAGCTCCAATAGTTCTATCTTCAGCCGCCACATAAAGTCTGAATGGAACTCCTCTCTTGGGCGCTCTAAGTACCGGTGGTGAAGACAAGTATTCTTTGATCTTCTCAAAAGCTTCTTGCTGTTTTGCCCCCCAAGTAAAATCGGCTTCATTCTTTAGCCGAAGTAAAAGAGTAAAAGCATCAACCTTTCCAGACAAGTTAATTATAAACCTTCTCAAGAAATTTACCTTGCCTAGAAACTTCTGTAAATCCTTCTTGCAAGTAGGAGCTTCGACCTTCTTCATAGCCTCAATTCTCTTGGGATCAACTTCTATGCCATTCTCATGAATAACAAACCCAAGAAACTTCCCAGCCGAAACACCAAAAGCACATTTGAGTGGATTCATCTTTAAACCATATCGTCGCATCCTTTCAAGAGCAAGTCTTAAATCGGCTAAATGAGAATCCAAGCCATCCGATTTAACTACAATGTCATCAATATACACTTCCACAATAACACCAAGTAAAATCATGAAAGATTAAATTCATAGCTCTTTGATAAGTTGCACCGGCATTCTTTAATCCAAAGGTCATAACCACCCACTCAAATAAACCAATAAATCCCGGACATTGAAAGGCCGTTTTGTGCATATCCTCTTCGGCCATGAAGATTTGATTATATCCGGCATTACCGTCAAGAAAACTAACAACACGATGTCCAGAAGCTTCATTGATTAAGACATCGGCTATAGGCATAGGATATGAATCTTTTGGAGTGGCTTTATTAAGATCTCTAAAATCAATGCAAACTCTAAGCTTTCCCGAATCTTTCTTTTCAACAGGAACAATATTAGAAATCCACTCCGCATAACGACAAGTCCGAATAAAACCAGCATCTAATAAACGATTAATCTCTTCTTTTATTCGGTCATAAATAGCGGGATTAAAACGTCTAGCCGATTGTTTAAAAGGTCTAAAACCGGCTTTTATTGGCAAACGATGCTCAACTAAGTCACGACTTAAACCAGGCATCTCACGGTACTCCCAAGCAAAACAATCGACATACTCCTTCAACAAATTTATTAATTAGGCTTTAAACTCAGCCGATAAATTCTTGTTTACAAAAGTAGGCCTAGGAATAGTACCATCACCAATATCTATTTTTTCTAAAGGATCAGCTGATGTAAAACCCTGACCCAACTTGTCCATATCACCAAGATCTTCAATAGCTTCGAACATGCCGGCCGAATGAGCTCGATGATGATCAATTCGGTCTTGAAGCCACTGTCCAGACGCAAACCGGTCTGACCGGTTTCCAAAAGCGGTCTGACCGGTTTGGCTCGATCAGCGCTGTTCAGACCCAAACCGGTCTGACCGGTTTCCAGAAGCGGTCTGACCGGTTTGTCTCTTTTGATTTTGTTGCTCCATTAATTACAGCAAGTAATTCAACCGATTTTCCATCGGCTTTAATGTAGCAGGAACAAAACCATCCTTAGTGCAACTGATCAGCTCATAGTCGGACAAATCCATGCCCGACAAACATTGGACCTTCTCATTTGCACTAAGAGAGTCGGAATCGGCCGTTGCAACAAAGGAAGAATTGTCACCATGGACAATCTCAACTTCGTCGCCGATCCACTGAATCAGATATTGATGCAAGGTAGATGGAATACACTTATTTGCATGAATCCAATCTCGACCAAGGATTAAACTGAAGTTACCTTGCACCTCGGAGACGAAGAAAGCCGTAGCAATAGTCTTGCTCCCGACGGTCAACTCCATGGAAGCCACCCCCTTGGCAGCAATGGGATCACCTCCACCAACTCCACTGACCGTCATGTTCGTCTTGATTAGTTCTTCGTCTTTCCCGCCAATCTTCTTGTAGAGAGAATATGGCATGAGATTCACAATGGCTCCACCATCAACCAACATACGAGAAATTGGCTTCCCGTTGATGTGCCCCCTCATATACAAAGCTTTGAGATGATTTTCTGATTCACTAGGCTTCTGAAACACAGCATCTCGCGGCCCAAGTTGAAGATGAGAAATTTCCTCCTCCGGCATCACATAATAATCAGAAGATAAATAGACAACATTAATTTCCATGTTGTCACGCTCTGGAGAAGGCTCAAAATCAACTAACTCTTCATCTTCAACCACTGGAGGAATTGGCGGAGTAGTTTCGATGGTTGAAGAAGCACCAGCCCCCGCTTCTGTCATCAAACCGGTCTGACCGGTTTCAGAAACCGGTCTGACCGCTTCTGCAGCGGTCGGCTGACCCAAACCGGTCTGACCGGATTCAGAAACCGGTCTGACCGGTTGTGCTGCTGTTTGCACAACGGGTTTAGCTTGCCAGATCTTGGTCTGAGGGATCATAGGCCTGTAGTTGTTGAAGTAGTCATCCCTCATCTTCTCAGCTTCCTGTTCCCTTTTTTCTTTGTTTCTCAAGCGCTGCAGCTTCCGCTTCTGTGTATGAGTCAATCCAGAAGGACACCACCTTGGTTGAAAAACTTTCTTCACGCCCCTGCTGCTGCTAGCCTCATGATCATTAGCTATGACCGGCCTTTTGACTGGAACAGGAGCCGAATCTCCAATGACTATCGGCTTTTTACCCAAGTCTTGCATAGCCACTGGAATATCACCAATTTTAACAAAACCACTAGCTCTGGCTTGCATGTCCTCCTTCTTCTCCTTGATACGGTACTCTTGCTTAGGAGGAACTTGAATTCTCTGATCAGACCGAAACCGGTCTGACCGGTTTACAAAACCGGTCTGACCGCTTTGGTGAGCAGTCGAAAAACCTAATCGGTATGAGCCCAATCGGTCATGCACAGAACCACCACGGCGCTTGTAACTTGTTGGATCAATCCAATGCTGTGGTGACCTCTGTCTCTTTTTTGTTGGCCGATCAACTTGAACGGCCTTTGTGTACTTGTTCATGAGCTGAGAGAATGTAGGTCCTTGCTTCAGAACCCTCCCTTGAATCTTTGGCTCATTGAATTTCCAAGTACCCACTTCCGGGCGCTTAGGCTTGAAAGTTCTTGGACGGTCTGGAGACAAACCGGTCTGACCGGTTTGGGAAACCGGTCTGACCGGTTTCGTCTGGCTAGCGGACCGATTTTCTTCCAAAGAACTTCCTTGCCCCCCGGGCCTTGATGTGTTAATAGTAATTTTCAGAGACTCTTTTCCATCAAGAGTTCTCCCAATCATCATTGTTCTGACCGGAACTTTGTCATCAACTTTTTCCGGTCTTGGGTCTCCAATCACCACATTATTACCCTTAGCTCCATCGGCTTGTTCCGGCCGAATCAACATCTTGGTGTTCACATCCAAGGTATGAACAGGGAAAGGAGTCTTGTCAACTTGCATTTCAGCGAGCACCAATCGACCTTCATTAAGGGCCGATTGTACCTGTCGTCGAAAAACATTGCAATCGTTGGTCGCATGAGAAAAAGAATTATGCCACTTACAATATGCACGATTTTTCAATTGATCGGCTGGTGGAATTGCATGAGAAAGTTTAACAAAGCCATTCTTAAGCAATTCATCAAAAACACGATCACATTTGGCTACATCAAAGGTAAATTTTTCTTCTTGCCGATTTTTCTGAATCGGCTTTAATGAAGGACAAGAACTAGGTTTACTTTTTGATGACCAAACAAATTCAGCGGCATAAATTTCTTTATCATCATCCGAACTATCAGAATCATTATCAACAATATGCACGTTCGAACGATGGGGTTTAGCAGATTCTTTCGCATTTTTAAACTTAAGCTCTAGACTCATAGCCTTCATTTGCAAGTGATTAATAGTAAGGAAATCAGAACCTTCTAATTTTTCCTTGTAATGAGACCGTAAGCCTACAAAAGCCAAATCTGCTAAATCCTTTTCAGAAACAGTTATATTGAAACATCGGTTCTTAACATCTTTAAATCTTTTAAAATAATCGAGAACCGATTCTTCTCGGCTTTGCTTAACCGATGTCAAATCAGACAATTTAGCTTCGTTTTCTCCGCTAAAGAAGTGATCATGAAACTTGCGCTCCAATTGAATCCAATTATGAATAGAATTAGGAGCAAGCGAAGAAAACCAAGAAAATGCAGTTCCAGTTAAAGACAATGAGAACAACCGTATGCGCAATGCCTCATAAAAAGATGCTTCTCCTAGTTGCAAAATATACTGACTAATGTGTTTCCAAGGAGTTCTATTATCTTCACCACTGAATTTAATAAAATCTGGGACACGCCAACCACTAGGATAAGCAACTAAGTCAAATTCAGGCGGATACGGTTTCTGATATAAGCGTGAACTACCCAATTCAAGCCCGAGTCTAGTCCTAAGAGTATTAGCTATGTCTTCTTTGAACTTAGCTAATTCGGCTTGGTAGTTCCCATCACCTCTGTTTTGTGGAATGCGAGGAACACCATACATTGTGTTTTGGGAAGTATTCGAAATCGGCACGTGAAACGAGCCAGATCCGTGGGGTATACCTCCTGGAACCGTGGTGCGTGGAACAGCAAAAACAGGACCAGAACTAGCAGTATTAGACAAAACCATCGCACCAGACGCTCCCATACCCATAGAACCGGTCTGAACGCCAGAGGGCGATAAACCGGTCTGACCGGTTGTACAAACCGGTCTGATCGGTTCGGGGACCGAACCAGGGTAAGGTGTTTGACCCGCATAAAAATTCAACGACGTGCTCAAATTAGGATCTAAGATATTTTCTAGCATGCCTGATGAACTAGGAGTTGAATTAGGCAATTCATTAAATTCTAAATTATTTTTTCCTTTGTCTGAATTACCTGTCATGCTAGAAATCAACTCGCTAGTTACGGTTTGTGCAGCAAGTAATTTGTCATCCATCATACGAGTAATTTGCTGCATTAGATCAGAGGATTCGCCAGTTACCTTAGGAAGTTCTTCCACTTGATCGTTCGCCAACTTGAAAGCCGGCATGACGAATTCCTCTACCCTCTTGACAAGGCCACCGCGATCTTTCTTGAAGCCCTTCAGGAATTGCGTCCTGAAGTGCTCCTCAGCGATCAGGTACCGCTTCCGCTCCTCGTCCGTGAGCTCTTCCATCGTCGCGGCGATGATGTTGTCCTTGTCGAGGTCGCACGTTGATCCAGACATATCCGGAGTAGATTGAATCGGTTTTGGCACCAGATTAATCGTCCCCAGCGGAGTCGCCAAAAAGTATGTTGACACAAAAACGCGCCAACAAACTTGAGTTTGATCAAATGCGCAGCGCAGCCGTCACAACGGCCAACTCCTGATCACCCGGGGCAAACCGGTCTGACCGGTCTTAAGAACCGGTCTGACCGCTTCTGGTCGGGAGATCGTGAAGACCTAGAAACCCAAGCTCGGGAGGGACCCCGTCGGAGCTCGAGCTAATCTAGGGTTGTTCTAGGGTCGGCAGGCCACCTAGAACGCCTTTGAATGCCGTAGAGACGAGCAAAGAACAGAATATGGGGTTGGAAAAAGATTAGGGTTTGAGAGATACAAAAATAGAAGATAAAATGTTTGATTCGATTGGGAATACCTCAATCGGCCGTCTAGCCTTTATATTTATAGGCCGGGAAAGTCTTACCCCTTTCGAATAGGTTACAATATGGAATTAAACTCGGAATCCTAATCCTACTCGAATTACAGAAGCAAACCGGTCTGACCGGTTTGGCAAACCGGTCAGACCGGTTTGGCCCACGGCCCAATTTGACCGTCAACACAGCATTAGGCAAAGTTGAGTGCTCAATTTTTGTTAAGAGTATTAGTTGCAAGCACGATGAGTGCAGCAGATCACACAAATTTCAAAATGTTTGACATACTCCGTACAGTATATAGATAGACAAGTGATCTTAAACATTGGAAAAATGCACATACCTTTGTGCTAGCCTCTTTTCGGCGAAAGTATTCAGACTTTGCCAAGTCGGTTACCCGGAAACATAAATTTACCAGATATGAGAATCCATAAAATGTCCAAATATGGGGAATGTCAATACACCATAATTGTGTAGGAATGGCACAAATGTTTAGAAGAGTAGCTTGCCACTTAAATTTCTGTTGAGAGAAAAACATATTAGAAAGAGAGAAACCTTGGTGTTTATATACTCTCTTTTAGTTGTTACTCACCACAATAGTTGCCCACTTGACAGCATACATAACCACCACAGCAATGCAACCAATAAACCCTGAGATGGATGCACTACCCTTAAAGGTTTTGATATTCCACAAGACATAGTAAACAAGTGCAGTGCCACTTAAAACCAGTAGGCGAAAAAATGCATAGCCTCCTGCCTAACAAAATAAAACAGGAAGAATATCAAGGTAAAAATTTTAGATTCCAAATTGAAAAAGAAAATATTCCAAAGTGAAATAAAAAACTAATGATTCTGATCTTTACTAACCTCTAAGCTCCTTCTGTGTTTACCCACCACAAGACAAAGCAAGACTACTGAAAGTAACCATCCTACAGAGTTAATGGTTGTAATATGTTTGCCTCTATGGTCCAGAGACAGATTGAGAAAATGTCCATGCATAGCCCAAGATGCATAGTATATTATGTTTGCTATAGCATGATCAATCCAAACATGAACAAGTTTCCTCTGAAATGATAAGAATCTGACTCGTTTGGTTGGGTTGAGCTTCCAAACAGATGACCTGCATACCCATTGGTTTGAAGTTAACAACACACAATCTAAATGTTTACTTTAAACTCACAATCCATAAATTTGTTACATACCAATTAGAAAGGCATCCAAGAACCAAAAGAATGTCCAGTGAATGTGCACACTTTATGTCACCTAAATAAGATCCTGACTTCCATTCACTAAAAGAAATGAATTGAAAATTAATTTTTCAAACACCACATGCTTATCAAAGAAATAGTAAATGAATAAGAAAATTACCCAGTTTCTTTCTTCCCATGTAACCAATGAGCTCCTTCAACATAAACTGCTGAGCATTCATTTCTTGGCAAAATATAATAAGCTATTTTGTGGTTGGGGCACGTGTCAACATGTGCCTCAACTTTGGTCACAAAATAGATGCATACTATAAGTGCCATCCAATCAGATATCCATAGATTGGGTATAAATTGTTGGATTAATTGGGCCATTGGCCCATTTTGTCTCAATTAATCAAAAGAAATTAAAGTTCCACTAATAAATGCTAGGGGTCTATATCCCGGATTGAGAGTCAACGAGAATCCTAACTAACTTAAACGGTGGACCAAATATGGACCGCTTGTGAAGTTGGTAAAAGGAGAAGGGCATGCCACACGCGCGCGCGCTCGCTCGCCTTGCCGAGCCGTGGCCGTGGCCGTGCCGTGCCGTGCCGCTCTGTGCGGGGGTGAACGTTTTTGCTGTTAATGACATTGAAGCCAGAGACGTTGCAGTCTTCATGGGGAGAGTAACTGACGACCGTTACTGTCATGAATCCTGTAACTGACGCTTAAATGGCATTATGGCTGGACAATAGCGTCCAGGTTCATCCTCCCTCTCCTGCTGGGCGCCTATAAGAGGAGGCATCTCCTCCCAGACAACACACAACTCTCTCTCTGGTATTCCTTTCAGGAGACCACTCTCTTCTCCCTGTTGTTTGCTGCTCTCTCGCATCCCCAACGCAAGCTTTGCACGCACTCTGCTTGCGTGAGCAGTTGCCTCCGAACCTCGTCTGCCTAGCGATCCTGCTCGGGATAGGCGGGCGATAAGGTTTTTGGGGAGCATACTCGTACGCGCCTGCTCGCTGCTGTGAACGACTACCTCGTCTACTTCCCGGTGGCATCTTCGTCAGCACGAACGACTACGTCCCGGCGTCCATCTCCCTCAAGCGAACGTCTACTTCCTGGTGGCCTGGTCGTTCGAGAGACTGCACTGCACCAACTCGTCACTGCACCGAATCAGATCGACTACTTCAAGCAGGCTAGTCACAATGACTAGTAACGGCGATTCTGGTTCCTCCGGTTCCGGTTCCGTCCCTGGGTATAAACTAAATCCTCTCTGGTTTTGCTTACTGTTCTTGTTTTATTTGAGATTTAACTTGAACACAAGCACATGCTTTGCTCCCACTGGATCACTCATATTTGTCATGAATTTGTTGATAATTTCTAAAATTAAAATATACCAAAATTTGCCTAGATTTCTAACAATCCAAAAACCTTATATTGTTGATAGGCTTTCGGTAACTAGTTTTGCTGCATCAATCAAACCAAATGTTTTCGATGGCACAAATTACAAGCGTTGGAAGCAGAGGGTTATGTTGTGGTTAACAGTGATGAACATCATGTATGTCACGCAGGGGAAGCCCGAACAGTTCTCTCCAGAGGAGGAGAGGACTTTCGAGGTAGCCGATAACCTATTTCGTGGTGCCATCTTGAGTGTTCTCGCTGAAAGCCTTGTGGACATGTACCTTTTGCTGCCAACTGGCAAAGAAATTTGGGATGCGCTTGAGGCTAAGTTTGGGGTCTCTGATGCTGGTGGTGAGCTGTATGTCATGGAACAGCTCTATGACTACAAAATGGTTGAAGACCGTTCTGTGGTAGAGCAGGCCCATGAGATTCAGGCGCTGGCTAGGGACCTTGAGAACTATAGCAAGGATGCACCATGTAAGTTGCCTGACAAGTTTGTGGCTGGAGGTATTATCTCCAAGTTACCACCTTCTTGGAAGGACTTTGCAACCTCTCTGAAACACAAGAGGCAAGAGTTTGCTGTTGTCGATCTTATCGGCACTCTTGATGTTGAAGAAAAGGCAAGGGCAAAGGACCAACGTGGTAAAGGGATTGTTGGATCTTCTAGTGCCAATATGGTGCAGAAGAAGAACCACAATGCGTCCAACAAAAAGAAGAACAAGCCGCATCAAAACCAAACAAAGGCTAAGCAGACGACTCAGTTCAAACCAAAGAGGCCGCCAACTGGGAAGTGCTACTGCTGTGGTAGCACCGAACACTTTGCTGCAAAGTGTCCGGATCGCAAGGATAAGAAAGATGGCAACAGTGCCAACATGGTTGTTAGTGAGACTGGTGGAACGTCGGGGTACGGTAATCTTTTACCTACAGTTCTTTCAGTATGTCATTCACCTGATTGGTGGATTGACACTGGTGCTAATATTCATGTTTGTGCTGATATTTCCTTGTTTTCTTCTTACCAGGCAGGCGGGACTTCCTCCTTGTTGATGGGGAATGGATCGCATGCGCGTGTTCTTGGTGCTGGTTCGGTCGATCTGAAGCTTACTTCGGGAAAGACCGTTCGACTGAAGAACATGCAGCATGTCCCCACCATCAAGAAGAACTTAGTCAGCGGGTCTCTTCTATGTACAGACGGTTTTAAGTTAGTCTTTGAATCCAATAAATGTGTAATTTCTAAGTTTGGAAGTTTTATTGGAAAGGGCTATGATAGCGGAGGCTTGTTCCGCTTTTCTTTGTCAGATGATTGTAATAAAGTTGTGAACCATGTTTCAAATGTTAATGATGAGTCTAATGTTTGGCATTCGCGACTTTGTCATGTTAATTTTGGTTGTATGATGCGTCTTGCAAACTTGAGTTTAATTCCGAAATTTACCTTAGTCAAAAATTCCAAGTGTCATGTGTGTGTTGAATCAAAACAACCTCGCAAGCCTCATTTTGCGGCTGAGGTAAGAGACTTGGCACCTCTAGAATTAATTCATTCCGATCTGTGCGAAATGAATGGCGTATTGACAAAAGGTGGTAAAAAGTATTTCATGACTCTAATAGATGATTTCACTAGATTTTGCTATATTTATTTGTTAAAGTTTAAAGATGAAGCGTTGCAATATTTTAAAGTCTATAAAGCTGAAGTAGAAAACCAACTTGAAAGAAAGATCAAAAGAGTTAGGTCTGATCATGGTGGAGAGTATTTTTCTAATGTTTTCACCGCGTTCTGTGAGGAACATGGAATAATTCATGAGAGAACGCCTCCTTATTCACCTCAGTCAAACGGGGTAGCCGAAAGAAAGAACCGCACTCTAACTGATTTGGTTAATGCCATGTTAGACACAGCGGGACTCTCTAAGGAATGGTGGGGTGAGGCTATATTGACTGCATGTCATGTCCTGAATCGTGTTCCCCTGAAGAACAAAGAGATAACACCATTCGAGGAGTGGGAAAAGAAAAGGCTAACTCTTTCATATTTACGGACTTGGGGATGTTTGGCCAAAGTGAATGTGCCTATAACCAAGAAACGTAAATTAGGACCTAAAACAGTAGATTGTGTCTTTCTTGGTTATGCTTTCCACAGTGTGGGTTATAGATTTTTAATAGTGAAATCTGGAGTACCTGACATGCATGTTGGCACTATCATGGAGTCCAGAGACGCTACATTTTTTGAGGACATTTTTCCTATGAAAGAGGTAGTTAGCACATCTAGTCATGAATTATCTGTTAACAATAAACCTAAAGAACCTACTATAGTGATAGAACACAATGAACAACCACATGTGGAGAATCCTGAGGAGGATGACAATGAAGCAGCTCTCAAAAAGAGCAAGAGACAGAGGATTGCAAAGTCCTTTGGTGATGACTTCATTGTGTACCTCGTGGATGACACTCCTAGAACCATTGAAGAGGCATATTCCTCTCCAGATGCTGACTATTGGAAGGAAGCAGTTTGGAGTGAGATGGATTCCATTATGTCTAATGATACTTGGGAGGTTGTGGAGCGTCCTTATGGGTGCAAACCTGTAGGATGCAAGTGGGTGTTCAAGAAAAAGCTTAGGCCTGATGGTACATTGAAAAGTACAAGGCAAGGCTAGTGGCTAAAGGCTATACTCAGAAAGAAGGAGAAGACTTCTTTGACACCTACTCACCGGTTGCCCGATTAACCACTATTCGAGTACTACTTTCTTTGGCAGCTTCTCATGGTCTTATCGTTCACCAGATGGACGTTAAGACAGCTTTCCTAAATGGAGAGTTGGAGGAGGAGATCTATATGGATCAGCCAGACGGATTTGTAGTAGAAGGTCAAGAAGGAATGGTGTGTAGGTTAGTCAAGTCTTTGTTTGGCATTAAGCAAGCTCCTAAGCAATGGCATGAAAAGTTCGATAAAACTTTAACATCAGTTGGCTTTGTTGTGAATGAAGCTGACAAATGTGTGTACTATCGCTATGGTGGGGGCGAAGGAGTGATCCTATGTCTGTATGTGGATGACATACTGATATTTGGGACAAGCCTTAATGCGATTAAGGAAGTCAAAGAATTCTTGTCCCAAAGCTTTGAAATGAAGGATTTGGGAGAGGCTGATGTGATTCTGAACATTAAACTAGTGAGAGAAGGTGATGGTGGGGTTGTTCTTACACAATCCCACTATGTGGAGAAGATCTTGAGTCGTTTCGGTTATAATGACTGCAAGCCAGCTCCAACACCTTATGATGCTAGTAAAGTGCTACGGAAAAACAAGAGAATAATGAGAGATCAGCTGAGATACTCCCAGATCATTGGTTCACTGATGTACCTAGCCAGCGCTACTAGACCCGACATCGCGTATGCTGTGAGCAAACTGAGTCGATTTGTGTCTAACCCAGGAGAGGCTCATTGGGAAGCTCTCGAACGGGTGATGTGTTTCCTAAAAGGTACTGTGGACTACGGGATTCACTATACTGGGTATCCTAGGGTACTAGAGGGTTATAGTGATTCAAATTGGATATCTAATGCAGATGAAATTAAAGCCACAAGTGGATATGTGTTTACACTTGGAGGTGGCGCTGTCTCCTGGAAGTCTTGCAAGCAGGCCATCTTAACGAGGTCTACTATGGAGGCAGAACTCACTGCATTAGACACCGCCACTGTTGAGGCCGAATGGCTTCGTGAACTCCTTATGGATTTGCCGGTAGTTGAAAAAACGATACCGGCTATCCTCATGAACTGTGATAATCAAACGGTGATTGTCAAGGTGAACAGTTCAAAGGACAACATGAAGTCATCTAGACATGTGAAGAGGCGGCTGAAATCTGTCAGGAAAATGAGAAACTCCGGAGTGATAGCCTTGGATTATATCCAAACGGCTAAGAACCTGGCAGATCAATTCACAAAGGGTCTTTCACGTAATGTGATAGACAATGCATCCAGGGAACTGGGCTTGAGACCCATGAGTGTTACTCAGTAGTGGTAACCTGTCCTATGTAATCGGAGATCCCGTGAATTAGGATGGTGAAACAAACTACTGTTTAACTGAGAGAAGAGAACCTTTGTAAAAAGGCTCATTCCAGTAGAGGTGCATTTCTCTTCTAAATCTGTATGGCAGGTTGGTGAAAACCTTAATGTGATCCGAGTGGCTCAATGAGGAGCAAAGATGTTGGCCTACAGAACATCTTAAAGGATTACACCTATATGGGTTCGATTGCTAGTCACAATCTATGAGATAGGGTGATCTCTAGATACCCATGAAAGGCACGGAGTATGACTTATACGCTCCAACCCGAGGGGATGCTCTCAGCAGCCTAGTACTGGCAAGGGGCTCTAGTCAAGCTTGTTTGCACGAAACTGCCAATTCAAGGTATAGTCCATTGGTCAGTTGTGAATGAGTGTAGCTTTTGCCTCAGGTGGATGTTCAACTTAATAGTCTCCACCATGAAGCCGGTATATCAAAACAACATTTGAGTCGAGGGCATTTGTTGTGAACCTTGAAATTCTTGGTTGGGATTGTTGGATTAATTGGGCCATTGGCCCATTTTGTCTCAATTAATCAAAAGAAATTAAAGGTCCACTAATAAATACTAGGGGTCTATATCCCGGATTGAGAGTCAACGAGAATCCTAACTAACTTAAAAGGTGGACCAAATATGGACCGCTTGTGAAGTTGGTAAAAGGAGAAGGGCATGCCACACGCGCGCGCGCGCTCGCTCGCCTCGCCGAGCCGTGGCCGTGGCCGTGGCCGAGCCGAGCCGAGCCGTGCCGTGCCACTCTGTGTGTGCGGGGGTGAACATTTTTGCTGTTAATGACATTGAAGCCAGAGACGTTGCAGTCTTCATGGGGAGAGTAACTGACGACCGTTACTGTCATGAATCCTGTAACTGACGCTTAAATGTTCATCCTCCCTCTCCTGCTGGGCGCCTATAAGAGGAGGCATCTCCTCCCAAACAACACACAACTCTCTCTCTCTCTGGTATTCCTTTCAGGAGACCACTCTCTTCTCCATGTTGTTTGCTGCTCTCTCGCATCCCCAACGCAAGCTTTGCGCGTACTCTGCTTGCGTGAGCAGTTGCCTCCGAACCTCGTCTGCCTAGCGATCTTGCTCGGGATAGGCGGGCGATAAGGTTTTTGGGGAGCGTACTCGTGCGCGCCTGCTCGCTGCTGTGAACGACTACCTCGTCTACTTCCCGGTGGCATCTTCGTCAGCACGAACGACTACGTCCCGGCGTCCATCTCCCTCAAGCGAATGACTACTTCTTGGTGGCCTGGTCGTTCGAGAGACTGCACTGCACCAACTCGTCACTGTACCGAATCAGATCGACTACTTCAAGCAGGCTAGTCACAATGACTAGTAACGGCGATTCTGGTTCCTCCGGTTCCGGTTCCGTCCCTGGGTATAAACTAAATCCTCTCTGGTTTTGCTTACTGTTCTTGTTTTATTTGAGATTTAACTTGAACACAAGAACATGCTTTGCTCCCACTGGATCACTCATATTTGTCATGAATTTGTTGATAATTTCTGGATTTAAAATATACCGAAATTGCCTAGATTTCTAACATAAATAGCAGCCTTTTAACAGATTGATGATATGTTTTCTACAACATGAAAAAGAAGTATAGTTATAACAAATATTAAACATACTAACCAACAAAATGTTTAATAATTTATCAAAAACCATAGTTAACATATTAAACCATCTATCCTTGAAGTTGAAATAAGTTCATCCAATGGTCTATGGACAATCAATGCTAGCTTTGTCACAGCTGAAAGTAAAGGCATTAGGGACACTGAAGCGACTCACCGTGTTCTGAAATCCGAGGAATCCATGCTCCTTGTTCTTGTTCATGGTGTACTTGTCAGCGTTGATTACAGCATCCACGAGCCATCAGGTGGTGACATCGTCAAGCTTTGTCAGGATGAGCTCCGTCTCCATCACGATCTGCGCCCACACGATGTCCTTCCCGGCCATAGCCTTGACGAGTTTAAAACGCTTGTGCTCCCCATCGTACCCGGACCACTCCACCTGGAAGTGCCTGGCCAGCGCCGGCCACAGCTGCTTCCACTTGACCCCATTGGTGAACTTGAAGGTGTTGATGTTGCCATTGGGCTCCAGGGCGGCCCAGAGCGCATGCTCGGCGACGAACTCCGCATCGGAGGCGTCGCAGAATCCCTCCCAGGCGACGCGGGACCCGGGCCAGCGGAGCGCGACGCCCTCCTTGCGACAGATGGCGGCGTAGACGCAGAGGCTGGCGACGACATTATCGGAGCTGCAGGGGTAGAGGCCGAAGATGGTGGAGGGGCCGTGCACGGACCAGGTGATGGCGGGGCCGTCGGAGCGGGAGGCGGTGAGCTCGTCGAGGAGGGCGTCCTCGAGGTCGAGGCACTCGAGGCGCTTGAGGTCCTCGAAGCAGGGGCGCATGGCAGCGGGGACGCCTGTCAGAGGCTCGATCGAGTTGGTGGATTGCTTGCGACTGTGGAGGCAGACGTGGATAAGAAACGGGCAGCTGGGCACGACGGAGGAGAGGACGTTGCGGAGCACGGCGGAGTCGTCCTCGGGCCACGCCGAGCAACCGTAGAAGACGTGGGTGATGTCGGTGATGGGCGCAAGAGCCTGGGACACGGCGGCGGCATCGGCGAGGTCGAGCTCGATGTGGACCACCGCGTTGGGGTCGAAGGCGGAGCAGGCCTCCCCGGAGGCGGACAAGCGCGCCTCCCCGGACGCGGACAAGGGCGCCTCCCCGAACGCGGACAAGGGCAGGAGGAGCGCGTACACCTTCCATGGCCCGGCGGAGGTGGCGGCGCTCTCAAGGATGTCGAGGAGGCCGGTGCCGGTGATGCCCGAGGAGCCGACGACCAAGAGGGCCACGTTGGCGAACGCGGGCGCCTCGGCGGCCACGAACTCCTGGTGGGGGCACGAACCCGAAATGCCCGTCCACCACCGCCGCATCGCCGGGTTGATTTCGTTAGAAGAGTGGAGGGGCGGCGCCGGCGGCCGCCGGGTTGGGATCGCCGGACTCAATTGCAGAGGCTGAGGAAGGGGACGGAACGGAAGTGGGTGGGGGTGGCCAAGATTCTGGGTTTTGTTCCTCGGATACTGGGACGAGCCGCACATCATTTTTTCTGTTAATTACATATATGCCACCGTAACTTTTCAACTTCGGAGAAATACCACTAGAATTCGTCTATTTGTATTCGTATCATTACAATTCTGGTTCTAGTATAGATATGCCATTTTATACGTCTTTTATGTTCTTAGCCCACACACAGACTCTATTATCTTCGTATGGACAAAAATGCCCTTCATATACTATTCTCCACTCGCTGATATATGGGACCCTCATATCATCTCGTTCCTCCGTTTCTTCCCCATTCATCCTGCCGATAGTGAGCTCTAGTTAAGATTACTAGAGTGTGACGTGCAAAACCCTCCACCGACGTGGATTCGGCCGCCCCCGCCGCGGGCCTGCCCTCCACCAACATGGATTCAGCCCGCCCCTGTCGCAGGCCTGCCTTCCGCCGACGTGGATCCGGTTGCCCATGCCCCCATCGCAGAGCCGCCCTTCTCTGGCCCGACGGCCACCTCCCGCGCCGAAGCCGCCGTCGGGACACACACGCAAAGCCGCCGCCACCGGCTCTCCACCGCAGATCCCATCTCCTCTCCGCGGGCGCAACTGCCGTCGATCCCGACGTGGGGCTGCTCCGAGCTGCAGCACCCACCGCCGTTGGCTTCAAGGTCGCATCTTGGGGACTCCCGACCCTGACGTTTTTGGGCAATCTCGATCGTTTCTTGGTCGCTCTTGGTTGTGTGGCGCCTGCACTGGCTCTTCATCGTCATCAACTTGGATTACTCGCTGCCATTCCATCGATTTAGCCCTCATCCAGGGGTTAGGGGTCGTTTGCACTGTGGAGTTAGGCTTGGTAGCCTTCTGGCGAAAACCTTGCATGGCTTTGGCTGGTGCTGATAACGGCTGTGTTTTTTAACGTAGCTTACCGTGTTGGGGGCGTTATCTTGGCCACCAAACTCATTTGGTTTCGCCAAGTGAAGACTTGGACTGTTTCTTCGTGGACAGTCGGACGATGGCGGCGTCGGCGTCGCGTTCTCCTTGGAGGCGTCGGCGTCGCGTTCGTCTTGCATGGCCTTCTCGCTTTGTCCCCCTTTGACTCCGGGTTGATCGATAATTGATGACGTGCGGGTAGTCTGAATATCCTCTTTTCTGCAGGTGTCGGTTTGTCTTAGAGTTTCAGGCGTCTTTGTCCGTGTCGTTTCGATGTTTAGCTAGCTCTTGTTTCCTCTAGTCGTGTTAGTAGTTGCTGTTGATCGTTGTAGTCGGTGTTTCCTTTGTAACTCCGCGTCCGCGTCTTGAAGGTTCTTGCTTAGCTGTAATTCTCCTATTCTTAATAAAATACATGCTATTCACGTTCTAAAAAAAGGATTGCTAAAATTTATCTAAAACTACTATTTTACTACTTCAAATTGGTTTATGCTTAACGGATAGGCCCAGTCAAAGTCTGGCCTGATGAGTGACGAGTCGCTGCCGCTGCTGGCTGGCTGCTGCATCTATAACTTTTGCTGACAACAGCGCTTGTTTTTTTGTCTGCTTTACCTTGCGAGGAAAAGCTAATTCAAACGCAGGGGATTTTTGCAAAGGCTTTTCTTTTTTTTGTCTTTTTGGAGGGAGCCCGTGAATCACGGTCTGCCTCGACCGCACACTGCGTGTCGGACGGCGGTGGTTTCTTTTCCCTTTTTCTTTTTCGAGTTAGGACGGCAGTGGTTTCTGGATGAGATGGTGTTCACACGGCCCGTCTTCATGGGATCGGTCGACCGTAGACGAACATTGGCCACGGCCCACATAGTGTGTAGAGAGGACCACGGCCCATATAGTGTGTAGAGCACGGGGCCCCAGCAGGCTTTGCATTGGCCACGGCCCACGGACGAGGCAGCTCCCTGTGATCCTATCGCAAACTAGCGGGTGCGGTGCAGGTCTTCTTTCTCGACCTCTCTCGACTTCAACAGTAGAGAGCGGCGGCCGGAGGGCGATTTCCCGATTCCTCCGACGATTCACCGTCGTCCTCGCCTCTGGCGCCCTTGTCGGCGTCGGAGGAGGAGGGCGACCGGCTGAATCGGCGGCGGATTGAGTCCCCTAGTATATAGCTACATATATAGTAGGGTTAGGGTTTCGGTGGCGCCTTCAATGGCTGCTACTGCTTTTGTGCTCCTGGGTGCCGTTGCCTGTTCCTGGGGTGGTAGATTTGGTGGCGGCGTCGACGAATCTGCTGCTTCCTCCCCAGGCAAAGCTCCATGGAGAATAATGGAAGAGCTCGGCGGATCTGGACTTCGGGTTCCAGTTTCTGTCGGTCTTTTCTTCTGTTCCCTCTTCGTCTTAGTCGGCGCCGACGATGGCGTTTATGGCGAAGGTCGCTGGAGGTATGTTTACCAACTTGGGAGACCGGGCTGGTGTTTAGATCCCACCTTATCTGGTGGTTTACATCCCTTTCTGTGTGTTCTCTTCTCCGGCGTGGTGGGATGGATGCAGTCGGTGGCGTCTGTCCCCTTCTTCACCGGCGAGGTGATGGCCGATGGCCATCTTGCTTGGCCTGCGCGTTCATCGTCTATACGGCATGTTGGTTTTCCCGATATGCTTCTCTTGGTGCCATTTCCAAACTTTGCATCTTCTTCGTCGGGAGGGTGGTCGGCTCCAAGGCATCTTCCCCGGCCGCCGGCGACGAGAGCAACCGGGTGCTCCTTACAAGGACTTGTTTGTATTTTCCTTTTCTTTGAAGGGTGTCTTTGTAAGCTAAATGATGTAAACTGTCAGACTTTTCTTTGAATATATAACCCGGTTTTCTAAAAAAAAAACTAGCGGGTGCGGTCGTGTTCGTGTATGCGCGTGTCCGGCACCCCGGCCGAGATGGCAAAAGCGGGTGCTGCCGCCAGCCCAGCACAAGTGGCCACGCGCATACACGAACAGCCTGTGCAGGCCACGCCGAGATGTACATAGGCCGAGATGGCAAAAGCGGGTGCTGGCCGTGCTGGGCATGCCTATGGATGGCAACGGGGCGGGTCGGGGTCGGGTGGAGATTCCGCGGACCCTCCCCCGAAACCCGAACAGTAAACCCGCCCCGAACCCGAAACACCGTTCGGGGGCAAATGCAGCCCCCGACCCCGAAACCCGCGGGTGCCCCAAACCCGACGGATTCCCCGAAACCCGCACAAGGGTGAGCAGGGAGCAAGGACAAGGGGTTGCTAGCCGCCGCGGCCTCTGCCAGCGCCGCCGTACCCTCCCATCCCAGGCGGACTGCACCCCGACCACCCTCCTCTGATCCTCCCCACGCAACGCCTCCGCCTGACCGCCTCATCCTCGGACCTCGGCATCTGTCTGCTCCTCGCCTCCTCTCCCATGGCGCCGAGACTGAGCCGCTCGCTCCACCTCACCTTCCCCCTCTCCCATGGCTTCGAGGAGGACGAGCTTCACCTCGCCCTCCCGCGGACCCCGGTCCCCCGTCTCCGATGGCGCCGAGGCAAGGCAGCGAGCAAGACATAGGGGCAAGGCTGCAGCCAGCAGGGGGACGCGGCCTTCGGCTGTCGTCGTGCGCCCGTGCGGGCGTGCCGCCATGTGGGCCGGTGTGCGGTGCCGGGGCGCCCTTTTGCGACGGTGTGGTGTTGGGGGCGGTTGGCGGCGCGGTTGTCGGGGGGAGGGAAGAGGATAAGAGGGGGTCGCGGTGGGTGTCCGGTGAGGGGTGACGACGGGTGGTTGTGGACTGGGGTGGATAGTTGATGTTTGTTGGGTTAGGTTGTATCTTTGTGGGCTGAAATGAAACTTCGGGGGCCCGTGGGCGCCCGCGGGGGAAAATTGAAACCCGCCCCCACCCCGACACTGTTCGGGTCCCCGAACCCGCAGACCCGCGGGGGGTAAATCGAACCCACCCCCGCCGGGTCTAAAACCCGCGGGTTTCGGGTTCAAACCCGCCCGACTGCCATGCGGTGGATTCGAAGCAGAACGCAGGTGGCCGACGCGTGGCCGCTAGCGACGAGGACGCGCTTCCGCGGCTCCGTGCAGGCATCACAATCAGGCTAAGAGCATCTCGCTAGCTGAGGCTCGGAGGAGTCCATCACGTCACGCCCATGTGGCCTTCGTCCGATCTTAGATCACAGCTGGAAAGGGTTGCCGCCATGGCAGGAGAACCGGACATCATCGAACGAAGCCATTGAAGGACCGAATCGAAGGAAGCGGACAAGAGAAGGACAAGTCTCCCCTCGCCTCCTGTGCGGTGCAGTGTTTGCCTAGGACGATGGGAGCACCTGGTTATTTGTTGTCGTGATTTTTCAGCGTTGGTCGGCAACACCAAGCTGCATTCCTTTTGAATTGGTGCTGTAACACCAAGTTAAATTCCTGATATGAAAAATGAGTGATATTTACCATCTACTATTTGGCCTTCTAGAATGTCATTACTTGCAGTGGATAGAGAGAGCCAATACATGAATTCTACAATTGTTGAACAATTGTACTAAGATTAATTGAACCGCAACATAATTGCTCATCAACCTGTGTGGGCAAAATTTGCTAATCGACCAGTGTGGTCTGCTTCAACTGAAGGTAGCATAGATTGCTCATCCTGTGTACTAGCTCTGTTTCGTTTAAAATGTAAATTGTTTGATTTTTTTACCACAATTTTGACCGCTTGTATTATTCAAAAATTGTAAAAATATAGTCAAATTTAAGGAATTTTTTAAGGTGTTTTATTAATAAAGCAAGCCACCACAAAAAATATGATAATTTGTACAAAATTTTGAATAAGACGAGCGGTCAAACTTAGTCAAAAAAGTCAAACCAACTATAATTTGAAACGGATAGGATAGTTAGGTAACTCTTGCATTCGGCCGATGAGGAGAATAACGCCACATGATGGAGGCAACTCAGGCGGACGAGGGCAAAGGTGCGCTTTGATCTGGCCTGAACAACGGGACGGCGGACGATATCTTTGGCAGACCATGGTGGCGGGGACAACGGAGACGACGACGGCGGAGCATGAGGGATTTGGAGGTGGAAGTTGGCACGGCTGGATGAAGGGGTGCCAGACTGCCAACTCTGCGGCGGACCAAGGTGGCGGCAGTGGTTTAGGACGGCGCCATGAGATGAGATGCAGTCGGCTGCAGAGTTCTTTTCTTGATCGGCTGGAGAGGGAAAAACAAGGACCTTGGAGCCGATGTCTAAAACAAAAAGGACCCTGGGGTCGATGGACCAAGCTGAGCATCTGAGCAGAGCTAGCGCGTTTCCCTCATCACAAGCATCATCGTCAATTTTCTAGAGGCGTGTTGGCGGTCGTTACGACACGTTTTCGACCACCAATCCTCAGGAATAAAAGAGATTATGTGTGACATTCCATGCACTTTGGTTTATTTCTAATAAAATTTTATGAGTTTTGGTGTATATCTATTGTGCAGGTATAATATCGATAAATATATGCTATAAGGGTCGGAATTGACCGATTCGGCTGAACGACTCAGTTCGCCTGGACTACCCCCCTAGCCGGCACGTTACATAAGCGAAGCACAATCGGGAGGCCACATCCAAGTCAGCGGTGAACGAGCGATGACGATGCAGACATGTGGTTCAATGCCACGTCAACCTCGGGCCAAACCAACACGACACGAGCCAAAGGAAGCAACCCAAGGCAGAGGCGATGCAGGGGGCGCCACTGGGCCTGTGGCCCAGTTCGGCAGAACCACCCCCAGGAGCACAACCGCCTCAGGAGAGGAAATTCAGGCCACAGGGGCGAGGTCGGTGCCACATGGCACTTCGGCCGAACTACACGGCACCGCCCCCAGCTGTGCCTTGGCGCCTGCTCAACCTCCACCGCGTTGCTTCACCTATAAAAGGGAGGTCCCGTGCTCAGCGGAGCCTGATGGATGTACAGGGCAACCAAGAAATTTTCTGATGTCACTGATATATGACTTGATTGGATTTGACTAGTTCTATTAGTATGCATGTTCCCGAGTGATTGGCGTTCCTGGAATCCTTAACTTGCATATTGTGTTTTTGGGGGGCTTTCAATTTAGTTGCATTGGTTTCTATGAATAAGTATGGTTTCTATAAACAAAAATGACTACACTAAAATTAGGTCTTCTGGTGTGTGCATATGTATTGTTTTGCCAAGAAGTGTTGTCGTTGCAGATCATATATAGTGTTTTCAGATCTATTCTGTCTATTTGGGCCGGTTTGCTATCCGCCGCATGTACTCCAGTTGCGTTGCTAATCTTGGACATGCACCTTACTTTGTGCCTATATATTATCGCTATGTGCCTCTTATATTTGTTGGCTTCTAACTGCTCTGCCATGTTGATGTGCCTACCGATTATGCGCATGGTCCGCGTACCATTTACTTAGCTGTGCAGTGTGCCGACTTTTTCATTTGACGTCCTGCTATAACACTTCTAGGTTTAGTTTTCTTTGTGCTTCACTTTTCAGACTGTGCTGGTGTTGTTGTGTACGAAGGCCTCTAACAGGAGCAGCATTAGCGCGCCTATCTTTCTAGGCCGCGGGAACCCCCGAATTGGGACTGGCCGGCCTGACGCGCGTCAGGCCGGCCACTGTAGCATTTTTTTTTGAAAAATTGTCTAAAAATTTATTAATTAGGCTCAAAATGTTTGTCTCGCAGAGTACAACAAAACTGTGCAATTAGTTTTTGATTTTATCTACATTTAGTACTCCATACATGTTATGACATTTTGATGTGACGGGGAATCTTCTTTTTGCATAGTAAATTTGGGGGTGAAATTTTGGATCTAAACAAGGCCCTAGTGCTCTATATCGACTAATTGTGCGTACGTGCGCGCGTCAAATTAAACTAGTCGGATCGTTTTTCTTGAGATGTGCAGCTAGCTTGCTGATTTTGCACCTATTTCTCAGCTGTACACCATCTAACCTAAAACCAAACAGACTCATGCCTTAGTGCTAACTAAATCAAAGCTGCCACTACTTACCATGTTTTGAACTAACCTATCTGCACTTCGCCTACATATATATGTTAAGGACACTGGAATGAGAAGAGAACAGAGAGCAATCAACAATGGTAATGAATAGGTACACTTTGCTTCTCACTTTGTATGTCCTTAGTTGTTTTGGCAAATGCACAGTATCATACGACGGTGATATTGAGATATCATTTGGAGATATGGAATGCGACGGAATTTGGGAAGGTACGTTATGAAAGGCTATTTCTAGTTATACCTCTAGTGATATATATCTCGATATTGTTGCTTCCTCTAAAGTTACACTCCCTCACAATATACTCCCTCCGTTCTAATTCTAAATTATAGTTCGTTTGACTTTTTTTATCACAAGTTTAACTGTTCATCTTATTCAAAAGATTTGTGTAAATATAGTCAAATTTAAGACATTTTTGAAGATTTTTTTATTAATAAAGCAAGCTACAAAAAAATATGATAATTTGCATAAAATTTTGAATAAGATGAGCGGTCAAACTTAGAGTAAAAAAATTCAAATGAACTATAATTTGAAACGAAGAGAGTAGTTGTTATTCTAACTTTGTCCTTAATCAAAATATTTTGTCTTTGTATATTAATTTTAGAAAAAATATAATATTTAATGATTTTAGATTCACCTAATAACTACTTTCATGACATACAATTTTCGTGTTGTTAAACTATACAATATCTTAGAAATTGATGGACAAAAGTAAAAATGTTTGACTCCAAGGTACAAAGTTAGAACAACACTGCTTTGAGATTGAGGGGAAGTAGTTTGTTGTGTTGAAATTACATTCAATTTACTGTGACCATGTAACCGGTGCATTTTTTTGTAATGGTGGTGTAACAAAAACTAGGGTATTAAATCCTCCAATAACATATGATTTATTTAGTACCTACTACCTAGTTTAAATCTACAAGGATCTGTACATCTCAAAGTTGGGTGGTTGAAAAAACTAACCCTGGAAGTCCCTAAAATGGTCAGTCCTTATATAGACATCCCTCAAGAATTAGATAAATTGAAGCGGATAAAAGGGTAGCATACAAAGTTAGTACTCCTTCTAACCTTTAATCAATATTAGTTGCTTTAGAATCTTTATTATGTTACAAATATAAGCCGTTCTACATTGTTTTAGGTATTTTGATCACTCATTCATGTTTTACCTATGTTAATTGCATGGTTTGTGTGAGCCTTTTTTTTTCTAGAGTACTACAAGTAAAGGCAAGATGGTCAATTTATCCATCCATTCCATGTGTTGAAAGCTAAAATTACATACATTTATGGTCAGAGAGAGTATATTTGTACCAGCAATAACTTATTCTTACAATAATTTTATGTCTCCCCCTAGATTACTTGGAGGATCCGAGTGCAATCAGCTTTACTATCCTGCATCGTGAGCATCCGTGTTTGTCAACCTCCACACAAGTGGATAATTCATCTCCTTTAGCGCTCTCAAGGTACCATGCCCATGTTCGGCGACTAGCTGGCAGCATCTCAAGTTGCCCAGCAGACCAAGCAAACATCTCTGGCCCTATCATCGCCAATGGTGTCCCTTGGGATTACTTCAGTTATGTTACACAAATTAAACTCGGGGAACCAAGCAGGATGCATTCCGTCCTCATCGACACGGGCTCCTCCTGGTCTTGGATCATGTGCAAGCCTTGCAAGGAAGGATGTGATAAGCAAGTGGACCCGCTCTTTGACCCTACTGCCTCTTCCACTTACAAAGCGATAGGGTGCTGGTCTTCGCTATGTAGAATCATCCCTGAGGCCACCAGGACTGGAAACACATGTTACTGGAACTTTGAGAGCTGCACTTACAACCATACATACGAGGACACTGCAAGAGGCGAAGGAGTAGCGAGCTTGGACCGCCTTGTTTACGGAAATGGAAACATGATGGAAGCCTTCCTTTTTGGCTGCACAACCTCCTTCGCTGGCATCAGTGGTCAGTATTCAGGAATCATTGGTCTTTCTGCAAACAGCTTATCTTTCTTTTCTCAAGTTTCCATTGGTCACTATAAGGCCATGTCATTTTGCCTCCCTCATCCTTACAAGACTGGCTACATGAAATTCGGACAATATGAAGAAATGAATGGTATGCATTTCACACTACCAGAATCCTTCACATCCGCCCGCCTCCTCCGCCTCGGCCATTTTTGGACCCGGTGCTGATGGGGCTTCAGCACCGGGTCCAACGGCTAGGAGCGGGGGCGGCGCGGAGGTGTGTCAGGGCGGACACATTAGCACCGGGTCGTGGCAAGACCCAGTGCTAATGTGTTTGAATATAGGGGCTTCCTCCTCCCCCGCCCGAGCCAGCTGAACACTTAGGCGCTGTGTTCATGCTGCTCGGCCGTGGGAGGGGAGGTGCTGCCCAAAATTTTTTCAAAATTTGTGAAGAATCTACTCATCTAAGGAGCACTACAAGGTACACTCTTTCATTCTCTAATGTTTTATTTAGCTTGTAATCCTTCTATGATTTAGAAATAGAGGGATTTGTGAATCAAAGTAAAGCTAGCTAGAGAGAGCTTGTGTTCTTGGAGGAGAGAGAGGAGAGAGCTTGAGTTCATGGTGGAGAGAGTGTTCATGTTGTGTTTTAAATGGAGAGAGAAGGCAAGCTAGTTAGTACTTTGTTTTGTATGACTTGTGAATAGTTATAAGGCTTATAGTAATGTAGTTTTAGAAATTACTAGAAAATCAATATAAAATGCTAGAAAATCTTATAAATTACTAGAAAATCTTATAAATTACTAGAAAATCTTATAAATTACTAGAAAATCAATATAAAATGCTAGAAAATCTTATAAATTAATAGAAAATCTTATAAATTACTAGAAAATCAATATAAAATGCTAGAAAATCTTATAAATTAATAGAAAATCTTATAAATCTTATAAGGCTTATAGTAATGTTATATTTAATGAATATAGTAATGTAGTTTTAGAAATTTATTTATATAATGGAATATATATTATAATTTGTATTTATTTATATATTAAATTTTTTTATCTTTAAATTGTATTGTATATTTGTTATTGGTTAATAATGCAGATGAATAGACAATGGATGTACGGGGACCCCCACGCTCAGGCGTTCCGTGATGGCCTTAGGACGTTTCTCGATGCCGCCGAGGCTAACAGGACGCCGTCCGGTTTCATGTTCTGCCCATGCACCCATTGTAAAAATATACAATCGTACAAACAAAGAGGTTGTCTTCAAGTGCATTTGATGAGGCACGGTTTCATGAGGAATTATTCTGTTTGGACGAAGCACGGTGAAAGAGGAATTCTAATGGATGAAGATGAAGAAGATGAGGCCGATGACGACATTCCGTTATTGGCTCAATACTACGGTTCCTTTGCATATGCTGCAATGGGTGATGCCGATGAGGAAGATGTTGCTCGGGAAGGCGATGCTCAGGAAGATGTTGCTCAGGAAAATGAACCTACTGATGGGCTCGGGCAAATGTTGCGTGATGTCGAGAAAGACTGCGGCAATGATAAGGAACTGAAAAAGATACAACGCATGTTGCAGGACCACAAGACTGACCTGTACCCAGATTGCAAAGAGGGGCTAAAGAAGTTGGGTAGCACACTTGAACTTCTGCAGTGGAAGGCAGCAAATGGTGTTACTGATAAGGGTTTCGAGGAGCTACTGAAACTCGTAAAGAAGATTCTTCCAGAGGGTAACACATTGCCATCGACGACGTATCAAGCAAAACGTGTTGTTTGCCCTCTCGGTTTGGAGGTGCAGAAGATACATGCGTGTCCTAATGACTGTATCCTCTATCGCGGACAGTACGAACACTTGGATCGTTGTCCGGTTTGCACCTGCGCGCGATACAAGATCAGGCGGGACGACCCTGGTGATGTTGGGGGAGAGCGTTCTAAGAAAAAAATCCCTGCGAAGGTGATGTGGTATTTCCCTCTGATACCCCGTCTGAAGCGTTTGTTCAGGAACAAAGACCATGCCAAACTGATGCGCTGGCACAAAGAAGAACGTAAGCAGGATGGCATGTTGAGACACCCCGCCGATGGATCCCAGTGGAGGAACATCGACAGAGCATTCCCAGAGTTTGATGCTGATGCGAGGAATGTTAGGCTTGGTTTAAGTACCGATGGCATGAACCCTTTCGGTGAAATGAGCAGTAGTCATAGCACTTGGCCCGTGACTGTTTGTATCTACAACCTACCCCCCTGGCTCTGCATGAAGCGGAAGTTCATTATGATGCCAGTGCTCATCGAAGGCCCAAAGCAACCTGGCAACGACATTGATGTGTACCTAAGACCATTGGTTGACGAACTTTTGCAGCTGTGGAAGAATGAAGGTGTTAGCATGTGGGATGAGGACAAACAGGAGCAGTTTGACCTTCGAGCACTGCTTTTCATAAGCATCAACGACTGGCCTGCACTAAGTAACCTATCAGGACAATCAAACAAAGGA
Organism: Echinochloa phyllopogon; assembly: GCA_033239725.1. Classification (NCBI taxonomy): domain Eukaryota; kingdom Viridiplantae; phylum Streptophyta; class Magnoliopsida; order Poales; family Poaceae; genus Echinochloa; species Echinochloa phyllopogon. The sequence goes on along the minus strand of BTCW01000005.1, from coordinate 39,254,011 downwards.
TATAAAGCATGCACTCACTGTTTAGAGGAAACCGAAAGCATGTATTTGAAACATTGTCGTAAAGTTGTGTACATGGGTCACCGTTGATTCCTTCCGGCGAAGCATGAGCTACGAAAGAAATGTGCGCATTTTGGCGGGAATGCTGACCGCCGTACAAAGCCGAGACACCGGAGTGGAGAAGAGCTATTTGATATGGTGAAGGACCTACACGTGGTATTTGGCAAGGGAGACGGAAGCCAGGCTGCTCCGACGGGCGAGGATGGTCGTGCCGCGATGTGGAAGAAGAAGTCTATCTTTTGGGAGCTACCTTATTGGCAACGTTTAGAGGTCCGTAACGCGATTGATGTGATGCATCTGACGAAGAATCTTTGCGTGAACTTGATAAGCTTCCTAGGTACTTATGGGAAGCCAAAAGATACACTGGAAGCACGTCAGGATCTGAAACGATTGAAGCAACGGACTGATCTACATCCAGAAAAGAGAGACAAAGGACGCCAGTACTTGCGTCCTGCCAGCTTCACTCTCAGCAAAGAAGAGAAGGCAAGCATGTTTGAATGCTTGAACAGTATCAAGGTTCCGTCTGGCTACTCCTCCAATATTAAGGGAATAATAAATATGAAAGAGAAGAAGTTCACAAACCTGAAGTCTCACGACTGCCATGTGTTGATGACACAGCTGCTTCCCGTCATACTCAGGGGTGTGCTACCAGTTAACGTGCGGAAAGCCATTGTGAAGCTATGTGCATTCCTCAATGCAATTTCTCAGAAGGTGATCAATCCAGACCACTTAGATCAGCTACAGAACGACGTGGTGCAATGTCTTGTCAGCTTTGAGATGATATTTCCACCATCCTTCTTCAATATCATGACACATCTATTGGTTCACCTCGTCAAAGAGATTCGTATATTGGGCCCAGTATTTCTACACAACATGTTCCCATTTGAGAGGTTCTTCGCTGTCCTAAAGAAGTATGTCCGTAATCGTTCTCGTCCAGAAGGATGCATTGCTAAGGGATACGAAACGGAGGAGGTCATTGAATTCTGTGTTGACTTTGTCGACGATCTTATGCCGATTGGTGTGCCCGAATCCCATCACGAGGGGAGACTTGGTGGAAAGGGCACACTAGGGAGAAGATCGATGGTGATCAAGGACGTCGAGACATTTCGTAAAGCGCACCTCACAGTTTTGCAACAATCAACCTTAGTTGCTCCGTACATCGAGGAGCACATGCAGATTCTCAGGGACAAAAACTCAACAAAGTCTGCGGCCTTCATTCAGCGTCTGCACAATAGTACTTTCGCCGATTGGTTGCGAAGACGTCTTATGGGTGTCGAGGGCATTGATGCGCAACTAGCTTTTGTAGCTAGAGGTCCATCGAGCACGATCTTGACATTCCAAGGATACGACATCAATGGGTATACATTTTACACAAGAGCCCAGGACAAGAAAAGCACCAACCAAAACAGTGGTGTCCGGATCGACACGACAGACACCAATAGCAATACAAACTCATACTATGGAATCATAGAGGAGATATGGGAACTAGAGTACGGACCTTTGAAGATCCCACTGTTCAAGTGCCAATGGGTGAAGCTGACTGGAGGAGGTGTTAAAGTTGAAGCGGACTATGGAATGACGTTAGTGGACCTAAGCAAGATTGGCTTTCTAGACGAACCGTTCGTCCTGGGCAAAGCTGTCACACAAGTTTTTTATGTGAAGGACATGGCTAGCAGACCGAAGAAAGGGGCGGATAAGAAAGGTGGGGGTAAGCAATTGGACCCATCACAAGACGAGCCAAAGCGTCATATAGTTCTTCCTGGAAAGAGAAAAATCGTAGGAGTTGAGGACAAGACGGATGAAGATTATGATATGCTCGATGGCCGGCCTCCATTCTCAGTGGCTGATGACCCAAGCATCCTGTTAGCGGCGGAGGAGACACCGTATCTACGGCGTGATCACAATCAAGGAACATTTGTAAAGAGGAAGTTTATTAGTGTCCGAGTAAACGATGATGCCATGTAATTTCTATTGATTTATAAGATTGTTTTTATTAATTCTAGCATTTTATATTGATTTTCTAGTAATTTATAAGATTTTCTATTAATTTATAATATTTTCTAGTAATTTATAAGATTTACTAGCATTTTATATTGATTTTCTAGTAATTTATAAGATTTTCTATTAATTTATAAGATTTTCTATTCATTTATAAGATTTTCTAGCATTTTATATTGATTTTCTAGTAATTTATAAGATTTTCTATTAATTTATAAGATTTTCTATTAATTTATAAGATTTTCTAGCATTTTATATTGATTTTCTAGTAATTTAAAAGATTTTCTATTAATTTATAAGATTTTCTAGCATTTTATATTGATTTTCTAGTAATTTATAAGATTTTCTATTAATTTATAAGATTTTCTAGTAATTTATAAGATTTTGGCCTTTAGCACCGGGTCGTGGCTGCACCCGGTGCTAAAGGCACTTTAGCACCGGGTCGTGGCTGCACCCGGTGCTAAAGGTGCGGCGGAGCCAAAGACCGGCCTGGCCACGGAGGCCGTGCGGTAGCTGGCCACGTCACCGGGCGCACACGACCCATGTCACTGGCCCGGTCGTGGCCTTTAGCACCGGGTCGTGGCTGCACCCGGTGCTAAAGGCCACGACCGGGCCGACCGGCCTGGCCACGGAGGCCGTGCGGCAGCTGGCCACGTCACCGGCCGCACACAGGCCACGTCACTGGATGAACAAGAACAATTTTTCTTTTTAATCTCTGTATAAAAGATGTAACTAGTCGTTCTCCCTCGTACAAACTTCAAAAAAGATCATTTTTCTTCCTAAAAATTCCTAAAATCATACTCTATCAAGTTATGAAACTTATTAATGTTATTATTTTGAAAAATCTTCTCGTGTTTGAACAATCCAAATTTTGAATTAAAAATGACAACTACAACCAAGGTTTTTTTCACACTAGGTGATGTCAAATGAAAAAGTGATGAATACCAAAGTTTCATATTTCATCATGATCTACAATCTTTATTTAGGTCATTTTGTCATTTTCAAAATGGGTAATAACATGTAGTAGAAATTTGACAAGTCTCTAACAAAGTTTTGGAAACTATGCGAGTGAATCTAGGAAATGTTATATGTTTGAAATGTATATTGGAAAATGCTTCATTTAAATGTATATTGGAAATTCTATGTATATTAGAAATATATGTGCTTCATTTAAATGTATATTGGAAATGTTATATGTTTGTATAATGTATACTATCGAAAATGTTTATTATCGGAAATTCTATGGCGTACCCGAACCCATCGTGCACCCGAACCCCTTAGCGAATCCGTTTTTCGCGCACCGACCCCCTTAGCGAACCCTTAGCGAATCCGTTTTTCGCTCACCGAACCCCTTAGCGAATCCGTTTTTCGCGCACCGACCCCCTTAGCGAACCCTTAGCGAATCAATTCACACCGCGCACCCGAACCCCTTGGCGAATCCGTTTTTCACGCACCGACCCCCTTAGCGAAAATGTTAGAAATATTGGAAATATGTATGCTTTGTATATATTTCTTATCAATTATTTTTAATTCTATAGATGGCGGACAACAACAACAACGTCCCACCCATGCAAGAGGACAACAACACCCCTGTCCCACCCATGCAAGAGGACAACAACACCCCTGTCCCACCCATGCAAGAGGACAACGACACGTTCTTTGTGAATCAACTTTTCAATATTGTAACCCAACCAATGTCAATGGATGATGTGTTGGGCATCATTGGAAGGGACGACAATGTCCAGGGCGACAATGTTGCAAGGGCCGAAGATGTTGAAGGGGCCGCAAATGTCCAGGGCGACAATGTTGCAAGGGCGGAAACTATTGAAGGAGCCGGTAACGCGCCCTCGTCTAGTCAGGTGTGTATATAGATAACATAAATTTGTATTGTACATGTCAATTATGTATACCATGTCTATATCATCTCGTATATATGTAATTTGTGTAGGCCGCCTCTACTAAGAAATCAAAACGATCGACCACGAAGAAGCTGAAGGATGTCAAGTTACACATCACCCAAGTGGAGGATGACGGGGAGCCAGTTGAGCCCCCAAAAGTGGCCAAGAAATTTGTATCTCAGTGCGGGGTAATTGTACGGGACAATGTGCCCATTAGTATCAGAAAATGGAAGTCCACGGACCCCACTGAGGAGTACGTGCTCCCCGATACAGAGAAGGAGATGCTATGGAGGGAATTAAAGGCAATATTCGACTGGCCTAGCACTCATGAAGCAGAACTGAGGGATTGGACAATGAAGAAGATGGCAGTTCTGTTTCAGGATTTCAAGAAGAAGTTGTACTCGCAATTTCTCAAAACCGGAGAGGCCCCGGATCCTGAGAAGTATAAGAAGATCACCAATGACGAGTGGGAAGCATTCATTGAGTACAAAACCTCCGAAGAGGGTGCAACGGCTAGTGCTAGAAACGCTGGAAACGCCGCAAATAAGAAGTACTCTCATAAGATGGGTTCGGGAGGTTACAAGGCAAGCATCGCTAAATGGGAGAAGATGGAAGAAGATCTATATGCTAGAGGCATCACTCCAGCGACACATGACTGGCCCACAAGGACCAAGCATTGGTACTATGGTCATGGAGGCACCCTAAGCCCAATCGATGGCTCCTTAGTTTTTCCCGAGGACTTGCGAGAACTAGCTCAGCGTCTCCTCGATATCCTCAGGGCATCTGATAGGGGAGAATTTGTTGCCGATAGAGACAGAGATGAGCTAACCTATGCCTTAGGGAACAAGGAGCATCCTGGACGGACGCGCGGCGTAGGCACAAGCATCTCATGGAAGAAAGGTTTCCAAGAGCACGCCGCCACCTATAGGAGCCGTTCGAGGAAGAAGGCCGAATATGAGCAGAAGGTGAGGGACCTAGAGCAAACGGTTGCCGCCCAGGGCTCAAAGCTCCAAGAAATGGAGTCAGAGATGGAGCGACGGATGAAGGTAGCATGGCTGCAGATACAACAAGCCACAGGCGGGACCGGTTCCACAGAGCCTGCACCTCTCCAACAAGCCGCAGGCGGGACCGGTTCCACAGAGCATGCACCTCTCCAAGATGCGGCCCTTATTAGCCCTCCACAACAATATCAAAGCAGTCACGCTTCCACACAGGCCGCCGAAGCGGTCCATTACACCGTGGATGAAATAACTCAACGGACCGCGTGCGAGCTTGTCGTTAGGCAGAAGAACTTAGCTGTGGTGGTACGTATGCGACCTTAGTTCATACTGCATACATTTCACCGTAAATACCATTCATTTACTAACTTTCTTTGTGACTACTAACTTATCAGGTCGCATATGGTATGACCAAACGTGTGGAAGAAGGGCAAAAATGGCACTGCAATGACATTCCACATGGTTACGTACCTGTTGAGGTGGAGCAAGTCGTCACTAGCTGGGAAGACTTGGAACTTGACATCCCCGGAGGTGACGGAGAAACAAAACTCGGTCAGTGTTCTCACTGCATCATTCTATGGAGCAAGGCAGACGTCGTCATACCCGGTACACCTGCGGCTACCAACAAGCCCCCATCACCTCCAAGAGATCCACAAGATCATGACGATTCTCCGGGAGCTCCTGATTCTCCGTCTCCTCCGCCAAAGAGGTCTCCGTCTCCTCCGCCGCGGAGGTCTCCGCCCCCTCCGCCAAAGAGGGGACGCCGCACTAAAGCCTCTGCCCCCACTCCACCAGCGAAGAAGGCGCGGAAAACCAAAGATAAGCCCGCACCAGAGAAAAGAGCGGGTGAGAAGACTCTAGAGGAGCTCGAAGCCTCGGTCAAAGCAGACACAAAGAGGCAAATGGCCGAGTGGAGGAAAAAACCTGAGCCGGAGCCGAAGCTTGATCCCACCGTCGTCAAGTCATTCCTCGGTAATTTGGGCAAGGGTCAACAGAAGGAAGTAATAGTAACAGACTATGACCGCTCATTACTGAAATCTCGCTGGAAGCGGAAGGCTGCAGATAAGGAGGCGGGCCCATCCAAAAAGGTTCCTCAGCTCGGCCAGCAACCTCAGCGGCCCTTGGGTCCATTGCCATCTCTGGACGAGCTTAACGTGCAACGAGTAATGGCCGAGATTGGACTAACCAGAGCGCAAGTCCTGGGGGAAGAAGAGGTGCCTGTAAACACAACGCTGAGGTGGCCGTTTAATCTTGGCGAGCCTATGGTCCCTCCTGAAATGGAGAGGAAGCTACAGACAAAGATGCGCCGATTCCATGAGTGGTACTTGGAAGAATCAAGAAGGAATAAACGGCGCATGATCAAAGTAGGCGTGAAGGACCATGATTTCTACAATGGTGACGAGGATTGGGTGTGGCTGAGGTTTAAGGATATATATGAGCTGTACCACCGCGACGCCATGGACGTGGATTTGATCACCTGTTGGACACTGTAAGTACTTTGTTGTTGCTTATAATTCACAGTTTGAAAATAATAATTCCAATCTATGCTGATGCGGGCTTTATTTATTGCTTAACATATACAGAATGGAGATTCAAAAATGTCGGAGATCCGGGATATATGACGTTGGTTTCGTGGATCCTCGAAGGATAAGTGAAGAAATGATATTGATGAATCCTGAGGAAACATATGGAAACCTATACAAGTATATTAAGAAACAAAATTACTGCGACTCCATACTAATCCCGTACAACATCGAGTGAGTACATACACAGGCTTCTTCTTATACTGTCTATGTACTAATTCATTTCTGATTATAATGTATACATGTGCACAGATTCCACTGGTTCCTAATAATATTGTGTCCTGACCGGGGTGTCGTGAACGTCTTTGATTCGTTGCACACTCCAAAAGAAAAACTACAGAACATCATGGACATGATGACAAGGTGATGTATATTTTCCCCTACTTAATTCACCCCTTACACTCGCAATGACTTAACTCAATTTTTTTGTTCGCAGGGCCTGGATTCAATTTCGTCAAGAACACCCGGGAATTCAACATGAAACACTAAAATGGAACATTGGCTTTCCGGTAAGCAAGTAATTTGTACATGTAGGCCTCGGCTAATATATTATATGAATTTTACTTAATTTCTTTTGGTCGACAGTGTGCCAAACAGGGGCCGGGAAATAATTTACGTGCATACTATGTTTGCGATTTCATGTGGAATTGGGGACATAAAAAGCTTACACAACAGGATATTATGGTACGTAATAATAAACAACATTTCCATTATTATTAAGTGCACAATTATTGTCTCCAGCTCGGCGGATTAAATATCTTTCAATTATTTGTAAATTACAGATGTTCAACCTGAAGGAAGAGTCCCTAGAGCTAGAAAGAATTGACGCAATTGCAGAACAGCTCGTCGGATGGATCTGGGACGAGGTCGTCAATCCCCGAGGAGAATACTACTCGCCAGTACTGGAGGACGTGCCGGACAGTGCAACAAGCTAGTCGTCAATCTTAATTAAGTAGAAAATACAGTTTAAATATATATAACTCGAGTTGACATGCATGAATATCTACTTTTGTAGTATATATGTCTTCTATTTTGATGAAATGTCAGCTAGTATGAATATAGAGTCGGCCGAATACGCATTAGAATACACGTATTAGAATATATACGTATATAGACGTGCACGCATGGCTACTGAAAAAAGCAAAAAAAAAAAGAAATCCGGGGCCTTTAGCACCGGTTGCAGACAGCAACCGGTGCTAAAGGCAGGCCCTTTAGCACAGGGTGCAGCCACGACCCGGTGCTAAAGGCCCTGCTAACGGCGCTGCGGGGCAGGCCCTTTAGCACCGGGTCGTGGCTGCACCCGGTGCTAAAGGGCCCATTTAGCACCGGTTATTCAACCCGGTGCTAAAGAGGTACCCCTTTAGCCTCGGATTAGTTGCACCGGGTGGGAAACCCGGTGCTAAAGGGCTTTCCCACCCGGTGCAGATGTCGATCATTCTGGTAGTGTCAGCCCCTTATTCAAAGATGGCAACAACTACTACGTCCACATTACCAACATTTCAGTCGGAAATGTCATTATCGATGTCACACCAGCTCTAGGTGACAACAAGACAATGAGGTGCTTCCTCGACACCGGCACACCATATACAATGCTCCCAAGTCAATTGTTTGAAAACTTGAGCACTACAATTGAGGAGAGGATTAAAGGCTTCTTCCGAGTCTATACATGGACAGGCCAAACATGTTTCCAGCGAGAGATCCTATGGAATGAGGAGGATGTTGATGTACCAACTATAAGGATCATGTTCGGAGGCAGTGCCAAGATCACGTCAGTTGTAGAGGACATCTGGTTTACGGACGATGCTGGGAATCTATGCTTACCATTCAAGAAAGGAGCTGGTAGTGATGTCGTCCTTGGAAGTAGACACTTGATGGAAACACATACTGTTATTGATCTAGAGAAGTCAATAATGGGCCTCTCAGATCACGGGTGTGCATAGTGCAATGGAGCATATATAGTGACAATGCAAATTTAGTCAGTTTCAAAAAATATGTAGTTGGTTCAAGCCATTAATTGTACCCAGTTGTGTATTCCTGATCTCCTCAATCATTGTGTCATGAGTCAGCTATGTGTGTCTTTCATGTTTTCTAATATATATAGTTTTTGTTCCTTAAGTACTCTCACCAGTCACCATCCACACCATGCCTAGCAAATGAGCTTTTTGCTTGGCACTCCTACAATTCTTACTTACTCCCTCCATCCCAAAGAAACAAGTTATTCTACTTTTGTCCTAAGTCAAACTTTCTCAAGTTTGACCAATTTTATAGCCAAATGTATAAACATTTACAACATCAGTAACGAAAATACTTTCATAATGAATATAACCAGTGGTGGAATCAGGGGTGTGTGCCAGAGCCATGGCACCGCCCTAACACGTGAACAATTTTCTAAAGCGCCCTCTGTGGCTCTGCAGTATGCCTTTCAAAGCAATCAAGTATAGCAATTACCACTTCAGTCAATCGGCTCTGAAGAGCATAAATGTTCAGCGGTTTCAGAGCAGCTAGGCTGCCAAGTAGGCGAATTTGTCCGTGCGTTGCTACGGAACTACACAACCAAAACCATAATATAATTGGTAAGCTTAAATCTTTGAGGCCACTGATTCTGTACATAGCAGTTGCCTCCATTTCTATAGTAACATTGTGGCATCATCTTTGATTTGTGACTTCATTCACACAAGTCAAAAGAGTTAGGGTATAGGTGGGAAACTATAGCTGTAAAGAACTCCTTTCCAACATATTCATAAGTAGAAATAGGAAAAGAAAAGTATAACTGACAATTAATTCCATATAGAACTTAAAATCACAAGGTTGTTATCATCCATATCTTCACAAATAATGCTTTCAACAGGAGTTCAATGATTTCCGTCAGTAGGGCAATTCAAGGAGAGAAAAATAATTATAGACTTAACTTGAACACACTACAGCAAACTACTGCTTTCCAACACTCGGCAAACTCTTTGTCTGAGTTTAGCACTAGGCAAAGAGCACTCGGTAAAGGGCTCACTCGGCGAACATTTTCTAGAAAAAAAACACCGGACGCCGCTCCCCTGCCCGCCACCGGCCTGGCCGCCTGGCCGCCCGGCTGTATAGCCCCCCGCCTGCCCCCCCCCCCCCCACCGACTGGCCGGCCGCAAGCCGCCTGGGAGCTCTGTGTGAGTGTGAGGGAGAGAGAAGAGAAAGAGAGATGAGAGAGAGGGGGGAACGAAAGAGAGGTGAATTTTATTTGTATGAGGGAGGGAGAGATACATGTGCTAATCTTTGGACCACTGAGAGACCACCATTTTGAAGGTGTGGATCGATGATGTGGCGAGTTGTGTTTTTCCTTTGCTCTTGTATCAAAATTTTGGATAGCTAAACAATTTCGAAAATGTTGTAAACTACAAACTTTTATATCTCTTCGAAACCTGCAACTTTGATATAGAACATATTTACATCCAAAGTCATTTTAAAATTTTAAAAATTTCAAATTTCAAATTAGATACATTATAAGGATATTTTAAAGTATTTAACAATCTTAAATTAAAAGTTTATCAACTACAAAGTTTTGGATTTCGTAGATTTGTACAACTTTGATATATAACTTATTCACGATCATTTGAAAATTTTAAAATTTCAAATTTTAAATTAGATAATTTATAATAATATTTTGAGTTATTAAACAATCTTAAATACATAAGTTGTCAATGGTAAAGTTTTAGATTTCGTTGAGGTGTACGACTTTGGTATAAAGTTTGTCATATGAGATCATATAAAAATGTTTGTATTCAAAACATACATCCACTAACTCTCTCACATATACTTCTTGTGAGATATTTTAATTTTATAAATATCGTTATGACAAAATGTGTGAAATCTTTCCAACTTTATAACACAGCCTCTATGTGTTATACCATCACATCGTGAAAAACCTCATGATTTCAGACTTAGTTTGCTGTTTATTTAGAATCTAAAAATCATTTGGACATATCTTAGTGATCATATTTCTTGACATAAGATGTTTGATTTTTTTTTCATTTCATGGGTAAAGCCTCAAACTAGGCTAAATAACATGAATATAATTTTTTACTCATCGTATTCTATTATTTGAATCACTTGAAGTTCAAAATTTGACTTTATTCAATAAATTGCTTGAAATATAATTAATTAATTATAACAAATACAAAAATATACCAAATTTTAGCATGGAGCAACACATGTTATATGTGGATAGTAGGAAAAGTTTTGAGCCTAAAAGGGAAAAGAACTTAAATCTTTGTCGAGTGTTAAGGAAAAAAAACACTCGGCAAAGAAGTGTCTTTGCCGAGTGTCGGTGTCGGAAATGGCCGGCACTCCCTACACCGCGCAGAAATGCGCTGTGTCTCGTCCCTTGATGGTCGATGCGGAAGCTAACACAAGGACACGGGTTTATCCTGGTTCCGGCAACGGGGCCGTACGTCCAGCAGGGGTGTGCTCGCGCACTCGTATTAGCTTTGCACCGGGGTGCTTGTAGAGAGGGGGCTACAAGCGGATACGGGAGAAGTGGGTTGGAGGCAGCCCGGCCCACGCCGGGCCGGCGGCGCCGCGGTTCGCGCTCATGCGGGCGCTGACCGCTGAAGAGATCATCGCGGCGGCGTTGCGCAACCCCGTCGGGAGTGGGGCTGGCGCGACGTTTGCCGCCTGGCGGTTCCCTTCCGCAGGGTTCGCCGAAGCCGGCACAGCTCCGCCTGACTCCGCACCAGGCGCTGGTACCCGCGGATCGTCCCAGTCTGGGAGCCCTATCCACGGGGACTGACGCTGTTCCACCTGCACCTGCAGGCCTTGCAGTCGGCGGCGACTCCGTAGTCCGCCCACCGGAGGTGATGACGACGCGGCCTCTACCTCGTCGGTGCAGCGAAGTTGCATGAGGTAGTCGGATCCATTGGACTCGAACGTCAGACTCCCGAACTGGATCATGAATCCAGGCGGGAATCCGTTGGGGACCCCGTCGGAGGGTCCCGGCGTCGAACGGTCGTCACGAGTAGCCATCAAGGGAACTGGTGAGAAAAACGAATCGCACAGCGCTCCCCCTACCTGGTGCGCCACTGTCGGTGTCGGAAATGGCCGGCACTCCCTACACCGCGCAGAAATGCGCTGTGTCTCGTCCCTTGATGGTCGATGCGGAAGCTAACACAAGGATACGGGTTTATCCTGGTTCCGGCCGCGGGGCCGTACGTCCAGCAGGGGTGTGCTCGCGCACTCGTATTAGCTTTGCACCGGGGTGCTTGTAGAGAGGGGGCTACAAGTGGATGCGGGAGAGGAGAAGCGATCTCCAAGTCCCTGATCGGTGATGAGAGCGATTGAGGTCGAGTGCGTGTGTGTTCGTGTCTGGGCAGGAGCCAAGGTGTGCGAACCTTGTGTCGTTGTCCCGTACGGGACTCCTGACTCTCCCTTTTATAGTTCAAGGGGGAGAAAGGTTACAGTCGTGGGTACTGTGCGCGCTACAGTGTGAGTCGTACGGCGTATCTTACAAAAGATGTGCCTGTCCCAGTCGTATCCGTGCCTTGCAGGTCTGTTGAGATTGTCTTCTGGTCTTGGTCGTTGACACGGCGCCTCCTTGTGTCTGTTTCGACGGAGCCTCGAGGGGTCGCCTAGCCGTCGAGGTGGCCGGGTTGTAGCTCGAGGCTTCACTCGAGGGGTCTCCCGCTCTGCCTCGAGGGGTTGGCTACCCGGATATGACGGGGCAGATGGACGGGAGCTGGCATGTCGTACATAGCTGTCATGCCATAGTCCACTTCTATGTAGCACAGTGGCCAGGGGCGTAGTGGCCCGGTCTGACGCGCCGGTACGACCGGATTTCGCCCTGGCGGTCGCGTCGTGCTCGGCGCGTATAGGGCGGCTACCTCCTGCTGTTCTGATGGCCTCCGTACGCGTCCCGAGTGCTCTACTGCCCTAGGAGACGGGAGTAGGTAGCACAGGGGCGCGATGGTGCTTACTATCGCCACAGTGCGGGCCGTGGCTGCCCGTTGGCGTAGCGGGCAAGGGTCAAGAGGATCGTACCCCGTCCTGTCGGCCAAACGGTGATGTTTGACCAAGATTCGTCCCCGGTTGTGGCTCGTACTCACGTTCGAAGGCGCTCCATGCCCATTCGAGGGCGCTCTGACGAAGGGGGTGACGGGAGTAGGTGGAATAGTGCCTTGGAATGACCGGGGCCAGTCGCGTCGTCAGTGCAGTGCCGGGCACGCCCCGCATAGTGGCTACCTGCCCGCGTCGTGGTCGTACAGCGTGGTCAGGCTCTTGACTTTGGTGTTCGGCATGGGAGGGTGGTAATGAGTGTCCGTATCGTGTCGTGGCAACCTCTCGAGGGGTCGAAGCGTCCCCTGGCGAGGCGAAGATTTACGTCTCACCGCTCGAGGGGGCGGAGTTCCCTCGAGCGAGGCGGAGCTGGGGCGCGACGGTGGCACAACCCAGCGGGAGGTTGTTGGGCCTTGTCGGGCTGTGGGGGCCGCGTGATTTCGTTGGTGCAGGCCCGAAGGTCCCTAGAGACAGCCTTTTTTTGCGCTTTTTGGGGTGATTACCCTGATGATTGAGGGACCCCTAATTATGGTCCCCGACACCGAGTGTCACTGGTCCAGCACTCGACAAAGAAGTGTTTTGTCGAGTATTGGATCAGTGACACTTGGCTAAGTACGTTTAAGGGCTAAGATTTTCAAAATTTCCCTAAACAATGAACCTTGGACGCATACAAAAGTCGTAGTACAATTTATTTACTTGAACATGGAAGAGTAACAGGTTGAAATGGTAAGAAGTTGGAAGACCAAATACCATGTCTTAAACAACAATTTGAGCAGTAAAACAATGATGATTTGTCTAATTTGAGCTAATTTTTTGGAAGATATCGTGTATCAACTATGGACTATATTATGTAAAATGTAAAGTAGGATATTTAATGATCAATTTGGACTAGATCTAGTTCATAAAAACATCAATTTGTATATTTAAAACGGTACACCAAGTTCGAATGTTTAACAGAATAAAAGCTGAGTCGCAGCACGACCAACGGCGCGACTCAACACTGAGTCGCGCCATGAGTCGTGGCGTGACTCCCTGTTGAGTTGCGCCATGAGTCGTGGCGCGACTCCCTGTTGAGTCGCGCCACATGGCGCGACTCAATCTACCGCGTTTGCAGACACGTAACCCACGGTCAAAAATCGTGCCTACATGGCGATACGGTCGCACCGCTGAAATTTAGGTTTGGGAGGAGTTATTTTTAAAATTTTAGATTTAATAGGGCTAAAATAAAATAAAAAATCCATGCTCTGTGCCCCACAGCGCTCACACATCGCTACCAAACAATCCAATATTATATCGGCCATACTCCTCCATAAGTTGGTAGTTGAAAAATAAAAGGCAAAACCGGCGAAACAACGAAGTCGAACTTGTGAAAGCAATAATATACTAATATTGATATATACACTTTTAGTTTTAAAATTGTGATTAAAAATTAGAATAGTGACATAAAAAGGGATTATATTCTTCAGTAAAACTAGCGAGATGTAATATAAGAGTCGGACTGGGACTGTTGATTAACGAAATCAGCAGGCAAACAATGGTCAAAAAGCATGTTTTAGTGGATGGATAAATAATAGATCATGTACACAAATAGCCAAATATGCTCTTGCATTCTCTGGTTGTTGGGGTTGCATAGCACTAGATGAAGGTGTTGAAGCCAATGACAACATCTTTAAAAATTTTCTGGGCTATTTTATAATAAGTTTGTTTAGGGCCAAAATTTACTAGACTTTATGGCCAAACTTTAGTTGTTTTGGGACGGGTATTGTAGAGTTTAAACAAAATGTAAAATCCACAAGAGAAGCAATATTATTTATTTTATTTTAACTATAGAAATGCACGGATATTGTGCTAGTATGTATAATAATATAATTAATAAGACGTCAAATAGAAGGAGTGATCATCAATTGGTCCAAGCCATAAAAGAAATCTACGCCCCAAGCATGAGACCCACAGCTGACAGCCCACGGGTTTTACGCTTTCAAGTTGGCACCACTTGGACAAGCAAAAATCATGTAGTCATATGCACACGATGCTACCTTGTGAAGACATTGATATAACCACTTGGGTACTGTACATTTACACGAGAGTCAAACAGCTTCGTTACTTTGAAGCACGTTATTAGTAGCGGGTCTGCTCATGTCCTTCCACTGGCAATGTATATCTCTGGCGATGTTGAGGGCGTCCGACGACGCGCCGAGCAGCCCCTTCTGCGAGAATCCGACGGTGTAGAGCCCGTTCTTCCCTTTCCAGCCGTTGGGGAAGGGGATCTTGGGCATGCCTTCTCTCGTGAACACGTCGCCTCCATCCTGCAAAACAGTGGTAACGAGGCTTATGAACGAGCGACGTCGGAAACAGAACACAGGAAAAGAAGGTAAATGCAACAGGCCATTAGCCTGCAGATCGAGTCTCGTTGCACTTGTACACGTTGCATACGAATCGAAGTGTTCCACATCTATCGCACTTTAACTTTCGGTGCACGATCCCTTTATTTGTCGTCTCGATCACCCGCTACACACGGGCTAGGGACGGAATGAAATCGATCGTTCAGCTTGAGCTATCGACAAGTATCCGGTGGACCCAAAGTGGTATATCCAAAGTCTCGAGTCCGTATACCCACATATCCCTCGTGAGGTACGCCTTGGATGAGCACCACCAAGCTAGCCGGCCATATCATCCTGGGGGCGGGGTGCGGCGTGGCGGGGGCCCCTGCTCCTCTGCCCGCGCCCATACCCCCGGTGACTCACTGACTCGATCACTTGGGCGCGGGTGACACTTCGGGAGAAAGCAACGCGCGGCGCAGCGCCGGGCACGAGCCGCGCCTGCGCGCCCGGCATACACGAGAAGGGCAACGGGGGCAGGGTGGCCGAACAGGGGTGACGGCATGCGCGCTGCAGTAGCTGTGCCCAGGCCCCCCAAACCAACAAACAAGCGAGTCCTTTTCGCCGGCGTCACTCCTCACCTTCACCACTCGTTGCAGTACTAGGAAGGAGAGAGGTGGATTTTACCTTGAGCCAGGACGGCACGTTGCTCCTGTACCCCGTGGCCAGTATTATTGCGTCGAACTGCTCCTCCTTGCCGTCCGCGAACCTGACCCCGCCCGGGGTCACCTCCTTCACTGCTCCCACTACCTGGCGATGGATCGTGTTTCGCATCAGCAAATCAGTGTAAATGTGTAGGTGGGTTTCAAGGACGAGAGGTTAAAGATCAGATATGTGTTTGTGACAGCGTGAGCGCGCGGGCCTTAAATCCGGGCTGGCATGCCAGCCAGATGAGGCGCTGGCCCACGACCGCCCGGCCCGGGGCTCAAATCCCCACGGTTTGACTGGTCGTGTGTGATTTCTAGTTAGTTTTCTTCTCCTACCGCTGCTCGCTGCTCCTTTGGTGAAAGAAAGCAGGGCTCAAGCAGGCTGCCACTAACCTTAATTTTGCCGGTTTTGATGTGGCCTAGCGTCCCGACGTCCAGGACCGGGGTCCTGCCGGTGAGGTTCTTCAGCTCTATGGGCCCCGTCTTGGGCCGCCTCAGCCCGAGCTTGCCCGTGTCGCCCAGCGTCAGGCGCGCCGCCGCCAGGAGGATCCGGTCGACGGTCTGGACGGAGAACAGCTTGAGCAGCGCCATGGCGATGCCGAACGTCGAGAGGCCAAACATCTCTCTCGGTAGCACATGGACCTGCGCCAAAAGCATCATCAAAACAGCACTTAATATGTATATCGATCTCTTGTCACCAGGCGAACGAAAAAAGAAGAAGAGATAACGAACAAGAAGAGGAAGAACAGAAAAGCAGCTGTTATGGTTATGGGTGCTGAGAATGACATGGCCGGACAAGACAGAGACGTCCCCAACACCCGTGCATGTTAGCAGGTCTAATTATGCTTAGCGACTCCGCATGGCCAAATATGACCATGCACATTGAACCATGCCCCCAAAAAGATCGCGGCAAAATAAAGTGGGACGCGCACAAAAACCATCATCCAAGGGGAAAGTGGCTCAAGCAGGATGGCACAAAACTCGCAGCACTTGTACTTTCGCTGTCCAAAGCAAGACAGCGAGAGTAGTAGAAAACGACGACGGGCCTAGTAGCTGGCCGGGTAAGTCCTAGGAGTAAGCTAAGCGCGCACGGCTAAAAACAACAAAGCCGGCCGGGATCGTCATTTACTTACCGTGTTGCGCACCACCATGGACGGCTTCGCGCCGTGCCGGCACAAATCCAGGCTGACCTCCATGCCGGAGTTGCCGCACCCCACCACCAGCACCTTCTGCCCCGCGAACTCCTCCCCGGACTTGTACTCGCACGTGTGCATGACGCGCCCGCCGAACCGCGCCGCGCCGGGGAACTCCGGCACCCGGGGCACCGCGTTCTCCCCCGTGGCCACCACGAGCCACCGCGCCAGGAGCACCTCCCCGCCGCCGCCGCCGCCCGCCAGGCGCACCGCCCACGCGCCGGCGGCGGCGTCGAACGCGGCCTCCTCGACGCGCGCGCCGAACCGCGGCGCGACGCCCGCGGCGGCGGCGTAGTCCTCCATGTAGGCCACGAACTGGTCCTTGGACGGGTACGCCGGGTAGGCCTCCGGGAACGGGAGCAGCGGCAGCTCGCAGAAGCGCTTGGGGAGGTGGAGGGTGAGGCGGTCGTAGGTGCGGTGGCGCCACGTGGAGGCCAGCGAGTCGGACATCTCGAGCACCGTGGCCGGGACGCCGCGCGCCGCCAGGCACGCGGCCGCGGCGAGCCCCGACGGGCCGGCGCCGACGATGACGGCGCCGGAGATCCACGCCGCCGCGCGGCGTCCTTCTTGCGCCTTGCCGTCCATCGCCTAGCTTCGTTCGAGGCTAGCTGCTGGCGCCCGCGGATGGGTGCTTGTGTGTGTGTGTGGCTGCGTTTTTTACCGTGTGGACTGACTGCTCGTGGTTTTACAGTGGGGAGGGGTTTTATAGGGGTTTTGGGGAGGGAGAGCACGTACTCCTACGCTTCATCGGCAGGCTGCAGACATGTAGCTAGCTAGCTAGCGCGCGCAGGGCTAGCGTTCTTGCAGCCGGCGCGGCGAGGGCGAGCTCCTGCTCCTCGTAGTGGTACTAGTAGCACAGGAGTATGACTCATTTTCAATATACTACTTGTATTCCGTAGTGGAATGGAGCCGTGTGACGCGAGTTCATGGGTTTTCCGTTTGGAAAACGAAATATGAGTGTATGCTACAATGCTCGTGCCTCGTGGTGAGGCATGGTCCTCCACGCTAGCTAGTCATTGTAGGTGGGTGGGTGTTATGCTAGACCCTTCGTCGTCTCCGGTTGCAAATTTGGAACGATAGCACTTGTCACTCTCGCGCGAGCAAGTGTCAAGGTCATCGTTAGTAGTTTTCCAATCGGTTTTGGCTTGCGTGATTCAAATGTAGGAGGAGTGGTTGCGCTGTGGGAGAGTGGGAGCATCCCTAACCTCTAGCCGCATGTATTCCAAGTGCTGATGCTTAGTGGATAAATGGTCCGAAGATGGATGATGATGCTCATGCTGTTTAACGGCGTCTCAATACAGGCACTTAGCTGGCAATACGGTGGTACACGTCAGCATTTATTCTAATATATGGACGAGAGTTAACGAAAGAGAACACAAATGGCACTTGTTTAAGGCCAGTCTCAGTGGAGGTTTCATTGAGGGTTTCATGGTATTAAATGTACTGACGTGGCATAGAAGAGAAGCAAAAGTTTCATGAGATGTGGGAGGAGTTTCATCACCATGAAAGTCCTTTAGCACAGTTACCTAGTTTCTAATGTAGATAACCGTGTAATGAAACTGTGCACTGAGATTGGCCTAAGAGACACTCCCTCTCTTATAAAAAAGAAAAAAAGAGAGATACTCCCTCTGGTCCAATTTATAACAAACCAGGCAATCAACACCAGATCGATCATATATACACAGGCAAGCATTAATAAAAATAAGAGACAAATTTGTACAGATAAATCATTGGATAAGTAAGTTTTATGATAGTCCATAATTACATCTACACTCTTACAGCTATAAATTTTATAACCTCTGGACTATGAATTTTTGCTAAAACAACACTCTTTTTTGATGTTCTTCATGGATTTTTCCATCCCTATCAAATCAATGCACTAACCCTAACCTTCTTGGACAAGCTTAGGGGGCTAGAGGCTAGCCCCTGCGTCACATGACGCATAGACACAGAAGGCCGAGAACTCTCTCCCCCGGGTGAACCGCCTTCCACTCTAACGAAGCTAGACACGCCAACGGGATTAATTGGAACCCAAACTGCTTACTCTAACACTGAAATAGTTAGCCACCCGGGCCTCCTCCCGTTCCCCTTGGAGGCTTGGACCAAGCTTTCCTCCCGCACGTACACCACCCTCCCCGTAAGTCTCTTCCTACTCATTGACTGCTTCCTAAGTTGTCACTATCATCTCCACATCGTTCTCATCCTATGTTTCTGGCGGCTCTTTCCACTACAACTTGCAGTGTTTCACTTTCTTAAATCCTTTTTACAAACAATGGAACTGCTAGCTGAATGTTTGTTGTTGTTGCCAAAGGACCACGGTTTGATCGAAGTTCTCTAAACAAAAGAAAGATAGATCACAATTCTAAGGCGGACTTGTTTGTAATTGGAGGAAGTATTCAACGAAAAGACCCCTACATATACAAAACCAAAGAGGCTCCATCCAAGTCAATCGAGCGGTGTTCTGGAGGAGAAACCGGCCGTGGTCAGAGTGGTGAGTAAATGGAACGTGCAGCCCGCCAGCTAGCGGTGCATGCAGAAGAGAGGAGCGAATGGGTGTTGTAGTTCCAGCTAGCAGGGACGGTGCATGCGCCTTGAGCTTACTCCTATCGATCGATCTGTTGCTAGGTTCTAGGTGTACAGCATGCATGCAGCAGCGCTGAGGTTGCATGGCATCAATGGCGACACTAGCTCGGTTGGTCGAGCAGTGAGAGCAATGTGCGAATACGTTGATTGATGGGTACAAGTCAACTCGGAGTTCAAAATGATATGGGCTGACTGGCTGAGCAGCCTGAGCTTGAGCTCGAGCCAGGCATGCATCAAATTGCATGCGTCCGAGTGGCCGGCCGCCCGGTCACTTACAAGCTACAGTCAGGGCCTTGATGGGAGCATTTACTCGCCAAGCCTGGTGACAATGTTGCCACTCTGATCCGGACGAGGATTCGCTGCATGCATGGCTGCACAGTACACTGCATGCGCCATGCCTCGCAGGCGCGCCGCAGGCCATCCGATCAGGATTTGAAGACTCTGATCAGTGCTCAGTCCTCCCTCTGTGCCAACATCGAGATCGACGGTACTACACGTAGAGGAGTGTACACTCACCAGAAAAAAGAAATGAATATCTCCGGCGCGGCGTAGCTAAGCTAGAGCGGCCGAGCATGCCGAAGAATGCGGCATGCATGGCGTGGCGCTGGCGCAGCAGGATCGCAAGAGACAAGCCGCGCTTGCGAGAGCAAGCGATCGAGCATGCATGCACCGGCCGCGAAGATAGCTGCGCTCGATCACGCACGGCCACGGCCCCCACGGCTAGCTAGGGCAGGCACAGGCACGCTAGGGGGTGGCTCCCCTAGCTAGGGGCGGGCTGTGCTGTGTGCGCCACGCCTTGGCAACAAGTTCCCCGGGTCTCGGGCATGCCGCATGCGGCCAGTGCGTTCGTGGGCGGCGACTGGGCGTGGACCCGCGTCGTTTGTTCGCTCAATCATTGATGATGATTCTCTGCGGCCGGCCCACTGAGCCGTGGGCCCCGGCCCTCGTCCTAATCACGAGGGCAAGTGGACTACAACTACTGGTCGTGGTCCTCCGGAATCGGTCACGCTCTCGCTCACCCCGGCTCACCTGCACCTCTGTACAAAGCCCTCATGCTTCGTTTCGGCCCTCGGCGTCCGTACGCGTACCAGCGTGCCTACGGGTAAGTTAGTACCTACTCTCTCCGTATCGAAATATTTGTCGCCGTTAACTTTTTTCTACAATTTTGATCATTCGTCTTATTCAAAATATTACGCAAGTACCATCCATTTTATTTGTCACATGCTTTACTATTGTAGGTATTTTAAGCTTGACTTACCCTTTTGTATATTTGTGATAATTTTTTGAATAAGATGAATGGTAAAAATTGTAAGAAAAAGTCAACGGCGACAAATATTTTGATACGGAGGGAGTATAAAACTAGCAAGGTAACCCGCGTAAATTTACACGGGTAGCTAATTTTTGTATTTAAAAATCCGTTGTTTCATTGTCAATATAGTTTGTCCAAGTGTATCCAAACTAATGTGTTAATTTGTATCATATATGTGGCACATGGTATGAATTAATGATGCAAGCTTATATTTACTAATTGTATTTGACATTAATTCTTTGATCAACTTATAATTAACTTATTTATTTAATTTAGAATTTAACTATTTATTTACTCTAATCAATGGATTTTAAGTGTTAATATAGATCGTTAGATCTTATTAAAAACCAACGGTGTGTATTATTTTTATTTTAATTAATATAATAATAACATTATATTATTAAGATTAACTCCACCAATACCTCTCAAACCAGACTCTCCAAATAGTAAATGGAGGGTACCTTTATTTTTAAGGGCCACAAAAATGTTACAATTCTAACAATAACCCTAATAAATATAGGGCTTTCTATAGACCCCGAGAATAGAGGGTGGATTTGGAAGCCTCCCAAATACGGGGGTCAAGTAAAGTACCTGCCTTTTTTCTGGACCCTCTAAACTTGGGACATGGGCTTGTTGGGTCTGCTGGAGTGCAACTTTTTTCTGGACCCTCTAAACTTGGGATAAGGGCTTGTTGGATCTGTTGTAGTTGCTCTAAGGTAATATATTGTGTGACCTAAAATTGAGATCATTGTTCTCTCCTGTTGTGCTCACAACCTTGTTGAACGCCCTAAATCCAAGCACCTATCATCAGGTACACGTGCAGATCGACGTGTTGTCCTCCGCTCATTGTTGAACGTTGCCTCATATATAGAGGAAAACGTGGTAGGGCACATGGGGCTTCAGGCTGTCCGCACTCGTCGTACTCTATTGTCATCCTCTAAAAAAATATTTCTGCCTAGTCATTAAGATTCTCCCGTCAATATCAATTTCTTCTACACTTGTTATCCTCTATATCTCATATTCTATATCAACTACCAACACGTGAGCCCACCCATCTCTTTTTCTCCTTTTCTTTCAGCGACGCCACCACTCCCCTCACTCTATCTCTCTCCCACTATCTCCCCCTATCTCTAGTGGCAGCGGCGACAAGGGGTGCCGGTCTCCCCGACCGACAGCCTTCATCTCCGCCGGCCTCCACGCGACACGCGGAGCGGCCGGACCACGAACTTCGATGGCGCGTGGGCGGCTCCTGTAGTGGACACGGATGCCTTCGGCGGAGGCGACGGCGGACAGTCGCACGGCGAAGGCGAGGACTCTAGCGGCAGCCACGGACGGCCGCGCGGCGGCGGTGAAGGGCTCCCGCGGTTGCGGTGAGACCACAGTGGAGGCCTCCTATGGCAGCCCCGGACGGCTACGCGGTGGCAGCGGTGGTGGGCCCCCATGGCAGCCCAAGACTGATGCACGGTGGTAGAGAGCTCCCACGGCGGCTGCGAACGGCCGCACGTCGATTGCGGAGGGGTGGCGGCGGACGAAATAATATGGACCGTTAGATCTTCATCAAATCTGACGACATATATTCTTCTCTTTTTTGGAATTTCTTTCAGCGATGCCACCACTCCCCCACTCTATCTCTCTCCCTCTCCCCCCCTTCTCTAGTGGTGGCGGCGGCGGCGAGGGGTGCCGGTCTCCCCGGCCGACAATGTTCAGTCCCGCTGGCCTCTGGTGACGCACGGAGCGGCCGGACCCCGAACTCCGATGGCACGCGGGCGGCTCCCGCGGCGGCCGCGGATAGCTCCCGCGGAGACGATGGTGGCGGACGGTCGCGTGACGACGGTGGAGGGCTCCCACGGCGGCCGCGAGACGACGGTGGAGGCCTCCTACGGCTGCCCCGGACGGCTGCGCGGCGGCAGCGGCGGAGGGCTCCCGCGGCGGCCCCAGACGGCTGCGCAGCGGCAGCGGCGGAGAGCTCCCGCAACGGTTGCGGACGGCCGCGCGTCGACTGCGGAGGGGTGGTGGCGGACGGAATAATATGGATCGTTAGATCTTCATCAAATCTGACGGCATATATTCTTCTCTTTTTGCATTAACAGAATAATATAGACCATTAGATCTTCATAAAATCCGACGGCATATATCCTTCTCTTTTTTGGATTAACGTGGGAATTTCTTGGCCCTCTCGACGAACGTGGTGGCTCCTTTTAACACTATTGTATTAATATAATATATGATAAATTGATAACATCGGGTCCGCATGGTCATCTTGTCGGTGTACAGTTTTATTGCATAATTTTATAGACATAATGTAACATTGAAGTCATGTATAGCATTGTGGTAAAATGTGTCATGTAAACTACGTGAACTTCATAAATTAAGGAGAATAGTAGAATTAATGTACACGTATGGATGGCAGTTTTGCCCGCGGGCGCGGGTATCCGCGGATATCCGACCCGACGGGCAAGGATACGGGCAGCAAAATCCGCTCGCGGGCGTGGATATGGGCAGCAAAATCTGCCCATAGGCAGCTAGCGGGCGGCAACTTTCACTCGCGGATATATCCGCTACCCGCTTAAAATAGAAGGCCCATAAATATAACCAAAGACCATTAACACAAACCCTAAGATCCACCACCCTAAGACATGTCGTGTGTGACAAATTGATACAATGCGTTATGGTTGTCAAATTGTGGTGATTCTTGACCTTTATTTGCATTATGACTGTCAAATTATTGGTTATTCTTGTTGAAATATATCTCAAATTATTGTTGTTCTTGCTGAAATGAGCATATTGATATGTTATCTCTCTGCGGGTGCGGGTAAACCCGATACCCGCGGATATCCGTCGGGTGCGGGCGCGGGTAAGGTTTTTCGCCCGCGGGCAGCCTTGCGGGTGGGTAAAGGCTGGCAGCGCGGGTATGCTCGCGGGCGGGTAAATGCCTTACTTGCATGTACCCGACCCGCTGCCATCCCTATGTACACGGGATCCAGGGATGAAACGAAATGGTTTCGGTGGGAGTTTCATAACCTAATGAGTGTCATGGCCATGAAACTCTCTTCTTTTCTCCCCTCATAAATACCATGTCAAGTCACCACTTTTGCTGATGTGGCCATATATTTATTTTCATGAACCCCATAACACTTGTACTGCGACTGGCCTCGGTGAGGGTTTTAAACAGTGTTTTGTGGCATTAAATTTACTGATGTGGTAGATGAGAGAGTTTATGTGAGAGAAGTTTATCCTCAAAAACTCATCTGACTCGGTTACTGAAAGTGCATCTAGGCACTTATATGTTTTGGTGATTTTTGGATGACAACATGATTTGTATTTAACTTGTTTGCTTAAGTGTATGAGCAGGGTTTTATTCTTATGAATATTCATGTAATATGATTGTTGAAGAATATAAGCTCATTATTGGTATAAATGACATAAGGGCAAACAAGTGAGTGTGATCCCATGCAACTAAGCAATACAATGACAAGTGAAGTAAAATGACAAATAAGACACGGTCTTATGCAAATTAGTTGGTCTCATCTATAGGACACTTGTCAAAGGTTTTGGGGACAAAATACTTGAAGAAATTGGGATTTCTTTGGGCTTGATCCATGGCAATGGTTATATTCAAAATGAGACATGATTCTATGATTAGTATATGGTCTCAAGTGGTTTGATGTTTATGGTCAAGTTAATCGCCAAAGAATAAATTGAAGATATTTCAAATCAAATGAAGAATTGGAATTCAACGTGGTATTCATGATGATGCAATGCAAAGCTAAGCTTATTTTGACAAGAGAGGATGGAAGGGATCAAGCTAGATGGTGACATTCCTAACAAAGTGAAGGGCAAGTTGGTCTTGTAGCCGAGGGACTTTGTTTGTGGAAAGGTCTAGCATTATAGTTTGGTTTCCATACGTCAATCAAGTCATATCAAGTGAAGCAATGCGAAGCATCTAATCTTTATTGATCATATAGTGCAATGACTTATGAATTGTTTCATACAATGGAAATTCTAAGTCATTGGCTCAAGATTGGATTTGCTCAAGCAAGATAAAGATGTTGAAGCCCTCAAAGTTGAACATGATCAAGTATGGCATCAATGAAGATATGAAAGCTCAAGTGGTAGATTCGATTCTTTGTTTTTATCTTGAGTTTAGGAATGTCGTACTATCAAGAGGGATGCAACATTAGTTGTTTTGATAACACCAAAAAAAGTGCTCAATAGATCAACCCATGTGAGATTATATCTAGAGAGAAGTTCTCTTGGAACTTTGTGTGCTGAGAAGACCAAAACCGGTCTGACCGGTTTTGGTAAGCGGTCTGACCGCTTTTGGGACTGGTGTGCAGTGCCGACCCAAACCGGTCTGACCGGTTTGGGAAACCGGTCTGACCGGTTTGGGCTCTGACAGGTGCAACGGCTCTTATGGTTTGAAAACCGGTCTGACCGGTTTGTGAATCCGGTCTGACCGGTTTCCAACGGCTATAACGGCTAGTTTGTGTTGTGTGGGGTATTTATACCCCATACCCCTCTCTTGGGAGGGGTGCTGGTTCATTTGCCTTTGTGGCTCGTCCCAAGCTTTCCCAAGCACCAGCAAGCTCTCCCCAAACCTCTCTTTGTGAGAGTTGAGTGATTTTGATCATATCAATTGATTTGGGTTGAGGGATGTATGTGTTGTGAGCAATAGAAAGATTGAGTGAGCAATCAACAGCTAGTGAGAGCATATCCATAGTCTTGAGCACTTCCGGTGAAGTCTAGCAACCATTGGAGCTTTTGTTACTCTTGGAGGTGAACCTCCTAGACGGTTAGGCGTCGCCGGTGAGCTACCTCGCGTGTGGTAAGCCACGGATTGGTTGTAAAGGCTGGCCTTGCCTCCTTCATGGAAAAGGGTCAAAAGTTAGTGGATTCCGAGGAAAGTGGCTTGGAGTGGATAAGCCCACCTTTCGTAGGCCCTCAACGGAGACTAGGATTCATCGTGTCTTTGTGACAGCCTTTGTGGCAACGGTGAACTCCGAACTTCGGGAAAACAAATCATTGTCTCTTGTTTACCTTCACAAAGTTCAACTCTAGCATTTATTTTCGCTTCCGCATTGGTCTACTTGGGTGTGCTCTACTTGTGTGCAGGGACTTAGTGGACCTGCTAGTTATCATCTACAGGAGCTCATCACCAAGTTTGGTTTGTGCTAGAACTCGTAGAGGGGGTTATTTCACATAGTCGGTTTTCTCTGTTGAAAACCGGTCTGACCGCTTTGGCAAAGCGGTCTGACCGCTTTCCTCTGGCAAAGCGGTCTGACCGGTTTTGGAAACCGGTCTGACCGGTTTATGTACTGATTGTGTGAAAAAGTTTGTAATTTGCAGATTCACCTATTCACCCCCCCTCTAGGTGACATCAAGGTCCTTTCAGTTACCTAATTTCTAGTCTAGATAGTCGTGCAATGAAACTATACACTAAGACCACCCTAAGTGATCTTAATACGCTCATGATTGCCCGTTCATAGGTTTGTCTAGACATGTTGTATGCTCCTTCTGTTTCTTATTGCATGTTTGACACCATTAACTTTTACTTACGAGTTACTATCATGTTTGGTTATTCATTTTATTTAAAATTTTACTAAAACTATACTTAAGTACCTTTAGTGATAAAAATAGAGTAAATCACAAAAATGATACTCACATAAGTTTTTTAGTAAGATGAATTGGCAAATAACATGTCTAAAATTCAATAGAGCCAAACATTTAGTAATAGAGAGGTGTTTCAATTTTCAATTAATTTGAAGCTCCGGTGAGCCTAAATTGACAGCTAAAACTTGATATCACCTTGGGAGTAGACTCTTTATGGCCTCTTTGTTTGGGGTTTTGCTTTTAAAAGCTGGCTTTAGTGGAGCGTTGGAAAAGCTAGATTTTGAAATTTTGAAGAAAAAAGTTGTCATTATGGATTCACTTTTGAGGTCAAAGAAGTGCCCCTCAAGAGCTGTGGTGGAGCTAGGACAACTGAATGGAGGGTGCTAAATTGATTACAAATAGACTTAATTTTGATTTTTAATTCATGTTTTCATATAATAAACATCGTTTTATATACAAGACTGATGTTGCAGCCACGACAACACTAGCCCTACTTCCGTGGATCCACCCTTGCTCAAGTGCTAGCAAAAAGCACCTCCAAACATTATTTTGGCTTCTAATGCAAATATACATTTTTCTTCTCAAAAGCATTTGAATTTCAAATGATGGTTGCTTGTTTCAACTTTTGGCTTTCGATACAAAACTGAAAGAATTTGTTGAAACAAACCAGGGCCTTACTATCTAGTAATTATTGATGATGCAATATCTCGCTCCAACTCCTATGAAACCATCACATCTCCAAAGTCTGTCTAACAAAATCAAACCTCCTAACTAATTTTATTCCTAGTCCCTCCCTACTCCCTCCGTACTGAAAAAACTGACGTTTAGGACAGCGACACGGTCTCCAAAACACAACTTTGACATCTTATTATTATAAAAATATTTATCAAAGAGTGATATATGTATACTTTTATGAAAGTATTTTTCAAGACAAATCTATTCATATAGTTTTCACATTTGTAAACTTAACAATTTAAAAGTTATTGATGATTTATATTTCCAATGACGTCAGTTTTTTCAGAACGGATGGAGTATCTATCTACCTCCCCTTTCTCCCTCACCTTGCATACGTCAATGTGGCCTCCAGGCTCTAACATCTCCCATACTTGTGTGGCATGTGACTTCCTCACCCTTACTATGTCCACTATCGATGGCCTAATGTCCGATAGCACTTGTCGTCAAATACTTTGTATCATCTTGATATATTGCTCTTGAAAATCAATAAAGCTTGTTTTGTCCAAAAAGGTTTAGTAGAAGCGGAAGGAAAGTGAAGACTTTGAGAAGATATTTTTGGTTTGTTGGTTCAAAATTTGACGAAATTTGGAGGGAAATCTCCTGTCCGCGTGGGATCCGGATGCATCGTCGCCTCCTGAAGACGAGGTCGTACAGCGCCGCCTCATCCGTCTCGTCCGCCTCGGGGAACGGGACACCCCCTGTCGCCTCGCGAGACGACGCAGCCTCCCGTCGCCTCGCCAAGTAGGGACGTTTTTGAAAAAAAAAACCCGTCACACAGACGGCACATACCGACGAGCTGTACATGCCCTAATTAAACGAGGGTAGCATGGTCTAATGTTTTCTACCACCATCAATAATTAACTACAGGATCCAAATACCTTGAGCTAAACTTCAGATGACTATTGTTTAGCTAATTACTAATTAGTGAGCTAAATTTTAGTTCGGCTATTGAGACATCTTTTTTGTAAAAAAAAACTTTATTGTTTTTTTTGAAATACTAAAAAAACTTTTATTTTGCGGGCATAAAAAACTTTATTGTGGCCTACGAGTATTGGAAAATGCCTACAGCAAAGTGCCTATATATATCTCCTTTTTAGCACACATACTGTAATCGAATGTTACCAGAAGGCAAAGGACGGATTCATCCCCCAAAAGAAAGTCAACATTTGTGAAGCGGTGCGAACATCAAAACCGAGATGGTCTAGCACATTTTTCTGAACCTAAACTTTCTCCTTTGAGGTTGTTGTAGTTAAGTGCTGTAAAGTTTGAGTGACGCAGTGCCCGATGAGGTGAAGGACCATAGGTGAAGGCTCTTGAATTCGTAGGCTGGCACGTAGAGCCGCCGGTCCAGGGTCTATCGGTCTCGAGGCGGTAGCCATAGCCCCCGATCCTCGAATGGCGCCAATTGCCGCAAATGGAAGAAAGACGACCCAGCGTCCCAGCCAACGGCACCACCTCAGCATTATCCAATGGCTTCTCACCATGCATATAAAGCGAAGGAAGCATGCATAGTACTGTACTTTTGAGACTCGCCTAGACGTTACTCCGTAGTCTGGATCATGCATGCAGTAGTTGGGAGACGCGTGGATCACCCTGTATATGATTACTAGGGCCCGTAGGCCGTAGCGTACTGTTTTGTCACGGTGAAACATCAGCAATGCCAATACGTACACTAGTGGAGTGCATCAGCAACGAACAAGTTGAAGAACCATTGGTCTACGGAGTACGTAGCTAGCTAGAAGCAGGGGATAGATCATGCATGTGGTGTGGTCAGGAGCTCAGTCGATCTGCTGCACACAAGTAAGATTCGATTCTTTCTGGCGATCGGCCGAGTGGTGGCGAGCACACGCAAGGCAGATCGAAGCAAGGCAACCATCGGTACGAGAATAACTCACATCCGCCGCCCTCACATGCCTCGGTGCACGTAAGATACAGTGCTAATCCCTCATGTCTCGGTGCACTCAAGATCCGATGCTAATGTAACGTTAGCACCGGGTGAGAAATTGGGGCGTCCTCGGGAACCCTTTAGCACCGGTTGGTAACACCAACCGGTGCTAAAAGTCCCTTTTAGCACCAACACCAACCGGTGCTAAAGGCCCCGACCCTTTAGCACCGGGTCGTAACATCAACCGGTGCTAAAGGGTCACCTTTTAGCACCGGTTGGTGTTACGATCCGGTGCAAAAGGTCTTTTAGCACTGGGTCGTAACACCAACCCGGTGCGAAAGGGGGTGTCACATGCTACTACAAAACAAAAAAATCTTCTATCTCATCATATGTGCTTTGTAGGTGAGATGGTTAGGTGGGTACGCGCAATCCAAGAGATCATGAGTTCGAATCCCCGCAGCAACGCACATATTTTTTGGCAAATGGACACACCTTTAGCACCGGTTATTTAACCCGGCGCTAAAGGTGGGTACCTTTAGCCTCGGAAACATAGCACCGGTTGGAAAACCCGGTACTAAAGGGCTTTCCCAACCGGTGCTAATGTCTGTTTCTCCGGTATGCATCGAGCTAGCGGTACGATCGATGTACACGCTAGTGCAAACATTCCACGCATCTCGAATTAAACTGGTGTCTGGCCTCGGCAAACTCGCTATGTGGAATCCACCTTTTTAATTTTGTGCTCGATAGATCACTAGCAAGCCCGGCATGCACTCCGGTGGTCCAAAGCTAGCGGTTAGTGGCAGGGGAATCCCCAAATATGCAATTTGGGCGTCGGGCAAGCGATGGACGTCGTCGTATGTAGGAATCGGACTACAAAAGTACGTAACGGCAGGATATGGGGATAAAAGCCACCACGATATCGAGCAAAGCAACGCCGGCCGCCGTGCCGTAGGTGGTTGCGCTTCGCCTTGGCGAGCGGCAAAAGGCGTTGTGGTCGATCCATGACAACAACAAGGCTACAAGAGACATGGGCGGTGGCCCGGCGAGCCTAGCGCTCCCTCTACGGATTCTTTTGACGGGGCTTTATCTGGATTCTTATCCAGAGGATGCCCTCATCTGTCATCACTATATAAAATGCACAATATTATGACGTAAGCAAAATATATCAATTTTGTTTTACCAGATATAGGAAGGAAAATGGCCTACTTAGTACCCGTTTCAAAGCCACCTCAATCCCGATTTTGGAATCAGTACTATGCACCAGATACAAATAGATAATTTTAATACCGTTTGAAGTCTCCAACCGGTACTAAAAGAGAAAAGGCCAAAAGAATATTTGAAATTCTCGGGAGGCACCTACACGGTCGCACGTCATACAAGTCACACAATTTTTCACACAAAATATGAACGTGTGCGTGTGTAGGATTGGATGAAGAGAGGCTTTTCTTTTAATTAACTCTTAACAACCTCTTCAATACCGGTTGGTGTTACCGACAGGATTAAAGTTTTAATCCTGGATTATAACACTAACCTGTATTAAAATTGATCTTTTAATAACGGTGGTACACTTGTTAGCTAGTCCTACAAAACTAAACCTTCTACTTGTGTGAAAGTGGTTAACTTCGTAAAATCATTGGACTTGAACTAGTGGAAGTGAAACGGAAGCCACCCTAACATGGGCTTTGTATAAAGCAAGGTAGAATGTATAAAAAAACTAAACCAAAGGAGTAAGACCGCCCCACGGTTTTTTATTAAGAAGAATAAACCTTCTCTTTGTTTAGAAAAACCCTTCCGAATCTCGAAAAAGCGATGAGTGAAACTGTTTTTTAAACGACATGAAAATTCGTTGCTCACAAGAAGTTAAACTCACCATCTAAAAGTGCAACTAAAGCATTGTAACCATTGGGCCACAAGCCCATTCACAAGGTAGAACGTATCACGATGCTCTCCCTCGAAAATGAAAGGAGAACAGGCGTTGATTTGATCAGTCAAGAAATCTGGTACGCAGGACTTGCCAAGTAGGGGGTAGCGGTATTCTGCTTTCCTTTCAAAAAAGGGGTATTCTGCTTTTTCCGCTTCCCCCTGACAAGGAAGAGGACGATTAGTAAAGGAGAGGAGAAAATATCAAAATAGGCCGTCATCATCATCTCAATCATTCACCGTCCGTGCCGGGACGGGACGGACCGGCCAGTGGAGTGGTGGCAGCCAGCCCGCCACGCGTACGGGCCGCACGCAAGCTCGCCAGCGCGACGGCCGTGGGAAAAAAAGCGTGGCGTCAGCATCAGGTCAGCTCCCCGCCGGCCCGGCCAGGCCCCTGCTCGGCTGGCCCGCGCGCGCAGAGGCCGCGGCGTCGTGGGGTGGCCGCTGGGCGCCTGGCCGGGCGGCCGGGGCATCGGGCGCGATCCATCCAGCGGACGTGACGAGGCGCGTGCGCGGGGGATCCACGGCGGCCGCGGGATATTCTCTCTTCTCCGGGGGCCGCGGCCCGGGCGCCCCCACGAGCTTTTCCCGCCGAGGAATGCGTGACGGGAAGGCTTTGATGGGATCGGGCGCGACCACTCCGCCATTCAATGGCACACGACGAGACCAGACGGGGGCTGCTGCTCTGCTGCCGGCCTGCCTCGCGCTCCGCGCGCACCGAGCGAATACGGGCAAAACGGAAGGAGCAACACGGTGCGTGCTGCAGCGCAGGCCCCAAATCTCGTTCCTTGGGGACCGCTCCGTGACGGGATCCCAACCAAACCAATCGCCCCGCGCCGCTTGCCGTTGCTAAACCAACCAAGCCTTTCTTTGTTTTGTTTGGAGCCCTCGGATCAGCAGCCTTTGGTAAAGTAATTCAGGCGTGCAGCAAGAATCGAGGGATGCTAGAAACCGCAGCTTCGATCGCTGCTGTTCAGAACAGATTTCAAAATTTCTCAAAAAAAAAAGAACAGATTTCAAAGAAGAAGAAAATAAAAATCAAAATGGGCATATGTCGACCTTCCCCGCGATCTGCTACAAGGCCAGCTGGTCCTTGGTAGTAGGGTTCATAGTACGTACGTGCCGATGTGACGTTACAGGAACAGGAATACAGGATGCACCTAGCGGTACGGCGCGTGAGGGCATGGCGACTGCGTCCGAGCTTATGATGGCGCCATGATAAGCCCCCGATCCGCCGGTGGATCCTCCTCCCCTCACCAGAACCATCGGACGG
This sequence comes from Echinochloa phyllopogon, assembly GCA_033239725.1. Classification (NCBI taxonomy): domain Eukaryota; kingdom Viridiplantae; phylum Streptophyta; class Magnoliopsida; order Poales; family Poaceae; genus Echinochloa; species Echinochloa phyllopogon. The sequence goes on along the minus strand of BTCW01000005.1, from coordinate 39,221,914 downwards.
AGTGACGGGAGGATGCCGTAGCCATGCTGCACGGGCGCACGGCACGCGACGCGATCGAGCCGGTCGAGCGCCATAATGTCGCGTGTGCATCTCGAGCTGCTGCCCGATGGTCATTCCCCTCCCCCACCCCACCCCACCTGCCATCGACGGTGATTGACGGACGCCGATGATATGGCCGATCGTTTTTATGCGTGCATTGCGTACGAGAGCTACCGCCGGTGCCTGCGTGCTGTGCAGTACGCCCGCGATCCTGTCAGCGCAGCGCTGCAATATTATCTCGCACAGTGCCCGCCGGTGACCTCAGGCAGTCAGGCGTGCACGTTGTACAGTCGCCCGGTGACCTCAGGGGCTGGTGGTATGCGCGTCACCCCGCGCTGCAGCTATATTCAATGCATGCGTGTGCTCCAGCAGGAGGCGCTGCTGGGGTCCGTCCGTCTGAGGGAGGCAGAATGGCAGGTGCACGCAGGGCCTGGCCTCTGCTGCACTGGTGCTCTGCTCTGCTGCCACGCGAACGTACCGGTCCTTTCTTTTTCATGTAAAAAGAACGCAGTACAGGTTTTGACGGGTGTGTTTAGTTGTAAAAAGTTGGGTAAAATTTGATCGAAAAGTCACATCGGACATTATAACACACTGTATCACTTTTCGTTTGTTTGTGATAATCGTTATCCTACCATAACCTAACTAGGCTCAAAAGATTCGTCTCGTCGTGTACATCAAAACTATGTACTTAGTTTTTTTTATTTACTTACATTTAATGCTTCATGTATGAGGAGAGAGATTTGATGTGATAGGTGAATAGTGAAGTTTAGAGACAATTTTAGAAAGTTTGTGGGTACTGCCAATTATTAACTTCTCTCGTCGGTCCGCGAACTTGTGGAGGATGGGTTAAATCGATGGAGAGCACTGTGCCTTTTTCTATATCTACTCGAGTCTAACTGATGAACTAAGGCCTTGTTTAGTTCCAGAATTCCCACACCCAAATTTACTATGCAAAAAGAAGATTCTCATCACATCAAAATGTCATAGCATGCATGGAGTACTAAATATAGATAAAATCAAAAACTAATTACACAGTTTTGTTGTACTCTGCGAGACGAACATTTTGAGCCTAATTAATAAATTTTTGAACAATTTTTCGCACATACGAACGAAACGCTACAGTGCGCCGGCTGACGCGCGTCAGCCGGCGCAGACCCAATTCGGGCGTGCGTTTCTGGATCTAAACGCGGCCTAAGGCGTGATGGGCATGGATGGGAGCAAGATGCTATTGATTCTAGTTGTGTAAGTTGAACTAAATTTATACTGAAAATAGTAATACCGATATTTAATAAATTTGATTTAAATGATTTGTTTTTGGAGACTAATAGTTATTGGTTAACCATACACTATATTTACAAAAACAAATTAGAAACTATCCGCTTGATTTGGGTCTCTAGTTGATTTTGGAAGACAATCAATTACGTGATTTTAAAGGAATTTAGTGCACACATAGTTGATTTGGAATTGTTGCTTTCAATAAAAAAACATATCTAAATAGATAGCGTGCGGCGTGCCAAACTTTATTTCGTCATATATACTTCTTAATTGTATTTTTCTCGTAATAAATAATTAGAGTCGCAAACGTATGAAATGTTGTTACAGACTCGAATGCGTGTGTTATGAATGTGGTTGGTTGCCATTTGAGGACCAACCCAACGGTGTACTGTATATGCATATAGCCTCTATAAGGAAAGGGCGTTTAGTTGCCGTATACAACCTCCTGTACTGCAAGCATCTAGGGGAAGAACGTTTAGTTGTCTCGAGTAGACACAACCTGCCTACAAGCATATAACACTTTGACAATGCCATTGCATCCACCGATGTAGCCACCCAAACAATATTCTCAAAACACCCATAATAGCACTCCAAATCCTCGCTTTCCCCAACTTTTGCTTGCTCCAATTCGATGGAAATATTTTTTAGCAGTATAAAAACATCCCTAGCAGGGTTCATTACATTCTGCTATGAACAAGCAATTCAGCTCGTTTCCTGCATTAATAAAAAGAAGATTCTCATTCGGAGCCAATTACTGTCCTGCTTGGCCCAGTTAGAATTTAGAACAAAAAAAGACACCCATCAAGGCAGCAAACATGGACTTGGCTCAACAATTAATTAAACTTGCAACATTTCCACAAAAGGTAGCTCAAAATTAAATCAATGAACTCAACAATAGCGTAAGAGAATCAAAATTCTTATATTGACATATCCAATATAACTACTCACCTCTGCATCATAATGAAGGAACACATAAGGGTCCACGATATATTTTTTTAGACTGCTTTACAGGATATCAGCTTGTTTGGGAGATGAAAGATTACACAACAAAGGAAATAAGAGTTTAACCCCTAATGATAACCAACAACCTAGAATAGGCCTTCCTTTCCATTCCTAGAACATGGGAATGGGAACATGAACATGCTCTGATGTAAGTGCATTCATCCAAAAACCAATACCAGGTAACAGCTATAAGTTCTCTTGTTGAGTTTCTTCACTCCTTGAAGTCGTCCTTGTCATTTGCTGGAAGCCCTTTGTTTCTCCAGTAAACGGCAAGAGCGCTCCCTCCAAGCTGTCACAAAAACAAATGTGAAGACTTTAGAGAACACACATTTACTTATGCCACCAAGCAAAATATTAGTAGTGAGTGCAGAAGAATTGTGGCATGAGTACATAGGGTTAAGAGAAGAAAACTATGAAACTTACGGCCATGCACACAACACTGACAGCAGAAGGAACGGCAACGAGTGGATTTGTGAAGTGTTTTTGGGCAAGTAAAAATCCAAGCGCAGAACTCTGTCAAAAAAAGTGACATTGTTAAGTACTAAACGAATGAAAATGCACATTGCTCTAGGCAAGGGAAAGAACTTCAGAATACTACAGGCACCTAGCTAAGGAGCATTTTGATGCATCCCGAACCAAATTACTAGTAACATCAGGAAGGTTCAGAGTCCAACAAACCTCATTCCACCGAGCATAGAATATATCACAAGAGACCATCTAATTTTAATCCGTACTAGTAGTGCAAAAGTAAACAGATTCATGAAACGTCGCCAACATTAGCCAGAGCTAACATGTTTGAGAAACAAGGAAGCAAAATAATTTTGCAAAACATTGATGTCTAAGCAAAAAACTACATGAGAAACTGAACCATCACAGTGATTTGTAAATAATTCATCAGATAGTTTCTTTACTTGCCCACCATTTTTTTCATAATATCCCAAACAGAAAATAAGAGCCATTAAGCTATTAACGGTGCCACAAATTTCTACAGCTAGATAAGAATAGATTGAACATGAGCATCTCAACATGTCTTTACCTGCATGCCACATTCAATTGAGACGGTCCTAGAAGTTGATTCCCCAAAGGTAAATAATTTCGATAACCAGTACCCAAGTGCAAATGCAGCAATATGTAGCAGAGCGACAGGGATAATAAGTTGACCACCTTGAGCTTTCAACACTTCTGCAACTTGCCCAATCTTGCAAAAAGTTAAATTTTCAGTCAGAACTAATGAAAACAATTAGCACTGCATTCATACCTATCCTAAGTATAATTGAGGGACAGCAACTACTAAAAGATAAAAGAAGTGGATATACCTATGGCACATTACTAATCAAGTGATAAATTTAGGCACAACTGACGGCGAGTAGAAACATCATCACATGCTTTATTAGGATATAAAATGGGGTATCCCAACCAACTGAATTTGTTTTTTCATGGAACATATAAAGAAGTGATTGATTTATTAACATACAATTCTACAAAGGCTTAACCCTACTCAAGTAAGTTCTTTAATAGACTTACAGGGCTCGCACAAAGCAAAGTGGTGAGGGCGACACCGATCAGGGGCGTTACAGTGATAATGCGCTCAGTAAACTTGGGAAAACATTCGTGGGCAATTACTGCATAGTGACAAAAGAATGGTCACACCAGATGTCAAAGAAATTATTTCCAAGATACTAAAAGTCAGTAAAATTAATCTCCCATTAAGCTGTTTTAGCACCTCCAAGAATAGTCGGCAATAAGACAACCTGGAAAGTACTGATGGCCAATCCCTGCGTACAAATAATATCCTTTTTAACTAAGGCAAACATGATTAAGAAAATAAATAGCGACAGATCGTAGTGTCCTTACTGCTGCATCAACAGGAACTAGTTGACCAGCAAGGATTTTAGTCAGGAGGGGTGTCATTATTATAGCGCCCATAGTTGAACAGCTAAAATATGCAGGAGGGAAAATGTTAGTGCAATAGAGCAGTAGACTGAAGGAAGCAGCATAGCATAAATAATCTCTAAATAAAAAATTAAGCAGAATAACAAAACAACAGGGTGAAATCAGAAATACAAACACAACAATTAAATGATCTGCTGATCAGATTCTAAAGAAAATGACTTTTGCACAAACTGCTTCTGCTAAACCTGACATCATCCATGTTAATTCCAAAAAATATTTCCTACTTCAAAATTTCAACATGGAATCCAGAACTAAATCCAAACTTTGAGTCAGAGAACAGCCTGGTTAGGTACGCAAACCATTTTTGCAACTAATTTCGTAAAAGTGATGTTACGAGAGAGCAGACATCAGATGAACTCAACAACTTAAAAAAGCTAGTGACAGAAACTGACAGCAGGCATGCAGTGTCCAAATTAACATATTTCATTTTCACAAGCAAGACAATAGGCTTACGTGGTCATAAGAACTGAAAGCGCAACATTTCCCTTGGATATGTAAGTTGCAACGTTTGACGCTTGTCCACCAGGGCAACATGAGACCAAAATAAGACCGGTTGCAAGAGGAGCGGATAAGTTCAATGTCTGTAATATAAGGCATATAAAATATGTTATTATAAATGCAGATATTATAATGAAATGGCTTCTAGAGATACTTCAGTGCAGATTTCATGCTGTAGAAGAAATTCTATGTTCAAATAGTTTTATCAATGAACAAACAAAAATAGTTTACCATCCAAAATAGTATATGGAACCTCTCATCTTAAATGTACACAATCAAATATCTAAATAGAGAAGATTTTGTTTTAGAATCCACAAACTACTGTTAATGGTGGCAAACATGGGCTAACATGGTTCACTCAATATACCATGATCAAATGAGAGAGCACAATCACCATACAATTAAATATAGGAGAATAAAGTGAAAAACTAAAGAAGTCAAGAAACTGGGACGCATTCATATATGGCAAATTTGTTGGTAGGCAGGTCTGGTACCAAATCTTTTCACTCTTCTTTGTTAATCTTACGGGGTATTAAACTCTCAAATAAGCTTATAAACAAAGTCCAGCGTAACAGCATTTCAAAATAAAGGTACAACAGACTAATTGATTGGAAAGGAAATAAACTGCCAGATACGGCTCTCCTAGATGGAAACATGATCACAGTTTCGTAAGCTGTTGACAGATGTAAGCTCTATCCAGCAACAAAAGTGCTACCTAAGTGTAAAGTGAAAGGAAATAAAGCACATTATAAGGAGTAATCATTTACTCCAGTAAGCCAACTGTACACACAATGATCAAACTTCATACCATAACCAAGATTGAACCAACAATATAACGATGATCCAAAAGACAATGCAACGTAATAAATTGTATCCATAACAACACTTTATTAACCTAAAATCAGTTAAATTCCATACTAGTTTATGACAAAACATTGAAAATGTAAAGAATGGTTATGCATTTTTGTGCTATAATAGTGTTACCAATGCAATAGCGTATCCTAACAAAGGTTTGATGAAATACTGTGCAAGAAATCCCACACCAACCTGCAAAGAAGCAATTCAATCAGAACATACATAATAAACTAGTATATTAATTCAATGTTAGATATAGAAAAGACGGTCTTATTAATGCAGGTGTTCAAATGCAGAAACATTACTGTCCATGGATTCCTCAAGCATCTCTTAAAATCTTCAACTGTCAGCGTTAGTCCCATTGACAGCATTAGGAATCCTAACCCTACAGTGAAAAGGTCGGTCTCCAACCAGGTAACCTGCAGATTGTCCAATGAAACCCCAACAAAATGGTAACGTGTTAATTGTTGATTCCAGATAGTAATGGCAACTGGAAGTGGGAGAAATGTTACCATAGATGGCTTGTAGATGCCAATAATAGTACCTAGTATAACCTGCCACAGGTGATCTCTGTATCAGTAGATTTATACAAACATACTGTATGTACCATACATCCATATCCACCATATTTAAATGCAACTGGTTGATAAAAGAAAACAAAACCGTTACATGTTCTCCTACAACATACCCAGACAGGGAAAAGAGTGGTAAGCAGCTCGACAATTTTTTCATACTGGCTGGGCTCAGCAGGCGGCTCGACAATTTTTTCATGCTTGCTGGCCCCAGCAGGCGGCTCGACAATTTTTTTATACTGGCTGGCCCCAGCAGGAGAGCTCTCCGGGACATTACTAGATATGTTAGCTTCAGCCTTGCACAAAATTCCGCGGTTCCTGAGGTATAAAAAATAAAAAAAAGATCAACTCTAGACACGCATAACAACAGTTATCCCAATAATTTGAGCAGTACCAAATAGTAAGATTACGATAAACAACAGCCAAAAGTTCACATAATGAAAATTTATTTCAGGGAACTTAGATGATGTCACTATCCGCAAGTCTAAGTAGTAAACCAAGAGAGAGAGAAAAGTTAAGAACTGGAAAGATAATTTGTAGCCAGAGGTAATAACTAATAAGGATGTATTTGGTGTTGTCGTGATACCATAAACAAAAACAACATATCATAGTGGACGATGAAGAAAAAAAACACAATAACGGAAATGTCAAAGCACACAACAGCTGGAAAGATATCAAACGATGCCAAGAAAATTATGACAATGTAACTGGAGAAGAGATGACAGGACTACTGGCCCAAAGGATAGAACATGGCAGCTGTTGGAGGTCCCTACAGAGTCACTTATCATCTTCTACCTTGAGGTGCATAGATTTAGTTCAGTAGTCTCGAAAGTTAATAAGTATCAAAACTTGTTGAAATATGTTGCACTGAGTGTTCAAACAAAAACAAAACTCAGGACTGAAAGGCGCAGGTGCAAAGCTATGTTCAGAAGTAGGACCCTATCCAGAAGCATACAGTGAAGTCTAGCAGATCACATGAGTCAGTTTGTCTTGTTGGACTAACTTACAATGGCAGGCAGGCAGAGCGCTAACTTTTGACCATAGGGCAAATTATAAGACAATTTTCAGAGCAAAATGTGATGCAGCAGAACACAAGAAATGTCAATAATTCATTTCACAACTTCTACTACAGATTTCACTAAAGAAACCCACTAAGCAATTTTTGTTCACTGCCATTCATCTCTAACTTGTCTAAAATGCAGGTTTCACTGGGAAAACACACAGTGGTCCTGAGACTGAGACCTAAGCTAGATTCGATAGTACCTACTAGTCCAAAGTCTGACTTCAGAACTCTGGAGGGTACATAATTCTTTCTTGACTAAGGCCCTGTTTGGTTGAGCTTTTGTTCAGCTTTTCAGCCTGAAAAGCCAGAAGCTCAAACAAACAACGAATTTCTCGCGCAGCTTTTGGAAAGCTAAAAGCTCAGAAAAGCTGAAAAGCTTAGTTTTTTGAGCTTTTCGTAGCTTCCTGAGCTCAGAAAGCTAAAAACATCATATAAAAGCTAATAAAGGCTCAAACAAACAGGCCCTAAGGGCAGGCCCAACTCGAATGGCAAAAGGCGTTAGCCTCAAGAAAAAGTGGCTGGGCACGTAGACGAAGAAACTAACAGACTAAGCTCTCAACCCAGGCCAACCGTGAGGGACCGATAGCTTTTATTCTTTGTCTTTGGAAAAGTTTGCTTCACTTTGCCAGATGAGTGGCTTTCGTCTTTTGCCTTTGTGGGAGAATAAAGGCTCAGGTCAGTCTCTCTCCTTGGTCTTTTTTGAAAAGATACTCTCGGTCCAACGCGTATTTCGTTGGTAGCCAATGCTTTTTGTCAGTTGGGCGCCCGCTACTTCTGCAGGTAGCACTGCGAGGCTCCCACTCAATGTGACATGGACGAACGGTGCAAACGTGGAAGCCGAGGCCACCGAACACCGTGGAGCGTTGGGCCCTGCCCTAAGAGATGCAGGTGTCCAGGACTGTGCTTCAGACTGGAGACAAAATTGACTAGCCAACACTCTATAACACCCTAACACTACATTTCTGATGACAAAGTCAAACCCAATCTTCAGAGTCATTCCCTAAACCGAAGCAATCCCCGTGGCCCGATTGGCATCTGAAACATGCTTATACCTCAGAAATGGAGTGATTGTAGCAGATGGTGCAGGGACAACGGCCAATCCCAAGTCGCGCTTCTTGTTCCTTCCCCCATAGCTTGGCATCGAGCACGCGATCCCCAATCCGCATCCTGCACCCAAGCGAACAAGGCCGCCTCAACCCAACGAAAAGGGGAACCGATTCAGCTAGGTTTCAGCGCTGCGCGTACCGAGACGAGGAGCCGAGTAGGCGGCGGCATGGGGCCGCGGGCGGAGCGCCCTGGAGGCGGAGGCCATGGAGCAGGTTACGGGCGGCACCATGCGGAAGGACGAGATGCGGATGGGCGCGGAGGTCCGAAGCTCGTGGAAGCGGCGGGGAGGGTTTAAGAGCCGTTGAGTGAAGGGAGGCGTCGACCCAAGGGGGGAAGATGTGGTAGTGGTGGTGGCCGTCCTCCCGGAGAGTGGCGACGACGGAAATCGAGGGGGCGCCGGGAGAGCCACCCGTCCGCCGGCTTGCCCCGCCGCGCCTGGATCAGGTTTTTCGGCTCCATCCTTCGGCTTAACTAGCAGAGAGCGACAGCGCGTGACAGGCTGACAGCGTGTGCCTCGGCCCGTAGCCCTTGGAGCTCAATTTGATTTTCTTTTCTGCTGCTAGCCACACGTTCACCGGCGCGCCTGTAGATCAGGTTTTTCGGCTCCATCCCTCGGCTAAACTACCAGCGAGCGTGACACCGTGTGCCTCGGGCCCTCGGCCACGGCTTGCCCCGGCGCGCCGCGCGCCTGTGGATCCGGTTTTTCGGCTCCAATCCCTCGGCTTAACTATCAGAAAGCGTGACAACGTGCCTCGGCCCTTAGGGCGCCGGGAGAGCCATCCCGTCCTGAATCAACTGTGTATTGGCCTCAATCGAGCTCCTTTGCATTGGATTCGAGTGCTTGCCGCAGGATTTGAGCTCTTCCCTCGTATATGCTTGCTGCCAGTACTGAAGGCTTGCTGCTTGGGGAGAAGAAAGAGGAAGAACGAAGCAAGGATCGCCTCTGCACGGGGAGGCCGCAGGGGAAGGCAAGCTTGCTCTCCGGCCTGGTGTTGCGCCGTCGACTGGCGGCGAGCTCGACCTGCGCCGAGGGAGCTCCGCCACGCCGGCGCAGGGGAGAACTCCGCCCGCCGGAGCCGCGGGCGAGAGCGCAGGCTCCGCGGCGGCTTGCTGCGGTGTGCTGGCGGTGGAGACGGTGAAAAGATCTGCACGTCGCCTGTGAAAAGATGGAGCATGTGGGCAGGAGACGTCCACGTCGTCTCCATTTTTTTTAACTCCGTCGGACTCCAACAAACAAAAAAATGATACGTGGTACTAAAATGACTATAAAGATATATACAAAGATCAAAATGACATATAAATATTAAATGTACACTTGATCATAGTTCTATGATTGATCTATTAGTCACACAATGGTATACACAAATATATTTGTAGTTGATCTTGAACTCCATGCAATACATTAAATAGCTTACCGGCGGTTTCTCTGTCTATGGGTTGTACGAGCTGTCTGTACATCCATCTGTATGTGCAATTCGAGATTCTACAGACGACCTATCGTCTAAGGGCTGTACATGCCCTTAGCCCTTGGAGCTCTTTTTTTTTCTGGAGCTCAATTTGTTTTTTTTCTGGAGCTCAATTATTGATGGGTTGCCGAATTGGACGGACTTGAAAACGCAGGAAACTTTTTTTTAGTCACACCTGCGTGTTCCATTCATTCCACGACAGCAAAGTTAAAATCAAGGGCAGCTATATCGTTCAGCAACATCGGTATTTGGCTCACCCAATCTCTAAAAGACGAAACACGGGTTCATTCCACGGGTGTGGAGCGGATTCACGTTGCCTGCTAGCGCTTCAGCTGTCCGATCCATCATAGAAGAGATGGGAGCCGTTCGATCTCTACGATGGTTTCATATAGTAAACAGTGCTAAGGATTTAGGATAAAGATTAAGATTATGTTGCTTAAGCTGTACTCACCCCTTCTTTCCCCCTGCTACCCCCGACACACACACCACAAACTCCAGGGACGTTTACCGAAGACGGCGAATGCAAGCTAGGTGCTTGTTCTAAGCTGGTGTGCCCCCGTTCCGCTGCCTTTGGAGAGGAGATGGAGCCCAATTCTGTTGAAGACTTTGATATATTCATATATTTTAATTTCAAACCGCGGGTCATTTTATACTGATGTTTATCGATTATGTAATAACATAGGCATTGATTCACTGATAAAGTCGGCATATGTATGTTTTAATCGATCATGGCATACATGTGATTGCATTCGATTTTGTTTATAAAATCGGGTGTGACAAGAGTGATATCAGAGCCAATGTTGACCGTAGAACGCTATCCTAGATAGAATGGTCGCGTTTCTAAAGTTATTTTGTTAAAAACTAATTCTCTCATATTTTTTCTTAATTCCTTGATGTTTCTATTTGAAATTTCTCACAAAACCCTTGGTTACTCCGACTTATGGTGAAGTCCCATGGTTGAAACGATAGACTCGTTGTAATGAATCGTTATTGTTCCATTTATGATTTAGTTCTTTGTAATGACTAATGAGTGTAGCTTTTTGCGAATCTCATAGCGAAATTTCTTTTTAAGGGGTAGTTTGTCACACCCCAAAATTACTATTTAGGGTTTTGAATAGATAATATTAAAAACCAAATGATTTCATTATTTGTATAAAATTTCTGACATTTAATTTGATCTAATTTAGATAGAGAACATAGTTTTCTAATATTTATAAATCAAATAGTGTGGGTTGTTGCATTCATGTTGTCTTGCATCGCGCTGTTCACTTGGCTTATCAGCCACCAGCCAGCGGTGTTTTTCTCTCAGCAAAAACCAGCACCAGCCGCCAACCGCCAACCAGCCAGCAGTGTTTTTCTCTCAGTAAAAATTAGCACCAGCCACCAACCACCAGCCAGCCGAACAGGCGGAGTGTTTTATATGAAAAACGAATTTAATTTCAAAATGCAACTAGATTTCGGTTAGTCCAAATCTTTTTTTTAAGAAAATCTTATCATAATATTCATTTCAATCTATAGCTAAATCTCTCTCCTATCCAGTTTCCTTTCTTTCTATCTCAAACTTTTCGTTTGGCTTTAACATGATTTATGCCAAGCATGAGAGATCAACTATATCCTTTACGTCAATATGCAAGCATCCAAACCATATTTTAATCCCTTTTACCTTTCACGTCCAAAGCCCCAAATAAATCATCCGGTCTAATGCTCTCTATTTCTCTCTGTTCGCACCCAAAATTGGCAAGTCACGCAAACTGGTCAGACCGACCTCAGGAAGCGGTCAGACCGGTTTCCCTGTAGCCGATCTGGCAACAGCCAAACCGGTCTGACCGGTTTGCCAGAGCGGTCTGACCGGTTTCACTCCGAGTTGGAGTAGAATTAGGAGTCCTAGTCGTTTACAAATTGTAAAAGGATTCCTTGCGGGGCAAGACCTCCCCACCCTATAAATATAAAGGGCCGTGGCCGGTTGAGTCATCATCCAATCGATCAAACATTATCTTTTCTATTTTTATCTCCAACCCCTAGCTTTTCCAACCCCTTTGCTTTCCTTGCTTGTCTCTACGGCGTTCAAGGAGGTTCTAAGTGTCTGGTCAACACACACGAGCGCCGGATCGCGCAAACGAAGAAACGATGAACTCGCCGCAGCACCACGCAAACCGGTCAGACCGGTTTAGGGATCCGGTCAGACCGGTTTCCCTCAGGGGCTTCGGGATGAACCTAGAATCACCACCTCGGGAGGGACCCCGTCGGAGATGGCGCGCCTAGGGTTGCTTCTGAGATCGGTCAGGCCACTCAGAACCTCCTTGAACGCCGTAGAGACAAGCAAGGAAAGCAAAGGGGTTGGAAAAGCTAGGGTTTGGAGATAAAAATAGAAAAGATAATGTTTGATCGATTGGATGATGACTCAACCGGCCACGGCCCTTTATATTTATAGGGTGGGGAGGTCTTGCCCCGCAAGGAATCCTTTTACAATTTGTAAACGACTAGGACTCCTAATTCTACTCCAACTCGGAGTGAAACCGATCAGACCGCTCTGGCAAACCGGTCAGACCGGTTTGGCTGTTGCCAGATCGGCTACAGGGAAACCGGTCTGACCGCTTCCTGAGGTCGGTCTGACCGGTTTGCGTGACTTGCCAATTTTGGGTGCGAACATATGCCCCCCTGTTTTCTAGTAAATTTTATGCACTAGAAAATATGCTAAGGTTGATGTCATAGAATTCACCGGCCATTTTGTCCTAAGGGCGATTTCTTAACAAATCGGCCATGTCTTATCAAGCACTTTGCCAAACACTTGGATAAAATTTCTTCAAGTATCTCCCATTGAGAGCTCTAGGTAGCTGCTGTCCTTGCAAAGTTTCCACCGTGTAAGAATTTCCTGAGCAAACCTTCATAATCTTGAAAGGACCCTCCCAACTTGGAGACCACTTACCAAACTTGTTGCTTTTCAATCCAATGGGCAAAATTGTTTTCCAAACCAAATCACCTACTTGAAAGGACTTGAATTTCACTTTCTTGTTGTATGCTCTCGCCATTCGTCTCTTATCCTTTTCAATCTCTTCTAAAGCTTCCAAACGCTTGTCGGTCACTTCATCAATATTATCCATCATCAAAGCATAGTATGTATCAACATCAAGATTATTTTGCTTTGCAAGTCTATAAGCGCCAAGATTCACCTCTACAGGTAAAACGGCTTCTTGACCATACACAAGCTCAAACGGAGTAACTTTAGTAGCACCATGTTTAGAAATACGATGAGCCCATAAAGCTTCAGATAATACCTCATGCCACCTTTTAGGATGATCTTCTATCTTCTTCTTGATGAGCCTTATCAATGTCTTGTTGCTAGATTCCGCTTGACCATTGGCTTGAGCATAATATGGAGATGAATTGAGAAGTTTAATATCATAAGAATTGATAAAGTCATGCACCTCTTTGGATATGAATGAAGTCCCTTGATCCGTAGTCAGAGTTTGTGGAATGCCAAACCTATGTATAATATTCTCTCTGATAAATTCAATCACCTCTCTATGTGTCATATTCTTCAAAGGGACTGCTTCCGTCCATTTGGTGAAGTAATCAGTTGCTACAATCACAAAACAATGGCCTTTTGTCGAAGAAGGATGAATCTTGCCAACAAAGTCCAAACCCCATCCCCGGAAAGGCCAAGGTTTAATAATCGGATGCATCAATGCTGCTGGTACCAACTGAATATCTCCATGTTTCTGACACTCCTCACAACCTTTGTAATACTTAAAACAATCGGCTATCATCTTAGGCCAATAGAAACTAGCTCGCCTAAGGAGCCACTTCATCTTAGGAGCCGATTGATGAGTACCACAAATTCCTTCATGAACCTCTGCCATAGCCAACCTAGCTTGATCAGGACCCAAACATTTCAAAAGCAAATCATCAATCGTCCGACGATACAACTCATCACCATCCAAAACGAACTTGAGAGCCCATCGTCGAACTTTCCTGTCAATTGTACTGCTAGGATTTTTAATAAATAATCAACCAAAGGTTTTCTCCAATCATCCACTTCGTCTGGATTACAAACAACAGCCGAAGTAGTATTTTCACCAGGCAACCGGTCAGACCGGTTCTGTAAAGCGGTCAGACCGGTTGAACCGGTCAGACCGGTTTGAGGAAGCGGTGTGACCGGTTCCTCCAGAACAGAACACTCGGCTTCTAAAAACACCGGTCTTTGTTCTTGAAAATTTCTTTTCTGAACGTTATAACCAGATGCTTGCTGAGCCAGAGCATTTGCCTTTGGATTCCTTTCTCGTGGTACATGACGAATCACAAATTCATCGAAGCAAGATATAATATCAAAGCATCTATCGAGATATGCATTTAAAAATCCATCTAAGCATTGACATACCTTAGAAACTTGTTGTACCACCAGCAAAGAGTCACCATAAGCTTCCACATGCTTTACTCCCATGTCATGTAAAATTCCCAATCCGAATAGAAGAGCTTCATACTCGACTTGGTTATTAGTACATTTATGATCTAATCGGTTAAGTGCTTCAAAAACAGCCCCATGTGGAGAAGTAATAACAATTCCAATACCACAACCACTTTTGCAAACCGATCCATCAAAATGTAATCTCCATGGAGTAAAAGTAACATAACCGACATTTAAATCAAGTTGCTTATCTACTCTATGTCCAACGATAAAGTCGGCTACTATTTGACCTTTCATTGAAGTTAATGGTTCACAATGCAAGTCATATTCAACTAAAGCATAAGCCCATTTGCCGACTCTACCACTTAAGATTGGTTTGTGCAACATGTATTTAATTATGTCGGTTTGACATGCTACTATACAAGTACTTGGTAAAAGATAATGCCTCAACTTGGTACAAGTATGATATAATGATAAACATAACTTCTCAATAAAAGTGTACCTTGTTTCGGCATCCAACAATCTTCTACTCTCATATGCAACCACATGTTCCTTCCCTTCGGTTTCTTGAGTCAAAACACCTCCAATGACATTTTCCTCCGCCGCCACATATAATTTGAATGGAACTCCACTCTTAGGCGCTTGAAGGACGGGTGGCGAAGATAAATATTGCTTGATCTCATCAAATGCTTCTTGTTGTTTTGCCCCCAAGTGAAATCAATGTCATTCTTCAACCGAAGTAAAGGAGTAAAAGCATTCACCTTCCCGGACAAATTACAAATAAATCTCCTCAAGTAATTTACTTTGCCCAAGAACCTTTGCAAATCTTTCTTGCAAGTAGGAGCCTTCACATTGTTAATAGCTTCAATTTTCTTAGGATCTATCTCTATGCCTTTTTCATGTACAACAAATCCCAAAAACTTCCCAGCCGATACACCAAAAGCACATTTGAGTGGATTCATTTTCAACTTATATCGACGCATTCTTTCAAATGCAAGCCTTAAATCAGCTAAATGAGAGTCTATTCCAGCCGATTTGACAACAATATCATCGATATAAACTTCTACTATAATGCCAAGCAAATCATGAAAAATCAAATTCATAGCCCTCTGATATGTAGCACCGGCATTTTTTAAACCAAAAGTCATTACTACCCACTCAAATAGACCAACGAAACCCGGACATAGAAAGGCCGTTTTGGCTATATCCTCTTCGGCCATAAATATTTGATTATAACCAGCATTACCATCAAGAAAGCTAAGAATTCTATGTCCAGATGCAGCATTAACAAGAAAATCGGCTATAGGCATAGGATATTCATCTTTAGGAGTAGCTTTATTAAGATCTCTAAAATCAATGCAAACACGAAGCTTTTTTGTTCCTTTCTTTTCAACAGGCACAATATTAGAGATCCAATTAGCATATCTACAAGGCCTAATAAATTTAGCATCTAGTAACTAATTGATTTCTTCTTTCACTCGGTCATAAATATCAGGATTAAAGTTTCTGCGAGATTGTTTAAAAGGCCTAAAACCAGGTTTAATGGGTAAACGATGTTCAACTAAATCACGACTTAAACCAGGCATTTCATTGTACCTCCATGCAAAACAATCAACATACTCCTTTAATAACTTTATTAACTCAGATTTAAACAAAGGATCAAGATTCTTGTTTACAAATGTCGGCCTAGGCACAGTACCATCACCAATATCTACCTCCTCTAGAGGATCAGCCGACGTAAACCCTTGCCCCAATTTGCTTAAATCATCAAAATCTTCAATGGCCTCACACATATCGTTCTTATGCGCCCGATAGTGCTCACGCCTCTGCTGTAACCACTCTAGATTTGGATCCATCAGATCATAAGAGATGGTATGACCAGATCTCCAATCGGCCTCATAACAGCAGTAGCAAAGCCATCCTTAGTGCAACCAATGATCTCGCAATCAGATAAATCTAAACCAGATAAACACTTAAGATTCTCATGATCATCTATGGTAGAACTATCGGCCACTGCAACACAAGCCGATGCATCTCCATGAACAACCTCTACTTCATCATCTATCCATTGAATTAAAAATTGATGCAAAGTAGACGGCACACATTGGTTTGCATGAATCCAATCACGACCAAGGATTAAACTGTAGTTACCTTGTGTCTCAGCGACGAAGAACGCAGTGGCCAAAGTCTTGCTCCCAATAGTAAGCTCCATAGAAGCAACTCCCTTGGCGCCCATAGGTTCACCTCCTCCAACGCCGCTGATGGTCATATTGGTCTTGATCAACTCCTCATCTGAACCTCCCAGCTTCTTGAACAGAGAATATGGCATCAAGTTAACTATCGCCCCTCCATCCACTAGCATGCGAGAGATAGGCTTCCCATTGATATGACCCTTCATGTATAAAGCCTTCAGATGACTCTCATCAGCTTTGGGCTTCTGGAAAATAGCCTCCTTTGGACCAAAATCAAGTTGAGCAACGCTTTCTTCTGATAATACATAACCATCCATAGACATATGAATTACGTTAAGCTCAAAATTTGTATGTTCAGGAGAAAAACCATAATCAACAAGCTCTTCATCGTCCTCTGAAGTAAATACCGATGATAGCTTGTCATCACAAATCATGGGAGAAGGAGAAGAAAAACCGGGTGGCGCGTCGGGCAAAGCGGTCTGACTGCTTTCGTCAACCGGTCTGACCGGTTCCGCCTGAGAGCTGATCTTAGCTTTCCATTCTTTTCCTTGTGGAATCATGGGCCTGTATTTGTTGAATGCTTCGTCCCTCTGCTTCTCTAACTCTTTCTCCTTCATCTCCTGAAACCTCAAGCGCTGAAGCTTCCTCCTTTGAGTACGAGATAAACCGGGAGGGCACCATCTTGGCAAAAAGTATTTGGAGTTGGAACCACTCCCACTAGCTTCATTATCAGCAATAGAATCTTTCTGAATAGGTGTCTTAACCTGATTGTCCGTGACAATCGGTCCTTTGCCACCGTTTCCAAGGGGAACATTTATCAACCCAATCTGAATAACATCTTGATTTGTAGTCCTCTCTGGGTCAATATCCATCTTACACACCTCCTCACGCTGTTTTGGCTTGTAAACTTGCTTCATAGGAGGTTTTACCGATTTCCTAGGGAAACCGGTCTGACCGGTTTGTGAAACCGGTCTGACCGATTGGGTCTGGCGACCCTGACTAGATTGGCAAGGTGTCAAACGGTCCTGTATAGACCTCGATATTCTGTCCAATGCTGGCCTTCGTGGTCCTCCCCATCCATGCTGTAAAGGCTGCTGATACGGCACCCACATTACCCCATTATCATCATAAATTGGACGGGGTGGACATGAACTCGGTGTCTTCCATTGCGGAGCAAAATTCCTCTTTGGCTGAGGATATTCTTCTTGTTGTGGAGGCACTCTCATTCTCTTTTTTACTGGCCGATCACTTGTAACGGCCTTTTGCTTGGAGTACTTGTCAAATAACATATCAAAAGTGACCTTTGGCCTAAGAGCACTTCCCTGATTCTTTGCCACATTGACTTTCCAACTTCCAATCTCCGGACGGCTTGGTTTAATCATTTTTGGCCGACCCCTGGGAGAACCGGTCTGACCGGTTTGTCTTGTAAAGGCTCAAACGGTCTTTGCTCGGTATGAACGGTCGACTCTTGCCCCCCATGTTCAGAGGCCCTCACAGTGACCTTGAATGTCTCCCTGCCATCTGGAGTTGTCTCACATGCAACTTCTCGAATCAACTCTTTTTCCCTCAAATCAGATTTTGCTTCACCAATCACAACATTCTTTCCTTTGGTTGCTTCGGCTTGATACGGCCGAACCAAAACCTTAGGCTGTTGTAAATCCATAGTATTGACAGGGAAAGGAGCTTTGTCCACTTGCATCTCATGGAATGTCAAACGACCTTCATTTATGGCCGATTGAACCTGTCGACGAAACACATTGCAATCATTAGTGGCATGAGAATAAGTATTATGAAACTTGCAATATGCACGCCTTTTCAATTCTTCAAGTGGAGGCAATTTATGAGATAATTTGATATTTCCAGATTTAAGTAATTCATCAAAAATGCGATCACATTTGGAAACATCAAATGTAAACTTAACTTCTTCTCGCCGACCTTTGTTGACCGGCTTAAGTGATGTACAAGAGTAAGTTTTTTCTTTAGAGGGCCATACAAATTCAGCAGCAAGCACTTCTTTATCACTATCACTCGAATCATCAGACTCATAATCAATTATATGAACATTGGAACGACGTGATCTAGAAGTATCTCTTTCCTTTTCTTTATTCATTCGGTTTTCAACAATTAAAGCTCTAATTTGAACTTGTGCAACCGAAAGAAAATCAGAACCCTCTATTCTATCTCTTATGGACGACCTTAAACCTTTTAAGCAGATATCAGCAAGGTCCATATCAGTGATTGACAAATTGAAACAACGGTTTTTAGTTTCTTTAAATCTCTTAATGTAAGCAGAAACAGTTTCATCTCTACTTTGTCTAACCGATGTCAAATCTGTCAATTTCAATTGCAAACTCCCACTATAAAAGTGATCATGAAATTTACGCTCTAACATATCCCAAGATATAATAGAACCGGGAGCAAGTGAAGAAAACCAAGCAAAAGCGGTGCCAGTCAATGATAAAGAAAATAAACGCACTTTAAGAGCATTATAAGCACCCGCTTCTCCCAGTTGAGCTATGTATTGACTAATATGTTCCCACGTGGTTCGGTCATCATCTCCACTAAATTTAATCAAGTCTGGCATACGCCAACCACGGGGAAGAGGAAAATTATCAAACTCAGCATTATATGGTTTTTGATATAAATTTGTATTACCAATATCAACACCAAGTTTACTCTTCACTACATTAGCCAAATCTTCTCTAAATTTATTAAATTCAGCCCAGTTAGGATTATTTGGCTGTTGGGTTTGCACATTCTCCAAATTTATCTTATTTAAGTAGGGAGCAACCTTAGCTTGAGCTAGCCTATAACTTTCAAAAACATCATCAGGTATAACGTTTCCTTGAGCAGATGTATTAACTGTTGTACTATATTGAGGTCTAGCAGTACCTAAAGCATTAGTGTGAGCATAAACCATCGAATCAGGTGAAACAGAAAGCGGTATAGGCTGCTCATGCACCAATTCAAGCGCACTGGTCTGACCGGTTCCCTGATCCGGTCTGACCGGTTTGGCCATATTTGGCCCGGTCGGTTGGATCGGCGGGAATTGACCAATGGCAAACTCAGGTGGCATACCATACATGTATTTTTCAGTATTAGCATTAGGTATGGGTGCCAAGCTAGGAAAAACTCCACTACTGGAATTAATTTTAGGAGCGCTACTACTAGTTTCATTATTGTTAAAGCAAGTAGTGGTCCTATCTTTCTCAAGATCTTCTAATCTTTCTAAACGAGCAATGTAAGAGACAAGCAATTCATCTCTTTCTACACTATTTTTAGGGACAGTAGTAGAAGGAGTGATTTGTGATTTACTTACAGCAGGTATTACCTCA
Source organism: Echinochloa phyllopogon (assembly GCA_033239725.1). Taxonomy (NCBI): domain Eukaryota; kingdom Viridiplantae; phylum Streptophyta; class Magnoliopsida; order Poales; family Poaceae; genus Echinochloa; species Echinochloa phyllopogon. The sequence goes on along the minus strand of BTCW01000005.1, from coordinate 39,202,152 downwards.
ACTCGATTGTCGTTTAACTTGATCGCCGGTAGCTCAAATTCTTGCACTCTTGCCACCTTGCCATGACGATCTTTCTTGACGCCAGCCAAAAATTGCATCTTCATGAACTCTTGTAGCGCCTCAAAATTCTTCTGCTCCTCCGGAGTAAGATCTTCCAATGAAGCCTCGATGATGTTATCCGCATCAATATCACATCGAGATCCCATCTTGTCTGGAGCTTAGATCGAACGGTCTTTGACAACCAGATCTTCTATGTCCCCAGCGGAGTCGCCAAAAATGTGTTGACGCTTTTTCTGGTCAACACACACGAGCGCCGGATCGCGCAAACGAAGAAACGATGAACTCGCCGCAGCACCATGCAAACCGGTCAGACCGGTTTAGGGATCCGGTCAGACCGGTTTCCCTCAGGGGCTTCGGGATGAACCTAGAATCACCACCTCGGGAGGGACCCCGTCGGAGATGGCGCGCCTAGGGTTGCTTCTGAGATCGGTCAGGCCACTCAGAACCTCCTTGAACGCCGTAGAGACAAGCAAGGAAAGCAAAGGGGTTGGAAAAGCTAGGGTTTGGAGATAAAAATAGAAAAGATAATGTTTGATCGATTGGATGATGACTCAACCGGCCACGGCCCTTTATATTTATAGGGTGGGGAGGTCTTGCCCCGCAAGGAATCCTTTTACAATTTGTAAACGACTAGGACTCCTAATTCTACTCCAACTCGGAGTGAAACCGGTCAGACCGCTCTGGCAAACCGGTCAGACCGGTTTGGCTGTTGCCAGATCGGCTACAGGGAAACCGGTCTGACCGCTTCCTGAGGTCGGTCTGACCGGTTTGCGTGACTTGCCAATTTTAGGTGCGAACACTCTCCATCCCGCATGTGCTGCTATTAATAAAGTTGCAATCCCGACCACCAGTCCACGTCCTCGCTTCATCCAATCCAGTCTAGCATGACCCCTCCTTTCTTCCTAGTACAACTACACTGCCGTTCTCTCTGCCAACGCCATGAGAATGCATGCCCAAGCAAGCTAGCGCGCGCATATGTATGTTGAATAGGCACCAACACCCACCAGCGAGCAAAATGGACTGCACTCTCCATTATGCATAGTTTGCGCCACTGAGAAAAGAAACTGCCAAAGCCAGTGGCATTAAACCAAAACTCCACCATTAGAGCAGCTCCGGTGCTGCATCCACCGTTGCTGTCAGTAGAAGTCGAACGAAACTTTGGTTCGTTTTCTACAGCGTAGACATCGATTTGTGGGGCCCACGTACATGCAGTAAAAAGTTTCTCTCACCCTTGTCCCTTGCTGCTCTGGCGGTCTGGCCTCAGCGGGTGAAGCCAACGTCCATCTACGGAGTACCTGTTATATATTTTATTCTGTTGAGTTCGATCTCTATCTAGAGTTCGATTTTTAGTTTCGACGTTCACAGTGTGCTCAGTTTGGTTTTTTCGGCCATTGTTAGATTTAGAGCACACACTAGAGCTGCCCTTAGTATTCATGACTGACGTGTCTCCTGGTCTTTCTCCTCCCACTTCCGATCCCTATAAAAATAGACAGCAAAAGTCGAAACACCCCGGCCTTGCTTCCATCATCAGATCACTCTCTCGTTCCAGTCTCACCTCCAGGCAGTCCGGCCTGTGGAGAAGTCGCTCTGCGACTGACAAGGCCGTAGACCGGCTGCTGCTGCTCCGATGAGGTTTACGCTTCGCACTACCAGAATCATGCACATTGGCACCGGGTGGGAAAGCTCTTTAGCACCGGGTTTCCCACCCGATGCCAATCCGATGAGGTTTACGCTTCGCACTACCAGAATCATGCACAAAAGCTTTTAGCACCGGGTTTCCCACCCGGTGCCAATCTCGGCGAACCGGTGCTAAAGGTGGGGGCACTAGCAAAAAATATTTGCATATTTGCGTGTTGCGGGATTTGAACTCAAGACCTTTTGACTCGTGCGTGTGCACCCACCTAACCATCTCACCTACACAACACATGTGATAGGATTAAAGATGCACTCCTTTTGAAGTAGCATGTGACACCTACATTAGCACCGGATCGTATTTACTCACCGGTGCTAAAGGGTGACCCTTTAGCACCGGGTCGTAATACCACCCGGTGCTAAAGGAGGGGGACCCTTTAGCACCGGGTTGTAACACCACCCGGTGCTAAAGGGGACTTTTAGCACCGGTTGGTGTTACAACCCGGTGCTAAAGGGTTCCGAGGGCGCCCCAATTTCGCACCCGGTGCTAACGTTACATTAGTACCGGATCTTAAGTGCACCGAGGCATATGAGGGGTGCGGATGTGAGTTATTCTTGTAGTGTCGACGTCCGTATAAAGTTCAATCACCATACTCTTCTAGTTTCATTTTATCTATGTCTAATCTATGTTGCTCAATTGTCGGACATGATACTGCATATTCGACTCTTAGCTAGGACCTTATCGTTCTCCATGTGATCGAACTGCACCCGGCCACCGCTTCTCCTCACTGCTAGCCAACGCCGCACCATCGTCTACCTCTGCGAATGGTAAGAAGAATCTCTTCGACGCTCTCGTTCCTGCTTGCCATATACTTACGTACTCTTGTAACTAGCTAATTCATCACCGGTCGGCAAACTTTCTGAGCAAAAGTCACAGCCATATCTACATGCAGGGTCTGAGCAGTAGCAGGCAGCTGATAGCGTGCACTTGCTTGATGTTTTGCATCGGACTGCGCTAACGCGCGACGCACCGCGCGACCCGCCGCCGCCGCCGGCCCCTTCGCCCCCGCCGCCGTCTCCTCCCCCGGCTCCGGCGGCATCCACCGCCTCCGCCGCCGCCCACCACCGCGGCCAACGCTAACCCGTCGGCCGCGTTCGCCGCCGCCTCCTTCGCCCCCGCCGCCATCTCCTCCCCCGGCTCCGGCGGCCTCCGCCGCCGCCCACTGCCGCGGCCCCGCGCTAACCTCGTCGGCGCCGTTTCTTCTCCGCCTTCTCCGCCCCCGCCGCCCGCACCGCCCACCGGGGGTCCACCACCGCCCGGCCGGCGGCGCCATCGCCGCTCGGCCCTCCGCCCGTCGCCCCCGCCCCAGCCACCCTTTCTATGTCCGCCGGCGACTGGAGCCCCTCCAGATAACCCCGGAACCCTAACCCCGGCACCACCCTAGCCTTCTTCTCCGCCTCCGGCAGCGCCGCGCGGCGGCGCGAGTGGGTCGCGCGCAAGCGCGTCCGCGCGACCCATCGCTCCATAAACTTAGCGTTTGCATGTAGCTCGATTTTTCCATGGACCAAACAGATTACTAAACTAGTGTATCACGTATATATATATATATCCATTATTTCTAGATGATGTGAGTGTTACATCATGCTGATGCCATATACCTTTTTCTCTTCCTTGACAAAAATAATCCCAGTATCTTTTACAAATCAGCCCCAGTCCTTTCAGTAACTTTTATTCTGAGCCATGCACTTGTTATCTAGAAGCCCCTGATCTTGTGGGTATCTTATGTTTAGGTCCCTAAACTTTAATTTAGTATCGTTCTTTTAGGAGTTTTATAAAATGTTTTATAATGTTTGGCGTGTTGTTTTCTTATAGTTGTTTGTTCCCTTGTATGATGCTTGCTGCGAACAGAAGATGATGAGTACACGACCTCAGCAGCAAGAGTTCGGATCAACCAAAGTTAATGGCAAGTGTCCTTGACCATAACCAACACCCTACTCTACTTTATTTTTGATAGAATTAGACAGACCATTAGTTGAATTCTATGTCATAATTTGAATCACAAGTTAGGGTTTACTAGAATTTTAATATTTTCCTTGAAGCTTGGGTTGGGTTGTAGTTTCATGCTTAGCTCCGCGGTCTTGGACGGGTGGGATTAATTAAAAGAAATCAACTTAACTTTTAGAGATGGACTGGAGAAGGTTGGAAACCTCGTGATAAATGTGGGTTGGGGAATTCGGTAGGATGGTTGGTTTGAGATGTGGACTTGGTTTTTAAACGGTGGTCGGTGGATGGGTTTGTGCTAGGTCCTGCCTATATTCTAAGGACCGGTTCTCGAAGCATATAACCCGACTTAACAGCGCAATCATGAGACCTAATGGGCTCTGGAACTGGCTAAGTAAATTATTTCCTCCAAGTTTTGTTTGCATCGTGGTTGTTTGAGTGGCACGAGAGGTGGCAACTGCAGTGGATTCTGTTAGGGGCAAAACCTTAGTGCGCGTAAAATGGGCTTGGAGGAGCTTGCAAAAGGCCTTGTAGTGAAACCCAGCCACACATCTCGGAAATGTGATATGGGCCTTGCAAACCTTGGCAAACAGGAATCACGACTCATGGTGAAAGTAACCTCTACAGAGTGTAAAACTGATATATCAGCCGTGCTCATGGTCAAGAGTGGCCTGGACTTCTTCAAGATTAGTGGTGCTCAGAGTTGGATATGGTTGCTCTGATAGATTTCCGAGGAGGATTGGATGGATTTCCGATGGTTAGTGGTTCGGATGGATTTCCGATGTTTGGGTTATTCTCGAGGAGAAGGTGGGTTCATATAGTAAATATGTGCTAAGGATTTAGGATAAAGATTAAAACCATTTTGCTTAGCGCATGTTAAACTCAAAAGCCTTCCTAATAGCCTCATATCGTAATTTTACTACACTTGTGGACGACGACTGCAAGCCAGGTGCTTCATTCTAGGCTGGTCATTTTCAGACCACGTATCATTTTATATGATGTTAATCGATTATGTAATAACATTGGCATTAATTAACTAATAAAGTCAGCACATGTATGATTTAACTGATCCTGGCATACATGCAATTGCATTCGATTTTGTTTATAAAATCGGGTGTGACTTTATACAAATAAGAATCTTTATTTCTTTAAATCTCCCCTTCCATGATCTAATCAACTCTATCTGTTCATTTTATTTGGCGCAGGTGAAACATTCTTACTCATACACCGAGTGAAACGATATATGCAATTAGAGATTTAGGAAAAAGTCTAAATTACTACCCTCAAGTATGGACAAAGTTTGGATAACACCCTAAAGTATATTTTGGTTTATATTACGCTCACAACTTTCTCAATTATAATAATATATTTTTGATGCAGTCCATAACACTTCGGAACAAATGTGAGCAGCTCCTGAGGCTGGCTAGCTAGTAGTACTATGGATGTTGATTGGCCAGTGGCCATCTGGTTCTATAATATTTGTTAATTGTTGTTTCTTCGAATTTTTTTTTGTTAATTGTTTCCCTGTAAGCTTATGGCCTTATGATATGATCTCAACTTAAACGCTCATGCCCTCTCTTTTGTCCTTGCACAGTTTCCTCCTCAACCTGTTTTTGCCTCCCTGCCGAATCACCATGCCTCCCAGTTGTACAATGAAATGCTCCAGTGTGCTTGTTTGTCAAACAAAGCAATATGCCTGCTGCAGTTCTTACTCTGGAGGTATAACATCAAACACTGATATTTTCCAACCCATCGTGGATGCCTAGATGCAAGTGAGAGTCATCATTGGTGACTGGTAAGTGTATCCTTTGTTGGTTTTCTGTCAATAAATTATTAGCTTTGCTGGAATTAAGGAATTTCTAAAACTGTGCTTATGTACAAACAGATTCGAAGTTTATACAGCAGGGGCTTCCATCATGTGTCTATCACCACGGTTCTAACATTTGGATAAAAGTTGTTACAAGTTCAATTCACTGAAAAGTCTTTTTCAAAGAAGAACATTGATGGTGTCCTTTCAGGGCAAAAGATTCCTTAAAATTTCTGAGTAGTCTACCTAACTTCTTTTTGTAGGGTTATTAGGTCTGTCTTTGGGCCCAAAGCCTTGTACCTGTACATATTCTTTTATAAAAAATAAAAAGAGTCAGTAGTGGCCTACCCTATTGTTTCGTAAATAAAAAGTCTATTACTACTAGCTTTGCTTATAAGGAAGGTTCATGCCTAAGATTGTCGACAATTATGCCAACCAAATTGATAGGAAAGAGTAGTGTCTATTTGGACAGCATAATTCTGTTTGACATGAACAGTGCATGTAATAATGTAACCTGAACAAAGTTTCAGAATATTGGTGGAAAATGAAGACAAATAATGTGCCAAATTTATGAAGTCTTTGGTGATCTACAATGTTGACACTACATTTGATCCAATAATACGGAAAGATTGATTCGTAATAGCCACATGCTAATAGAAATATTTTTTTCGAATACGCAGGAGAGCTACGTATCATTGTATTAAGAAGAGAAAATGGTGTTTACAAGCATGCAAGCGTGCAAAAGGATCAAAAGCGGAATACTCGTAAAATAGACACCCTAACTTCTTCGCCCCTGCCTCTATCCATAGCTTGATCTCGCTCTGAATGCGTTCGACAAGAATGGAGCTGGCCACCGCGCTTCTGTCAAACAGACGTGTGTTTCGCTCCTTCCAGAGGTGTCAGCCGACGGCCATGAAGAGGCTGCATACTCCTTTGCGTTTTGCTGGCTGTTGAATGTATAGCAGGTGCTCCCACCATTCCTGTATGGATATTTCAGCGGCCGGGAAGGTGCAGATGCAGTTGGCCCATGAAAGCACCCGCCACCAGACCTCCTTTGCAACCGGGCAGGAGACAAGCAGGTGATTTGCTGTCTCATTGGCCTGATCGCACAAGAAGCATTCATCATGGGCATCTAACCCTCGACGTTATCGGCGATCAGCTGTCCAAATACGTCCCCTGGAAGCCAAGCAGAAGAAGATCTTCACCCGAAGCGGAGCCCAGGATTTCCAAATCCGATCGGCACCATAGAACTTGATCTTTCCTAGCTGCAGCGCCTGGTATGCTGATTGTGCTGAGAAATGGCCATTGGCCGTCCATTGCCAGCGTACTGCATCCTCTATACCTGAGACAAGCCGGACTTGGAGAAGCTTGTTCCAAAGATGGAGGTACTCAATCACAGCCGCCACTGAGAGTCCTCCCGTGATGTCGCGAACCCATCGGTGCTGCAAGAGACCCTGAGCCACTGTCCTCGACTTCTTGATCCAAGTTCCAACCAAGGCAGACAGCGCCGGTGCCAAGTCACAGATGGATCGGCCATCGACCCAGTTATCAGTCCAGAAAAATGTGTGCTCGCCATTCCCCACAGTTATGGTAATGGAGGCGTCGAAGAGGACAACTGCTTCCGGACTGACCTTGATCTGGAGTGCCGACCATGCTCTCTCTGGATCTGTGCGTTGTAGCCAGAGCCATCTCGTGCTAAGAGCAATCACGTACAACTTGAAGTTAGATATGCCGAGGCCCCCATATGCTATCGGCAAGCAGACATTCTCCCACACCACCAAGCATTTGCCGCGCACGGAACCATCCTGGCCGGCCCAGAAGAATTGGTGGCGAATGCCGTCAATGGCATCCAAGACCCACACCGGCAGCTGATATGCCATAATGTAATAGACCAGCATTGCGGATAGCACAGCCTTCGTTAGGACGAGGTGTCGACTCTTCTGCATCATCGGCCCCTTCCATCTTGGTAGTTTAGCTGCTACCTTCTCCACTACCGGCCGCAGGCATGCTCTCGGCAGTGCCTGCGTTGACAGGGGCAAGCCCAAGTATGTAATTGGAAATTGGGTGACTTGGCAAGGCAAGATCGCCTGGATATCCTGAATAGCTTCCTCAGCCCCATAAATTGGTGTGATGGAGCACTTGGCGAGTTTGGTCACGAGGCCGGAGGCTTCACTGTTAGAGTTGTGTCGAATATGTGTATGTTTGGTTACGACGTGGACTTGAGTTGTAATTGGTAGGTTAGGGATAGAGTTCTGGTCGTACTCTGTATCCTAGGGCCCATAAATATGAGGGCACTACCGTGTAACCGTGAGACGACTTGGCGGCTGGTGTGGGCGGCGGCGTGGCCGCAGTGGTGCCCGGATGCCGGTGTAGCTGCTGTTTTATGGGAAGGAGCGCCCGTAGTCAGGCCCCGAGGATGTAGGCACATGGCCGAACCTCGTTAAAAAATATCGTGCCTCGGTGTCGTTCTCGTGTTGATCTTCGTGATGACGTTTGTCATCTTGTTGTTTCCGCTGCGATGGTGCTAGTCGATCCGTCGGGATCTCGACGCTAGTGCCGGTTTTATCTAACATTCACCAAATATTGACAAGGCACGAGCGATCGTCTGTGCTTCAGGTACTGAGGGCGATGCGAAGAGGATGACATCGTCGGCGTACATGCTACACTGGTACTTGATCGCCGGGTGTCCGATCGGTTGCAGCAATCCTTCCTCACTTGCTTTGCCATGTAGCCTGTTGAGCACGTCCATAACGACGATGAACAACATGGGCGATAGCGGATCGCCTTGGCGTAGACCCCTCTTGTGCCAGATCCTCTTCCCCGGCCGCCCGTTGAGCATCACTCTCGTGGAGCTAGTGGACAGCAATAAGGCAATCCAATCTCGCCATCTATTCCCAAAACCCCAAGCTTGCAGCAGCTCAAGCAAGAACGGCCAGGACACGGTATCAAAAGCTTTGGAGATATCAAGTTTAAGGAGCACCTTCGATATCTTCCTCTTCCGCAGAAGCTTAGCAGAGCACTGCACATACTTGAAATTGTCCAAAATGGAGCGCCCCTTGATGAAAGCACTCTGGTTGCGCAGGACCAGATCGTTGAGTCGCGGCGCCAGGTGGTTGGCGAGCAATTTCGACACCAGCTTGGGGAAGCTTTGGATGAGGCTAATGGGTCGGTAATCTTGTGGCCCCGACACATCCGGCTTTTTAGGTATGAGGGTGAGCAATGCGCTGTGTTCAAACAACGGAATTGTCGTCGATCCATAGCATAAAAGGCATTGAGTGCTGTTACAATGTCCCGCCGGATGATCGCCCAGGCGCTCTTGTAGAACGCCCCGGTCAATCCATTCGGCCCTGGCGCCTTGTCCGCCGGCAACTCCCGGATGACACCCCATACCTCTTCTTCAGTGAACGGGAGTTCCAGTCCAGTCAGGTCGACCGGCGCGATGCCAATGGCTTCGAAATTGATGGTGGACTCCCTGCTGAGTTCCCGCATCCCGCCCCAACAGCCTGCCACAGTACTCGTACAGAACATCAGCCATGTCCTCCGGTGTGCGCGCCGTGAAGTTATCAATTTCCAGACTGCGTATATGATTCTTCCGTTGGCGATAGCTGGCCGTGTTATGAGTGTGCAAGATCTCTTGAATTTGATGGACAATCAATATTTTCGTCGTATGAAAATACATCCACATTGCCGCGGCCCGGGTTTCGAGTCACGGACTCGCTCTAGACGGCGGAAAGCACACTGCACACAGACAGGCGGAGTGAAACTGAACCTCGTGTGCGTGTGATAGGAGGCCGGATGGCAACAGCATCAACGCATGCATGCATTTGGTGGCGTGGGTGCCGGCCCGCCCAATTCGCTCGCCCGTCTTTTGGTGGCCGAATAGATCATGGGCCTGAGAGGCTGCAGGTTCGGCCCAAACAGGGCTACTGCATCGCCAGAAGCAACAACAAACATGAGTTGACACTATCTTTCTGAAGAGCTGCAGCCGCAGCCGCTGCAAGAAGCTCAAACAAGCAAGCTGTATAATTTGTTTAAGAAAAAGTCAACAGTGACGGCTCACTGATGCGCTATCTCTCTCTCTCTCTCTCTGTGCGGAGTATGTTAACAGTTTCTATTGCGATGTTCAGGTGTGGAGTGCTGTACTACTGTGCTGTCTGTGAAGGACGAGCATCCAAAGATAACATATAGGCATCCGTTTCGATCTGGTCCAAGTGGCCCATCAGCCCCGTCCCGGTCGGTCGATCGTATCGCTCGTAGTAGCTAGCTAGTGTGCATGCCTTCATTCGCACGACCCGTTGGCGTCACCGGACACACACAGTGCATAACAAACCGGATGGCAACCGGCGACCGCAGATCCAGACCAGACAGACCAGGTAATCGCGCGCGCCCACCTAAAAGTCCATCGATCAGATTCGTTTGGCCGTCCCGTCACCGCGACACCGCGCGCAGGGGAAGAAGCCTCCCGCGCACACCACACACACGACACGAGAGCGCTTTCGCTTTGCTCGGGATGATTCGGACGTGCCGCCGCGGTAGGCGAGCGAGAGAGCGAGAGGCGGCCGCCGGCCGGGTGGAAGTGTGGAACTCGGAGTTAGTTAAAGCTGTAAGCAGGAAGCAAACATGATTGCGAGGGCGATGCGCGCGCGGGAGTGCAAGCAAGTGCGCCGTGTGGTGGACGTGGTGCGCGCGACCGCTGGATGGCTGGCTGGCGGGATCGGAGTTTGTTACTCTGATTTTCCTAAGGCCGGGGCGCAGGCGCAGCGGCCGCGATCGCGGGGTGGTTAGCGCCGAGAGGGACCTGACCCGTGAAAGCAAAGCAAGCGCTGCGTCGATCGCTCTCGCCCTCGCCCCCGGCGGTAGAGCTCCGCTTTGCGCTGTGACTTTGTGAGCGGAGAGATGAGCCTTCTCTGTCACTCGCTCACCCGGAGGCGCACCGCGCCCGATGGAGATGTGTTGTACGTGTAGAGGGGCACCCGTCACGATTCGTTAGCGGTGTTCCCCCGACTAAAAGCCAAAAATTAATTTATTGGCGACCAACGATTAATTAATTAATGGGATACTTCCTTTATACAATTAATTATTAAATCGCCTTATGTTTCTTGTGACAAGACTTGCTACATACCGGGCACTGCTAGAGCATGTTTGGTACAGTGCTCCGGTTTGTGAATGAAGCCAGATAATAATTTCCACGGCCGATCGAGCCACCTACAAGCTAATGATAAACAAAAGGCATCAGGCGAATCAGCCCGACCGGCACGAGCCCACAAACCAACCGGCTTTTTTGTTTCCAAATCAGTGACATGCACGTTTCTGACATATCCCAAAATTCTAGTGTACATGCAAAATATGGTACTGTCCTACTTTTCGAGTAACAGGCTTTAGCTTGTGAACGCGTTGCCTATATATGGCCAGATTGGCAAATAGGCCAATGGCTCGAGGGTTACCTAGCGGTACACCTATACGTATACTTTCCTGTTCGCACGAGTGGCTCGGATATGTACATAAAATTGCCACTTCCTGGATTTGTTTTTCGGAGCTGGAAAGCGTTTCTGAGCCAGCAGGAGTGGGAAATGCAACCTCCCCGACGTGACCTCGCCTGACATAAAAAAGGCCAGGAACAGGCTGGAGTTGTCCGCATCCGAAGGGAGAAGGCCTCAGCTCCTCGGTGAAGTGTGGTCGAAGGAATTAAACGAATGGATCACCTGCTGAATCAAAAAGAAGAAGAAGCAGCAGCAGCAGCAAACGGTCCCTCTTCTAGAAAGAAAAGAAAAACAAATCAGCATCGCCTTGGAATATAACGGTAATTGGTAAATAGCATCTCTCAATCTCTCACGTCCGAGGTGTTGTGCGATCTCAACAGCCGAGCCGACTTTTTCACGACACAATACTGATGGCCGCAATCGCAGCACTCCCCCGTGCACTGTGCTGTCTGCTGTCTCTAGTCCACACACTGTACTGATCGGTGATTACTGAACATCTGAAAGCCGTGATTAGCAAGCATCGCAGCTCGGGCATGCAGTCGTGCGCCACCAACCAAACTCGTACCGCTCGCTCCATTGACGAGGTAAACAAACCCAGTTGAAACCGAGCAGACCAGGAGCACACGCCACGCCAGGTAAGCAAAGCAAAGCCATCTCACTCATGTCCAAAAGTTCCGAGCCCAACCAGAAGCAGAAGCCATTTTGCCAACCACCGACTGACTGAAACTGGGCCCGGGAGAACGAGCGAGCCCGACGTCCCGACCGTGCTCCGGTACGATCGGGCATGCTCATTCCCCTGCCGCGCACGGGTCTCCCCTGCTCCTGGCATGCTCCCCCAGCTATATAACCACGGCGCCACGCGTTCCCGGCTTCCACATTCAGTTCGCAGCCCTCGATCGTCCTCTCCAACACGCCCCTGCTTCGAGCGGTTCGTCCTGCAGGTACGATTTGCCGTGGTCCAGCTCGATTTAATGGCGGATTCGCTGCATTTTGGTAGCTGGTGCACCGAGCTCTGTTTCCACTCTCCCCCGTCTGGTTCCAAGTGCGGTCGATGATTCGACCTGGGTGCATTAGGTGTGAATGAGATGGAGCCGACCCGAGTCCTAGCTCCTGACACTTTTTTTTCTCATTTTCTGGTGCCCTTCTATGATTGTTTCGAGCTCATCCAAGGTCAGTGGTGAACTGGTGATAGACTGATAGACGTTAGTACAGGCGCAAGTCAAAATTTTAATCATTCGTTAGGCAGCTTGCTGATATTTATGGCCTTTGGTCTTCCTAATCTTCTTCTGGTCGTTTTGTGTTTTAAATCCCGTGATCGTAAAGCTTTTGGACACGAACACCACTTCGAAAGAAGATCTTGTGAATTTTCTCGTGACATTTCGTTCTGTTTCTTCAATTCGCAGAGGCTAGTTGTCTGCCTTGGAAGCCCGCAGCCATGCAGGAAGCTCTCGTCTCTCCGGCCAATGCCGGCACCCTCCGCTCGGCATTGGAGCTCAAGCCGTTCGCCTTCGGGGACCAGCGCCTCGCCTCGCTGCGCTACCTCAACCTTGCCTGCGGCGGCGGCGGCGACGACGCGCTGTTCCGGTGCTCCTCCCCCTTCAGCCCCAGCTTCGGCTTCTCCTCGCCGTCGCCGCTCGCCACCTCCTCCGTCTCGCTCTCGCCGTCCTCCTCCTCCTCCCTCGTCGACGACTCCGATGACGCCGCGGCCGCTGCAGCCGACGCCGCCACGGGCCACCGGCTCCAGCTCGCGCGCCTCGCGCTGCAGTACCAAGAGGTGGCCGATCGCTACGAGCTCTGCCTTGCCCGCCTCGCCGAGGCCGCCGACGACGCCGCGGCGCTCCGCCGCGAGAACGCCGAGCTCCGCGCCGCCAACGGCGACCTCGCGCGCCGCCTCGCGCTGCTCAGCGGCATCGGCAAACAGGCCGCCGCCGCCGCCGCCATCGCCGATGAGGTCCGCCGGCTCCGCGGCATCGGCGAGCAGAAGAAGGCCGTCGCGCCAGCCAAGGCCGAGAAGCTCGCCGTGCTGCCCAAGAGCATCTCTGTCCGCTCCAACGAGTACCTCAAGATGAACCATCCCAACCACAACCAGGCTCCCGCCGCGCCGGCCGCCCACAACCGCAAGCCCCGCGCGTCCAACCCGGCCAAACCCAGCTCGGTGAGTCCCGGTTCAATCACGCGGCGCAAACTCCATCCTAATCACGCTTGGCATCTGACATTATTAATTGTTGCTTGCACATCGATCAACAGCGCGTGTACATGGGCGACGGCGGCGGCGGCGGTAAGAAATGCGAGGAGCACAAGGCGGAGCAGCGCGCGGCCGGTGGCATGGAGCTGGAGGTGTACAACCAGGGCATGTTCAAGACGGAGCTGTGCAACAAGTGGGAGGAGACGGGGGCGTGCCCCTACGGCGACGAGTGCCAGTTCGCGCACGGCGTCGCCGAGCTCCGCCCCGTCATCCGCCACCCGCGCTACAAGACCCAGGTCTGCCGCATGGTGCTCGCCGGCGAGGTCTGCCCGTACGGGCACAGATGCCACTTCCGCCACTCGCTCACCGCTGCCGAACGCCTCCTCCTGCCCCGCCAGTAGCAGAGGCCGGCCTTTTTACCACATGGAACCGTTCGGTTTTGTTACATCTCAAGTCAACTATAATCCACACGAAAATGTACAAAAAATACAAACAGCGTAAATAAGATACATGTGTACAAGTAACATATACGAGAGCGTAAAGTAAACCTGATCGTAGAATTAGTTTTCAGGCAATGTGAATATTCATATACAAGAGTAGCTCCATCGTCAGTCAGCTGCGGGTTTCTCAGGGACTTCAACTCTGTCTTCTGTTTATGTAATCTATTTTTTGGGGTGTATTTGTTAGGTTATAGCTGCCCTGTTTCTTCAATGCATTTCGATGCAATGGGTGAGGGGCTGAGGGCGTGATACAATAAATTCAGTTTGGACAAGCACTTCCAATGTGGCAATGTGCAGGTAAAATTCAACTGGATTGCTTGCACTTGATGCAAGGAAATGCGGGTGGAAGTGGAACCTGCCATTTTGTGTGTATGATGAGTGTTGGATCTTGTGCAGAGGCTCTTTGATTTATTCATACTAGATTTTGCTGTACCTTCAGACCTTTTTCCATTGTGATGGCTAGTAATTTTTGCACTACTTATGTTGTCATAATTCTCACGACACAAGTTTCTTTGTCAGAAACATCGTTCTCCAATAAATCTTAACTGTGGCCCCTTATTATGGTGTTGCTTCTGTCTCTGTATTCTCTTCTCTATTTGGGTTTGTTCTGAACTTGAATGCTGATCAAATTTGGATATGCAACTTGCATGCTCCATACACAGGCAAGGGGAAGGCAGCTGGTGATAGTTGGGACGTAGCGGAGTTCAAGCTCTGTCGGTTTGGAGGTGTTCATTGCACTAACTTTGCGGCAAAACTTGTAGAGTTTCGCCAAAAAGAGCAAAGAAGGATGCAGACTGACATACTATTCTTGAGCACTCAAAACCGAGACATAAACAATTTGCCAGATGGCTGATCACTTCCACTGCTGAAAAGAACGTTTGTTCCACGATTTATGCCGCATCTTTGCAGACAAGCAATGCAATCTACGCAGCTTCATCAGGCTTAACTGAAGAAAAGCCGCTGCAATTCGGAACATTCTTGGTGCTATGATACTTTTTTTTTTGAGAATTTGGTGCTATGATACGTTGCAGTATCGGGATTGACAGCAGGCCATGATATGGAGTGCTGGACAAGGCCCAAATTACGTCCCTCGGCCCAAGCTTCCTTTTTTTTTGTGGAACAGGGCCTCGCAAAAGTCCACGTGAAGCAAAAGTGCATACAGACCAGAAGTGTATTGGCCAGCATATGCACAAACTTAATGTCATCTTTTTCATTAAAGATCTAAATAGCGGGCTAAATTATTAAGCGGACACACTCCAAACCTACAAAAAAGCTACAGAGGGATTAGCGGCAGCTAATTTATTATTTTTTATCAGAAAAATCCAATTAACTATGCATAGAAACATGAAAATTTCAGGAACAAAAAAACTCAAATACATGCCCAGTGCTCCAAAATTATATGTCTCCAGGTACATTACTTAACAATCAGAATTAGAATTAGGGCCTTGAACTAGCAGAATTAGATCGAGCTACTTTGAAATCAGATGGTGTTTTTCGCAGCAATCCAAGGGGTTGGTTCACTTTTGGTCATGCTACCTTTGCTTTGCTCTTCTTTTTCGGACATATTTGGCATGGAGCTCGAACCTTGTTTCGAGATGTTTTTGTTGGTATTGATCCAGACTTGGATGCTCAAGTGGAATTTGGAACATTCCAAAAAGTTGGAGATCCAACTACAAGGAGACAGACAGCCTGATACCACATTGCTATGGTATCTTCCACCTCTCTTTTTTGATTTGACATGAGAAACATCTATTGTCCTTTCTTTTACTCTTTTTCTTTTTTTTATATGGGAAATGATCCCAAATGATAAGTGAATAGATGTGGAAGTTATAATTGTAAATAAATCAGGATCGAATCTATGGAAGCATTGGTTTATACGTTCCTTTTAGTTTCGACTTTAGGGATAATTTTTTTTGCTATCTTCTTCCGAGAACCACCTAAGGTTCCGACTAAAAAATGAAATAATTTAATTGAAGGAAATAAATAATTTCATTGAAGTTAGAAGTCCCCAGAGGGGAGACTTCTTACTTCAATTAGTCCCCGTGTTCTTCGAATGGATCTCTTAATTGTCGAGAGGGTTGCCCAAACGCGGTATAATATTGTATGTTAATTGGTACGACAGATTTGTTGTGAGAGAAAAATACTGCAGAAGAAACTGAAATAAGACAAGCCACGGAGCCAGAGGATGACTATTGCAGCAACAGCAAGCTCCCTTGATCGGAGCTCTGATTCTCCTTCGTGCTGCTCTGCTCCTTCAGATTTGTTTTTCTTGATGCTGCCCTGCCCGGAAGCTCCTTCAGATTTGTTTTTCTTGATGCTGCCCTGCCCGGAAGCTCCTTCAGATTTGTTTTTCTTTGTAGGGATTGGGGATTTTATTTTGTTTCTGTGGGCGCGTCATGGATGCCCATATTAGGTTCCAATTCCAAGTGTCTGCCAATTTGTGTTAAAATTGATAGATTATTTACTTCAGTCCACATTCTGCAAAATCAGATGGACCATGATACCTCATGGCGTTACGTGGTATAACCAAACAAAGCATGGAATAGTTTACGTGGTGTCACCAACCAAACGCCACCACACTATCGTCCAGATTCCGAAACACATGTTTGTAAGATAAACACGCTTCCCGAGCAACCGTTAATAGGGGACGGAGAGAGTACTAGCCAATGCCCCCCTCTGTTCCAAAATTAACTCATTTTAAAGTAGACCTATGTTAAACATCTCTTACTTGATCAAGTTTATAAAAAAACATTAGCATCTACAACATCAAATTTTTGTTTAAATCCACTGTGTAATGTCTTGAGAGTGCATTTATTTAGCAATGTAGATGCAAAGATGTCATATATTTTTCTGTTAACTTAATCAAAATTAGAAGTTTGGTATAGGACAAAACTAAAACGCCTTGCATTTTTATGATAAAAGGGAGTGAACATAGAGTGTATTGCTGACACCACAGATGTTGTCTTAGAAAGGTGATGGCAGCAAAACATAATTTAAATTTGCGCTGACCTTCTACCACTTGAGGTATAAAGACTAATACGTTTTAATAGGATAATATATTGATGATACCATGGATACTGTATTATAAAGATTATGGTAATACATCATAACTTGCACCAATATTTTACCACATGAGGTCCAAAAACCACTGTGTCTACTGGGAAGCTGCACAGGCAGTCAACTGAGTAGGGGGAAGCTGCTATCACTACTGATTGTAGTTGCCATTGCCTGAGTGTGCAATATAGGAATAAGAGTTACCGGAAGGGGATTGTGGTACATTCCCATGGTAGTTGGCTCCTGACCAATATGTAAAGCATGGACGGGGTGCCTGGAAATAGCAACTTCTAATTAATTAAAGTGTAGGAAACAGGACAAAAGCTGTACAACATAGTAGACATAACTAATTTCATCTTTGTAATCTATTATCTTACAACAAACTTAGATCAAATTTATGAACATGGTGACTATGTATAAACTTTCTAATAATACAAAACACAAAAGGAGATTCGTTGCAGAAGTAAATTAGAGATTGTCTTTTCTACAGCTGCAAGTCAAATGAGAACACAGCAGCATAACACAAGCTCCACAAACCTCATAAGGTACAAAGGCCCCGCTAGGTGCTGTTCGTTGCTCCGACAGTGATGGCTGCTGCCACAGCGATTGATAATTGCTGTAACTATGCATGTTAAGGCCAGGGGCTGATGGTACATACACAGGATTGAAGGGTTCACCCCACTTGTTGAAGCACTGCGGCGGCGCCTGGTGTGGCACATTTCTAATTAATGTTGCTATATGATGATGAAAAAACGACACATGAGAAACAAGGCATATGAAATACAGCATACCGAATTGCTTCGACGGAGACATGATGAGTAGCCCCAGTAGCCACAGTTGCCACAGTAGATGGGCCCCTCCCGTATGTTGAAGTGCTGTGGAAGCTGGAAATGGCGCATTCTAATTATTTGTTGTATGACACATAAGAAACAGGACATACTGTATTCAGCACATACCATATTGTTTTGATCAGGATGGACCTGTGAGCTAAGAACATTCTGAACAAGACTCTGAGCTCCATTTTGGGCATGGTTGACTCTCTCAGCTGATAGTCTGAGGAACATCAAATCCATTTATTCAAAAGAGCTCCAATATATCAGCTAAAACTAATTAGTGAATAGCTTTCAAAATACTTTCAAAATACCCAATAGCTCGATGATTTATAAACTAGATAATGATTATACAAATACTCAATAGCTCGATGATTTATAAACTAGATAATGATTATACAAATATTCACAGAACAGAAAACTCTCACAATAGAGTAAAAACCTGCCTTGGGCGTTTGTTCTCAGATTCATAGGAATCAGGCTCACTCACACAGACCTGCAGACACAAGGGAGGGAAACTTAATTAGCGGGAGTACTTTGAAATAGAAGAGAGACACATGATAACAAAACATTTACATATGCATTATGTGGTTCATTTGAAGAGCTCCCCAACTGTGCGATCCCACATTCTGAGAGACGTTTGTTATCAGGCTCACCCACACAGACCTGTGGACACAGGGAGGGAAACTTAACTAGCAGGAGTACTTTGAAATACGAAAAGAGACACATGATAAAAAAACACTTACAGCTGCATTATGTGGTCCATTTGAAGAGCTCCCCAACTGTGTGATCTCACATTCTGAGAGATGTTTGTTCTCAGATTCAATAGAATCAGGCTCACCCACACAGACCTGTGGACACGAGGGAGGAAAACACTTAACTAGCGAGAGTGCTATGAAATACGAAGAGAGAGACATGATTAAAAAAACACTTACACCTGTATTATTTGGATCATTTGAAACGCTCTCCAATGTGGTCTTGAATTCTGAGATTTTAATGCCTACAAAAACCAATACAGCCATAAGCTATGACATAGCCATAAACAGGGAATCAATAGCACAAGTTATTTTATTTCTGCAGACTCAGATGGAGAGCAAAACAGCACGTGGTTTGTAAATATGCACTCACCCATGCTTTTCATTAGAGTTCTTTGATAATAAACATCAACGAATGTGATATCCCGAGTACGCTCTTTGCTGATGATGTGGTGCTAGTTGAGGAGACTAGGGCAGGGGTTAATGGGAAGCTTGAGCTGTGGAAGCACTCGTTAGAGTTGAAAGGTTTCAGACTTAGTTGGACCAATACCGAGTCATGATGTGTGATTGCAATGCGACTCGACATGAGGATGGAGATGTTAGCCACTACGGGCAAGTGGTGGCCAAGGAGACATTTTGGTATTCAGGATCGATGCTTCAGAAGGATGGTGACATTGATGAAGATGTTAGACATAGGATTTCAGGTGGTTGGTTGAAATGGCATCAACCTTCCGGCGTCCTCTGTGACAAGAGGGTGCCTCAAAAGCTAAAAGATAAGTTCTATAGGATGGTGATTCGCTCGGCGATATTGTACGGTGGCAAATGCTGGCCTACAAAAAGGCGACATGTCCAACAATGGAGTGTAGCGGAGATGTGTGTGTCGTGTTGGCTTTATGGGCAGACAAGGGATAGAGTTTGAAACGAGGATTTCCGAGATAGGGTTGGGGTGGCACCAATTGAGGAGAAACTGATTCAACATCGGTTAGGGTGGTTTGTTCATATCCAAAGAAGGCCTCCTGAGATACCGGTGCATAATGGGGCTCTAACACAGTACTGAAAGTGCATCTAGGCCCCTTGTGGGTTTTGGTGATTGAGTGACACAAACAATTAAAGGACTAATAAGGTTGTTGAGCTTTGGATAGATTTTATTGTAAATGATAAAGTCAAGCTTATGTCATCCAAAGCATGCAAAAGTAAAGATACGACAAGTAAAGGTTGAAGCAAGCAAAAGAGACAAAGAGGTATTACAAGGAAAGTCAAGATAGGAATTTATGTGGTAACAATATTGATATGAAAGCAAATGTTCAAGCAAAGAACATGGATTTCAAAGTGGTACTCATGATGATGCAAAGCAAAGCTAAACTTAAAGTGGCAAGATAGGATGAAAGGATCAAGCTAGATGGCGAGTGACGAGGTACTAAGCAAAGAGAAGGGCAAGTTGGTCTTGTAGCCGAGGGACTTTGCTGGAGTGAAGTCTAGCATCATGGTTTGATTTCTAGGCATTAATCAAGCCTCATCTAGTGGAGCTATGCAATGCATCTAATTCTTTATTGATCATATAATTGAAATGGCTTATGAATTGGATATACTCGGAAATTCTAAGCCATTGGCTCAAGTTGGATTTGCTCAACAAGATAAAGATGTTGAAGCCCTCAAAGTTGAGAATGATCAAGTATGGCATCGATGAAGAAATGGAAGCTCAAGTGGAGAGTTTATTTATTGTTTTTATCTTGAGTTTAGGAATGCCGTACTATCAAGAGGGATGCAAAATTAGTTGATTGACAACACCAAAAGTGCTCATAGGTCAACCCATGTGAGATAACCTTGAGAGAAAAACACTTGGGAACTTAGTGTGCTGGCTCGACCCAAACCGGTCTGGAAACCGGTCTGACCGGTTTGGCATCTGACAGACACAACGGCTAGTTTGGTTTGTGCTAGAACTCGTAGAGGGGATTAATTGGATTGTTGTGGGTTTCTGCCAGAAACCGGTCTGACCGGTTTCAGTACTAATTTTGTGAAAAAGTTTTGTTAAGTGCAGATTCACCTATTCACCCCCTCTAGGTGACATCAAGGTCCTTTCAAGTACACAGGGCGATAATGTAAAGAGAGGTAGAGGTCGCCCTAAACTGACTTGGGACGAGTCGGTTAAGAGAGACTAGGTGCGGAGGTATATTGTTCTTATGGGGTGCTAATGCACCCAAAAAAAAGAATCAGCGTTAATTTTCACTATATATGCACGCTCCAAAATTTGATTCTATGCACCCACAAGGCAAGCGCACCCCCCTCAAATTCACTCTAGCTTCGCCACTGAGAGAGACCTTAAGAGTGGACCATCTCCAAGGAGTCAGCTATGGATAGTAGTGCTTGGAGACTAGCAATCAATGTGCCTGAAACCATGAAATCTATCTATTCTTTCTCTGTTTACCCTTAATTCTACCTGCTATCTTGTACCTCTTTTCTGTTTCTCCTACCCTTGTTTCTTTTGGGTTTCATCTCTTAACCTACCCCAACTTGCTTGGGACAAAAAAGCTATGTTGTTGTTGTAAGCAATAACTTTTTGTAAGTTGATAAAATCTGGTCTACGCACGTAAGTATGAATCAGCAGAGAAAAGACCATGCACACCTTGTACTTATCCCAACTGTTTTATAGGTTAAGATATGACCATAAAGGTACAAAAACCTGATATCCCTGTTAATCACAGCAGAAACCACACAGAGTACCATATGTAGCTCTAAACACCCAAACAAAGATATGTGGCATATCGCATTAAAGTATCTAAAAAGCAAACAAGATAATTTCATCAACAGCGTTTCACGTTGGTATTGATAGGTATTGATACGGTCTAAACAGCAAACAAGATAATCAGCAAACAACATCACATAACACAGATCACAACATATTTGATAACAAGAGAAGGTCAGCAATTACCTGTAGTCCTTTTCAGATAGTTGGATAATGCACAGGGACAAAATATTTGCTCAGAAGGGGTATATCTTATTCCAAAAGGATATCCAGCAAGTGCTTGCACTTTCAATGTCTTCTTTGCAAGATCAACAGCAACTACCCGTGACAATCCATCTGGATTTGGCAAAATCATGACTGACTTGAGGTAAAGGTCATTAGCCACTGCACTCAGGGTGGGATAAGCTAAGTGGTTCTTGAATTTCAAGCTCCAAGAGCTACTTGCCGGACGAACAGACTGGTCAAACAAAATGTCATCAACATCAATGGCACATCCCTTGAGCCAACAGTTGGACCCTACCTCCCTAGTCCATGTCATGGCACTCCAACCATTCACTGAGCGCTGTATTTTGGGCTTGATTTCCACATCTTTGTGCTTGCTCAGATTGATCAAGTCTGAATCGTAGAGCACATCCTTGTGGTGGAGGTTAAATTTCAGCAGGAGCATCTCTAATCTCTTCCGTGATCATCACGCGGTGTTCCATCTCAATAAACTTGATCATACCATCAACATAGGCAACATCTCGAAAACGCCTCGCACTAGCTCCTTGAAATTGCTTCATTTTTTTTTCTGTTTTCAGGTAAGGGCTCCGGCAATGGGATGTAGTGTGCACGAAGGGGTTCTTGAAGTACGTCGCACATCAGCAAGCCTCGCACAAGATCAACCCAGCATATAGCATCCCATCTTGCAGCATGAACACCTTATCAGGTGTAATTGTGTACACTCCAGGGCATGGATTGAGCAGTTCCTTAGTCCTCCATGTCCTATCCTCGGACGAGAAGATGTGAAGCCTGTAATCCATCAAGTTCACTGTGTCACATAGGGCCACAAGGAGATAATGGCCCCCGTCACCACAGGGCACAATTCCAAACTCGCTGACTCCGCGCAGCCTATCATCATCGGGGAGTGGGACGCTTTCGAGGGACGGCGACTCCGGGTCGCCTTTGTAGATGAAGTATTCATCCTCGTCGTCGCCGTAAGCGAAGCGGGTGACGAGAAGAACGAATCGGCCCTGTGCGCCGATCGACCACATGCGGCTGAATTTCCAAGTCGCCGTCCTCGGAATCGGAGATGGGGGGCTTGGAGCAGTGGAAAGTGCAGAAGGACACGGCCGGTGGGTCAGCAACCCAGAAAGTGACCTCCACGGTATGCCCGGCTCTCGATTTGGCTGAGGCCATGGTGTTGTTCCTGCTGGTGACGACGTACGCCTTCTGGGCGAGGAGAATCGAGGATGGCCACGGCGATGCGTCGGCGTCACCGGAGAGATCGCAGGAGATGCTACCGAGCACCGATCCGGATTCCATCGCGGCGTTGCAGATTTCGGCCGGGTGGTGTGAATTGTGAAGGAGAAACTCGATGATATTTGGGGATTAGGGCGGCCGGGTGTTGCGAATTGGAGGATAAACTCGACGGAATTTGGGGATTAGGGTTACCTCTCCTCCGCCGGTCGTCCGTCCTCCCGGAGGAACTCGAACGTATAGAGTTGTGGGGATCTGGCTGAAGAAAAGTCGGTTCGTTTCCGACTGGGCTTCTACCTCAACTTATATTAGGTCTATCGGGCAAAGGGAATGAATCCATTGACGTTCTTGCCAAAATTATATGTTCCAACCATTAGGGAATGTAATTACACAGCTCTTGAAGCGGTTACATGGTTACTACAATTACCGGAGATTGGAGAACGTCATGTACAGAGGTTTAACCAGGAACAAAGGAATGTGAAAGACCGAGATGCTCCTGGACGCGACCACGGACTTGTACATCTCCATGACGAGCCTCTGGCCGAGCTCGTCGGCCTTCTGCTGCGCCTTTGCTGCTGGACCGGCGCGTGGGCACCCGCTTCTGCCACACCGCCTCGGCCGCGGTGGGCAGCGCCCGCGCCGCGGCCGGCTGCGTCTTGGCGGCGCCCAGCATCACGTCCACGTAGGCGTCCCGGATCCGGCCGAGCACGCGCATGGGCGCCTTGGCCACGGCCAAAGCCCGGGACGGGGCCGCCGGTGCCTGCGCCCTGCTTCACCCGGAACACGCCACCGATCCGCACGGCCCACGGCCTGGGCCCGCCGCCGCTGCCATCCCCGAGCCGCACCAGCCTGTGCCGGCGCTTGCCGCGGGACGCCGCGCCGTGACCTCGTCGGGCTGGTAGTCGCGCCGGCGCCAGTAGGACCTGATGCCCTTGGTGAACCGGATCGGGAAGGCCTCGGCTTCCATGGCTCCCCCGCTCGCTGATCGCGTCGTCGGCCTGATGGAGTTGGTGCGAAGAGAGGATGGAGCTGCTGTGCCGAATGATCACGACGGATCGCCTTTATATGATTGTTGCCGAGAGCTGCTGCCGTCACGTGCGCGGGCAAAATAATGATTTTTTGAAAGACCAAAATAATGATTTCACAGCGGCGAAATGTTCAGAAGCTGCGTGGGCGCGTGCGTAGCTAGCGTTGGTCCGTACTCAGTAGGTGCAGAGGTGGTTAGTGAAGGGTTCGCTTGTGTCAAGGGGGTGTTTAGTTTCATTAAAAGAGGTAAAAAATGGGGTGAAAAAGTCACATCGGACACTGTAGCGCACTGTAGCACTTTTCGTTTGTTTGTGGTAAACATTGTCCTACCATGACCTAACTAGGCTCAAAAGATTTGTCTTGTCGTGTACATCAAAACCATGCAATTAGTTTTTTTATTTACCCACGTTTAGTGCTTCATTTATGAGAAAAGAGATTTGATGTGATAGGTGAAAAGTGAAGTTTGGAGAGAGAATTTTTGGAAGTTTGATGGGAACTAAACAAGGCCAAGAAGATAAAAAGGGCAGGTGCAAGTGCAACGTCAGTCAACGGCCAATTGTTCAGCTGGTAGTTACGGGCGCCAACGAGTCCTACGCTATCCGCACTCGTCATACTTAAAACTCGTACCTTAAAAGAAATACTCCGTCCTCGTGATCACTATTTTACAGTACAGTTTCAGTGATACTCAAAACTCATCCCATATACCAACTACCAACCGTAGGACTCACATGTTATATTATTTTTTAACCTTCTTTCCTCCCTCTCCCTCTCCCCTCTCTCCTTCCTATGTCACTCTCCCCTCGCCTCTCCTTCCCCGCTCCGCCGCCGACGCCCGGCATCCGGAGCGGCGACCCCAAGGCGGCTCGCAGCGGGGGCGGGAAGGCCGCGGCGCGCGCGCTCCTCCTCGGCGCGCTCGGCGGCTGGTGGCGGTGGCCAGCAGGAAGGCGGGTGAGCGACGGGGCGGCGGAGCGGCGAACCGGCAAGGGCTGCACGACGGTAGAGGAGAGCAGCGCCCGCGCCGGAGGGCCCAGCTTCCTGGCGTCCGTGGAAGGGGATCTGCGCGCGGTTCCAAGTGGAGATGGTGGGTGCCGGCGGGGGGCGAGGCGGCGCTGCGGGCGGTGGCGGCGGCGGGCGAGGCGGTGCCGCGTTCTCGAGCTCCCCGGCCTCCCGGACTTCCTGCGCTGGTGGAGGCTCAGGGTGACGACGAGGGTGTAGGAGACGGCGGCGGAGCGGTGTCGCCGCGGCTTGGGCTCGTCGCAGCAGTCGCGAAGAGGTCTCCATGGGCGGCGGCGCTCCGGTGGACCACCGGCGTCGGGAAGGGGCGCGACAGCTTCGGAGTGGTGCGGGGAACCTCGGGGTGGTGATCTCCTTTGCCGTCGGCGATTGTGGCGGCCGGCCTCCGCAGCCAATGCCCGGCGGCAGCGGCTTCACGGGGAGGGGCTTCTCCGGTGGCCGAACAGCGACGAGGCTGGGCGTGCGAGCTTCACAGGGCGGCGGTGGAGCTGCTCTTGGTGACGGATTTGGCCGGCGAGGCTTGAACACGAAGAATCGCGGCGCCAATGGCCGTCGGCGGCGCGCGGCTCCGAGGAGCAATGGCGAGCGCGGGCGGCAGCACATCCGCGGGGCGTGGCGCGCATCTGCGGGGCGGCGGCCGAGTGAGCGGGCCGAGCGCCACGGGCGGGCGAGGACGGCCGGGCGACGGGCGCCTCGTTCCCCTTCTCCTTCCGACGTGGCGTGTAGAGTTGTTTCCGTACTACCCTGTATATACCGCGCGGAGGAGGGAACGGAGCATAGTTGTAAATTCCATTCCGGTACCGGCCGTAATGGCCGGAATGCCCCATTCCGGTGCCTAAACTGGTATAGAAGGGCTGAAATCTCGTACCGGGTCAAATACCGGTCAATCCCGGTCAAATACCGGTCAATTCCGGTCAATACCGGGTCAAACGCCTGTTCCGCTCATTTCGGTACCGGGCTAAAACCAAATGACGCCTCGTTCAATACGTGAGTTTGGTAAAAAACTAAAAATGTCAGTGTGATGAAGCATAATTATGCCGTAAGTATATATTTATATGAATATTTATGTATATATACATTCATATATTTTTAATATAATAAAGTCCGGAACGGTACACCGGTATCGGCCGGTACCGGAATGTTCCGTTCCAAGAGCAAAAACGGAATGACCTCCGGAATGGAATTTACAAGCATGGAACGGAGCGGTTGCGGACGCCTTTCCGTCTCCCGCTGCAGGTGAAAAAACGCTATATGCGTACTTCATCTACCGTTCAGTTTTCATTTCAGTACGCCAGTGCACACAGCCTTATGGGAAGTTTAGGTGTGTTGTATAATGATACTATAAACGAAGGCTGCAAGCTGCATGGAGTGGTCATATGCACCGTCCAAGAAGTAAATTAACTGTTTCGAATAAAAATGACGAGGCATGATGATAATGTAATGTGGATAGGAGGACGGTTTTATCCGTTTGACTAGCCTAAGTAGCCTTCCTAGGCTTTGGAGATTCAGTCAGACCAATCCGGTCCCTGAAAATGTCTGTGAAGCTTATCAACATGTGGTTAATCATATCGGCCGCAATCGGTTTCAGGCAGGTTTATAGAAAAAGCTCACTTGTTCCTTGTTGGTTGTCGGCTTATCGCAGCAGGAAAGTCGTTGACATTGGCAGTAATAGGGGAAGTGGCACGAGGAAAATGAGCAAGCGCGCCCACTTCTTCTTGGAGAAGGGATAAGATAATTGATCCATTGGTGCTTTGGTAGTCTGGTAATCAGGTCTTTGACAGTTTGCCGGTGGGCGTTGAGTTGCAATTGCAGAGCTGCTACAGTTTGCTGATGAGCGTGACAATGCGATCTCCAATTCGTTCGTTAGCACATCAAAAACATAAAGTATTTACTCCGTCTGTGAGTTGTAGATCGGTGATAAGAGTGGGATCTTTTACACTAGTGATGCCACAACTGGAGGTTAGATATATAGATAGATGCCTATGAACTACCTGGGGATCAATTTCTCGCAAATGACTAGTAGCGGTTTGTTATTCGTGACGCCTTCACCTAATCACTTGCTACAAGGTTACAAATTTCTTGGTCCACTCCTCTTGTGTTCGTCGTGGAATAAGTTAGGTTTTGTTCTCATTCCTTGCTTATTTATTTTGTTCTTGACTTCTTGTAGACTAGACCGGATATAAGACTTCAGAATCTTAGTACCCTTCTGCAATTACAAATTTCTTGGTCCTCTAGTATTCGTATGTGAAGCTTAATAACATGGGGGCTATCCTAGCCTCTAGCCCCTAAGCTTAACAACATGTGCTTGCTTGATCATTAGCGGTTTCAGGTCTATTAGAGCAACTCCAACAGACTCGTTAAAACGTCTTGTATCGGTAAAAAAAAAGAAAAACACCGTCGATACCGGTCCCAACGGACTCGCCATCTTCCTCGCTTCGCTATCCGCCTCTGCATCCCGTCCCCGTCGCTCGGCAAAGATGCCGAACGAAGCAGACTCGTCATCTCCCTCCCGGCCCACCAGCCTCCCTCCCTCGCGCCAAACTCCAGCGCTGCGCGCCATCCCGCCCTCGCGCCAGAGCCGGCTCCCGCGTCGCCGTCGTTGCCGCTACAGCCCGCGCCGCCGCACGACCTCCTCAAGTCCCTCCACGCCGACTCGTCGGCCGCCGGCGAGTCCGCTTCCGTCGCTCGCGCGCTCTCCGAGATCCACCGCGAGGACACGAGCTTGTGGCCGGTGGAGGTGCCGAGGCCGAAGCGCTTGGAGACGAGGCGAGGGAGCAGTGCGAGCCGACGAACCTGGCGACGCCGGTGACCAGCACGGAGATCCCGCCGCCGCGGCTGGGCCTGGCGCTCCGCCGTATCTCCTTCTCCCACGCGGCGCCCCTGTACGACACCGCGGACGAGAAGGACATGAGCAGGCTGCGGTGCGAGGCGGAGGCGGAGTGGGCGCTGCCGCCGTCGCCACCGCCGGCGGAGAGGTGGAAGGAGCGGGAGCGGAGGGACGGCCGTTGAGCTGGAAGAGGGGGAGCTTGAGGCGCGGGGCGTCGTTGACGTCGGGGGAGGTGAGGACGCTGGTGGCGGCGGATCTCTTGTTGGTGCCGTCGGCCGCCTCCTCCTCCTCCTCCTCCTCGTCGCCGACGAGCTTCCGGCGGCGGCTGTCGCCTTGGGAATCGCGTGCTACTGCTGCAGGGAGGGGAGGGGACCGTGGAGCTCGAGGTCCTCCGCGGGGCTGCGCCGCCGGCCGGGCGAGCCGAGCTCCGCGGTGGCCCTCACGGCCTCACCGGCGGCCGGGCGAGATCTTCCGTGACCTCCGCGCGGGGGGCGACGGGTGATTTTTTTTTTCTGAGGAGAGGGCGACGGGTGAATGGGACAGCAGGACCGCATGAGGATAAGGTTTGAGGAACGGGCCGAGCAAAATAAGCCCACGAACCGGCCCAAAGCAAATAAATGTGCAGCCCACAACATTTGAATATAGAGAGGGTTAAAATTTAGAGAGGCTGTTGGGTTTGATTACTTTTTTAGTTGCTTTTCTATTTTACATAATAGCTAAATCAAGATTTTGGCTATCCATTTTTAGCTAGACTGTTGGAGTTGCTCAGGTTTACTTTTACATTGCTATGGCAGCAGTTGGGTTGACAATGGCAATAAACTTATCTACAACATAGCACAAGGAAAATCATTCATCACAGTTAGTGTAGAAAAACGGTTTTTCATTAAGAAAAAAAATAAACACCTAAATTCAAGCTAAAGAGACTCGAACCTAGGTGGTTATGGTGCCCAACAACTTCTCCCTCGAGCTAGGCTTTTTTTTTCTTTTTGAGAAACACACCATAACTGAGGCACTATGGTATGTCGACGGAGTATTTTTCATATTTTTTTGTTAAAGAGAATGTGAGTCCTTGTTCCTAGGAAAGGCATTTTTTTAAATAGAAATACGGGAAGTTTAGTTACTCAGTATTTGCGGCCAACTCAGCGATCAACGCTGGTACTGTACCAAGACAGATAGGAGCCATCCCCAAACGTAAACCCGGGACTGTTTTATATGGGTCGATTCTAGCCCAATCAATAAGATAGACCGAAAGCTTGGCGTTTAACTTTTAAGCCCATATACGTGAATTGGGTTGGGGTGTGGTTAGGCGGGCCTACCCAAACAAGGCCGCCATGGAAATTCAGTTGTTCACCTTCTTTGTTCCTGCCTGTTATCTGCTTTGCCTTTTCCTTGTAGCGAACTAAGGCTCCATTTGACATCGAGACTCGAGAGGTGGACTTGATAATCTTGTTTTGTGCAATTGGTTTAGGATATCGGGGCCCTTGTCTAACTACTTGCCAAGTGTTACCATTACAGCATAAAATTTGTACATTGAAATTGTAGTTAGCACATTGGTCAGTCAAAAATTGTGAAGTTTATAATTTTTATATGATTAACTATTACATATGTTGCTATTATATCTGTTGATTGGTGATGCTTGCCACTGATTCCGTGTTGAGGGGCATATATATAAGAACTAGTAGTGTACTCTTAATCCGTTTGAAACTACAATTTATTTAATTGTTTACGTGAAATTGATCTATTTTTCACCAAGTTTATTAGATAATACTAACATTTACAGCTTCAAACTCGTGTAATTTAAGACAAAACTGAAATGAATTGTCACTTATTCACTTCACAAACAACATTGGGGCGCTCCTGCTAATTCCGCCAAACGCTCTTTGCTATATGTTGGTTCGATGCTGTTATATATATGTATATGCAATGGCGTACTATATTCTTATTAATCTCAAATACGGACACGAGCATGTTCTTTTTTTTTGTATGGCTGAACTAGCACTATTAACCAGGTTTGGTACAGAAGGATCAGGGGGAGGATGTAATCGTACAAAACTATATTTTAGCACACCACTAAGGAATTTCCTCCCTTCGATGCACCTGTTGATGTCGCCGGAGAAGGTGGCGGCGTACAGGTCCGCGACGCCGGCGTACATCACTGCAGGACACCCTATTATGCTTGGCATCAAGGACTGCCGCAAGTGCAGACCTAGCTGTCCTGGGCGTCCAGCTACTTCCTGTCCTCACCGCGAGGTGCCGAGGACGTGCTCGATGAAATGCAGCAATGAGGAGGCGTCAATGAACTGACCTTCATATTGGTACTCAAGTTGCCTGAATATTCCATGTTTGTGGATTTAGGTATGCCCTGAACTCTGAAGTTTTACCGTGTCATCTAAATTTACTATCTAAATGATTCGGACTAATATTCAGCAACCATAAGTCAGGTTTGAACACCTCTGAACCTAGGCCATCCTTCCGAATATGATGAAGCAATATTCAAACCTTCCCTTCCCCGGCCAACAACCTGCTAGATGGGTTATTTTGCAAATAAATTAGTTTAACATTAGACAGATTATTATGCAATGCTTATTTGCTTTTGTTGGTCGATCTGCAGCCCGGACACCTCCTACAGGTAATGGTACTCCCCTCTAAGGTTACTCCCCTCTCTTTGTTCTTCCTACTTCTAGATGGGTGATATTGCAAACAAATTAGTTTAGAGTTAAGAAGATTGTTATGCATTCTTCTTTGCGTTTTCAGAATGGCTTTGTTTGGTCTTTGTCTTCATTTAATTCAGGAACGATCTTTTGGCCCTGTTGATCTTTTCCTGCATTGTAGGAATAAAGTATTTATGTATATGGTGAATCATTGCATATTGAACCTGATGGGTGAATAACCTTTGCTATTGATCCAAGGGGAAGCTAGCTAATCTCATCAAATCAAAATTGAAATACTTATTTGCTTTGCCATATTGGCTGATCTGCAAGCCAAGCACCTCCTGCAGGTAATGATACCCCCCCCCCCCCCCCCGCCCCCCGTTTTTTCTTACTGCTGCTAGATGAGTGATATTGCAAACAAATTAGTTCAGAGTTAAACAAATTATTATGCATTGCTTCTTGCAGTGATTGATTCCTCAAACATAATCTGATTATTAGGAAAAGATCACCATATACATAACTATTATTATGTGTCGCAATAGGGTGTCCTGCAATGCACAACACGATAGGGTGTCCTGCAGTTTTGTATGATTAAGGAACAATTTTTTAGTTTGGTTTGTTGATCTTTGCATGCATTGCAGTACTAAAATATTCCTGTATATGGTGAATCATTGCATGTTGCACCTAATGGGTTAATGACATTTGCTATTAATCCAAGGGTAGCTAGCTAATCTCATCAAATCAAAATGGGAACCAGTAAAATTGCGACAAACAAACGCCAATTAATTCAACCATATCAGAAATTATTCCACTGTTTTCCCAGTTTTCTTAATTAACAAACACTTAAAACTTAGATGTAAATCGTTCCCATATGTAGCACCATTTCATGAAATGTTCATTCCAATATATAGTATCCTATCATTCCAAGAAGCCACCACATTGATTCATAATTTATAAAAAACCCCTCAAATCCCGCAGCAACGCGCGGGGAATCACCTAGTAATTGATAGGATCATGGCATGCAATTCACAGCTGCTTCTATCTGTACCAGCTGGCCATAGGTCCACCATAGTCCATACAGTATGTGCTTGCTGCGAACATGTCGAAATCCATGGGAGAACTGAGCTGTCTACCATGCGCAATCCATGCAGATGAGCCTTGAATTAAAAAGATTTGGAAACTGAGCTGTGTTGACAACGAGGAAATAAGTAAGGGGCTTGATCGGCCTGATCTCCGCCCCATGAACAGCGGCAAGTTGCTCGCAGAATAAGAGGGGTTAGATCACCGATTGACGATACACCACACCACCATGAGTTGACCACGAGAAAAATATGAAAGAGATCGGGAATGAATGACCTGCTAGTTCCACATTCTGCTTAACCATTTCTTACAAGTGATTGTTCTAAAATCATCGGATAAACAAAAAACTAAAGCAAAGAAAACCTTCATACATTGCAAGAACTACAGCCCATATTTTGGATGGCAAGTAAAAATTATTCTTACAAGGAGCACATGCATAAATACACTGGGAATTTTGACCCGTGGGAACGCCGCGTCGCCCTTCTTACCGGCGAAGCTCGCCGCCGTCCGGTTGCATCGCAGCCGATCACAAGAAGGCCGCCCACACGCTCGCCAACGCGGCGACCACGAGCGGGA
Organism: Echinochloa phyllopogon; assembly: GCA_033239725.1. Lineage (NCBI taxonomy): Eukaryota > Viridiplantae > Streptophyta > Magnoliopsida > Poales > Poaceae > Echinochloa > Echinochloa phyllopogon. Next base: position 39,170,472 of record BTCW01000005.1, on the reverse strand, counting down.
CGGTGGCGCGGCGCGGCGCGGCAGACGGCATGAATCCGGGGTCCTGCGGGTAGAGCGGGCCCCTCCCCGGCGGCGTGCTCCCGATCTGCATGTAGGCGCCCGGCGGCGGCGGGCAGTACGAGCCCGGGTATCTCGCCGGCGGCGGGGGGCTGTAGTAGTAGTACGGCGGCGGCGGCGGCAGCGCGGGCGGGGGCGGCGACGGGTACAACACGGGGCAGTCGGCGCCGCCGCACGGCGAGCACCCGCCGCACTTCACCTCCCCCTGGACCGCCGCGGCGGCCGCTGTGGCCGCCGCCGCAACGGCGACGACGACGATCGCCAGCGCCAGGGCCAGCGCCGCTGGCCTTCTTGTTCCCATGGTGCGTGAGGCGAGCTGCTGCTGTATGTGGGGCTGACTAGCTAGGCTAACACACGCTACACTAGGCGAAAGGTGAGAGAGGGGAGGCCTATGCCTATGGTGCGTGTCGTTGGGCCTCAACCGCCTTCTTATGATGCGAGTGCGACCGCCATCTACTCCCGTTGTTTGCAGGAATATTGGTTGGGGACTCCTTGGATCGGAGCAGCCGGTACACACACGCTGCCAGTAGAACCCCTACTGGAATGAATAAGCAGAATTGTACGCACACTGCGCTGTTTTAGAATAGAATTCGAGCCTGGGACTAGTAGTGATCGAGTGGCTAGTGAGTGGCGTTCGTTGGGATCGTTGCTTGGGAAGGGATGGAGTGCCTGCCTTGGCTGGGGGCAGCAAGAGAGCGAGGGAGGGCATTCTGGGGCCGGTGGTTGCTGCCTTCCTCTGCCTCGAAAGGGACGGGCGATCGGAGCATGCATGTGGCGGCCCCTAAATCGGTGGGGTCCGCCGGCGGGTCAAATTGGCCGGCCACATGCGTGACCGTGCATTATCGGCGCCCGCATGGCGATCCAGTTCGGTCCGGCGACGGGCGCGCGCGCACGCAAATAACGCGCGCCGTGCCGTGCCGAGGCGGCGCCGCGACGGGACGCGCGCGCGTTCCACTCGGGAGCAGGAGCGGGAGCACCGACGACGCGGCCGGCACAGCATGTGCGCCTGCCTGCCTCCGCGCCGCGCCGCGAGCCCAAATCGCCCATGCAGCAAGCGAGTCCGTGCCGTGCGTGCGTGATCGAGCGCACGACGACGCGTCCCTCGCGTAGCGGCGAGAGTTCTTCATGTTCATCATTGAAGTTAGGAGCGCGCCGCGGGGGGTCGCGTAAAGGTGGCTTCACCTACGTACCAAGTATAATAAAGTGACAAGCCGAAGCTTCCGCCGATCTGGCCCGGGCTGTCCTTGGGCGCGCCATGTGACCACTGACTACCGGGATCTCTTCCACCTATCCCCTTGCCTGCCTGCTCCCAGTCCCCACTTCATTCTGCATCTCAACGTGCAAATTGGACAGAAGAAGCCATGGAAGTACAAACTTTATGTTTTACTACTAACGAACTGCAAGCAGCATTGCGTGATAAAGGCTAGCTGTGGGTGCGACCACTTTGTTTCAGTGTTTCGCTCCCAAACGAAACAGCGCTGCTAGTCTTCTACATACTGTACTACTAGTGTCACGAATCCGAAAGCATTCCGAACTGCTACCACTCAAGCAGCTAGATAGCATGGCGTGTGCATGTTCCTACATGTCCATCTGGTTTAGCATTTCCGCATCTCGCGTAATACGGGAACATCCTAGGATGCCCGGGCCATGGCGTCTCAAGCAGTGGAACTGGCGCTACCAATTCCGTGTGCGAGCAGAGAAGCTGGGGTCCGTTCGATCGGGAAATAATTTAAACGTGCATCATTTGGGGGCAAGAACAACACAAAAGGTTGCGAATATATAACAGTGCTGGCGAAAGTGAGTTGGCGCAACTGGACTCTTGTTAATGATCCAATGATTCATGTTTTTTAGGGCAAAAGGTTCCAATGATTAGGCATGTGGGTAGGCAAAAGCCAGCTAATCGATCAGCACGGGGACAGGCGACAGAACCTTCGATGGTTCACGGACTGCTAATTGCGCCAAAACAACCTTGCCTTAAACTACAAGTACGTTGACAGTCACGGAGTAGGCGCAATTAGCCATTGCTAGTTCATAGGGGGAAAAGGTCTTGCCTGCAAGTACAATCGGTAATTCTTGTCTTCAGGTTTAGTTTTTTTTTTCAAGTAGTCGATCGAGTTCCTACATATGTTTTGAACAATATTTGCCAGTTCGAACTTTGAAGTTAGAAATGAAGAGAATTTTCTTTTCCGCCATTGCTAGTTCATAGGGAAAAAAGGGTCCAACGCGAGACATTCATTCCGATCCCATTCTTCCGTGCAGAGGTCTTTTTCTTTATTGTTTTTCCTTTTCCTATGACGACGCATGCGCGGAATTGAGCACAGCTGCCATCTTCCTAACTAATTTTGCTCATCAGAGCCATCCGTGGCCCCTGCGGTGCTGCCTACTGTCGTCATAGACGGGCACCATCACTGTCCAGGTTCAGCATCTTATCTTTGCTACAATAATCACTTAATCAGCTTAGCCAGGCTCGGCGATCAAAATAGGAAGATTGCTTAGCTATGCCTATAAAAAATATCGCTTATATTTTAAACCCGTCCTATCTACCTTGGCTTAACTGCCTGGCTGAATGTCAAGATGATGATTTAAGAATAATCCTCCAAAACAAAGAATACTACGCTGGCAAAAATAGATTTAATGCTAACACATTCCTTTAGGTCGAGTTCGAAGACAGTAATGCACATAGCCCAAAAGAAAGATAGCAATGCAAGTAGGGAGAGAGGTGCAAGGCATTTCTTGCCGGAAAAGGGCAAACGACGGGTTTGGGCCTAACAGGCGAGTACCAGTGGCCGAATGTTTAACTTGGACCTAGGCCTTACAGCCGAGGCCTTGTTTAGATGCAAATTTAGAAAGATGTCACTTCGTTATAAATACGTCGCTGTAGCATTTCGTTTGTATTTATAAAAAAATGTCCAAACATTGATTAATTGGGCTCAAAATGTTCGTCTCGCAAAATACAACAAAACTGTGCAATTAGTTTTTGATTTCATACTCCATGCATGTGCCGACATTTTGATGTGATGCGAATCTTCTTTTTACATAGTAAACTTTGGGGTGTAAACTTAGGATCTAAACAAGGGCTGAATGTATTTAGCTCTAGAACAGGTCTTAATGTTCCCCGCAAATGAAAGAAGTTTCTTTATCCTAAAAAAGAATGAAGTTTCTTTTCCATTTTGATGAAACTGCAACCAACTGCACGGTGCCAGTTTCATTGAATAAGTTAACACTGCAGTCTAGGCAATTATGGTATAAACTCCAGCAAGCATTTCGCTCCCCACATTCTGGCTTCTTCCTTCATGTTTGCAGTGTCAAAAATGAAGTTGATCATCAGATTACCAAGATCGCTAACAAAATTGCAAAATAGACGAACTAAAAAGAATGATAAGCCAACTTCACAAGTACATGGCTCTTCTACAATGCTACTCCCTACGTTCCAAAATATTATTCGTTGTTAACCTTTTTTTAAAAAATTTACTATTCATTTTATTGAAAAATTTGTGCAAATATCATTTATTTTATTTGTCACTTAGACTTATTTCTTTTGTATATTTGAACAATTTTTGAGTAAGATGAATGGTCAAACATTTAGAAAAAAATCAACAATGAATAATAATTTGAAACGGAGTTAGTACCATTTACTATGATTATTTTATTCTCAAATTTATATTCTTCCTATAAATCAATACGTAGTACATCCAAAACTTGGCATGCCATTTTTTAATCTTCTTAAGGATAGCTCCTATCCCTTTACGTGGTTTCATATAAAACTCCTATCAGGCCGAGATGCTCGGCCCTAGTTTGGCCGAAAGTTAACCAAATCCAATAGTTAGACCCGGGATGTTTTCATCTTAAGAAAATCTAATAATGATGCTTTAATGGATCAATTTAACTACATGCATATGCACTTTCGATAAGTATATAGTTGAGAGTGTTAAAATTATCAGGAGAGTTTGATTCAGAAGTAAATCAAAAATACCTACTCCGTATATAACATTTTAAAACGGAAGAATACTGGTACTAGTACTAGTACTAGTGTACATGGCCGACGTAGACGAGATCACGAGAGGGCTGCCAAAAGAGATGGCTACTCTACGAAACAGCAAGATGCGACATCCACACAATATCTTAAGGTCTTCTACCGGAAGAAGTTCCAGAAAATTCCTTCATCGGCGGGCAGGCACGTGTCCGCTCTAGATTCGTGGCGTCCACCACCACTGTGCGTGGCACACGAGAGCGCTGACGAGTCACCGCCGTCCTTTCGGCCGAACTGGGCCAAAACAAACTCCTCGCGCACCACGTACCCTCTCCGTGCGGCCACGCGTCCCCGATGCGAAGCTTTTATATACGCAGAGGGCGAGGCGCCATGGCAAGGCTCACCTCACTGTGAAATCTTCCCAAATTCGATCCCCTGCGCATCCATCCCTCACAATCTTTCGAGAGCAGAGGCGCTTCCGGTGCTCGGCAAAGCTTAGCAGCAGCCACCAGCATCAAGCAAGCAAAGCAAGGCAAGGCAGCGATGGCGTTCGTGCCGGTGTGCGTGCAGTGCGGGACGCGGAGCAACCCGTGCCGGTGCAAGGTGGTCGGGCCGACGCTGGGGTTCGTGGCCTTCGTGGTGGCCGGGGTCATCGAGTGGCCGCTGGGCGCCGCCGTGTACCTGTTCCGCCACCGCAAGGGACGCCGCATCATGGCGCACCCGGCCACCGTCGTCTACCCGCGCGTCAGTAGCGCCGTCCCCATCTAATCGGCCAGGCGCCCACCGGGTTTAAGGTTGTGTCGCCAGCGTATTTGTGTGAATCCTTTTCCTTTTACGTCTCCCTTCTTTCTTTTTCTCAATAAAAAAAGTGTGTCAAGCGTGCGGTTTCAGTTTGTACATTTGTACTCCGCTGGTAAGAATCACGGTGGATGTAATACGTAACATTCATCAATGTAACTCTGTGGAGCATACTCCTATGGTGCAGTCTAATTACTGATTCTGATTTGATGAACGGAATCTTTTTTTCTCTCTTTTGCCCGATCTGGAACGTTTCTCTCGGGCGTGAACCAGTTATGGGCCGACAGCTCGTAGCAAGAAAACAGATTGGCTGAATCAGTTACAGAAGAGAGAGGTTGACAGGCTAGCCCAAACCGGGAAGGCCCAGGTTTCTGGCCCAAATTACTGATCCCCAGTTCGTAGATGATCTAATTCGTGTTCCCTTCCAAAAACGATCCAGGCGTTCCCCTTCGTTTCGTTTTTTAATTCGTTTTTTTTAAAAAAAAAAATCCTGGCGAGGGGTGGCCTGGTGGGGGTAGCACAAACCGAAAAGAAAAGAAGGCACCGATCATAAAAGCACATCCGACAAGCAGAAAATTGACTGATTTCAATCAAATACATAGCCAGCTGTTATTTAGAAATTCCGCTAAAAAATGCTGTTGAGAAAAAAAAAGGGTTTTTGCAGATGGCAAAGCCCATCCTCTAAGGGCCGTATTACGGACAGATAGCAAAGCCCATTCTTTCGGATGCGCCCACGCAGTTTTTCAATTTTTGCATCTCGCTTAGAAGTTCGGTCTCCGGAATTCTAAAAAAAAAAGTTCGGTCTCCGGAGAAAAAACAAGTAAATGCACGAAATCTAAAAGATTTGGCGTTAATGGCAACGGATAGTCTGATTATAAAAAAAACATGCATCCAACGATAATGAATCGGCACATTTGATGCCCATGAAGATAGATATGCCCCAAAAAATATCAATTCTTATCTATTCTTTCTCTGTAACCGTCCAGTACAATTTGAAATGAAACCCGTATCAGAAACAAATCCGAAGACGCGCCCGGGCGCCCGCCTGTTTTGAGCGGGGCCGAAAAACCATCGGCGCCCGTCCACGAACCGAGTTGAAGCAGACCGGACGCCTCTCGTTGCCGCGGCCACGGCCACGTCCTTCGGAGATCGTACCCCTTTTGAATTGAGTACTGTAGTATATCAAGCCCGCGCGTACGCCGTTGTCCTCCGATCATCACGGCGGAGATGGAGCCTCGTCCAAAGAGAAGGACGAGCACGGAGGCGGAGGCTGAGCCAAGGCAGCTGCTCCCCGACGACGTCGTGCTCGAGATCGTCGCGAGGTGCCCCGCCATCGCCGACGTCATCCGCTGCGCGGCGGTCTCCAAGCCCATACGCCGCGGCATCCTCCACGCGCCCTTCCTCCGGCGCCTCCGCGGATTCCTCATCCGCCGCGACGACGGGGAACACAGCCACCCGCCCGTCCGGAACCTCCTCGTCGGCCTGTACCGCCACCAAATCGGTGATCCGCATCGCCCGCCGGCGTTCGTCCCCGCTCGCCACGGCGCGGCGGACTTACCCCCGCCAGTGGCCGCGCTCCCTCCCGCACCGGACGGCGGCGGCGGCGGCGGGTGCGAGTTCGGACCCTACCGGCCCGTGGCTTCCCGCCGCTCCCTCCTGGTCCTCCGGCGGCGGTGCAGGAACCTCGCCAGGGACCACCTCGTCGTGCGCCACGGCCCGCACCCCGTGGAGCTGACCGTGTGCAACCCCACCACGGGGGAGCGCCGCGTGCTCCCGCCCCATGACGTGCCCGGCACGTCGGTCGCCCTGCTCGACGTGGACCCGATCGCCGCCGCCCCGTCGTCGTCGTTCAAGCTGCTCGCCGCGGAGCTCTCGACCGACGGCCCCTCGACGCTCTACGCGCAGATCTTCTCCTCGGAGGCGGGCGAGTGGGGCCCTCGGCTGGCCTGCCCCGTCACAAGCAGACTGGCGGGCCACCGGGAGGGCTCGTGCGAGCTCGCCGGCGCCGGCTGCCGTCACAGGCCCGCCGTCGTGGGCGACGCCATCCACTGGCTGTGCACCACGGATCTAGGGGACCGCGTCCTCAAGTGGCGGTGGCGGTGGGGTGACGGCGGCGTAGCGCGGGCGGCGTCGATTCTCAAGGTCCCGTCGCCTTACAGGCTCGGGTGGCCGGAGAAGCGCCTCGCGGCGCTGCCGTCGACGGGCGGCGCGGCGGGATCTCCGGCGTTGCTGGGCATGATCGTCCTGGTACGCGGCGAGATTGAGGTGTGGGCTCGTGAAAAAGCCGGCGCCGGACCTTCCATGGCGTGGAAGCTATGGCGTCGGGTCATGGAGGCGAGCATTCCCCGGCCGACGAATTCTCGTAGCGGATGGTTGGGCGGCGCAGAGCTATGGTGGTTCTGCGAGGACAGCGGCACACTCTTATTGCGGCCGGGCAATAAGCAGACCATGAGCTCTCCACTGCTGCTAGACCTGGAAAGCTTGGAGGTGAGTGAGCTCGAGGCCGAGAAATGGGAACAGAACCCGGAGCCCGAGCTCTGGCCGTACGAGGTCGATCTGCTCTCCTACATGCTGTTTCTGATGAAGCGGTTCTGATTGTGCCTTGTTGTTTGTGTCTTTTTATTCTCTTCTGTTTTGCAAGGGAAAAACCCAAGTTAATTGGTACTCATTTTTATGAACCGTTAACCTTATAGTAGCGTGCACCCGCGTTCACGCGCGTGTATAAAAAATAAATTATAATTTTACCTATTTCGCAATAATTTTACTTTTACATCACACACATGATGTATCTAAACAAATTGTTCAAACATAGATTGTTCAGCTCAAGATAACAACCAAATATTTTTCAAGGTAAAAAAATAAAACACGAATTAAGGTTAGCATCTCATAAAAACAAAACCGAGACAATCACTTGGTACATGCATTCATTCAGATTTGAGATGCGCCTAACCAAAAATTAGATTTTTTTCACAACTAATGATGTCATTAGCCATCAAGTGCGTGAGATTTTCACAACTGATCGTGGCATTAACATCAACTGCATGTTGCAACTACTCCATCCATCCAAGTCACCCGCTATGTTGCTGCTGTGCAAACGATGAAAATTGACTACGCCCGAACAATGCGGCACTATCACATCCGTTCTCCACGACCGTACTATTCCTATTATACGGTATCGCATTTTTTCTTCACCATGCTGTGTTAACTCCAAGTGAAGCTGCTCACATTCAATTGCAGCAACCATCTCCATGAGAGATGGACGGCCACCTATATAAAACAACATCCAATTACTACCCACGTCCATCATCCCATCATCCCTCTTGCTCTATATAGTTTTAAATTTTAAAAAGTATTCGACGAACACGTGGAATCCACATTTCTAAAACTTTCTAAAACTGTTTTATAGAGGGATTGAAAAATTCTATGAACATGATATAAAATCGTACGTCACCTGAACCTCCTAACTTTAGTGCAGTCCAGCTGCAAAGTCCACTCGATTTAGACCTACCTACGATATGTGCCACGTTGATACTCCTGAAATGTTAATTACACCACAAATTGCTGCTCGAAAATTATGAAAAGTATCCTATAATAATTTAAAAACCGTAGGAAAACGTCTCCATGAGTGAATGTTTAAAGCCACTGTTTGAACACATAGACACGACACTTAGTCCATCAGGACGAACGCAGACACGACTCTTAGGCCCCATGACCAAAGACACCGACACAGACGCGATCATGCAAAGTTCCACCAAAAAAAGTAAGTTCGAATATAAATATACCTAAATTATTCAAGGCTACGTCTCAACATCATCGTACGAGCACTGGCCATCTTCGCCTGGAAAGGTCAGCCCTGGAGTACGTGGCCTCTTTTATCCCAGACTTTGGTGGAGGTGCGGCGAGGATTCTCATCGTCTTCAGCAGCTCTTCACTTTCGGCAACCTCACACTTGATGCCATCATGGAGCGCTGGATCTGAACGTAGACCATTTCTAATTCATGGGGGAAAAAAGTATCACTGTTGGCAAGATATGTTGGCATAAAATTGTGAGGTCATTAGGTTATCATATATTACGGCTGCTTCAACTCTATCTGCAATTTTTTCTATATCTATGATCACTTAGGTCATGTCTTCAAATGAAAACCTATGGAAGAGCACCTGGCAGGTACCATGACATTCATAAGATATGTGGAAATTTTACCTTTTGCTAATAAATGTATAAAATAACACAGCATTTCAGGTTATTGGTCATATAGTAAACTAAATTAGATTTTGCTTACTATAGTATAAACAAAAAAAAAAGGTTTGCTTCAGGCAAGCCAAGCCTATTTTGGTTTGCCTGAGACAACAAGTGCATAGAGCCTGAGAGGTTAAGACAGACAAATATATTCAGAGTTGATCCTGACGAGAAAATCATATCTGAGGGAGAGAGCAAATGCAAGATTGTATTACATTTCAAGAAAGAACAATCCATGTTAAGGTGAATGTAGAGCATCAGTTATGAGTTTGGGAATAATCAAATCAAATTAACAGCAGCAGAATAGGCCAAGTTTACCATGACCAAACCAAACCTATTCTGCATAAACAAAATATCTGAGGAGACGGAGAAGGAATTTTTTCGCTCTTGAACCATCTCAGGCGAGACCCACGGGCGGGTAAGCTCCGCACGCGGTACCAAAACATTTTCTTCCGGCGGCAAAAACATCCTCCTTCCACAGGAACGCCCATGTTCCACCTCCTCTTTTTTCGGGGGAGCCTGACAGATGGGCCCGGTGTGAGGGGTGGGGGAAGTTTTTTTTGGGTGCAAAGTGTTTCAATTTCCTTGGATCTTTATAGTATAGATAGATAAACTAATTTAAAAAGGCAACAAATAACTTAGGTAGCCTATTCTAAATAGCTTCTAAGGGCATCTCAATTAGAAGAAAATAGAACTGACATCTAGCTTAGAGAAATACTTCAAGAGGGGTCTTGAGATTGTATGCTCCTGCATCTAAAGTAAATAATAGGAGGTTTAACTCTAAACATTGCATAATATTTTACCTCAGAAAAAAAGAATAAAACTGAACACATGAAAAAATTGATTGCCAATGTAATACATGTAATTAAGGTCTTTAATTTCTTTGGAATATAAATCACGACCAAGCAAATAATGAATTCAGAGATTTTTTTACAAAACAGTTGAGCCCAACACATCAGTAACCCACCTGACAATATGTTAAGCAGGTATAGATTGTAGAAAACTGACTTGATGATATAGGGCACATAATTCTGTGCCCCCTAATTCAACCAAAATGATGAAACAGTAAGAAAGACATCAGATGTTTTTTCTCACCTCGAGCATGGAGCCTCCAACAGTCCCTGCGAATTTTTCAGCATTCCGCTTGCTTCTGATTTAACAGAAGCAAACTAATCTGATTTAACATGAATAGGACTTAGAGCTTATTATATCTCATTTTCGCACTCTTTCAGATGTTACAATGCCATGCATTCTAAATGTTCTTAGACAGGACAAACAAGTATAGATAATGCAATTTTCATTCAGATAATGCAATTTTCATAGATGCAATTTCTATTAGCAATCTATGCACTTCAAAGAAAGTATAAATTGTCTATAATCATTGAAATTAATAGTCTAAAAGTATAAAACTATACCTTTTATGAACCGTTAACCTTATGTTTGTGTCTTTTTATTCTCTTCTGTTTTGCAAGGGAAAAACCCAAGTTAATTGGTACTCATTTTTATGAACCGTTAACCTTATGAAGGGCTGAAGGCTCAATGGTCCACCAAATTGTACCACAAGGTTAGATGAAGTGTTCATTTGGCTATCTTGAATTAACTACAGTTTCGTATGCAATGAGAATAAATCTTGGGGAAAGCTAACCAGTAATCGAGCATGGGTGATGACAATGACCATAGCGGCGATGTGACTGACCATGTGGTGAAGGAGCGCTGGTGGAAGGGGTCAAGGCATGGGTGATGACAATTAACATGGCGGTGGTGGCAGCAGGGAGAGATAGGAAGTATTTTTCCATGGTAGGATCTCGCTACGAAGGAGCTCTAGTGAGATGCTAGTGCGTTGTGGCTGGGATGGTGGCAGGAGGGGCGTACGTAGATATGCCTGTAACTTTTAGCCTGTCCGCACTCGTGTTCCTCTATTTCTTTCCTCTAAAAAGTAGGAATATATTCTATCTAGTCATCGAGATTCCTTTCCTATCTCAATTTCTCCTGCACCAATATCTCCTCCATACACTCTCCTCTATACCAACTACCAAGACGTGGGATCCACGTTTCAGTTTTTTTTATTTCTTTCCTCCCCTTCTCTCTCCCACCCCTTCTCCCCCGCCTCTCTGAAAATGCATCTAGGCACTTATATGTTTTGGTGATTTTGGATGATAACATGATTTGTATTTAACTTGTTTGCTTAAGCATATGAGCAGAGTTTTATTCTTATGGATATTCATGTAATATGGTTGCTGAATAATATAAGCTCATTATTGGTATAAATGACATGAAAGCAAACAAGTGAGTGTGATCCCATGCAATTAAGCAATACAATGACAAGTGAATGGAAATGATAAATGAGACAAGGTTTTATGCAAATTGGTCGGTCTCATCTATTGGATACTTGTCAAAGGCTAATGGGACAATTTAATTGAAGAAATTGGGATTTCTTTGGACTTGGTCCATGTCAATGATTATATTCAAAATGAGACATGGTTCTATGCTTAGTATATGGTCTCAAGTGCATAGAAGCTTATGGACAAGTTATTTACTAAAGACAACATAGAAGGAAAATATTAGACATATTTCAAGTTAATTGAAGACATGGGTTTCAAAGTAATATTCATGATGAAGCAAAGCAAAGTGAGACTCAAAGTGGCTAGATATGGTGAAAGGGATTAAGCTAGATGACGGTGTCCAGGTACTAAGCAAAGAGAAGGGCAAGTTGGTATTGTAGCCGAGAAACTTTGCTAAGGTGAAGACTAGCATCATGGTTTGGTCTCTATGCACTAATCAAGCCTTACCGAGTGAAGCTATGCAATGCATCTAATTCTTTATTGATCATATAATTGAAATGGCTTATTGAAAGGACCTTGATGTCGCCTAGAGGGGGGTGAATAGGCGGTTTCTGAAAAATAAAACTTAGCAGCGGATTAGATCGCCGGATATTCCGACACTTCGTCGGATATTCCGACACTGACAGTAAAGAATGAGCACGTGATGCAAAGATTTAGAGCAACTTAGCTAATTCCCTTTGAATAGAAAGGTGGGAAATCGTCCAAGGATTCTTTTCCACCTAAGAGCTGCACCACAAACTTCACACACGAGTAGATCAGAGCAAATCTATAAAAGTCAACTATGAACTACCAAGAACATATGAACTCGAAGATGAACACGAAGAACAACAAACACAAGGGAGACAAGTGATTTGTTTACCGAAGTTCACTTCCCAAAAGAAGCTAGTCTCCGTTGAGGTGCCTCCAAAGAGACCGAGTTGAGCCACAACTCTACCCTCCCCCTAGGGCCCAAAAGCCAAGTTAGGGTTACTTACTATGATATCCCCAAAGGGATTGGCTTTACAAACTTTCCGGGGCAAGCTGACACGAGTTGAGCGCTCGCCGGAGACGCCTAGCCGTCTAGGAGCAAAAACTCCAAGAGTAACAAATGCGAGTAGATGGCCGAGGATGCTTCAAATGCTCAAGAGTTGGAGTTGATGCTCACCCACACACAAATCCAAGAACTCACTCAAATCCCTTCTAAAATCTTGCAAGGATTGGCTCTAGGGAGTTGAGGGAGTGAAGGGGATGCTCAAGAGAGTGTTCTATGCAAGTGTGGTCGACAGCCAAGTGAGGAGGGGGCCAAGGGGTATATAAACCCGAGCCCCCCAAAACTAGCCGTTGTGCTGTCTGCGAGATCCGGGCTGGATACTCCAGGGCTACCCCGGATACTCCGAGAACACTCAAACGCGAAGGGGTCCTCGGAACAATATTGTTCTGACCCTGTCCCGGATACTCCTGCTCCAGAAAAACAGCAGGAATACTTTGTGTCCGTGAGTGCACTTGTGTCTCTCACAGGTACTTGGTTGGATTTCTTTGAGCATTAAAACATCCATGGCTTGATCAACACGCATCCCCCTTGATAGTACGACGTTACCTATATACTCAAGATCAAAGATAAAAACTATATCAACCCTTGAGCTTCAATGTCTTCATCATGTTGCTTTTCTTCAATATGACACCTTGAGGGTTTGCTAGCATTCTTGCATACCATCCAAGAACTAGTGACTTTGGATTCATCGACAAATATGGTGAACACTCAACTTCATATCCATTTATAAGTCACTTCAATATATGATTCATCAAAGATTAGATGCATTGCATAGATTCACTTGGTGAGGCTTGATTTGTGCCTCGGAATCAAACCAAGTACTAGCTCCCTTCACCCTAGCAAAGTCCTTCGGTCACAAGACAATTCTTGCCCTTCTCCTTGCTTAGTTCCTCGTCACTAGTACTAGCTTGACCTCTTCACCCTATCTTGCCAACTTTAAGTTTAGCTTTGCCTTGCATCTAAATGAGCATCTCAACTAATTCCTTTTCTTTAATACCATAATCTTTCCTTTGCATATTTTCCTTTTCTTTCATACCAATATTATGACCAAGTAATTTTCTATCTTGATTTCCCTTGAAATACCAAGTACTTGGTCAACTATCTTCCTTCTTGATTAAGAATACTATTCATGTGACCAAGCAACCTACCATTCCAAATTCCTTCGATTCCCATTGCTCTTGGTCACTCATCTCATTTTATCAACATGCACTTATGCATTCTATTTCCTCATCGTAATCTTTCTTTCACTATCTTTCTCCATATTGATGTTGTGACCAAATAAGCTTCCATATGAACTTCTTCTTGGACAATAAATAAATTCCTTGATCACCATTCTTCACAATGTCATAATCTTGATCATCATGCAATTGCCATCATGCAATTTTCACCTTCCTTTGATTATATGAGCAAACAACCAATGAGACCATATAATTCATTTGCCTCTTTGTCTCTTTTCCACCATTCTTTACAATGCCATAATCTTGAATCAATCATCATGCAATTTTCACCTTTCTTTGATTATATGAGCAAACAACCAATGAGGCCATATAATTCATTTGCCTCTTGTCTCTTTTCTATATTTCCATCTTTGCTTGTCATTTCTTTACTTTTGCGTGCTTCATATAATATGAGCTTGACTTTGTTATTTGCAATAAAATCCTTGTCAAAACTTAACAAGCTCATTAGTCCTTTAATTGTTTGTGTCATTCAATCACCAAAACCCACAAGGGGCTAGATGTACTTTCAATCTCCCCCTTTTTGGTGATTGATGACAACACAATTAAAGCTTACAAATGATTGGTAAAAATAAGATTTTGAATCTTAAGATATATTGAGTTCCCCTTAGATATGTGCCTTGAATGAATTACAAATTTTGGCCTCATATGCCAAATGCACATATTTAAGGTCAAGTGTTGGGGCTCCCATATATCTTAGCATCCGTGGGGGTGCATGGTGTCAACATAATATCCATGATGCGCATGACATGTGATATCACCCAACAAACTAGAGATCAACAATACACCATTCAAGGCATGAATATCACACTCTATCATGAGTGGTCCTTAACAAGATACAAACGTGAAATCTATCCTCGCACACATCACACAAATGAGAAATCTTATATGCCTCCCCTTACCCCCCATTAAAACAACAAGTCACAAACATATCTTTCACTTACATTCTCCACCAAAATTTCTCCCCCTTTGGCATCAATCTCCAAAAAGGTCTCTCTCCACCAAAGGAAGAAATTTAAGGTAGAGAAGTGAAGGCAAGAGTGGGGTAATGGTTCATCACATAGGATTTCTGCCCTATTCATTTTACCAAACAAAGTATGTAATTCCTCAAGTCAAGATTTTGATAAAATAGAATATTTAGCTCATACCTCATTAAGATGTTATTTTCAACATGAGACAAATCCATGTCATCACTACTACAAGAGGTATCAACCAAATATCTATAAAATTCTCTAGTCTCCACCAAAAGACAAACTTGTGGTGTGACTCAAGGTTTTACATACACATGCACACACTAGCATATTAGGGATAATACAAGAGTTTCATGGAGCAATATACCTTTGCACTAAACCTCACAATATTCATCAAGCTCAAGATGTGCATTAGTTAGAATTGTTGTCTTGATAGGATTTGCATACTTTATGTCAAACTTATTGAACATGTCCTTGGTATACGAATTGGAAAGACCATGAAAGGACCTTGATGTACTTGGTTTGACACATATGATCATCTATATCTTGAGTTGCTAGATTTTTGAATCCAATAGAAAACATCAACTCAAGAGATACCAATTGGAATGACCAAGATATCCATTGAAAGAACCATTGCTTGTCTTGGTTTCACACATACGGTCATGAATGTCCCATCCTCTATGAATTTGTTGAAGCCTATTTCAACCTTGATCTTGGGTCTTTTGAGGTTTGATTTCATCAATGGCCAATTTATTCATCAAGATCTCCCAAGGCTTGTGCTTGATTAATTTGAATTCCAATTGCTATTCCTTGTTGTCATCACATATGTATGTAGATGGCCGGCATACATGCACTTCTTGGTCAAACAAGGGAATTTAAACTATATTATTGAGAGTAGCTACTCAATAATTAAGATTGCAATCCAATTGAAACCGAGGGATACTTTTACCAATTTGGATTGAATTGAGGTAGCATACTCTTAAGAACCCCATTCTCACTAGGAGACTACAAGCACTATCATTTCAAGAAAATGTTAGTATCAAAGACACAAGACATAGGATATACTCCCCCTTAATATATGCAACAAGTACTTGAATTACTTTCGACATGCATTAGTACAATTAAGAACTTTGGAGGAGTTTACCCTATATCTTGGTAAAGGCACAATAAATTGAAATGCATGAAAATTATGCCAAGAATACTCACAAACAAACTTCGTTTCATTTTCTCCCAAGTGAGGCCATGATGGATCAAGTGACAAGTGTTGCTTTCAATTCACTTGATATTTCCATCCTCATTGTTTGATTGGGATGAACAAATCAAATCTCCCCTTGATCTACTATTATCTCCTTTCTTAACACATTGTTCCATACAATCAAGTGAGCTTGTTCTTATTTCAAGTTTACTTCATTTGGTCCAAATCATGATTTCAATTGAGATGATACCAATTGGACAAGAATCAAGCTTTGAACCTTAAATCAATTGTTATAACTTGAACCTAATCTTGAAATAACCTTCAAGCATCACTTCAAAAAGAGAGAGCAATTAAAACCACAAGGGGTAGTCTCACAAATAATGATCCTTTGGATGTGGAAGGCAATTGGATCACTTATTCATGAAACCTCATAACATAGACTAAATTCCCCCAAAAGATAGCACACACACATAGATGGTGGAAACGAAATTATGTGCACTATTTGACATTTAAGTCACAAGGGGAATTTAAGCTTGTCACACCCGGATTTACATAGAAACCCGAATGTGGCCATATGTGTGCCCAGGAGTCACAGTACACATATAGCAAACAAATATGGTAAACAAAGAACATATGCTGAATATATTACTCGAATAAAAAGAGTTTTACATCAGAGTGCATCATAAATAAACTAACCAATACAGCGGAAGACTAATAACTCTCTCTAAGTAAAGCCGCACTCCACAGGGACTCTGACTGGGAAAACACAACTCAGTAGTACGGTAGATCTTCTGGAAACTCAGCAGCAGACTCATGCACATCCCAATCTGTTACCCGTCCGGGATTTTGTTGAATAAATAGCAAGTGTAAGTAAAACAATTACTTAGCAAGTATAGCACGGGTTATGAAGGCTCAAAAAGGCTAGACACGGCTTAACTGCATTAGCACTTTTAGTTGTTTCATTTTAACATTATCCAAATTACTACAAGTGTATGAATCCCAGTTGTAACCCAATTAATAATGTGTAAGTGACGTTAAGCATAAATAAATACCATCTTCTAATCAAAAAGGATCCAGGCCGCTCGTGACCCTGAGCAAGGCTATCATGATAGATTATACTCTGCAGAGGTTTCGCCCTTTACCCACTAGTCGCGTAAAAGCTCAAACGAACTTTAAACCCAACCATGCGGAGGTGGATCAAACCTCACAAACCACACTTCCGAGGTGTGATCGCATAGGGACGCTACGAGGCTTTTCACAAGACACCCTAACAAGACAGTAGCCGCTAAGGTACAACAAGGTGGTGAGTCCTTAGGCACTGAGACAGACTCACTCCCAGGGCGCAGCGATAGGAGGGTCAATGGCGTCCAAAGCGCGGGCAACGCATGCCAACAAAAATAAAGAGCGCAATGTGTGGAGCTCCCGCACTCACGGTGGCTCCCAACATGGGACTGTGCCTAACGAGACATAGCCGACGGGGCTACCGTCCTCGGTGGAATCGGGAAAACACCCCGTGCCTTGCTTCCCTTAACGTCGTCGGCCCGTCGGTAACCACTGCCAAGCTAGAGCCGTACAAGCTACTTGTCCAAGACCAGAGCCATTATAGTTCTGGCGGTGGCGACAGGCTCCTAGGTTGCCGCTTTAAGAACCAGTCCTTAGGGAGAGACACTAGAGCAAAGCACACAGCACATGCTCTAGCTCCCTGATCCATGTTGCTAAAAAGCAAGTTTTAAATCATCATATTGAAGTGAACCATTAAGTCAAATTAACAGTTAAACAGAGGTGACAGTAGCTGCGCATAGCAAAGATTCTACCTATATGCAATAAACCCAGGATATTCAAAGGAACATGATGGACAAAGCTAGGTACAACCTTAAAGGTACATCAATTTAGACACATGCATGTATGAAATAGATGATTAAAGGGTGTGTAGGTAGCAAGGATTGTTCGTGCTATAACTTGCCTCAAATCCATTATACAGCTGCTCATACTCTTCATTTCTTGATCTTGAATTTCTCGAACGACCTTCCTCTACTCGCAGCAATCATCGGCACAAACATGCAGCTAAACAAACAAACAAACAATATACAACTAAGAACATTACACCAATCAAAGAAGCGCGCTAAAGGATAGGGCTTGGTTCTATGGTCACGTGAGCGTAAGAATCGCTGAAAACGGAGCAACGGTTGAAAAGATACCACTATAGGAAGATTTGTATTTAATGAAAGACTATGAGCTTCATTTATTTTAATTAAATAAAACAATACAGAGGATATTTCAGAGAAACACCTTATGTTATAATTAATTCAAGTTATATTTGAATTCACAAAACCGAGGTGGAACCTAATCATATTTTATTTATAATTGTTTATGTATAAATTATACCAAATTAAATATTATTTGAAATAAAATATGTGAGAGCAATTAATCAACTTAATGAACCATGTTGATTAAATCAATATTATAATAAAAACACATTTATGTTAATATTAATCAATGTTAACATTTATTTATGAAAAGCCGAAGGGTGACTCTAAATTGCTTTTAATTAGAAAAGCAGTTGTCATAAATATTAATCATGTTAATATTATTTATAAAAATCGAGATACCACTTAGTCAACTTTTATTTATAAAAGTGATTGAAGATTAATCAAATTAATATTTAACATGGAAACCAAGTTTAAACCTTAATTAGCTTTTAGTTTAGAAAAGACATTCAAATAATCTTTAATCAAATTAATATTAAATAAAATTCAGAAATACACTATATTTTAAATAACAGTGCTAACGTGTAGTTTAAGTTGACATGATTTTAACGCAACGAGAACAGATTAAATCGGAGTTAAAATGCGTGATCTATGGGTTAAATTAGATTTTTGGGGACCTAGGTGCAATTAGTCGTAGACTACAGGGGTTAACTCGCAAGATTCGCAAGACACACACAACAGTGCTTGCGAAAAGAGTAGATGGCAGGGTTATATTTGCAAAAGGGGCTCGGCTGGGTTTAAGTGAGGCAAAGGGATTCTTGCAGGGGGTTATTCGTAAAAGGCCAGGGGTCTTGTTCCCCAGCAGAGCAGAGCCACGCTCGCCGGCGCCCTTGGGCGGCGGCTCGTTGGCGATTCCGCGGTTTAGGGTGGCGGTGAGCTAGCACGTGGGAAGGAGGAGGTCACAGGGGTCACGCGGCTATACTCACCAAGGACAGAGGCGCAGGAGGCCGGCCGGAAACCAGCCCGCGGCGGAGATAGGGGGGTCGGCGGCGGCGCCTTACGCGGGCGGCAAACTCCGGCAGCAATCCGGCGACGAGATCCCGTGGTGGAGGTGCAGCTTGGTGCGAGGAAGCCCGTGGTGGCGTTGGTTTGCTCGGATCGGGGACGGAGGCGGTGAATCGGCGATGAACAGACCGGCGGCGGCGCTCCCGTGGATGTCCGGCGGCTCTGCAGATGACGGTGCCGGCGCTGCGGTCAGAGGGGACGGCAGTGAGGTAGCGCAAGAGGGAGATAGGATCGAGGGGATCTCAGGAAGATGCTCACCGGCGGCCGGGGAGGGCTAGCGACGCCGGCGCTCGAGGACGGCCGGCGGCGGCTCGGGAGCTTCGCGGGTGAGGGGCTCCGGCAATGGGACGGCGACGAGAAGCGGTGGCGAAGCTGCGGCTCGGCACGTCAGAGCTCGCAATGGCCTCGGCTTCGCCTGAGGGGGCTCAACGGCGGTGAATCGGGGCGGAGGGCGGCGAGCAATGGCGGCGGCGGCGCTGTTCTTGCCTCACGGCAGCGGTGCTGTGCGCAGAGGAGAGGGCGGCTTGAGCTGATGCAGAGGGGCTATGGCGGTCGGCGACTTATGTAGTCTCGGGGGAGGTGCAGGCGCGCTCGGATGGCGAGGCGGCACAAACGCTGGGACGGCCGTGGCGCGCATGCCGAGGCTCATGGCGGCGGCGGCGCTCGGCTGGGCTCTCGCGCGGGAGGCGGCAGCGCTGGACTGGGCCGCACGGGATGGGCCGGGGCGAAGGAAGGGGAGTGGGCCGGGCGCAGGTGTTGGGCCGAGCGGGAAGGGAAAGTGGGATGCGGGTGAGCTGGTCTTTGCGAAGGGAGTTGGGCCGGCGGGAGAGGTTGGGCCGGGCTGGCGTGGCGCGCGGCCGGAGCGGAGACCCAAGCGGAGGCGGGGCGAGATGGGCCGGTGAGGAAAGCGGGCCACGGGGAAAAAGAAAAAGGGAGAGGCCGGGCTGGGCTGGGAGGAAGAGTTGGAGGGGAAAACCAGGCTGGGAAAAAGTTGGAGGGGCAAAAACAAACTCAGGCCGAAACAACTTCTCTATGGCTCAAACAAAAACGATTCAAGCATGAATTTAAATTAGATTTAAATTCTTATTTGAACCACACACAACCAAAACTCAATGCAGCCAGCATGGATGGAAGGCATTCAATATTAATTCTAAATTATTTTAATTTAATTCAGAAAACAAAATTTTCCTACGCTAAATTCCCTGTAAATTATATAAAGCTTGAAAAATTTTAGAAAATTGAGAAAATTATTGTATTAATTACGTTAAAGATTCACATCCCAAAATTCGAAAATTTTGGGGTGTGACAAAGCTATGTCATGAAAGATAACTAGATAAACATGAGGCATCAAACCAATTGAAATAGAGGGAGAATGACATACCTTCAAGGATGTTTTAATCTTTCTATGAGACTAAATGCACATTCCACTTGAAAACAAGTTAGTCTTTAAAACACAAAACATAGGAGAAGCTCCCCCTAAATGTGTGTATCCAAGTATTTGAATTACTAAAGACATGCATGAGTTTATTTAAGACTCAAGAGGAGTCTATCCTATATTTTGGGTCATGACACAAAATATGGAATGCAAAGAAAAATACGGGTGCCAAGAAATACTTACAACCATGATATCATGTAGATTGCTACTTTATTGAGAATGAAAACCTTGCAATCTACCATATGTAAGTTGTTCTTATGTTGAGGCTTCTAGAACATGAATAATGAATGACTCCAATAGAGTTGAGTTTATTCTTCACACTTGGCTCTTGAAATTCACTAATATCTTCATTTGTGAGCCAAATCTTCAATTCCCTCAAACCAACTCTTCACATGAATGAATATCCATTGAATAGTTCCAAATTGACTTGCTTGGTTTGAAGTTCACAAGAATATCTCAATTCACCAAGAGAAAGATCCAATTGATATCCATCACATTTCTTATCTTTTTGTTAATAACCAATAACCATAATAATCCAAAACATTGGAAGAGGTAAAGATTTTTCTTGCATGGATATCACCCCAATATACATCCTCAAGTTCTTATTTTACCTTAAGTGGCTACAAAAGGCACAAAAGAGTAAATTGAAAAAAAACTTGAGATTTGAGATTTTGTGATTACCATTCCATTTGCATATCATCATGAGTAATGTTGATGGAGTGATCTCTTATACACTTGATACTTCATGGATAAAGTACTTGGTGTGGATATCTAAATTTAAGCCAATATAGATACCGGAGGGTTTGGTTTACCACCATACCTCCGACCAAGCAACTATTTTCTTGATGGCTTGTGATAAATTGAAGCATTGCACATTCAAGGTTCATCTTGCATTCTTAGTCCTTTGTTTACCTAGAGAAACTCACAAAGAGACCAAAAAGTAATGTTCATAAATTTTGCAAATTGTGAACTAGGAGTTAGTACCCTTTGTTGATATGATCATTGATGGTCAATGAGTTGGTTTTGGATGATCCTTATGTGCTGCCCTTGATTAAGTGAAGATTTCATGATGTTGATGAAATGTACTTCGACTTGATATTTTGGGTCAATTTTTGAACTCTTCTTATATGTCCAAGATCCATCTTAAGCCTCCATTTATTTTATCGTTGGAGTGACTTCTTGCATAATTGTTGACCTCTTGAGTTGAAGATTTGCAATGAAAACCCATCTTTGATTTCTTTTCTTCAACTCAAATCACTCTCAGCTTCAATGTTGGAATTGGAATATCCAATGAATCACTCGATGTTCCGATAGGAAATAATTTAAAAGACTTAGCAGGGTTCATTGGAGGAAATCAAGAAATTCTGGCTGTTGTGACAGTTGTTGGAGGTTCCGACGACATGTCGGAAGTTCTGACAAACCCAAAAACAGCAATTGTAACCCTCCCCTTTGTTATGTGTGGATCATATGGTTACTTCTCCTGCAATAAACAAAAGATAATGCTCTACTAGAGAGCCATTAAAAGAATCATAAGCATATAGTTTTCTCAAATTAATCTAGTCATGCTTAAGTGCTCACAATTACCAAAATTGTGAACAACAAATGTCTACCCAAGGCTACTATTGGCTAGATTGCACAAGATAGGATACTTGTTACCGAGATGTCATTGAAGATTGAGATATGTCAAGAATTCACAAACATGACACTTAATTCAATTCATCATGAGAAAACCCAATATGATAGAATTTTGAGATGATGTATCCAATG
Organism: Echinochloa phyllopogon; assembly: GCA_033239725.1. NCBI lineage: Eukaryota > Viridiplantae > Streptophyta > Magnoliopsida > Poales > Poaceae > Echinochloa > Echinochloa phyllopogon. Next base: position 39,148,163 of record BTCW01000005.1, on the reverse strand, counting down.
AGTTTCCTCTTAAGCAAGCCAAGTTCTTCAATACATCTCCAAGTACCTAATTAGCTTATCAAGCACATTTTGGTACCCAAACCATATTGGGTCCATGAAGGTTAGTCACACATGATTTAGTCACCCAAGTGGCCTTTGTGCTAGCAAGAGATGAACCAACCACCATAGTAACACAACTACCATTCTTGGGATTCCTAAGCAAAACATGGTCAATTGAAGAGTTAAACTTATAAATGTTACCCATGGGACAATTCTTACCAATATGCCCCTTTATCCGGCAAGTATAGCAAATACGGTGCTTGTCCTTGCATGATGTCTTCTCATCTTGATTCTTGCTTGATTTCTTGTCGGTGAGCCTCTTACTTGATGACATGAGACCTTCATTCTTCATGATGTGGCATGACACAAACTTATGACCCTTTGCATTCTGACCATGACACTTCCTCTTGCTTCTTCTTGTTCTCTTATTTGGAAGTGTGGACTTGTCATCAACTTTGTTGGGACACATAGAGGCATAGTGTCCCAAGTCGAAACACTTGTAGCACTTGACATGAGCCATCTTGTTTTTCATTTGTTGATTCTTGCTCATATTAGTTGCTTCTTTCTCAAAGGAGCAATCTCTCAAATGGTGACCCTCTTTCTTGCACTTGAAGCAAGTAATGGAGAGATTGCTCTTCTTGTCACTTTGTCCCTTTATGTTGTCATTGTTGAACTTGTGATCTTTTTGATTGCACAAGATGCTTCGCATGGTTGACCCCTTATCAAGCTTGTTCACCATGTTTTCATGGTTATCTTGAGAAGGTTGTGAATTGCATTTGTCCTTCAATCGGATCAACTCCTTATTGAGCCTCTCAACTTCTTGCTTGAGCTCAGCATTTTGTTTGGCAATAAGATCATCACAAGTTTCTACAAGAACATGCTCAACACAAAAACTATTTGCTTGAGAGCAACATATGTTAGTACAAGGTAATTTATTTTGAACATGTGAGCATGTGAACTTGTGCATTTGAGGTTGGTAGGATTTTACCGTTGTCACCATTACCTCATGAGCCACTTCTAGAATGGCATGCAAGTCTACAAGCTTTTCATGATGACACATGAGCCCATCATGATTTTCTTGCAAAGATGCATGCTTGCTAGTGAGCTTCTCGAGTTGAACTTTGAGCTCATGATTTGACTTCTCTAATTGAGCCACATAAGAGGTAGAGTTAGTCATACATGTTTGCTCAATTGACAACTTTTCATACCTTTCTACTAAAGTCACATGAGAACTCTTTAGTTTCTCATGCTCTTTGGTTAAAGCATTTAACTCTTTTATCTTCTCGATGAGGAGTTCTTCTTGCCGCTCATGAGTTCCTTCTAGATCATCATAATCAACCACTCTTGTCGACTTCATTTTGCTTTCAGCCATGAGACACTCATTGGCTTTAGCACAAGAAAATGAGCAACGTGGTGAGGTTGATTCTTCATTTGGTCGGCATCGGTCACATGTTTCTTCTTCCTTCAAAATGTTAGTCTCACAAGTACAAAGTGAAGTAGAAGCATAACATGAGTGGCCATCTAACCTACTCACCATTTCATTACCTTCTATTGACACAAGTGTTGGTGAGGAGGTTGATGCGAAAATATCATCTTGACCATTTGAAAAAATCATCACTTGATGCTCTTTATTGATTCTTGATGATGTTGAGCACTTCTCAAATGATTCCTCCAATGTGAGATCTTCATCATCACACTTGTACTTTTCATATCTTTCTTTGAGTGTGGTCCAAATGAGATGAGCATCCATAGCCATATCATTGTCACCATCATAATCAATGATGGAATCTAATACATCTCTACTCAAAGTACGAAATAAGACATTAGTAGCTTGGGCATTGAGTTGCAAGCATTTCTCTTCCTCTTTAGATAAGTTTGACCAATCAACACTTGGATGAGAAATACTAACATCAACGATCCGCTCGATTTGAGGACCCATGGCCCTAAAAACATTAAGCACACCAGTGGACCAAGATGCATAATTTGAACCATCTAGCAAGAGAAGTTCTAGATACATTTCACCTTTAGTCGACATCTTCTCTCAAGGCGGTTAAGCCCGGAATTGAGAGCCCCGGCTCTGATACCAATTGAAAGGACCTTGATGTCGCCTAGAGGGGGGTGAATAGGCGGTTTCTGAAAAATAAAACTTAGCAGCGGATTAGATCGTCGGATATTCCGACACTTCGTCGGATATTCCGACACTGACAGTAAAGAATGAGCATGTGATGCAAAGATTTAGAGCAACTTAGCTAATTCCCTTTGAATAGAAAGGTGGGAAATCGTCCAAGGATTCTTTTCCACCTAAGAGCTGCACCACAAACTTCACACACGAGTAGATCGGAGCAAATCTATGAAAGTCAACTATGAACTACCAAGAACATATGAACTCGAAGATGAACACGAAGAACAACAAACACAAGGGAGACAAGTGATTTGTTTACCGAAGTTCACTTCCCAAAATAAGCAGTCTCCGTTGAGGTGCCTCCAAAGAGACCGAGTTGAGCCACAACTCTACCCTCCCCCTAGGGCCCAAAAGCCAAGCTAGGGTTACTTACTATGATATCCCCAAAGGGATTGGCTTTACAAACTTTCCGGGGCAAGCTGACACGAGTTGAGCGCTCGCCGGAGACGCCTAGCCGTCTAGGAGCAAAAACTCCAAGAGTAACAAACGCGAGTAGATGGCCGAGGATGCTTCAAATGCTCAAGAGTTGGAGTTGATGCTCACCCACACACAAATCCAAGAACTCACTCAAATCCCTTCTCAAATCTTGCAAGGATTGGCTCTAGGGAGTTGAGGGAGTGAAGGGGATGCTCAAGAGAGTGTTCTATGCAAGTGTGGTCGGCAGCCAAGTGAGGAGGGGGCCAAGGGGTATATAAACCCGAGCCCCCCAAAACTAGCCGTTGTGCTGTCTGCGAGATCCGAGCTGGATACTCCAGGGCTACCCCGGATACTCCGAGAACACTCAAACCCGAAGGGGTCCTCGGAACAATATTGTTCTGACCCTGTCCCGGATACTCCTGCTCCAGAAAAACAGCAGGAATACTTTGTGTCCGTGAGTGCACTTGTGTCTCTCACAGGTACTTGGTTGGATTTCTTTGAGCATTAAAACATCCATGGCTTGATCAACACGCATCCCCCTTGATAGTACGACGTTACCTATATACTCAAGATCAAAGATAAAAACTATATTAACCCTTGAGCTTCAATGTCTTCATCATGTTGCTTTTCTTCAATATGACACCTTGAGGGTTTGCTAGCATTCTTGCATACCATCCAAGAACTAGTGAATTTGGATTCATCGACCAATATGGTGAACACTCAACTTCATATCCATTTATAAGTCACTTCAATATATGATTCATCAAAGATTAGATGCATTGCATAGATTCACTTGGTGAGGCTTGATTTGTGCCTCGGAATCAAACCAAGTACTAGCTTCCTTCACCCTAGCAAAGTCCTTCGGTCACAAGACAATTCTTGCCCTTCTCCTTGCTTAGTTCCTCGTCACTAGTACTAGCTTGACCCCTTCACCCTATCTTGCCAACTTTAAGTTTAGCTTTGCCTTGCATCTAAATGAGCATCTCAACTAATTCCTTTTCTTTAATACCATAATCTTTCCTTTGCATATTTGCCTTTTCTTTCATACCAATATTATGACCAAGTAATTTTCTATCTTGATTTCCCTTGAAATACCAAGTACTTGGTCAACTATCTTCCTTCTTGATTAAGAATACTATTCATGTGACCAAGCAACCTACCATTCCAAATTCCTTTGATTCCCATTGCTCTTGGTCACTCATCTCATTTTATCAACATGCACTTATGCATTCTATTTCCTCATCTTAATCTTTCTTTCACTATCTTTCTCCATATTGATGTTGTGACCAAATAAGCTTCCATATGAACTTCTTCTTGGACAATAAATAAATTCCTTGATCACCATTCTTCACAATGTCATAATCTTGATCATCATGCAATTGCCATCATGCAATTTTCACCTTCCTTTGATTATATGAGCAAACAACCAATGAGACCATATAATTCATTTGCCTCTTTATCTCTTTTCCACCATTCTTTACAATGCCATAATCTTGAATCAATCATCATGCAATTTTCACCTTTCTTTGATTATATGAGCAAACAACCAATGAGGCCATATAATTCATTTGCCTCTTGTCTCTTTTCTATATTTCCATCTTTGCTTATCATTTCTTTACTTTTGCATGCTTCATATAATATGAGCTTGACTTTGTTATTTGTAATAAAATCCTTGTCAAAACTTAACAAGCTCATTAGTCCTTTAATTGTTTGTGTCATTCAATCACCAAAACCCACAAGGGGCTAGATGTACTTTCATATCTTTGGATTTGGGTTGAGGGATGTATCGGTTGTGAGCAAAAGAAAGATTGAGAGAGCTACTTGCAGCCATCAAGAGCATATCTATAGCTTGAGCACTTTCGGTGAAGTCTAGCAACCATTGAAGCATTTGTTACTCTTGGAGGTGAAGCCTCCTAGACGGCTAGGCGTCGCCGGTGAGCTACCTCGTTTGTGGTAAGCCGCGGATCGTTTGTATAGGCCGGCCTTGCCTCCTTCGTGGAAAAGGGTCACAAGTTAGTGGAACCGAGGAAAGTTGCTTGGAGTGGATAAGCCCGCCTTTCGTAGGCCCCTCAACGGAGAGTAGGATTCACCAAGTCTTTGTGACGGCCTTAGTGGCAGCGGTGAATCCGAACTTCGGGAAACATATCATCGCGTCTCTTTCTCGGTTTGCCTCACAAGTTCGATTCTAGCATTTATATTTTCTTCCGCTCCGATCTACTTGGTTGTGCTCTACTTGTGTGCAGGGACTAAGTGAACCTGCTAGAAATCATCTACAAGAGCTACACTTCAAGTTTTGTTTGTGCTAGAATTCGTAGAGGGGGTCAATTGCATTATTGTGGGTTTCTGCCAGAAACTGGTCTGACCGGTTTGGGAAACCGGTCTGACTGGTTTCAGTACTGATTTTGGGAAAAAGTTTTTGTTAATTGCAGATTCACCTATTCACCCCCCTCTAGGTGACATCAAGGTCCTTTCACTCTCCTCCCACTGCACCCCCTTTCTCGAGCTCATCTCTCCCCGCCGCCTAGCCTGCACGCCTCCTCCCCCCGCCGCCACCGCCCTGCCTCCTCCCCCACCGCCGCACCCCCGCCAATGCCGAGCGGGAGCAGGGCCGCCGCCTCCCCCACGACCGCCTCGTCCTTAAGGTCCTCTGCGGCTGTCACGTCTACGAGCTCCTCCACGGCCGCGTCGTCCCCGAGCTCCGCGCCGCCGCCGCCGCCCCATCCCCTCTCCCCCACCGCCCCCGCTCGCTCCCCTCCCCTCCTCCCCACGCGCCACCCCATCGCCGCCTCGTCCCCGAGATCCAGTGCCACGCGGGGGCGGCGAGCGTGGCCGGCGGCGAGGGGGCCTCCATGGGCGCGCGACCGGCTCACACAGTGGCGGCGGCAATGGATGGTGGCCCATTGACGCGGATCTTGGTGCAACCATTCTTGTCGCGTCGCGGCGGCAGTGGATGGCGGCCCACCGATGTTGCCCACGGCAGCAATGTGAAGCGGCGGCACGAGGAGTGCACGACGCTGGAGCGGAAACGCAGCGTGCGACACTCACCGGGGCAGGCCGCAGCGGACAACGGCATGGTGCGGTTCTACCTGACGCCGCGGCGGAGCGTCAGCGGCCACTGGGCCATCACCGTGGACGGCGGCATGGTCATCCGTGAGGCTCCTGGAGCGGCCCACGCTGCCGTCGTCCGTGGAGGAGAGCGGCACGCGGTGGCGGAGGAACTCGGAGGCAGCGGAGGAGAGCGGCGCGTGGTGGCGGAGGAACTTGACAGCGACGACGGGGGGGCCTCCTCCTCCCCCCTCTCCCTCCTCCCCGAAGGCAGCGAGTGCAGGGTGAAGACGGCGTGCTTCTTGGGGGGGGGGTGGATGGGAAAGCAGCGGTGGCGGGCAGAGCGCGGTGCGGGCGGAGGCGGGGTCGTGACCTCATGGTCGTGTGGCGGGCTAAGCGCGGGCGGAGCGGTGCATGGTGGTTGGGCCGCGCGGGCCCCGCCACCACGATGGCTCGGTAGGGGAGGCCTCCGTACTCCCCTGAATGTGCAGGAGCCGGCCGCCTCCGCTCCCGTAGGGGAGCCTTTTGGGGACGCCGTTGTAGGGGTTTTTCCCCCTATGATCTCCTGTAAGAGACCATAGCAAACCCTGGTGCGGGCAGCCTTATACTCCCTTCTTTCCAAAGACATGACCTTTAGAGGAGCTAGTTAGTTTAGAACTTTAAATAATCTAATTACTTTGCTCTAAATATCATATATTTAAAATTAGAGAGAGTGACAGGTAATGGTTACGGATAAATGTTTATTTTGTATCACATTCTTCAAAAAAGAAGGTATTATGCTTACTAATCTGAAATGTCAGACGAACCAAAAGGAGTGGAAATCTCATATAGCAATGGAAGTGAAAATGATTAGTTTCTCGCTGAATTCCAAGGAAGATCAATGGAAAGCATTTTTATTTCTCTTTCAAAAGTGAGAGGACACAAAGTTGTTATAATTGTGTTTATCAAAACTCTGAATTTTGAATGAGACCTCACCAAAATCAAAACAAAGTTCAGGAACCACAATGTATGAAATCAGAGCCAAAAGAAAGAGAAAGCAAAACCCTAGAGAACAGAAAACATACACTGTCCATGTGTATCAATGATATCAAGTATGTGCCAAATTTAGAAACCCTATTTCTTTAGTTGTGTACATGTGGAATTCTCCTAAGCAGAACATCGCTACCCCTCAAATAATCAAAAACTAAATTCTTCTAGGATTACAACAATACAGGCATCACCCAAGCGCGAGATATCTGGATTTGTATTCAATATCCAAAAACCAGCACTGTACCTAGAAGAACAAGATCCATGACTGCGGACGCGACTATATGTATAGTTTCAACTTTTGACTCTGTATAGTTTGTACACATGGTCCCACCCGGGTTGCAGATGCCTTGAGCCATAGCCATGCCCAAGGTGTTGCCTTGCGGCCTTGCCCTGAGCTGCTGGACGAATAGCGGGCTCTCAGCCTTTGGGGTATTCCGTCCAGCAGCCGTTGAGTGACCCATGCTCAGCCGCTCTTGAACACAAATCCGACCACACCAAGTTCGCCACATCAGATCATACCCTTGCCACAGGAGAACCCAGCTAACCAGAAGGTGCTATGTGTCCCTCTAACCAGCAAACACGTCCTGTGTGTTTTTTCCCAAAATAATAAAATTTAGAAATTGATTTAGACTCTGAAAAATCATATAAAATCAACCTTAGTCAGAAAAATGAAACCCAGTTCCATGAATTTTTTAAAATTATGCTCTACCCGTGAGTGTAGTGTTTGGTGTTCTTTGGTTCTTGCTTGCCTCTGGTTTGGAGTTTATTTGCATGTAGTTTATTGTTATCTATTTGTAGATTATTTGCTTGGGAGACCGGAGATGTTTTTGGTGGGGGTGAGCAGCTTAACCTGATCTTTCGATTAGGGGTGTCGGGGAGTGGCACATGGGCTCCCTATAGAGTACTTGCTTGGTTACGACGGAGTTGGCGCACAATATATATAATGGGTAATGGGTGCGGAGGTGGACCACGTGTGTTGGATACACCATTGGAGGATTTTGCTTGGCACTAAACATTGTGCCTGAGACAATTGAAGATAGTGACGGGAATTTGTCAAACGTGCATGCCACTTACCTCTATGGGAGGGGTTCCAACCATACCCTAGTTAGGTGGTACCGGGACTTTAGGAGTAATGTGTCTAGGATTGGGTTGATCTGGACATTCCCAAGATGCATTCGAGGTGTTCGGGATCCGACTATTCTAGCCCCTTGTTCCCGAGACTCTTGACACCGCTTTTTTTTACAAGAAGCACTTCATTCATAACTTAACAACACGAGGCTGTTAGAACCATTACCGAGTTAATGGTTACAAGTTGGAGTGCACTCAAAAGTGGGCACCCATGAACATGACTTGGATTGGTACATGATCCTGACAAAGAAAGCTGATTCGAGTGTAAAGTAGCAAGATCTTGTCTTGCAAGTAAATCAACCATTTGATTTTGATTTCTCCTGATCTTATTAACCTTGAAACCTGTACCTGTTAGAGTAGAGCAGACAAGTTGACACCGCTTTTGGATAGGCTAGAGATTCATAGCCCCGGGTCATTCGGCTTACCGGATGATTCCAAGCCCGGGAAAATAGGATGGTGCCATTTTAGTTAGATATCCCAAGGCGGTATGGAGCCGTCTGCAGCCCAGGTGGGACCATGTGTACAAACTCTGCAGAGTCAAAAGTTAACTATACCCATACTGGTTTTGGGATATATGTGTTTCTCTTTTTAAAATTGGTTTGGGTTGAGAGCTACTAGTATAGGTCGATGAGATGGGAAGGGTGGAAGCTTTCCCATCACCTCGAGAGGAGAAGGTGGTGAGGTTGTTACGGGATCCAGAGGAGTGTTGGGATAGCCCGTGGTGTTTGAGATATCGTTTTGGGATGAAGAAAATCGCTACTGCTTAGGAAACCACAACTTAAATCATTGAATTACTTCTATACTAGTTTAGGCCACTCTTAATGTTTTGCGCATATACGGATGATGATGTGGACTTGTCCCATTTTCTTGAAGACAGATCGTGAGATTTCAGGTTTACTTTTGTGATGGCATCAAATGTTTGGATTGGAGGGTTGCGCCGCTTTGCTCAAGGATGTATGTGAAGAAGAAGTGAAGACCTCAAGGATGTATGTGAAGAAGAAGTGAAGACCTGTGAAAAAGAATTGGAGCCCTAGCTCCTGCTCCTTTTATCGTTTAGCCCATAGGGCATGTAACATATTCGTATTCCATGTGTAAATATATATTGTTTTACTTTGTTTTCATTGTATGGAAATGATATTATGTTGAAATGAGTTTTATATGTGATAGTCGATATGTCTGGGACTGTCGGGGACAAACCCAGGGGGTCCCCTAATCATCGGGGAAATCACCCTCAAAAAACGTTAACCACGAAAGGCCGAATCGCCGGCAGCCCGCCACAACTCACGGTCCAAAACAGCCGTCCGAGCTCGCCTGACAAGGGGACCCAAGTGGCGACCTCCGTCTCCGCCTCGCCCGAGGGCTGCGTACTCCCTCGAGCAGGCAAGACAACTACGTCTCGCTCGAGGGCACCCCTCTACTCAACACGGCGCGCGCCGGCGCCCCGCCCGACAAAGGCATTTAATGCCCGCCCCATTAGGCGGACGCCAAAGTCAAAAGGCGATCTCTCCCCACGCCGCGCCGCTGACACCACAGAACTCGTTGTTCCACCTGCTCCGGTCACTATGCGTCCTCACCGCCACTGTGCGGGCGCAAGCGGCACTGCGCAAGGCCCCTGTGCGGACTTGCAGGCGTCATTCCGCACCACTATTCCACCCGCTCTCGTCCTTTCCCCCCGGGGCACCCCTCGAATGGGCGTGAAGAACCCTCGAACAAACATATGAGCAGCGACCGAGTACAGACTCCGATCAAGCGTGGCCCGGTGATGACGAACGCTGGGTCAAATCCACCAACTCTCGGCCATTCCCTGGTAAGCCGGGCACGCCGCGCACTGTGGTCGACAACAACCACCATGCCGACCCCTGTGCCGCCAACTCCCATCCTTCTTCACCTGCCACGCCCTCGAATCAACCAGCGACGGGCAGCTGGACACGGATTACGGCAACAACGCCCCTCGAAACCACTCCAGGACAAGCACAGGGACGGCCACGACACCCACAGAAGCCGGGGCTCGCCATAAATCCTCTGCCAGGGTCAAGGACGATCGCACGCCCGGCGCCATGCTCTCCAGTGCGTACCCCTGTAGTACACACCACACTTGTACTTGTAAACCCCTCCCCCCCTTTTTCTCTCCTTGACCTATAAAAGGAGGAAGGGGGCGACGCGGGGAAAGGGGACGACGACGAACGCACACACATCCACCGCCTCCCACGATATCGGCACTCGCCTCAATCACACTCATTTTCAGGGACTTGGAGACTCTTTATCCTCTCCCGCCTCGCTTGTAGCCCCCCACTGCAAGCACTCCGGTGCAAGATAGTACAGCGCCCCGAGCGCACTCTGCTGGACGTACGACCTCGCGGTCGGAACCAGGATAAACCCTTGTCTCACTGTGCTAGCTCTTGCATCAACCGTCAGGGGACGGGACACAGCGCATTCTGTGTGGTGCTAGGATTGACCGCCCGATCCCAGCACCGACAGTGGCGCGCCAGGTAGGGGGGTTGCGCTGTGATCAACCTCACCCGATCAGTTCCCTTGACGGAAGGCCACGCCAAGGCCATGTCGCCACAATCCGCCCCGAGGTCCCCCGGCCCGCTTCCACGCGGGTACCGAATTATGTTTGGGAGCCTGGAGTTCGAAGCGACCGGTGAGGGCCTCCTCATGCGGCTCGCCTCCAGGGCACCCGACATGATAGCCATTACCCCGGCGCCGCCAACTACACCCAACCTCAGGAGACGTCGAAGACTGCACGAGCTGCAGATTCGCGTGGAACAGCGCGTTGCCCCACGCGTCGTCCTCCCTGATTGGGACGCACATCTGTGGCTCCGGCCCGCTGCCGCATTACAGGGGGGCGGGCCCCCGCCAGCGGCTCCCGCGGAGGGAGCATGCCGGGAAAATGTGGCCGGGTCGGTGCCGCTCCCGCACGGAATGAGCAACACGGCCGCGAGCTACTCCGCGGCAATCAGCTCCAACCTGAACGCGCAAGAGGATCCGCTGGGTCACCAGCTGGGTTCGATCCGCAGCCTCGACATTTCCTCACCCAGCGGGTCCCATCCCGAGTCGGACGACGGGGAAAGTGTGCACGGTCAGGAGCACCCAGGCCTGGACTACTCCGGGCTACACAACCGTGAAGGCCTTACCACCTTCCAGGCCATTGCAGACTTCTGCCTCACCTGTTCTGACGATTCCAGCGAAGGGGAATACGACCCCACGCGGCGAAGTAGAGTCCATGGGAGAGGATGAAGAAATGCGCGACGGGGCCGGACACGACGAACCGCCACCAGCGCCCGCCGAGCCATCGGGCGAAGCCGCACTCGCGCAGGCACAGCTCGCGCAGGTGCAAGAGTTGGAAGCCAGGCTCCGACAGGAGCGCCAGCAGGTTCAGGAGCTGCGCGCAGCTCTGGAAGCCCGGCAGCCCGAGCGCGGCGAACGTGCACGAGCTGCCGGGCACATTGCTCAAGCGCGCATCTTGGTTGATGGCAACGACGCCAGCCCTGCCATGCCGCCGCGGGCAGGCCAGAAGCTCGTCGCCGCAGAAACTCTAATTCGGGCCACACCCGAACCATCGACACCAGAGGCGCGCGACATGCGGCGCCAGGTACAGGCCCTTGTCGAAGAAGCGGCCGTTCAACAAGCGGAGAGTTCCGCCTCCCGCATGCGCCACCAGGCCAGTTCGAGAGCCGGAGGAAGCAAACGGGATAAGGAACAATCCGTCCATACCCCGCCTAGGGGCGCATGGACGCCTCACCGACCAACGAACAACGGAAAGGCGCTCATGACCGGCGACCGCGAAACGAGGAGGTCCGCGAAGGACCGACTCATGGACACACGAGGCGCCATCGACGACGGTGACGTGCGCAACGTCCTGAACAAGAAGAGGCAGGACGCGGCGCCTCCTCGCAGTAGGCACCCCCGACGAGGGGGTCGCTACGACAGCGAGGAGGACAAAAGCCCGACGCCGGAACCCCCAGGAACCCTTGTGTTCAGCCAGAAAATCCGTTCGGCCGCCATCCCGCCGCGCTTTCGTCAACTGACCACCATTACCAAGTATTCGGGCGAGACGAAACCCGAGACGTGGCTCAATGACTATCACCTGGCTTGTCAGTTGGGCGGGGCCACCGACGACGCTATGATCATCCGCAACCTTCCGCTTCATCTCGCGGACTCGGCGCGGACATGGCTCGAGCACTTACCCGCGAACCAGATCCACGACTGGGATGACCTGGTCAGGATGTTCGTGGGTAACTTCCAGGGCACGTACGTGCGCCCCGGAAACTCCTGGGACCTGCGCGGATGCCGGCAGGCGGCCGACGAACCGCTGAGAGACTTCATCCGCCGCTTCTCCAAGCGCTGCACCGAGCTACCGAGCGTGGGTGACTCCGAAATCATCCACGCCTTCCTCGAAGGCACGACTTGTAAGAAGCTGGTGCGCGAGCTGGGGCGAAACCATCCCACCAGCGTCAACGCGCTATTCGATATCGCTACCAACTTCGCCTCCGGGGAGGAGGCTGTCGGGGCGATTTTCGACGGCAAGACCAAGGGGAAGCGCGCGGAGGAGCTGCCCGCGGAGGGCAGCAAGTCCAAGGGAAAGGCTAAAAAGCAGAAATGAGGCGGCAAGGGCAGGAAGCCTCGGCAGGCCGCGCAGCAGCAGCAGCAGGGCGAGGACTCTGACGAGGCCCCCCTCAGGAGGGAGGCCTGTTCGACGAGATGCTGAAGAAGCCATGCCCGTACCACAAGGGCCCTGTCACCCACACCCTCGAACAGTGCGGGATGATCAAGGGCTACTTCAGGCGCACCTCCGCGAAGGAGGATGGCCCGAAGAAGGATACGGGTGATGGCGGCAACGACGAGTTTCCCCATGTGGAGAATGTCTTCTTCATCATGGGGGGGCCCACGGTGAACGCGACGTCCCGAGAGCAGACGCGTGAACGCCGAGAGGTCTTCTCCATTCACCCCGCGACGCCGACCTACCTCGCCTGGTCGGACGAGACCATCTCCTTCGGCCGCGAGGACCACCCGGACTATGTCCCAAATCCGGGGCGATATCCGCTTGTCGTCGACCCCGTCATCGGCAACACGCGATTCTCCAAGGTTCTGATGGACGGGGGCAGCAGCCTCAACATCCTATACGTCCACACCTTAGAGCTCATGGGCATCGGCACGAACCAGCTGAGGCCAAGCAGGGCGCCGTTCCACGGCATCGCGCCAGGAAAACGGGTCCAACCCCTCGGGCAGATCGACCTACCCGTTTGCTTCGGCACTCCCAACAACTTTCGGAGGGAGACCCTCACCTTTGAGGTGGTGGGGTTCCCAGGAGCGTACCACGCCATCCTCGGGCATCCGTGCTACGCCAAGTTCATGGCGGTCCCCAACTACGCCTACCTCAAGATGAAGATGCCAGGGCCAAAGGGCGTCATCACCGTGGGATCGTCGTACGAGCATGCTTACGCGTGTGACATCGAATGCGTCGAGGGCGCGGAAGCGCTCGCCTACAGCGAGACCCTGGTGGCGGACCTGGGGAAGATGGCGAACGAGGCCGTCGACTCCGCCAAGAGGCACGCAGGCACCTTCGAGGCTGCAGAGCACACCAAGGCGGTGCCCCTCGACCCCAATGCCCCCGAAGGCAGGGCGTTGAGGGTCAGCACCACCCTCGACCCCAAATAGGAAGCAGTGCTCGTCGACTTCCTCCGCGCCAACGCCGACATCTTCGCGTGGAGATCCTCGGACATGCCGGGGATTCTGAGGGAGGTCGCCGAGCACAGCCTCGACATCCAGCCCCACTCCAAGCCGTTGGTGCAGCGACTGCGGGGGTTCGACGAGGAAAATCGCCGCGCCATCGGGGAGGAGGTGCACAAGCTCCTGCAAGCCGGATTCATCAAAGAGGTATTTCACCCGACCTGGCTTGCTAATCCTGTTCTAGTTAAGAAGAAAAACGGAAAATGGCGCATGTGCGTAGATTATACCGGTTTAAACAAAGCATGCCCTAAGGTTCCGTTTCCCTTGCCTCGAATAGATCAGATAGTAGACTCCACTGCTGGGTGCGAATTGCTATGCTTTCTTGATTCTTATTCCGGTTATCATCAGATTAAGATGAAAGAGTCCGACCAGCTCGCGACTTCTTTTATCACCCCGTTTGGCATGTTTTGCTACGTCATTATGTCGTTCGGCCTCCGAAACGCTGGAGCTACATACCAGCGATGTATGCAACACGTTTTCAGAAGCCACATCGGGCGGACCGTTGAGGCATATGTTGACGATATCGTTGTGAAAACCAGAAAGGCGGACGATCTGGTAAACGATTTGCAAACCACATTCGGTTGCCTCCGGGCAAACGGGGTAAAATTAAATCCGGAGAAATGCGTATTCGGGGTGCCGCGAGGCATGCTATTGGGTTTCATCGTCTCCCAACGAGGCATTGAACCCAACCCCGAAAAAGTCTCGGCCCTGGAACGGATGGGGCCAATTCGGGACCTCAAGGGGGTGCAAAGGGTACTGGGCTGCCTCGCAGCTCTCAGCCGTTTCATCTCTCGACTTGGTGAAAAGGGCTTACCTTTGTACCGGCTCCTAAAAAAGCACGAACGCTTTTCATGGACCCCCGAAGCCCAAAAAGCCCTCGACGGGCTAAAAGCGTCACTCGTACGCGCACCGATCCTCACGCCGCCGCAGAACGGCGAGCCCCTCTACCTATACGTGGCTGCGACAACGCAAGTTGTCAGCGCCGTCATCGTTGTGGAAAGGACAGAGGAGGGCCACGCTCTGCCGGTCCAGAGGCCGGTGTACTACGTCAGCGAGGTGCTGACCGAAACCAAGATGCGGTATCCACAGATCCAGAAGCTAATCTACGTTGTAGTGCTCGCGCGACGAAAGCTGCGACACTACTTCGAGGCCCATCCGGTCACCGTGGTCTCATCTTTCCCTTTGGGGGAGATAGTCCGCAACCCGGACGTCTCGGGTAGGATAGCGAAGTGGTCAATGGAGCTCGTAGGAGAAACTCTCTCCTACGCGCCGCGAAAAGCGATAAAATCGCAAACCTTAGCGGATTTCGTCGCTGAGTGGACCGACGTCCAACTTCCACCGCCACAGATCCAAGCCGAGTGTTGGACCATGTACTTCGACGGGTCGGTGATGAAAACCGGGGCAGGCGCGGGCCTCCTCTTCGTTTTGCCCCTCGGGGAGCACATCCGGTACGTGGTTCGCTTGCACTTCCCGGCGTCGAACAACATGGCGGAGTATGAAGCCCTCCTCGCCGGGCTCCGCATCGCCATCGACCTCGGCGTCAAACGCCTCGACGTCCGGGGAGATTCTCAGTTGGTCATCGACCAAGTGATGAAGAACGCAAGCTGCCGCGACGAAAAGATGGAGGCGTACTGCAACGAGGTTCGCCGCCTCGAGGACAAATTCTATAGCCTCGAGCTGAACCATATCATGCGCAAATACAATGAGGAAGCGGACCAGCTGGCCAAGATCGCGTCAGAGCGAATCACCGTTCCCCCGAACGTCTTCGCCCGCGACCTCGACCAACCCTCCGTCAACTTCGAACAAAGGGCAGGAGCCCTCAGGACGCCCTCGGGGGCTGAGGGGGTCAGGCCCATGGAAGAGGACCCCTCGAAAGAGGGGTTCGAAGCCCTCGACGTTGAAAATTCTTTGGCCGAGGCCATGGAAATCGACGTGGACACACGACCGCAAGACTGGCGTGGCCCATACCTCGCGTGGATCGACCGCGGGGAGCTGCCCTCGGACCGGACCGAGGGGCGCCGCATCGCCAGAAGGGCCAAGACCTTTGTCTCGGTTGGCGGCGAGCTGTACAAGCGCAGTGCCTCAGGGATTCTGCAGCAATGCATCCCCATCCTCGAGGGGAAGCAGTTGATCCGCGACATCCACGCCGGGGCGTGCGGACACCACGCGGCGCCGCGTACCCTCGTGGGTAACGCGTTCCGGCAAGGCTTTTACTGGCCTACCGCCGTATCTGACGCGAACGAAGTCGTGCGCACCTGCGAAGGGTGCCAATTCTACGCACGAAAGACGCATCTCCCGGCGCACGCCCTGCAAACCATCCCAGTAACATGGCCTTTCGCGGTCTGGGGGTTGGATCTCGTGGGGCCTTTCCGCCCAACGCCCGGGGGCTTCACCCACTTGTTGGTAGCCATCGACAAGTTCTCGAAGTGGATCGAGGTCCGGGCCATCAACAGCATCAGATCTGAGCAGGCCGTGTTGTTTTTCACCGACATCATCCACCGATTCGGGGTACCCAACTCGATCATCACCGACAACGGCACCCAGTTCACCAGCAAGAAGTTCTTGGAGTTCTGCGACGACCATCACATTCGCGTGGATTGGTCGGCCGTAGCACACCCACAAACGAACGGCCAAGTAGAACGTGCCAATGGCATGATACTAGAAGGCCTGAAGCCAAGAATCTTCAACAAGCTAAACAAGTTTGGCCGGAAATGGGTTGCTGAGCTGCCATCGGTGATCTGGAGTCTCAGGACAACCCCAAGCAGGGCCACAGGCTTCAGCCCGTTCTTCCTCGTCTACGGCGCCGAAGCCGTCCTCCCAACAGACTTGGAGTATGGGTCTCCGAGGCTCAAGGCCTACCAAGAAGAACAAAACCAGCGGAACCGGGAGAATTCGCTGGACCAAGTGGATGAGGCTCGCGACGTAGCGTTGCTTCACTCAGCACGCTACCAGCAATCACTCCGACGGTATCAGCCTCAGAAGGTGTGACGTCGAGACCTCCACGAAGGGGACCTGGTGCTGAGGTTACGCCAAGACAATCGAGAGCGCCACAAGCTCACTCCGCCATGGGAAGGACCATTCATCATCGCCAAAGTCCTCAAGCCTGGCACTTACAAGCTGGCGAACGAGAAGGGCGAGGTCTTCACCAACGCCTGGAACATCCAACAGCTACGTCGCTTCTATCCTTAAAACTCTCAGTATTTCTTGTAAATACTTCATGTTCTTAGTCAACAACGATGAAAAGTTTGCGAAAAACATGGAAACATTGTTACTAACAACAATAAAACAAGGCGACTCGCCTTTACCCTCGAAGCTGATTCGAGGTAAAAACGAGCCTCCCTCGGGGGCTACCGGGGGACCGACCCCCCAACCGTTCCAACCCCTTTTTTCCATGCGCTTCTTTTTCAAAAAAATGTTGCCAAACCTTTCCTTCTTAAGTCCAGAAAGATGTAAGCAAGGCACAAGTCTACCGCGGCCGAGAACCGGTAGAGTCGTGGGACCGCCTACGCCCCCGAAGGCTACGGCATCCCCCTCACCACTCGACGCCAAAGTTACTAGTGTCCCTCTGCCGAAACCGATCTCGAGTTAAGAGGAAGGCACGGCATGCCAAACAAACGAAACCTCGGTTGCAAAACCCTAATTAAATCCAAACGTCCTTATTTATCATACTGCTAACCGCGAAAATACGGGACCAAACCCCCGGAATCACTGCAGGAACGCACTGCAGGATCGTGAGAAGGGTCTGATTTTCCTTTAATCGAAACCTCGAAAGCGTCATTAGTCCTTTCCCCTCAAAGATCGAGGAAGACTAAAAGCAAGGCGTGAGTTACTACAGAGGACAGTTGGCCGGGTCGTGGGACTGCTTACGCCCTCGAAAGGCCACGGCATCCCCTCGTCGCACAACGCTCAAGTCACTCACGAAAACGAACTCCTTGGCAAAGGTCATTCCTAAATCATGAGAAAAGGCACAATTTCGCGCGGAAATTTTTCAACACAAATACAAGATCGTGCTAACCCACGAAAGGGTTAGACACAAACAGGATTCATTCCTTACACGCCACGAATGGCGAGATCACGATAAGAAATTACACTCGGCCATAGGCCGTTTTAAAGATACAAAGACTGGAGCCACCCTAACGGGGCTCTTGTACTACTTCAGTTAGCCGGCCAGCACACTATCACGAGAAGCAGTTTCCACAACTTTCTCGTCGATTTTCCTCTGGCACCCAGCTAACCGAAGAACCTGGTGGTTGAGCGGCTGCGGAACGGAGGACGTTGGACCACTTGACCGCCCAACAGGGCCTGGCTTCGCGCCCTGCCGTCGATGAGTGCCCTCGCAAGGATGATGGCCAGCGAACGTCATATGCTAGTTTCCTAGCGAACGAAGCGCCCGCCGCAACGTCCTTGCAGCGCCCCGCCTCCGGCAAGGTCACCGCCTCCCCGATGAGGAGCGCGATGCCCTGCTCCTTTCCCGCAGCATGCCCACCACCTCTCGTCGACTTTCTTCTAGCATCAAAGGCGCGCGCCAAGGACGAAACCCCGGACCACTCTACTCCCACTCTCAAACCCATCGGGAGGATGAAGTTCACGACTCTGCATACCTGATAAGCTACACAAGAACCCGGTGATGATCTTCTCCCCCGCCTGGATGCCTGCCTTTATAGGCGCCCAGGGGTCGCGACTGTTACTCCCGTGGGTGGATGATCGCGAGATTCTCGTGCGGATGCGAACCGCCAGCCGTATCAAGCGGGCAGCCTTGATCGCCTCTTTGACTCAGCCTGCCCACGATACGGTTCCCGCGCCCAACGACCCACGGGCGAATCAGCCGCGGACCAGGTGGACGGACCGGGACAAAGGAAGTCACCCGAAAGCACCTGGACGGGGAAGCCAGCTCAAGCCACTGATAATTGGGCCCGGCCGTGTGGAAAACCATCCCAAGGCGGGCCACCACATTTATCCAGTGTGCAGCAAGGCGAGTCGGCGCGCCAGACGTCCAGATCGTCGCGTCGCCTCAGGCCTTACCCGAACACGACGCTTCGCTATAAAAGGCGCGCCCGTTCAAACCGCGCCATCACCAGCAGCCTGACCGCCCGGTCCGGGGAACGCACGCGTCGAGTGCGGCCGTGGACTGGGCCGACTGACACCTGGGCCAAGCGCGAGTGGCTCATCGATGACAACCGGGGGCCCCTCTCCTTTTCCCCGGGGAGCGGCACGCGCAAGCGGCGGCATTTACTGCGGCGCGGTAAAACGAAACGACGCGGCGGCAGCGCCTGACCGCCCGTCGCCTCGCTTCTCCCCGGCACACGCCAACTCCGCCTAAAAAGGCGCGCCCACTATGCCCATCTCGCCCACTCCGTGCCACGTCAGCCACGACCACGCCCGCCAGCGGTCGTGCGCGGGCCCGCAAACCGAAACGTCAAACCACCCAACCGTTGGGTTCCTTCCAAGGTAAGACAACGACGCCCCTCTCCCCCGAGGCGCAGGGTGATACTAATCAGGGGCCCAAAGCCCAAGCCTCGAAAGGATTCGATGGGCGCCCCAGATTAAGCGACGCGAAGGATGCCGGTCACGCTCGACCAACCCTCGAGCCCGCTGCTCGAGGGCGACCCGCACCTTTCGCGAGGCCCCACTGATCAGAAGTACGAAGCCTGGCCCGCGAAAGGGTTCGACAGGCACTCCGGATCAACAGAGTTAGGGACAATTCGGGTGTGCTCAACGGACTTTTCCCCGAACGCGAAGTTTGGGGACGCCCCTGTTGTGTTCAAGGCCGGACAAAGGCAGCTAGTGGGGGGATCCCAACGAGGGAGAGCTTTCGCGCCCTCGGACCCTGTCGAAAGGGACCGAGCCCCACCTAGCAAACCTTTGCAAGCGCTACATGGATGTGTCTCCGGACCAGGAGCCGACTCCCAACGAACGGAGCACAGGCGTCCACTTGAACTACCCGCTAACAGCTCACCGAGGCATCCGTGTACGCTGCCCAATTCGAGGGTTGCACGAATAACCTCACCCCTCTCCCTCGCGAAGGGGAAGCGAGGGTTGCAACTCAAAGACAAGAAGCCTATCCGACTGCCTCCACTCGGGCCAGGGGCTCGGGGGCTCCTTGCAGCATATCCTCCTCCTCTTATGCGCGAAATGCGTCGAAGCCATGCAGGGTCCACCCCCCGAATTCCGAATAACTCGACATCATCCCCGCAATCCGCCACATCAAATGGGGAGCGACGAACACAACCTTCAGGAGTCAAAGCCCTTGCACGAGTGAACTCACTCCTCCAAGGGCTCGGGGGCTACACCCGCGGGTGCGCTCGCGCGCCCCCATGGAAGAACGTGCATAATCAAGAAGGAGTAATCCCCGCAGAAGGCCCGAGAACAATCCTGCGAACCGTCAGCCTCTGCCCGACTGACCCTTAGTCCGGCAGAGGCTCGGGGGCTACTGTCGGGGACAAACCCAGGGGGTCCCCTAATCATCGGGGAACCACCCCTCGAAACCCCTCGAAACCACTCCAGGACAAGCACAGGGACGGCCACGACACCCACAGAAGCCGGGGCTCGCCATAAATCCTCTGCCAGGGTCAAGGACGATCGCACGCCCGGCGCCATGCTCTCCAGTGCGTACCCCTGTAGTACACACCACACTTGTACTTGTAAACCCCTCCCCCCCTTTTCTCTCCTTGACCTACAAAAGGAGGAAGGGGGCGACGCGGGGAAAGGGGACGACGACGAACGCACACACATCCACCGCCTCCCACGATATCGGCACTCGCCTCAATCACACTCATTTTCAGGGACTTGGAGACTCTTTCTCCTCTCCCGCCTTGCTTGTAGCCCCCCACTGCAAGCACTCCGATGCAAGATAGTACAGCGCCCTGTGCGCACTCTGCTGGACGTACGACCTCGCGGTCGGAACCAGGATAAACCCTTGTCTCACTGTTCTAGCTCTTGCATCAACCGTCAGGGGACGGGACACAGCGCATTCTGTGTGGCGCTAGGATTGACCGCCCGATCCCAACACCGACAGGGACTATCACAATGGTACAAGAATCTATACTATAAAGAGAATTAGATTTGAAAACACTTCTCACCAACAAAAAACACACACCCACCTCACATAGGACCCACCTGTCAGGAAAATTGGTTGATGAATGGTCAAAAAAGAGGGGGGGAGGGACATTCCTATGTTGATTTCCCCCTCTAAATCCAAAACTTTTTTCACCCAAAAAAGGGCCCACCTAAATATACCCACATTTGTACCCACGTCTATACACAATTATCCCGTATTGCTAAAAGACAATAAATTAGAGAGTTTTCTCCATATAAATAAATGCCAACTATCATGAGTTTTGAGAATACCTAAAGCTCTCCATACATGAGAAAACGAATATAAAGTATTTTTAAAAGCGCTCTGCACTAACGTGAAGTGATATTATTTTAGCATGTTATCAATAAACGTGCGTGCCGCACGTGGGTTCTTGATAGTTCTTGGAAATGGGAATCCCGTTTGTTTCACACCTTGATAGTTCTTGGAAATGGGAATCCCGTTTGTTTCACAAAGGCTCCTGATTATTAATAGTACTTTCGTTAGGGGCAATATTGAAAACCACATACATTTTCCTTTGGAACATGGACTGTAAAATCCTAGCTCTACAAGGGTCCCAACTGATAATTTTGAAACATCCTTGTGCAGTGGGGCTCGTCGGGATGGCCACCGCCCCTTCTGGCGGCGGCGGCGGCGTGAGTGAGGTGGTCGTTGGTGCCGTGGAGGAAAGCCCGAGCGTTTCGAGGAGCCCCGACCGCAGGTTCTTCGTGGCCCTGCACGTGGGCGCCGGTTTCCACGCGCCGGCGAACGAGAAGGCGTACCGCCGGGCCATGAAGTGCGCCTGCCTCGCCGCCGCGGCCATCCTCCGCGAGGTCTGGTACTTGTGCTCTAACCCTTTTACGCCTCACTCTCTTCGTCCTGTTGCCTATTGCCATGGTTTGGTATGGCGTGGCTCTGGATTTTACCCGCTGATTGGGTTTGTCATATATGTAGGGTTAACCATGGCTTCTCAATTATATAGGTATTGGGAGCTATATGTGATTTATTTGATTACTGTAGCTTCACTTTGTTCTGTGCCATTGACGTTTGCATCATGTATTCATGTGCACTGTGAGAGTAAGATCTACGGTGTGATATTCTGGTCATGTGGAAATGCAATTTCAGATCCATCCTTTTAGATTTTCAGTTTTGGATTCCTAATGATGTTTTGTACATTTTCAGGGCTGTGGCACAAGCCTTGATGCAGTTGCAGCTGCCATTCAAGTTTTGGAGGTTTGTTTTGTTACATTTATGGCATTGCATAATTGTTCCTTTTTGGTGCCTGTATGTAGTTGATATTGTTAAAAATTTGGAGCAAGATATATATTATGAAAATGGATGAAGCAATTATGTGATTTGATTCCAATTTCAAATGTTTTTGCTTATCTCTGCATGTTGTAGTTTGACTACATTAAAATATTCTGGCAGCTTGCTTATTCTAAGCTAAAGGTGTCTGAATCTGATTGTTCTCATCTGACTGACTAGGATGATCCCATCACAAATGCTGGCCGGGGCTCAAATTTGACTGAGAGTGGTCATGTGGAATGTGATGCAAGCATCATGGATGGAAGTACTGGTTCCTTTGGAGCTGTTGGAGCTATTCAAGGTATTTGTAATAATTTGGAACATGGAATTCGATAAATAAAAATGGAACCAAAATTAGTGCTAAATGCTAACATGCTTGTCATGTGAACTTTGACCCCAGCTCTGACCACAGTTTCTGTTTCTTGTAGATCAGGTGTAAAGAATCCAATCCAGGTTGCTTTGCACTTGGCAAAGGAACAAATAGCAGGATCCTCATTGCTTGGTCGGATACCCCCCATGTAATCATGAAAGCCAAGCATCTTTTCCAGTTTTTGCCTGCTCAAATGTTATATTTTCAGTTTTTTTTTGCCTGTCTGTTCTGTTCACTCGTACCACTCATGTAATTGGGTAGTGCCATGTTGTTCAGAGTGTGCATGAAGTGCAGCTTATCTTGTTCCGTTTACAGTTTCATCTCATGCTATAAACTGATCAATGTGCGATGCACCACTGCCACTCTTTCTTCATGGTCTGTGTATGCCAATATATTCAGCACTCATTTGTGTTGATTTTATTTGTTTCCTCCTAACTTTTTTCACACATCTTAGCTCTATTTCTGAACACTTAGTTATTGCTTGTTTTAGGTTTTTGGTCGGTGAAGGAGCATATCAATGGGCAAAATCTAAAGGAATGGACCTACTTGAATCTAGATCAGAGGCTAATAGTGTGAGTACCTTCTTGTTTTGTGTTGTCTAATCCAATTGTTCATTCCTAATTGGCTCGAACATTTATGTTCTCAAACAGTGGTTGGTGACTGAGAATGCAAGAGCGCAGTGGGTAAAATATATGTCATTGCTTGTTAGTACCAAGAAACTATTAGAGCACAGCACTGGTTCTGGTTCAGAACACGATTCAGTACAGTTGGAAGCACCAGGTTACCTCCATGTTTACCTGCTACTGATCTTATTTTGAGTTGCAATGTAAAGTTGTATTGATCCGTATGATATTTTATTCAAACTTCCACGCTGTGTAAATTCAAGTATCTTCTGGACTTTGTTACCTTAGCATAATGTTATTGAGTGGCAGTTTGGTAGTTTGAGAATTGTAAGTGCCAAATGCTAGGTATTTTCTTTTGTTCGTTATCTTGTAATTACATTTCACCTCATGCAATGTTCAATAAGTTCCACTTGAAATATGATTTTCACTGGTTTGTTGTGAACCAGACATGCAACACACTGGTTTTACTGCTATTCACAGTTTCTATCAAAAGATTACTGCATGTGTGATTGACACAATATCTAACAGATATCATCCCAGCGAACCATCTCGTGTTGTGTATTTGATGGATCATATAGGGAAATGTAGTGGTTGGTCTGAGTTCTGTTGGACATTTGTTAATTATCTGTAACATGTTGTGAGACTTTCATTTGGACTTATCACTTTTGCATATATTTATGGCAACACTCAAAATTTTAGTTATGCTACTCAGTGTCAGGAATGTGGTACTAATGTTACATTAACTTGTTTACAGTAGTACTGATAGTGTTTTGTGGACTATATTTTCCGCAAATAAAGTCTTTTTTGCTCCACCAGTCCACCTGAACTCTGTCCATTTCATTGTAGGCCCCGAATCAAATATCGTTGACGTAAAGAAGACATTCACAGAGTCATTCTTGGAAGACAATCAAGACTGCATAATGGATACTGTTGGCGTTATTTGTATAGATAGCTGTGGAAATGTAGCATCAGGTGCATCTAGTGGTGGTATTGCCCTGAAGGTCTGGTGGTTATTGTTCTCATCAGTTACTTGTTCAAGCTTACTTCTGAATATTACACTTGAAATGGCTGTTTCTTGGAAGTCATCCTTTTCGTTTAGTTTATGTTACTCAGCCAGTAGGATATACCTCTTATTGACTCTCAGGTACTAAGAAAAGCGTATTGTTATCCTGGCAGGTAGATGGCCGGGTTGGGTTGGCAGCTATGTATGGTTCTGGGTGCTGGGCTTCTTCCAAAGGACCCTTTGTGGTACACCATTCATAGTTGCCAGTTGTGCTACTGGAGCTGGAGAACACTTGATTAGAGGATTTGCTGCCCGTGAATGTTGCATCTCATCATCATTGTATGCTCATTTCTCTCTCTTTTTCTTGCCTTTTTTACATCTGTTCAGTATGTCAGTAGGACTAAACAATTACTTTTTTTCAGCAAATATATCCTTCTGTAATTGTAAGTCTGAATTTAAATTTATTGTCAGGTCACAATCTGGTCCTGCTTCTGCTTGTACTAAAGTTCTCCGCTCTGTGGTTCAAAGCAGCAGCAAGATGTCTCATGATACAGGTGCTGGGTTGTTGCTAGTTCAGGCTGATGTTCAAAAGGTCAGTTATTTGCAATCCCATCTATTCCCATCTTGAATGAGTAGCCCCTCCATTGTGGGTTGAACCATGCATCTTTTACTAGGGAGGGGATTTGTCTGAACTGGAAGCCGCTGAGCTGGTTGCTGCCTACTCGTCCCCATCATTTGGTGTTGGTTATTTCGGAAGCAATATGACTAATCCAAAGGTAGTAGTAGTAGTAGTACTTATGCTCTGCAAGAAAATTGTTATTATCTGACTTGTTCAATGGTTCCACACGTCAAATCTTGATATGTTTTTGTAGGTTTCGATGCTTAGAGCATCAGAAGGTGCATCCAGTATCATTAACCACTTCGCAACTAGGATCAAGATTGATACAAAATCATCTGAACATTGACAGCGGGCCTTCCTGTCTCTGATGACAATTGTCTTTGCTGTGAAGCAGCTGACTGTTGCAAAAGCACTTGTTTATGGCATTCATTATGAATTGTTTGAACATTTTTTGATGAATTGTTTGAACATTTTTTGATGAATTGTTTGAATATTATTTGACATCTTGTGATCCAAACGCCCTAGATTGTGATCCAGCTTTTATAATTTACCAAACCCCTAGATTGTGATCCCACGAGCTGCCTCATCTCCGTTTTTATCTTGGTGGATCGAAACTTGTTTCCATTGATTGATACTATGGTTGAAGTGGAAGTAATCCTTGAAACAAACACGCACCGTTAAATTTGGTTTGCCTGGGCGTCAATCACACGAACGGCTGAATTGTCTCTCATCCTCCTCTGAATACAGAGGAGACGAGAAAGTACTTTATTTTATCATCATCACTGTGTGTACAGTATTCGTATAGTTGATTAATCGATCCTGTGTACAGGTATAAATGTTGGTATGGTATCCCAATCGTGTATACTCGCCTCTGCGTGTATGTAGCAGAGAAACAAATCCTCCATGCATATTACGAGCACTTGATGACAGAATTATGATTCTTGGCCGGCGCCTTTCTCCCAGACGGCGTAGTCGTTGCCGTGGGCAGCAACCTCAAATCCTTCCGGGATGAGGTGCCCGACGTCGTACCTGGACCCGATCTTGACGATCACCTTGCCGTCGATCTCCGCCACGTAGGCATCACCGTCGTGCTCGAGGATCGTCAGCTCGCTCGTCGGCGTGATGCCGTTGCGCTTCCGCACCGCCACCAGCACCGCGATCTCGTCCTTGAACCCCCAGTCGAAGAAATGGTCGTAGAACTGTAGGCAAGCAGCAAGAGCATTGAGCATCACACACAGGCCATGCATCACACAAGTTGTACAAGAAATGGTTGTACTCACGATGCAGGGGTTGCCGGGGTGCGTGAGGATGTAGGCGTAGCCCTGCATGACCTTGTCCGCAGGGAACGGCCACCTGGCCTGCGTGGAGCCGGTGTCGTGGTTGTCGACGAAGGTGACGGCCTTGGCGGGGCACCAGCCGATGACGCCGGGCGCCTTCCCCTGCGCGTCGACGAGCCGCCACAGCTCGCCCTCCACGGCGGCGTTCAGGATCCCCTTGGTGGTGAAGTCGAACACCGTGGCCGGCGACGCCGCCCCGCCCACCCTGTCCACCCAGTCCACCAGCGCCTGCCGGTGCGGGTCCTGGTCGTACGCCGGCTTCCCGTCCCCACCGCCGGGCACCATGTCGTTCCATATCTCGGCGACGGCGAAGCTCGGGGCCGTGCCGTCGACGTAGACCCTGGCGACCTCGGCGGAGTAGCCCCTGGCGAAGTCGAGGCGCCAGGCGTCGAAGCCGAGGTCGGACTTGAGCCAGAGCAGCCACTGGGTGAGCTCGCGCTGGACGCGGTCGTTGAGGTGGTCGATGTCGGGGGCCGGAGGGTAGCCGGCGCCGGTGTCGAGGTTGCCCGTGCCGTCCGAGTAGTCGGTGTCGTCGCGGCAGATCATGTGGGGGCCCCAGTCGAGGCGGCTGTCGGGGGTGCCGCCCTCGAAGATGCAGTAGATGCCGCGGGAGTCCTTGTAGTCGGCGCACCGGTGGTTGATGACGATGTCCGCCACCGCCTGCACGCCCTTGCCGTGGAACGCCGCGATCAGGGACTTGAGCTCCGCCGCCGTCCCGTACTTGGAAGCGTCCAGGTCGTACAGACGGCCAGGCATGTAACCTGCACCGGCCCAGTAATTGCAGGTTAAGGATTTGTTCAAGTTCTCAGTGACGTTTTAGAACCTTTTTCTCTTTTTTGTTTTGTGAATTATTTTGATTTGTCATGCTCTACGTACTGCCTAGTATATTGGAGTAGTGTATACATGTACCTTTTGTGTATATGTGTCACGCGCATATAGTATTTCGTTTAATTTCTTTGAGCATGGGTCAACAATGGTCATAATAGGCCAGAAAAGGGCAAGCTTCGCAGTTCGCAATCAGAGTAGCTGCGTGTCGTACACTCCACGCACACTTTCAGGATGCTTCGCAATCTGATTGCCCCCTCCCTCACGGCCTCACCCTTTATATACGGCAACGTATCCTATGCAAACTAGTTTCGTATGCCGCAAACTCCCACCACATCTCTTGGATCCCCATCTGATGACCATGTAGAGAGGTGAAAATTTTAGCAATTAAATCATCCTACCATTAGCTTTCCTGACCATAATTTACCTAAAACCTCCTCCTAACCCTGCCGCCGTTCGTCTCCCATCGCGGCGACTCGTTGGTCTTCTCGCCGGGCCGCTTCCCAACGCCGACGCCCCCTCTGTCCGGTGGAGGCTCGCAGCCCCCTATGTCCGGTGGAGACTCGCAGCTCTGGCTCCTCCCGTAAACCGTCCTCTTGATGAAGCTCAGGTGGTCCAGCGCCGCGTGCTCGCAGTCCGATAGCGGGCTCGATGCCGCGCCGCCGCTCACGGGAGACGTGTTATGCCTCGTCTCCGGCTGCATCAGATGCGCCAGATCGCGGCAGCGGCGCCGAGGCATGGCAACAGCAGCACTCGATGCGTCAGATCGCGGCGAGCGGGACTCCCCGGCGGCCACATCCTCTAGAATCCGGCTGTAATGCAGCCGTGCAGGCGCTACAGGATATTGATTTTCTGGAGATGTTGCAGCTCGTACATGCTGAAGTTTTGGATGACATCAGAATCTATCTTTAGTTTCTAGTGGAAATCAAAAGACGGATTCAGGAGCATGTACTCCGTTCCACCGCGGCACCGCCTGCCCGCTCCAGTCTAGGTGTCCAGCACCTGTCTCTTCTAGTACGAGTCCAATACGGAGACCGTCTGGAGCGTTGGCTCATGCGGGAGCGCGAAGACGCCCGACGCGCACACGCTGCTCCTTGAGTCCTCGGCAGGTTCATGTAGAATGAGCGCTCCCGTTTCAAGGTCCTGGACCTGCAGCCGGCCAGACGAGGCACAACATGTCTCCGGTGAGCGGCGGCGGCGGCGGCGTTGCATCGAGCCCGCTGTCGAACTGCGAGCGCGCGGCACTGGACCACCTGAGCTCCATCAAGAGGACGGAATACGGGAGGAGCCAAAGCTGCTAGCCTCCACCGGACAGCGGGGGCGTCGGCATTGGGAAGCATCCCGGCGAGGAGACCAAGGAGTCGCGGCGATGGGAGACGAACGGCGCGCAGCAGGGTTAGGAGGGGGTTTTAGACAAATTGTGGTTAGGAAAACTATTGGTGGAAGGATTTAAGTGTTAAAATTTCCCATCGTATGGGATCCAAGAGATGTGGTGTGAGTTTGCATAGTTTGCACACGAAGCTGGTTTGCATGTGATACGTTGCCTTTATATACAGATTAAGAACAAAAAGAATTGGGGAAGAAGACGAAGGACCCGGTTCAGACAGACCTTGGGTGGAAACGGAGTGCGACGGCGGCGGGAGCCAGACGTGCGTAACGCCGGCGGCGGCGATGTCGTCGACCTTCCCCGTCAGGAGGTTGTACCACCCGCCGCTCTGCTGCCACGACTCCCAGTTGAACGCCTGCATCAGCTCAGTTCTTTCAGAGAGTGCATTATCAAAAGAAAAGGAGAATCTTTCAGAGTGTGCAAATCAACCATGGAGCACCAGCCATGGAGGAATGCGATGATGGTTACCTGGAACAGGACCTGGCCGGACGGCAGCCCCAGGAGGAGGAGCAGGGTCGACAGGCAGCACAAGTGCCTGCTGCCCATTGCTGCCGCTCTGTTTCTCTGTATCTCTCGCTCTCTTCACTGACTGGTGACCAACAAGAAGCTGAGTGCAGTGAGGTTGCAGCAGGAACCCGATGGATATTTATAGCTGCCAATAAGCAGCAATTATTGATACTTCATCCTAATCTTGCATCGTTAACATCACGCCCGCGTCGTCCTCCTCCCAGGGGCGGCTCGGGCGACACCGAGGCCCAAGCCGCCGCCGGCCTTCCCACCCCCACCCTCACCTCGCC
Source organism: Echinochloa phyllopogon (assembly GCA_033239725.1). NCBI lineage: Eukaryota > Viridiplantae > Streptophyta > Magnoliopsida > Poales > Poaceae > Echinochloa > Echinochloa phyllopogon. Next base: position 39,119,252 of record BTCW01000005.1, on the reverse strand, counting down.
GCCGCCTGAGCAGGGCCTCGGAAGCCCGCGGCCTGGCTAGGACGGCGGCGGCGGGGTGGATTCGCCGTGCCCTGCCTCCTGCGGAGCCGATCTGGGAGGCATCCGTGGAGACGGGCTGAACTCCGGCGACTACGGCTGGCTGGCGGCGACGCAGGCGGCGTCGCCGCGGTGATGCGGCACGGCAGCGGAGATCCGGCGGATGCGGCGGCACACGTCGTGAGCGGCGACGAGGAAGCGGCGATCGGCAGCAACTTCGATGCGCGAGGCCGGCGATGTGCGACGCGCCTACTGCGACCGGATCCGGCGTGGTCTGGGCCCGATCTACAGTTCTTGAGGGTGGATCCGGTGGAAGCGGCAGCAGACGCCGCGAGCGGCGACGAGGAAGCGGCACTACAGCGGCCGGCGGCCGGAGCGCACAGCGCAGGCGGTGCGGCCGCCGGGCGAAGCGTGTATGCGGCCCAGGCGTGGGCGGATGGGCCGCCGGCATGGCCTCGTCAAGCTGCGGAGGTGGCGAGGGCAGCAGTGGCCCGTCTCGGTGGCCCGCGGCGCGCGACAGCAGTGGCCGGCTGGCGCGAGGAGAGTGCCAGCGACCGCACGACGGGCGACGCGTCGAGGGCGCCTGCATGCGGTGGTGCGAACGCACGGAAGAGCCACGTGGATGGGCCACGGTGGAGGAGCCGCGGCAGAGCTTCGGTGCGCGGACAGCTGTGCGTAGCGAGAATGGCCGGCGAGGGGCCGGCGTCTGCACGCGGTCAGTGTGGTGCTGCCCGGGGCGCAAGGACGACGGCGGGGAGACGAGACTTCGCCAGCAGGCTTATGGCGCGTCGACAGTGACGTCCCCCGGTTGGGGCGACCGCAGCGTTGGTGCCGGCTTGCAGCGGCGAACGCGTGCAGCAGGGTCGCAACACTCTGGGCGAAAGTCCTCGCCATTCTGGTGAAATGGCGGCGGCGCCTCCGTGCGTCGCTCTCCCTGTTGAGGGCGTCATTTTGGAGTTGCAACCCTGCTGCACGACGTCTCTGGGTGAAAACCCGGTCCAGCTCCTGGACGAGCGACGGCGGCACCTGTGGGCGTCGTGACTTTTTTGTAGGCGTCGTCTCTAGAGACACGTTCGATCGGTGACGCGGACGGCCTACTACTTGCGATTGCTCCGGTCGGTGTGGACAAATCTGTCGGATGGCATGTAAACAGGGGGTTGTCTACCTCATGCCAAGACGCTTGCTCTCTGGTTGGTGGCCGGCAGTCTTCACCCGGGTGTTGTTCGGCTACGTGCAGCGTTCCGCGGCGCCTGGAGTTGCTTGGCAAGCTCCAGTGCGGTGCAGGACATCGTTGAAGGACGACGCTCGCGGCAACGACAACTGGTGACGACTTGGCCTCCAGCGGATCGCGGCGGGGTGTTCAGCACGGCTGAACCCTCCTGGTGCGGTACAACGTTGGAAGACGGCGCGGGCGACATCTTCGGTCTTCTAATCCGATGGCGGTGTCTTGTGCGAGGGGAAAAGCAACGTGATGATTCGAACCTCAGGGGTGGTCTGGGTGCCTGAGACAGTTTCCCGGGGAGCGGGGCATCTCTTCTTGCTACCTGGATGGCAATTCTTGAAACGAGTCCAGAGCGTGGAGCCGTGTGGCGGGGTTGAGGCCCCCGCGCACGAGGAGGCGTGCTGAGTGGCGGGTTGGAGGTCCCCGCGCACGCGAGAGACGGCGGATGTGGCGAGGCCCCCGTGCGTTGAGTGGCTTCAGACTCGGTGGTTTTCATGCCATCGGGTGGTTGGTTTGGGGTGCAGCGGCACGACGGCGGTGGGTCCTGCATGGCGGTGGCCCTCTAGGTGTGGTGTTGTCTGCCCTTCGGCTCCTTTATCGGCGCTGGATCGCTTCAGAGGTGTCGATACTCGCAGGTGTGCGATTGTAGGTGGGAGCTGCGGTTGTGTTCTGTCTTTTCTGTCGTCGTCGTGAGTAGTGTGTGGCCGTGTTGATGTCCCAATCCAACCGGTCAGTGAGTGTAGTCGAGCGGTAACCCGTGTTGATGTCCCAATCCAACCGGACGAGTTGTTGTTTGTTTTCTTTTTCTTTTCTGTTTCCTGTCTATGGCCTTCCAGGACCGTAGTCTTGTATTTTTCTGCTATATCAATAGAAACGCACTCGTCGAGTGTTGTTCGTTCAAAAATAGCTGTCAAGGGAGTTGCTTGGAGGCAATGGATTTGTACCCAACTCCGTTACGAGTTATTTCTTCTCCAGACAACTCAAAGACCACACAGCTGAAGAAGATGATTTTAGGGTGGTCAAGTCAATGGGGGATGGCTGGCACAAACTTCCTGGACAAAAGGGGATATGTTGGAACTGAAACCAAGAAGAGCCTTTCTCTGGGTACTACACGAGTTTTCTGATTAAGCATGGATCACAGTGCGGCAGACAAGCAGATATATACTCATATATACTGTTCACGTTTTGTCAGATTGCCGGATGCTATGGTGCAACCGTACACAGAAATGTGCACTTGACTTGAAGTTTACCATTTCTTGTTTAATAGTTTATCATTTTTAACCAAACTATTTGCTCTTTGTCAGTTCTTGGTAAGCTAAAACAGACTTGATGATTTCAATTTTTTCAGCAAGCGAGTCTTATCTGCCCATTTCCTGCCCGTTCGAAATTCCTAAATTACTGTAAAATATAGAATCAAATCCATTGTAGTGGCAAAAAAGTAGGTAGATTTATAATTCATCAAATCCAGAACAAGCGATCTTTCTGAATAGTTCCCTGTCAACAAGCAAGTACGGGATAATGTTAAAATAGGACTGAATTGGTACGACAACAATACTTGGCAGATTCAAGGAAAGATTACTTCACTTCACACGAAAATACCTCTTCTGGTAATTGTGTAGCTTATACCTTGTAGTATGGCAATCCAGCTACGATGATGGCCTTCTCGTTAGGCTGGAGATTATTGGTGACACATAGGCTTTGGCGATATCCATTGCTGCAAAAGCAAAAGAGACAATGAGAGATCACTGTCAATGATCGTCCCCTAATTCAACAAGATTTTTAAGATCAACTGAAGAAACAATTAAGCCGATGGATTAATATCGATAACATCAAGTTGGTAAACACAAAGATATCCGAAGAGGAAGTTACTGGGGTGAGTCTCTCGAGGTAAGACAGTCAAGACATTTTGAGAACAGCAAAGCATGTGTTGCCAATTGTTGGAAGCAACCGCAGACGGAGGATGGAAACAAGATTGGTCAAAAAGATTTTTGGTGGTGTTGGATAGGAAGGCAAGCAAGCATGCATTCAGCATTCATCTATATATCTTCAATTTGGTTGACAGTTCGAGGAGAGCAAAGCTCATTCTTTTCCTTGGTGGCTGAAGAATGTAGAGCACAAGAACTCTTGTGATCTTTCATACATGCGTGCACTCTGCAAATCTTAGCAGTAATGCCTGCTTCCTCGGAGACCAATCACTGTACTCAAAACCTTGCTTGATAAAGTACATGGCGTGTATGGACTAGAGATTGCTAGATTAGCATGTGAACAAATCAAGAGTTTACATCCATCACCAAGGAAATCCTTCAAGGTGAAAATGAGAATTGAGGTGAGAAAGAGCTACTGAAGCATCTGATACTGATCTAAAAAAAACACTGATGCTGAATGCTCATCCATCTGAGCATTCGATTTATTAGATGAATTTATTGACAGCAATTGTTCTCGTAATCTATAGCACGCTATCATCAGCTCATATGTTTGTCTTTGGGATCTTATATTATTGGGTTTTTCCTGCCCTTTTTTATCTAATTCCGTACTCATTACGTACAGGGAATCTACATTTTTTCTTCCAGCCTTAAAATTAGCCTTTTGGTGTATTTTCCTGCCATATACCAATCATAACAAATTTTGAAGGAAAAAAGTTAGACTAACAAGATAGACCAAAAATGATAGGGGAACACATGAAAGATAATCTATTTAATTTATAAAACATAGTTAAAATAGATAGCACGATTAAGGCATATACGAAAATAAATAAAATAGAATACAACGCATGAAAGGTAATCTCTGTATATATGTACAGCATGTGAGAACAACCAAATTTGTTGGGCCGGCTGTGGGAACAGAAGTCGGCCCAAAAAACAACAGCACAACTTCACGGCTCCAGCAGCGCTCCAAGGGAATCCGCACGGATCTCAGGACACCATCAGGGCCGTAGAACGAAAACAGAAGCCAAAATCAAACGAGCTCCTTTTCCTCTCTCCGCTCCACAGCACTGCCTTTCTTCGCCGCCGACGACAGGGCGAGCGGCCGCCCTTGGCCAGGTCTTTGTCGGGCTCTTCGCCGCCGACGAGCATCAGACTGGTATACCTGCCTATTCCCTTCCCTTCCTTTCCTGCTGTGCGAAATTGAATACCCAAAATACTGTTGTGCGCTATTTGTATTCGGAAGACCGTGTATTTACCTCCTAAACTTAAAAATTATCGGTGTACATGTGGACACCAATGTCATATACTGGGTCCGCCGCTAATTTCCAAGATGTTCAGTGCAATATAGGTCGATCTTAGCTAGCTAAGTCCGATTTCTATTGGTATTTTTCCCAGTCTATGCCTTTGGCGCCTTGCCCTCCATGTGCTCGATGAAATGCCCAGCCATTGCCACAGCCATTTGGTGCCTTGTCCCGGAGTATTCTCCTTACCAAGTTGGTGAGTTTTCTTGCTGCCTGATATCTGGCACTAGTGTCTCTCTGTCTGCAAACATGGCGTCCTACCAAAGGATGATTGAATTTGCATGACTTTGCTGTTGAGTCCACTGTTTACATCTCTTAGTTTGAAAGATAGCTCTGTCTTGAACGTCAAGGAAATAAAAAAGAGAATCTCTCTTCATTGTCCGAATTCTGAAATAACTGATATGGGTGGGTCTGTGTCTTTGAGATGAAATAACTGGATGCACACAGGTCATTGCAGCACAATTTTTTATGAGAAAATAAGACATGCTTTCTTTTCCTTTTATTCTAGTTGGAGCAAAAATTCGCAACTTTGAACTGCTTCCTTTAGACATGGACCATGTTTATGAGTTTTTCACATGGTCTCATGGATTACGAAGATGTTTGCATAGGCTAGGTCTGCATTTTGGTAATTGCTGGTAGCACACTTTTTTCTCCTTTCCTGAATAAATACTTTCAGAATTGACGCTTGAAATTATATGAATAAATTGTTGTACAAACTCCTTAGGATTGAACGAGAGTGACTAAAGTCACTCTGATGGGACCGGCTATAAAAGTTACTGATGCTGCAATGGTGTGCAGAACTAGCTTTGAGGATGGAAAACAACACCCAATGAACGAATTATGGTTTGGTTCTTTATTTAAATCTTTAACTTGGAACCAAGAGGGAGAAAAAACTCGGCCATGGTGGGAGACTCCCACCAGGCTTTGTTCTAAGAAGGTGCCATGCTTCAAACCCGGGTCGGGGCGGGAGTTTCAGTCGAAGTTCAACGCTATAACTGGTCCACCGCGAGAAGCTTGGCGAACCAAGAGGGAAGCAAACCAAATAATCGAACTTGTTCTGTTATAAAAGGACAACATATGGTCTGAATCTGGTCTTGATTGGGTATTGTCTTCCATGATGTTAAACCCCAATTCAGTAGTTATCCAGATGCAAAATATATTACATGATGGTAGCATACTACAACCTGACCACGATTCTGTAGCTTTAATGGAGCTCTTGTGCATTTGTATTATTGATATTTTCCTTACCCCTTCTGCCTTATTTGAAGCACAGTGTGTATGATTGTATGATACTTCTCTCTAAGTAAGTTCTGTTTGTTTGATGATACAGTGATGACATGACTTCTCTTTTGAGGATTTAGAGTGTACAATGATATTCCTCTAGCGTTATGCTCTTCAACTCGCCGAAAGCAGCAAAACAAATTGGAGTGAAGTTCCTATCAGTTACAAGTGCAGAATGCTTTGGTCAAGATATCTCCCCGATGCATTTTGCATCCCTGTTAAAGGAATGTAGGTCTGTGAATGCAGTTCGTCAAATTCACCAGAAGATAATTGTTTCAGGTCTTGTTTCTTGTCCAGCATCGTGGTTGTCAGTGTCACTTCCACCGCTTCCATCACATTCATATGTAACACCAAAATCTTTGGGTACTGGGGTCGTAGCTTCTTATCTTGCTTGTGGTGCTACAAGCGATGCTCTCTCAGTGCTGGAGCGTGTCAGACCATCACCAGCCGTATGGTGGAATCTACTCATACGAGAACACATCAAGGAAGGCCGTCTTGACAGAGCAATTGGTGTCTCTTGCCGCATGCTGCGTGCTGGAACTAGGCCAGACCATTTTACTCTGCCTTATACACTAAAAGCATGTGGAGAGCTACCTTCATACCGTTGTGGTAGCACATTCCATGGACTCGTATGTTGCAATGGATTTGAGTCAAATGTCTTTGTATGCAATGCATTGGTGGCAATGTATGCACGCTGTGGTTCTTTGGATGATGCCAGCCTGGTGTTTGATGAAATAACTTGGAGGGGAATTGATGATGTTATCTCATGGAATTCAATTGTTGCTGCTCATGTTCAGGGTAATCATCCACGGACTGCATTAGACCTGTTTTCAAAGATGTCAATGATTGTCCATGAAAAAGCTACAAATGAAAGGTCAGATATCATTAGCATTGTCAACATTCTTCCTGCATGTGCTTCTCTAAAGGCATTGCCTCGAACTAAAGAAATTCACGGCTATGCTGTCCGGAATGGCACATTTCCAGATGCTTTTGTATGCAATGCCCTGATTGACACCTATGCAAAGTGTGGGTCATTGGAGAATGCAGTAAAGGTTTTCAATACAATGGAATTCAAAGATGTTGTTTCTTGGAATGCAATGGTTACTGGGTACTCCCAAAGTGGGGAGTTTGAGGCAGCCTTTGAGCTTTTCAAGAATATGCGCAAAGAAAATATCCCACTAGATGTGATAACATGGAGTGCTGTAATTTCAGGGTATGCTCAGAGGGGATGCGGCCAGGAGGCCCTTGATGCTTTCCGGCAAATGTTTCTATATGGATCAGAGCCAAATTCTGTCACAATCATTTCTCTGTTGTCTGCCTGTGCGTCCTTGGGAGCATTGTCTCAGGGTATGGAAATTCATGCATACTCTCTGAAGAAATGCCTTCTACTCTTGGATAATCATTTTGGTGGTGATGGAGATGCTGAGGATCTAATGGTGCACAACGCACTAATAGATATGTACTCAAAGTGTAGGAGCTTGAAAGCTGCACGTTCCATATTTGATTACATACCTCGAAAGGAACGCAACGTGGTGACTTGGACTGTCATGATTGGTGGGTATGCGCAGTATGGGGACTCAAATGATGCCCTCAAGATTTTCTTGGAGATGATTTCAAAACCATATGCAGTTGCCCCAAATGCTTATACAATTTCCTGCACTTTGATGGCCTGTGCACATTTGGCTTCTCTTCGTGTGGGTAAGCAGATTCATGCTTATGTTACCCACCACCATCAGTACGAAGGATCTATGTACTTCGTGGCAAACTGCCTTATTGATATGTACTCAAAGTGTGGTGATGTCGATACTGCAAGAAATGTATTTGATAGCATGCCTAAAAGGAATGAAGTATCTTGGACTTCAATGATGTCAGGATATGGAATGCATGGTCGCGGTAATGAGGCCGTGGACATATTTGAAAAAATGCAAAAGGCAGGCTTTGTTCCTGATGATATTTCTTTCCTGGTTCTTCTTTACGCTTGCAACCATTCAGGCATGGTTGATCAGGGCTTGGAGTACTTTGATAGCATGCGCAGAGATTATGGTGTAGTTGCCAGTGCAGAGCATTATGCTTGTGTTATTGACTTGCTGGCTCGCTCTGGGCGATTAGATAAGGCATGGAAAACAGTTCAGGAAATGCCAATGGAGCCTACTGCAGTCATCTGGGTCGCATTACTTAGTGCCTGCAGAGTACATTCAAATGTGGAACTTGCTGAATATGCTCTGAACAAACTGGTTGATATGAAAGCAGAGAACGATGGATCCTACACGCTGATCTCCAACATATATGCCACTGCAAAGCGGTGGAAAGATGTAGCAAGAATCAGACAACTGATGAAGAAATCAGGGGTTAAGAAGAGGCCAGGATGCAGCTGGGTTCAGGGTAAGAAAGGCACTGCGTCTTTCTTTGTTGGAGATCGTTCACACCCTCTGTCTCCGGAGATATATGCTCTTTTAGAGAGACTAATCAATCGCATCAAGGCTATGGGTTATATCCCTGAGACAAACTTTGCATTGCACGATGTCGATGATGAGGAGAAAAATAACCTTCTTGCTGAACACAGTGAGAAGCTTGCCCTTGCATATGGCCTCCTCACGACTTCCCCTGGTTGTCCCATTCGGATCACAAAGAACCTGCGTGTCTGTGGCGATTGTCACAGTGCATTCACTTACATATCAAAGGTTGTTGACCATGAGATCATAGTGCGAGACTCCAGTCGCTTCCATCATTTCAAGAAGGGCTCTTGCTCCTGTGGAGGTTATTGGTGATTTGATAATATCTCGTCCTGTGAAAGCAGTGGGTGCAGAAGAAATACTAATGATTTCCATAGAAAGAAATACTAATGTGATGATGATTATTGTCAAAAGGACTAATGTGTTCGTGATTTTGTCATACTGATTCAGCTCCAGAAAACGGAGTCACAGAATTCTGGTTACCATTGTTTTGGTGTGCTTCTCTGAGATGTCATCTGCATTGGTGTTTATGCTATTTGTCCCTTTTTTTCATGTGTTATGCTGATTTATTTTAAGCTATGACTCTTACAGATGATCTGCACAGTGTGGCTGCTGTTCTTTCTCCTGAAGAAGTGCCAATGTGGTTATACCAATACACGTTCCAACTTACGTCTTGTTGAGTTATTCGATTGCAAGCAACACCCTGCCTGAGAGTCTTGCATGGATAGCACAAGTGGCACATGATAAATATTGTCAGCCTTTTATTTTTTTTCTTGTTACACCCGTTGAGATCCTTGGGACTTCAGTTGATATTAAATTGGATCAATTTGTTGAGGATGTTGAAGCACATTGGTATTTGGCAGTTTTTCTTTGCAGGAATGCTTAATTTCTTGCCCATCAGAATCAATCATAACAGGTTTATTAAGACCTTGAAATTTTGATTTGATTAGCTGATGCTTTCCCTTGTTGAATTCAGATTACAGTTTCACCAGACATTATGCCCAGGGATAACCGGTTAGCCGGCCTGTAACCTCCTCCTTTTTTCAATGAAATAGGCACTATCTTGTGCCCGTTCGTTCAAAAAAAAATTATGCCCAGGGATACAGATGAAAATATGGGTGGGGGTCACGTTGATGACAGGACCAAACTGACAGTTGAATGAACCAGGTTGTCTTTACAATCTGAAGAAAGATATGCATTTAATGAGTTATATGTATGTGGTTTACTGGCACCGCTTTATTTACTATGGTAATTTGCATTTGAACCTAATTGAAATGTAGGTGAATTGCTTACCCAGAAACTAACTTTCGCTCTGCAAATTTATGAGCATGAATACTTCCAGTCACAGTTGTAAGTTTAATGTCATATTGATTTTATGGAGCACCTTTTTCTTAGCTCATTCTCGGACTGATTTTCAGATGTCTTAATCATATTTCAGCTTTGGTAGAAGTTTCTGCAGAATCTGTGGGAAACTTGGAACCCCGAATAATAAACATCTGCAATTGAAAATCCGATCCATAAGGCAAAATCATTTGTCGATGTGAACACAATAATGATGCACGCATCTAATGGTTTTCAACTTCAAATAATTCATGATATGATAATTATACTTTTGCAGTTTATAGAACAGAATGATGAACAGTTGCAGGTATTTTTAATTTTTTATATGATCTGTACTTAATATGGAAATAATCAATGCCATATGCAATATCATGACTGTTCTTTCCGTATTGTTGTTTCTCTCATGCATAACATTACTTTCCAATTTTGTGTTGTTAATGTGAGTATGGAATGAGTTCTTTTAGGTAAGAATTTTAGTGCCTCGTTAATAATCAATAATGATCTGATCGCACCACTGATTGGCATAGCTTAATGGATACATGTAATTGAGTCTTGGCACTTTAGTTCTGGACTACTTTTTATAACGCATTTCACGTTTACCGAGACAGACTCACAGAGGGAAGCATCTTGATTGCTGTAAATCCTTTTACGAGGCTGCCTCACCTGTACGAGTACATTTTTTTAGATTGAGGATACATGATGGAACAATATAACGTGTTGGATTAGGAGAGTTGAGTCCGCATGTTTTTGCAGTAGCTGATGCGTTGTAAAGGTAGGTATTACAGTGTGATTGAATTGCAGAGCACTGTTTTCACATAATTATTTATTTTGTTGGCATTGCCTGAATAGATTAGTGCTATGGTGAATGAATACGGAAGCCAGTCCATCCTTGTTAGTGGTGAGAGTGGTGCTGGCAAAACCGAAATGAAAGTGCTTATTGTGCAGTATCCCACCTCTGTTGGTGATAGAGCTGCTCTTGATGATGGAACGGTTGAACAACAGGTTATAGAAGTAAGTTTTACCACCGTTTCTCCACTACAATTTATGGAAACTGATAGTTCTGCATCAATCCTCCCTTCTTATATGATATAGCAGGGCTCCTTCCATTTTCGGAAAAAAAAAAGATAGTTCTGCATCAATTTTTTTTTTTTTTGCTAAAGATGCATTTCTGTTGCTACGATGATAGCATTTATCTTAATATTTCTTAATTTCTTCCCTCCACCAGTCTAACCCTCTTTTAATTTTGACGCATACAGCAACGCGAAAACAGTACGGGATGGCAACTCAAGGTGATGTTTCACTCAGTGTTGGTCAATATTGTGCGATGGTTCGTATGTGTTCTTCATCCAGATAGTACTCTTCAAATGGTGTGCCTGGAAAACCCTTCAAATGTAAAAGAGTTCAATAAGGAACCAGCTGGCATCATGATACAGGAGTTCCAGAGAACATGTTACATTGACAAAGAAATCCAGATTAGCATTGTCATCAACATGAAGGCCCCATGGACCGAGGGCCTTTCACAAAGAAGCCTCGACCGCCGCAGGAGGGATCAGCAAGTTTGCCGGCGGTGGCGTCTCCTTACCGGGGGATCTGTTCTTCCCCTTTGGGCCCAACGCCTTCTCCCGGAGCTTCTCCAGCTTCTCCATGGCTTTCTTCTTGTTCTCCAGCCTGGAAGTCCTAGCCTCAGCAGGGCTAGCCACAAGGAATGCAGCCAAGATGGCTGATGACATGAATGACAGGGCATCCCTGCGGGTTATGTGGTTTCTGAGCCTTGTTCGTCCTTGGGCATTGGCGAACTGCATTTATCAGAGCAGAGAACGGTACTAAACAAGGGATGTCAATTTTAGGTCAAAAGTTAAGTATGCACATGCAAATTAAATTCCAGAACTCTAAGATTAGGTTCTGAATCTACATATTGTACAGTCATGTTATCGAGGAAACCATCTTCGTCGACACTTAACCTAGCACTGCCTCCGTTTCAAATTACTATCCGTTGTTCACTTTTTCATTTAACATTTGACCATGGACCTGTAGGTTCACGAAAAGAGTTAAATCAGCCCGTGCTTGCTTGCCCAGACTTCTCGTGAACACAGTTCATTTACCACAGGCGCAACAGCTGCGTCCACAAGCGGACGGCTGCTGCTTGCCTGAATCTGCTACTCCCACTCATATTGCCTTTTACAATTGCTACTAGTGATTTTTCACCTTTTCTGATTGAGAGTACAGAGTGATCAGTTGACTCTGAAAAAATATCAGGCCTTGCTTGCTGACAATGGCCTTGTCACAGGTTCGACTTGCCCACCCAATACCACCGTGACTCGATCAATCAGGCCAGAAAAAACTCAGCTGAAGCTTCCGAATCACTACTGTACGCAGCAGCACACCCCAGGCGTACAAGGCAGATCTAACTCTGAAAGTTCTTACGATTCAAGAACTTGGTCCCCGAATCTATCAAGCTCTCCCTGGCTCTCTGCCCGCGCTAAGCGAATCAATGATCTCGGAGGTCGGGTATGATTATTCTAGAGAGCGGAAGTAGCTCCATGGCGAAATCATTGCCAGAGATTTGAGTGAATATCAGTCAGCCAAAGTAGAATTCCGTACCTGGTTGTATTTGCAGCTCAAGGCGGCCACCCGAGGCCGGGTGCTGGCGCAGCCATTTCTCGCCGGAAGGAGATGAGGGATTGTGGGGACCTGCAGAGACGCCATGGCCATGGTCGTTGCTGCTTCCTAGAACGCTGGAAGGGAGCTGGTTAGCTGGGGAAGGTGGCAGTGCCGTAGAAGAGAGGTGCGTGTGCTTGCTTTCTTGCTTTCCTGATGCTTCTGAATAGTTCCGCTCCTGGACAAAATCAGTGGGACAAGATGTCAAGCAAAGGACTCGTTGGAGCACTTGAAGCCTTTCGAGACTTGTGTGTGCTTCTGTACTTATATAAAAAAAACACCAAATTGCACTACTTGAGTTGGGTTCAAATTGTGTAAATTTTATTTTTCAGATCGGCCAAGAAATTATGACCGCTCCTCAATTTCGTAAAAAATAAAAAGAAATTATGACCTCAGCAAACCCTGGCCGGGCCTTGAAGTCTTACTAGCCCAGCCAAACCCCTCTTGGGCTTCTATATTTAGGCCAGGTCGAGCCCATTCTAATTTTATAGTCTACTAAAAGAGATGCAATTTTTTTTTGTAACTCAAAAAAAAAAGAGATGCATTTTTATCATTCTAAAAAAAGAGATGTAATTTTATGCCTTAGAATTTTTTTATATATTGCTAGTGGATGTGTTGCATTGGGGAGCATATCCCTTACTGTTGTGCGTCAATAAAACTGTACTTGAGAATAATTCTTGTGCGTCAACTGTTGTAAGCTTGTACTAGTTATAGCCATATCCATTACTCCCTCTATGCTATAGCCACAAAATACATGATTTTTAATCAATGGATGTGTAATTTTGACTGTTGAGTATATTTATGAAATCTAGTATTTATGTGCCGAAAGTATTCTAAAGAAAAACTACATATATGATTTTCACATTTTAAAATAATATAATTTAAACTATTCGCAGCCTAACAGAAATAGTTTCAAATGTTTACCATTACCTTCTCGAGAGCGTCTATGTATTTTTGACTTGTAAGTGGAGGGAGTAAAAAGACTATAGGATTCTTTTTCGCCTGTAATATGTGCATTCATCCCTAGTTAATTTATTTTATAGTGTTTTTTTATAATATCTGTTTTAAAGTGTTGTTATCACATCCTTCCTTTTCCCTTGAAAAAAAAGAGATCATTTATGCACGCTCGTTAAAATGTGAACGTCATCCGGCGAGGTGGTTAGGAGTTAGGACTCATGATTCAATCCTCCACAAGCGTGGCAAAGAATGAGCGGAAGTAGCTAGCAAAGTAGCAAGCCTGATAAAAGTGATAAGCGATGTAGGTAGCGTAGGTGGTAGTAGGAGCAAAAGGTAGAGAAGCCAGAAGCTGAAGTGGAGGGAATAATGTACCGTTTACCCATCCTTAAGCATATCTTAATAGTATTTGAAAATACATTAGCAGTTTAGGGTTTATATTTCGAATTGCGATTTTCTTGTAAGTCCTACGACTCTGCATTTCTACTACCACAACTCCATATTAATTTCACACGAACCCTCCGTTTGGAATATGTTTTGTTTGGACAAGCCTTTTACCAACAATTATTCATTAATATATATATATTGATTCAAAATTAGTATTTTATATTCGTATTAAAAATACTTAGATGTGATTATTATTTTGTGTCATATAATGCTACAGTAGTAGAGTAATTGTCGGTCCAACACTTTTCCAACATGAATAAAATATGGCTTGTAATTTGAAATGGATGAAGTCCTGTCTATCATACTCAATTTATGGGATACTATTGTCCTCTAATTTTGTTTTGAAATTTGACCACTAGCAGAATTAGTTGCCCAACGGTACAGATTATTTAATTCCCGAAAGTGCGATTAGCATTTTTCAATCCGAGACATTATTGCGTAATTAACTGGTTAATTATCCATCTTTGCACTATCCCGTCCCTTAATTTCGTCATGTCAGGTGCCAAACGGTCCACCAAACAACCGCCCACTGGCCGGTCGCTCCCCTTTTTAATAGCCTTCCAAATTCTTCGTCCCACACCACACTACTCCAGGAAGCCATCGCGCTTGCAGGCTTGCAGCCTTGCTCGTGCACCGGACCTTGCAGGCCTTGACCTCGAGTCCTTGACGCCATGTTCAACGCCATGGCCGCCCTCCTCTCCTCCCTCACCCGGCGGCTGGTGCCACTCCGCCGCCGTAAGAGCCTCGCGTCCTCCGCCGGCTTCGCCGCCAGTCGGCGTCGGCGCCCCTTCTTCCCGTGCGGCGCGGGCCACCGCGACGTCAGCGACAGCCCCTTGGTCGTTGTCGTGAAGCGGAGAAGGGTCACCGGCCAGCGGAAGCGCAGGCGAGGCGACGGCAAGGGCGGCGGTGGCGACAGCGATGCAGACGAGCCGTGCGTGTGGCAGCGGGCGATACTGCTGGGGCGGAGGTGCCAGCCGCTGGAGTTCACGGGGGCCATACACTATGACTGCGAGGGGCAGCGGCTGTGGCAGCCCCGCACGCCGCTGCTGGCGAGCCCCGCCCATACTTCCGAGCTCGGCTTCGGCTACATGGATCGCGCGTAGGACGATATCTGCACACGTATGTAGTGTATTGTGTATGCGTGAATACGGATGGGTGACAGAGTAGTTTGTTTGTTTTCCTTTGGTGACTTCATTTTTCTTTCCTCCTGTATGTATATGTGCGTACTCCTTTGTGATCGAATCCATCGTGTTTGATTTCGATCTGTTATCTTGTGGAATAGGGAGATGGGCATTGCTAGCTATTTTCAGTGAATGTGTGGAGGGTGGTGGTCCAAGAGCTTAGTCAGTCCGATCCCCTGTTTCGTGTCACATTTTGGTTAGATGGATGATGAATCCGTTTCCAAAAAGGATTTGGTAGATGAGAAGCCGTTCAACTATTTGTCGCTCTCATTTTGGACGCATGTACAACTTCGCTTTCGTTGCTAGCCACGCTAGCACTGCTCCACCCGCACCAGGCCACAGGGATCCAACCAAACTCGGGCGCGTGCGTAACCATTGTACTAGGCTCCATCACATCACAATTCCCACACGTCCGGTGCGCTAAACTCGGGAGCCCTTCCACATCCAAATAGCCGGGCACAAAACCAAAGCTCTTGCGCATTAACACGTACGACTGCTACAGCGACACATGAACACGAACGAAGCAGCCCAAAACCGTGCTGCGACCCCCGGCGGCGACTCGCACTCGGCCTACGCCCCCGGCGCGGCGTCCTTGACTCGGGGATGCGGGCGCGGCGGGTACCCGCCGTGCTCGCGCGCGTAGGCGTCGTAGTACCCCCTCACCCGGCTGGCCACCTCCGCGACCGCGCCGCCGCCGCCGCCGCGGGCGTGCTGCTGGTCCGCGGACACGGCGCGCCGCGCCGCGAGGTACCGGTGCGCCCACGTGCCCGCGGCCGCGCCGGCGCAGCAGGCGACCAGCGAGGCGGCGGCCGCCAGGAACGCCACTGCCGCCACGGGCGCCCAGAGCGGGAAGGTGAGGAGCACGAGCGGGCTCAGGACGACCAGCGCCGCGAGCGCGCCGGCCAGCGTCACGCCCGCCAGGACGAGGAGCGCCGTCAGGGTGACGGCCAGCGCCAGGAACCCCAGGAGCTGGGTGGAGCCGCGGGCGCGGAACGCCTCAGCGGCGCGCGCGACGAGCGAGCGCGGGTGGTGCTCCGCCGGCGGCGACGGCGGCGAAGCGGGGCCCCGCCGGGCGGCGGGGCGGGGCGGCGCTGCGCGCGGGCTCAGCGGCGGCCGGTCTGCCATGGCGCGCGAGAGGGTGATGGGTTGGAAGTGGGAAGGGGGAGAAATGGGTGGTCGCTGGGTGATGGCGCGAGGGGTTAAGTGCGAGTGCTCGGAGCGACGCCTGGCGGCGCCGGCTCTGCTGCGTGGCATGCGCGGCGACATCTGGCGCCAAGCGGCAGTTACAACTGAGGCAGATGACTTCGTTCTCGCCACGGGAGGACGACAAGCAACACGTACAAGTACAAAGCATTCGCGTCACGGAGAGGTAAAACTGTAAAAGAGAAACGAGACAAAAAGGCAGGGCGTGCATTGCCCTGTTCAATTCAAAGGGCTGTTCTGTTCGGGGACACCTAAAACGTTTGTTTTCCTATCAATGTCGGGTAATTTACAGATTAAACTAAGGCTCCAGTAATATGCAGGTTATTGTTTTGTTCCATCAGTGTGCCGTCGTCTTTGCTCAACAAAAGTATCCAAGCTCTCAGCAGTGAACCCTCCTGCAAACTAAAATCGAGAAAGAGTAATTGCATAATTGCATTTCGCCAGGAACTGAGGAGTTTTTCTGTACTCTATACCTGGTGAACCCGGAAGGCAAACCTGACGCCCTGATGGAGCAGGACCTCCCTGTTCTGCTCTTTCAGACGCTTGTACAGTGCGGTCTCCCTCTTCTGCTCGTCGTTACTGCCTCCTAAACCGTCGATCTCGGTGACCACCCTCATCATGTACTGCTTCGCTAGGTTGACGCATGCCAGCTTGATCTGCCACATTGAGGCACACAAAAGGCGAGAACTGAGACTGAGATGCAGCGCAGCAGCTGAGAGCCTGCTACGCACTACCATGGATAATCTCATATCAGAGCGCGAGTACCCTGACGCGCACCTTGGCAATGTTACCCGTGTCTGACATCCAGCCTACCGGGATGTCTTGCTCCTTGTACCGCGATACAAGGTTGATCTTGGCATCAGCAGAGTCGCGTTCCTGCATGAACCTGAACACGCTCTTCTCTGTCCTGCAAAGAAACAGAGGAACACCCGGCTGTCAGTACTCACAACGGAATAGGAATGGCACTAGTATAATTAAGCCATGACGAACACGCACTTTTCGAAGAGGGAGAACATTTTGCCGAGGGCCGCGTCGCGGTGAAGCGCGCGATCGTCAACAAACGACGAGATCTGCTTCTCCAGCTGCAGGAGCCCCTGGTACTTGGCCGCCGCATCCCGCAACGCGTCCGCCCGTTTCTCCGGCCAGTCGAAGTGCTTGAGGACAGCCTGCTCATCGACCTGCCATGTTCCAACCAAAAGTCAATGCCATGCCACGGTAGAGCAGCAAGCGAATTGGTTGGTACTCACCAAGAATGAGAGTTCTTCGTCAAGCCAGGCCACGAACGCAACGACGTCTTCGATGACGGCAAAAGCCGCGTCCCGGACCTCGGCGGCCAATGTCCGGACGAAGTCCCCTTGGGTGTCGACATCAGCTTGCACCTGCAGCAAATTGATGGAATGTTCCTTCGTCAAACACAAGACGGAGTCACGGGACAGGACTGACAGGAGTATTGCTGGAGGAGGAGATCGAGCGATCATGAGTCTTCGAACTCACGGCCACGAGATGGGGGGAGTTCTTGGTGATCTCCCCGATCAGGTCGCTCCTCGCGGCCTTCGACCCGCCGGCCGGCGCCTTGGGACCTCGGGAGCCCGTCTCCCTGCTGCCCTCCCCGCGCTTCATCAGCGCCTGGTAGAACTCCACGATCTCGGGCGCCCGGCGCATCCTGTCGCCGCCTCTGCCGCCCGCGGACGCACGGCTCTTGCTCGGCGGCCCAGCGCCGCCCCGCAGGCGTGGCGGTGGAGCACCGGGCGGCGGCGGGCCAGGTGGGCGTGGCGGACCACCAGGAGGCGGTGGACCAGGTGGGCGTGGGGGACCGACCGGCGGGGTGTTGCTAGGCGGCGAAGGCCCGATCGACTTGGTTCGCCTGGGCGGCGGCTTCGGCGTCATCGGAGCTCTCTTCTCCGAGTCCGACCGCGCCAGCTTGCTCATGGCGAACTTGTTTCTTGGATTATTGTTCCCGGCGCCCTAATCGATCGTTTGGATGATCTCCCGGGACCCTCGCCACCAGACTACCACATGCTCTAGCCCTCTTGCCTAGCTTGCCATGTTGGCCATGGGCTCATGGCTGATTGATGGCTGTGTTCTTCTCACCTTGCTCGGTTGTTGTTGGTGTCTAATGGTCAACACGCGGGTTAGGTTTGACTTCACCTGACGCAGGGAGGGGTAACTGTGCGACCAGGATCTCTAGGGCCACTTATCCAGAGGATTAATCTACTCGGCAGAGAGGAGTTTGATCCGACTACTTCAAACCAGTCAGCTATGGTGCAAGACGGCGTAGTAGATTGGAATAACTAGTCGTGTTCTAATAGGAAACTCCCCAAAGCATCATATTGTAGTTATCCATGTTGTATACGACTAGGATTGTACAAACCGACTTGTAGCCCTGCCTCCCAGACTATATAAGGCGAGGCAGGGACCCCCCTCAAAACCAAGTAACACCACACATGCAATACATTCAAGCACACAGGACGTAGGGTATTACGCTATTCGCGGCCCGAACCTGTCTAAATTGTGTTGTTCGTGTACTTTCGTTCCTAGAACTCGGCGAGACCCACACAAATCTATTCCCTGGGGTATCCCCAGTTAGACGTGCTCGACATAATTCGTCGACACTTGGCGCCCACCGTGGGGCAATCTCGCCGAAGCTCGACATTAGACGCGATGGGATCAACTTTCAAGGCAAGCGGCATTGAGGAAGGCGCGACGTTCGTCATCGGCTCGTGGACTTTCGTCTCCGATGGCAAGCTCGGTTTCGAGTCGTTCCTAGCAGATCGACCGGGGCCCTACTCGATGCCGGCGTCTGTCACACCCGATTTTCAGAGGAAAACCAAGTGCGTTTCATATGTGCGCCAGGATCATGTTTACACACATATGATAGACAAAAGAGTGTAATATCGAAACACAATGTTCTAAATTACAAGAGATTTATTATAGTATTCTTATTACACTCTCGAAAGACACGCAGGTCTTTATCGAAGAACAAACGATAGCTACACGAAGCATCTTCGTCTTCGACTTCCACAGGCACTTGACTGGGGGAGAGCGCAAGCCTCAGAACTCATCGTAGTCGCTGTAGTATTCTTCTCCATTTCCTTCTTCTGAATCAGCAATAGCAAGCGTGAGTACACCTAACTAGGTACTCAGCAAGCGGGGGGAGAATGCAAGGCCACAAGGATAGGCTATGTTTCACAGCAATGAGCTTTTTAATGTTGGTCAAGTTTTATTAGCAACTTTCCTATTTTCTAGGTATAAGTTTATACCATCCCACTTAGCATTTAGAAAACATCTTATTCAAAATATCCCACGAGTAAAAATAAAACCACGATTTATAGTCCATCTTCAAGTTCAATTATCATGTGAGGGTCCAAGCCGCTCTTGACCGTGAGCACGGCTGATATATCAGTTTTACACTCTGCAGAGGTTGCACACTTTCACCATGGCTCGTGTTTCCCATGTCGCCCGGGTTTGCAAGGCCCTTAAACACTTCCGAGGTGAGTGGCTAGGGATCCACTACGAAGCCTTTACAAAGGTATGCAAAAGACCAACGACCCGCATAGTTACAGACTAGGGCGGTCCACAAACCTCCCTAATGGCCAGCACCTTAGCAAAGGCTGCTACCCCAAGAGGACCGGGCTGTGACCCCTGCAACCCCAATCCCCCTATGCTCCTCGCAGGCGGATAAGGTCATCAGTGCGATCACACACCTAATTAATTGGCTAAGGTCAGAGCCCATTAACACCATGGTTGCGCTGTTTTCCTGGGTGGTCACTCCATGTTCCGATTAGAATAATGTTCTCTTGTATTAACCAACATTTCACCAATAATCATTATGTTCAGCATTTTGTAAAGTTGCAGTTTTAAAAGCATTTCCCATAGTGTAGCAAGGCTAAGCATAACTATCCCAAAACATTATTTAAACTGGGTTGATTCAAGGGTTTATGGTGAAAACTAGGTAAATCCTTAACATAGGTATTCCCGTCATATTAATGCAATAAAAGTAAATTTTAGTTTGACATGCAGTTATATAGGACAAAAAGAATATGCGGGGAGGGCCACTTGCCTTGGTCTACAAAAAGATCTTCTTCTTCCTCGTAGAGTGGTTCCTGATCCGCGTCGACGGGCGACTCGGTTGCAACTGGCACGAGGTCTACGATCAACACAAAAAAACAATAAGAAAACAGTACATCAAACATTCTTAACAGACTAAAACAAGCATCTAAAACTAACAAGCTCGAAAAGACGAACGCTTGGACACCAAGAACGCTAAAAACGGAGCTAGGACGGAAAAGATATGGCCAAAACAAGTTTTAGGGACTTGCTGGCAAAGAAACTAAGTTTCCAGGGACTTAACTGAAAGAAACCAGGGGCTAAAACATAATTACGCGTTAAAACCCGAGGGCTAACGCGCAAAAACACCGGGGCTGGTCTGCGGGTACAAAAACAGAGAAGCTCAGGGGGTTTTCTGTAAAATTCAGGACCTGAATCTAATTATTTTTGAACTAAACAGGACGGCGGGTTAAATTCAGAGAAAGGCAGGGTCTCTTTTGAAAAACAGCCTCGGTTGACCGTTATTCGGCTGATTGACTCGGGTCGGGAAGAATCTGGGCCGTTGGATCAAGATCGGACGATTGGCAGCGAAGGGGGCAGTCGGGCGGCGGCGGAAACGCCGACGAGCGGCGGCGCCGATTCGGGAACACGCCGGCGATGCTCGAACTCGAGCTGCCGGGTTCGGTTTGGGACGCGGTTTGGTCCTACGGCTTCAGGGCGGCGAGGCGAACTCAGCTGGGGTGATTAAGTCGAGTTTTGCACACTGAGGGCGGCGGTCGATGAAGGACAGAGACGGAGCGGCGGCGAGTTCGCCGGAGTTCACCCGAACTCGGGGTTCCGGCCACGATTTCAACCGCGGATTGGTTCTGTGTGTGAGTGGTGAGCTAGCGAACATGATCAGGGGGTTCTCGACGTTCAATAGGCCACGGCGGCAGTGCTCGACGATGAAAGGCGGCGGCGGAGCGCCGGCGAAAGCCGTCGGGGTACAAACAGAGCAAGACAGAGAACAAGAAGGGGATGGGGAGCGTCGTTACCACGGTGCGAAGGTTCTGGAGTGGAAGAAGAGGGCGGAGCGGTCCTGGAGCGGCGGTCCGACGAGGCGGCGGCGCTCGGGCGGCGGCGGCGGCGGCGGCGTGAAATTGGAGCGGCTCCGGGGAAAATTGGGTGGCGAGAGGGTCGAAGAGGGGCTCTCAGAGGCTCAGTCGTGTTCTTTAAAGGGTGAAGAGGAGAGGGGAAGGGCTCGGTGCCGAGGGAGTGGATGGGCCGGCCATTAATGGCGCACGGCGGTGGAGAGCTCGGTGGAGCGGCGTTTCGAGGGGAGAGCGAGGGGCTGTGGGTGGGTTTTCCACTAGGCAGTAACCGCAGCTCGGTGGAGGGGGAGAGGAAAGGGCGCGGGAGAGGGAACGGCGCGGGGAGAGGGAGCGGCTCGGGGCAGAGGAGGGGGCGTCGGAAGGTGGGAGACGGGCCCGACAGGTGGGCCCCACCTGTCGGCGGCGGTGAGAGACAGAAAGAGAGGGAGGGCGCGAGTGGGCCGGCCGGAGTTGATGGGCCGCGCGCGGAGAGAGGGGCGCTGGGCCGAAAGAAAAAGAAAGGGAGGGAGAGAGATGGGCTGGGCCAGGGAGAGAAAGAGAGATTGGGGGAGAGTTGAGGGGCGGGTTCTGGACTTCATGATTTTGAAATTCACACACCAAATCAAACAAAATACATGCAAACCAAATATGATGCACATGCACTTATTGTCCTAAAATTATTTAAATGATGTTTAAATATTTTTAGGCTCAATTTAATTTAAAAATTTAATTAAGTCCTTAGAAAAATAAATTAAACCAAGTTGCTATGATTTATATGTGATGGAATTTTAGGGTGTTACAAATCCTACCCCCCTTAAAGAGAATCTCGTCCCGAGATTCAGGAAGATTCGGAGAACAGCTGAGGGAATTCTTCCATAAGTTCTTCTTCTCTTTCCCAAGTGGCCTCATTTTCTGAGTGATTGCTCCATTGAACTTTGCACATTTTTATTACCTTGCTTCGTGTGACCCTCTGTGACCTGTCTAAGATTTTGATAGGATATTCCTTATAAGTCAAATCGTCCTTCACTTCTAAATCCTCCAGTGGTAAGTGCTCCACTCTAATCTCATTTGAGCACTTCTTCAGCTGTGATACATGGAACACATCATGAACTCCTGACAATCGAGCCGGTAATTCCAATTTATATGCCACTTCTCCTTTTCTTTCCAATATTTTAAAAGGTCCGATAAAACGAGGTGATAACTTTCCTCTGACATTGAATCTTCGCAATCCTCTGATTGGTGATACTCTGAGATAAGCATAATCTCCTTCCTCGAATATCACTTCTCTTCTCTTGGGATCAGCGTAACTCTTTTGGCGTGACTGTGCGGTTTTAAGATTCTCTCGAATTATTTCGACTTGCCTTTCCGCTTCCTTTATAATTTCCGGTCCGAAGAGTTGACTTTCACCCGTTTGATTCCAGTACAAGGGTGTTCTGCATTTTCTTCCATACAAGGCTTCAAACGGTGCCATTTTGAGACTAGATTGATAGCTGTTGTTGTAAGCAAACTCCGCATATGGTAAACTTTTGTCCCAACTACCTCCATGCTTTAAAGCACAAGCCCTTAACATATCTTCCAATATCTGATTCGTCCTTTCAGTCTGACCATCAGTCTGTGGATGGTATGCCGAACTGAAATTCAATTTCGTATCCAGTGACTCATGTAGCTTCTTCCAAAAACGTGATGTAAACTGGGTGCCTCGATCTGACACTATCTTTTTAGGAACTCCATGCAAACACACAATTCGCGACATGTACAACTCTGCTAGCCTGGCTCCTGAGTAAGTAGTTTTAACTGGTATAAAATGAGCAACTTTGGTTAACCTGTCCACGATAACCCATATGGAATCATAACCATCACGTGTACGAGGTAAACCTACTATGAAATCCATACCAATTTCTTCCCACTTCCATTCAGGTACTTTTAATGGTTGCAGCAATCCTGCAGGTCTTTGATGTTCTGCTTTTACCCTTTGACATATGTCACACAAGGCGACATGAGCAGCAACATCTCTTTTCATTCCATACCACCAGTATTTCTGCTTTAAGTCTTGATACATCTTGGTACTTCCAGGGTGAATGGAATATGCTGAATCATGAGCTTCCTTTAATATAGTCTCACGGAGACTATCAATTTCCGGCACACATATCCTATTTCGGAACCAGATTGTTCCTTGTTCATCTCTCCTGAAGTCTGTATCTTTCCCTGAATCGATCAGTTCTCCAAACTCTTTAATCTTCTCGTCTGTCAACTGTCCGTTCCTGATCTCTTGTTCCAATGTTGATTCAACTTCCAGGGTCAGTGATTCGCCCTGGGCAGCAATTCCCAAGTTGAGTCGTGCCATTTCCCAACATAATTCCTGTGGTTTCAATTGTGCTATGAGCATGTTTACCTGGCTCTTCCGACTTAAAGCGTCTGCTACAACATTGGCTTTTCCGGGGTGATACTGAATATCCAAATCATAATCCTTGATTAATTCCAGCCATCTGCGTTGTCTAAGATTGATATCCTTCTGAGTGAAGATATATTTCAAGCTCTTGTGGTCGGTAAAGATCTGACATTTGTTGCCAATCATGTAATGCCTCCAAATCTTCAGTGCATGCACGACGGCAGCTAACTCTAGGTCATGTGTAGGATAATTTTGTTCATGTTTCCTCAATTGTCTCGAAGCATAAGCTACTACTTTTCCTTCTTGCATCAGAACACAACCAAGGCCTTGACGCGAAGCATCACAGTACACGTCGAACCCTTTGTGAATGTCTGGCATTATCAGTACAGGGGTAGTAGTCAATCTTTTCTTCAATTCTTCAAAACTAGCTTGGCATTTATCATTCCATTTGAATTCTTTTCCTTTCTCCAGTAAGGTTGTAAGCGGTTTCACGATCTTCGAGAATCCTTCAATAAACCTGCGGTAGTAACCTGCCAATCCGAGAAAACTCCTGATCTCAGACACATTCTTCGGAGGGTTCCAATCCAACACATCCTGAACTTTACTCGGATCCACTGCTATTCCTCCGTCAGTAATAACGTGACCAAGAAATGAAACTTCATTTAACCAAAAGTCACACTTGCTGAATTTAGCATACAACTGATGTTCCCGTAGTCTCTGCAATACAAGTCTCAAATGCTCTTCATGTTCCTCCTCATTCTGAGAAAATATCAGTATGTCATCAATGAACACTACCACAAACTTGTCCAAATAATCCATGAACACCTTGTTCATCAAATACATGAAGTATGCCGGGGCATTTGTCAATCCGAATGACATGACAGTAAACTCATACAATCCGTATCTGGACGTGAAAGCTGTCTTAGGAATGTCCTCTGGACGGATTCTTAATTGATGGTATCCAGATCGCAGATCTATCTTGGAAAACACCTTTGCACCTCTCATCTGATCAAACAGATCTTCGATCCTAGGTAACGGATATTTGTTCTTGATGGTTACCTCATTAAGTGATCGATAGTCTATACACAATCTCCGAGAACCGTCTTTCTTGTCTACAAAAAGGGTAGGGGCTCCCCATGGTGACGAGCTAGGGCGGATAAATCCTTTACTTAATAATTCTTCTATTTGTTTCTTAAGTTCTGCCAAGTCTTTAACATCCATTCTATATGGCCTCTTAGATATAGGAGCAGTACCAGGTAAAAGTTCAATGCTGAATTCAATATCTCGGTCAGGTGGCATACCTGGTAATTCATCTGGAAACACATCCGGATATTCATTCACTAATTTGATATCTTCCAGAGTTTTGCCTTCCATAGAATTTATTGTTCCGCCTTCTGTTGATGAGGGAGTTGTCACATACTCAATTCTGTCTCCGTTAGGACTGGTTAAGAGTACTGACTTCTTTCGGCACTGAATAGATCCATCCCACTGGTGTAACCAATCCATTCCCAGAATTATATCTATTCCCCAAGATTTTAGAACTACTAGATCAGCTGGGAAATCTACTCCCATGATGTTAAGTGTCACTTGTGGACAAAATAGACTGGCTTGCATTTCTCCGCCGGGAGTATTAACTAATAATTGCTTTTTCATAGCTCTCATGGTCATACCATGTTTTGCCACAAATTGTTCAGTAATAAATGAATGCGTTGCTCCAGAATCGAATAAAATTGTTGCAGGTATGGAATTGGCAAGGAACGTACCAAGTACAACTCCTGGGGCTTCCTGGGCTTGTTCCGCGGTCACATGGTTCACCCTTCCACGAACAAAATTCCGCTGAGCCCTGTTGCCTTGTGCACTTGAACTTCCCGGACGAACTTGTGACGATGGTTTCTCAGTCCTCTGTTCATTGCCTCTCTGTGGAGTATGCATTCCACGCTGGGGACAGTTGTTAGCATAGTGTCCCAATTCTCCACACTTGAAACATCCATTTGGCTGCACTGGAGCGTTATTTCTCACAGGAGCGCCTGTGGCATTGCTTGGGCGGGGAGTGGCTGAGTTGTTGATTGTCCGATGCTGCTGGGGATTCTGAGTACGGGGTGATTGTTGGTTGAAGCGCTGTGGCTGCTGAAATGAACGTTGCAGCTGCTTATTCTGTGGATAACCTCCATTCTGTCCACCAGAGCGGAAGTGAGAACTCTGAGGGGAATTGTAGCGGGGGCGAGTGTTACTGCTAGACTGTCCTTGAGACTGGAACTTGCGTTTGTGTTCACCAATTTCCTTGCGCTTGCTTTCCAGGCCAATAGCTTTATTCAGGAGGGTCTGGAAATCTGGGAAGATATGGCTCTGCAGCTGATAGTTGAGTGGCCCTATGAGACCATCTAGAAATCGCTCCTGTCTCTTGGCATCAGTGTTGACTTCTTCTGGTGCATAGCGAGACAACTGGGTGAACTTATTCAGGTATTCGCTGACTGTCATGTTGCCTTGCTTCAGCGCGAGGAACTCCTTCTGTTTCAACTTCATAACTCCGGAGGGAATATGGTGAGCTCTGAAGCTATCCCTGAACTCCTGCCAGGTGATGTTCTGTGGTGCGGCATGTGCAGCGGTGTATGCATCCCACCAGTCAGCTGCTGGTCCTTCAAGTCTGCCTGCAGCATATAGCACCATCTCACGATCGGTGCACTGAGTCATTTCCAGCTTCCTGGCAACAACCTTTAGCCAGTCATCAGCATCCAAGGGATCTGATGAGTGTGAGTAGGTGGGCGGACGGTGGCTCATGAATTCCTTATGCTTGTCCCTGGGTGGTGGTGGTGCTGGTGCTGGTTGTGGTGGCTGGTTTTGCTGTGCTTGTAAGTTTTGTACTGTTGCAGCGAGATTCTGCAGCAGTTGAGTCTGAGCAGCCAGAAACTGTTGCATAGCTGGATCCATTGGTGGGTTTGGTGGAGGAGGTGGTGCTTGATTCCTCTGACTTGCAATATGAGCGCGTATCACCGGTGGAATATCTTGTCCTCCTCCTGACCTGGTGTTTACCATCTGAGTGTTAGGGAAAAGTGTCTCAGGTAAGAACTGAACAGGGTGAAGTAAAAGCATAAGGGGGCTAAGATTAATTAATTAGACTAATTATTTAATTGACGCAGTTGTGGCCATCACTCCACAAAAGCATCCAGTCATCACAAAGATCCAACTCAACCATGTTTTCAACCATCTACCACTATTACATCGCATCGTCCTCGCAGGAACGGAATTATTAATAAAAGGGTAGACATCTAGAACTCCTAGCCAAGACTAGTCGTAGCTCCTGGGGTGCCGTAGCGACGCTTCCTGCGCGGAGGGGAAGAAGTAGTGCAGTGCTGAGTCATCTCCTCTGGAGGTGCCTGTCCTGCAAGCTGTGCCTCGAGCTGCGCGATCTTGGTCTGCGCATCCTGGAGCTTCCCGTGCAGTGCCTCGATCTCGGAGGTGGCTCCCTCCAGGTCGGTGTTGAGTGCGGCAGTGACCTGAGCAAGGACGTCCACACGGTCGTCTCCGGTCTGAGCAGCAGGTACCACCGTGTCCTCAGTGCCAACAGGTCGGCTGGGGACGTGGCGGTAGTCGGAGTGGTGCAGCTGGTCGCGGAAACGGTAGCTGTAGGAGTAGAGTGCTCTCCTGGCGGCGTCGTTGATGGCGGCGGCCTCGGTGGAGAAGGGAACACAGCTGAAGTGTGTCGAACGGATCCTCCATCCGGAAGCCTCTGGCTGAGGTACCCGGATGTGTACCTGAGCTGTGTAGTAGTCCTCCAGGCCGGGCTCCTCGAAGTGCTCGACCACGTACTGAGGCTTTAGAGTGAACTCTAAAAACCCCAGTAGCTCCTCCAGCAGTCTGCAGAACTGCCCGGTACCACCCAGCGAAGCGTGAAGGTGGTACTCCGGTCCACGCTGGCGGGGCTCCTCCGGGTCCTCCTCCTCGTCGTCGTGGTCGCTGTCGTGGTCCTGACCCTCGTCCTCGACGTCGGGGTCGTCCCCGTCAATGGGCTCGTCGTCGTCGTCAGCCTCTGGTGCAACGTCACCAGCGGCAGGGGCAACAGGTGGAATCACCATGTCGCCGTCGGCGTCCACCTCCAGCAGAGTGCCGTCGTAGAGCTGGGGCGGCTCCTCCGGTGCCTCGTCCTGAGCCTGCACCTCAGGCTGTGCCACTGGCTGCACCTGCACCGGGACCTCCTCAACTGGTGCCTCCACAGGGTGCTGGGGAACTGACGGTCCAGCAGGGCGTGAACCTCCGGTGACAGCACGAGCGGTCGGCAACTCACGAACCATCTGACAAAGAAAAAGAAAACCGACTCAGTATAGAATAAATCAAAATGATGAAATCTTTTAACAAAAGAAATAATACAAATTAGATTTTTATGCGAAAATAGGGGAATTTTGAAAGATGACATGGCTTTCTAGATGTTGAGTCCTTAATTTCCGACCAGTTCTAACTTAAGGCTGCGTCCTACAGTCAACACTGCTCTGATACCACTCCTGTCACACCCGATTTTCAGAGGAAAACCAAGTGCGTTTCATATGTGCGCCAGGATCATGTTTACACACATATGATAGACAAAAGAGTGTAATATCGAAACACAATGTTCTAAATTACAAGAGATTTATTATAGTATTCTTATTACACTCTCGAAAGACACGCAGGTCTTTATCGAAGAACAAACGATAGCTACACGAAGCATCTTCGTCTTCGACTTCCACAGGCACTTGACTGGGGGAGAGCGCAAGCCTCAGAACTCATCGTAGTCGCTGTAGTATTCTTCTCCATTTCCTTCTTCTGAATCAGCAATAGCAAGCGTGAGTACACCTAACTAGGTACTCAGCAAGCGGGGGGAGAATGCAAGGCCACAAGGATAGGCTATGTTTCACAGCAATGAGCTTTTTAATGTTGGTCAAGTTTTATTAGCAACTTTCCTATTTTCTAGGTATAAGTTTATACCATCCCACTTAGCATTTAGAAAACATCTTATTCAAAATATCCCACGAGTAAAAATAAAACCACGATTTATAGTCCATCTTCAAGTTCAATTATCATGTGAGGGTCCAAGCCGCTCTTGACCGTGAGCACGGCTGATATATCAGTTTTACACTCTGCAGAGGTTGCACACTTTCACCATGGCTCGTGTTTCCCATGTCGCCCGGGTTTGCAAGGCCCTTAAACACTTCCGAGGTGAGTGGCTAGGGATCCACTACGAAGCCTTTACAAAGGTATGCAAAAGACCAACGACCCGCATAGTTACAGACTAGGGCGGTCCACAAACCTCCCTAATGGCCAGCACCTTAGCAAAGGCTGCTACCCCAAGAGGACCGGGCTGTGACCCCTGCAACCCCAATCCCCCTATGCTCCTCGCAGGCGGATAAGGTCATCAGTGCGATCACACACCTAATTAATTGGCTAAGGTCAGAGCCCATTAACACCATGGTTGCGCTGTTTTCCTGGGTGGTCACTCCATGTTCCGATTAGAATAATGTTCTCTTGTATTAACCAACATTTCACCAATAATCATTATGTTCAGCATTTTGTAAAGTTGCAGTTTTAAAAGCATTTCCCATAGTGTAGCAAGGCTAAGCATAACTATCCCAAAACATTATTTAAACTGGGTTGATTCAAGGGTTTATGGTGAAAACTAGGTAAATCCTTAACATAGGTATTCCCGTCATATTAATGCAATAAAAGTAAATTTTAGTTTGACATGCAGTTATATAGGACAAAAAGAATATGCGGGGAGGGCCACTTGCCTTGGTCTACAAAAAGATCTTCTTCTTCCTCGTAGAGTGGTTCCTGATCCGCGTCGACGGGCGACTCGGTTGCAACTGGCACGAGGTCTACGATCAACACAAAAAAACAATAAGAAAACAGTACATCAAACATTCTTAACAGACTAAAACAAGCATCTAAAACTAACAAGCTCGAAAAGACGAACGCTTGGACACCAAGAACGCTAAAAACGGAGCTAGGACGGAAAAGATATGGCCAAAACAAGTTTTAGGGACTTGCTGGCAAAGAAACTAAGTTTCCAGGGACTTAACTGAAAGAAACCAGGGGCTAAAACATAATTACGCGTTAAAACCCGAGGGCTAACGCGCAAAAACACCGGGGCTGGTCTGCGGGTACAAAAACAGAGAAGCTCAGGGGGTTTTCTGTAAAATTCAGGACCTGAATCTAATTATTTTTGAACTAAACAGGACGGCGGGTTAAATTCAGAGAAAGGCAGGGTCTCTTTTGAAAAACAGCCTCGGTTGACCGTTATTCGGCTGATTGACTCGGGTCGGGAAGAATCTGGGCCGTTGGATCAAGATCGGACGATTGGCAGCGAAGGGGGCAGTCGGGCGGCGGCGGAAACGCCGACGAGCGGCGGCGCCGATTCGGGAACACGCCGGCGATGCTCGAACTCGAGCTGCCGGGTTCGGTTTGGGACGCGGTTTGGTCCTACGGCTTCAGGGCGGCGAGGCGAACTCAGCTGGGGTGATTAAGTCGAGTTTTGCACATTGAGGGCGGCGGTCGATGAAGGACAGAGACGGAGCGGCGGCGAGTTCGCCGGAGTTCACCCGAACTCGGGGTTCCGGCCACGATTTCAACCGCGGATTGGTTCTGTGTGTGAGTGGTGAGCTAGCGAACATGATCAGGGGGTTCTCGACGTTCAATAGGCCACGGCGGCAGTGCTCGACGATGAAAGGCGGCGGCGGAGCGCCGGCGAAAGCCGTCGGGGTACAAACAGAGCAAGACAGAGAACAAGAAGGGGATGGGGAGCGTCGTTACCACGGTGCGAAGGTTCTGGAGTGGAAGAAGAGGGCGGAGCGGTCCTGGAGCGGCGGTCCGACGAGGCGGCGGCGCTCGGGCGGCGGCGGCGGCGGCGTGAAATTGGAGCGGCTCCGGGGAAAATTGGGTGGCGAGAGGGTCGAAGAGGGGCTCTCAGAGGCTCAGTCGTGTTCTTTAAAGGGTGAAGAGGAGAGGGGAAGGGCTCGGTGCCGAGGGAGTGGATGGGCCGGCCATTAATGGCGCACGGCGGTGGAGAGCTCGGTGGAGCGGCGTTTCGAGGGGAGAGCGAGGGGCTGTGGGTGGGTTTTCCACTAGGCAGTAACCGCAGCTCGGTGGAGGGGGAGAGGAAAGGGCGCGGGAGAGGGAACGGCGCGGGGAGAGGGAGCGGCTCGGGGCAGAGGAGGGGGCGTCGGAAGGTGGGAGACGGGCCCGACAGGTGGGCCCCACCTGTCGGCGGCGGTGAGAGACAGAAAGAGAGGGAGGGCGCGAGTGGGCCGGCCGGAGTTGATGGGCCGCGCGCGGAGAGAGGGGCGCTGGGCCGAAAGAAAAAGAAAGGGAGGGAGAGAGATGGGCTGGGCCAGGGAGAGAAAGAGAGATTGGGGGAGAGTTGAGGGGCGGGTTCTGGACTTCATGATTTTGAAATTCACACACCAAATCAAACAAAATACATGCAAACCAAATATGATGCACATGCACTTATTGTCCTAAAATTATTTAAATGATGTTTAAATATTTTTAGGCTCAATTTAATTTAAAAA
Organism: Echinochloa phyllopogon; assembly: GCA_033239725.1. Classification (NCBI taxonomy): domain Eukaryota; kingdom Viridiplantae; phylum Streptophyta; class Magnoliopsida; order Poales; family Poaceae; genus Echinochloa; species Echinochloa phyllopogon. The sequence goes on along the minus strand of BTCW01000005.1, from coordinate 39,088,209 downwards.
TTTAATTAAGTCCTTAGAAAAATAAATTAAACCAAGTTGCTATGATTTATATGTGATGGAATTTTAGGGTGTTACAGCGTCTCCACTGGAGCCGCTCCAAGATCTCGTCGAGAGTCAGATCTCGACGAGTCCATCAACCTCAACTTCAACATCAAGTTCGACTTCGACAACGACTCGGACTCCGATCGGGACTCTCCGAGTCGAATCCGGGTACAACTCTTTTCCAAACATGGAAAGAGCTGGGGACTCCGAGCCGGCCACGCCATCGGATAACCACACAGATCGATTCCCGTTCGGCCTATCCAATTCCGCGGCTGTATATCAACAGGTGTACGTCGCGAAGCTGGGCGATAAGACAAGCTCATCGCCTAGCCAGATCGGGAATCGTTGCAAGGACTCTGAGTTGGTCCCTGGACCATCTGAAGACGAAAGCGAAGACGATTTCACGGTCCTATTAAGCGACGCGCCAGACAATATTGCGCGATTCAACTACAGTGCCTACTTCAAGTCTGACGTCACCCTCGAACAACCACTCGTTCGACTTCCTTCAGGGCTGTCGTAACCAACTCACCAGGAGGACTACTCGTTCAATGGCCTGGTGCGATCTCCATTGACTCATCTAAGGATAACGAGTCAAGACTAAGCGCTGCTATACTCGAGGAACTGCCCTATCAAGACGGCAAGACCGCCTCGATTACTTCTTCCTCCGACTCAACGAGGGATAACTTCTCTGGCGCTGTAAGCCTACGACTGCCCGATCCAAGCAGACAAGTCTACATGGCAGGCGCACAAGGACAAGGAGATCAGTACGAGCGAGAGCTTATGGGCGATATCTCTGATGAAGAACCATCCGCACCAAACGAGACGGATCAGCAGAAGACGGCAAGGCGTACAAGAAACCTCAAGCGCAGGCAAAGGCGCGTCAATGCAGCCAGGCGTGCCGCCGCTATGCGGAACCTTGATCAAGACTTTCAGATGGTCGGAGATCAACCCGTTTTGCCTGACGCCCCGACCAATCTGACCGTCGCCGCTGAGATGATCAGAGCTATGCCCGATTCACCACAGGTGCAACAAGTACTCGGCTTACTTGCAGCAGTCCAACCTCACCTCGATGGCGGACCAGGGATGATCCAGAGGACACCAGGTCAAAGAACTCAAGGCAGTCGTTCTGTATCATCCCCTCACCCAAGCCGGGCCCAACAGGGAAACGCACGACAACCTGTGATCCCCCAAGCAGCAGCGCCGCAAACAGGAAATAGGGCCAACCCTCCAGCTGGCGATCTCCGCAACACGATTAACGCCAGCCGGGACGCCCGCTCCCAAATCAACGCTAGCAGAGCCAATCGCATCGCTTCTGAGATTCGTCGATGGACTGAATTTGAACAACTCTACGGTCCAATCCCGGCTGATCAAGAGCAGCCTTCGCAGGGCCGGGGACAACACCCGCCACGCGACACCAATCGTGGACGTGATGGCCGTGGCAGAGATAATCAACCCGATGACGACCCCCCAGGCGACGACGGCAATAGTGATCGTCCCGCACGTGGTCGCGATCGCAACTATCACAGTGACCGAGGTCGCCAAGGCCCCGAACCGAGTGGTTCTCCAAGTTACTACTCGAATCACCGCAATGATGATGAAGATGACGATCGACGCGGAAGAAGACAGCGCTCTCCATCTGATAAATATGATGGATTTCCAGCTTTCTCCAGCCGCATCAAGAAATTCCTGTTGCCCCAGAAGTTCAAGACGACTGGAATAGAGAAGTTCACAGGCAAACAAGACCCAGAACAATGGTTACGAGTCTATTCGACGGCAATCACCATGGCGGGTGGCAGCAACGACGTCAAAGTCAGATACTTTCCAATCATGATGGATACCGCTCCACTGACATGGCTCGAAGGCCTCCGCCCTGGATCCATTGATACCTGGGAACAACTCACGCGCAAGTTCACTGCTAACTTTCAGGGAACCTGGGCACGACCCGGAACCCGATTTGAATTAGCATCTTGCAAACAAGAGAAGGGTGAAACTCTGCGCTAATACATCAAGAGATTCTTTGAGAAAAGAGCCACAATCGTCGATGTGTCAGACAGGGAGATCATCAACTGCTTTCACGACGGTCTGTGGGCACGCGAACTGCATCGCGAGTTCGGAAGACGACGCCCAGAAACCATCGCGGAGCTCAGGAGCATGGCTGCAGATTGGGCAGATCAAGACGATCGCGAACGCGAGCGATTCGACAAGCGCAAGGACAACAACTCCAATGGTTGCAGTAACCGAGACAAGAGTAGTCCCGAGCGTTGTAACAACAACACCAGGCGTGATTTCAACCGCAACAAGCGCAAGCCAGACAACACGGTCGCGACAGTTGAGCATTCTATGCGGAAGAAAAGCACCCCTGACCTGGATAAAGTCATGAATATCCCTTGCCCATACCACCCGCACGGGAAGCACACGATGGCACAATGCATCCACATCAAGAAGGAATTCGACAAGTGGGAGTTGCCTAAGAAAAAGAATCCAACGAGCAAGAAGAAAGACGACGACAATGATGACCATGACAATGGCTTCCCTCAAGTCGACAACGTCGTTGCAGTATTGTTCAGCGGAGAAAGCCTCACTCAGTCAAAGCAGGCCAAGAAGCTATCTCTCCGCGAGATCATGGCGATAGAGCCAGCTACTCCCACATACCTCAAGTGGTCTGAGGTCCCCATCACATTCTTAAGGGTCGACCAGTTGACCAACTTTGCCAATCCAGGCAAGTATCCCCTAGTACTGAATCCTGTCATGGCACAAACCAAATTGACCAAGGTACTCATCGATGGAGGCAGCGGGCTCAACATCATCTTTGCCAAGACATTCACAAAGATGGGGCTTGACATCACCAAGTACCTGAAGCCCATGGAATCCCCGTTATACGGCATTGTCCCGGGCAAAACAGCGATTCCCCTAGGGCAAGTCACGTTGCCGGTCACCTTTGGCACGGCAACCAACTTTAGGACCGAGTACATCAAGTTTGAGGTGGCAGATTTTGAAACTTCATATCACGCGATTCTCGGGCGACCAGCCCTCGCGAAGTTCATGGCGATTCCACATTATGTCTACCTCGTCCTCAAGATGCCAGCTCCCAACGGAGTCCTTTCTCTCAAGGGAGACCTCAAGATTTCCCATGACCGCGATGTAGAGGCGGTAGAATTCGCTGCGGCTGCTCAAGTTCCAACTCAGATGATGGAAGTACTCGCCCTGTCCAAGAAATCAGCGGAACAAGAATCAGACGTTCCCACCAAGAAGCCTGCACATACGAGTTTCAAGCCCTCTGAAGAAGTACAGGTCAAGACTGTAGACCTTGAGACGGGCGACTCGTCCAAAACTGCCCTCGTAGGGGCAAGTTTAGATTGTAAATAGGAAGACGCGCTCGTCAAGTTCCTTCGTGCTAATAAAGATATATTTGCTTGGAAACCATCTGATATGCCTGGTGTTTCTAGGGAGCTTGCCGAGCACAACCTTAATGTTCAGAAAGACGCAAAGCCTAAGAGGCAACGATTACGACGCTTCGATCAAGAACGCCGTAACGCAATCAAAGCTGAGATAGCTAAACTACTCGCAGCTGGCTTCATCAAAGAAGTCTTCCATCCAGAGTGGTTGGCCAATCCAGTCCTGGTCAGGAAGAAGAACAACAATGAGTGGCGCATGTGTGTTGACTACACAGATCTCAACAAGCATTGCCCTCCAGATCCCATGGGTTTACCACACATTGATCAAGTCGTGGACTCTACAGCTGGATGCGCACTACTCTGTTTCCTCGACTGTTACTCAGGCTATCACCAGATAGCACTGAACGAAGATGATCAGATCAAGACTTCTTTTATCACACCTTTTGGCGCTTTTTGCTACACCACCATGTCCTTTGGGTTGAAAAACGCTGGAGCCACATATCAACGAGCCATACAAAATTGCCTCTCTTCACAGATTGGCAAGAATGTAGAGGCATATGTTGATGATGTGGTAATCAAGACACGAGAACCAGAGAATTTCATTAATGATTTACAAGAGACGTTCGACAACCTCAAACGTATCGATGGAAGCTCAATCCAACCAAATGCGTCTTTGGTGTCCCCGCTGGCAAACTACTCGGGTTCATTGTTAGTCACAGGGGCATCGAAGCAAATCCTTCCAAGATCACAACCATCCTCAATATGGAAGCTCCTTCAAGCATCAAGGAAGTTCAGAAGCTTACCGGGTGCATTGCAGCGCTTAACAGATTTATTTCAAGACTTGGAGAGAAAGGTCTTCCGTTCTTCAAGTTACTCAAGAAACAAGACAAGTTTACCTGGACTGACGAAGCAAATCAAGCCTTCGAGCAACTCAAGACATACTTGACTACTCCTCCGGTACTTGTCGCTCCTCTCAAAACTGACCACTTACTTTTGTATATTGCGGCTACTACACACGTAGTCAGCACAGTCATTGTGGTCGAACGAAAGGAAGAAGGCCATGTCTTTCCAGTTCAGAGGCCGATTTATTACATCAGCGAAGTACTTTCAGAATCCAAGATCCGCTATCCTCAAGTACAGAAGCTGCTCTACGCCATCTTTATCACCTCCAGAAAGTTAAGGCATTATTTCCAAGCTTTTCCCATTACTGTTGTGACTAAATTTCCCTTAGGTGAGATTTTTCACAATCCTAATGCAACTGGACGAATCAGCAAGTGGAAAGCAGAAATAGCCGCATATGATCTCACTTTTACATCACAAAAGGCAATCAAGTCTCAAGCTTTAGCTGATTTCACGGTCGAATGGCTGGAAACTCAATACTCCAGAACAACTACTCGGCCTGAGCATTGGGTTATGTACTTCGATGGATCACTGAAATTGGAAGGAGGCACCGCAGGAGTTCTTTTAATTTCCCCCAAAGGTGAACAACTCAAGTATGTTCTACAAATTCTTTTTCCAGTCACTAACAATGAAGGTGAGTATGAGGCCATGCTACACGGCCTTCGCTTAGCTTCGTCACTTGGTATCAAATGACTCTGTGTGTATGGAGATTCAGCAGTTGTTATCAATCAAGTCAACAAGGATTGGGACGCCACGAAAGAAACAATGGATGCATATGTCAAGGAGGTTCGCAAGCTTGAACGCCACTTCCTTGGACTAGAATTTCATCATGTCGTTCGTGATTACAATGTTGCTACGGACGCCCTCTCCAAGATGGGATCGCAAAGATCAGATGTTCCAGCAGAAATTTTTGTTCACGAACTACATCATCCATCTATCAAAGAACCAGTCCAAGCAGATTCTGTTTCAGAACCACCGCGACCTGACCTCCAAGTCATGATTATCGATACTAACTGGATGACTCCATTCATCGAGTACTTGCAAGATCACAAACTGCCAAAGCTAGAAAGCAAACAAGTTCGCATCAGGCGCAGGGCGGCAAACTATGTAGTAGTCAACAATACACTCTATCGGCGGGGCGCATCTGTCAACGTGTTGATGAAGTGTATACCAGCTGATCAAGGTAAAGCCCTGCTTGCGGAAATTCACAGTGGTACTTGCGACAACCATGCTGCTTCACGCACACTAGTCGGGAAGGCCTACAGAGCTGGGTTTTTCTGGCCAACGGTGAAGAAAGATGCTGAAGATATCGTCAAGAGATGTCAGGGCTGTCAGTTTTTTGCTCGTCAAGCCCATGTCCCAGCACAAGAACTCCGCATGATTCCATTATCCTGGTCTTTTGCCTGTTGGGGCCTGGACTTGGTTGGTCCTCTAACCAAAGCCCCTGGTGGTTTCGAGTGGCTCATTGTTGCCATCGACAAGTTCACCAAGTGGATTGAAGTGCAACCCCTAGTTAATCCAAGGACTGACAACTTAATCAAATTCTTTGATGGAATCATCCATCGATTTGGCATAGCTCACGAGATCATTACAGACTTGGACTCTGTTTTCACAAGCGAAGCATTTCAAGATTACTGCGAAAAGTACTCGATTGAGACACATTACGCTTCAGTTGCTCATCCAAAGGCCAACGAACAAGTCGAGAAAGCCAATGGCTTGCTACTGCAGGGTTTGAAGCCTAGACTCTACGAACCACTCAAGAAATATGGTGGAAAGTGGGCTCTAGAATTACCAGCGGTACTCTGGGGGCTCCGCACACAGCCAAGTCGTGCGACAGGGCAAACCCCTTATTTCTTAGTCTATGGATCTGAAGCAGTCCTACCTGTTGATCTTCTTTGGCAGGCACCACGCCTGGAGAATTATGACGAACAAGTCACTCAACAGGAATGTTTTCATGATGTCAATGGTATCGAAGAAGCTCGGGTAGCGGCTCTCATTCAAAACACCCGTTACCTCGAGGGCTTACGGCGTTATCATCAACGCTATGTCCAGCCTCGTTCCTTTGTCATAGGAGACTTGGTATTACGGCGAATACAGAAGACAGATGGCTTGCATAAGCTCATGTCTCGCTGGGAAGGTCCATTCATTGTAAAACAAGTCCTTGGGGCTGGAACATATCGCCTACAAACTCAAGAAGGCAAAGATTTGCCAAATGTCTGGAACATTGAGCATCTACGAAAGTTCTATCCATAGCAGTGGATTACAGAACTATACCATGTACCTTTTTTGATCTTCAAGACATCAATAAAGTTATATTTTTGCTCGCGCATAACCCTGTGTTCAAATCTCATTTTATTTCATTCAAATATCAGGGACAGTTGTGTTCACAACAACTCAAAAGATTCCACGACTACTTTTTTCACAAAAGCAGGCATCAAGCCTTAGAAGTCCTGGTTAAACTACACCTGCCTACACATGGTAGTTGCTGTTAGTATCAAATCTTTTGTTTCTACTGAAATCCGGCTCTGATCTTCGTGCCGACTGCATCCGGTTTCAGTACTGCGTTTAACATGAAATCATCAGATTCACCTTTCATACATTACATCCATATATTCATGCAGTATATAAGTACATACTACTTTTTTACGGCTCTGCATCAGCAACCAATCAATATATCTGTTTAAGCAATAATCTTTAACAGACTTAAGACCTTGGGTCTAGGCACCTTTGTACTTTTGCATGATTTCATTAGCATGTTCCAAGATCATCTACAAGTCAAAAACAAATGACTTCAGGCTTTAAAAGTACTACAAGTACATCTCATACAATGAACATTCAAATTTATAAGCATTGTTACTTCCATTCCAAAGTAGCACAATTATATTGTTATATATTACATAGCAATCTCTCAGCAACAGCTTGTTTTTCACTTCTAGATTACAAAGTTTACAAATTCTTCAGCTAATGGCTCTGTTTCCTCTAATAGTGATGTATATTGCTCTTCACTTGTACCAACTGGCAGATATTTCAGTTCAATCTTTGCAGCCGGGTTGTGTGCCTTGAACAAAGCCAATACTTTGCTTATGCAGTCTTTCAGGGTGGCCTTACAGAAGTCGTCGACTAGTTCTGGCACTTGGTGCAATCGCTCTGGTAGATATAAGTTGCCTGACCCTGCACCCTCTGGAATCAGCAAGTCTATGATTGGTTCCACAGCCTCTTCAATTTTCTTTCTTTCATCAAGTAGGTTATTCACTTCCTCTTGTTTAATTTGAGAAATCTTCAAGGCAGCGGCCAGCTCTTTCTCCATGTCGGTACGAACTTTATGTTCCTTGACGAAAATGGCATCTTTCTTATCAATCAGAGCCTTCAGCTTGGTAATATCATCAGCTTGGCGCTGTACCTGGTTATACCAGCTTGTAGTCTTGCCTTTTTCTTCAGTCAGCTTTTTGTTCAAATCTGTGCATAGCAAGTTATATTTTTCAGTACTGCTTATTAGTATAAATACTTTACATTAAGTATAGAATACTTACCAGTATTTTCTTTGTTCAAATTTGTCACACGGGTCTCCAATTTACCCTTGACATCAACAAGACTGTCATTTTGCCTCTGGAGTGCTTGAATTTCTTCCTTGTGCTCCGCTTGGGCTTTCTCGAGTTCTTCACGAGCCTTCACCCAGTCGGCTTCTAACTCGCGAATCCGGGCTGATAATTTAGCATCTCCAGGCTTTTCGACTAGTTCCACCAGTGCCTGTGCATTTTTCTATTATGACAATTTTATCTATGTTCTTGAATTCACAAGTAGGGTACACCAGTTTCTTACCAAAGCTAGTTGCAGGTGGTTGCGCAGTTCATAGGCTTCATCCTTCACGGATTTGCCCTGTACTTCAACCTGAACAGGAACATAGTTAACAATATTAATCAAGTTTTTACTCATGCATACAACGAAATACATTTTATGAATACTTACATTTTCAAGTCTTTCGCCTGGTATTTGCTCACACAGTACTCTCTCGAGTTGCTCTGTTTCTTGCATTTCTTCATCCTGCAGAATGCGATTCAAGTCGACATTACAATAAATGCGATAAGGAGTAACATTACTACAATTTTAGTTCAAGGAGTACCTTGTCCAAAGAAGATTCATCAATATTGACAGCTTTCGCTGGTGATTCGACTCCTTCAGCGGAGCCAGCCGGAGCAATGAGGACAGTATCTTGTGGCGGAAGATCAACATTGGTTATGTTGGCTTGATCATCAGGGACACTAACCACCAACTGCCTCGAAGCTTCAGTATCATCATGAGCAGCGCTGGCGGTTGGAGTTGTTGTGGCAGCTTCCAACTGAGGCCTTGGCGGATTTTCAACATTGGCTTCAACAGCAGCCGCTTCTTCAGTTCCTTTTTGTTGGACAGTCTTCACGACTGCTTCTTTGTGTGACCTGTCAGTCATAAAAACTATAAGCATACATCTACAATTCAAAAAGTCGGAATCAAGACATTAGGGGATAGTATTCTACTTACTCCTTGGGTGGTTCAGGAGCCTTCAGAGGCTGGAATTGGAACTTCAGCAGAGGTTTCATCCGCCTGGTGCTGGTAGTACTTTCAGAAGGAGTACTTCCCAAAGCGCTCGAAGAAGATGAACCTTGAGGAGTAGAGAGCCTATGTGACAGCTTGATGCGCTTGGATGGATCATCAGACGGTACGACATCATCAGATCTTGTCGACTGACTCCGAGTGGATCGTTTTCTCCTAGCAGTTATTGGTAGATCTGGAGCAGCTACAGGATACAAATATAAGCAATAATGTTTTCAACATCAACAAGTACTGCTTTTGAGTACTCAGGATACTTACTTGCAGTCAAAACTTGTGGTGGTGCGCTGATGTCAGAATCTTCCACGGCCTCGTCATCACTGCGGACATCGACAGCTTTATCACTAAGAGTCTTCTCAGATGAACTCTTAGCGAGTTCTTCCCATTCATCGGGGGCAAACAGTTCTTGTGGTTCAGCCTGTATTGATCAAGACAATCAGGGTTCTTATTTATAAAACATCAAACGACTCGAAGTATTCAAGATTCGGGACATTACCTCCAACAGTGGTTGTTCACTAGACAATTCTCCAAAAAGGACTAGTTTTTCATGAACACCAGTAAACATCTTATTCAGCCGCATGAGGACAGTCTCATCAGAGATATCCTCGGGAGCCATTCGTGATGGATCAGTAATTCCTTCATACTGAAATCCAAGATGGACCCTCTCCCGCAGAGGTTGCACCCTTCGCTTCATGAAGCTGAAGGCAATCCCAACGCCAGTCAAGCCTTTTTCCTTCAGAAATTGTACCCGCTTCAGTAATGCGGGCACATCCTTGGCTTCCTCAGCAGAGGGGCGGGAGTTCCAGTTCTCTTGGACCTTGGAGTACCATCCATCTTTTTCAGGACAACTCAAAAAATGATTTTCTGCTGTTTTTAAAGATATCCAAGTCAATAAAGGATACTAGTAACAGAATCGACTAGTGTATTTGAATTTACAAGAGATTTGAAGTACACTTACCAATGGTGAACCATTTGCTCTTCCAGTCGCCACAGGAATCCATGATTGGCATATCAAACCACTTCGCTTTCATTTTCTGGCGAAATTGGACGCCATCTCCTCCAACAACTTCTGTTCTTATATGGGTTGGTTGTGGTTTGATATGGTATAGTGTGCGGAACAAAAGGAGGCTAGGTTCTATACCAAGAAATACTTCACAAGCATGAACAAAGACAGAGATATATAAAATCCCGTTGGGATTAAGATGATGCAGTTGCAAGCCATAGAAACCAAGGAGATTTTTGAAAAAAGCAGAGATTGCCAAGCCAACTCCACGTTCACAGAAGGATATGAAGAGAGGAATTTCTTGGTTGTTTTCAGTTGGGAATTCTTGATTCCAACAAGATTTCCACTCAAGGGAAGCTTGGTCAAGAAGCAAACCTTGTTCCACCAAGCTGCTTAACTCATCAGAGTTGGCCGCGCATCTCTTCCAAGCTACGGCAGGTGATGGTGGATCAGCGAATGTCGGCTTCATCAAAGGATCCGGAAGTATTGATTTTCTTCTACCACCCCTCTGAGATCCAGGGTTTCCAGTTCCCCTTCCTGCGCCTCTCCCTCGCGAAGACATTGCAGAGCGATTCACTGCCTTGTATTTCTCTCGCATTCACTGATTGCACAAGCTCGGGGGCTACCCTAGGCTGATCTTACGCACAAAGGTGTGGTTGGTGATTGGCGAGGAAAGGGAGAGATTTCGGGCTCAGAGGTGTAGAGTTGAAGACGAATGAAGTGATCCATACAATGAAGTTCGGCAGATCTATATAATACATGGTTAGGGTTACTGTGCACTACAGTGCGGCGGCGTATCGCATCCTGATTTCCCGCCTATTTTTTCGAGATAACATTCCCTCATCAGTTAACGGAGCAAAATCCGGAAGTTCAGATTAGGCCACAGATTACAGAAGATTTATCCTGATCTTTAAACCAAAGATATTTGCTTTAAAGCTCGGGGGCTGCTAGCGGATAATCCGGGATTTGATTTCCGAAATTTAAGGAATAATTACTTGCAGACCTTCGACTAGTTTTCATGAAACTACTCGAAGCTCGGGGGCTACACCCAATGGGTGCACCTACTCGGTGCACACCATTGAACTACTCAAAATAAAGACAGAAGATTGCTTTTGAACCTCCGACTACTTCAAAAGTACTCGGAGGCTCAGGGGCTACACCCATTGGGTGCATCAAAAGATGCACTCCAATGGAACTACTCGTCAAGAGAAAATTGAGCGTCTTGAGCTTAGCTCCAGTTATTCAAGATTTGAAGCAAAGGCGCAAGATGCTCGGGGGCTTGTGGGACCAGGATCCCTAGGGCCACTTATCCAGAGGATTAATCTACTTGGCAGAGAGGAGTTTGATCCGACTACTTCAAACCAGTCGGCTATGGTGCAAGACGATGTAGTAGATTGGAATAACTAGTCGTGTCCTGATAGGAAACTCCCCAAAGCATCATGTTGTAGTTATCCATGTTGTATACGACTAGGATTGTACAAACCGACTTGTAGCCCTGCCTCCCAGACTATATAAGGCGAGGCAGGGACCCCCTCAAAACCAAGTAACATCACACATGCAATACATTCAAGCACACAGGACGTAGGGTATTACGCTATTCGCGGTCCGAACCTGTCTAAATTGTGTTGTTCGTGTACTTTCGTTCCTAGAACTCGGCGAGACCCACACAAATCTACTCCCTGGGGTATCCCCAGTTAGACGTGCTCGACATAATTCGTCGACAGTAACCCCGTGCTGTGCAGTCTTGATCCGTGCAACAGCATATCATCGTCAAACGTATTTTTAAGTTCAAAAAACAACACTTGCTTTCGATGATATATGTTCCGGAATAAGAAAATGATTAGAGAAGGCGCTGCTTGTTCGCTAAGGAAACAAAGAATGGCTTGGCTAGGACGAATGTTCCTTGAAATTGCTCAACCCCAATGGCAATGAGTATGAAAAATCCAACCACTGGCAAAATAATGGAAAGCTTGCGCAAAATAATGCCTGGGCCTTGCGCAACACCAATGGCAATGGACCCAATCGACGTGGGCTTTGTTTACGTAGTAGGCTCCTACTGTGGGCCTGAATGTAGCCCACTGGACGCACTGGCGTCGTGAAAAAATAAAAAGAAAAATACAAGCCCAAGCCAGGCAAAAACCTGTCGCGCCGGCACACCGGCACGGCGGCACCGTGCTCCGCCGCGCCATGGCCATCGCTCATCTGCCGTGCGCCCACGCCCAAGCGAACAAGCCCTGCCCTGGCCTCCTGGGTGTTCTCGCCCCCCGAGGCCCGCGCGCCCGCGGTGGTCGGGCGTCCACTGCTCGCTCGCGCGCTCCCCCGCTGCTCTTCCCCGCCGCACGTAAGATGACCCGTCCCCGCTACCCCGGCGCCTCCCCCCCCCCCCCCCCCCCCTCTTCCTCCTCCCTTCCCCGCGTCACCGACCGGCAGCGCACGGTCCACCGTCCGCGCGAGGGCGACGCTGCCGAGGACCCCGAGGGCGAGGGCGTAGCGCGACGCCGAGTGCCACTGCGTCGCGCGCGGCGCCATGGCTGGGAAGAAGGTGCGGGCCGCAATCGAAATCTCCCCTCCCTTAATCGCGATATGATGTCCTTCGGTTGACCCGTATCCGGATTCCGGACCGTGGATTGATTCGATGGGCTCGGCCCCGCCGTCCTTCCAGGGGGAGGCGCCGTTCTTCACGGACTACGGCGAGGCGAGCCGGTACGAGGTCACCGAGGTGGTCGGCAAGGGCAGCTACGGCGTGGTGGCCGCCGCCGTCGACACCCGCACCGGCGAGCGCGTCGCCATCAAGAAGATCAACGACGTCTTCGAGCACATCTCCGACGCCACCCGCATCCTCCGCGAGATCAAGCTGCTCCGCCTCCTGCGCCACCCGGACATCGTCCAGATCAAGCACATCATGCTCCCGCCCTCGCGCCGCGAGTTCCGCGACATCTACATCATCTTCGAGCTCATGGAGTCCGACCTCCACCAGGTCATCAAGGCCAACGACGACCTCTCGCCCGAGCACCACCAGTTCTTCCTCTACCAGCTGCTCCGGGGCATGAAGTACATCCACGCCGCCAATGTCTTCCACCGGGACCTCAAGCCCAAGAACATTCTCGCCAACGGCGATTGCAAGCTCAAGATTTGTGACTTCGGCCTTGCTCGGGTGTCTTTCAACGACACACCTTCAGCGATATTCTGGACGGTAATCGATCATTCTAGTGAATATGTTCACATGTACAATGCTAGTATAGCAAGCAACCAAAAAGTCTTCAACTTGTATTCTATGTCAACCACAGGATTACGTGGCAACAAGATGGTATCGTGCTCCAGAATTATGTGGTTCCTTCTTTTCAAAGGTCAGATAAGTCTCCTCCTGACAAAACTTCATATCACCCACATTGTTGACAGATAAATCAAAGGTTCTGGTGTAGGAGTGCAACAAAACGACATTCCTGAATTTACAACTTGACATTTGATTTTGCAGTATACTCCTGCCATTGATATCTGGAGCATAGGATGCATATTTGCTGAAATGCTTACAGGGAGGCCTCTGTTTCCTGGGAAGAATGTTGTACATCAATTGGATCTCATGACAGATCTTCTTGGCACTCCTTCATCGGATTCAATTTCCAGAGTTAGTTCACTTTTAATGCTTCTAAATTAACAAAATCATTTACGGGCTTGGATAGTTGGCGCCGTATCTTCTACTCAGAATCTGATCATTGATTCCTATGTATGATGACAATGTTCCTCCCATAACAGAAAAATAAAGTAAAGCTTGCCTCATAATGCTAAGAAAACTACTCCCTCCATTTCACTATGTTTGTCCATGGCCCTCGGGGGGATACATCTCATAACGTTTGTCCATTGATGATATCAACAGTATAGTTATTGCAGTATTTCCACTCCATGCCCCCAATTAAATGCTTTGAAAAAAAAGAATTGACTGCATCTAAGAAAACTCTAATTTGGCCCCCTCTCCTGATATCTAAAATCATATTAGCTTCCTATCTTTTTCTATCCAAGCTCCGTCACTGTTTGGGATACTGGATAATTAGAGACACAATTGGCTCAGAACATAACTATGACATATATAATTAAGCCTGAATCAGTTTGTTATTTTCATCGAGTGTAAAGGTTAAGTGCTTACTTAGGTCATAGCAGGCTGATACAAGCATTTATATTTCCCTCGTAACCACTGAAGCTACAGATTGTTTGTTCAATAGCCGCAAGTTTCTATTGCCTTTGCACTGTGGCCTTACTGATTCTGAAGCTTTTCGCCAATGTGCCGTCCTCTTAATTAATTATAGAATAGAGTCACTTAAAAAAAACTATAGAATGACTTCCATGCAATATAATAGAAAGCTAGCGTAAATCTGCAATACAAATATTATGTGACTTCTTTGACATAGACGTCTAACATTCCCACTGACAGTTGGCATGCAAGGCCGCCATCTAAATTCTGAAGTTCCATTCAATTGGAAGGGGGTTTCTCATTAATTTTCTGCACTAATCAGTAGTCTTGTGGAAATCCAGTTTTGCATCGTTCATAGTAGTTTTGTTGATATATTTGTAGTTCATGATGTGGAGTACAGATGTTATTACTAATTAATCCATTTAACTTCGACCATAGCATTGAAAACTGCTAGATTAACTGAAGACATGCCTTCTATGTTGAACATATGGGGAAAAATGTTCACATTCTGTAAGTAGAAAATGCTGCAGAGGCATCCACTTCACCTGAAAGACCAGCTAAATTCTGATTTACTAAACCAGTATAAACTTTCCAGTCTGCATGTTAAATGATACACATATGGTAAGGAATAGTTTCCTCCAGTTTTCGTGAAATTCCTTGGCTCTAAGTTATACTTGTGGTGATATTTAAATGGCTCTAAGTTCCATTCATACATAGTGTGTTTTTAATTTGTTAATGATATAATATATTCCTTTAGGTCTAACAATGTCAGTTGGAACATTAATTTTTTTTCAAACACAGCAATGTTAGTTCGAAATTTTTATTTTGTTGCTAGACTAAGCATATTCTTCTCCTTTTATCATTTGTAGATTCGAAATGAAAAGGCTCGCCGATACTTGAGTAACATGAGAAAAAAGCACCCAATTCCTTTTACACAAAAGTTTCCTGGTATAGATCCAATGGCTCTTCATTTGCTTGAGCGTCTACTTGCTTTTGATCCAAAGGACCGGCCAACTGCTGCAGAGGTAGTAGCAAAGTCTAAGAAGCAATAGTTCAAAATGTTTGTATTACTTGTTATGCTCAACACTCATATTATATTAGTGGAATTCAAGGCCTTGACAGATCCATACTTCACTGGATTAGCAAATTCTGAACGTGAACCTATAACGCAACCTATCACAAAATTTGAGTTTGAGTTTGAAAGAAGGAAGCTTGCCAGAGATGATGTTCGGGAATTAATTTACAGAGAGGTACTGTTGGTTAATTCTAGTGTGATCGTTATGGTATTTCAGTTACTAATTCTGATGTATCTCTTTAAGATTTTGGAGTATCACCCTCAGATGATGCAACAGTTTTTTGGCGGTGGGGATAAGGCAAACTTTATGTATCCAAGGTGTGTGTGCATTATTCTCTCAATGGTCTTAAATGCAAATTATACTTGAAAACTGTATATGATATGATTCATTTGTTCAACCATTGTTGTTAGGATTGAGAACCACAACAAAGAAAGATGTAAAAGTTCTTTTTTCTGAGACATGTGTGCTATGCATCTAAAATTTTCTTCCTCATTTGGTAAAGTTTGCTTGCTATAATAGTTTAAGCAAAATGATTTTTCCAGATGATGTTGCATGAAAATATCTACCCTGAACTGTTACATGCTGTAATGGTAGTATAAAATTGCACTGCTGGGGAGAACTTCATCATGTTATGAATATTAGAAGGTTAGTGCTGATCATTGGTCTTATAATTGCAGAACGAAATATGCAAACTTTAGAGATACAGAACAAATAGTGTCATGATGTCTGGCTTATGAGGTCCTATTAGTTTTTTACATTAGAGAACGACATGTTCAAACTCGAGATGCTATAAAAGTTAGTCTTATATCCAAGTTTTTCTTCCGTTGAATATGACCGATTTAGTCATTTAGAATCTAATGAGCTTTGGTTCTTTTATGGACTGCATATTGAAACCAAACACTGTACCTTGCCGAGCATCATAAAGGGTATTCAATTGTAAAGCTCATTTGAATACAAGCATCTAATAACTTATAACACTTTATATGTTTAACCACGTTGTAAATAGTTGAGGGCATGCTGCAATTGTGCTAATGGTACTCGATGCACTATTGACAGTGGGGTGGACCGCTTCAAGAGGCAATTTGCTCATCTCGAAGAAAGTGCTGCTAAGGGTGAGAAGACTGGCCCACAGTTACGGCAGCATGTTTCCCTACCAAGGCAATACTTTCTACCAATACATCTCTTTTTATGTGTGTGATTTGCAAAGCAGTAGCCTACATATATATGTTAATTTTACTTGAGGGATAATTCAGTGGTTTTAGATTTTCCGTGTTTCCATGAGTCAGGTGTGCATAATCTATGAGGTGGTTAGGACATAGTAGTTCCTCTTTTGTTGGAATGTCCATCAAAAGTTCAAACTATCTGTAGCAAAGGGTGTATGATATTCATCCTGTATTGATGCCAATGGAAACTATCTGTTATTTTCTCTTGCACTAATAATTCTTGCATCTTGTCTCAGGGAAAGAGTAAATGACAACGGGGATGACCTTGAGAAGCCAAGTGCAGATTACTGCATAAGATTGCATGTATGCGAGCAACCAGCATATGCATCAGTGACAAATGGCCTGAGCAAGCCAGTCTCAAGTTCTCGTAACTTTCTGAAGAGTGAAAGCATCAGCGCTTCCCAGTGTGTTGTCATCAAACAAAAGCGAGACAAAGATGTAAGTGCAGTACCAAAGTCTTATTGATTTATGTACTTGTAGTCAATCAAGTTCACCCTGATGGCACCTGGTAGTTACTAAATTTCAGCCAATGCAATATAAAAGATGACCTAAAAGAATGTCTACACGAAGTACAGTGGGAACTCAAAATGAGCTAATGTTCATCGTAAGATGGAGGAGTGATCTCTACTTTCCTAAATCACCTTACTATGAAAATACTGGGGATGTGTATGTTTTCACTCCTATTGTTAAGCATAACCAGCGCTATTGCAAAAAATCAGCAATGCTGATTAGCTGCAACATTAGCGTGCAGGTAAGGAAAGGTCGATACTGGACTCCTCTAGTCCGGAATTTTTAGGCTCCACTTTTGTTAAAAACTACATATAAAGATTATGTGTACAGATTTGTTGTTATGTACACTAGTGGTTGCCTCTACTGGGTTTTTGTCTTGTGGCATTGTTCTGGCCAAGCAACACACTACCAGAAGATCCATGACTCCGCAAGGAACTAGCTGTTCCTACATTTCAGAAATCCGCTTCTTCCATTGAATCTTGTTGCCACTCATTGAATGCATAGAGGTTGCATATATCTTCAGTGTTGTGGACTTGTGGTGATATATTATTCCACATGATAAATGGTGTATTTAATCCGTACTTTGCAGGAGGAATCTATATCCGAGTACATGAATGACGCAGTTGATGGTGTGCATCACAGGATTGCTCAAATCAAAACCTGACAACCTTAAGGTACAGGCAAGACCACTCTGTACATCGACATGTCCATAGGGGAAATTCAGAAGGCGGATGCTATGATCTTTGAGATTCAGTAGCCACGGTTCCTTTTAGATAATTGTGTTGTGTGTTGTAATGTTTCCCCTTCATCCTTTTTCTTGGAGCTAGATATATTTGACTTAAGCTCCAGACTTCCATCAGATGGAATTCATGTTCACCCAATCACCCCTGATCTTATTAGCTAGTGAAGTATAGATTAGCCAGTATCGCAGAGTCTGTAATGCTTTGCAATGCATATTTGTAGCAAATGCTATACTCAAGCATGCATATACATGAATTTCAGCTGCTTTCTGGTCCCTAGTCTCTGACATTATCGGCAGTGAATTACGAGCTAGAACCTCAAAAGAATCATGAACAGAACGTATCCCAGGTGTTGAGAATTGACATTGCTCACGTGCGACGCACAGTAGTGGGGAGTGTGGAGCACACATACTTGCAGTGCAGGCAAAGAGCTCTCCTCATCATGATCGGCATCATCATTGTGTTAAGAACACATGTACTCCATATGCATGCATGTTTCCATCCTCGACCATGAAAGCCTGCATCCGTATTCATGCAGTACCTGTGCTCTTTTTGACCAATGAGGAGCGTGCCCAGTAATAGAAGACTGGTCAGTAGCTTGAGGGTATTGGGTGATTCTGCCATTCCGGCCGGGAGAAGCATATATCAAAGCAGCACATTTTAGGACATCCTGTGCCCTCAACTCCTGATACTGCCCGAGCAAAAGAATGGAGTCATCGAGCTGAATGCCTGATTAAAGATTTAAATCCCCATCAGGAAGCCACCGCTGCCAAAGCCTTCGACTGAGTGGACGTCAACTAAAATCGCTGCATGACCATACCGATTACTTAACTCTAGATTAACAGTTTAACACGTGGTATGGAGACAAGGTTGCATTGGTCTTGGTCCCACGTAATAATCCAGACGACAAGGTTGCACACGTTCAGCAACAATTTCAGCGACTTACAGGGACCCACGGGTGGCTCTCGATCGAGTACATGCTACGACGCTAGTAGCTAGCATGATTGAACCTGATACGATGATTAGCATGTGCCCCTACGAGTTTTCAGTTTCGCTACGTGCTCTCCTCACGCTGGTGCGCAATGATTTCTGAAGGTACACCTAGCCATTGCACCGCACCTATATATCATCTGGTTTGAAGGCGTGCACGTCCTCAAATTCAGTAGCGTGTTGAAAGTTGCATGGAGTAGGGGCCACCCCCACCCCACCAGGCACCAGCTGCGGGCCATCGATCGACATTGCATGCATGCAGAACAGAACTGTTGGCCACGATCTCGCCGTGCTTTCTTCCTCTCCTTTTTGACTGGGAACAGTGGCCAAAAGGTCGCTTTGGGTAGCTCTCAAAGTTGCATATATACACTCCAGGTGTGGCCAAAAGAACCGAAAATCAGATTGGGTATCCGCGCGCCCTGCACGTACCGAACATGCATGCTTCACGGGTGCTCTGCAAATGGAAAAGATATATGCGCCTCCTTTTGCCAACATTTTGCTCTTCTTCTTCTACTACCACTAGGAGCTTGTTTAGATCCAGAAAGGCCCGCCCGAATTCGGGCCTGCGGCCGGCCTGCGCCTGGGGGATCTGACACCCCCGGGAATCGTAGCGTTTCGTTTGTTTGTGCGAAAAATTGTCCAAAAATTTATCAATTAGGTTCATAATGTTCGTTTCGCAGAGTACAACAAAACTGTATAATTAGTTTTTGATTTTATCTATATTTAGTACTCCATGCATGTTATGACATTTCGATGTGACGGAGAATCTTCTTTTTGCATAGTGTATTTGGGAGTTGCTTTTTGGGAAGAATTCTGGATCTAAACAAGGCCCAGTAAACAGTGAACGTTAAAAGTTCCTGAAACAGGCATCGATCCGGCAAGGTTCATTTCTTTCCTTTTTCCCATTCAAAAAGGCTACCCGGCCGTATCTTGCAGCGATCAAGCTGCTTCTACTCCGGCCCCGTCCTGTCCTACTGATCGAAAGAGCTTGCAAGACCGGTCATCTTGAGCATTGTCGATCAGTCAAGACGAGAGACCTGACCGAACTCCTTAATTGTCGACAGGATGAGAGAGAGGGGATCGATCCGTACGTGACCGGTTACATCCATCTATCAGAGATGATGCAGGGCAGCGAGGGTCCGGCACTCCGGCCGGCCGGGGCATTCACTCGAGTGGGGGCAAGCGCATGCATGCACGCAGATGCAGACGCCGCGGTGGTGGTGTGTACCCTCGCGGCATGCCTCACTGCCTCGGCATGCTGCATGCAGCCAGCAGGCAAGCAGGCAGGCATGCATTATTGTGCAAGCAGAAGCAGCAGTGAGATAGTAGCACCTCATCCTCATGGTATAGTAGGCGCGCGTGCGACGCAATCCAAGCCCTGGCCGAGTGGCCGGGTCGTCAACTGATGAGTGCTAAGCTAGCTGCTTTGCTGCCTGCTATACAACGGCTACTATATATTTCCGGGGTGCCATGCCCTTGCCTTTTTGAAGAGTAGGGGAGTTCATTGTTTTACAACTTATGGCAGCAAATTTGAACCGTAAATGCGTACTGTTTACACAACGATGGTGGTGATGGAGGGGGGGGGGGTTGGCCTTGGGCTGGAGTACTCCATTAGAATGCCTACTTGCGGAGAAGATCGAAAGAGGATGATGTTGCGCGCTTCCTGTTAATTTATATTAAGAATTTAAGATACATACACGGCAAAAATGCCACTATAAATTGAGAAATGGTAGGTCGAGAATGTACAACGAACAGCCAGTGATGTGGTAGTGCGTAAATCATTGCCATACGTGTTCATATCATGGACTAGCTAGCTTGCCAAGTTACCTCGAAACACGCACGCAGCGCCAGCGAGCACTGTTTGAAGATGCTTAAAGAAGCTGGTGGTAAGCTGATGCAGGTGAGGTGGGGAAACAGAAACAGAATCTTAGCCTGCTCAAAAGGCTTGCCCCTTTCTAGGGGATCAGACGGCTGGACGCGATGTGGATCCTGAGCCATACCCGCTCCCGGGCGGCCCCCTATGCCCGGCACCAGCAGCCCAAGGAAAAGTTGCCGCTGCTGAGAGCCCACCAGAGGAGGCGAGCGGCAGCAAGAGAAGACAAACGACATGATTCGCTGCGTACGCCAGCCGCGACAAAGCGCGCCCCTCACCTGTCCCCTCCGTCCGCCGCGCGCTGCCCCTGCCGGCCGGCTGCCTGCCCCTCGCGGGTCGCGGCCGCACCCGCACCCCCCGTTGGAGCATCCGGGGATCCAACGGGGACGCGACGGATGGAGAGGGCCCCGACCAGTCGACCGCGCACAGTTGCGATGGGATGCTAATGTGACGGGAAGATCTCAGTTCTCACCTCACGCCGCCGGGGAATCCGGGTGCGGTACACCGGCGCGTGCAGCCGAGTGAGTGGCAGCGCTATCATTTCCGCTCGTACGTACGTATACGCTGCCCCGCGTGGCCATGTTCGCTCGCTTGCACGTATACGTGACGTTACCCGTCACGATTCGCAGCTTGCATGATTGAATGGCTTGTCTGGGGTGGAGGACCAACCGAACCAAGAGACTTGAAGAAAGCTATGAACGGATTGTATTCCAAATTTAGTGCATGGGTTTATTTCTATATCTTGAAGTAAAAGCTAATTTCTCTCTCTATCGTTCTCAAAGCACGTTTCTATGACAGATTAGATCGATAGAGATTGACCCTAAATATTTCTACGCCCCCGTTTGGATGTCTATGTTGCAGGCTGTGGCGTTCAATTGATTTCCATACTAAATCAGCCTTGATATTGAGATTGGTCCCAAATTAATTAATTAGACTTAATAGATTTATCACGTGAATTAGTTCTCATTTACGTAATGAGTTTTTTAATTAACCTAAATTTAATATTTCTAGTTAGCATCTTTACGTATGAGGCATGGACTAAACTTTAGCCCATGAAACCAAATACCCCCTATTACTAAGAAAGACATGCCTTGTTGCGTGTACTTGTGTCAGTCTATCACCCATGTAATTGGGGGAAAAGAATATGTGAAACATTTGTGCAAGCTTCAGGGAACAGAAAAACTACTAATGGGTACTGTACGTGATGCAGCTAGCCATGCATTCTTGATTTGTTGACAGAACTAGGAGCACAAAAAAAGCTCACGTCCGCAGCTGACAATTATGTCGCCGTGGTCCTTTGATGCTGAAAGATGCCCGTGCAGCGCTTTATCCGCTTGGTGATGCGCTGTTGTCACTAGAGTCGCCTTCATCATCGAGGGCTCGAGGGTTCCCGGGTGTTTGGTTCCGGGACTAAAATTTTTAGTCCCGTCACATCGAATGTAAGAATGCTAATTAGAAGTATTAAATATAGATTAATTATAAAATGCATTACATAAGCCAGGACTAATTTACGATACGAATCTATTAAGCCTAATTAGTCCATGATTAGACAATATAATGCTACAGTAATAATTTGATAATTATGTACTAATTATATGTTAATTAGTCTTGTTAGGTTCGTCTTGCGGAGTAGATATGACTTATGTAATTAATTTTATAATTAATTTATATTTAGTGCTACTAATTGTCACTTATTTGAGGGGCTAAACTTTAGTCCCTAGAATCCAAACAAAGCCTTAAACACAAAAGACGACCAAACCACTGGAGTAGTAAACGGTCAACCCGTCTGCAGTGGCAGTATGCGTGCGTACGTGTCACATCCACCCGTCTCTGGATCAATGCTGCTGGACACCAGCTGCCGAGCCGGGGGGCTAGAGTTTCGTGGAATGCAAGCATTCTCATCCTGCATCCGGTACCAGTAGTAGTAACGAGAAAGTTAACGGGACATGACTCCCAACAACTCCATTTCACATCGATGGCACGCCCGCCGATTGGGCACGCCGTTCTTGGCGCGCCGCTGCTTTATTCGGGCTACGACGAGTCGACGACTTGCGGGGTCCGGCTACGCGCCTACGGCGTACACGCCAGCAAAGCCTCATAAAATGCATTGATCTCGTCTCGCCGGAAGAGAGGAGGACGACGACGATGACCTTGCATTGGGAACAGGTAGAGAGTTGCAGAGACCTTATCGCCGTCGTGATCGACATGTACTCGTCTACTTCTTCGATCTGTCCTATTCAAGTGACGAACAAGCATGCTAAAAGAGCATTTTTATTTCTAGTAAAGAGGTAGATTAATTAGTTCCATATATTCGCAAAACTCATGCGCCCAGAAGCAGTTTACTTCCTTCCTGGTCAAAAGGGCAACGCCAATCATGTGAACATGATGAACCCACCCACATCTTCAACTTCAACGGCTCAGCAGGCAGCCAGGAATTCAGCGCCTCTCGGCTCTGGAAAACCGGGCGCTTGCAAAAAACAAGTCACGTCACTCTTGGGGGAGTCTTGGCCCAGGATGAAGCCGCGTGGTCATCCGAGGCGAGCCGAGAGATTTTTCGCAGCACCCAACCCACCGATCGATCGAACTGGACGTGGGCGGCAGTTAAGCCCATATCCATCCACGGCAGGGCGCCACGCCACGGCGGAGAGCTGGAGGCTGGAGCTGGTGGCGTAGGTAGGTGGCGGTGCAATGATTACGGCGGCCCGACAGCCCGACTCGCCTACCCCCGAACTGGGGGACCTGCCGGCGGTTCCCCTGCACCGGCACCCCGCCCCGCCCATGCGCCGCTTGCTCGCTACACGTGCCCTTCACCCCTCTCCTCCTCCGGCTGCCCTGTGGGCCACCCGGCCTCCACTACGTGTGTGTGAGAGGCGCCGCGGCAGGCGACTAGCCCAGGGCCCAGCCACGAGCCATCCATCCAGCCCAGTCAGTTTTGACATGACGAGTCGAGTCAAAGCCTGTGGGGCCCACTCCAGCGAGTGCCCGCGCGGGGCGCTCTCCCGTCCCGTAGTCGGAGTCGGAGTCTCCATGCAACATTGAACGCCCACCGTCTCCGTGTCCTCCCTGTGGCCTGCGCCGCGGGGGCGACTGTAACTCTGTGAGTGATGGCTGGCACAGGCCACAGCATCTCGCAGCTCGTCCATATCTGGGGCGCTTGGGACTACAGTGTGAAATGCTAGGGGCACTAGCTCGGCTCAACTGCTGAAGCAAAGCGGCTCACCCGCTGCTACTCGTGTTTGTTCCTTATTTTTGTAGATAGAAATGCAAGAGGTTTGCAAAGAGCATGTGCTGCTATGCCACTACATGTCCGTTGGAAAATCAAAATCAAAGTATAGACTATTACTGTAACTAATACAATGATAGGCTATATGACCAACGGCTTAGCATAGTAGTAACAATACAATTATACAACTGCGCGCTTTGTGTTATGCAATCATGCAACTACACGCTTCGAATATTTAAGGTATGTTATTAGAAGAAAGGAAAGAACAACGTTACAGTCATGATTTTCAAGGCCCTCCGTAGTTACAACATAGGTCCATTTATTGGTTGTTGTGGATGATAAGTGGAAGACGAGGCAAGAGAAGACGTTGCCTGGAGGATGGCCAACAACGAAAGAGGGAAGAGGATATATACAGTGGCGGAGCCAGGGGGGCTAGCAGGGGCCGTGCAACACCCCCCTCCCCCCTAAGCTCATGCAAATCAGTATGGAACTATGGATGCATGCATAGGAGCAAAGCTAAACACACATCAGTCACTAACACACAAGCACTGAAGCACAATATCTCATACGAATAGGACCAGCACGTGTGAATTGCAGTATCTAAAAAGATCTTGGCCAATTTTGTAAATAAATGAGCGGAGGGAGGACATTCACTTCTTTTGTGATCATGTGTGAAAATTCAAGCCTATTATTGTTAAACAAAATTTTGAAACTTTGTGTGCCTCTTGCCCCTTCCCCCCCTATCGCCAAATCCTGGCTCCGCCCCTGAATATATAGTGTGGCATACCACTGTAAGTGTTGCTGCGACATGAAGTGCTGGAGGTCCATGGTGGGCTGGGAGACAACGCGTGATATTGCTTGTTTAGTTATAACTGCTTTAACATCATAGTATTCATAATTGATGACATGGAGAAGAGGGAAAATAGTTTGGCCTGTTCACTAAGTCTACAACGTTACGACTCATATGCATGAAATGTAAACTCGGTATATGTTGGCTCATGTAATGTGAGATATATAGGAGATGAGAATAGGTGGTAGTGAAACCCATGAAAAATAAAAAATAATGCTTGGACTTGTAGGTATAGAGATACATTATTGTATAAATTGACTGTAAGTTCGTATTATAAATCTCATGGACTTAAATGATATCAACCTTATAATAATACCATTGCAGTTTGTCTAAACGAACATAAATATGTGCAAGACAAAGTTAAAAAATACTAGAAGCACTTGTTTCCACTAGAGGTGAAAGAAAAATCCATCGTGACCAGATAATCCTTACTACTAACAGCTAAAATCATCAATGCAATCAAGAATCAAACCATTCCCGATGCTTTGTAGCCTCGGTCAAAGAACAAGAAAACCCCATCATGTCTTCAACAGTGTGGCTCTAATAATTTCCCGGCAGACAAAGTACATCACACCTGCTAGCAGTACTACCAGTACCACGCGACAGTATTCTTCGAGCATTATTTTTTACTGCCACTGTTAAAAGTTCCAACGTATCCCGCATCCGTCTCCACTCGCACCCGGCGCTTATATAACGCGTCCCCAGGTTTCTACTCCTTTCCAATCTGTGTTTGTCTTTCCTTGGCTGCCTTGCCCCCCTTCCCCCCTTCATCGCCCTTTTCTTGCTCCTGTGTCTGCATTGGCTAGCGATGGGGTCCACTTCTCCTTCAGGCCTGGAGCTCACCATGGCTGTCCCCGGCCTCAGCTCCTCCTCTGGCTCAGGTAAGCTCATGCTCATCAGGAGAATCCGAACCTCCTGCTCGCAGAGCTCTAATATGATTTCAACCGCAAAGGGTATAAACAAGTGCATCTCTGAACAGAACAACATTATTCTCTCCCTTGTCCGGGCGCAATTTCTGCAGGAACTAATCTCTCGGTGGGTATGTATGCTTGTTTTGGCAGAGGGGTTTGGATGCAACCCCGGCAACGGGAACGGGGCGAACACCATGAGGGACCTGGACATGAACCAGCCGGCGAGCGGCGGCGAGGAGGAGGAGTTCCCGATGGGCATCGTGGAGGAGGACGAGGAGGAGCGCGGCGCCGGCGCCGGCGGGCCGCACCGCCCCAAGAAGCTCCGCCTCTCCAAGGAGCAGTCCCGCCTCCTGGAGGAGAGCTTCCGCCTCAACCACACCCTGACGCCGGTCAGTACTGCGCACTAGTGCGCCGCCTGCGCCATCCTTTCCTGCACCTAGCTTGCCTTGACCCCGGCCTCAAGAGCCAAGTCCGGCACGTCATGCGTCGTGATGGCTACGGCCGGAACGATTGGCACGGCGACGTGCATACTCAGTTACTCACGTACATTGTACGTGTATACGTATGTGTGGATGGCAAAAGGATTCCGGGGGAGTACACGTACCTCCCTCAGAATCTCCACGGCGGATAGGATTAGCGAGTACCGCCGCGACCAGCAGTGTGAGTGCGTTGCATGCAAGAGCTGGTTGATTCGTTCGTTCGTTCGTATATGGGTTCAGGCTAAAGTGGATTCCAATGTTGGGCATTGAAGAGTAGTCCTGCATAAGAGTGGATTCCCAGAATCGGATTCTGGTGACCGTCCATCATTTAACGGTAGTGGGAGTGTCCCATTGTTCTTGGAGTTGGAGAGGGGTGGGTGATGATATGGCACATGCATAGGGAATCAAGATACGCAGTATAGGTCCTTCCGGTACGTACGTACTTGCAGGTGTGACCGTGTGAGCTTCAGCTCTTGTAGAGTTGAGTATTTAGTAAGAGTACGTATATGTTACAGTACAGATCCCTGATTGTGATGCAGCTAGTACGCCGGTACATGGATCATGCATGGAGTTTGTACCGTGTAGAAATCTAGCTACGTTTGTACAGTAGTCGTGTAGTAATAGCTGAAGTATAACGTTTGTCTCACTCGCTTTTGCTGGTACCTATACTCTCCTACTACTGTACTGTACTATGATGCCAAGTAAAAGCAGTTAATACGAGCTACTGTTGGTTTGACTACCAGGAGTGTGTAAGTGTGTCACTACTCCAATTAAGTTCCCTGACATTACAATAGTATGGAGTAGAGTATACTGTCATAGTACTGATGCTATGGGCAAGAAATTTAATACCGTTGGAAAATGCGACCTTTTCCTGCAGAAGCAAAAGGAGGCCTTGGCTGTCAAGCTCAAGCTGCGGCCCAGGCAGGTGGAGGTCTGGTTCCAGAACCGCAGGGCTAGGTACGTGTACTCATTTAAAACAACCCTTCACTGATGCTTCCATATAGATTCATACTCCAGTTTGATATGCAACAAAGTATATATACTGCCGTTTCATGCTCAATAAGTCAAGTAGCTTAGCTTAGCCGCCGGCCAGTAGCCTTGGCAAACGGCTGCTTAGCTACATCTGTTTTCTTTTTCTTTGATAAACTAGAGTAGTACGTGTCTCTTGCATCACTTAGTCAATGGCAGTCATCATTATCTATTTGCTAGCACTTCTTTAATCAGATTAACTACTGCTAGTACGTACGGGTAATAAAACTGAAGGCACAACATGGAAAATATATCGATGCCCGGTCAGTGGTCACTAGAGACTAGTAATAATAACTACTACACACTTGACGTGCTTGTTAGTGTTTCGTTCATTTTGTTAGGTCTACTTAGTTAGCAAATGAGATAACGAGTGCTTAATATTGAAACACAAAAGGAACCATTGCTTATTAAAAATGGCTGCAAACGGTATCCACACTACAAATTCTGTGTTTCCGAGGTAATTTCACTCGTACACCGTCAGTCCCTGTCATACAACAAACATTTATGGATCATTTATCAAGCTGACATCTGGAGTCCTATAAATAGCTTTTCAAATGGTTCACGTGCTCACATGAACACAAGGGACCATTTATTTTGAATTCCAAACTTGTTCCATATTTCCCACACAGAAAATTCTGATCAACTTAGGCTACCATATATCTGATCTCTTCGAAAAATTTAGTGAGTACAGCCTTTCTGCCCGTGTCTCCGTGATAGATGAGATTTTAAAAGGAAAAAACAAATCTACTCTACCCTATGTTGTATACAATGTTTGCACTAGGATCTACATCCATAGGATCTACATCCATCTCATATAGAGTTGTGACTTGTACTAACTGCTGATGGAACTCAGATTTTATACTGCTCCCGATAGTCTAACACTAGAACGAACCCACTTCCTTCCAACAAAATCATGGGCCCTTCCCTCCGTTAAGGTGACAAGGATCATTAGGTATCCATCTTGAAACTTGGACTGCATCCAAGATTCTCTAGCCAAATAAAGTAGGCAGAGCTTCACCCTTGTGTACTCCATTGAGCTTGATGGGAATAGATTACTCCATGATGCTCGTGCAATGAGATGGTCTGCTAGAGGTTAAGGCCGAGCTGATTGCCCTAAATGCACGGGCACGTGGACTAATCGGCACGTGCTAGGGACTATTAGCTGCCTGTAGCTTGCTGACCCTAGTTGTGAAGGATGGATGGATGGTTCAGCAAGCCACGTGAGAAACAAGTGATTGAAATGCTAGCTAATCCAACTTATCCCTGCAAAGTCATTGGCCTCCACTCTTTGTCGGGGGTGATAATGGTCTCGTAATGGGGGCCTACGGTCAAATTAAGTCGCTTCTGGTACTCGGCTTGACGCTATTTTAACCTCCACTAATCTGTCAGTAGAAACTTCTTCTGGCCGTCAGAGACGTGAGACGTGTCAGGCATGTCAGGATCAGGACAGCGACCTTGATTACTCTTAACAATCTTGTCATGTGCTCATGATTAGTTTTGTGACAGTGATCTTCAATTGTTCTAGTTTGTTTTTTAAGTTTTTGTCTTGGTGATTATACGACGCGTGCAAAGTAATTAACCTGACGCGGAGATGGGCGTCGTGCGTGTGCAGGACGAAGCTGAAGCAGACGGAGCTGGAGTGCGAGTACCTGAAGCGGTGCTTCGGGTCGCTGACGGAGGAGAACCGGCGGCTGCAGCGGGAGGTGGAGGAGCTGCGCGCGATGCGGGTGGCCCCGCCCACCGTGCTCTCGCCGCACACCAGGCAGCCGCTCCCGGCGTCCGCGCTCACCATGTGCCCGCGCTGCGAGCGCATCACCGCCGCCACGGCCGCGCCCGCGCCGCGCACTCCCCGCCCGGCGGCCGCCGCCAACCCCTTCCACCCGCGCCGCCCCTCCGCCGCGTTCTAATCGACCAGGCGCTACTACTAAGCTAGGAAGGAAAGTTTGGTTAGGGCAAAAGTGTCGTGTAAATTGACGGTGATGCAGAAAACAACAGCTAGCGTGGCCCCTGTAAGGTGTAGGGTTTGGTTGGAGTCGCTTCGCCCGCCGTCCATGCCGATGCCATCCTGCTGCATCCGTATTGATGGTTCCAAAAAAGTTGTAGCTTCGTCGTCGTGTCTACCTCTCGACGGATCGTCGTCGTCGTCACTCGTGTATTGCCTTCTAGATATCTGATGGGCCGTTTCTGTTTCAAGGGCTGTTGAGTTTACCTTTGTGGCCATTTGTTGGATCTGCTGCGTCGGAGCTGCGTTTTGGAACCGGCCCAGAACTGGAGTGGTAAATACTGTTTGGGCCAGGGCCCAACAACAAAAATGACTTTCCATCCATTTCTGCTTGCACACATCTTTTTTCTCCAGGCTGCATCTTGGAAGCAGCGAAGAGAAAGACACATAGGCTCGCTACACGATGGTCCATGACTCCATGAGGACCATAAACGACTCCGTGCAATTATATGTAGCAATCACCATCACCACGCATGGCATGTTGGCATTGGTGATGGGCCGGCCGGCTTGCATTGCACTGAGCATGGAGACTTTTGGAGTAAGGCACCACCCTACTTCCAGACGGTCTCAGGGCCTGCGTAGGGCGTACGTATTTGTGGACCAAGCTTAGCTACTGTGGGCAACGAATGAAAAGAGATGCGTACTACTACACTCGAGCAAGCGTAGCTATGCTTATGCATGCAGACCATCGCCAGGCCGGGCCGCTCGCTGCATGCAGTCCCCTCGCGAGACGACTCGGAAAATGGTGGCGCAGCGCTGATGGCGACGAGCCACGAGCATGAGGACGACGGCTACCACGTCCGGCCCATGCAACTAGCCAGTGTGTGATCCGCGCACGCAGTGTGGCGCACATGGTGCTGTCCCGTGCCCGCTCTACAAAATCTACTGCTCATCTCCTTCTCCTCGCTCGCTGTTGTTCCTTTAGACGAATGAGAGGCATTCGCATCGTCCATTAATCGCGGTGCACCCCAGAGGCACAGTGACACCGGCCGTCTGATGGGGGAGTTATTGATCGGCACTCGTGCGGCCCCGAGTTAGTGAAGGGTCCCCGTTTCACCCATCAGCTAGCGACGTTCGCATGCAAGAGGAGGAAGCAACTCGCACCGCGGAGAACGACCCGTACATGATACATTGTGTCTGCGCACACGTTTTTCGTTTAATCTGCTGACCCTTTTCACATTAATTATCACATCACATATATACAAAAAATCATCGAAACACAGTGCCAGTTTATATGATTTACCAAAGGGGCTCATGATCGAGCTCGCTACTTATCGCCACAGGTGTGGACCATGCACATAGAGGGAACGGTTTTCAATATGGCATGTTGGCATATCTAAAATTAATAAAATTTGTAAAATTAAAAATTAACAAAAATTGTAAAGTTTTGATAAAGTTTTTTTAGATATGCTTCACCAAAATATATCGATTTCCAAAGTTTTTGGGCCTAAATAAATCTTTACCATGATTTATTGCTATACAACTATATATTGAGTTGAAGATTATACAACACACAAACAATAGAAAAATATGAGTCCAAAGTATTATGTTTATAATAAAACACATACATGAGTGTAAAGGTAAACTTGGGATTTTCTTTTAGCCGAAATGGAAACCCTCAAGCCTACACCAAATGCATGCTCGTTCCTAGACTCTACAGCACCTGCATGTACTACATACTTCAATACAAGCTATATGCATATATAGCAGCCGCATAGAAGCTCTTCCCTAATGATCAAGGGCACCTAGTTTGTTTTTCTTGGCCAGTAATTTATCTGAGAATTTTTAGGATTGCATTGTTCGTGTGATGGAGGGAGCGACATGCATGCTAATGTGTCCTAATTAATTATTTTCCCCTCGGTATATTCTATTACACATCTCTTAAGATTTCAGGCACCTGATGATTTTCCAATGTTTCAGACATATTTCCGACGTTGCAACCTGTCACATGAAAAGTTGTTCAATTTCAAGGCCACCAGAGATATAACAACGACTAGCCGGAGATATATAGTACGTAAATTCAATTTCAGAATATGGCCTAAGCAAAACGTATCCGTACACGGTACATACTAACAGCTGAACTCTGCATATCACCACACTTCATCAGGTCTGTCTCGAACCCCACAAAAAGGAGAAACACTGTTGGTCGGTGACCATCACCGCACCAACGAAAACGTGTCGACAAGCGCACGCATATGGACCCCCAGCTCCCCCAAGGCTCCGACCCTCCGGCACATCGTACGTCCAGTGAGTGGAAACCGACGTGATCCTGTGCTGCTTCCCTGGCGTGCATGGATGTGATCCCTGGCCGACCAGAGAATGAGGAACCGGCTTGGAGAGCTGGAAACAGCAGGCGTTCCGACGTCCGAGTCTTACACTCTCGCCTCTCGCCTGCAAACTTGATCACTGTAACATTTATTTATTTTTTTTAAAATAAAACAATAGATCCTGCCATGATATAGAAGAAGTGAAGAACGGACAATATATGTTCCCTTGCCGGGTCAGTGAGGCGATCCATACATGGAGATATATTCTGCATTTCTGCTCCTCCATTTTTAGGTTTTTGTGTTACACGCATCCCACGACGGTCACGTACGACGGACACACACATTCCGTTTACACCAAAACGCTGAGTAAAGTCAATCAGGCGAGGAAAAAGTTGCATGCTTTGCGACTGAAAAATTAAATCAATGCGTTCAAAGAAAGCGATCAATTCAACTGGCAGTCTGGCACAGTCAAACCCTCCATACTTTGCATGCCAAAGCCGATCGTCGAGATGCTCGTCTTTTGCTGATTTTCTAAAGTTGTTAACCTAACTCACACGCGCGCGCGCACGTAAATACGGGAGAGCGAGAGAGAGCGGCATCGAATCCTGGCGTGCGGGCGCGCGGGCAAATAAAGCAGGCACGCTTTTCCTCTCGTCGCCACTGGCCGGCCATGCAGGAGGAACAAGCAAATCAGACCGATCCCGGGATGCCTGCCTCACCGGCAGCGACGCGGTCGACGGATCCAGGCGGCGGCGTTGGTGGTGGCGTCCGAATTTCACCGGCCAGGCCGCTGTTCGGAGATGCCCGCGAGCGTACGAGTACGACCGAACCGTCCGGGGGATGTCCCCTGGCCACCGCGCGCGCCCGGGTGGAATGGAATGGTCGCAAAAGCGCCGGCCCGCCCCTGGCCGCTCGACACCTCACGCCGGCCTTTTCCACCGCGCTGGCCCGCAGCTAGGCTCCCCCGGCCGGAACGGTCAGAGGCCGGCGCGCCCGCGCCCAGCTCGCGAGCTAGAAAGGCACGGCACGGCTGGGCCTGGGCTGGGGCAGCTCTCTCGCTTTGGTACGGCGGCAGCGGGGGGCGGACGGTGACCGGACCTTGGCCGCTGTCGGCACGACGGCCGGCTCGGGGTCGGCCAAACGCGGATCAGGCCGTCGCCAACTTGCGCGCGTAGGTCTCTTTGAGGGGTAACCTAGCGCACGCCCTCAGGGCCTCAGGGGGGTCGATATGGATCGGTGGTGGTCGAAGGCGATGGAGACTGTTGGTAGATTCTGATGCAAATTAGGCTAGCCAACGCAATCTCTCGGTGGAATCGGATGCGGCGCTCGCATGCCCGGCCGGCCGATCCTTAGTCAGTGCATGGACAAGACTTATCGCCGGTAGTAGCAGCATCTACGCAACGCAAGTCGCAACTAACAAAAGGGCGCCAGTGTGCCGGCCTCTCGTCGCTGCTTCATTCTGTGATGGGACTCGATCGATCAATGCTTTGTACGCACGGCTGGACGTGCATGCGCCCTGTGCGTCAGCCTGCATTATATTGACGCATCTGCCTTTCAATATGTACAAACAAATTCTAATGTTTAGTAGCGCTAACAGGTCCTCGCCTCGCCTGTTAAAGCTAGCTACTAGTAGGCGCTAGCGACATGATCGAGCGGCATCCTGTGTTTCCTACGGATAAATAATTTACCACATACCAGCAGATGGACAAGATAGCTAGCTCTAGCTAGCGAACGTGACGCGGTTTCCGACAGGCAAAGCACCTGAAATCGAGCCCGAAACCATGACACTCTGGTCACCGCTCCGGTTGCCGCCGATGGACTTTTTCTCGCGCTCTCCGGCCGACAGATGGGCACGGGGCGATCGACACTGCGGAGTCTTAGGTTGCCCGAGATTGACGTAACATTTCCCTGTAGAGTAGATGGCGAGCTAGGTCGGTGTCGACTCTCCACTCTCTGCATGCCCCCCTAACATGGGGCTATTTATGACGGCCAATTAAGCAGTCAAACTCTTGTCAGTTAGCGTCGTTGCGTGGGGAAAGAGAAAGATTAACAAGCTAGTACAATGAGAGGCTGTGATTCGATTGGATGGATCCTACACAGATTGATGAAAGCTGCTTAATTGGAGCTGTAAGATCGTGCATGGATTTGTTCAGAAAGAAACAAGTCCATGCATGAGTTTAAGTCCACGTGCCTAGGAGGTGAAGGTGACTTCACAGTTCACACACCTACGGAGTAGTAGTTGTTAGCTCATTCATGGCAGGCGTGTGGCTATAAGCCCTAGATTTCCAGCTACTCCTGAAAATCGGACCTTCCTTCCAGTACAGCAGAAGCGGACAAGCGGTCCCGGTGTGTCTGACTGTCTGGACACATGACGTTATACCCTCCTATGGATACGTGCCAATTTTTAAGAGTGTATACATATCTTTGAGGAGAAATGTAATATATGTATACATATCCTGCTCTCCTATAGATCAGCTTAGGCATTCAGTGCATCATTTTCTAC
The DNA here is from genome assembly GCA_033239725.1 of Echinochloa phyllopogon. Classification (NCBI taxonomy): domain Eukaryota; kingdom Viridiplantae; phylum Streptophyta; class Magnoliopsida; order Poales; family Poaceae; genus Echinochloa; species Echinochloa phyllopogon. The sequence goes on along the minus strand of BTCW01000005.1, from coordinate 39,054,423 downwards.
TGAGTCAATTATTCTTTGCCCGACAAAAAAAATGTAACATGTATTGCTTTGTGCTGCTATTATCTGACCAAATTCCAGTTACAAAACTTTTGTTATCAGAGAAAAGTCCATCATGACCACAAAAAGGTAATAAATTACTTTTGGAATGGAAGGTTTTGATATTTTTCCCAAAAAAATGATTACTAGTTGGGATTTTTATTTTTTCAAATTAAACTCTGGTAGACGAGGCCAGAATTTGAGTACATGTAGTATGTGACCACGGTACAACACACACAACGGCAATAGCAAAGTGTGATGATCATGCCAGTAGGGGTAGAATGAAGAAGAGAATGAGTGGTAGGGTAGAATGAGGCAATTATCACATTACAGACAATAGAAACTCTCTCCATGAACCGATGCCAAGGCGAATTATTGAGTCACACAATGTTTAACATCCAATGCCCATATAAATTAAAATTAGGGTGCACCTTCAAAAAACCTTCGCACGCGAAAAATACGTGAAGGATGTACCATAAGATTTTGTTTTGGTATATAAGAATACACTGGATAACTGCATATTTTAATTTCTATTAGGAAAAAACTAAGATTGTTACATGTTCGTTACGACACGAGTTCGAACTCATGGCAGATTGTCAGAGTCGGCACAAACTCATGGTAGGGTGGTCACTACTGCTACAAGGATTGATATCACGAGATGAATTATGATTGCAAGAGCAGCAGGCATCGAAAATGTACTTCCTTAATTTGAACTCATGTTAGCACATGCACACAGGGAACATTTCGTCTTTGCTGCAATATATCCATGTCTTCCATTGCAGCGAATATTCGTCTAAGGTTTCATTTGTCACTATCAACAAATCGATCTCTCGGGAGTCCATGTCCATTAGAAGCTTGAACTAGGGGTATATATGAACACTATATATATAATCCTCGAAAGCCCAGAAGCGAATTTCATTTCACTGGAGCATGAGTCAAAATTACAAGCCTCCAGCCATATGCATGTGGGCGACGCTTGAGTACAAGCCAGCCTCTGCTATGCCGCCGCAGCGCCAGCAGCTATGCCGGTCCCAGTCCAAGAACGATGTAGTAGAGCAAGGTGATCGGCAGGGCTATCAGCATTCCAAAAATTACCCTGCAAAAAAAGTATTTGCATTGACCATAAAAGTCAATCTCAGCTCCTGCATGCAAAGGCGACGCAAAAAAAACACAAAGTATTATATCTGATGATCGATCACTTACATGGTGCTGAGGATGGCCGGGTGGACGTTGTACTCCTTGGCGAACACAAATGGCACAATCCCTTGCGGTAGAGCCGCCTGCCAAATGCCCAGATAAACCTTTATTGATATATAGCTCGCAGAGAAACAGAGTACTGTACAGTGGTGGTTTGAATATAATTAATCTAGTAGTACTAGGATCGAGTACAATGTTGCATTGAAGAAGCTGATAAGCCATGAGCACGGCCTGACAGCCGACCACGCGCTCCCGCGCAGTTGGTAAGGCCGCCGGACGTAACTTTAGCTAACCGAACCAATGATTTCGTTGGCAAGACAAGAACCCACTTTTCACGGCGAGGGAGTAGTTACCTGAACAATGGCGACCTGCAGGAGCGACCCTCGGAGGCCGATGGCGAGTGACGCGGCGGCCATGGTGATGGGGCCGGCGAGGAAGCGGACGCCCATGGAGATGCCGGTGGCGCGCCACCCGCAGGCGATGAGCTTCGGCTGCAGCGCCATGAACAATCCTGGACAAAGAGAGAGTGAAGCGTTAGCTAGCGGGCCAAGGCAGGGGGCCTGGGGGCGCGTGGGCGCGGTGACTAATTGCGGTGCAGGGCTACGGGACGACAGGAGCACAAGGGGTGTGGGACGGTACGGTACTCACCCAGGCTAAACATGGCCATTCCCAGCCCGGCGTCCGAGAGGATGGAGATGGACTTGGACACGATCGCCGGCATGGAGATGTGCCACCTGCATATATCGTACACCACCCGTCGTTAGGCGTTAGTTAGCAGCACTTCATCAAGACAGTACAGCAGAAGCGAATAATCATAGGACGTACGTACGATGAGGTAGAGATCGTTAGCCATTAGTAGCAGGAAAGACAAATTAAGCACTGCTCTAACGGCGACGATTAGTAGCCCGGCCAAGTAAACAGTTGCGCAGCTTTAAACAAGCAGATCCACTCCAAAAGGGATGGGTGATGAGATGAACCCGTCGCGTCAATGATTGGCGCCCAGCGCTCGTGCAGGCTCCCTTCGACTTTCCGGCTCCAACAGTTGGCGATTGGAGCTTTGCCGGCGGGCGGGCCCGACGCCGTGTGGTCCGGCTCCGGCCCGGACGGGGAAACACTCAACCGCAGCCCACCGCCGCCCGTAAAGGCAGCTCTTTCGGTTATTCCCGCACCGCCACGACGGCTCCTCCTCGGTAGCCGCCGATCCTGGCCGGCATTTAGGCTGGCAGCTATATACGCCGCCAGCTTCGCTAGGCCTCGCCGAGAATGACAAATCCATTCATCTCGTGCTTATCGCCGCCGCCACCACCGCTAGACTACCTAATTGTGTCTGCAATGCACTACCGGCGCGGCGTCTATCCAGGCCGAATCTGTCGACACTCTCTGTTATGTAAAGTCAGAGTCTGAACCAGCGGCATTACCGACTCTGTGAAGGAACTTGCCATTTTCACGATCAAGCCACCATTGATCCTTGCCGAAGTGGTCTGTTGCGTACAGCCACTCACACCCTAGCATGAACAGATATACTACTAGTCTGCTAGTACTTGAAGCGATACTCTATTTGCGCTAGCAAGCCATTGATCCTTGCCTGATTGACCGCCCTCTATTGCGTAAACCATATAATCAGTAGACCAGTAGCAGCATACTAGACAATGAGTGAGCGAGGCAGGTCACGTGAAAAGGTGTAGACTTTGTAGCAAGCAACAAGCATACCGGAACGCGACGAGGGACCAGGCGAGGCCGATGAGGCTGGAGTACGTGTTGGGGTTGCGGATCAGCTTGCGCCACACCATGATGAGGATGAGCCGGGTCATCACGCTCGCCGGCGGCATCTGCTGCTCCCCGCCCGCGTCCGCCGCCCCGTCGTCCCCGTCCACGCCGCCCTTCATCGCCCGCAGTTCCGCCGTCGAGCTGGTGGTGGACCCGGGCTTCGTCACCACGTCCGCCGGTGCCCCGCCGGCCTCCCCCGCCTCCGCGTCCTCCACCGTCTTGCCGCCGCTGAAGCGGAAAGCCTCGCCTTCAACGGCGGTTGCTGACACCGCGCCGCCGGGCTCGCTCTCTGAAAAACGGAAAAACAAAAGATTGGGAATTTTGTCAAGGCTTGTGCGAGAATTTGCATATGGTGGCAGCCATTAGTGCTGGCCGGCACGGACCTTTGCTGTTCTGCGGCAGGTCGGCTGGGACAACCATGCGGATCTCTTTGGCGCCGGCGTTGACGACGGCCGCGCCACCGGCGAGCACCGGCAGGCCGCTGACCTCCGAGACGGGGGAGGCGCTGGAGCTCCACACGAACATGTGCAGCTCCTTGGCGTCGTGGCTGGGCACGGCCGCGTGCTTCGACGGCAGCCGCGCCGATCCCGAGTGCTCGTCAAAGTTGGACTGCCGCGGCGTCGGGCCCCGCGACGAGTGGATGGAGTACACCTCGCCGCCGGCGCCGAAGCTCGAGCCGCGCGCGCCGCCTCCGCCGCCGGCCGCCGGCGCGCCATCGACCATGGCGTAGAAGTCGGCGTGGTTGAAGTTGGAGCCCCGCGGGCTGTGGTGCCGCGACGAGCTCATGGAGTAGATCTCCGCGCCCGTCAGGTTGGACGGACGCGGCGTCGCCATGAGCAGCAGCGACCGCCGCGACGCCGACGAGCGGCGCACGGTGACGTGCAGCCGCCCGTCCTCCGCCACCTCGGCCTCCGTCTCGGCGCGGCCGCCCTCCAGCGACACCACGTCGGGGTCGACGCGCACGGATGCGATGGCGGCGGCGGTGCCCGCGGGGAACTGGCCGGCGATGAGCATCCGAGCGGCGCGGAACTCGAAGAGGAAGAGGAGCAGCGTGTACCAGATGATGCACTGGAGCACGATGACCTGCACCATGAGGGAGCCCGCGTAGGGCCCGTACATGGCGATCAGGAGCGGGATCCCCATGACCAGCGTGTTGGGCAGCGTGGTGACGGAGAAGAGCGTGATGGACCAGTCGAGGCGCGGCGCGCCGCCGAGGCCGAGGCCCGAGGGGAGGAGGCGCGACCACACGGCGAGCGCCGCCAGGACGAGCAGCTTCTGCAGCGTGTCGGCGGCCAGGAAGCGGAGGTTCATGGCGTAGGGGTCGTTGGTGGAGATGAAGTGGAAGGACAGCAGCGGGACGGCGAAGATGGCGACGAAGCGGTTGATGCCGGAGCACTGGTCCGGCGTGAAGATGCCCCACCACCGCACCGACCCGTACGCCAGGATCATGGCCACGTACAGCGGCACCATCGCCGTCAGCACCGCGTACAAGTCGCTCCACGAGATCATCTTGCTCTTGTCCCACCCCCGCCCGGAGGCGAGGCTAACACGGAGGAGGGGGGAGAAGAGAAGGCACCCCGCACCCGAGAGACGGAGATAGGAATGGTCGCGGACTCTTGGTGGAGTATCGAGTTCACATGCAGGGCGGAGTGGGCTCTTCCGGTCTTGTGACCTCGGCCATCCATTTATATGGGAGCAGCGCCGAGGGCCTGCGACAGACAAACGCCATCCATAGCGAGGGATTCCCGGGGGGCTTGCCGCGTGCCTCAGGAAAACAGCCGAGCCGCGCAGGCGCAGCACACTGGAACCAAAGGGGATATGAATCAAAGGTTCATTTGCAGGGTCGGGGTGTGCTCTTGAAGACCAGGATTGACTTTGGTAGAGGTCAAACAGAGTATAGATTTAAACCCGGCTGCCACCCTTTCCATGTGAGGATCCGATTTGCATCGTCCATTGTTAGGCCGGCCTAGATATATATGTGCGTTTCTCATCTTGATGAATAACGGGATGAATTTATTTTTGAAGATCAAATTGGATTTTGCATGTGCTCGTTTCTGATCTTGAAGATCATGGTAAAATTGCTAAACTTGCCCAATTAGCATCAACAGCCGAGCCCGTACAGTCTCACACAAGGGTTTCAGACCTTGATTTGGTATAGAGTTAGAGAACGATATGATTTCTGATCTTCATAAGTTGAAACTAATTAAAACAGTCTATAAGTATATCGATGCCCAATGAGAGGCAATAAACGTTCATTGTCATCAGAGAAATAGAGTCAAGTATCAAGTATATCCAGAGCCTCTCTGATCTGGATCAAATAGTTGGTGCAAATGTTGATTCGCATTAACCACTCATCTATGAATTTCTCTTTTTGTTCTCAAATACCGAGAAGGATTCGCATCTGATCAAACAGTGCATCTGTACTCTGTACTGTACATGAGTTTCTGATCCTGCAGATGGACTGCATCACCGGTGCTATACCTTTGTGCCTTGTGCGTATTCACTCTTTGATGTGTCATCTATCACATATGATTCTCATTTGCATGAAAAGGACGTTTTTTTTTTGAGGTGAATGAAAAGGACCTAATGGCCGAGAAAGCCTAGGCAACTTTGTAGAAACCAAATCAGTCCAAAACGGCGATGATAACAATCCTTGTGTCTCAAGGGCTTTATATTTCCTTATAGTTTTGAAAATACTGTCATTAAACTCTAGCTACAATCTATCTATTTTTATCTATGCCTTATCTTTATAAATGAGTGTTAAAAAAATCCATCTCATTTGTTGACAGAGTATGGAAATTACCACGTTAATCGCAAAAATAAATGGATCTATACTATTGGATTTTATGATCATCTAATGACTTATATTGGACCAAAGACTCAATGCCAAATAGAATCAATAAATAGCATTTTCGGAATTTTAAAAATAAGGAATTATATAAAATTATAGTTCATCAAAAATACATCTTGATAAATAGAAAAAAAATTAAAATTACAAATGAATATAATTGTCAGTAAAATACCTAAATAAAATAGTCCAAAAGAATAATAAATAAATAGCTAAAATTCTGAAACAAAATAATAAAAATAGTAAATATGGATAAAAAGAACAAATGTAGTCCAAATAAAACTAACAAACATGTAATCCAAATAAACATATTTCACGCGAAGTCAAAATATACTTATACCTCCGACCATAAGGATTATAATAATAGTGTATTGAATCGACTCTAGCCGTGTCATTTGTGCGTGCGGACCATCTTGCTAGTCATCAGGGTGCGCTCATGCACATTGGTCGCTGCGGCGTCAACCGACAAACTCATTTCGTTACGACTTAGGGTTCACCATCCTTCTACACTGCGGCGCCATGGTGAGGAGGTGCCATGGTGGGTGGTTAGGGGGCATCTATTCGGAGTCGGCTGATGGATGCAACGTTCGAGGCAGATGCAGAGTTGGCAAGTGGTACATCAACAAGGGTTTACGTCGATTGCGCATGCATATTGCAGTTACAGGGTAGGGCCCACCTGGCCACCTGCTTGGATGGCCAAACCAAAGTCAACACGAAGAAACTATACCATCTTTACGGATAGTAGAGATATAGATATTGATAGGGATATAGAGACCAATTATCTGTAACGACTAGGTTTTAATAAAAATAGTTATTAAATTTTATGGTGTCAATTGTTTATGGCCAGGGGTGATACAACAAAAATTAATAGCTAAAGCTATGTCCCATACATCATGTCAATGTCTAAGACGACACTATTTTTACGACTGGAAGGGTTCTCACATTATGGATTTATTGGTGCTGTCATGTGCTCATCTGTCCTATATTTGTGTACAAACAAACATGCAGCCTGGATGGTGATGATACATACTTCTTTCCCATAGCCTTGAAGTGGACTGAAAAAATGGAGAATAAATAAACCATATCTATTTGGCGTGCGCTGTCTCCACCCTGGGTGAGCATTTCCTACTTACTGCTGCTAAACATTTAGCTGCCGATGATCCAATGTGGGAGACTAGTATCGGTGTCACACTCAGGTTTCACACCATCACCCTGTCGATCAGTTCAGATAACTCAGTCCAAGTAGCGCACAGAGACATCAGAGTGTCCAGCCGTTCATGCTACCAGGGCATTAACCATGATGCTTACTGCTACAGACCAGTCCACGATTGTGACACTGGCGTGTCGCAACGGGCTTACCAGTTTTACATGTAAAATCAGTGCTACAAGATCTCCCGGCGCGCTGCACTGCACGAATGCATGGCCGGGAGACATGCCAACGGGGCAGCGACGACGGCCGGTTCTCGTGCCGTCACGTGTCCAGACCAATCCATGGAGATTCAGATTGACACACTATTAACTGTCAACTCAGTCCGACGTACAAGTCATCAGTCATCTCTGAAGTCTGACGGCGTTGTTCGCTTTGAATCTTCTCGCCGATCGAGCGCCCCTGCATCTGTGTATTCGGTTCTGTCCACACTGGCCATTGCGCGTCTCGTCAGATCAGTCACCAGCTGCTCGATCGGAACTGGGGTGTGCAAAATTGTCACGGCCAAACTCCTCACTAAACTGTTGCTAATCACCGCACTCGATGATCCGGCCGCCGGTAGGATGATATATGCTCGATCGACCGGTTAGAGCTTTATCTCCTCGTACAGAAACCGCATGCATATGGAGCATTACTGGGTGTCAGTCTGTCAGATTAAGGAAGCTACTACAATTGGAGGAGGCGGAGGAACCGGCGTGGTTTGGTGGCAGAAGAGCCAGGCATGGGCGCATCACAGAAGGCCGCGGCCTAATTGAAATGTGCTCAACAGAGACAGCCAGAGAAAGAATGAAGCTTCATGTGGTATTCCCGCATGAGCATATATATGCACATCCCATCATACCGTCTCGATGCATCGCACCGTCGGCGTCGCTCCAGCTTCGTCGTCTATACGTCGTCCCACACTCCAGCGGGGCGCGCAGCAGGGAGGACGACGAAATGATGATGCGAACGAAACAGAGCCGGACCCGCGTCGATCGTCGGATGCCAAATCCAAGCATCACATGCATGTACTTGTAACGTGGCGCGTCTGTAGTGTGCCCCCCACCAGACCGTATCCACACAAGTACGGCCGGCTTCCCGCGTCGTCCAAGTCCCCGCCCCGGCCGGCGGCGCTGTCCGTGCGTGTGTCACTCGATGAGCGAGCGCCCTGGCCGGAATCTCCATGCATATCTATCACGGATTCACGGTCCAAACACATCGCCCTCGATCGATCTCCAAACACGTGACGCGGTCCCAAAAAGGGCTTTCTAGCAAAGTAGCAAGGCGTACGATGATCAATGTACGTACTTTCTTACTTTCTGATACAGTACTACACATCTTGACTCTTGAGAGACACGTATTATTCGTTCCTGTTAGTGGCCAACTGCAACGCAAAACAGTCCGGATCGTCGTCCTGTTATATCCGCGTGGCTACCGTAAAAATATTCTGAAAGCACGTACCATGCGATCGGGGTGTACGTTGACGTACTGAAGCAGTGAAGTACAACGGGGAGGATGGGAGAGAAACAAGACGAGACTGTTGCGTTTTGTCTCAACGTACGTCTACATAATTCATGCCACTGTTCAGTGAGGAGAGCCATATATGCATTATATATGTTCACTTGTCCTCTCTAATTGAGCAGAAAGGTATAGGCAGCACATGACATGGAACAAAAGATACAGGGAAACATGGATCACTCGTCCGTGTGGTCGTTTCGCCCATCGGGAGCCTGGGGACGGCGCCAGCTCCAACGATCGCTGCCCAGCGAGAGCATGGATGGTCTCATAAAAGAAAAACAAACAAAAAAAACGAGAGCGTGGAAAAAAAAGGTGCCAGGCCGCAGATGAGAAATTGGAGCACTGCTAGCCCAAGAAACAAATCTGCTTCAACTTATACTAAACTACTCAACACACCGTGTGGGAATACAGCTCGGCCCATGAAGTTGCCGGCCCACCTGACCCGTGACATAACTAGGGCTTTGCCGCTTTGCAGAGGGTTTAGCGGCGCCGGCAACCCCTTTCTCCCTCTCCACTCTGCTCGGCTGCTCCTCTCCTCTCCTCGGCGAGCACCATGGCGGCCTCCTCCGCCTCCCTCCTCGCCCGCCGCCTCCTCCACTCCCGCCGCTTCCTCTCATCCCCGCTCCGCCCCTTCTCCACCACCACGACTCCCTCCTCCTCCTCGACCTCTTCCCCCTCGTTTAACGGATCCGATGCGGAGTCCGACCCGGAGCTCGAGCACCAGGCACCCCCCGGGGATCAGGATCGCCAGCAGGCGGAGAACCCCCCGCGCCCGCCCAACACCACCCGCCCCCTCGAGAACGGCCTCGACCCCGGAATCTATAAGGTTTGATGGGAGCTCTCGATTCTCTTCCCCCTTTCGGGTTCGTTTTCGCTCGAAATGATGCGATGTTTCCTCTTTTCGGGTGCTCTGGCGGGGATGCGAAGGCGATAGTGCTGGGGAAGGTCGGGCAGGAGCCGATCCAGAAGCGGCTGCGGAATGGGAGGACCGTCGTGCTCTTCTCGCTCGGCACCGGCGGCATCCGCAACAACCGCCGCCCGCTGGACCGCGAGGAGCCCCACCAGTACGCCGACCGGTGCTCCGTGCAGTGGCACCGCGTCTGCGTCTACCCGGAGCGCCTCGGCACGCTCGCGCTCAACCACGTCAAGACCGGGTGAGCCCCACCTTGCCTCCTTGTAGTGGTTACCCGTTGGAATTTACCTCCTAGAGAAATGTAATTTTGAGCTGAATGGTTGGGAGGTAGTAAGAGCTTAGCATTGGTTACTACTCCCATTTGGTTGCAATAATGCCGATTATGGGATTCCTTTATGGTTAATATGCCATGCTATGGAGCATCACATAAGTCCTTCAGTGTCCATTTTTAACTGTAACTTACATTGATGTCCTCCCATGAGGGAAGCACCACTCATCTAGATTCCAAAAAAAATTAAGTATTGGATTCTCTATGCAGATTATTGCATATGGCCATTTATAGTTTACTTGGTAGGTTTCCGTTGATATGATTTAGTGGATGCTTCTATGCTTGGGGTGGATTTCATGTCTGATTGGTGAAGTGTTGGTTCTTGACTTCTGTTTGTGGCTTTATGCAATATAAAGTTCATTTTCTGATTTCAATTAATTGATTTAATTATTTTTACCGTTTGGAAATACTGATACATGCAAATATGCAACATTTCAGCACTATTCTATATTTGGAAGGAAATCTTGAGACCAAGGTGTTCTGTGATCCGATTACTGGCCTGGTTAGACGCATAAGAGAAATAGCTGTGCGCGCGAATGGTATGCTTCTTACTGTATTGATTTTTCTACATGGATAACTTATGTTACTTTTTGAAGATCATGTGTGCATTTTATGCTTATATACTGCCAACGCCTCTGTTTGTTGTAAAGTTCCTTCTCTTGTCCTTAGTACTTCCTCCGTTCCAAATTATACGTCATTTTGACTTTTCTACCTGCATAGTTTTTACTAAGTATCTAGACATAGCGTATATCTAGTTGCATAGCAAAAGTTATGCATTTAGAAAAGGCAAAACAACCTATAATTTGGGACAGAGGGAGTTGTTCCTTATCGAACAGAAGGAACAGAGTTTAGAAGCCCCAACTAATGTATATAATCAAGATCAAGGAAGGTAGTAAAATTGAGGAACTATTATAGGCTATCTGCAATCCACACATTTCAAAAAATATCTGTAATCCCCACTGGCCAGTGGCCACTTTCAGAGGTTCATCTTCATCATGACCCATGCCAGCTACAAACACAGGATAGGCATTTGCTTAGATGCTCAGTTAGCTTCCAGTGAGAATTGCCCTCGGGGGCATCTCCTTCTGTCTTACCAATGTTTAAACAACCAAGGCATGATGAATACTATACTGCTAGGATCCTATGTGTAATTTATGGCGTAATATGCCTCAGTCTCTGTCCCAGATGTGCAGGTATAAAGACTGTAGACCATTGAATCTGTTGCTAATAGTACTCCAGATATATGTATGTTGGAAACTTTTTTCTTCTTTGACCTTGTTAGTAGTTTAGATGGCAATCCTGAGCACTATCTAGGAACTATACTTCTGAATTTTTGTTAACTCTTTAATCTAATAACACAATTGATGTTTCATGTGGAATTCTTTTAATCCAGTCCACTGAAAACTCCGCAAAAGCAGAGTTGAACCAAGTAGCTGTGGACTAATACCATAGTATCACACACATGTTCCATATCCAAGCTAAAATCCTCCATTTTCTAATTATTCATAACTGTAAACCCCTGTGTTTTCAGTGTTCAGAAGTTGGTTTATTTGGTTTTCTTTTATATGTTCTTCGTTTCCTTGTTCAGAGTAATATTAGACGGCATGTGCACAGATTATGTTGAGCATTTGCACTGGTGTTTTTGTCTACCAGTTTATGACTTTGTTGTGTAATAGGTCGCCTCTTGTTTCTGGGTAATGACGCTAATGCTCCCAAGTTAGGTGAAGTCAAGGGGGTCGGCTACTTCTGATGCTGGTTTATGTTTAACTGAGGATACCAGTTGACAGAGTCAACTTGGATGGATGTATCACAGTGGTTTGGCACCTGCCCTATATTGTTGAAATCTCAGCTTGAACCAACAAATCTTGGCAGCAATTCAAGTCTTCTGCTGCATTGAATTTTATCAGATTCCTGTTTTTGTCAAGCTCTCAACACCATGTATATGCCTTATAATTGTTGAGCAGCAGTCTGAGCGTGTGTAACTTGATTTAACATTAGACATAGTTTATGGAGTGATTTCTTTCTACCTTTACGTACTTTTTATTTTTAATTTTTCCAGAGAGATTCTGCTATTGGACTTGTTTTTTCATAAAATTGTAGGGATGAAGTATTCCAATCCAGTCCCAGATCTGAGCGAACAGATCTTATCACTTTGAACATGGAGATAACTTGGAACAGATGGCAGGTCGAGTCATGGTGTCGCTGTAACACTCCACGTAAACTGCCAGGGAATCAGCAGTCGCATTATGCCTGCAAAATTTGTTTTCTCAGAAATATGGGCAGGAAAATTGTGGGGTGTAGTCGCGTAGATGCCACTAATAATTAGTCCGGTCAGCGCATAGTTTTATTGCATTGTTATTTAAAGGGAGAACCTGCTTAGAGCAACTCCAACAGATTGAGAAAAACATATTCCCCTATACTTGCTAAAGGAGATTGAGAAAATAACTTTTTAACTTATTGGAGAGGGAGAACCGGTGAGAACCGGTCAGCTTAGAGCAACTCTAACAGATTGAGAAAAATCTATTCCCCTATACTTGCTAAAGGGAATTGAGAAAATAACTTTTTAACTTATTGGAGAGAAGTGCTCCAGCAGATCCCTTTCCCTTCTTCCCTTTTCATCTCACTTGGCACGTGGGTCCCACTCGTCATTGAGTCTACCTATTTTTTTCCTTTTTCAATTCATCTTTCTCCTCCTACCTACGTCGTGGGCGCTCCCGACGGCGCGGCGCGAGCTTGGGGCGCGCGGCCCCCGCGGCGGCGCAGCGCGGGCTCGCCGGCGCGGCGCGGCTCATGGGCACCGGTGGTGGCGCGCGGCTCGCTGGCCAGTTCGCCGGCGCGGGGGGGTAGGCGACGCGGCTCGCGGGCGTCCGTGGCGGCGCGATGCAGGTTTGCCGACGACGTGCGGCAGAGGCCGTGGGGCAAGTGGGCGGCGGAGATCCGCGACCCGCACAAGGCGGCGCGCGTGTGGCTCGGCACGTTCGAGACCGCCGAGCGCCGAGGCCGCGGTGCGGTTCCGCGGCAGCCGCGCCAAGCTCAACTTCCCCGAGGACGCGCGCTTCACCACCCCCTCCACCGCCGCCGCGCCCACGGCCGCGCCAGCTGCCGCGACGACGACGACGGCCTCCACTGCTGGCGGCGCGTACCCGGACAGCAACGCCGTCTCGGAGTACCTGCAGTACCAGATGCTTCTGCAGGGAGCCGCCGCCGGCGGCCATGGTGGTTTTGCTCAGTACTACGGCGGCGGTGGCGCCATGAGCAGCTCGTCGGGCTCCTACTCCTTCCCCGTCTCCACGGTCACCGTGGCTTCCGTGCCGTCCTCTGCCTCCTCCGCGCCGGGCTACGGCGGCGGCGAGGCGGCGCAGTGGACGAGCATCAGCTGGCCGGAGAACGCGTGGAGCTATCCGGCGAACGCCGGTTCTTGGTCTTCTGGTTCCAACAACTATCCAACGTGTGTAGTAGTTGGATAGTGCACGTCTTCTGGTTCCTTGTCGGCAGCGAACGCCGGTTCTTGGTCTTCTGGTTGCGGCTGGCGAGGTGGAGGCGCTCGGTAGCACGGCCGGCGAGGGGGCGCGGCGCGGCGCATGGCCGGCGTGGCTGCAGCGCTCGGCGGCGCTGCCGACAAGGCGGAGGCGCTCTGCAGCGCGGCCAGCGAGGGGCGCGGGGCCGGTGCGCCGGCGGAGGCGCACGACCGGCGAGCGGCCGGTGCGGCGGCGCGGGTCGGCAAGGCGGCCGGCGTGCGGCATGCGAGCAGCAGGGGCACGAGGTCGCAAGGGGCGGCGCATCGGGGCAGACAGTGATAAACCGTGGAGGAGAAAAAAATGGAAAGGGGATTGAGGAAAAATAGATGTTGATTGAGGAAAGAAAGGGAAGAGGAAGAAAGGCAAAGGAGATTGAGAAAAAATATAGGAAAAGGGGATTGCAAAAGGGGATCGATTGGAGCTGAATTTTTACATCTCAATCTCCTTTAATCAAGGATATAGAGGAAGGGGATTGTTTTTCTCAATATGTTGGAGTTGCTCTACTGGATTTCATGGGATGAAACTCCCCATTCCACAAACTTGTCAGGCCTATACTAAATAACATAAAAAATAATATATTAGCCGCCAGTACACTTAACTTGTATTACTATAGGAGCGGAACTTTATATACAATCCTCTTGTCCAAGAAAATTACAATCTCCGGATGTTTATTCCAAACAACTAAATGTTACCTACCAATAGCTTTCTTCATCAACAGAACTATCGTTTGAGATCGACCTAATAATATGATACCTCATCTGAAGAGAACCTGGAGCTCTCTGCAAGTACATGCAAGTAGCAGGGAACAGGCGGCAAGTTGATGTCTAGTAATCCTTCCAGGATTTGAACAATTTCTCCCATCGCTGGCCTTGTGTTCTCATCGTCCTGGATGCACCAACAGGCGACCTTGCATGCCCTCTCTACCTCTTGTAAGTTAGCATCTTGCATTAGCTCAGGATCGAACAAGGCCTCGCTGTCACCTTCATGGAGTCTTGTTGCTACCAGTACGGGAAAGAATGTTTCCACGCCTAGCTGGTACCAAGCTGAATTCCTTTTCCCTGATATGATCTCGAAAAGCATCATACCGTAGCTAAAAACATCTGCCTTTGCAGTGATAGCCGTGCCGCTTATCCACTCAGGAGCAAGATAGCCTACAGTACCCCTCATGGTGGTCAACACCCTGCTGAAATCCCTCCCCGCAAGCTTGGCAAGCCCAAAATCTGCTATTTTTGGCATGAAAGAGGCGTCGAGGAGCACGTTCTCTGGCTTTATATCACAGTGTATGATACAGCTCCTACATTCCTCATGCAAATAAGATAACCCCTTCACGATGCCAAGGGCAATTTGGTACCTAGCATTCCAGTTCAGTTCCACTTGAGTGTTCCCAAATATGTTCCGGTCCAAGGACCCATTTGGCATATATTCATACACTAATATCTTCATTGACTTCTCCGAGCAAAAGCCAAGCAACCGTATTAGATTCACATGCTGAATGGTGCCTATTGTACTAACTTCAGCTCGGAACTGCTTCTCACCCTGAGAAAGACCATCAAGCTTCTTGACAGCAACTAGCATGCCATCAGGTAATATTCCTTGATACACCGAACCAAAAGACCCTTTTCCCAATCTCTCTGAGAAGTTTTTTGTAACAGATCGTAGGTACCTAAAGCTGAATACAACCAAAGGACCCTCAATTGTGTTCCTCTTATTGTAGATCTTCATATGAACCAAAATTACGCCTACAATCACAATGACAGCAATAAGGATAGCTCCACCAGTTAAAGCCCACACAGCTAATGCCTTGCCTGTCTCTGCTGAGGCTGAAACGAACTCTGATGCAGCAAGTCTGACAAAGATAATATGTCCCGTTGAATCATCGGGAGACACCAGGTTTATTAAATCTTCATACCATAAAGAACAACTATCACCATAGAAATAAGCAACACAAGAACAATTATTCAGACAAGCCTGCTTACATCCATCAGCGCTAGCAGCTACAACACAGGCCTTGTCAGGCAGGTTAGCAACAGCAAGTGCATAGAATCCGTCGATTTTTGCATTCTTTGAGCTGTTGGAACCACAGTATAGCTTAGCATTTCTCGTGCACCCACTTCTGGAGTTTCCATACATCCAGTTTCCTACATACTGCTTGCTGAAGCCCCTGAGACAGCTGCAGAAAGTGAATGTATTCTCAGTACACATGGTGAAAGAACCACAGACAAAATACACACTACACTGTGCTTTTGGCACTGCAAAGAACGGCGCCCAGTCTTGCACACTCTCCAGCCATGCTACACCCTTGACCTGACCTGAAACCTCCATCAGAAACATGGCTGTAAACATGGTTTCGTTAATATGGTATACGAAGTAGCTCTCCTGGTCATTATCTATGAATTCATAGGCTAGCAAGGCTTTAGGATACGACGACATCTCAGGCATTCCACTAAACATACTGCCAGTCCACTTGCCCGTTTCCCAATAGATCTCAGAGTTGTTCCATTGGTGGACAAACTGGTTGCTACCGTCTGGATCAATCTCAAGGGTGTAGCACCCTGGCGATGGATCAACAGAGCTGTCCCACGAGACGATGCGTGTTGCATGACCAGTGATTTTGTTCCTTCCAAATTTTGCCCCTGGGAGCCACACATTGGTTGGTTCGTTGAAACTTTGCCACAGGAAATCGGTGGTGTTGGATGAAGGTACCAGCACAAAGTTGCCTGTGTCGAGGATGACACCGACCATGGAGTTGGAAATATTACTGGTGATGTTAGTGGCCCAGATAGGATATTTGTGGCGGTTGAGCAATACCATGTTGCCATCTTGTGATATTGTCAGCTCTGAGGAGTTTGGATTGGAGATTGGCCTTGCACGGTTCGCTATCCACACAGGTGTGTGCTTTGAGATCTTGTTGTACCAGAGAGCAAGGTACCATCTGTCTGGTGCCGTATCATCTGAAAGGGAACAAAGGTTCAGTTATCCTTCAAGTTCAAAGACACAAATGTCTAGAAAGAAGCTTGTCAAAGTGAAACACGTAGCAATTACTGTAAAACCCATTTAAATGCCTTCTCATATGTAACGGATGTTAACTATATGGCGTGAAATAAACTGATGCATATGAAACTAAAGATATTCACTATAACTACTTATTGCTTTTATTCACAATCTTATTGCACCTTCGGTTTCAAAAGAACTGGGGATCTGAAATGATTAAAAAAATTAGGCAAATTCAAAAAAGAACCAGCTGGCATATATGTTTCGACCTTTTGCATAATTCAATGCATACAGCCTTGGTTGCTTATTAATCATCATACTGAGGGGATATTTGGATCCAAGAGACTAAAGTTTAGTCTGTTAAATAAATGATAATTACAAGTATTAAACATAAATTAATTATAAAACTAATTACATAAGTCATTGTTACTCTGTGAGATGAACCTAACAAGCCTAATTAACCTATAATTAGTATATAATTAAGATATATTTACTATAGCATTACATTATCTAATCATGATGTAATTAAACTTATTAGATTCATCTCACAAATTAACCCTCATTTATGTAATGGGTTTTTTAATTAATTTATATTTAATACTCCTTCGATGTGACGGGACTAAATTTTAGTTCAAGGAACCAAATACCCCCTGAATCATGTTGTAACTGCATTTGTTTTATGGGAAAAAGGAAGTGTGCCTTCAAAATCTTACCAGCCTGCTAATAGTTACCAAAAATTTACATTCTTTGTTCTTGTTAGTCACCAAACAATTTACACTCGGTTTAGGTATAATACAATTTTTCTTTTGATCTAAAAAACATAGCCCAACAATATGGTTAACGATTTTGATATTCTTAATAACACATAGCATATATCTCAGCAAGTGAGCGTGGTTGTTCCAACAATTTGTAGACGATTTAATTTAGTACAACAACTTGGCAATTTAACGTATCTACAGCCCAATAACTTGTAAACTGCTCAACTTAGCATAATAACATAGCAAGTTGATACATCTACCATTCAAATGTAGGAAAAATGCATGCCTACCTATTCGGGTACACATACATATAATCAATTCTATAAAAAATTATGTTATGTCATCATTAGAATGAGATCATTTTTGTTCAAATCTTTACAATTCTATATTAAATCAGAAAATTCCAACTAGATCAATTGCACACAAAAGACAAGCTGTAATTTCTCTAATAAATTTTTTAACTTTATCTTGGACGTTGCACGCAGTTGGTTCTATGTTTGCTAAAATTACAAGTCTTATGCAGCTAAGATTATAATGTTTTTGCAGTATAATAAAGAGCTAACATAATATAAAACGAGAATTTGAATACCCCGCATCTGCTGAATGCTTTCAATGCCCTTAACCCTAAAAAATCCCCCCAAATTAATTAGAGCACCAGAGTAAGTGCTTTTGAAGTGGACAATAACAAATACTAAAGCTGATTTCAGCGTACCCGGCTGAAAGAACCCCACTGCGAATTTGCCGCCCCGGGAAACAAGCCTGTGGACGCCGGAGAGCGGCTGGTGCCGTGACACGGTGTCGGGCGCGGCCGCGCGCGCCGCACCCCGCGATAGCGGTGGGCGCACGCAGATCATCACCAGCAGCAAGCATGGCAGGAACACGCGAGGGGAGAGCTTCTCCGTGGCCATGATCGATCGATCGATCGATCGTTGGTGGCTTGGTGCTGTCTGCTGTACGTGACTGACCACGGCGCTCGTCCCCGCGGCCTCACGATACTTATATACATATACCTGCCTCGGTCTCGACACGACGCCACTAACAACTAGTGCGTGCCACTGTGGAGTATGACTGCGCTATTCACCATGCCTTCCGTGATGCGAACGAATTGACTGGTTCTACCGACAGCGCCCGCGGCGAGGCTGGACGTGTTTCACTATCTTCCGCACGGCTGGGGCATGCATATCGCGGCCGCTGGATTCACCACCGGGGCTCGGCGTGCGAGCGCCGTCGCCAGTCCCGCCGCATTGGCCGACACGTACGCCGTCAATCGGCATCGGGTGTCCTTTTGCAAATGGTGCGCGCCACCAAGCTAGTTTCCCCGCGGCCCGGTAACTTGATTAGCAGCGCTCGTACGTCAACTCGCGACTCGCGAGTGGTGGGTCAGCCGGTTAGGCTTGTGAACCAAGAGCTCACGATGCATCGTTATTCCTTCCGGAAAACCAGTGGCCACTTGGTTGTAACTTGTAAAATATAAATGGAAGAATAATTCAGGTATTTGAGTTGGATTGGCTGGATAGTCAATGAGTACCAGGATGTTTCATTAAAAAAACACGCCCTCAATTTCAATAGCAAAAAAGTTGATTTTGTATGGATGTGCAGCGCAACATACGCTCTAATATCTTAAACTAGGTGTTACCTCGCACGATGCCGTGGGAATTTCTTAAACAATATTTTAAAATAAAATTAATAGAAACACTAAAGTGATTACATAGCAATATTCTTTTGTAAACGATATTATACATGATTTAAGGTGAAATTTGAAAGCAAAAACAATAAGGTTTACATAGCAACATTTTTTTTGCAAATGATATTATACATAAAAACATCTTGATTTTGTTGAGAGAGATTGGCTCTTAAATGATTGATCATATATGTATTTCTACTATGAGAATTTTGTAGCATTGTACTCGCAAAGACCATGGATGCTATTGGTTATAGAAGACTGGTGGAAGATATAAATACATAGTCCTAGTGGATGGTGACCTGGTATTTGATGTAATGGGTTCCTGTATGACGTGGATAGCTTGCATGTTGAAAAAAATACTTAGTGGGGTACATCTATATAGGTTATATATAGATAAGGAATACCCTTGGCGCCGCCACCCTGGTGCATGTAGCAATATATGGTAAGAGCCAAGCGATATCTCAAGGATAATAGGATAACAAGATCATACTAGAGCTTTTACCAGTCAACTTTTACAGGAAAATTGTCGCAAAAACATTTTATTTGTAACCATTGTCCTTTTCCAAGCCTTCTGATAATGCTATGGAACTTTTTTTTGAGAATATGCTGACTACGTATTTTATTAAGAAAAATATAATTACAACTTACAAAACCTCAAAGCGCAAAGATACAACCCTACCACCCAGATGGTGGCTACACCTCAACCCTACCACATGAAGAAAGCGACCACCTCAACTCCAACTCCAAACCCAAACAAGGTAAAGAAGCCACCACCAGTAAACTACTTGTACAACCCATCTTCAAAAGATGATCTAGCAAAAACCATCTTGTCCACGAAGAATACAAGAATAGCAGACTGTCAAATCACACCAAAAAGAACTTATGATAATGGTAACATGAAGATATCTTCAAAACAGTGCCTCAAGAAGGGCATGATGTTGAACTCCACCGCCGGCTGTCTGAAATCAAACAAGGTTCCACCCGAAGACCACATGGTCAAGTTCGAAAAACTATGCCTCCAACAAGGTGAACGACACTCAACGATGTCGCCATTGTTTTCACCAGCCGAAGCTATGCAAAGCTTTCACATCTGACCCAAAGACCTCCATGAAGAACATTGCTGCCAACTGAGTAACAAGCACAGACCAACAAATCCAACAAGTCAGAACGGAGCAAAGCGGAAGGAGAGGCGCAACAAGCATCACACGGTGCCACACTGCCGAAAGGACAGGGACGGTCAAACGACCAATTGCTTAAGCCTTCCCCAAGACCAGCTATCCCACACCACCGTAGGCGCCGTCCCAAATCGGGAAGAGGGGTGAGTGGTTGCTGATGGCGAGGAAGGCAAATGTGGGAGCGGCTGAGCGCCTATGCCGAACCAGGAGCCAGATCTGGGCTAGGCCGGTGTTTGGTCGACGAGCCCCCCCAGCGATGAAGAAGATGACTAGGGGAGGGGGCGCCGGTGAGCGGACGACAAAGATCCGTCGCAATGGCGGAGGGCGAACAACGAACGAAGTAGGGTGGTGCGTGGGTGCGGGAGGAGGAGGAAAGACATGGGAGGAGAAGGAAGGGGAGGGACCGCCTCCACGTGCCATAGCGGCGGCCGATGCTGCTTGGTCTAGGGCCGCTTTTGCAGCGGTGCAGGTGGAGCCCCTCGGGTCGCCCGTGGAGGGGCTATGCGAAGGGAGAACCGCGCCGCCACTTCTCCCCCACGCCCCCGCGGGAGTCCAGCGGCGAACTCTAGGCATGGGGGCAGCAGATCCGGGCATCAGGATAGCGGATCCTCCGGCAGTGCCGCCGGATCAAAACCATTGGCCACGACCTTGAGCAGCTAGCCTTGCCACCATCCTGCCCCACCAGAAGCAGGAGAAGGTCCTGCCGTCACCAACCTTGCCCTTCACTGGGCTTCCGGCAGCGGCAGGGCTGCGCACGTGTGGGGATGGGCTCGGCGGCGGTGAGTTGGGTAGCCGCCAAAGCCGTTGACGCATGCCATGGAACGAGGCTGTTTGGATCCATGGGCAAATGGCAAAAAAATGGCATCCATTTTGCTTTTTTTTTGCCATTTGCCTCCAAACACCCCCATGGCAAAATGGCAAATAAAAATGAGATGGCAAAAATCTTTTGACTCAATATTATGGTAAAATTGGGCAAAAAGGCAAAAGGGAGAATGGGATTTAAATGAGGGTTTGCTAAAACTTTTACCATTGGATCCAAACACCCTTAATGGCAAAACTTTTGTCATTTTTTCTGGAGGGTAAAAGTTTTGCTCTTTTTTGCTCTTGCCATGTGGATCCAAACAGCCCCTTAGATAATTTATTGTGCTATATAGATATTCATTGGATTTACAAGTTTCATATCTTCCATCTAAAAATTCTTAAATTATATAATAATGATGTATATATCTTTCTTTTTTTGGAGTATACATCTTTCTAAATCGCTTTAATCTTGGAATGGGCTTCGGTCCATCATTCATCTAGGACGGCCTGTTGTACTACAGTACTAGGCTTTTTGTTGACAAATTTGTGTTGGGCCTCGTCCAGTGCAGCTGGGCCCGTTGCTGTGCCGTGTAATCAATGGCGCGAAGCAGCCCATGCCGGCATGCCGCATTGGCGCTCACGCACGGCTTGCTTCGACGCGCGGTGGCCACCACTGACACCACATCCGATTGGCACAAGCTACCGCCGCAGTCGGTTGCTTCTCTGGGCAGCGAACAAGTCTAAGGCCGTTCGCAAATATTTTATCCTGATCATCGAGATTTTTTTCCCTATCTCAATTTCTCCCACATCTATTTCTCCTCTATCATCTTTCTCTATACCAACTACCACATATTTTATTCCCTCTCTTTTCCCTTTTCTACACTTTTCTATTCACTAGTCCATCAACCCGGGCTACTGCACGGGCTAGCATGTAAATATTTGAGATAGTCATATTACTAATTTGACTTACATTCCTGCACGAATAATATTAGGTCATCATCAGTATTTATGTCAAGTGTATTCTACATGTAACATTAAATAATGTAAATTAAAATATTTTAAATATCATTTCTTCATTTGATGGAAATAAGTATTAAAAGGGTTTGTGTTTGAAGAACTTAGCCCACGTTTGAGCTGTGAGGGGCTGCCAATGCAAGAACCCGTGCGTCAAACCAAGGCATGCAGAAACAATTACAAATTCGGTCGTTGATCAGTCCTGACTTAACAAAACCCTCACAATCCTGACATATGTAAGAGTTATGATTCTTTTTTTATTTGCACCAGAAAAAGGACCAGATATCAGATTGACATTCCAAAACTAAAAAAGATGTAGTAGTTCAGTGGTCAATGATGGAGTTCTATGTTGAGATCTGTTTGAGCACAACTATTTTTTTAGGACGTTCCACGTAGCAGCATGTAGCTAGCTAGCATTGTATGCAAGCAATCAAATCAAGCTTCAATTTCACATACCTTGCTATTCCTGGCAGACCTTTGCAACGGACATCACCGGAGTTCTCATTGATGCTGTGTTTATGGACCTCTGGCATCTGCTAGATGGGCATCAAAGCAGCCCCCAACGATCCGTTTCCGCTTGTCAGACGACGCTGCATAAAGCGGCGCGGCAGCGGCAAGAAATTTTCTCCAGATGTCCGACCGCTAGGCGCCGCTCGAGGGCATTCATGGCACAGAACCAAATCAATTAGCTCGGAATTTTTTTGAATTAATATTATTTAAATATGAAATTACAAATTAATTATCCTGGATACCGAAATTACAGAAATGTGCTACTATCGTCTATCGTCTAGTGAGTAGACGAAAATAGAGATTTCGTCTACCCAGCAGACGAAAATATTGATTTCGTCTATCCATCGGACGAAAACATATTTTCGTCTATTGGATGGACAAAATTCACCGTATTTCGTCTACCATTAGACGAAATTTAATTCGTCTTACCACCAGCATACATGACGAAAATAGACTGTGCATGACGGAATCTATTTTTATGAGATGAAAATAAATTTAGTCTTCTCACTAGACGAAATTTAGGTCCTTGGGTAAAAAAAAAAGTCCACTCCCTGCCGTGCCCAGGAGCTCGCCGGCCGCAGCTGCTCCCTCCCTCGTCCGCGGCCGGCCGTCCACTCCCTGCCGCACGCGAGCAACTCCGCCCGCGCCGCTGCAGCTGCTCGGTCCGCCGCCGGACGCGCACGCGAGCTGCTCCCTCCGCCGCCAGCCCCGCACGCGAGCAACTCTCTGCGTGCAGTGAGATCAATCATCAAATTAACACTAAGCCATCAACTAGTTGCAATGCACAAGGGAGCTGTACGCGAATGCTGGCGGAACTAGCAAGTCGATCGATAGATATATACGTATGCATATGTAGTATAAGTACTTGTTGCCCCATGCGGCCTGCATGCGGACGACGAGCTCCTGTTCGTCGGCCGTGAAGTTGCCGCGGCGCAGGTAGTTGAGCCACCGCAGCCGGCAGCTCATGCGTGCCACCGCAGCCGTCGCGGCCGGAGAGAGCTGCTCGCGTGCGGGGCAGGCGGCGGAGGGAGCAGCTCGCGTGCGCGTCCGGCGGCGGACCGAGCAGCTGCAGCGGCGCGGGCGGAGTTGCTCGCGTGCGGCAGGGACCAGGGAGTGGACGGCTGGCCGCGGACGAGGGAGGGCGCAGCTGCGGCCGGCGAGCTCCTGGGCGCCGGCAGGGAGTGGATTTTATTTTATTTACCTTTGGACCTAAATTTCGTCCGGTGGGAAGACGAAATTTATTTTCATCTTATAAAAATAGATTTCGTCATACACAGTGTTGACACGAAACCGCGCCAACAACAAGCACGCAGAGTAGCTCCTTGCTGCCCTTCCGCGCAAAGCGGTCAGACCGGTTTTGATAACCGGTCAGACCGGTTTCACCGGCGGTGCCCGGCGAGAGACCAACGAACGCCCGTCCGGGGGGGACCCCGTCAGGACAGGCGCACCTTGGGTTGTCCTAGGATCGGCAGGCCACCTAGAGCGCCTTCAATCGACATAGAGACGAAGGAAGAACAGCATGATAGGGTTTGAAGAGAAGAGTAAAGAGATAAAAGTAAAGACAAAACGATAAAAGGTAGATTTGATAGATTTGATTGGATTGGATATTCTCAATCGGCCATGACCCTTTATATTTATAGGGTGGGGAAGTCGTACACCTTTAGGTTGGTTTACAATATGGGATAAAACTCTAAAGTCCTAAACCTACTCCAACACGGGAGAAACCGGTCAGACCGGTTTGGCCATTGCCAGATCGGCTACAGTAAAACCGGTCTGACCGCTTCCTAGAACCGGTCTGACCGGTTTCCCTCGGTCTGATAGGCAACTGCCAATTTTGGGTGCGAACACACAGCCTATTTTAGTCATGCATGGTCGTCTGCTGATAAGATGAATTAAATTTCGTCTAATGGGTAGACGAAATATGGTGGATTTTGTCCACCCAATCGACGAAAACATGTTTTCGCCTGATGGGTAGACGAAATCAGCATTTTCGTCTGCTGGTTAGACGAAATCTCTATTTTCGTCTACTCACTAGACGATAGTAGCACATTTCTGTAATTTCGGTATTCAGGGTAATTAATTTGTAATTTTGTATTTAAATAATATTAATTCAAAAAAAATCGAGTTGATGCAACCGTTCCATGAGATCCGTTTATGCTCGTTGAGCAGCCACGCGGCGGCGCTAGGGCTACACCACATGGATGATAGAGAGATGCAAGGAGGTACATGACAGGGGAGGATCGCTGATTAGAGTTTTTTATTTTCGATTAAAAATAGATCTTTGAGACTTAAAAATCAGTTATGTAGGTATTACTTTGTATGGTAAAGGTGGGTAATTTATATATAACTTTAGGGAAGTTATTTTAGGGTATTTTTAATGGCAGTGTGGGTAATTTCTTTTAAAAAAATATAATAGATCTAGTGCTATCATGATTGAAGTCTACCAAATTGATGGCTAGATGTGAGAATTTCTAATATTTATCTTTTTTTCTAGCGCATCTCGTGAGAAATAACGTAGAGGTCTCAAAAGGAGCCTCCATTTAGTAATAGTAAGATTCTCTCTCCTCTCTTCTCTCTCCAATCCCACCGTCCTGCTCCTCTCCTCACCTCTTCTATCTCTCTCTCTCTCGCTCCGTCGCCGACCGGCTCCCCCTTCCTCCCTCCCTCTGGCGCCGCTCCGCCTCCCTCCCCGCTCCGCCTTCCGCGCCGCTCCGCCTCCCCCTCGCCGCACCGCCCACCATCCCCGCTCCCTCCTCTCCCTCGCGCGGCGGCCCGGTTCCGGCGCAAGGGCCGGCAGCGGCAGCGATCTCGCTCTGCGCGCTCGAGCTCTCCCCGTCCCCCTCATCCTCTGGCGCGGCGCCCCCTCCCTCCCTCCCCCAGCCGCGACTGTGGAGGTGCGAGGCGGCAGCGGCGACGTGGGGCGAGGCGGCAGCAGCGGGCGCGAGCAGGGCGGCGGGCGGCTTCCCACCGCCGCGGCGCGAGTCCGAGGAGAACGGGCCGCGGCGCGAGCGAGGCGGCGGCGACCGGCGCGAGGTGGAAGCGGTGACGCGGGGCGAAGCGGCAGCGGCAACCCGAGTGGGGCGACGGGCTCCGCGCGCTCGACCTCTCCCCGTCCCCCTCCTCTGGCGCAGCGCCGCGGCGGGAGCCCAGCGCGGACGGCGGGGCTCCGTGCGGCGGCGGCGGCGACGGCAAGGCCGCGTGAAAGGACCTTGATGTCACCTAGAGGGGGGGTGAATAGGTGAATCTGCAAATTATAAACTTTTTCACACATTTAGTACAGAAACCGGTCAGACCGGTTTCTAGAACCGGTCAGACCGCTTTCTTGAAAGCGGTCAGACCGCTTTACCAAAGCGGTTAGACCGGTTTTCCACAGAGAAAACCAACTATGTAAATTAACCCCCTCTACAAGTTCTAGCACAAACCAAACTTGGTGATGGGCTCCTGTAGATGATAACTAGCAGGTATACTTAGTCCCTGCACACAAGTAGAGCACACCCAAGTAGAACGATGCGGAAGCGAATATAAATGCTAGAATTGAGCTTGTGAAGTAAAACGAGAGACAAGGATTTGTTTTCCCGAAGTTCGGAGTTCACCGCTGCCACCAAGGCTGTCATAAAGACACGATGAATCCTAGTCTCCGTTGAGGGCCTACGAAAGGCGGGCTTATCCACTCCAAGACACTTTCCTCGGGTTCCACTAACTTTTGACCCTTTTTCACGAAGGAGGCAAGGCCAGCCTTTACAACCAATCCGTGGCTTACCACACTCACGGTAGCTCACCGGCGACACCTAGCCGTCTAGGAGGATCACCTCCAAGAGTAACAAATGCTTCAATTGGTTGCTAGACTCCACCGGAAGTGCTCAAGGCTATGGAAATGCTCACACTGTTGCAATTAGCTCTCTCTTGCTATCTAGCTCATACACAAAGCATCCCTCAACCCAAATCCAAGGATATGAACTAAATCAATCAACTCTCACAAAGAGAGGTTTGGGGAGAGCTTGCTGGTGCTTGGGAAGGCTTGGGACGTGCCACAAAGGCAATGGAACCAGCATCCCTCAAAGGAGAGGGCCAAGGGGTATAAATACCCCAATCCCAAAAACTAGCCGTTATAGCCGTTGGAAACCGGTCAGACCGGTTTTCCAAACCGGTCAGACCGGTTTTCAAACCAAAGTAGCCGTTACACCTGTCAGAGCCCCAAACCGGTCAGACCGGTTTCCCCCAAACCGGTCTTACCGGTTTGGGTCGACTCAGCACACTTGAGTCCCAAAAGACTCCACTCTCAAGGCTATCTCACTTGTCATTGTATTGCTTAGTTGTATGGGATCACACTCACTTGTTTGCTCTCATGTCATTTATACCAAAAATAAGCACATATTCTTTTCAACAGGTATATTATATGAATGTCCATACGAATAAAACCCTGCTCATATACTTAAGCAAACAAGTTAAATACAAATCATGTTGTCATCCAAAATCACCAAAACATCTAAGTGCCTAGATGCACTTTCAATCTCCCCCTTTTTGGTGATAGATGACAACATGATTAAAGCTTACAAAAGATATGAAATTTAAGCTCTAGATGACTAAAATATATAGTGAGCTCCCCCTTGATATGTGCTTTGAATAAAATCTCAAAAATTCGGCCTCAAATGCCAAATGCACATATAAGCAATAAAAATGAGAGCTCCCACTATATCTCAGAATCCAATATGTGCAACAAGTATGTGTGACAAAATAAAACAATGTGTGATGCATATGACATGTATAGCACTCAATAAAACAGAGAGAAGCACATGCTTGTTGTCTCGGGCCAAACCGGTCAGACCGGTTTGGGAAACAGGTCAGACCGGTTCCACCCCGACAACAAGCATGTGTGAAACAACATTGCATCAACCAATACATGTAACACACTAGCAAATTGTCACTTAGAGTAGCACACATTACAAATTCTCAAGTCCACAAATAGATAAAGTACGAATTTATTACATCCAAAGTGACATGACTACAAGATCAACTAGAAATAGGCTTTAATCCATTCTTCTCCCCCTTTGTCATCAATCATCCATAAAGGGCCTGGAGAAGCTTGTAGTCACGCTCCCATCATGCATCCAATCTCCTCCGCCGCTAGAAGGTCGGGCTATGATCATCTGACGAAGAAGATGTAGTCCAATGAAAACCTTCACTCAAGTGAATGTGTATGTGTGATAATATGGAGTGATTCGGATGTGCTAGCCATGGAAGAAGATATGGATGATCCAAACATACCATGGCCGGTACCGGAAGTGGTACCAAAGATAGAAGCTGCTGCCTGTGAGGCAAAGTCTCCGGGAGATGGAGATGGCGCACTAGAGAACTGAACTCCCGCCATAGAAGATGACGCACCACCATATGCATATGACGAGGACGGGAGTGTGGCAGCTGCATAGGTAGGTCCTGGAGGTGCAAACCCAAATGAGGAACCAAACAAGTCACCCTCTGAAGTAGGCATATATGGCATGGTCCCCGGAGCACCAACTGACTGTGGAGGGGGTGGCGGAGCCTGTGAGCTCGACCCAACGTGTCCATATCCAAATATGTCACCATACTCCTCAAAATAGCCCGCATTCATGTGATTAGTCATGATATCTCGAAGCGGGGGTATCTCAGGCAACTCAAGAGGTGGTGAAATGGGTGATGGAGGATCATCCGGGCTCATCATGGTATGTAATTTCTTCACCGCATCCCTAGTCTTCTTGCTCTCAATTCTCTGCTGTCTAATATGAACTTCAACATCTCTCTGACTTTTGCAGATACCAGTGAACATGGAGATGAACTTCCGAATTGCAGAGGTCCTACGCTCAGGGTGTGAGCTGCTGCCAGGTCCAAACCGGTCAGACCGGTTTGGGAAACCGGTCAAACCGGTTTGCCCCGGCTGCAGCTGACTGTGCTGCTGCTGCTGAGGGGAATCATCCTGAGGTGGAGAAGGCATACGAAACTTGTGAGGCACGGGAGGCTTCAAAGGCTTGTGTTGGGTGTCCTTTTTGATCTTCAAATTTGTCACCCTATCTATCATAAGCATGATGAAGGGGCTGTAAGCGCAAATCTTCTGAGGACTCTCAGAAATGGTCTTGATTTCTTGCCAAATGAAATCAGCAACACTAAAGGGAGGTGTCTCCTCTCCAATCCTCAAATAATACATCAAGTTTCTCATATAGAGTGAGATATCTGAGGTGTTGCCATCTCTAGGGGTGAGTGTCTTGCGAAGCATCCTATAAAGTGTTCCATAGTAGGTGTAGAGACCACTCACTTTCCCCCAGCTGTCATTCTGATTTCTTGGATACATGAATTTCAACTCTAAATTTTCTAGTACACCACTATCATGTATCTTTACGGTGTTTTCATCCTCATTTTCAACACTCAAGAGAGTAGCAAAGGCAGTGTAAGTGATGTGATAGCGATGTCCTTCTGTCATCCAATGCATAGCTCTCTCCTGCCTACCACCTTGCTCGTAGTATCCGAAGTTGTTGACGTAAAATCCGCACCTCACGCCAAGCACACAGCAAGCCGAATTAGCTGGCTTCAAACGTGGCCCGGGCTTTTGAATCCGGAAGCGTGCCAGTCAGTTTGCCTGAAAACTAACAAAGGGATAAAAACGTTTAGATCAAAACCTGGAACGTGTCGGGTGAGACCAGACAGTTCCATATTTGCGGCTATGGAGCCAGTTTCGAACGACATATAGCTACAGAAAAGCTATCTGTCGGCAGTTAGAGTTTCATTCGGCAATCGACAAAACACGCAGTGAGCGCACTGCCGAATGCATGAAGTAAGCATGACGAAAGATCGGCTTTCAACCGAATGAACATTGTAACACATACTCATAGCCAATTAACGAGAAACAGAGCATGATAGATAAATAAAAGGGTGAAACATGATCATGAATTCGCAGTAAACAAAGAATGCATAGGCCGAAAGCAGCACCCGTCAAGCATGATAACAAACAAGTTGATCCACCGCATGATACGACTTGTTTATGACCACGCCACTAATCAGATTAGACCAATCCACCGCATGATACAATCTAACCATGAAAAGCTAAAAGCACTCAATGTTTAGTTACGAACCCACAACACAGTCACGAATTTACATTGAAGACAAGAATGCATAGGCCGAAAGCAGCACCCGTCAAGCATGGCAGCAAACGAGTTAATCCACCGCATGATACAACTCGTTTGAGGCCACACCACCAATCAGATTAAATCAATCCACCGCATGATACAATCTAATCGTGAAAGGCTAAAAGCATTCATTGTCCAATGCAAACCCACGAACACACGTTCACTCGTGAGAGCACTGCCGAATGCGGCTATTTAGCCGAATCGGGGTCCATGGCGAAGGAACAAGCCTAATCGGTAAAGATAAATCTATCAGATCGAATCGAATTCTAATCCACCGGATGATTAGCTCTAAGACGACCCAAAAACCTGCATCTACCGCATGATACCCGGTTCTGTCAAGATCTATACGATGCCGACAGGCTCGGACCCGCGACACGTGGCAACCTAGATCGGTTTCGGATTCGGCTGTGAGGGGATAAATCGTTACGGCGTGAAGCAGAGCCGATTCTAGCCGATCTAGATTGGGCAAAGGTATGTTGCATGAATTAAACACATGGTAAAAACGAAGCAACACGGGGTAACTTAATGAATCTGTTAGATCTTGCCGAAATCTAACAGAGCCGATAACTTGGTCCATACTAGATTTTAGCCCACCGCATGGCTCATAATCTAACAGAGGAACCTTCTTGAGACCACAACTTAAATCCACCGGATGATACTAAGCATGGTAACAAGACTACTTGCATCAAAGCTTAAATCCACCGCATGATACTAAGCATGATACAAGGTTGCCGGTACTTACGGAGGTCGACGGATCGATGACTCCTCTCGAAGAACTCGACGACTCGACTAAAGGACTCGATGTTGGCACGGGGCCGGTTTGTTGTATGATTGATTCGATTCCCCTTACAGCTGCCATGGGTTTATATTTATACCCAGGTCTTGATACAACTCCTAGTCGGACACGACTACAACACTTGTTTCTAAAAATAAATGACGAATCTTCGTGCCCATATTGCTTTCCTTGTTCGAACCGGCCTTTTCCTTATATTGATCCACGTCGTCATGTCTTCCCGAATGCTACCATTCTTCGCCTGTGGAACAATGCCTCTGCCGAATGATGACGCATTCCCGACTGTAGAGTATCTCTGCCGAATGTTTCAGAGGAAACCTCCTAGCCGAATGGCGACGCGTTCCCGACCGCAGAACGTCTTTGCCGAATGCTTCTGGGGAAAAACTCCTTTGCCGAATGATACCTTCCACCAAATCCGGCTCACATGTCAGCCTCTTCCTGGTGCTAATTTTTAGTGTCAACACATGCCCCTTCAATTTCGGGATAAAGGATACTTTTATCTCGGAATTGACCAGGAATCCCCAACATTTCCAGGCTGAGCCCGTTCGACATCCGTTTTCTGCTCCCCAAATCCTCAGAGTGTGTTCTCAAACTCAAACCCTAGTTCGTCGAATCTTTCAAGCTCCGATCTTCAAATGGCGAACCAGGATCAAATTCTTCAAGTAAGTTCCGTTTTCTTCAATCATATTCGGCATTACTCTTTTCAAGCTGCATTTTTGAATCCCCGAATCGCTCTTCTTCCATCCTCAATAGGCTCTGACCACTGAAATCCTGACCCCTACGGAGGAGCAATCCGCATCTTTCTTCCTCGGCCCTTCAGGGAATCCAGATCCCTCCGAAATTATTGCGGCCGAGTCTCAAAGGATTCCTTTCAAAACTTCACTTTCGGGACCTCACGAATGGCAGGATTCATTCAAAAACTGGCCTCTGCCCCCAATCGCTGGCTGGAGAAACTGGTACAAAAGGATTCTTGAAGATAAAAACCCTCAGACACAGAACTGGGACAGTCTTCGTATTTCTCATTGCTTGGAGCTATCCCTAGCCGAAACATCCAAGAATGAAAATCTCCTGATTGCAGCCTGTCACTTCTGGTCCAACGGCATGAACGCCTTTCTTTTTGGTCATGGACCAATGACTCCAACCCTGGCCGATGTCTACATGATAACCGGCCTGAACATTACAGGGACAACACACCCATACAGGTACAAAGGTTCTTCCAAACAGACAGGGGTGAAGACTGGAGTCGGCTATAAGAAATACATCCAGACTTACATGCATGATGGTCCTCTGACTGATGTTGAATACAGGGCCTTTCTGAATATGTGGTTGTGCAGATTTGTTTTCTGCGGCAAAGCCAATGAGCTAACTCTGAATCACATAGTAATGGCTGAAGATCTGGCTGCAGGCACACTTATCCCTCTCGGGAAATATCTCTTGGGAAGTGTCTATCACATGCTCCACCAAACCATTTATCAGATGCACACCAACAAGAAAATTTCTTGCGTCAATGGTCCCTGGTGGTTCGTCCAGATGTGGTTGCAATTGTACATGCACCAAATTGTCTCCATTGACCTCAACAGCCGACACTTTCCCTCGGTCAATTACAAGGAAACAGAAGCCCAGAGCACCAAAGGCTGTCAAACCTATGGGGAAGCAGCCTCCACTATTGCTATCAACAAAAGCATTGGAGAACTGTTTGAACTTTTCTTCAAAGGTTTTACCAATCCCCTCTGGTTCCTATACTTGGACAACGACAGTCTCACTTTTCCTTGTGAATTCTGCTTCGAGACTGGATGCATAGATGTAGAGTCCACAGCAATTTTTAACACTTTTATTCGGCCTTGCATCTTACCAGCTGAATTTTGTGGAGGAAGGCTGGTTCAAAGTTCATATGAATATTACCAGCCGAATATAGTAGCCAGGCAATTAGGATGTGGCCAAGTGCCCCCAAGATTATTCTTTCATGAATTCCTCAAGCCTAGGCAGATCATCAAAGACTCCACAGAAACAAGAAGAATTTTTGATTATAAGTGTTGTGCAGCCATCTATCAGATTGAACCTTTTGTGCCAACAGCACTTGCTCATTCTTCTTTTATTCTTTGGTGGCAAGAAGTCCATGATCACATCCTTAATGTACCAGTCCACCCTCTCTGCCTCGATTTGATGCCTGACTATCAGCCGAATTCAGAGGTAAACACGCTTACAATCCATTTGTTTTTCCACTGACATCCTCTTTCATCGACCTTTAACTCTGTTATCTTGCAGGACATAGTCCCTGCCCCTCTGGCCAGAACAATCACATATAACACTGCAGGCCCAATATCTATTCTGGGGCATTACTCTCCCTCTTTGGCTCAAATAATGTCTAGGCCTGCCAACCTGGATCCAACTCTTGCTGCACCACCTTCTGTCAAGAGAAAAGTTTCTTCTCTAACTGCCCCTTTATCTATGAAGAAGAAAAGAACAAGCAGCAAAACAATTGCACAGGTCAAATTTCTTCTTTCTTGAGTAAAAAATGCTAATTTCACTCTGCTCATTTTTCTACTCCTTTATGATTTCAGGCCAAATCACAGCAATTGGCCATTAGCACAGAACCTGCCGATGCTTCAGTGATTAGTAAAATTTCTCACCATCCTGTCCTTTTTAAAAACTCTTTTCATCGGCACTAACTTTCTTTTAGTCACAGAGCAAGCTTCAATGGATCCAATTTCGGAGAGCTCCTCTTTTCATCAAGAACCAGCTTCAGTTTTACCTGATGTACCTCAGCTAGAAGCCTCATCTCCATCAAAGAACCCTCCAAGCTCTCCTCAGCATGATACACAAGAACCTTTACCTGAGCTTGAGCCACCCTCTCTTTCCATCCAAGAGATCAGAAATGAGGTAAAGATAATTTCCCAGTCTCCCAAGTTCTTTATTTAATGGACAATTACTAATTCGGCAATATCTTTTTCCAGGAGAAAATAACTTCATCACCCAGTTACTCATTTCCCTTGGATGATCTTATTGCCGGACAAGCAGAGGAAATTTCTTCTAGTCAGACTTTATCAGAAGAAACCCAAGCAAAACTAAAGGAAATCTTCTCCTTTCTGCACAAAGACATCCAGGATCAAGTCAAGGATGCTGATCTTCTGAGAGATATGCTCGAGCCCATTAAACACAATCTTCCCGTTGACATTCAAGCTTCCTTGGAGCCAATCTCTAAATTAGATCAACAATTTGCTGCAGTCAGACAGGCTCTGAAAGATCAATCTTTACAACCAGCTTTAGAGCAAAGAAGAGCCATAACTAAGCAATCCTTGAAAGATCTGCATACTCAAGCTCAGAGTAACAAAGAATTGTCAGCTAGACTGCAGTCAACACTTGATCTGAAGAAGACCAGAAAAGCTGAACTAGAAGCCGAACTGAGGGTCCTGTCAGCCGAAATCGAAGCTGACGAGAAGAAATTAGCCGAACTCCCTGATCTGACAGAGAGGATACGAAAGGAAGCATCGGCAATTTTAACTGAAGATAAACAACTTAAAGCGAAGCTCTCTGCTCTGGAAAAAACCCAAGAAGCAGGCAAAAATCTTTTGGAGACCATTAATAGAATGATATCTGATGCCAAAGATGTAATCTCCAAGTACTTGGGTGTGTAATTGTATTGAATATTTAATTAGCCGAATGTCTTACCAACTTTGCAGTTTCACCAATTTTTGCTTTCTCTTCATTGTGGGTACCTCATTCGGCAAAGCTGATTTTAATAGCATCAGACCCGAAAACGCTTCAACTATGACATAGCCGAATCTCATCCAGTCAAAGCCGAATACGACTCGATAAGAATCTCAAACGACATGGGAACTGATCGGCTGGAAAATCCTTTCCACCTTCCGAACTCTTCGGAATACGTGCCACGATCTTTGGCCACGATTTCCTCTGCAGGTTCTATAAATAAACACCCAGGCAGCCCATAGTTTCTTCACCAAGCTCTTCGCCTTCCAAGTTCTTGCCGGCCCAAGCCATTCTTTTCCCCATCCACAGTAATTCCGAGGAACTTCCAATGGCCGACAACAACAGGAGGCGCCCGGCCACCGACGAGGCCGAAGGAAGTCGCGCCGGCGCTCGCCGCAGGTGAGTAGCTGCTTGCTTCTCTTTGTTCTTCTCGAGATTTCCTCCCTCTTTCTTGACGAATCTCTTTGTTCTTTCAGGGTAATCCAATGGATTGCCGGCGCCGGTGCGCCAGTCGCACCTCCAGCCGCCGCTCCTGCGGCATCTTCGAGTTCGTCCAATCGATCTCTCGAATCGGACGACTACCGCTACACGGACGGCGATGCTCGCCGATTCAAGGCGGAGCGCGACGACTCTCGTCGCGAACTGGAGGCTATCTCCAAGCAAGCCGGGATCGCTGACCTCGAATGGCAGCACGAGCGCAAGCAACTGCTCGAAGTCATTGATGGTGAGTCCTGCAATCTGCTCAATCTCAATCTTGTCCCCCAACTGATATTACTCTGCTGCCCCTTTTGTAAACTTGCAGCGCGTGATGCTGAACTCGACCGACTGAAGGCGCTGGTGAATGAGCTGGCGAACAAGGTGAATGCTCCTGGGGACACACCAGAAGCTCGCCTCGGTGCGGTGGCGGGCCGCATCGATGAGGTGGCCTCGCACGGCATCCGTCTGGGCACTGCTGCAGGCCTAGTTGCCATGTCGACGCACACCAATACCGACTACTCCAGGCTACCGACCGGCTTCGCTAATGGTAACCCGGAGGAGATCGACGACATCGAGGCCTCCATAGATCGCCTTGATGCTCATGGCGCCGCCATTGCCGATTCCATTCACCCTCAGTCCGTTTTGAACAAGTTATTCCATTAGTTTGTACTAGGGATTTATGGAATTTCGGCAATAAAACTTATCTTTTGTGATCTTGCATGAACATCTGATGTAGTATATTTTGTGCTAAGGGCAATACATTCAGTACTGGCCATTTTCCTTTTCTGTCAACATTTGTTCTGAAGGCGATTTCTTCCCGAAAATCGGCTGTTCGGCAAATTAATATATCAATCACCGATCGATTTCAACACTGGGATAATACCTCTTCAAATATCTTCCATTTATAGCAGAAGCAAATTCTTCTCCCAATAATGTCTTCAAAACATATGCATTTCCAGGCACGCATCTAACCACTCTGAAAGGACCTTCCCAATTTGGAGACCACTTGCCGAATGCTGCATATTTGGTTCCAATCGGCAATATCGCTTTCCAAACTAGATCACCTTCTGTAAATTGCTTAATTTTCACCTTCTTGTTGTAATACTTAGCAACTCGCATTTTGTTCTTCTCAATATTCTCCAAGGCCCTGAGATGAATCATATGCAAATCTTCTAATTCGTCCATCATTAAATCATTATAATCTTTAGAACTCAAATCCTTTTGCAACTTTATTCTCCTTGAGTCTAGTTGTATTTCCCATGGCAAGATAGCATGATGCCCATATACCAACTCATAAGGAGACGTCTGTGTAGCCCCATGTGGAGCCATTCGGTAAGCCCATAAAGCCTCATTGAGTACCGAATGCCACTTTCTCGGCTTCTGATCAATCTTCTTCTGTATAATTTTAATCATAATCTTGTTAGAAGCCTCTGCCTGACCATTAGCTTGGGCATAATAAGGAGAAGAATTTAACAATTTGATGCCCATACTCTTAGCAAAATCTTTGAACTCTGAAGATGTAAATTGAGCCCCTTGATCTGTGGTAATTGTTTGAGGAATCCCAAATCTGTAAATGATATGTTCTTTAACAAATTCAATCATATTCTCCGATGTCACCTTCTTTAATGGAATTGCCTCAACCCACTTGGTAAAATAATCGGTTGCCAAAAGCACAAACTTATGCCCCTTGCTAGATGGAGGATTTATTTGGCCAATCAAATCTATTCCCCATCCTCTGAATGGCCATGGCTTGATAATGAGATTCAAAGCCGATGCTGGAACTCTCTGAATATTTCCAAATCTCTGACAGTCTTGACATCCCTTATAATATTCAAAACAATCTTCCAGCATTGTCGGCCAGTAATATCCAGTTCTTCTAATAACCCACTTCATTCGGTAGGCCGATTGATGTGCTCCACACAACCCATCATGTACTTCACTCATCAGCCTTTTTGCTTCTCCATGACTTAAGCAATGTAACAGCACTCCATCCAGGGATTTATAATACAAATTATCATCAAGAAGAACAAATTTTAAAGCTTTATACCTGAGCTTTCTAGAAACCTTTCGGGATGGATTCTCCAGATAATCGGCAATCTCTTTTCTCCAATCATCTTCTGCCAGATTATTCCCGAATGCATATACATCATTAGCAAAAACTTCTCGAAGCTCTTTATAACCTGATGCACTTTGGGCCAATCTATTTGCTTCTCCATTATCCCCTCTAGGAATGTGTTGTAGAATTACTGACCGAAAGCTCTTCAATATTTCTTTGCATTCTTCATAGTAATTCCTCAAGGTATCACTTTTGCACTCATATTCACCATTCAATTGTTTTATAACCAATTCTGAATCTCCAAAAATTTCAACTGCAATGGCCTCTGCTTCTTTCAAATATTGGAGCCCTTTGAGCAATGCCTCATACTCAGCTTGATTGTTAGTAACAGCAGATTGAATAGGAACAGCAAACTCAAATGTTTCTCCTTTGGGTGAAATTAATAAGATACCTGCTCCACCACCTTTGTTGCATGAAGATCCATCGAAGAATAACACCCAAGGAACAATGTTAAGCAAATTTATCGATGTATCATGATGTTCAGTAATGAAATCGGCAATAATCTGTCCCTTAACAGCCTTTGCCGATTCAAATTTTAATTCAAATTCAGACAAAGCTAAAATCCATTTGCCAATCCTTCCGTTCAAAATTGGCATAGACAACATGTGTTTTATCACATCAAACTTTGAATACACAATGCATTCGGCATGTAGTAAATAGTGCCGAAATTTTGTACAGGAGTAGTAAACACATAAGCAAAGCTTCTCTATAGCCGAATACCTTGTCTCTGGATCTAATAACTTTCGGCTAAGGTATGCAACCACTCTTTCCTTCCCTTCAAATTCTTGAATGAGGGCCGATCCAATAGTTTGGGCATCGGCCGCCACGTACAATTTGAAAGGCTTGTTCAATTGTGGAGGCACCAATACTGGTGGTTTCTTCATGTATTCCTTTATTTCATCAAAAGCCCTCTGTTGTTCGTCACCCCATACAAACTTTTGATCCTTTTTTATTTTCAACAGTGAGGAAAAGGGCAACACCTTTTGTGACAAGTTTGATATGAACCTTCTCACAAAATTTATCTTGCCAAGCAGTGATTGTAGCTCTTTAAGATTAGTTGGAGGAACAATTTCATCAATTGCCTTCATGCTTTTCTTACCAACTCCTATTCCTCCTTCATGTATCAAGAATCCTAGAAACTCTCCAGCCGAAACTCCAAAAGCACACTTGTTCGGGTTCATCTTAAGCCCATGTTTCCTGGTGCATTCCAGAGTTTTCCTTATGTCGGCCAAATGAGACTTATGATCCAATGACTTGATCACCACATCATCAATATATATTTCCACAATCTTGCCGATCAACTCATGAAAAATATAATTCATAGCCCTTTGATAAGTTGCACCGGCATTTTTCAATCCAAAGGTCATGACAACCCACTCAAACAACCCTATGTGTCCAGGACACCTGAAAGCTGTCTTTACTATATCTTCCAATGCCATATAAATCTGATTGTACCCTGCGTTACCGTCCATGAAACTGAGCACTTTGTATCCAGCAGCAGCATCAACCAATGAATCAGCAATAGGCATTGGATATCCATCCATGGGTGTAGCCTTGTTTAGGTCTCTAAAATCTATGCAAACCCTCATCTTTCCATTTTTCTTATAGACAGGAACAATATTAGAGATCCAATCCGCGTATTTACATGGCCGAATGAAATTTGCATCTAGTAATCTTTTAATTTCCTTTTTCACATCGGCCAACACTTCTTCCTTGTAGATTTTCCGGGGTGGTTGCTTGTAAGGTCTGTATCCAGGTTTGATTGGCAACCGATGCTCAACAATAGAACGGTCTAGACCGGGCATCTCCGAATAATCCCAAGCAAAGCAATCCTTGTATTCTTTTAACAATGTCACCAACTTTTCTTTGAAAACCGAATCCAAGTTAGCACTGATAAATGTCGGCCTTGGCTTGTCACCATCTCCAATGTCCACTTCTTCTAATTTATCGGCCGACACAAATCCACGTCCTAATTTTCCATCAGTTCCATCAATTGGATTCTCCATCAAAAATTACTATGAGAGCCGACTGCTTCGATCGGCTGCTGATCACTGCTGGCTGGTGCCACAGGACCTTCTCCCCAGTCTTTGCCTGAGAAACAATCTATGCCTTGATATTCCCAGAAAGCTGGTTCCATATTTGCCACGCTTATTGAATCATCTGCTTGGACAATCTCCACCTCATCATCTATCCACTGAATAAGCTGTTGATGCATAGTAGATGGAATACAACAATTTGCATGAATCCAATCTCTTCCAAGCAGCAAGCTATATGCCCCTTTGCCCTCAATGACAAAGAAAGTCGTAAGCAGAGTCTTGGACCCAATCATCAGATCAACATGCACGCATCCCTTGGTGTCCGAAGGATTTCCAGCAAAATCATTTAGAATT
Source organism: Echinochloa phyllopogon (assembly GCA_033239725.1). Taxonomy (NCBI): domain Eukaryota; kingdom Viridiplantae; phylum Streptophyta; class Magnoliopsida; order Poales; family Poaceae; genus Echinochloa; species Echinochloa phyllopogon. The sequence continues at coordinate 39,015,541 of BTCW01000005.1, read as the reverse complement.
ATGCTCGTTGGTGTCAAATCTCTAGGGCCCATACCAAGCTTCCTGAATGTGGTATATGGCATTACATTGACAGCAGCTCCTCCATCGACAAACATCTTGGTCAATGGTTTGCCATTAACATATCCCTTCAAGTACAGCGGTTTCATGTGCCGATTCTGGGTTGGCTTCTCAAAAACAGCTTGTTTGTTCAACATCAATTGTGCCATTAACCCAAATTGCTCGGCATCATCTATATCAGGCAATATTTCTTCCTGTACAATTTGATTAGCTGGAGCCATGAATTCATTCGGCAAGAAACATACCATGCATGTAGGAGCCGAATGACTATGTTCGTCAGGCCTGTCTTTTGGGAGCCATATCGATTTCATCCTAGGCCTTGCTTGCTTTAATTCTTGATTCCTCAGGCGTTGGACTCTTCTCTTCTGACTCCTTCTTAAACCAGGTGGGCACCATTGTCCTTCTTGCCAAACATAAGCATGATCTTTTTCTTCTTCACGATCAACCCACTCGTAATCAGCATGTCTCTTTCTTGGTTGATCATTAAAACGCCGATCATCACTAGGATGTACCCTGCCAATTCTTTCATGGACAGATCGGCGATTGACAGTTCCCTGCCTATATTCATCATACCTATTATTGCATTCAGGACAATTATTCCATGTGGGAAGCTTCAAACCTTCGTTCCAACAGTGTCTGAAGAATGCACACCCCCAATGCGCACGTTCCTGTTCTCGAGCATATTCTTCTTGTTCTTCCTCAAACCTTTCTTCTTCGCGCCTTCTTTCCTCCTCCTCGTATTCACGCCTTTGAAAACGCTCTTTTTCTTGCTGACGCTGCCATTTGTTGAGGAGAACACGTGTAGTAACTCTAGGTTTAAAGGATTCGCCCACTTCAAATCGGCTATTCGGGAACCGAAGATTTTTCTGGCGAATCTGTTCCATTGTGATCTGCCGAGTGGGATCAACTGAACCATCCTGTCTTGCCTTTTTTGAGGTTAAAACTTTCAGTCTTCCCTTTTCTCCAGATGGAACAGCATTCACCATATTAACCGAGAACCCGATCATATTCTGAGGGAAAGGGTTACTGTCTAGTTTCATCTTGTTGTCGAATTTCAGATGTCCTTCCTGGATGGCTTTCTGAATCTTCATCCTAAAGACTCTGCATTCATTAATGGAATGAGAATTTCTATCATGAAACCCACAATACCTCTTATCTTTCACTCCATCGGGCCGAAGCATAGAATGCCCCTCTGGCAATTTGATTCGGCCTTCTTTCACCAGGAACTCAAACAATTTGTCTGCCTTAGTCACATCAAAATCATATGTTCCCTTCATCTGTTTGATCCATCTTTGAGTCATTGTAACTGGTTCTTTGCTCCACACTATCTCTGCTGCAGCTATCTCCTCGCCATCTTCATACTCATCTTCTTGATCTGCTCTTTCAAGGAATTGGTTATAGATGTCAGCTACATCATTATTTTTAGCAAATCTGACATCTTTCTTGAAACCATATGCCTGGTTACTCATCAAGGCCAATCTGTGCGACAACTGGCCCAGATCATCAAACTCCATCCCGAACAGCTTCTCCCGAATGGCAGGCAGCATTCCAGCTACAGCCATACCAGCCAGTTGATCATCAGGTATGTTCAGAGAAAAGCACATACTCTTAGTTTCCCTAAATCTTCTGAGGAACTCTGTAGGTGTTTCATTATTCCTCTGCCTTAAGCTGGTCAAATCAACCAACTTTTTCTCGGTACTGCCAATGTAGTAATGAGCATGGAATTTCTGTTCCAGGTCTTTCCAAGTACAAATCGACTGAGCAGGCAGAGAAGCAAACCATGTAAAAGCTGGACCCGTCAGTGACAAAGGAAAGTATCTGATTCTGAAAGCCTCATCTGCCGAAGCCTCTCCAAGCTGCATCAGATATCGAGCTATATGTTCCACAGTACTTGTATCATCTTGTCCTGAGAATTTAGTAAATTCTGTAGGCACCTTGACTCTATTCGGCAATGATACCCTTTGGTACCATTCCGGGAAAGGAGACGAATACATGTACCCCTGACTTTTAGGCTTCAGACCGAATTGATTTTGCAATACATCGGTCATTTTTTGCACCATGAGATCAATATTGGTATCTTGATTCCCTGGTCTTCCAGCAAGCATACCTGCAGTACCAACATATCCAGGATTCGGGAGAGCGTCGATAGCATTGTAATCCATAAATTCTGAATATCCGTTTCCATACAAATCCCTCTGCAGTCTGTTGTTCAAGGGAGATATCTTGTAAGCAGAAGCAGGCGGATTCCCTGTGGTGCCGAATGCCATATCACCGTATGTGCGAGTTTTCGGCAGTGCAAGCTGAGGATCTTGCCGAATCGGTTGTCCATTTGTATCTTTAGCACCAGAACCTCCAGTTTCATCAGCATTCCCTTTACCATGTGGTTTCTGAACTGGTGCTTGAACATTGAAGTATGTTGGGCCACCCAATTGCCCATGTATCTGCTCAAAGGGTTTATCCACATGCTGACCAAAAATGCTTATCATTATATGCCGAAAACTGTTTAAGAATGCAGCATTGTGATTGGTCATTGTCTCTCCCAAAGCTTTGTATAACAAGCCCGAGAATCTCTCCCTCTCTTCTTCTTCAGTAAGATCAGATTGCCCAGGAAGGAGAACTCTTGGCAGATCAGACTTGAGAAAAGGTGCACCACTTCTGTTCTTGGCGAAAGACAGTAAACATTTGTTAATGAATTGGTTGGCAGCAACCTTTACCATCTGTTGATGCTCTTCAGACAATTCTTCCAAAGTGACATCCATGATGTCGCTCAACTCAGGCATCTTGAAAACTTGTGTGTGTCCCACCGGGCGTGCCAAAAAGTGTGTTGACGTAAAATCCGCACCTCACGCCAAGCACACAGCAAGCCGAATTAGCTGGCTTCAAACGTGGCCCGGGCTTTTGAATCCGGAAGCGTGCCAGTCAGTTTGCCTGAAAACTAACAAAGGGATAAAAACGTTTAGATCAAAACCTGGAACGTGTCGGATGAGACCAGACAGTTCCATATTTGCGGCTATGGAGCCAGTTTCGAACGACATATAGCTACAGAAAAGCTATCTGTCGGCAGTTAGAGTTTCATTCGGCAATCGACAAAACACGCAGTGAGCGCACTGCCGAATGCATGACGTAAGCATGACGAAAGATCGGCTTTCAACCGAATGAACATTGTAACACATACTCATAGCCGATTAACGAGAAACAGAGCATGATAGATAAATAAAAGGGTGAAACATGATCATGAATTCGCAGTAAACAAAGAATGCATAGGCCGAAAGCAGCACCCGTCAAGCATGATAACAAACAAGTTGATCCACCGCATGATACGACTTGTTTATGACCACGCCACTAATCAGATTAGACCAATCCACCGCATGATACAATCTAACCATGAAAAGCTAAAAGCACTCAATGTTTAGTTACGAACCCACATCACAGTCACGAATTTACATTGAAGACAAGAATGCATAGGCCGAAAGCAGCACCCGTCAAGCATGGCAGCAAACGAGTTAATCCACCGCATGATACAACTCGTTTGAGGCCACACCACCAATCAGATTAAATCAATCCACCGCATGATACAATCTAATCGTGAAAGGCTAAAAGCATTCATTGTCCAATGCAAACCCACGAACACACGTTCACTCGTGAGAGCACTGCCGAATGCGGCTATTTAGCCGAATCGGGGTCCATGGCGAAGGAACAAGCCTAATCGGTAAAGATAAATCTATCAGATCGAATCGAATTCTAATCCACCGGATGATTAGCTCTAAGACGACCCAAAAACCTGCATCTACCGCATGATACCCGGTTCTGTCAAGATCTATACGATGCCGACAGGCTCGGACCCGCGACACGTGGCAACCTAGATCGGTTTCGGATTCGGCTGTGAGGGGATAAATCGTTACGGCGTGAAGCAGAGCCGATTCTAGCCGATCTAGATTGGGCAAAGGTATGTTGCATGAATTAAACACATGGTAAAAACGAAGCAACACGGGGTAACTTAATGAATCTGTTAGATCTTGCCGAAATCTAACAGAGCCGATAACTTGGTCCATACTAGATTTTAGCCCACCGCATGGCTCATAATCTAACAGAGGAACCTTCTTGAGACCACAACTTAAATCCACCGGATGATACTAAGCATGGTAACAAGACTACTTGCATCAAAGCTTAAATCCACCGCATGATACTAAGCATGATACAAGGTTGCCGGTACTTACGGAGGTCGACGGATCGATGACTCCTCTCGAAGAACTCGACGACTCGACTAAAGGACTCGATGTTGGCACGGGGCCGGTTTGTTGTATGATTGATTCGATTCCCCTTACAGCTGCCATGGGTTTATATTTATACCCAGGTCTTGATACAACTCCTAGTCGGACACGACTACAACACTTGTTTCTAAAAATAAATGACGAATCTTCGTGCCCATATTGCTTTCCTTGTTCGAACCGGCCTTTTCCTTATATTGATCCACGTCGTCATGTCTTCCCGAATGCTACCATTCTTCGCCTGTGGAACAGTGCCTCTGCCGAATGATGACGCATTCCCGACTGTAGAGTATCTCTGCCGAATGTTTCAGAGGAAACCTCCTAGCCGAATGGCGACGCGTTCCCGACCGCAGAACGTCTTTGCCGAATGCTTCTGGGGAAAAACTCCTTTGCCGAATGATACCTTCCACCAAATCCGGCTCACATGTCAGCCTCTTCCTGGTGCTAATTTTTAGTGTCAACAGAAGTACACAGTGGCATAGAACTGAGCAATGACTTCCTTGTTCCAGCTGTGCCTGAAGCCCATGAGATGTTTGACGCGCTTTTCAGAACACACTCTGATGATCTCATTGAACACAGGATTGTCTTGCTTGCTCATGTACTCCCAGTCGATATACTGTGCATCTGATGTGATCTTGGTCTTCTTCATAATAGCTGTGGCATAAAAGTCCTGCTGAAAAAGAGTCCAAAATCTGTAGTCGGTGGCTGTCCTATCCACATCGAGTGGACTAGTCCTCCTCAACCTCCTGACAACATCAGTCATCCCACTAGCAAGGTAATCTGTCACTCTCCTACTAGCTGGGCCAGTGGGTCGGACTATCTCAAGAACGAGAGGGGCATTCGCCTCAGCTGATTCATCATCACCTGCCTCCTCTTCCTCATCATCACCAGCAGCCAGCTCCTCATCATTATCATCATCATCTCCCTGCGGACCATGACGGTACTCAACCCTGTAGTTCTCATCCTCAACCTCATCTTCGTCACTAGTGGAATTTCCCACTACATCCACCTCCTCAATCTCCTGCTCAGCTGCTCTCTTTGTCCTCCTAGGCCTCAAATTTCTTCCCCCGGCCGCTTGCGAGCTGCTGCCAATAGAAGGATCGTGACGCCCCTTTTTAATCCGATCGACATGGGGTCCCCTTGGCATCTTCGACTGCCCTTCCTGGGTTCACAAAAGATGGAACACATAGCATAAATACCCAGGGAAAAAGATTGATAAAAATTTGATCAACTTGTGAGCATCCAACAAGTTTTGGGTCAGCTCAGAGCCAAACCGGTCAGACCGGTTTCCCAAACCGGTCAGACCGCTTTTGCCTGAGCTGAGCCAAAACGAGTTGGGGGATCAATCTGGACATAGTCTGATCTGGATATTGAAAGGATATTGCAGTACAAGCTATCCCTAGTCCATTTGTGAGAAAAACACGTTGCAAAACAGGGACTTGAGCCTTCACTGCCCAAACCGGTCAGACCGGTTTCAGAAACCGGTCAGACCGGTGTCAGACCGGTTTCAGAAACCGGTCAGACCGCTTTTGGCAGTGAAGATGCAAATCCTTGTTGCGCAAAATGTAGCCCACCAAATCGATTCATCTCTTAGGGATAGGTTCCTAGGCATGCCAGAAGATGTTTGTAACACCCTAAAATTCCATCACATTTAAATCATAGCAACTTGGTTTAATTTATTTTTCTAAGGACTTAATTAAATTTTTAAATTAAATTGAGCCTAAAAATATTTAAACATCATTTAAATAATTTTAGGACAATAAGTGCATGAGCATCATATTTGGTTTGCATGTATTTTGTTTGATTTGGTGTGTGAATTTCAAAATCATGAAGTCCAGAACCCGCCCCTCAACTCTCCCCCAATCTCTCTTTCTCTCCCTGGCCCAGCCCATCTCTCTCCCTCCCTTTCTTTTTCTTTCGGCCCAGCGCCCCTCTCTCCGCGCGCGGCCCATCAACTCCGGCCGGCCCACTCGCGCCCTCCCTCTCTTTCTGTCTCTCACCGCCGCCGACAGGTGGGGCCCACCTGTCGGGCCCGTCTCCCACCTTCCGACGCCCCCTCCTCTGCCCCGAGCCGCTCCCTCTCCCCGCGCCGTTCCCTCTCCCGCGCCCTTTCCTCTCCCCCTCCACCGAGCTGCGGTTACTGCCTAGTGGAAAACCCACCCACAGCCCCTCGCTCTCCCCTCGAAACGCCGCTCCACCGAGCTCTCCACCGCCGTGCGCCATTAATGGCCGGCCCATCCACTCCCTCGGCACCGAGCCCTTCCCCTCTCCTCTTCACCCTTTAAAGAACACGACTGAGCCTCTGAGAGCCCCTCTTCGACCCTCTCGCCACCCAATTTTCCCCGGAGCCGCTCCAATTTCACGCCGCCGCCGCCGCCGCCGCCCGAGCGCCGCCGCCTCGTCGGACCGCCGCTCCAGGACCGCTCCGCCCTCTTCTTCCACTCCAGAACCTTCGCACCGTGGTAACGACGCTCCCCATCCCCTTCTTGTTCTCTGTCTTGCTCTGTTTGTACCCCGACGGCTTTCGCCGGCGCTCCGCCGCCGCCTTTCATCGTCGAGCACTGCCGCCGTGGCCTATTGAACGTCGAGAACCCCCTGATCATGTTCGCTAGCTCACCACTCACACACAGAACCAATCCGCGGTTGAAATCGTGGCCGGAACCCCGAGTTCGGGTGAACTCCGGCGAACTCGCCGCCGCTCCGTCTCTGTCCTTCATCGACCGCCGCCCTCAGTGTGCAAAACTCGACTTAATCACCCCAGCTGAGTTCGCCTCGCCGCCCTGAAGCCGTAGGACCAAACCGCGTCCCAAACCGAACCCGGCAGCTCGAGTTCGAGCATCGCCGGCGTGTTCCCGAATCGGCGCCGCCGCTCGTCGGCGTTTCCGCCGCCGCCCGACTGCCCCCTTCGCTGCCAATCGTCCGATCTTGATCCAACGGCCCAGATTCTTCCCGACCCGAGTCAATCAGCCGAATAACGGTCAACCGAGGCTGTTTTTCAAAAGAGACCCTGCCTTTCTCTGAATTTAACCCGCCGTCCTGTTTAGTTCAAAAATAATTAGATTCAGGTCCTGAATTTTACAGAAAACCCCCTGAGCTTCTCTGTTTTTGTACCCGCAGACCAGCCCCGGTGTTTTTGCGCGTTAGCCCTCGGGTTTTAACGCGTAATTATGTTTTAGCCCCTGGTTTCTTTCAGTTAAGTCCCTGGAAACTTAGTTTCTTTGCCAGCAAGTCCCTAAAACTTGTTTTGGCCATATCTTTTCCGTCCTAGCTCCGTTTTTAGCGTTCTTGGTGTCCAAGCGTTCGTCTTTTCGAGCTTGTTAGTTTTAGATGCTTGTTTTAGTCTGTTAAGAATGTTTGATGTACTGTTTTCTTATTGTTTTTTTGTGTTGATCGTAGACCTCGTGCCAGTTGCAACCGAGTCGCCCGTCGACGCGGATCAGGAACCACTCTACGAGGAAGAAGAAGATCTTTTTGTAGACCAAGGCAAGTGGCCCTCCCCGCATATTCTTTTTGTCCTATATAACTGCATGTCAAACTAAAATTTACTTTTATTGCATTAATATGACGGGAATACCTATGTTAAGGATTTACCTAGTTTTCACCATAAACCCTTGAATCAACCCAGTTTAAATAATGTTTTGGGATAGTTATGCTTAGCCTTGCTACACTATGGGAAATGCTTTTAAAACTGCAACTTTACAAAATGCTGAACATAATGATTATTGGTGAAATGTTGGTTAATACAAGAGAACATTATTCTAATCGGAACATGGAGTGACCACCCAGGAAAACAGCGCAACCATGGTGTTAATGGGCTCTGACCTTAGCCAATTAATTAGGTGTGTGATCGCACTGATGACCTTATCCGCCTGCGAGGAGCATAGGGGGATTGGGGTTGCAGGGGTCACAGCCCGGTCCTCTTGGGGTAGCAGCCTTTGCTAAGGTGCTGGCCATTAGGGAGGTTTGTGGACCGCCCTAGTCTGTAACTATGCGGGTCGTTGGTCTTTTGCATACCTTTGTAAAGGCTTCGTAGTGGATCCCTAGCCACTCACCTCGGAAGTGTTTAAGGGCCTTGCAAACCCGGGCGACATGGGAAACACGAGCCATGGTGAAAGTGTGCAACCTCTGCAGAGTGTAAAACTGATATATCAGCCGTGCTCACGGTCAAGAGCGGCTTGGACCCTCACATGATAATTGAACTTGAAGATGGACTATAAATCGTGGTTTTATTTTTACTCGTGGGATATTTTGAATAAGATGTTTTCTAAATGCTAAGTGGGATGGTATAAACTTATACCTAGAAAATAGGAAAGTTGCTAATAAAACTTGACCAACATTAAAAAGCTCATTGCTGTGAAACATAGCCTATCCTTGTGGCCTTGCATTCTCCCCCCGCTTGCTGAGTACCTAGTTAGGTGTACTCACGCTTGCTATTGCTGATTCAGAAGAAGGAAATGGAGAAGAATACTACAGCGACTACGACGAGTTCTGAGGCTTGCGCTCTCCCCCAGTCAAGTGCCTGTGGAAGTCGAAGACGAAGATGCTTCGTGTAGCTATCGTTTGTTCTTCGATAAAGACCTGCGTGTCTTTCGAGAGTGTAATAAGAATACTATAATAAATCTCTTGTAATTTAGAACATTGTGTTTCGATATTACACTCTTTTGTCTATCATATGTGTGTAAACATGATCCTGGCGCACATATGAAACGCACTTGGTTTTCCTTTGAAAATCGGGTGTGACAGGAGTGGTATCAGAGCAGTGTTGACTGTAGGACGCAGCCTTAAGTTAGAACTGGCCGGAAATTAAGGACTCAACATCTAGAGAGCCATGTCATCTTTCAAAATTCCCCTATTTTCATATAAAAGTCTAATTTACATTATTTCTTTTGCTAAAAAAATTTCATCATTTTGATTTATTCTATACTGAGTCAGTTTTCTTTTCTTTGTCAGATGGTTCGTGAGTTTCAGACCGCTCGTGCTGTCACCGGAGGTTCACGCCCTGCTGGACCGTCAGTTCCCCAGCACCCTGTGGAGGCACCAGTTGAGGAGGTCCCGGTGCAGGTGCAGCCAGTGGCACAGCCTGAGGTGCAGGCTCAGGACGAGGCACCGGAGGAGCCGCCCCAGCTCTACGACGGCACTCTGCTGGAGGTGGACGCCGACGGCGACATGGTGATTCCACCTGTTGCCCCTGCCGCTGGTGACGTTGCACCAGAAGCTGACGACGACGACGAGCCCATTGACGGGGACGACCCCGACGTCGAGGACGAGGGTCAGGACCACGACAGCGACCACGACGACGAGGAGGAGGACCCGGAGGAGCCCCGCCAGCGTGGACCGGAGTACCACCTTCACGCTTCGCTGGGTGGTACCGGGCAGTTCTGCAGACTGCTGGAGGAGCTACTGGGGTTTTTAGAGTTCACTCTAAAGCCTCAGTACGTGGTCGAGCACTTCGAGGAGCCCGGCCTGGAGGACTACTACACAGCTCAGGTACACATCCGGGTACCTCAGCCAGAGGCTTCCGGATGGAGGATCCGTTCGACACACTTCAGCTGTGTTCCCTTCTCCACCGAGGCCGCCGCCATCAACGACGCCGCCAGGAGAGCACTCTACTCCTACAGCTACCGTTTCCGCGACCAGCTGCACCACTCCGACTACCGCCACGTCCCCAGCCGACCTGTTGGCACTGAGGACACGGTGGTACCTGCTGCTCAGACCGGAGACGACCGTGTGGACGTCCTTGCTCAGGTCACTGCCGCACTCAACACCGACCTGGAGGGAGCCACCTCCGAGATCGAGGCACTGCACGGGAAGCTCCAGGATGCGCAGACCAAGATCGCGCAGCTCGAGGCACAGCTTGCAGGACAGGCACCTCCAGAGGAGATGACCCAGCACTGCACTACTTCTTCCCCTCCGCGCAGGAAGCGTCGCTACGGCACCCCAGGAGCTACGACTAGTCTTGGCTAGGAGTTCTAGATGTCTACCCTTTTATTAATAATTCCGTTCCTGCGAGGACGATGCGATGTAATAGTGGTAGATGGTTGAAAACATGGTTGAGTTGGATCTTTGTGATGACTGGATGCTTTTGTGGAGTGATGGCCACAACTGCGTCAATTAAATAATTAGTCTAATTAATTAATCTTAGCCCCCTTATGCTTTTACTTCACCCTGTTCAGTTCTTACCTGAGACACTTTTCCCTAACACTCAGATGGTAAACACCAGGTCAGGAGGAGGACAAGATATTCCACCGGTGATACGCGCTCATATTGCAAGTCAGAGGAATCAAGCACCACCTCCTCCACCAAACCCACCAATGGATCCAGCTATGCAACAGTTTCTGGCTGCTCAGACTCAACTGCTGCAGAATCTCGCTGCAACAGTACAAAACTTACAAGCACAGCAAAACCAGCCACCACAACCAGCACCAGCACCACCACCACCCAGGGACAAGCATAAGGAATTCATGAGCCACCGTCCGCCCACCTACTCACACTCATCAGATCCCTTGGATGCTGATGACTGGCTAAAGGTTGTTGCCAGGAAGCTGGAAATGACTCAGTGCACCGATCGTGAGATGGTGCTATACGCTGCAGGAAGGCTTGAAGGACCAGCTGCTGACTGGTGGGACGCATACACTGCTGCACATGCCGCACCACAGAACATCACCTGGCAGGAGTTCAGGGATAGCTTCAGAGCTCACCATATTCCCTCCGGAGTTATGAAGTTGAAACAGAAGGAATTCCTCGCACTGAAGCAAGGCAACATGACAGTCAGCGAATACCTGAATAAGTTCACCCAGTTGTCTCGCTATGCACCAGAAGAAGTCAACACTGATGCCAAGAGACAGGAGCGATTTCTAGATGGTCTCATAGGGCCACTCAACTATCAGCTGCAGAGCCATATCTTCCCAGATTTCCAGACCCTCCTGAATAAAGCTATTGGCCTGGAAAGCAAGCGCAAGGAAATTGGTGAACACAAACGCAAGTTCCAGTCTCAAGGACAGTCTAGCAGTAACACTCGCCCCCGCTACAATTCCCCTCAGAGTTCTCACTTCCGCTCTGGTGGACAGAATGGAGGTTATCCACAGAATAAGCAGCTGCAACGTTCATTTCAGCAGCCACAGCGCTTCAACCAGCAATCACCCCGTACTCAGAATCCCCAGCAGCATCGGACAATCAACAACTCAGCCACTCCCCGCCCAAGCAATGCCACAGGCGCTCCTGTGAGAAATAACGCTCCAGTGCAGCCAAATGGATGTTTCAAGTGTGGAGAATTGGGACACTATGCTAACAACTGTCCCCAGCGTGGAATGCATACTCCACAGAGAGGCAATGAACAGAGGACTGAGAAACCATCGTCACAAGTTCGTCCGGGAAGTTCAAGTGCACAAGGCAACAGGGCTCAGCGGAATTTTGTTCGTGGAAGGGTGAACCATGTGACCGCGGAACAAGCCCAGGAAGCCCCAGGAGTTGTACTTGGTACGTTCCTTGCCAATTCCATACCTGCAACAATTTTATTCGATTCTGGAGCAACGCATTCATTTATTACTGAACAATTTGTGGCAAAACATGGTATGACCATGAGAGCTATGAAAAAGCAATTATTAGTTAATACTCCCGGCGGAGAAATGCAAGCCAGTCTATTTTGTCCACAAGTGACACTTAACATTATGGGAGTAGATTTCCCAGCTGATCTAGTAGTTCTAAAATCTTGGGGAATAGATATAATACTGGGAATGGATTGGTTACACCAGTGGGATGGATCTATTCAGTGCCGAAAGAAGTCAGTACTCTTAACCAGTCCTAACGGAGACAGAATTGAGTATGTGGCAACTTCCTCATCGACAGAAGGCGGAACAGTAAATTCTATGGAAGGCAAGACTCTAGAAGATATCAAAATAGTGAACGAATATCCGGATGTATTTCCAGATGATTTACCAGGTATGCCACCTGACCGAGATATTGAATTCAGCATTGAACTTTTACCTGGTACTGCTCCTATATCTAAGAGGCCATATAGAATGGATGTTAAAGACTTGGCAGAACTTAAGAAACAAATAGAAGAATTATTAAGTAAAGGATTTATCCGCCCTAGCTCGTCACCATGGGGAGCCCCTACCCTTTTTGTAGACAAGAAAGACGGTTCTCGGAGATTGTGTATAGACTATCGATCACTTAATGAGGTAACCATCAAGAACAAATATCCGTTACCTAGGATCGAAGATCTGTTTGATCAGATGAGAGGTGCAAAGGTGTTTTCCAAGATAGATCTGCGATCTGGATACCATCAATTAAGAATCCGTCCAGAGGACATTCCTAAGACAGCTTTCACGTCCAGATACGGATTGTATGAGTTTACTGTCATGTCATTCGGATTGACAAATGCCCCGGCATACTTCATGTATTTGATGAACAAGGTGTTCATGGATTATTTGGACAAGTTTGTGGTAGTGTTCATTGATGACATACTGATATTTTCTCAGAATGAGGAGGAACATGAAGAGCATTTGAGACTTGTATTGCAGAGACTACGGGAACATCAGTTGTATGCTAAATTCAGCAAGTGTGACTTTTGGTTAAATGAAGTTTCATTTCTTGGTCACGTTATTACTGACGGAGGAATAGCAGTGGATCCAAGTAAAGTTCAGGATGTGTTGGATTGGAACCCTCCGAAGAATGTGTCTGAGATCAGGAGTTTTCTCGGATTGGCAGGTTACTACCGCAGGTTTATTGAAGGATTCTCGAAGATCGTGAAACCGCTTACAACCTTACTGGAGAAAGGAAAAGAATTCAAATGGAATGATAAATGCCAAGCTAGTTTTGAAGAATTGAAGAAAAGATTGACTACTACCCCTGTACTGATAATGCCAGACATTCACAAAGGGTTCGACGTGTACTGTGATGCTTCGCGTCAAGGCCTTGGTTGTGTTCTGATGCAAGAAGGAAAAGTAGTAGCTTATGCTTCGAGACAATTGAGGAAACATGAACAAAATTATCCTACACATGACCTAGAGTTAGCTGCCGTCGTGCATGCACTGAAGATTTGGAGGCATTACATGATTGGCAACAAATGTCAGATCTTTACCGACCACAAGAGCTTGAAATATATCTTCACTCAGAAGGATATCAATCTTAGACAACGCAGATGGCTGGAATTAATCAAGGATTATGATTTGGATATTCAGTATCACCCCGGAAAAGCCAATGTTGTAGCAGACGCTTTAAGTCGGAAGAGCCAGGTAAACATGCTCATAGCACAATTGAAACCACAGGAATTATGTTGGGAAATGGCACGACTCAACTTGGGAATTGCTGCCCAGGGCGAATCACTGACCCTGGAAGTTGAATCAACATTGGAACAAGAGATCAGGAACGGACAGTTGACAGACGAGAAGATTAAAGAGTTTGGAGAACTGATCGATTCAGGGAAAGATACAGACTTCAGGAGAGATGAACAAGGAACAATCTGGTTCCGAAATAGGATATGTGTGCCGGAAATTGATAGTCTCCGTGAGACTATATTAAAGGAAGCTCATGATTCAGTATATTCCATTCACCCTGGAAGTACCAAGATGTATCAAGACTTAAAGCAGAAATACTGGTGGTATGGAATGAAAAGAGATGTTGCTGCTCATGTCGCCTTGTGTGACATATGTCAAAGGGTAAAAGCAGAACATCAAAGACCTGCAGGATTGCTGCAACCATTAAAAGTACCTGAATGGAAGTGGGAAGAAATTGGTATGGATTTCATAGTAGGTTTACCTCGTACACGTGATGGTTATGATTCCATATGGGTTATCGTGGACAGGTTAACCAAAGTTGCTCATTTTATACCAGTTAAAACTACTTACTCAGGAGCCAGGCTAGCAGAGTTGTACATGTCGCGAATTGTGTGTTTGCATGGAGTTCCTAAAAAGATAGTGTCAGATCGAGGCACCCAGTTTACATCACGTTTTTGGAAGAAGCTACATGAGTCACTGGATACGAAATTGAATTTCAGTTCGGCATACCATCCACAGACTGATGGTCAGACTGAAAGGACGAATCAGATATTGGAAGATATGTTAAGGGCTTGTGCTTTAAAGCATGGAGGTAGTTGGGACAAAAGTTTACCATATGCGGAGTTTGCTTACAACAACAGCTATCAATCTAGTCTCAAAATGGCACCGTTTGAAGCCTTGTATGGAAGAAAATGCAGAACACCCTTGTACTGGAATCAAACGGGTGAAAGTCAACTCTTCGGACCGGAAATTATAAAGGAAGCGGAAAGGCAAGTCGAAATAATTCGAGAGAATCTTAAAACCGCACAGTCACGCCAAAAGAGTTACGCTGATCCCAAGAGAAGAGAAGTGATATTCGAGGAAGGAGATTATGCTTATCTCAGAGTATCACCAATCAGAGGATTGCGAAGATTCAATGTCAGAGGAAAGTTATCACCTCGTTTTATCGGACCTTTTAAAATATTGGAAAGAAAAGGAGAAGTGGCATATAAATTGGAATTACCGGCTCGATTGTCAGGAGTTCATGATGTGTTCCATGTATCACAGCTGAAGAAGTGCTCAAATGAGATTAGAGTGGAGCACTTACCACTGGAGGATTTAGAAGTAAAGGATGACTTGACTTATAAGGAATATCCTATCAAAATCTTAGACAGGTCACAGAGGGTCACACGAAGCAAGGTAATAAAAATGTGCAAAGTTCAATGGAGCAATCACTCAGAAAATGAGGCCACTTGGGAAAGAGAAGAAGAACTTATGGAAGAATTCCCTCAGCTGTTCTCCGAGTCTTCTTGAATCTCGGGACGAGATTCTCTTTAAGGGGGGTAGGATTTGTAACACCCTAAAATTCCATCACATTTAAATCATAGCAACTTGGTTTAATTTATTTTTCTAAGGACTTAATTAAATTTTTAAATTAAATTGAGCCTAAAAATATTTAAACATCATTTAAATAATTTTAGGACAATAAGTGCATGAGCATCATATTTGGTTTGCATGTATTTTGTTTGATTTGGTGTGTGAATTTCAAAATCATGAAGTCCAGAACCCGCCCCTCAACTCTCCCCCAATCTCTCTTTCTCTCCCTGGCCCAGCCCATCTCTCTCCCTCCCTTTCTTTTTCTTTCGGCCCAGCGCCCCTCTCTCCGCGCGCGGCCCATCAACTCCGGCCGGCCCACTCGCGCCCTCCCTCTCTTTCTGTCTCTCACCGCCGCCGACAGGTGGGGCCCACCTGTCGGGCCCGTCTCCCACCTTCCGACGCCCCCTCCTCTGCCCCGAGCCGCTCCCTCTCCCCGCGCCGTTCCCTCTCCCGCGCCCTTTCCTCTCCCCCTCCACCGAGCTGCGGTTACTGCCTAGTGGAAAACCCACCCACAGCCCCTCGCTCTCCCCTCGAAACGCCGCTCCACCGAGCTCTCCACCGCCGTGCGCCATTAATGGCCGGCCCATCCACTCCCTCGGCACCGAGCCCTTCCCCTCTCCTCTTCACCCTTTAAAGAACACGACTGAGCCTCTGAGAGCCCCTCTTCGACCCTCTCGCCACCCAATTTTCCCCGGAGCCGCTCCAATTTCACGCCGCCGCCGCCGCCGCCGCCCGAGCGCCGCCGCCTCGTCGGACCGCCGCTCCAGGACCGCTCCGCCCTCTTCTTCCACTCCAGAACCTTCGCACCGTGGTAACGACGCTCCCCATCCCCTTCTTGTTCTCTGTCTTGCTCTGTTTGTACCCCGACGGCTTTCGCCGGCGCTCCGCCGCCGCCTTTCATCGTCGAGCACTGCCGCCGTGGCCTATTGAACGTCGAGAACCCCCTGATCATGTTCGCTAGCTCACCACTCACACACAGAACCAATCCGCGGTTGAAATCGTGGCCGGAACCCCGAGTTCGGGTGAACTCCGGCGAACTCGCCGCCGCTCCGTCTCTGTCCTTCATCGACCGCCGCCCTCAGTGTGCAAAACTCGACTTAATCACCCCAGCTGAGTTCGCCTCGCCGCCCTGAAGCCGTAGGACCAAACCGCGTCCCAAACCGAACCCGGCAGCTCGAGTTCGAGCATCGCCGGCGTGTTCCCGAATCGGCGCCGCCGCTCGTCGGCGTTTCCGCCGCCGCCCGACTGCCCCCTTCGCTGCCAATCGTCCGATCTTGATCCAACGGCCCAGATTCTTCCCGACCCGAGTCAATCAGCCGAATAACGGTCAACCGAGGCTGTTTTTCAAAAGAGACCCTGCCTTTCTCTGAATTTAACCCGCCGTCCTGTTTAGTTCAAAAATAATTAGATTCAGGTCCTGAATTTTACAGAAAACCCCCTGAGCTTCTCTGTTTTTGTACCCGCAGACCAGCCCCGGTGTTTTTGCGCGTTAGCCCTCGGGTTTTAACGCGTAATTATGTTTTAGCCCCTGGTTTCTTTCAGTTAAGTCCCTGGAAACTTAGTTTCTTTGCCAGCAAGTCCCTAAAACTTGTTTTGGCCATATCTTTTCCGTCCTAGCTCCGTTTTTAGCGTTCTTGGTGTCCAAGCGTTCGTCTTTTCGAGCTTGTTAGTTTTAGATGCTTGTTTTAGTCTGTTAAGAATGTTTGATGTACTGTTTTCTTATTGTTTTTTTGTGTTGATCGTAGACCTCGTGCCAGTTGCAACCGAGTCGCCCGTCGACGCGGATCAGGAACCACTCTACGAGGAAGAAGAAGATCTTTTTGTAGACCAAGGCAAGTGGCCCTCCCCGCATATTCTTTTTGTCCTATATAACTGCATGTCAAACTAAAATTTACTTTTATTGCATTAATATGACGGGAATACCTATGTTAAGGATTTACCTAGTTTTCACCATAAACCCTTGAATCAACCCAGTTTAAATAATGTTTTGGGATAGTTATGCTTAGCCTTGCTACACTATGGGAAATGCTTTTAAAACTGCAACTTTACAAAATGCTGAACATAATGATTATTGGTGAAATGTTGGTTAATACAAGAGAACATTATTCTAATCGAAACATGGAGTGACCACCCAGGAAAACAGCGCAACCATGGTGTTAATGGGCTCTGACCTTAGCCAATTAATTAGGTGTGTGATCGCACTGATGACCTTATCCGCCTGCGAGGAGCATAGGGGGATTGGGGTTGCAGGGGTCACAGCCCGGTCCTCTTGGGGTAGCAGCCTTTGCTAAGGTGCTGGCCATTAGGGAGGTTTGTGGACCGCCCTAGTCTGTAACTATGCGGGTCGTTGGTCTTTTGCATACCTTTGTAAAGGCTTCGTAGTGGATCCCTAGCCACTCACCTCGGAAGTGTTTAAGGGCCTTGCAAACCCGGGCGACATGGGAAACACGAGCCATGGTGAAAGTGTGCAACCTCTGCAGAGTGTAAAACTGATATATCAGCCGTGCTCACGGTCAAGAGCGGCTTGGACCCTCACATGATAATTGAACTTGAAGATGGACTATAAATCGTGGTTTTATTTTTACTCGTGGGATATTTTGAATAAGATGTTTTCTAAATGCTAAGTGGGATGGTATAAACTTATACCTAGAAAATAGGAAAGTTGCTAATAAAACTTGACCAACATTAAAAAGCTCATTGCTGTGAAACATAGCCTATCCTTGTGGCCTTGCATTCTCCCCCCGCTTGCTGAGTACCTAGTTAGGTGTACTCACGCTTGCTATTGCTGATTCAGAAGAAGGAAATGGAGAAGAATACTACAGCGACTACGACGAGTTCTGAGGCTTGCGCTCTCCCCCAGTCAAGTGCCTGTGGAAGTCGAAGACGAAGATGCTTCGTGTAGCTATCGTTTGTTCTTCGATAAAGACCTGCGTGTCTTTCGAGAGTGTAATAAGAATACTATAATAAATCTCTTGTAATTTAGAACATTGTGTTTCGATATTACACTCTTTTGTCTATCATATGTGTGTAAACATGATCCTGGCGCACATATGAAACGCACTTGGTTTTCCTTTGAAAATCGGGTGTGACAATGTTCTACCAAAGGGTTTTGAAGGATATTCAACGAGTGAGTAGATCGGGCAATGGGAAGATTTGAATACCTTGAGAGCCAAGAACTTCGAGAGAGATGAAGTTTTGAATCCAACACTCGATGGGAATCCAATCACCAGCCTTGGGGCACTCCAATCCCAAAGAGAAATCTCCTTTTCCTTGGTTGAATCAAGAAATCGCCATGGGGGCGTTTCTTACGGTGAAGAACAGAGGAGAGAGAGAGTACTCGTGGTGAATGAGTATGGGAGGAGAGAGGGAATCACGGGATGAGATAAATCCACGTGGGCCCGCTGTCCTGGCCAAACCGGTCAGACCGGTTTGCGAAACCGGTCCGGTTTCGCCCAGACAGCAGGGAAAAGATTGAAATAAGAGGATTTGATCTTTCAAAGCTTGTTCACTTGTCTTGAGAAAGTATATGACAACCATTGTATCCAAAATCTCAAGATTGTCCATGAAAAGATAAGATTTCCAATAAATCATTTTCTTTCATTTCTTCCGAAAGATATGGGAGAAGATAGATAGATAAAGGATTTATGGACAAGAGAAAATCTCACCATTTGTGACTATCCATCAATCAAGCAAAGTTAACTATAGTCACAAATAGATCGACAAGGGTCAAAAGACCAAAACTCAAAAAATTTCACAATTGCACAATCCTATCATGCTAGTTGGGTTTTTCAAAATCTATCCTATGTCACCCAAAGACATGCACATATATTGAGCACATGATGACATTAACATATTAAGCTTACACTATTCACCAAGAAAGTGTTAACCAAATATATAATGGACGCATGGGAGCTTTATATATTTGCATGTAAATGCACACTCTAGCATAATAGAGCCTAGATGCACAAGGTAAATACTAGTTCATAGAAAACATACCTTGGCCTCTAGTAGAATGTGTTGTGCAATATTGTCAATTTTGTCCATATGAGTTCTCTCATGATATAATCAATTTGATCAGCATAGAGAGAAAACGTTAATGTGCACAACACATGATTTCATAATCAATGACTTTTATAAAAGCATGATAACATGTGCCATTAATTACAAAGCCACACAATATAGACCAAACTCCTTATTTTAGTGCATTTGTGATGATGTGGTTAGAAAGGACTCATATGCACTAGTTTTGAAAGATTAAATCAATTTAAGGAATTTAATGCTATATTATGGTGAGTAGCCAAAACAAAAATGAGATTAAGATTCATGATAAGGATGGTTATAGGGTTACCGTCATGAATCACAAGGTGAGTTGACAACTCCAATTTTGAGAGAAGCGATCTCTCATTGATGCGACTACAAATTCATTGCGTCTTTATTTCTCACACAAATGGCCAAGTTCCAACTTCCTGAGCCAAACCGGTCAGACCGGTTTGGGAAACCGGTCAGACCGGTTTCTGCTCGGATCTTCCGATAGATCATCCGGCCGGGAGAAGTTGAACACAGAGCCGCCCGGATCATCTGGTCAGATCTTCCGGCCTCAGTGTCGGATCTTGTGTGGTATACCCTAAAAAATGATAGAACTTTGCTCCACTGGAGAGCCATTAGACATACCACGTGGCATATGCTTAAATCATTAATTTAAAATCTTCATTTCTCATGAATGTGCCAAAGTTGCAAGTGTCTGGGCCAAACCGGTCAGACCGGTTTAGAAAACCGGTCAGACCGGTTTTGCCAGACTTATACCGATTGGCGTGGATTTCCGATGTTTGATTCAAATCTCGTCGGAACATGATCCACTGCAACTTAACACAATATTGCTCTGCTAGAGAGCCATTAAAAACATCACATGGCATATATGAATAAAAGTTCAATAAAGAAATCTAAATCACTATCAAGTGTCTCATGAGTCAAAGGCTTAGAGACACTTGATCCAACCAAAGGCACTAGTGACTCAAATTTTTAATAAATTAAGTGCAAAGTTACCGAGATGTCATTGGGTATAGAGTATGAAGCGGAAGCAATTTTTCTTGGCTTGCTAGTAGATCATTGAAGATTGTCATTCAAGCCAAGCCACCAATGCATCTCGTAGTCCCTACAAGCTTATCAAGCATGCTTTGGTGCCCAACTCATGTTGGGTCCGATGTTGTTAGTCCCAATATGCTTAGGAACCCAAATTGCTCTTGTGTCACTCTTTGGTGCCTTAATCACCTTAGAAGCACAAGAAGCATTTGGAGAGTCCCTAAGCTTCATATGCATAGAATGGACAATGTCGGGTTTAGTAGTTTTACCATTGGGACAATCTTTACCAAAGTGTCCTTTCTCCCGACATGAGTAGCATGTCTTGTGCTTGATGTTGGATGCCTTCTTGAGTTGCTTGGCTGCTGCTGCCGGAAACCGGTCAGACCGCTTTGTGAAAGCGATCAGACCGCTTTTGGCAGGGCAAGCAGCACTTTGATGTGTTGAGCTCTTGACAGCCACTTCTCAATTGAATTTTGCTTGTGCCTTGAGAAGGCCTTTATTTAGCTTGATGTGGGGCTTCTTGGTCAGCCCCATCTTGCTTGGACATGAAGCGATTTGATGTCCTTTCTCAAAGCATCCAAAGCATCTTCTTTTCTCCAAATTTCTTCGTCTTTTGGAGAGTTGTGGCTTGCCTTCTTTCTTAGTGAAGCACTTGGTGTGAGCAATCTTTTCACCATTGCCTTGATCTTGGCTTGTGTTGGACTTGACTTGATAAATACAAGAGCTTTGCACGGTTGATCCCTTCTCAAGCTTCTTCACCATGGATTCACGGTTATCTTGAGAAGGTTGTGCATTGCTCTTCCCTTTGAGAGTTGTCAAGTTCTTTGTGAGTCTTTCCACCTCTTGCTTGAGTTCTTCATTTTCCTTTGCAATGAGGTCATCACAAGACTTTACACACACTTCATCATACCAAGATCGTTTTGCTTGAGAGCGACATGGGTTAGCACATGATAAGTTATTTTGAATTTGAGGTTCAATTGATTTTACCGAAGTGATTATAACCTCATGAGCAATTTCTAATAAAGCATATGATTCTACAAGTTCTTCATGAGAACACAAGAGTTCTTCATGCGTCACTTGTAGCGTCTCATGCTTGCTAGCAATTAATTCTAATTTTTGCTTGAGCATTTTGTTTTCTTTTTCTATGGAAGCCATATGAAGAGCATCACAAGCATAATCATCAAAAATGGCATCATACTTACAAACCAAAGCGGCGTTTGAGAGTTTGACTTCCTCAAGCTCTTTGATAAGAGCTAGGATAGTCTCATCCTTTGAGTTTTCTGCCTTCTCGTCTTCTTTGGACTTGTAATATATGAGTGCCTCATCATTGGAGGATGATATTGCTTGTGAGCTTGAAACATTGCTTGCATGGCGACGGCCTCCTTTCTTGCAGCCAGCTGCACCCTTCCTGCCCAAACCGGTCAGACCGGTTTGGGAAACCGGTTGGACCGGTTTTGGCAGGGAGCAGGCAGCTGAGCTGTCTTGATCTTGTGGCTCCACGGTGGTCATCACATGAGGCTTGGTGCATGATTTTGCTGATGTAGAGCTCTCCTCATGTGACTTGGCTATTGTTTGGTCTTGCTTGTCGCTCTTGATGTTGGCATATAGCTTCTCAATTCGAGCCCAAATAAGATGAGCATCGAATAGAGTTGCTTCATCTTCTAAAATCATTTCTCTAACTTCATTGCTCACAACATCAAATAAGAAGTTAGCGACACGAGCGTTGAGTTGAAAGCAATTCATCTCATCTTCGGTTGGATTGGACACACTCCAATCAACACTAGGACGATCAATGCCTTCAACTCCAACCCGCTCAAGAATAGGACTCATAGCCCTAAGATCATTAAGTACATGAGCGGACCAAGTGGAATAATTTGAGCCGTCACTAGCTAGTGGCTCATAGGTTACCTCACAAGTGGTCGACATATTTCCTCACGGCGGTTAAGCTTGGATGTGAGGCCAAGCTCTCATACCAATTGAAAGGACCTTGATGTCACCTAGAGGAGGGTGAATAGGTGAATCTGTAAATTACAAACTTTTTCACACAGTTAGTACAGAAATCGGTCAGACCGGTTTCTAGAACCGGTCAAACCGCTTTCTTGAAAGCGGTCAGACCGCTTTACCAAAGCGGTTAGACCGGTTTTCCACAGAGAAAACCAACTATGTAAATTAACCCCATCTACAAGTTCTAGCACAAACCAAACTTGGTGATGGGCTCCTGTAGATGATAACTAGCAGGTACACTTAGTCCCTGCACACAAGTAGAGCACACCCAAGTAGAACGATGTGGAAGCGAATATAAATGCTAGAATTGAGCTTGTGAAGTAAAACGAGAGACAAGGATTTGTTTTCCCGAAGTTCGGAGTTCACCGCTGCCACCAAGGCTGTCACAAAGACACGATGAATCCTAGTCTCCGTTGAGGGTCTACGAAAGGCGGGCTTATCCACTCCAAGACACTTTCCTCGGGTTCCACTAACTTTTGACCCTTTTTCACGAAGGAGGCAAGGCCAGCCTTTACAACCAATCCGTGGCTTACCACACTCACGGTAGCTCACCGGCGACACCTAGCCGTCTAGGAGGATCACCTCCAAGAGTAACAAATGCTTCAATTGGTTGCTAGACTCCACCGGAAGTGCTCAAGGCTATGGATATGCTCACACTATTGCAATTAGCTCTCTCTTGCTATCTAGCTCATACACAAAGCATCCCTCAACCCAAATCCAAGGATATGAACTAAATCAATCAACTCTCACAAAGAGAGGTTTGGGGAGAGCTTGCTGGTGCTTGGGAAGGCTTGGGACGTGCCACAAAGGCAATGGAACCAGCATCCCTCAAAGGAGAGGGCCAAGGGGTATAAATACCCCAATCCCAAAAACTAGCCGTTATAGCCGTTGGAAACCGGTCAGACCGGTTTCCCAAACCGGTCAGACCGGTTTTCAAACCAAAGTAGCCGTTACACCTGTCAGAGCCCCAAACCAAACCGGTCTGGGTCGACTCAGCACTCTTGAGTCCCAAAAGACTCCACTCTCAAGGCTATCTCACATGGGTTGATCTATGAGCACTTTTGGTGTTGTCAAACAACTAATGTTGCATCCCTCTTGATAGTACGGCATTCCTAAACTCAAGGTTAAAATAAATGAATTCTTCCACTTGAGCTTCAATGCCTTGATTGTTGTCATACTTGGTCATTCTCCACTTTGAGGGCTTCAACATCTTTATATTGCTGAGCAAATCCAACTTGATCCAATGGCTTAGAATTTTCGAGTATATCCAATTCATAAGCCATTTCAATTTATGATCAATAGAGAATTAGATGCATTGCATAGCTTCACTCGGTAAGGCTTGATTAGTGCATAGAGATCAAACTATGATGCTAGTTTTCACCCTAGCAAAGTCCCTCGGCAACAAGACCAACTTGCCCTTCTCTTTGCTTGGTACCTGGACACGACCATCTAGTTTAATCCCTTTCACCATATCTAACCACATTGAGATCCACTTTGTATTGCATCATCATGAATACCACACTGAAATCCATGTCTTCTATTAGCTTGAAATATCTTCAATATTATTTTGTATGTTTTCTTTGGTAGATAACTTGTCCATAAGCTTCCATGCACTTGAGACCATATAATATCGATATAATCATGTCTCAATTTGAATATACTCATAGCTATGGATCAAGCCCAAAGAAATCCTAATTTCTTCAAATAATTTATCCCAAAACCTTTGACAAGTATCTTATCAATGAGACCAACCAATTTGCATAAGACCATGTCTCATTTATTACTTTCACACACTTGTCATTGTATTGCTTAGTTGTATGGGATCACACTCACTTGTTTGCTCTCATGTCATTTATACCAAAAATAAGCACATATTCTTTTCAACAGGTATATTATATGAATGTCCATACGAATAAAACCCTGCTCATATACTTAAGCAAACAAGTTAAATACAAATCATGTTGTCATCCAAAATCACCAAAACATATAAGTGCCTAGATGCACTTTCACCGCGGCGGCGGGGGAGGTCCGTATCTCGCGCGGCGTGCTTCCTCTCTGGGGCTCCGGCGGCGTGCCTCCTCCCCTTCGCCCGGCTCCCACCGCCGCCGCACGGCCTTGCGATGTTGAGGCGGCATCGGCGAGCGCAGGCAGGCCCCGGAGCTCCCCACGCGGCGTCCAGCGGTGGTGTTGCTGGGCGGCGCTTGCTCCGGTGGTGGTGGCTGTCACACCCGATTTTCAAAGGAAAACCAAGTGCGTTTCACATGTGCGCCAGGATCATGTTTACACACATATGATAGACAAAAGAGTGTAATATCGAAACACAATGTTCTAAATTACAAGAGATTTAGTATAATATTATTATTACACTCTCGAAAGACACGCAGGTCTTTATCGAAGAACAAACGATAGCTACACGAAGCATCTTCGTCTTCGACTTCCACAGGCATCTTGACTGGGGGAGAGCGCAAGCCTCAGAACTCGTCGTAGTCGCTGTAGTATTCTTCTCCATTTCCTTCTTCTGAATCAGCAATAGCAAGCGTGAGTACACCTAACTAGGTACTCAGCAAGCGGGGGGAAGATGCAAGGCCACAAGGATAGGCTAAGTTTCACAGCAATGAGCTTTTTAAAGTTGGTCAAGTTTTATTAGCAACTTCCTATTCACTAGGTATAAGTTTATACCATCCCACTTAGCATTTAGAAAACATCTTATTCAAAATATCCCACGAGTAAAAATAAAACCACGATTTATAGTCCATCTTCAAGTTCAATTATCATGTGAGGGTCCAAGCCGCTCTTGACCGTGAGCACGGCTGATATATCAGTTTTACACTCTGCAGAGGTTGCACACTTTCACCATGGCTCGTGTTTCCCATGTCGCCCGGGTTAGCCAGACCCTTAAACACTTCCGAGGTGAGTGGCTAGGGATCCACTACGAAGCCTTTACAAAGGTATGCAAAAGACCAACGACCCGCATAGTTACAGACTAGGGCGGTCCACAAACCTCCCTAATGGTCAGCACCTTAGCAAAGGCTGCTACCCCAAGAGGACCGGGCTGTGACCCCTGCAACCCCAATCCCCCTATGCTCCTCGCAGGCGGATAAGGCCATCAGTGCGATCACACACCTAATTAATTGGCTAAGGTCAGAGCCCATTAACACCATGGTTGCGCTGTTTTCCTGGGTGGTCACTCCATGTTCCGATTAAAGTATTGTTCTCTTGTATTAACCAACATTTCACCAATAGTCATTATGTTCAGCATTTTGTAAAGATTCAGTTTTAAAAGCATTTCCCATAGTGTAGCAAGGCTAAGCATAACTATCCCAAAACATTATTTAAACTGGGTTGATTCAAGGGTTTATGGTGAAAAACTAGGTAAATCCTTAACATAGGTATTCCCGTCATATTAATGCAATAAAAGTAAATTTTAGTTTGACATGCAGTTATATAGGACAAAAAGAATATGCGGGGAGGGCCACTTGCCTTGGTCTACAAAAAGGTCTTCTTCTTCTTCGTAGAGTGGTTCCGGATCCGCGTCGACGGGCGACTCGGTTGCAACTGGCACGAGGTCTACGAGCAACACAATAAAACAATAAGAAAACAGTACATCAAACATTCTTAACAGACTAAAACAAGCATCTAAAACTAACAAGCTCGAAAAGACGAACGCTTGGACACCAAGAACGCTAAAAACGGAGCTAGGACGGAAAAGATATGGCCAAAACAAGTTTTAGGGACTTGCTGGCAAAGAAACTAAGTTTCCAGGGACTTAACTGAAAGAAACCAGGGGCTAAAACATAATTACGCGTTAAAACCCGAGGGCTAACACGCAAAAACACAGGGGCTGGACTGCGGGTGCAAAAACAGATAAGCTCAGGGGGTTTTCTGCAAAATTCAGGACCTGAATCTAATTATTTTTGAACTAAACAGGACGGCGGGTTAATTTCCAGAAAAGGCAGGGTCTCTTTTGCAAAAGTGCCTCGGTTGACCGTTATTTGGCCGATTGACTTCGGTCAGAAAGATCACGGGCCGTTGGATCAAGATCGGATGGCTGTCAGGGGATGGGGCAGATCGGGCGGCGGCGGGACGCCGGCGTGCGGCGGCGCCGGGCCGGGGAAAGCTCCGGCGAGCTCGAACTCGAGCTACGAGGCTCGGCTTTGGGTGCGGTTTTGCCCTACGGCTTCAGGACGGCGAGGCGAACACGGTGGAGGTGATCATGACGAGAGTTGCGCGGCGAGGCCGGCGGACGGCGGTGAACAGAAGCGGCGGGGCGCCGGTGAAGTGTGGGGAGGGGCTACCGCGCGAGAGAGAGGGCGAGAAGAGGCTCGGGAAGTTGCTGGGGAGTTGGCGAACGCGTTCCAGGGGTTCTAGTCCTTCAATTGGCCGTGGTGGCGGTGTTCGACGGTGAATGGCGGCGGCGGAGCGCCGGTGAGTGTCGTCGGTGCGCTAGGGTGCGAGACAGAGAGCAAGAAGGGGAGGGAGAGCATCGTTACCTCTGTGCGAAGGTCCTGGAGTGGAAGAAGAGGGCGGAGCAGTCCTGGAGCGGCGGTCCGACGAGGCGGCGGCGCTCGGGCGGCGGCGGCGGCGTGGATTGGGACTGCGGCTCGGGTTCTTGGGCGGTGAGACGGACGAGGGTGGCGCGCAGAGGCTCTGGAGGGGTTTATATAGGGCGGAGAGGGTAGAGCAGAGCCGTCGCGGCGGGAGGGGCGCAGTGGCTGCCATTAATGGCGGCCGGGAGTGGAAAGCTTGGTGGGGTGGCGTTTCGAGGGGAGAGCGAGGGGTTGTGGGTGGGTTCTCCACTGGGCATTGACCGCAGCTCGGTGGAAGGGGAGAGGAAAGGGCGCGGGAGAGGGAGCGGCGCGAGGAGAGGGAGCGGCTCGGTCGGGCTCGGGGCAGAGGAGGGGGCGTCGGGGGGGAAGAAGACGGGCCCGACAGGTGGGCCCCACCTGTCGGCGGCGGTGAGAGAGAAAAGGAGAGGGAGTTTGGGCCGTTGTTGGGCCGGAAGAGGGAGCAGGCCGCGCGGGGCGGGGGAAAAAGAAAAAGAGGGAGTGGGCCGCGAGCGGCTGCTGGGCCGAAAAAGAGAGAAAGGGAGAGAGAGAGAGACGGGCTGGGCCAGGGAGAGAAAGGGAGATTGAGAGAAAGTTGAGGGGGCGTTTCCGGACTTTTATGATTTTGAAAACTTCACACACATCAAACAAAAGACATTTTATAAAGCAAGGAACTACGCATTTGAGGATCTAAACTTGAATATAGATGGATCACAAGGGTTATGAGGCACAAAGATTGGAGAGATTAAATGGAAGATAAGTGACTTAATTAGATTTGGAGGATAGTTATTTATAGAATGTACTGGACAATAGTTTCGGATGAAAAAGATGAGTGTTTACTAGCATGCTACGGTAAGCACATACATCAGACCATGGAACTTAGTATGTAATTAGCGTGTGTAGGAAATGTGCAACAGTTAGCCTCTGCATGTAAGTGACGACTTCAACAAGGATTAAAGAAAATAGAAAGGAGGGTCAAGTCTACTGATGACCGGGCTTTGGTTTAGAAATTTTGCACTGAATGAGTATAGGAACATGCACGGACCGGACAGAGGACAGCATGAGAAGATGATTTTTCTCACTGACCTGAAGTAGTCGTTGACGCAAGATGGCCGGCCAGCAGCAGCAGAGGTGCTCGTAACAAAAAAAACTGTGTTGTCTCCATGACAACAAGAACGACGATGGCAGACTTGAGAAGACGACGATGGCCGACGTAGGCAGGGACGACGACCTCTGGTGCTAGAGAGGGATCAGGCTGCTGTCTTCTCGACGACGAGCGGTGGCACGTTAAAGCTTCGTACCAAGCGCCATGGAAACAAGGCCGGAGTATCATCGGCGGTCGCAGCTTTCTTGCCGTAGCCTGGATGAAGACAACCACGTACTAATTCTCTTGGGCAGGGATAGAACGAGAGAGAGAGTTCAGAAGAGTTGTAACAGGCTAATGAGAAGACTGCGGTGCTTTTTATAGGTGCAGCAAGGAAACTGAGAGGCCAAACAGTGGAGGAATGAAAGGCCATGGCTTGCTGTCGGTGGAGCACTGGATAATTTAATTGCCACGAAATGCAGTAGCTGTTCTTCCCCTGGTGGTGGAAATTGATGGAGATTAGAGTGCGCGATCAGTTTTTGTCATGGTTGGATGTTGATTGGGTTTTATGGCGCAGTTGCATGCGCTCCCTTCGTTGGTCATGGTCGACAGAAGAAGACGGTTGAGAGGCAGGTGAGGCGATGTTCAGAAGGAAAAAGAATAGACGAATGGCCTGTTAGCAAGGAGATGTGGTTTTGTTACTTGCTGTTCTTTGACGTGGTGCATGGTTAGAGGCTCAAGGAGAGAGAAAGAAAGAACAGGAGAAAGCTTGTCGGTTTCAATGACTAGCACTGAATCATTAGTACTTTGAAGGAGAAACTGCTAATTGATTATGGGATAGTGGTAAGAGGGTGCCTTCCGTTTTCTGTTTAGTGACATGGGTGCTCATCGAATATGTACTAGCATGAAGCACGAGCAGCCGTTCATGCATGGGAGGCGAACAAGCTGATATATATTTCTAGTGCATGCAATTGGACTGCTTCACGCTAAGAGAGAGAGAGAGAGAGGGAGATTAACTCGATGGTTTATTTGCATGGATAAATAAAGTAACAGTGGGAGTCAGTTTGCTTGTCTTGGACTGGACTGGCTTCACGCGAGATGATTGGCCAAATAGCAGTAGTCCTATCAGATTATCTTGGTGGAGAAATAAAAGGGAAGAGCAATTGGATAAGAGGGAAATATATATGTTAGGAAAAAGGAATCAGAGGATGTAGCTAGTAAGCTCGGCTAGTGCGGAGATTGAAAAGATAAAAGGAAATTAATCAATGTAGATTAATAAGGGCTAAGAGATGTTATTTAGAACATGGATTAAACAAAGGCTCAAAGGTTTTCTTTCTGAGATTTACATATAGATTGGACTGATCTAAAATCTAATCGTGTTTTTAAAATTAAATTCGTTTTCCGGACAAAAAAAACAATGCAACGCAGCATGAATGCAACAATTCACTTGTCATGCTATAAAATTATTTAAATGATGTTTAAATATTTTTAGGCTCAAATTAATTGAAATTTTTAATTATTAATTTAGAAAATTGAATCTAACCATGTTGCTATGATTTATTTGTGATGGAATTTTAGGGTGTTACAAATCCTACCCCCTTAAAGAGAATCTCGTCCCGAGATTCAGGAAGCATAAGGAGCTAAGATTAATTATTTAAACTAATTATTTTTATTGATGTAGTTGTGGCCATCACTCCACAAAAACATTCATTCATCACAAAGAACCAAATCAAGCATGAGTTCAACCAACCAACCATTATTACATCGTCCTCACAGGAACGGATTTATCGAATAAACTGAAAAAGAAGGGTAGGCATCTAATCTCCTAGCCAAGACGGGTAACAGCTCCTGGGTGTTGTAGCGAAGCTTCTTGCGTGGTGGAGATGCAGTGGCGCAGTGCGGCATCATATCCTTTGGGGGCTCCTATCCTGCAAGCTGTGCCTTCAACTCAGCATGTGCCTCTGCCTGAGCTTCAGGCTATGCCTCCACTGGAGCTTCTTTTGCTGGTACCTTTGCTTGGTGTTGGGAAACGAACAGTCCAACTGGGAAACGTCCTCCGATGGGCTTGAGATATGTCCGGACCATTTGATAAGATAGAACAGAACTCAGTATAGAATAAATCAAAATGATGAGATATTTTAATAAAAGAAATAAAATTAGATTTTTTATGCGAAAATAGAGTGATTTTGAAAGATGACATGGCCTTCTAGATGTTGGGTCCTTAATCTCCGACCAGTTCTAACTTAAGGCTGCGTCCTACAGTCAACACTGCTCTGATACCACTCCTGTCACACCCGATTTTCAAAGGAAAACCAAGTGCGTTTCACATGTGCGCCAGGATCATGTTTACACACATATGATAGACAAAAGAGTGTAATATCGAAACACAATGTTCTAAATTACAAGAGATTTAGTATAATATTATTATTACACTCTCGAAAGACACGCAGGTCTTTATCGAAGAACAAACGATAGCTACACGAAGCATCTTCGTCTTCGACTTCCACAGGCATCTTGACTGGGGGAGAGCGCAAGCCTCAGAACTCGTCGTAGTCGCTGTAGTATTCTTCTCCATTTCCTTCTTCTGAATCAGCAATAGCAAGCGTGAGTACACCTAACTAGGTACTCAGCAAGCGGGGGGAAGATGCAAGGCCACAAGGATAGGCTAAGTTTCACAGCAATGAGCTTTTTAAAGTTGGTCAAGTTTTATTAGCAACTTCCTATTCACTAGGTATAAGTTTATACCATCCCACTTAGCATTTAGAAAACATCTTATTCAAAATATCCCACGAGTAAAAATAAAACCACGATTTATAGTCCATCTTCAAGTTCAATTATCATGTGAGGGTCCAAGCCGCTCTTGACCGTGAGCACGGCTGATATATCAGTTTTACACTCTGCAGAGGTTGCACACTTTCACCATGGCTCGTGTTTCCCATGTCGCCCGGGTTAGCCAGACCCTTAAACACTTCCGAGGTGAGTGGCTAGGGATCCACTACGAAGCCTTTACAAAGGTATGCAAAAGACCAACGACCCGCATAGTTACAGACTAGGGCGGTCCACAAACCTCCCTAATGGTCAGCACCTTAGCAAAGGCTGCTACCCCAAGAGGACCGGGCTGTGACCCCTGCAACCCCAATCCCCCTATGCTCCTCGCAGGCGGATAAGGCCATCAGTGCGATCACACACCTAATTAATTGGCTAAGGTCAGAGCCCATTAACACCATGGTTGCGCTGTTTTCCTGGGTGGTCACTCCATGTTCCGATTAAAGTATTGTTCTCTTGTATTAACCAACATTTCACCAATAGTCATTATGTTCAGCATTTTGTAAAGATTCAGTTTTAAAAGCATTTCCCATAGTGTAGCAAGGCTAAGCATAACTATCCCAAAACATTATTTAAACTGGGTTGATTCAAGGGTTTATGGTGAAAAACTAGGTAAATCCTTAACATAGGTATTCCCGTCATATTAATGCAATAAAAGTAAATTTTAGTTTGACATGCAGTTATATAGGACAAAAAGAATATGCGGGGAGGGCCACTTGCCTTGGTCTACAAAAAGGTCTTCTTCTTCTTCGTAGAGTGGTTCCGGATCCGCGTCGACGGGCGACTCGGTTGCAACTGGCACGAGGTCTACGAGCAACACAATAAAACAATAAGAAAACAGTACATCAAACATTCTTAACAGACTAAAACAAGCATCTAAAACTAACAAGCTCGAAAAGACGAACGCTTGGACACCAAGAACGCTAAAAACGGAGCTAGGACGGAAAAGATATGGCCAAAACAAGTTTTAGGGACTTGCTGGCAAAGAAACTAAGTTTCCAGGGACTTAACTGAAAGAAACCAGGGGCTAAAACATAATTACGCGTTAAAACCCGAGGGCTAACACGCAAAAACACAGGGGCTGGACTGCGGGTGCAAAAACAGATAAGCTCAGGGGGTTTTCTGCAAAATTCAGGACCTGAATCTAATTATTTTTGAACTAAACAGGACGGCGGGTTAATTTCCAGAAAAGGCAGGGTCTCTTTTGCAAAAGTGCCTCGGTTGACCGTTATTTGGCCGATTGACTTCGGTCAGAAAGATCACGGGCCGTTGGATCAAGATCGGATGGCTGTCAGGGGATGGGGCAGATCGGGCGGCGGCGGGACGCCGGCGTGCGGCGGCGCCGGGCCGGGGAAAGCTCCGGCGAGCTCGAACTCGAGCTACGAGGCTCGGCTTTGGGTGCGGTTTTGCCCTACGGCTTCAGGACGGCGAGGCGAACACGGTGGAGGTGATCATGACGAGAGTTGCGCGGCGAGGCCGGCGGACGGCGGTGAACAGAAGCGGCGGGGCGCCGGTGAAGTGTGGGGAGGGGCTACCGCGCGAGAGAGAGGGCGAGAAGAGGCTCGGGAAGTTGCTGGGGAGTTGGCGAACGCGTTCCAGGGGTTCTAGTCCTTCAATTGGCCGTGGTGGCGGTGTTCGACGGTGAATGGCGGCGGCGGAGCGCCGGTGAGTGTCGTCGGTGCGCTAGGGTGCGAGACAGAGAGCAAGAAGGGGAGGGAGAGCATCGTTACCTCTGTGCGAAGGTCCTGGAGTGGAAGAAGAGGGCGGAGCAGTCCTGGAGCGGCGGTCCGACGAGGCGGCGGCGCTCGGGCGGCGGCGGCGGCGTGGATTGGGACTGCGGCTCGGGTTCTTGGGCGGTGAGACGGACGAGGGTGGCGCGCAGAGGCTCTGGAGGGGTTTATATAGGGCGGAGAGGGTAGAGCAGAGCCGTCGCGGCGGGAGGGGCGCAGTGGCTGCCATTAATGGCGGCCGGGAGTGGAAAGCTTGGTGGGGTGGCGTTTCGAGGGGAGAGCGAGGGGTTGTGGGTGGGTTCTCCACTGGGCATTGACCGCAGCTCGGTGGAAGGGGAGAGGAAAGGGCGCGGGAGAGGGAGCGGCGCGAGGAGAGGGAGCGGCTCGGTCGGGCTCGGGGCAGAGGAGGGGGCGTCGGGGGGGAAGAAGACGGGCCCGACAGGTGGGCCCCACCTGTCGGCGGCGGTGAGAGAGAAAAGGAGAGGGAGTTTGGGCCGTTGTTGGGCCGGAAGAGGGAGCAGGCCGCGCGGGGCGGGGGAAAAAGAAAAAGAGGGAGTGGGCCGCGAGCGGCTGCTGGGCCGAAAAAGAGAGAAAGGGAGAGAGAGAGAGACGGGCTGGGCCAGGGAGAGAAAGGGAGATTGAGAGAAAGTTGAGGGGGCGTTTCCGGACTTTTATGATTTTGAAAACTTCACACACATCAAACAAAAGACATTTTATAAAGCAAGGAACTACGCATTTGAGGATCTAAACTTGAATATAGATGGATCACAAGGGTTATGAGGCACAAAGATTGGAGAGATTAAATGGAAGATAAGTGACTTAATTAGATTTGGAGGATAGTTATTTATAGAATGTACTGGACAATAGTTTCGGATGAAAAAGATGAGTGTTTACTAGCATGCTACGGTAAGCACATACATCAGACCATGGAACTTAGTATGTAATTAGCGTGTGTAGGAAATGTGCAACAGTTAGCCTCTGCATGTAAGTGACGACTTCAACAAGGATTAAAGAAAATAGAAAGGAGGGTCAAGTCTACTGATGACCGGGCTTTGGTTTAGAAATTTTGCACTGAATGAGTATAGGAACATGCACGGACCGGACAGAGGACAGCATGAGAAGATGATTTTTCTCACTGACCTGAAGTAGTCGTTGACGCAAGATGGCCGGCCAGCAGCAGCAGAGGTGCTCGTAACAAAAAAAACTGTGTTGTCTCCATGACAACAAGAACGACGATGGCAGACTTGAGAAGACGACGATGGCCGACGTAGGCAGGGACGACGACCTCTGGTGCTAGAGAGGGATCAGGCTGCTGTCTTCTCGACGACGAGCGGTGGCACGTTAAAGCTTCGTACCAAGCGCCATGGAAACAAGGCCGGAGTATCATCGGCGGTCGCAGCTTTCTTGCCGTAGCCTGGATGAAGACAACCACGTACTAATTCTCTTGGGCAGGGATAGAACGAGAGAGAGAGTTCAGAAGAGTTGTAACAGGCTAATGAGAAGACTGCGGTGCTTTTTATAGGTGCAGCAAGGAAACTGAGAGGCCAAACAGTGGAGGAATGAAAGGCCATGGCTTGCTGTCGGTGGAGCACTGGATAATTTAATTGCCACGAAATGCAGTAGCTGTTCTTCCCCTGGTGGTGGAAATTGATGGAGATTAGAGTGCGCGATCAGTTTTTGTCATGGTTGGATGTTGATTGGGTTTTATGGCGCAGTTGCATGCGCTCCCTTCGTTGGTCATGGTCGACAGAAGAAGACGGTTGAGAGGCAGGTGAGGCGATGTTCAGAAGGAAAAAGAATAGACGAATGGCCTGTTAGCAAGGAGATGTGGTTTTGTTACTTGCTGTTCTTTGACGTGGTGCATGGTTAGAGGCTCAAGGAGAGAGAAAGAAAGAACAGGAGAAAGCTTGTCGGTTTCAATGACTAGCACTGAATCATTAGTACTTTGAAGGAGAAACTGCTAATTGATTATGGGATAGTGGTAAGAGGGTGCCTTCCGTTTTCTGTTTAGTGACATGGGTGCTCATCGAATATGTACTAGCATGAAGCACGAGCAGCCGTTCATGCATGGGAGGCGAACAAGCTGATATATATTTCTAGTGCATGCAATTGGACTGCTTCACGCTAAGAGAGAGAGAGAGAGAGGGAGATTAACTCGATGGTTTATTTGCATGGATAAATAAAGTAACAGTGGGAGTCAGTTTGCTTGTCTTGGACTGGACTGGCTTCACGCGAGATGATTGGCCAAATAGCAGTAGTCCTATCAGATTATCTTGGTGGAGAAATAAAAGGGAAGAGCAATTGGATAAGAGGGAAATATATATGTTAGGAAAAAGGAATCAGAGGATGTAGCTAGTAAGCTCGGCTAGTGCGGAGATTGAAAAGATAAAAGGAAATTAATCAATGTAGATTAATAAGGGCTAAGAGATGTTATTTAGAACATGGATTAAACAAAGGCTCAAAGGTTTTCTTTCTGAGATTTACATATAGATTGGACTGATCTAAAATCTAATCGTGTTTTTAAAATTAAATTCGTTTTCCGGACAAAAAAAACAATGCAACGCAGCATGAATGCAACAATTCACTTGTCATGCTATAAAATTATTTAAATGATGTTTAAATATTTTTAGGCTCAAATTAATTGAAATTTTTAATTATTAATTTAGAAAATTGAATCTAACCATGTTGCTATGATTTATTTGTGATGGAATTTTAGGGTGTTACAAATCCTACCCCCTTAAAGAGAATCTCGTCCCGAGATTCAGGAAGCATAAGGAGCTAAGATTAATTATTTAAACTAATTATTTTTATTGATGTAGTTGTGGCCATCACTCCACAAAAACATTCATTCATCACAAAGAACCAAATCAAGCATGAGTTCAACCAACCAACCATTATTACATCGTCCTCACAGGAACGGATTTATCGAATAAACTGAAAAAGAAGGGTAGGCATCTAATCTCCTAGCCAAGACGGGTAACAGCTCCTGGGTGTTGTAGCGAAGCTTCTTGCGTGGTGGAGATGCAGTGGCGCAGTGCGGCATCATATCCTTTGGGGGCTCCTATCCTGCAAGCTGTGCCTTCAACTCAGCATGTGCCTCTGCCTGAGCTTCAGGCTATGCCTCCACTGGAGCTTCTTTTGCTGGTACCTTTGCTTGGTGTTGGGAAACGAACAGTCCAACTGGGAAACGTCCTCCGATGGGCTTGAGATATGTCCGGACCATTTGATAAGATAGAACAGAACTCAGTATAGAATAAATCAAAATGATGAGATATTTTAATAAAAGAAATAAAATTAGATTTTTTATGCGAAAATAGAGTGATTTTGAAAGATGACATGGCCTTCTAGATGTTGGGTCCTTAATCTCCGACCAGTTCTAACTTAAGGCTGCGTCCTACAGTCAACACTGCTCTGATACCACTCCTGTCACACCCGATTTTCAAAGGAAAACCAAGTGCGTTTCACATGTGCGCCAGGATCATGTTTACACACATATGATAGACAAAAGAGTGTAATATCGAAACACAATGTTCTAAATTACAAGAGATTTAGTATAATATTATTATTACACTCTCGAAAGACACGCAGGTCTTTATCGAAGAACAAACGATAGCTACACGAAGCATCTTCGTCTTCGACTTCCACAGGCATCTTGACTGGGGGAGAGCGCAAGCCTCAGAACTCGTCGTAGTCGCTGTAGTATTCTTCTCCATTTCCTTCTTCTGAATCAGCAATAGCAAGCGTGAGTACACCTAACTAGGTACTCAGCAAGCGGGGGGAAGATGCAAGGCCACAAGGATAGGCTAAGTTTCACAGCAATGAGCTTTTTAAAGTTGGTCAAGTTTTATTAGCAACTTCCTATTCACTAGGTATAAGTTTATACCATCCCACTTAGCATTTAGAAAACATCTTATTCAAAATATCCCACGAGTAAAAATAAAACCACGATTTATAGTCCATCTTCAAGTTCAATTATCATGTGAGGGTCCAAGCCGCTCTTGACCGTGAGCACGGCTGATATATCAGTTTTACACTCTGCAGAGGTTGCACACTTTCACCATGGCTCGTGTTTCCCATGTCGCCCGGGTTAGCCAGACCCTTAAACACTTCCGAGGTGAGTGGCTAGGGATCCACTACGAAGCCTTTACAAAGGTATGCAAAAGACCAACGACCCGCATAGTTACAGACTAGGGCGGTCCACAAACCTCCCTAATGGTCAGCACCTTAGCAAAGGCTGCTACCCCAAGAGGACCGGGCTGTGACCCCTGCAACCCCAATCCCCCTATGCTCCTCGCAGGCGGATAAGGCCATCAGTGCGATCACACACCTAATTAATTGGCTAAGGTCAGAGCCCATTAACACCATGGTTGCGCTGTTTTCCTGGGTGGTCACTCCATGTTCCGATTAAAGTATTGTTCTCTTGTATTAACCAACATTTCACCAATAGTCATTATGTTCAGCATTTTGTAAAGATTCAGTTTTAAAAGCATTTCCCATAGTGTAGCAAGGCTAAGCATAACTATCCCAAAACATTATTTAAACTGGGTTGATTCAAGGGTTTATGGTGAAAAACTAGGTAAATCCTTAACATAGGTATTCCCGTCATATTAATGCAATAAAAGTAAATTTTAGTTTGACATGCAGTTATATAGGACAAAAAGAATATGCGGGGAGGGCCACTTGCCTTGGTCTACAAAAAGGTCTTCTTCTTCTTCGTAGAGTGGTTCCGGATCCGCGTCGACGGGCGACTCGGTTGCAACTGGCACGAGGTCTACGAGCAACACAATAAAACAATAAGAAAACAGTACATCAAACATTCTTAACAGACTAAAACAAGCATCTAAAACTAACAAGCTCGAAAAGACGAACGCTTGGACACCAAGAACGCTAAAAACGGAGCTAGGACGGAAAAGATATGGCCAAAACAAGTTTTAGGGACTTGCTGGCAAAGAAACTAAGTTTCCAGGGACTTAACTGAAAGAAACCAGGGGCTAAAACATAATTACGCGTTAAAACCCGAGGGCTAACACGCAAAAACACAGGGGCTGGACTGCGGGTGCAAAAACAGATAAGCTCAGGGGGTTTTCTGCAAAATTCAGGACCTGAATCTAATTATTTTTGAACTAAACAGGACGGCGGGTTAATTTCCAGAAAAGGCAGGGTCTCTTTTGCAAAAGTGCCTCGGTTGACCGTTATTTGGCCGATTGACTTCGGTCAGAAAGATCACGGGCCGTTGGATCAAGATCGGATGGCTGTCAGGGGATGGGGCAGATCGGGCGGCGGCGGGACGCCGGCGTGCGGCGGCGCCGGGCCGGGGAAAGCTCCGGCGAGCTCGAACTCGAGCTACGAGGCTCGGCTTTGGGTGCGGTTTTGCCCTACGGCTTCAGGACGGCGAGGCGAACACGGTGGAGGTGATCATGACGAGAGTTGCGCGGCGAGGCCGGCGGACGGCGGTGAACAGAAGCGGCGGGGCGCCGGTGAAGTGTGGGGAGGGGCTACCGCGCGAGAGAGAGGGCGAGAAGAGGCTCGGGAAGTTGCTGGGGAGTTGGCGAACGCGTTCCAGGGGTTCTAGTCCTTCAATTGGCCGTGGTGGCGGTGTTCGACGGTGAATGGCGGCGGCGGAGCGCCGGTGAGTGTCGTCGGTGCGCTAGGGTGCGAGACAGAGAGCAAGAAGGGGAGGGAGAGCATCGTTACCTCTGTGCGAAGGTCCTGGAGTGGAAGAAGAGGGCGGAGCAGTCCTGGAGCGGCGGTCCGACGAGGCGGCGGCGCTCGGGCGGCGGCGGCGGCGTGGATTGGGACTGCGGCTCGGGTTCTTGGGCGGTGAGACGGACGAGGGTGGCGCGCAGAGGCTCTGGAGGGGTTTATATAGGGCGGAGAGGGTAGAGCAGAGCCGTCGCGGCGGGAGGGGCGCAGTGGCTGCCATTAATGGCGGCCGGGAGTGGAAAGCTTGGTGGGGTGGCGTTTCGAGGGGAGAGCGAGGGGTTGTGGGTGGGTTCTCCACTGGGCATTGACCGCAGCTCGGTGGAAGGGGAGAGGAAAGGGCGCGGGAGAGGGAGCGGCGCGAGGAGAGGGAGCGGCTCGGTCGGGCTCGGGGCAGAGGAGGGGGCGTCGGGGGGGAAGAAGACGGGCCCGACAGGTGGGCCCCACCTGTCGGCGGCGGTGAGAGAGAAAAGGAGAGGGAGTTTGGGCCGTTGTTGGGCCGGAAGAGGGAGCAGGCCGCGCGGGGCGGGGGAAAAAGAAAAAGAGGGAGTGGGCCGCGAGCGGCTGCTGGGCCGAAAAAGAGAGAAAGGGAGAGAGAGAGAGACGGGCTGGGCCAGGGAGAGAAAGGGAGATTGAGAGAAAGTTGAGGGGGCGTTTCCGGACTTTTATGATTTTGAAAACTTCACACACATCAAACAAAAGACATTTTATAAAGCAAGGAACTACGCATTTGAGGATCTAAACTTGAATATAGATGGATCACAAGGGTTATGAGGCACAAAGATTGGAGAGATTAAATGGAAGATAAGTGACTTAATTAGATTTGGAGGATAGTTATTTATAGAATGTACTGGACAATAGTTTCGGATGAAAAAGATGAGTGTTTACTATCATGCTACGGTAAGCACATACATCAGACCATGGAACTTAGTATGTAATTAGCGTGTGTAGGAAATGTGCAACAGTTAGCCTCTGCATGTAAGTGACGACTTCAACAAGGATTAAAGAAAATAGAAAGGAGGGTCAAGTCTACTGATGACCGGGCTTTGGTTTAGAAATTTTGCACTGAATGAGTATAGGAACATGCACGGACCGGACAGAGGACAG
This sequence comes from Echinochloa phyllopogon, assembly GCA_033239725.1. Classification (NCBI taxonomy): domain Eukaryota; kingdom Viridiplantae; phylum Streptophyta; class Magnoliopsida; order Poales; family Poaceae; genus Echinochloa; species Echinochloa phyllopogon. The sequence continues at coordinate 38,976,289 of BTCW01000005.1, read as the reverse complement.
CATGAGAAGATGATTTTTCTCACTGACCTGAAGTAGTCGTTGACGCAAGATGGCCGGCCAGCAGCAGCAGAGGTGCTCGTAACAAAAAAAACTGTGTTGTCTCCATGACAACAAGAACGACGATGGCAGACTTGAGAAGACGACGATGGCCGACGTAGGCAGGGACGACGACCTCTGGTGCTAGAGAGGGATCAGGCTGCTGTCTTCTCGACGACGAGCGGTGGCACGTTAAAGCTTCGTACCAAGCGCCATGGAAACAAGGCCGGAGTATCATCGGCGGTCGCAGCTTTCTTGCCGTAGCCTGGATGAAGACAACCACGTACTAATTCTCTTGGGCAGGGATAGAACGAGAGAGAGAGTTCAGAAGAGTTGTAACAGGCTAATGAGAAGACTGCGGTGCTTTTTATAGGTGCAGCAAGGAAACTGAGAGGCCAAACAGTGGAGGAATGAAAGGCCATGGCTTGCTGTCGGTGGAGCACTGGATAATTTAATTGCCACGAAATGCAGTAGCTGTTCTTCCCCTGGTGGTGGAAATTGATGGAGATTAGAGTGCGCGATCAGTTTTTGTCATGGTTGGATGTTGATTGGGTTTTATGGCGCAGTTGCATGCGCTCCCTTCGTTGGTCATGGTCGACAGAAGAAGACGGTTGAGAGGCAGGTGAGGCGATGTTCAGAAGGAAAAAGAATAGACGAATGGCCTGTTAGCAAGGAGATGTGGTTTTGTTACTTGCTGTTCTTTGACGTGGTGCATGGTTAGAGGCTCAAGGAGAGAGAAAGAAAGAACAGGAGAAAGCTTGTCGGTTTCAATGACTAGCACTGAATCATTAGTACTTTGAAGGAGAAACTGCTAATTGATTATGGGATAGTGGTAAGAGGGTGCCTTCCGTTTTCTGTTTAGTGACATGGGTGCTCATCGAATATGTACTAGCATGAAGCACGAGCAGCCGTTCATGCATGGGAGGCGAACAAGCTGATATATATTTCTAGTGCATGCAATTGGACTGCTTCACGCTAAGAGAGAGAGAGAGAGAGGGAGATTAACTCGATGGTTTATTTGCATGGATAAATAAAGTAACAGTGGGAGTCAGTTTGCTTGTCTTGGACTGGACTGGCTTCACGCGAGATGATTGGCCAAATAGCAGTAGTCCTATCAGATTATCTTGGTGGAGAAATAAAAGGGAAGAGCAATTGGATAAGAGGGAAATATATATGTTAGGAAAAAGGAATCAGAGGATGTAGCTAGTAAGCTCGGCTAGTGCGGAGATTGAAAAGATAAAAGGAAATTAATCAATGTAGATTAATAAGGGCTAAGAGATGTTATTTAGAACATGGATTAAACAAAGGCTCAAAGGTTTTCTTTCTGAGATTTACATATAGATTGGACTGATCTAAAATCTAATCGTGTTTTTAAAATTAAATTCGTTTTCCGGACAAAAAAAACAATGCAACGCAGCATGAATGCAACAATTCACTTGTCATGCTATAAAATTATTTAAATGATGTTTAAATATTTTTAGGCTCAAATTAATTGAAATTTTTAATTATTAATTTAGAAAATTGAATCTAACCATGTTGCTATGATTTATTTGTGATGGAATTTTAGGGTGTTACAGTGGCCGAGCAGGGCGGCGTGTCGGCGGCACGGGCCCAGCAGCGGAGCGCGGGGGCGGAGCAGGCCCATCAGGCAGCGACGGCAAGCTTGGCAGGCGGAGGAGGAGGGTCGGGGCGGCTTCGGCGTGGGGCGATTGGGATTCCGCGTCGGGCCCACGCCACGTCGGCCGTGGCTCCGCCATCCCGCCACAGATGGCGGAGAGCTGGGCCTCCGGCACTTTTCAGGAGGGTGTCCAGGACACCGCTGCAGCATCTTTTTCATGTAAACGTTCCCCAGGAACGTCTTCAGGAGCCCAGCCCAGTGCGGGCAGCCTAATAGATTGAGAAACAAGGCCTCTCGCACATTTGCTTTCCAAAGCCTCGCTCGCAGTTGAGCCGAGACGAAACCGAACTAAGTAAAAAATGGTACTCAACACTACACCAAATTCGTTCTCCACGAATAAGACATTGAACGTGGTGCGAAAAGAAACAAGGGCCAAACCCAAACCGAGTGGTCACCCAGTCGGAGAAGTACGCTTTGCGTTTGCTGGTGCTACAGTATAGACCAGAGTGGGAGCGGCCGGGACAGGGGAGAGGAGCAGAGCAGCGTGGCTCGTGAGGTTATGGGCACGGTCTGTTGGGCCCTCGCCTTCCGCCGCAGTGCCAGCCATGCTCGTCTCGTCGTCGCTCCCTCTTCTCCAGATGACTCACGGCGGCCGGCAGGCAACCTTTGCTTGTGGCACTGTAGCAAAAAAGAGAAAGGAAAAATTTAGTAAAAATATCACATCTAAAGCACTGTAGCACTTTTCGTTTGTTTGTGGTAAACATTGTCCTACCATGACCTAACTAGGCTCAAAAGATTCGTCTCGTCGTGTACATCAAAACCATGTAACTAGTTTTTTTTATTTACTCACGTTTAGTGTTACATGCACGAGGAGAGAGATTTGATGTGATAGGTGGATGTTGAAGTTTGGAGAGAGAATTTTGAGAAGTTTTGTGATTTGACGGGAAACTAAACACACCCTCTGTCTGTCCCCTCGTCGGCGGGTGCGCCAATCCCGAGGGTTGAACAAAACAGCGCCCTTTGTCTGTACTGCTGCTTGCCTAACTTCCATCTTACCCGCGGCCTTGTTTAACTCGTTTTTGCGGTTGCGCTAATAGTTAGCGAGGGGGTATTAGTGGTACCATCTCTGTCCAGCTCTTCACAACCTTGCATACTGTTTGGTGGTATCAACTATAAGGGTGAAAATGGTACGGATATTTCCCGACTGTATCCGAGTTCGTATTCGTTTGGAGGGGTTTATATCCGTCCTAATCCGAATTCGGGTAGTTAGTATCCGTTACCGATCCGAATCCGAATAGTTAAAGTTGGATATTTAGGATGTCGATATCAATTTCTATATTATCCGTCACAAGTGGACACTATCCGTATCCGAGAGAAAAAAAAATTATCTGAATTCGTATCCAGCGATATCGGTCAGTATTCGATCCGTTTTCACCCTAATCAACTAAGACAGTTATAAGTTATCAGTAGTATACATAACACTAGAAAGATGCTGCTTGCAGTCGGGCGTGAGAATGCTAATTCCCCTTTCTGAATTCTAAGCAGCGAAATTTGCACCAGAACGGCTACTAAATTACCCTACTTATCTACACTGGAGTTACGTCGCCGCCGCTGTGCGACGAACAGTGTCCTACCCTGCCGCCACGCCCTGCCTGCCTGCCTACCCTTTTCTCAGGCGGCAGCTTGGACGCATTTGGGCCTCCAGACACGGGCAGCCGAACTTCAACCTGCGCGTGCCCATTATCCGGGGAAAAAAAAGAACTGCGCGTGCCTTCGGAATGCCAAGGGAATCTCCATCGGTTGTTCACACACTGCATTGCCTATTTAAAACTGTAGTTAATTTCAAAAAAAATATTTAAAACTGTAGTAGTTCAGTTTTTCGACCTACTGCTGAGGACAATGACAGTATTCGTTTGGTTCTTGGTGGTGTTTAGATGTTGAATTTGGGTGGGTGAATTTGGGAGTACGATGTCACTTCGTAATTATTGCGTCATTGTAGCATTTCGTTTGTATTTATGAAAAATTATCCAAAAATTGATTAATTAGGCACAAAATATTCGTCTCGCAGAGCACAACAAAACTGTGCAATTAGTTTTTGATTTCATCTACATTTAGTACTCCATGCATGTTATGATATTTTGATGTGATGGGGAATATTTTTTTGCATAGTAAATTTGGTAGTGGAATTTTGGAACTAAACAGAGCCTTGGTCCTTAAACCTTACTAGTTAACTATTTGTCAGCCTACTGCTGATGATCGGAACTGACAAGGAATCTCAGCACACTCGAAGGCACCCATGTGTCGAATTGGCTTTCAAAGAGCGACACATGCTTGCATAATCATGTCCGTACCAGGATTAAGGAGTGTGTCCCCCCGATAAAGATACGGTTTAAACGCCCGAATGCAATGGTCACCACCGGGCCACCAAACGGATTGAATTTCGTCACTCAATGCTCACCGGGAATTCACCTACATTCTTGGCCGTATCATTAGTAGTATTCTGCTCTTTTGTTACTAGCACATTTCGTGTATGGTGTCTGGGATTTATTAACCGGTCAGCCCACGTGATGACGCCACCTGCGGAGCTTGCTGTGTTGCTCATACGGAGTACTGTAACTCGCAAGGGTCAGAGACATGCTTATGACGGCCATAAACCAGGTACTCTCAAGAATGACGCGCTGCACAGTGCACAGTGCCGGCAAACCCGGCTAGTCTGACGGCCCAAACACCCCGAGTAATAAGTTCACTCAAGCTCACAGTCACAGGATGCTAAGCACCGTAAGCTAAATCAGGACGGATCATGATGATTAAGAAAAAACTCGTTTATCGTGGATTTTCTTAGCTAGTTGGTCTTCAAATCTGCTCAGCTCGGTGAATAACTGAATATATAGGAGTAACATCTGCCAGTGCAACATTAAACAATTTGTTCACCTGTCAAAAAGGCATGCCAAACCATCAAGCCACCACGCCCTCTCTCCTCCATAATCGTTTGTCAAATAGATTGGTACTACTCTCTCCGTCCCATAATATTAGCATTCCAAGCATTCAAACTCAGGAAATAACATAACTGTTAAAAGACCTCTATACCCCTCATTTTACACTACTCACCAACTCTCACTTACCCTACCAACCCATTTGATTTTGTCTTATATGTAGAAATGCTGGGACGGAGGGAGTACTAAATTCTCTTGCCGGCCTGCCCTGTGCCTGCTTACCCTGCTCAGTGCTCACACTCTGCCAGAATCTGCAGCTTGTCTTCCATTTCCTCATCAAACACAACGCAGCAGATGAGAGCCCAGCCAGGCGAGGAACAAGACAAAGCCGAGAAGCTCTCACTCTTCTCTTCTCTCTTCTCCCCTGCCTGCTGCTCAGTTTGGTGGGTTCTGCTCACCAGTCTCCCTCACAATACAAAGCCTCCATCCTCCTGCACTCGGAGGCCACTGGGATTCTCGGAACACACTCTCCCTCACAGCGAGGAACCATGAGGACCATCATGGCGAGGAGCCCCCACGAGTCCTCCTTCTCCTTCTCCCGGAGGAACTTCAAGTGGCCAGTCCTTGGCAAGAGCAGCCGCCATGACTTTGCGGCCGGCGGGGAGGACGGCTCCGGCAAGGGCTCGGAGGCCGACGACGAGGACGAGGCGGCCATGGCGTTCTCCTCCAGCTGCGCGTCGTTCCACTCGGAGGACTTCGTGTCCCCGCCGCCCAAGCCGAGGCCGCCGCCGCCGCCCAAGCAGCGCGGCAAGAAAGGCCGCAGCGCCGTCTCCCGGCTGCGCACGGCGCTGGCCGCGGCCATCGCCGGCCGGCACCGCCAGGTCGGCCTCGGCGCGCGGCTCACGGGCACGCTCTACGGCCACCGCCGCGGCCAAGTCCACCTGGCGTTCCAGGTGGACCCGCGCGCGTGCCCGGCCCTGCTGCTCGAGCTCGCCGCGCCCACGGCGTCGCTGGTGCGCGAGATGGCGTCCGGCCTCGTCCGCATCGCGCTCGAGTGCGACCGCGCCAAGGGCGGCAGCGCCTGCGCGTTCCCGGGCGCCGCCGCGGCCGCCGCGTCCAACGGCGGCGGCAGGAAGCTGGTGGAGGAGAAGGTGTGGCGCGCGTACTGCAACGGCAAGGGCTGCGGGTACGCGGTGCGGCGCGAGTGCGCCGCCGCGGACTGGCGGGTGCTGCGCGCGCTGGAGGCCGTGTCCATGGGCGCCGGCGTCATACCGGCGTCGTGCGGCGGCGGCGAGGGGGACGTCATGTACATGCGCGCGCGCTTCGAGCGCGTCGTGGGCTCCCGCGACTCGGAGGCGTTCTACATGATGAACCCGGACAGCAGCACCGGCGGCAATGGCGGCCCGGAGCTTAGCATCTACCTCCTCCGAGTTTGATGACATGTTCACCTACGCAGCGCGCGCCAGTCAACGTGATCTTGCATGCTTTAAGCTGATGTCTTCTACTTGTGTTATCCTTTGTGTGTATGGTGTGGTTGTTGTGAAAAGTATGCATGTCCGTTTAGATTTTAGACCGCTGCAAAATGAAACGGAGTGGAAACTTTCCTTTTAGGGGCCTCTTTGGGAGATGGCTTGATGATGGGTATTTGCCTTATTGGTTACATAAGTACTCAACTCAACCGTCTAAGACAATAGTGAGGTTGTGACTTGTGAGAGTGAGCTCCAATAGTTGAGGTGACGGTGTTGTAAGGTTATCGTAGCAATGAAATGTGGTACTATGTCCTCCGTAGTGTTTGAGATGTCACCTTTTCTATATGTAGTTTTATATTTTCAAAATAAATTAGAGTGCCTACAACAAAAACATTAATGTAGATATGTTATAAATTATAATGAATTTATCTAAAGTACTCCCTCTGATGCAAAATGTAAAACATTTTATTTTAACTATGTAGTCAAATTTCTTTGATTTTCCAAGTTTAGAGAGTACACCTGCAAGTCTGCAACATGCATGCATACACACTCTCTCACACACATCCACACACACCCTGGTGTAAACACTATCTCAATGAGACGTCCGGCCCATTCGTCTCGTGCTGATTTGTTACGAGAGAAGAGTACTACTGACCGGTGGTTGATTTGTTCTGAGAGAAAATTATTGCTGGCTGATAAGTCTGAGAGAAAATTATTGCTGGCTGATAAGCCAGACGAACAGGGCGGATCTAACACTAAAAGTATAACACCAATCAAATTGTGTAATAAATATAGAAAAATATCGATATCTCAAACTTGGATGATCAAATTCTACCACAATAAACCTAACTAGTTAAGTTAGGCTCAGCAAGCTGGAGCATTGTTTTTCCTTCACCAAAACAAGATAGTACCATTAATCCATTATAAAATATGGTTTGATACAATTGTTTACTGGTTTAGGTGGGTCTCTAAGCTCAATCTCGGACAAGATTAGTTGAGATTCAGGTAGTGTTTGCTGGCAAATTCTCGGCAAACCACTGCCAAGTTGCCAAGCGGGAAACTAGCTCCGCCTAAACTTTCTATGCGTAGTGTACCCTCCTCCATATCCGCAAGTTCACCTTGCACGGTCAATCCATCAACTGTTCGATGGAACAGTGCCATACCTACACAGTACAGCGCGGTACATGAAAGATGCAGCGGTGAGGTGACTGGGGTTGTCGTTTCCAAATAGTCAAACGCCTCGCCTCCCTCTCTGTTAGTACCTGTCCCAATGGGCAATGTGCAGATGGCTGATGAGCTCCATCATGGCGCATGCAAGGACAGCCTCTTTGAGCCTGATGGTTACTAGTCTGCTGTGACATGCCTAGGGGGGAGGCGCTCGCTCTGTCTCTCCCTCAAGTGATTGATGCCTTCGTGATGTCGGATACTAGAGATCTTGTTTAGTTCCCGTTTGACTAAATATTGATTAATTATGCTCAAAATATTCGTATAGTAAAGTACAATAAAACTGTACAATTAGCTTTTGATTTCATTTATATTTAGTACCACATCTAAAAAGAGAAGAACATTTTGTGTCTAATTAATTAATATTTAAATAATTACTCATAAATACGAGGTACAGTGGTGTATTAATTACGATACGTTTGACACGTGGGATTTGGCACAGGCGACTTCGTTCTCAGACGGATTCCTTTCTCGTTTGTTGGGCCGACTCCCAGCTCCTGCCTCATGTAGTCCTGTTCCTCCAGAGTCCAGAGATCAGAATCAGACCCTGGCCTCACTGGAGTCCCTATTGACTACTGCTGCTCGCTTCTTTTGCAGGCTTGCAGCTACCTCCGTTTCTCTCCCTTTTCTTCGTTTTTGATATTCGTGCTAACGGTTACTTCATGTTTTAGTTCCATGAAATTCCCAAAATTCTCCAAAAAAACTTCACTATTCACCTTTCACATCAAATCACGTCAAATCTCTCTCTTTGTGTATGAAGTACTAAACGTGGGTAAATAAAAAAACTAGTTGCATGGTTCTGATGTACACGACGAGACGATCTTTTGAGCCTAGTTAGGTAGGACAATGTTTACCACAAACAAACGAAAAGTGATACAATGCGCTATAGTGTTCGATGTGACATTTTCATCAAACTTTCTCTTCCTCTTTTTCGAACTAAACACACCTTGGGAAATGCATGACGTTTGCACCGATCTGGTTGATTACATGCATGCACATAGACGAAACCGTGGTTTTCTCGAGCCTTGTTGTTTGGCTACCAAGAGGCACCTGACAGTAGGCAGGAAGCAGCGTTTGCTCCTAAGTTTGCAATTCATTTCTAATTTCTTCATAACAGAATGTTTACTATCCAGAGTAGGCCAAAGGTTTGCACTTCAGTCCCTCATATGACTGAAAGAAAGAGGGTGATCGAAATGAACAAGGCCTTCACCAGCTGCATCTCGTCCCTCCGAACCCCAAACTCGACACGATTTCGCATCTTTGAAAAGAAAAGCACGGCGGTACGGGAAGTTCGGTCACTTTTGCGCGACGCGCTTGGTGCCGCCGCCGCTGTGCCATGGATTGATGCCAAAGCCTTCTGGTCCCTTGGCTAGGCAAGACAAGACACCCCGCAGTAATCAATCAATCTAGATCCCAGTTGGGGGCTGTGCACTCATCCCCACTACCCCGCGTCGTCTGAGGAGAGGCGGCACGGGGGCGACCGCGCCGCCCGACTCCGGTCCCCTGCTGGTAACCCAGCTGGCCGTCGTCGCCGCTGCTTCGGTCGGCGGCGGCGGCGGCCTCCCCTCCCCTCCCCTCCTCCCTCTCTCCTTCCCTCTCCTTCCTCCCGTTTTTCTCCTCCCCCTCTCCTTGCTTTGGTCCCTGTGGGATCCAGTGGCTGCTCCCGTCGGCGGCGGCCGGCGACCCCAGATCCGTCCTTCGGATGGGTGGATCCGGGCTTCCCCCTGGTGGTGACGTCGTGGCCGCGGCTGACGGCGGTCTTCGGCTCGGCGCCCCTCTGGGCGGCTGCGTCCGGAAGGCCGACCTGCTGGGCTCCCTCGGAGGTGCTTCGGCGACGCCGTGGTGGCGTGGTCGAAGACGGCTTGGTGCGCGTTTGTGACGCCGTGGCGGCGTGGTTCGCGGCTTTGGTCATCTTGCATCGGAGCTGGTGGCTGTGGTTTGGGTCGTTGAGGCTATTGCGAAAGCTAGGGCGGCGACGTCTGCGGACGCCGCTCCCTCCCTGGAGGCGTCCTGTCTCGTCGACCTACCTTGCTGGGTGATGGGGTGAAAACCCAATCTTTCTTGGGCTGGTGTCGACGGCGCCATCGGCGTCGTGTTCTTCCTGGAGACGACACTAGGCATCTCCAGCGGCTTCCCGGTTCGGCTTTTGGCTTGGAGCTCCTTTTTCTTTTTCCTTCCCTTCACGAGTAAAAAAAAACAGAAAAAAAAGATGAGCTGCATTTGCTTGTGTTGCGGTGATGATGGCTTTCTAGTGGAGTGATGGTTGTAGTGAGACAGTGGTTTGAGTCGGTGGAAGTTAGAGTAGAGAAGAAGAGAGTTTTCAATCAGTGGAAGTTGTGTTTGGTCGCTTGTGTCGATGTCCCAATCCGACCGAGCAGAGTTGGCTCGAGTCGACGTTCCAATCCGACCAAGCAGAGTTGTTTTGAGTTGTTTAGAGCGGTGCTGGTTGATGTCCCAATCCAACCCACCGGAGTTGAATGGTATGCGGACAAGAGTTGTAGAGTTGTTCGGGGTTTTTTACCCCTTGAGTTGTGCGGTCGATGGACCGGAGTTGTGTGAGATGGTACGATACCTCTCCAGTTGTACGGTCTTCGGACCGAAGTTGTATGGTTTTCGGGCCCGGTTTTCCTTATAAATTGGGTCAACTTTCTTCTTTTAATAAAAATTTTAAAAAGCATAGGCTTTCGCCGTCCGTTCGAAAAAAATCTCGCCGTCCGTTCCAAAAAAATCTAAATCCCAGTTAACTAAACACGCCGGCGATGAGTGATGATGGCCTGAGTGAGAGACGTGAGAACCTCGTGCTAGCTTATCATTCGACGTGGCTCGCGCAGGACAGCATGCGGCGGCTGCCCATGAAACGATGCCGGTCCGGCCCGACTCGACAGCATCCCAGGCCCAACGGGAAAGCGCGGGCGAGTGTTCACCGATCGGCAGATAGGGCACGTGCTAACCACCGTTGTTTGTATGATAACGGCAGGGGTTTTTTGTACGGTGGCGCAAAACGGCAGCCGTAATCATGCCGGGAGCCGGCACGCTAGCTGCTACTACCTGCACTCCTGAAGATACATGACTCCTCACTCAGGGTGAGATGAGAGTCTTGAGTTCAGACGGTTGGGAGCTGGGGCAACACTGTGCTGCTGTGCCTAACAACTGCCGCCTAATCTTCTCCCTTTACGGTCCTAATGGAGGCCCTAGAGGTGAAATGACAGCCCCTGGTTCAGAACAAGCGAAGCATGGCTCTGCCGTGCTGGTGCCATGGTGTGACTTCTCCTTTGCCGTGCCAGCCCAAGGCAACTGATCGAATGCTGTGCCGAGCCAACCGGCGTGCAGCGGCGCCCATTACCCGAAGGGCGCCAGAGTCCAGACTACAGAGACCTGCAGCGGGCAGTCGACTCGCTTCTGCGCTTGGGAAGCCACGGCCGCAGGCTGCAGCTGCAACCCAGCCTGCTTGCGATTGATGGCCTGGAGGCTGGCGGGCTGGCGCTCCTATCCATTCCACTGATCCGTCTATAGCCTACTCCGTAGCGTGCTGGAGCTCGTACTGCCTGGACTCCGTCCCGTTTGTTATATAGAATTATCGCTGTCACTTGTGTAGTGTGAGCGACATGATTGGTGCACTGGGCGGCTGCATCTTTTCTTTCGGCCTTGCGCTCGTAGCTAGCGCTGCCCTCGATAAAGAGCCCCCTGTGTAACGTCGCTCAGTACACCCGGCCCCGTCACGAGTTTTTCTTTCTGTACGTTAACGGTACCAGGCAGGCACGACGTGACTGTGAGGTTAGCCTGACCTGTCACAAATGCTCACGCTTGTCTGAAGCCGCGAGAGACATGGGGGGTTTAGTTCCGAAAAAGAGGGTGAAAAGTAGGGTGAAAAAGCCACATCGGACACTGTAGCATACTGTAGCACTTTTCATTTGTTTGTGGTAAACATTGTCCTACCATAACCTAACTAGGCTCAAAAGATTCATCTCGTCGTGTACATCAAAACCATGTACTTAGTTTTTTTATTTACCCACGTTTAATGTTCCATGCATGGAGAGAGTGATTTGATGTGATAGGTGAACAGTGAAGTTTGGTGAGAGAATTTTTGCAATTTCAAGGGAAGTAAACAGGGCCATGGCACGGCGTTGATCCATCGCTGCATGTACTCCCTCCGTCCCAGAAAACATGCAATTCTCGCTTCCCGAGAAGTCAACCGATTCTAACTTTAACTAAATTTATATAAAAGATTACTAAGGCTTATAATACAAAATTAGTATCAACAGATTCGTGATGGAATATATTTTTATAATAAATTTTGTTCGGCCTACAGTGTCTGGAGCACCAAGAAGAAGAAACTCCAAATCCTGCTGCCTGTAACTTTCTCCCCGACTAGCTCGCAGTAGCAAATTGATCGACAGTGAAGTCAATATTTGCACTCTTGTAGCCGGCAGCGTCAGATTACACAAACGTATAACCAGCTTAGGGAAATAAACATTTCTACCTCCATTTCTTTATCATGCTGTCCTAATGTAAAATAAACAAAAAACCAGAGGTAGTACTGTTAAGTCAATACATTTTAGCTTACTAGCTAGTGCAGTAATTTTGTCAATTACTTTTACCAAGTAAATATCATCAATATGCACGGCTAACGTCGAGCAGTGCGGATATGTTCGCTCGTCCAATCTGATTGGAATCGGCGGACTGCAAAGATGGATTAACGCGTGAATGGAATTAAATTCCCAGACCTCTTTTATGTCTCCATACATAATATATTCCAAGTTCCCAACCTAGTTGCTCCTGCAGATTTTTTTAATGACATAACCTCATTCCCCAAAACACCCTGAACCTCGTTGTACTGAAAAGTATCTTCTTCATTTTGGGTGGATGGAATCAGAATGAAGAATGATGGAGTTTCAGCGAATTGTAGGGACGGACCATATCACAACTATCCAAGATGTTCTTAAGCTAGGTTTTGGGTTTGTTCAAAAAAATAATTATCAAACCTCTTGAGTATTATTTATTTCATAAACATTTTTAAATTGAGCGTCTTTTTTTACGAAATACATTACAGACTCAAAACACTGTCGCGAATCTTGTTACTGGGATGGTAGACAAGGTGGTTTTGTTAAGTACTTAAGTGCACAATAGTAAAGCTCATATATTTTCGATGAAAAACACTCTAGTTTGCACTAGTCCTTTCAATTTCCCCTAGCTACGCTATGCTTATAGAGGAGTCGATGAGACGAGAACCAAAAGATACTACCTCCATCCCGATTCCCAATATAAGGTCCTGAAGCGTTCAAACTCAAGAAATAACCGTGAAACGAAATGACCTCCATGCCCCTCATTTTACACTACCCACCAATCTCCACCCACTCACCAACCTCATTTAGTTTTGTCATATCCTTCTAGAAACTATTTTGTACAAAATTTGAACCCTTCAGGACCCTATATTACAGGACATTATAGGACGGACGGAGTAAAAAGAAAATGCGTCACCCTGAAAATATGTCGATGCCTACCTACTCTGCAGTGGGCTTCCTGTCCTTGGGCCACACCGCCACACAAATGGCTCCAATCAGCCGCCGCGTGGAGTATAGATGGGCTTCGGGTCCTCCTCGAGAAATGACCTTTGCGCTCTGCTGCTGTCGACACGTCGTAGAAACTCTCCATCTAAAAAACCTCTGGATTTTCGTGGCACGGGTACCACGTACGATGCGTAATCAACTCGGCGAATAATATGCATGAACTATTTCCAATAGCAAGCTTCAAGTCCGGTAATTTGCCTCGTTGCAGGCATCCAATTCTTGTAAAAACAAACGCACCCAGCTGCACCCGCCATGCCATGCCATATCACTTGCTTCGACGTACTGAACAAGCTGCAATAATTCAGGGCACCTTTATTCTTTGCATATCTAAGGATTTGCATTATGATCAGAGCCCGGCATAGTTCTAGAGCGCCTATAAATAGCTCGTCCCCTGCCCTCCTCCCAGTCCATCAGGTCGAAAGCATCAATTTAAGCCAAGCAGTGTTACAGCAGAGTAGTAGCACAAGAGCAATGGCTTCCCTGAAGGCCGTGAAGCCCACCGGAGTTGCAGCACAGGGCAAGGAGCCGGCGCCCAAGCTCAGCGAGACGGCGACGAAGCCGTCAGCCGCCAAGAGCGGCGGCGTCAAGAAGGCCGAGCAGAAGCCCCGGGAGCCCAAAAAGAAGGTACATAAACACCGCCCATGGCGTATATTCATGTTGACCTTTTTTTTTCCTGACCTTTGTGCTCTTTTTCGTGACGAATTATATTGAGCGCTTCACGTGAAACCTGCAGGTGAAGAGCAGCAAACCGGCGGCGGCCAAAAAGTGACATTGGAAGCAGCTACGAGGAATGGAGCTTCTTGCCCGGTCAAGTGTCTCCATGCTACGTTACGATTACGAGTCCAGTTTTTCCCTTCTTGTGTCGTCTTGATGCCATGAACTTGTGCCCTTAGTCGGACAGGTCCTGACAGGTGTGTGCACCCATGGTGTGATGAAGGCTACAAATAAAACCCTTGTAACTATGCCACCACCTTCATAAATATCTTAAGTTGGTTTCACTCACTAGATGAACTTAATCCTGAAAAGATTTATTTGACCACAATTGCACATAATATGTAATACGATCTTTCAAAATAACACAAAGGACCAATTATTAACAACCTTAGCTTTAGTTTTAGTTTTGGCATGACAAACAAAAAAAAAAGAGCCCTTAAGTCAATTTGTCCATCCAAGTTCTTGGAAACAAGTCTCACATGAACGTGAAATATATTCGTTAAATAGTTAATATGTCTGTATATCAAGTCTATATACAAATGTCAAAATTACGCAAGTATACTAACAATAATCACAAAAGGTAGAAAAATGTTGAAAGCTTCGATTGGCTAAGCATTAATAATCACAAGAGTTGGATGAGAGTGTGACACAAAGGAATTTTTTCATGAGGTCCAACCTCTCAGGTAGAATCCTTCAAAATTGCTACGGAACACCGCTCCGTAGAAATTTCATACAATCGAACTCAATCCTTTGTTACTTCCAGAGGACCTGGTAGGAAATTTCCCATAGGATCCAATTTTCTCTAAAATTCCTCAACTTTTACTTTATTCCAGAGGGGGCTACGTGAATCGCTTATATTAACTCATGCAATTAGCTAGTACGTACCTCTATTGATTCTACATGTCGTGTATGGTCATCCTCTGCCGCACGCCCGCACTCACGCGCTCCTGCGTGCCTGGCTCCTGCCGCAGTCGCGCTCCTGCGTGTCTGGCTCCTGCCGCAGTCGCGCTCCTGCGTGCTTGGCTCCGCTCATGTCGCGCCACTGCTTTTGATTAGCGTTGCTCCTGACCGCAGGGGGAGACATACTGACAAAAAAAAACTAGATGAACATGCACTTAAAAAGGAAGAGTCGGTCACACACTTGCTACAATAGCATATCGCATTTGTTACAAGAATCTCAATATAGCATGAAGTTACAGATTAGCCAGAGGCTAATATTCTAGCGTAGTGTTTTGCACAAACTAGAACACTGCAAATGCATGCATACAGGGCAGGCCTTCTGTGAGTGATAGAAACCATAGTTGTAAATTCCATTCCGGTACCGGCCGGAATGGCCGGAATGCCCCGTTCCGGTGCCTAAACCGGCATAGAAGGGCTGAAATCCCGTACCGGGTCAAATACCGGTCAATTCCGACCATTCCGGCCAATACCGGCCGAAACGCCTGTTCTGCTCATTTCGGTACCGGGCTAAAACCAAATGATTGTGTTTTTATTTTCCATGTATGAGCTATGGAGTATGAAATATGGTTATGGTCAGGTGAACTTAATGAATTATATGTGAGTTTGGTAAAAATGTCAGTGTGATGAAGCGTAATTATGCCGTAAGTATATATATTTATATGAATATTTATGTATATGTATATTCATATATTTTTAATATAATAAAGTCCGGAACGGTACACCGGTATCGGCCGATACCGGAATGTTCCGTTCCAAGAGCAAAAACGGAATGACCTCCGGAATGGAATTTACAAGTATGATAGAGACACAGAACCATTTACAACGTGGAAAAATAAACAAAGAAAACTAGAGCTTACTCCTCTTGCATTCCCCTATTCCATACTATCTACAAAGTCCACAAAGCTCTACAGGGCAAAACTGACTGGAAAGATGAGGAAAAGATTTTCCTTGCCTCAGTCCAATCAAACAGCTCGCCCGAGCAGGAACAACCTTTCCCTATTAAGGAACAATCTACTACTACTATCCTTGTGTATCATACACAACATTAAAGAAACAATGTTACAATACAATACAATATACAGCATTATGTACAACTTTGCTAAAAGGGGAACAGGATGTGGTTTCCAATCAGGTAGCTTCTCGTATGGCATACCAGCTTCAAGTTTCACATGGAGCAGCACTGGGCCAAGATGCAAGGAAGAAGAGGAAAGAGTTCTTTTCTTGCCTGGTCCAATCCAAATCAATGGCACCAGGAGCACCCTTTCCTCGTGAAGGCACAAAACCCACAGATGCAAGCTTGGCCATGCTCCATACCAGATATTTTTTAAAATAACATCCGTATCCAAACCTTTTTGGAAACAAAACAAAAGCCTCATTAATGCAAAATAAGTCTTCCTGTGGGTATATTGGGTATAGATTATAGTACTCGATGAGGAATTTGATCTAAATACTGATTTTTCATGCACTATATATGTGGTTCAAAGCATTTAGATTCCCACTTCCCTTCGCGGCAATAACTTAGTGAAATAATGGGAGAGGAATAAATGTTAATCTGGAATTCATCAACAAAATAGCAACCAAAAATTTGAAATTCTTTGTAAATAATTTGCAAAAAAAGGACAAATCATAACTACGAAAAATGTTACTGTTGAAGACAGAGCATAAAACAAAAATATTAAGGTGTGCACAGCAATACCTGCTAGAATGGACTAATTTGGCGGGCCAACTTTAATTGCCACTCAAAAACCAAGCGCCTTGGGGTTGGTGCTAAAGCAATCTTTTGACGTGCAATTGAATCATGAGCATAAATAACAGACAACACATCTTCGACCAACGGATCTCTTCCACCCCTAAGAGGATCCTATGTAAAGAAACAAGATACAATTATAACAATGCATAACAGGATGGGAGACTCTAGCAAATCACAACAGAATAAATTCTGCAGTCAAACTTTCCTACACGGCAGTAGCTTCTGTAGAAACATGTAGAAAATTAATTCACTATCAAAGTTCAAGATATGAAACCTGCAAAAAGATGTCTGTGTGTGTTTTCCCTTCGTACAATAGCAACTTTGCTTGTGCACCAACTTGTTGGAGGACTTCAAAAAAAGTTTGACTGCACATGAAAGAAATATAGTAATTGGTAATGCGGAACTGAGAAGGCTATATTTGTTGCGTGATGGATCATCAACAGATCATCATTCCAAAGAAATATCAACCTACAGTAGAAGCAGAGAAATATACACAAAGCGAAGTTTAGAGTAGCTAACCACAGAAAATAGCAACCAGCCTTATCGTAACGCTTTTGCCCCAGAAATCTGATCCTTAATTTTATATGTAAGGAGAATACAATATTCTCATAAAACTTGGCGATTGACATTCTAGTCATGCTATATTCTAGTTTAGTTACCAGGATCTATTCAAATATACTATCTTCTGGAGGCTGTAGGGCAAAGGGACTTTGCCTTGTACTCCCAGTGTAGTGAGAATTTTTGTTTCCTTTTTTATCCAGAAAAGTTGCAAATTATGTCTATCAATCTTCCAGTCTGCATATAGCACAATGCTCATGTTCAAGAAACACCTCAATATATGAAAAGGAATGGTAAATTTGTAAAAGGAAAAGGAGTATTGAAGGAGCATCAAATCATTGCAAGACATTTTAGACACAAACTTTTTCCTGCCTCACTTGGTACATGGCTCCATGAAATCCAACTTGCGAATTCTGATGACTGGTTTGTATTACACCATTAACTAATAATTGTTTAATTCAGATCAGGATAACAGGGATCCAATTAGCTAAGCAGCTGCAGAAATTTTTTTTTCAAATTGAAGAGCTAAATGGATGTGGATTGTCATAGGATTTCCTTCCAACACCACAGCATGGCAAGGGACAAAGAAATACCAAAGCTACAGCTTCCCTTGAGTTTTTCCCTTCAGTTTCCTAAATAAACATCTGTAGAAGGAAAATGAACAAACCTGGCAGATGGTGGTATTGAATAATCTTCTGTTCCATGCATAAGAACAATTAGAGGCAGAAGAGCTATGGTTTCAGCACTTGACGTCTTGGCAACAATTTCTGGAGAATAACGTGACAACGATTCCTCTCCTTCCATTATGCTGAAATTGTAGTTCAAATGTTTCCTTACTGATATAACTAATCATTACTAGATAGATTTACCACTTCTGTAGCATAGCCAATTTAATACCTGAGGAATATTGAGCGATAAAGACCACGCTCATGAAAATGGTCAACCAAACTAGGGATGTTGTATCTGCAAGAAAATGATTTTTAGTGATATAAAACCCAAATCATCCAGATACAATGCAATGATCATTAGCTTTGTTTTCGCATTTTATGATAGCTCTAACTTAGGGTCACATTTGTTTACATGACAAGGAAAAAGAAAGAAGATTTTCAATGCATTGAAACTTTGAAGACCCAAAAAGGGCAATTGCATGTTCCCCAGCATCACTTGGTGCAAACTATTATACCTCCCACAGAAGATACTCAATATTCTGAGGTCAATATGATATCTGATCTTGGATAGGGATTCTAAAAAAAAACTCGACCCCTGGGGGATGACCTCCCCCGAGGCTTTGACTGGAAAGATAGAAGTTCTCTCTTCCGCAGGGTCGAGAAAAGGCCACGAACCCCGGCTACCCAGGACGTGCCACTAACGGCGAGGACGCGCCTACGGCCGCGTATCACGCTGCAACCGTCAGTGGACCACGTATATCTCTGTTTAAATAGCACAACGAGTGGCCTTTTTTATTTTTCCATAAATTGTGGGAGGTCCACAGCCAAAGCCGTGAGCCCCCATGGGAAAAATCCCGGTGAGGCACGCAAATCCGTCCCAACCAGGGATCAAACCGATCGAACCGCGAGTGGCCGCTCCCCCACCTGGGAGTCCGACCAACCGAGCTACGCTCGGTCCTCTTGGATAGGGATTCTAAGGATAGGTCAAAAGGCACCATCCTAAAAAGTCAAGGTTACTTAACAGGAGCTCAGCTGCCTGAATCCTTGCACGGTTGTATTAGCTCAGGCTTGTATCAGTCTCTCCAGGACTCAGTGTTAGACTGCTCATATTCCTCCATAGTATGAATGCACCGGCCTAGTGCCTTGTGCAGTATTACCTGGTGTTCTGTGCAACACCTCTATAGTTATTAGTCCTGTAACCCCTCAGCTTAGCGTTCACACATTGGACCTTTGGGTTACTGAGCCTATATATATGTAATCTCTTCTGTAATCCTATCATCTATCAATACATAGACGCTTTCATGGTATCAGACGCCTAGGTTCTCACCCAGGCCCGTTTTTCCGCACCCGGCGCTGCTTCTCCAAGCGCGCCGTCTGGGCGCCGCTCCAAGCGCGCCGCCCGGCGCCGCTCCAGCGCGTCCCTCCCGACGCCGCTCATGGACGACGAGGTCGACACCGCGGCGCCGCCGCCGCCGCTCTCCACCCTGATGGCCGTCCCGTGACGCCCGCCCGCGCCTCCCAGGTCCTCCGCGACGCTGCCCTCGCCCGTGCGGCCGAGGCAGAACGCGAGGCCGCCGCGGCGCAGGCCGAACGGGACGCCGCCGACGAGCGCCTCCGCGCCGCCCTGGCTCGTGCCGCGCAGGAGCGCGCTGCGGCTGATCTTCCTCCCCCGTCCGCGCGGGATGACGACGATGTCTCCTTCGCCACTGTCGACGACGACCTCCTTCCTAACGCCATCGCCCAGCTCGAGGCCAAGGCGCGCCTCAACCTCCATGCGCAGGCGGTGTCCGTGCAGAACATCCGCCTCCTCATCCCGCTTCGACTCGACGGCGTGTCTGCCTTCTACTCTCGATGGCGTGAGTCCTTTCTTCTTACTCTTGGGCGCTACTCACTGGAAGATCATCTTCTCTCAGATGCCGCCGCTCCCGCCTCCGCCGACTGGGTCCGGATGGACTGCGTCGTCCGGACGTGGCTCTTCGGCACCATCACCGACGACCTCGCCGACACCGTCTCCGAGCACCGCGCCACCGCCCGCGACATCTGGCTCGCCATCGAGTCTCAATTTCTCGGGAATCAGGCGACGCGCGCTCTGTACGCCGACGCCGACTTCCGCACCTTCTGCCAGGGCGACCTCTCCGTCGCCGACTACTGTCGGCAGTACAAGCGCAAGGCGCAGGACCTCCGCGACCTCGGCGAGCCCGTCTCCGACCGCACTCTCGTCCTCAACGTCATCCGCGGCCTCAACGAGCGATTTGAAGCCATCGGGCTTCATCTCCGGCGCACCAACCCCCTGCCGACCTTCCTGCAGGTTCGCGCTGAGCTCCAGATTGAAGAGCTGACCGCGGCTAAGACTGCACCCGCCACCGCTCTCTTCTCCAGCTCCGATGGCGGCAAGAGCCCCTCCACCGGGGGCCCGCTCCTCCGGCGCTCCCCCGCAGCAACAGCAGGGGGCCCTGGGGGTTTCTCTCGGCGCGGCAAGCGGTTCGGCAACAACTCCGGGGGCGGTCCTGGCGCGGGGAACGCCGGCGGCCGGTCCAGCGGCGGAGCCTCCTCCGCCTCCCCTGTTTTCGCTCCTGGCGGCCAAGGGACGGGCGGTCCTTGGCCCAGCTACCACAATCCGTGGTCGGGCGCCATCCACATGTGGCCTGGACCTCGTGGACCGCCTCGCCCAGGGTCCACTGGGCTGGCCCAGCCTCCTCACGCCTTCGTCGCTGGGCCACCTGGCTCGTGGGCCGGGCCATGGGGAACACCAGCCCCAACTCCACCGATGGTTCCTCCTCCTCCCGCCGCCAGCCTCTACAGCAATGGATGGGATCAGCAGGCATTGGCTGCCCAGTTTCAGACGCTTCAGCTCCAACAACCCCCTCAGCACGACTGGTATTTTGACACTGGTGCTACAAACCATGTCACCTCCGATGCCGGTACTCTTTCTTCCTCCTCCCCACCCTCCTTTTCTTCCAGCATTATTGTCGGTGACGGTAGCCGTGTACCGGTCACCTCCACTGGCACAGCTCATCTTCCTCATAACCTCCACCTTAATAATGTTCTTGTTGCCCCGAATCTTATTAAGAATCTCATTTTCGTTTGTCAGTTTACCATTGATAATAACTGCAGTGTGGAATTTGATCCTTTTGGTTGTTCTGTGACGGATCTTCCTACTCGGAGCGAGATCGTCAGGTGTAACAGTACAGGGCCCCTCTACCCTCTACCACCTTCGGCCTCGGCTCTACTCATGTCATCCTCTTCATCACTTTGACACCAACGACTCGGCCATCCCAGTCATGAGACGCTCTCCAAGCTCGCCCACTCTACCGCCATCAAGTTTACACCAGGGAACACTGATGGCCTTTGTCATGCCTGCCAGTTTGGACGACATGTTCGCCTCCCCTTTTATCCCTCTTCTTCCCGCACTAGTCACATGTTTCAGCTATTACATTGTGATCTTTGGACCTCGCCTATTACTAGTGTCTCCGGCCACAAATATTATCTTGTCATACTTGATGATTATTCGCATTATTTGTGGACGTTTCCTTTGCGTCTCAAGTCTAACACTTTCTCTACATTGTCGAATTTCTTCACTTATGTCCACACGCAGTTCGGTGTTCCTATCCAAGGCATCCAAAGCGATAATGGCCGCGAATTCGACAACCTTAGCGCCCGTTCCTTTTTTGCGTCACACGGCGTCCTCTTTCGCATGTCTTGCCCCTACACGTCCGCTCAGAATGGCAAAGCCGAACGCATTATTCGCAACATCAACAATGTCGTTCGCTCCCTGCTCTTTCATGCGCGTGTACCACCCTCGTTTTGGGCTGCTGCCCTCAACATGGCAACACATCTTCTCAACATTCTTCCCACCAAAACTCTCAACTTCTCCACCCCCCACTTTGCTCTCTTCGGTGTTCAACCATCCTATGAACATCTCCGCGTCTTTGGGTGCAAGTGCTATCCAAATCTCTCCGCCACCACTCCCCATAAACTTGCTCCCCGTTCCTCACTATGCGTGTTTCTCGGCTACTCCCCTCACCACAAGGGATACATTTGCCTTGATCGCCACTCCAACCGCACCATCATCTCCCGCCATGTTGTCTTTGACAAAACCTCGTTTCCCTTCGCCGAAGACTCCTCACCCCCCCCCCTGCCGAGGATTTTGAATTTTTGGAGGATTTTACTAACCCCATAACAGTACCATTTCCTCCATCGTTAGGCTCTCTTCCTGCAGGAACTACTGGGGTCTCATCCTCCGGCCCACTCCCTCCTGTGGCCTCTGGATGGGCCACACACTCGGGTGGGCCGCTGCCTCCACCACAGCAGCCGCCCTCCCCTGACGGCTCCCGAAGCCCTGCAGCGACGGCGCAATGTGCGCCTCTCCCTGCGACGGCGCCGGCCTCCTCTGCGGCTGCACCGGCGGCCGCACCAGTGGCTCCCCCACCTCTACATCAGCGGTTCGGCATCACCTACACCCGTCGCACCACCGCTGGGAGCTCCTCTGCAGCGGCTCCTACCGCGGCGGCTCCTGGCGTCTCGCCACCGCCGCCCGCTATGATGGCCCGCGGTGCCACGACTCCGGCTGCTTCGCCTCCGGGCTCACCAGCCACCGGCGGCTCATCAGCCCCCGGCTCTGCTCCGAGCCTCCCCGACGGCGCCGTCCCTGTTCAACCCGTCACCAACGAGCACGCCATGAAGACGCGAGGCAAGCATGGCTTCCGCATGCCTGCTGTTTTTCAAGCCGCTCCGCTCTCCCCGGTTCCCCGCACCTACCGGGCGGCCCTCGCTGATCCCAACTGGCGTGCAGCAATGGAGGCCGAATATTCTGCCCTCCTCTCCAACAACACTTGGGATCTTCTTCCACGACCACCCCGTGCCAATGTGGTGACTGGCAAATGGGTGTTCAAGCACAAATTCAAAGCTGATGGCTCCCTGGAGCGCTACAAGGCCATATGGGTACTTCGCGACTTCACTCAACGTCCTGGTGTGGATTTCACTGAGACATTCAGCCCCGTTGTGAAGCCTGCCACAGTCCGGACTGTGCTGTCCCTGGCTCTCTCCCGCTCCTGGCCAGTCCACCAATTGGATGTCAACAATGCTTTTCTCCAACGTACCTTATCAGAAACTGTATATTGTGCCCAGCCCGCCGGTTTTGAAGATTCAGATCATCCGGACCTTGTTTGTCGTCTCAATCGGTCCCTCTATGGCCTCAAGCAAGCCCCACGGGCGTGGTACAGCCGGTTTGCCTCATTTCTGTTGAAGCTTGGTTTTGTCGAGGCCAAAACAGATTCTTCGCTGTTCATATACCACTCCGGGGCTGACACAGTTTATCTCTTACTGTATGTTGACGACATTGTCCTCACGGCATCCTCTTCAGGTCTGCTTCAGAAGATCATCAGTGCCCTGCAGCATGAATTCTCTCTGAAAGATCTGGGTCAGTTGCACCACTTCCTTGGCATGCATGTTCAGCGCACATCCTCCGGGCTGTTCCTCTCCCAACGGCAGTACATGTTGGAAATACTTGACCGTGCTGGGATGACAGACTGCAAGTCCTGCTCTACCCCGGTTGATCTGAATCCCAAGCTTCCCTCTGATGGTGATCCTGTTACTGATCCCACAGATTTTCGCAGCCTTTCTGGAGCATTACAGTACCTCACTTTCACTCGGCCGGATCTCTCATATGCAGTACAGCAAATTTGCCTTCACATGCATGATCCAAGGGAGCCTCACTTAGCAGCTCTGAAGCGTATTTTGCGCTATGTCCGTGGCACACTACATATGGGGCTGCTCATCCGACCATCTTCTCAACATGAACTGGTCGTCTACTCAGACGCTGATTGGGCTGGCTGCCCGAACACTAGGAAATCAACTTCTGGCTTTGCTGTTTTTCTTGGGGACAGCCTCATCTCCTGGTCTTCCAAGCGCCAGAACACTGTTTCTCGCTCCAGTGCCGAAGCTGAATACAGGGCAGTCGCCAATGCTGTTGCAGAAGCTACCTGGTTGCGACAGCTGCTGACTGAACTTCACACTCCGTTGCACAAGACGACTCTTGTGTATTGTGACAATGTCAGCGCCATCTACATGTCCAAGAACCCTGTTCAGCATCAACGCACCAAGCATGTGGAGATTGACCTTCACTTTGTCCGGGAACGAGTTGCTCTTGGCGATGTTCGCGTTCTCTATGTTCCAACGACCTCTCAGTTCGCCGACATTTTCACCAAGGGGCTGCCTACTTCAGTCTTCGCAGAATTTCGCTCCAGTCTGAATGTCTGGGCACCAGACGATTCGACTGCGGGGGCGTGTTAGACTGCTCATATTCCTCCATAGTATGAATGCACCGGCCTAGTGCCTTGTGCAGTATTACCTGGTGTTCTGTGCAACACCTCTATAGTTATTAGTCCTGTAACCCCTCAGCTTAGCGTTCACACCTTGGACCTTTGGGTTATTGAGCCTATATATAT
Source organism: Echinochloa phyllopogon (assembly GCA_033239725.1). NCBI lineage: Eukaryota > Viridiplantae > Streptophyta > Magnoliopsida > Poales > Poaceae > Echinochloa > Echinochloa phyllopogon. The sequence continues at coordinate 38,952,346 of BTCW01000005.1, read as the reverse complement.
GTAATCTCTTCTGTAATCCTATCATCTATCAATACATAGATGCTTTCACTCAGAAGTAGTCACGCAATAGAGGGATAATGAATGGCAGAACCTAAGATCTCACCCTCCAGATAAGCCGAAGTATGCTTTGATTTGAGTAACACTCCAAGAAACAGGATGCCCACCAGATTCTTTTACTGCTTGCGCCATGAGGGCACATGCTGCAATATGTGCACCTGCTGACTGACCCATCAAGTAGATCCTACAGATTCATCATAAATACTACTCAAGTTATTACGTGTTGAAAAGGGACCAGAATTTGGATGCGCATATAGCCAAAGATAACCAGTACTAAAAAAACAAGGATATAAAGATACATCATTGACAGAACACACAAGGACAATTAAATTCTTCTGGTATTTAAGGCTGGAGCAAATAGAAGTAGTAAAAGATCTATACTTCTACAAGAGAATTCATGGCAATGAAGCAATCAACAGATGAGGTATACTTTCTTCCGCAATCATTCATCAATTCTTTTAGCAACTATGTTTTAAATTGATAACCTTTGGCAGCTACAAAGTGTGAATCGCAATAAAGTACATGACAGCTCTTAACATGGAACTATGCAAATCTGCATGCCAAGTTCACTGGAAAAAAAAACTTGCTCACTTACTGATTTGGATCTCCTCCATAACCGGCGATGTTGTTACATACAAAAGAAATCCCCTGAGAAGCATCATTAACCATGTCACCTATTGTACCTTGTGGGAAATTTCTGAAAGGAGTTTTGAATGTTGTGTCAAGCAAACAAGATGGAAATCATATAATCCCTCATTAGTAACAGAAACAAGTTTAAACAATCAGCACCTGTAATCAATACAAGCAACTATTATTCCTCTCTCTGCTAATCGTCGACCAAGAAGGGTACCCCATGCCTTGTAACTAAATTTAAGCAATCTCATCAATAAATACAGTCACAAAGAATTTCTGAAGTATTATTTTTTCCAGAATCACAAATACTAACCCAATAATCCATGCTCCACCAGTAACAAAGGCCACTACTGGACAGGGCCTACTATTATCTTCTGGAATGTACAGATCCAACCTGTATCGTGTAGTACTCATTATGTTCGACCATGTATGGGAAATACTCACTGTCTTTTTCAGCTTTGGGGTGGGGCCTTTCTGGCTGATGTTACCTGTTTCTGGGTTGGTCTCCGTAGACTATACTTCTACGAACCTGGCTCGAAAAGAAATAGTAATATCCAACTGTAAACCAAGAAAAGATGTTTCAGAAAGTACAAGGATATTGCACAACCTCAAGCATATGTTAAAACAACAAATCATACCCTGTGAATATGATATGTTAACAGATTGGCTTCAATATACCTTGTATGAATCCTGGCATAAGTAAAATTGCATAGATTGTGAGTGCAAGGAGTTGTGACATCCATCGGTAACCTATCCTGAATAATAGTAAAAATCAGAAAGAACGTCACAGTCTTTTCAAAAAAAGAAAGAATAACAAAAAACATCAGCAGTAATGTTCTGTATCAAGTGGGTTTCGCTGTAAGCCCACTTGCACCAAGCAAACACTGTCGATGAGTCTTTATCATATCAAAATAAACATGAAGTTTTCTAGTACACGGAGTGCGACACTGCTACAGTGCATGACATCGCGATGCTTCAAAATACAAGGCCTTTATATAGCGCTGTCACTTTCAATATTGAAGTTGTACTTCTATAATGGCTCTGTATATTTGTATCAGTACCTTACGGGTCTGCACATGTTTCAATTGAAGTACTTGTGAGAACCTCTATCGCGTGTTAAATTGCCATACAGAAGTAATTTTCTAGACAAGATGCAGAGCTGAGTTCCCAAAGAAAGGAATTGGTATTAATATATCACAAAATTCAGCAGCCACATGGAGGCAATCACGAACATGCCTGCCTCATTGGCCTCATTTGTCCAATATAAAATCAGCGATGATTGGTTGATTAGCTGTAAGTCGAAAGCAAGTGGGAAGCATGACCACTAGCACTAGCGTGATTGCATCAGCATGCAAGTACGCTATTAAGTTTTCAGAACAAAATGGAAACAGCCACGCGATGTGCTACGCAACAGCTGCAGTACGTCTGCACGCAAGGGAAACCCAGAATCGTCGAGCACTCTGCCGTCTGCGCCCATGTGGTCCCAGCTTAGCCCCAGCAAAACTACTACTCGATCCACCCTGTTCGAGAAAGTTCCACACGCAATTGCATCATCCGTCTTATCCCTGCTTGCTGCTCTGTGAAGGCTGCCTTGCGGACGAAAGTACGAAACCATATAGAATCGCCAACCGTAAGCGTCTTTCCTAAAATAGCAAGTCCATTCGGCCGTCGCGGCAGCATCGAAGCAATCACGACCGCGCGGGTAGCATCGCGCAATCCGTCGCACCTCGCTGACTAGCTAACGAACGAATTGCTTCGTCGAGGTGGACAGAAGAGATGGACTAAGCGCTCGGCTTTGTTTATGTTTCTCCAGCGAAAAAACGCTTAGAATTCACCCGGGGGCGAGGACGAAGCTAATGGGGGAACTGGGAATTCCGGAACGACGAGGACTGGAGAGGAAAGTGAGGATTACCCGAGGCACTGGAGGAGGGTGAAGGTGAGGCGCGAGACGAGGTACGTCTCGGAGGCGGCGTGGCCGACGTCCTCGCGGAACGACGACGACTGGCGCCGCAGGCTCCCTGGCCTCGGGGAGGCCGACTGCACGGGCGACGCGGAGCGGCGGCGGCGGCCCGAGGAGTCGCTCCGCGCCAGCAGCGCGCCCGCCTCCTCGACGGAGGCCCGCATTGCGAGGGCGGTGGCGCGGTGGGGAGAGATTCGATTCGAAATGGCTTTTGGCCGCCGGGCGCGGGCGCGGCTGGGTGGGGGAGGTGGAGACGGCGGGCAAGCGAGCGGGGGCGTTGCGACGGGGGCGTGTGGTGGTGGGGGCCTAAATAGGGGGAGGCGGGGACGGGAGCGCGAGCGCGACGAGGGACGCGTGGGCGTGGGTGGGGGAGCACGAGCACGAGAAGGAGCACGAGACGGGGCGAGGCGGGCGAATTTTGTGTGTTGCTTCGGGCATCCGCACCCTCCCCTGCTGCACCTGCACGGCCATATTGGTGGGGAGGGGCGGCAGGATGAGGCGGGGCTTTCGGTGCTGGGGTTCCGTTCAAAAAGCGTGACGCATCTTGAAAACAAAATTTGGTTGGACTCGATGCTCGCCACTCGCACTCGGTGATGTAAGCTTTGTCTGGTTGAAATTCTACTCGCCCAAGAGATACGCTCGCTCACGGGGTCCGTGGACTCCAAATGGTAGCAACACGTATGCCCACGGCTCGCGCGCGCTAGTGAACAAATGGTTGCGTTTGGATTCTCTGTTTTTTTTCGCGAATTGATGGACGGGGCAGACTCTAAAAAATCCAAAATTGGACTGATGGACCAATCTCGTATCGAATCGGTGTTTTCCCTACTCTTCCGTGATATTCCGCCGATCCGTATGGGCGAGAATGGTTGGTGGAACGTGGCCGCACAGGTACGCGGGGCAAGCTGCCAAACCCGCGCCGGTGTAGGGTTGCTGCGGCATCGATCCACAGGATGAGAGAATCTTGCAGGTTCTAGACCTGGCTGCTCTGTAACGTTCCCGGCCTGCGGCAAATTAGCTGGCTCGGCTGCGGACGGCGCTGAACGCGGTTGCCGTCCGCATCCGGGTGGGTGGGTCCGTCGTCCCAATCCCGGCCGGATACGTGCAGCCGCGCCACACGTAGGGCCCAAAGTGATTACGATGGGACCGAACAGAGCAGCGAGCACGGGCCGGCGCGGCTGCCTCTGGCTGGCTCCGTCGTGTCGTGCCGGACCATGAACAAGTCTTTGAAAAGGGTAGGGCGAGAACGTGATGAGCGGAACAAGCCCCGGACCGGGACAGCCCGTGCCAGGTTGGGCTGGGTGGGCCGGCCTTGGCCAGTTGTTTTACCAGGCCGCCGAACTAGCAGGCCCTCTCAAAAAAAACTAGCAGGCTGTTTTTCCCAGCAAAAAAAAAAACTCTACTAGTGCTTATGTTTTTCATGTTTTGTCCACAACACACGTGATATTATTTCAACTGGTGACGCTTATTCTACTGAGTAAGATCTAATCCAACCGCCACCCCCCTCCCTACGTATCTTATTGTCGGTGGTAACTTATATTATCGAGAGCATCTTGATCGAATATATATATATATATCTAAGTCTAATAGTACGTGTGTTTCATACAAAGATGCTCCCTTCGTCTAAGAACACAAACAAAACGTGCCCTGAGGGACCTGAACTCTCTTACGAGGTTCTGTCCACAACACACGTGATATTATTTCAACTGGGGGCGCTTATTCTAAGATCTAATCCAACTGCCATCCCCGATTACATATCTTATTGTCGGTGCTAAGTTTTTCAGAGTGAAGTGAATAATTTTGTGAAGTGATTCTTTAAAATGAACTAAGAGACTCGGAGCTGAAAAAAATAGTTTCTCCTAATTTTAAGAAGTAATTTTTCATCCTGATTTTAAAAGTTTATGTTGGAGAATAAAAAAATTACTTTCAGTCAAAAAAATCACTTGAGAGAATCAACTATCATAAAAAAAACAGAATTAGATGAACTTCTATAAAAAATCAAAATTAGATGGAGCTTTACCAAGCATGACCTCGTACTATCGAGAGTATCTTGATCTAATATATATCCAAAATATTGTCTAGTAGTACGTGTGTTTCATACAAAGATGCTTCCTTCATCAAACAACACACACAAAACGTGCCCACTGATTGTATACAGAGGGACCAGAATTTCTCTCTCTTATGAGGTTTTGAATAGCTTCGAGCTCAAAGCTCGTCTGCTAAAATTTCACCGCGAGAATGCGGGGTGTTCTTTTTCAGAGAAAAAAGACGTGAGGCCTATTCAAACCTACCAGTGTTATTTATCCACAGTAAATTTTCACGCTGGCATACGTACCATCTCGTACAGCGTACAGGTACATTACGTACAGTACACAGTAGTGTCTCTGCTTCCCCTTGAACTTAACGTAACCCAGGCGGGCCTACCGCCAGCTCCGTCCTGTCCCGCGCACAACTACGCCACCGCGCCCGCGCCGCCCCGACCCGCCGCGCCCCTGCCGCCGCGAGACGCCGCCCAGCACGATCTCCTCGTCGAACACCAGCCGCCTCGCGCCCCGGCCAGGCGCCGGCACCGGCCGCGGCCGCGGGCGGGGGCGCCTCGGCCCCGCGTGCAGCTTCTGCCTGACGTACCCGGCGCCGTCCTTCTCGGCCCCCGCCTTCCGGTCCCTCAGCAGCTTCGCGGCCGCCTCGAGCGCGGCGTCGGCGTCGTCCGTGGCCAGCAGCCTCTCCGCGACCTCCGCCGGCGCGGCGTCCACCTCGCGCAGCAGCGCCTCGACCTCCGGGAACATGGGGTGGTCGTCGGCGACGCCGTGGTAGGTGGCCGCGAGCTCCTTGAAGGCGCCGAAGCCGCAGTAGCCCATGTGGATGTGCATGTCCATCCGGCCCGGCCGGAGCAGCGCAGCGTCGAGCCGGTCCATGTGGTTGGTGGTGAAGATGAGGATGCGCTCGTGGCCGCTGCTCGACCAGAGCCCGTCCACCATGTTGAGCAGCCCGGACAGGGTGACCTGCATCGCGCGGTACACGGCGGTGGTGACGTCATGACGCACGGTTTGGTAAGCGACATATATAGAGACTCAATTATTTGTTCGTTTTTAGTGCAGTCCATGTTGTTCTACCATATCTGTAGTGGGCAGCTGTGTGTGAGCCTGTCACTATGGTATGATGTGTAAAGTACTGTATAAACGGCAAGCACCAAGCAACAAGCATGGCTAGTGTAAATTCTAAATCGTGATGCTGCTTTCTTTCGTAAAGCTACGCATGCGAGCGCCACGACCACGGATTTCAGAAAAAGAAGCTTGGTTTCATCTTATAAAATTGTGTATACGATGTTATCCTTTTCAACCAAAGTTCTTTGCCTAAAGAAGCTGTTGTCTATACTACTTAAAATTGCATCCTTTCTGTACTGAAAAAAAAAAGTTGGGGCTATCGTGCTGACTGTGGAAGAGTGGATGGTAACGATGGACTAACCTTGTTCTGCTTGGAAGCTGGGCTGCTCCCATCGGAGCCTCCGGCAGCTTCCCTCCGCGGCGCGGCCACCAACGCGCAGTCGACATCCTCGACGAGCAGTATGGACCTGTTCTTCATCCGGATCAGCAGCTTCCTCAGCTCGGTGTTGGACCGGACGGCGCCGAGGTCGAGGTCGTACACGTCGAAGTGGAGGTGGTTGGAGATCGCGGCGACGAGGCTGGACTTGCCCGTCCCTGGCGGGCCGTGGATGAGGTAGCCTCTCTTCCACGCCCGCCCCGTGCGCTCGTAGTACTCCCTCCGGCCCAGGAACCTGCCCAGGTCGTCCACCACCTCCCGCCGCAGCGCGGCGTCCATGGCCAGCGTCGCGAACGTGGACGCGTTGCGGAGCCTCACGGGCCGCCACTTGCCCCACTCGTTGCTGTACAGCTTGGCCTGCCTCTGCTCCCGCGCCATGGCCTCCACGCGGGCCATCACGAACGGCAGGTACGCGCCGAGCACCAGGTCCTTGTGCCGCCCGTCGAAGCTGAGCCTGAACGCCTCGCCACCCGCGCCGCCGGCGTCCGGCCGCCGCCCCCGCCCTCCGTGGCCGTGGCCGCTGAGGCGCCACGTGAGCTCCGCGCCGCGGAACACGTCGACGACGGCCGTGCCGGGGCGCATGGCGAACGTGATCTGCTCGGCGCCGGCGCCGCGCGGCAGGCTGGCCTTGACCACGGGCGGCGCGCCCGCCGCGGCGAGGAGCGTGGAGACGTACGCCCTGGCCGCGAGGAAGACGCGGTTGTACAGGGCGCCGTCGAACTCCTCGATGACCACGGCGTGGCGCCGGGCGGACGGCGGCGGCAGGAGGAGCAGCGCGCCGACCAGCGGCGGCGCGCCGGCCGGGAGGACGTCGGCGACGAGGCGGCGCAGCAGCAGGGCCGCGCCCACGACGGACGTGGCGGCCGTGATGGCGCTCTTGCACCGCTCCAGCGCCCCGTTCGCCGGTGATACCATTGCGCGCGGTAGCTTTTGCGGATCTGATCTCTGGGTTGCTATGATTAAGCTTCCGCGCTGGACTTGGGATTGGTCGCACACGCGAAGAAGGGAGACCCTGATTCGTCAACGTGTGTAGAGTCGGTTGAAGGGAGTTGGTATTGTATCACTCGCTGTCGCCGTCGTTGTTGTTTCGTGGAGTTGGTTGGGTTTATGTTTGCTTTCGCCTTACCAGGGGGGTTGTTTATGACTTAATGGGTGTTGACTAGTTGACCTGGTGACTAATTTCTTGGCACTTTTTTCACGCAACAGCCGTGTAAAACACTCAAATTAGGATCCAAGTCCATATATTTTTGGGTCATTGGGTCGACCCAAAACTTAGAAAAATAAACTAGAGTGACATGCCATGTAAATAATTTAGAAGATGAAATGAACTAGAGTGGCTGATCCAAAAAACATCATTAGGTACCCACTTGCATCCCTAACTCCAATCAATCACCGCGTCGGCGTAAAGACTCCATCATACTCCGTATGTATCACTGGAATTTTATTAGAGTAACAAAAAGAGCATGATGTAATGGAGCCAATGAAATTAGGAGTACCTCACTTTTGATGGCTGTGAACCCTCTTCCGGCGAAGTCTCTGCAGTGTCGACGTTCCTTCTACCTTTGTCCATCTATTTTTCCTCTCCGCACCTATGTTTTTTTTTATTTTGCGTCGTATCGTATCTCATTATCGTGCTGACATGGCATAGCAGGTCGTTGCCTTTCACATCTTCGGTCCTTCATTACAACAAGCAATAATTTCAGCAGTCCCATGGTTGTCTTACAATATGCCTTCATGACCAAGACACCTCGTAGGCCCAGGAACATCCATGAACCCTGAATCTTGAAGGAAAAAATCTGTGATGGCCACTATGGATGGATAAGTTTTTTAAAAAAAACTAGGGATGGATAATAAGCGAACTACTCCCTCATTCTGATATTAAAAAAAATTCAATAAGAATGCAATTTCTGTTTTATTTCTTAAAATAGATAATTATCTGCATGCAGTAACAACCTCTATATCAAAATTAGTCGGATTGAGACTGTTACCGATGCTAGCATGATCATTTACCAACATCGTTAATCTGTCTGAAAAAAACTAGAATTGCACTCCGAGACGAGGGAGTAGCTAGCTCACGAATTAGCTCCCTAAATCGCATGCTGATACACTAACATATGATCCCAAATCAAATCACGGGTACGGATGATAAACCAACAAATTAAATCAGGCCGGCATGTGTGTGACATACATGTGGTATACAGGTATTCGAATCACACTCACTCAGTTTAAATCGAACAAAAAATATATGTAACATAAAGTTCCATACTACGAGTTCCACTGTAAAAGCTTTAGCAAGTGATCTTCCCATGGTTTCATTCTCTCGGAGTCTCGGAATTATATAAATCGATTAGTTCTATCATGGACATTGGACAAGCACAAAGGCACGCAGTAGATCATCAGATCACATCCGAACAATCCAATAAAAAGGTGATAGGTACTTGTGACTTGTATGTCCTCACTGGCTCCCTCGATGCCAGCAGCACACAAAAACGAAACACTAAAAGGCCGTGCCTACTACCGGCACAACAAATAAAGAATTTTTTAGACACAAATAAATAATTTTTTAGAAGTGCGCAAATGCACGTAGCAAAGGTGAACGACACATGGAGGGAATATAGTAATTTTATCCGTAAAAGAGAAGTCATGAATTTCGTGATGGCTACACCAGTAAAAGTTCGACTAAATTTTAAATATTTAAGCACTATTGACTCTTCCCACAGAGATTTCGTCCCTTGATGAAGAGCGAGTGGCACTAGAGCAACTCTATTAACTCTGTAACAAGCTCTCTGCTTTCTTTGGGTAGAGTCTACCTCTACTCTATATGAGCTTGATTTTTCATCTCAACTCTAGCAATACCTTGTATCAGTTTTTTTTTTACTTTCGTTGGCCTATTTATTATCATCTACTTTTAGAATAGAAGCTTCTCTAAATACCTCAGGTCTTGGGGGGAGTGGGAGAAGATTCAGAGGGCTCTCCATTTTAAGGACTGAAGTACAGAGCATGCTAGAGTTTGTCCTTTTTATTATGATCTCTAAATTTTGAGCTGGGATATATATTTACATAATCTGCTAGGGTTGTTACTTAAATAACTTAAAAACACACGATTTTGTTTTTCGACTTTGGGTATTTATTTATTACTACTCCGTTCCAAATTACTATTCATCGTTGACTTTTTCATGATCTTTGACCATTCGTTTTATTCAAAATTTTTGTCCAAATGTACAAATCAATAAGTTATACTTGAAGTATATACGATGATAAACAAATCACGTACAAAATAAATAATACTTGTGAATTTTTTTAAATAAAACGAATGATCAAACGTTAAACGAAAAAGTTAACAATGAATAGTAATTTGGAATAGAGGTAGATAACACCTGGATAAGGGTGAGCTGTATAGGTTGGTGCTTCATGCCACCACGACTATGCGGATGAATTAAAGTCCCAGCAAATTAATTAACAATATATTAGACTATTTTGGTTGGAGTGAATGGCGGATATAATTAATTTAGAGGATTTGCGTAGAGTAATTAATATGGGACGGAAATGGATGGTTGTTGCTAGGCCCAAAGGAAGGAAAAGTGATGAAGAAAAAGCAAATCGACCCACGAGATGCCTGCCCGCACAGAATGAATATGGGCACCTCGAGTGGCGTGGCACCCGCGCGGCGCACACCAAAACTTGTTGCAGGCCGCCGCAGTCCGTCCGCAGAGCTGATTGGGAGCGAGCGGCGGATGGGCGAGACGTCTTCCTCGTCCTGGCCATCCAGGGGCGCGGCGGCGGCGGCGGTGGCGGCGGCGGCGTACGACTACGAGCGCGACCCGCGGTGGGCGGAGTACCGGGCGAGCTCCGCCGTGCCGCCGCACCTCTTCACCGACCCCTACGTCCGCGCCCACCTCCAGCACAAGTTCTACCGCCGCTTCGTCGTACGTACACTGCTCCCCCGCTCGCTCCACCCCGCACCGCAATTCTCCCCCTCCTCTCTCCGATCCATCCAGTAGCTCGCGATGCGACCCGCATTTCGGATCGGCCGTGCTTCCGCGCCGGCCATGGCGGCGCACTGCGGCGAGTGGGTGCCTGCGCTCGCCGGGAATTTTCGAGATCTGGCGCGCGGTTGCTTTCGCTCCCCGTCCCACTCGAATCCCCTTGGGTTTTTTTCTCGGTCACACAAAAAGCATAAAAAAAAAGAAATTCTCGGAACCCATCCGTTTTGCGATCTCACCCCCTGAACTGCCCGTAATCACGGGGCGCTCCCGCCCGGCGCTTGGTGTTGCTTTCGTGCCCTGTGGTGGTGGGGGCGTGGGGCTGCTGCTACTGGCCATCACAAACGAATAATAAACGGCCTGCATTGCGAAGGAAATTTCAGAGGCGGAATTTGAGAAAGAAGAAGAGAGGGAGGGGGGAGACAGGGAGGGGTCAGTCGTCTTCCTCTGCCCCCGTGCTGCGTGCGCCTTTGCTTCGGAGTCTTGCCAAGTTTAGATTCGAGGAGGAGGGGGGCGGGGGCGGGGCGCCCCCTCTATTTCTCTCTCTTGCCTGCCTGGGCTGCTGCATCGGAAGCCGCGATTCACAGTGCGGGCCGAAATTATTTTACGCAGGTTAGGTTTGCTGCTTATCTCCCTTCTGCACTTCTGGTTTGCCTTATTTGTATTCGGCTGGTGCAAATCCCCAAATCCGATTTGGCTCCCCGCATTGCGCACAGCTGCGGCCGCTGCTCCCCGCCGTCGTCGCATAATAAGTCTGGGTTTTCTGGCCGTAATTTTTTCTGCAACAAAGTTGGGGATTGAGATGCTTGAGGGGATCTTGAGCGGGACTGTGGTTTCAGGAATTGGGCAGGGAGGCGTCAGACTCTGGTTGTGCTGTGCCGATGCCTTCCTCCTCCTTGGCCAGTTCCCAGCTTGCGGCGAAGCAGGCGATCTTTCTTGTGCTTGATGGGAAGGGCGGAGGAAGTAGTTCCCCTTCCTCTCTTTTCTTTATGCAATTCAGCGCATTCTTGCTTGCCTCGTTGTGGGTATCTTCTCTGAAGTCATCCTTTCTGGTCAATTTTTTTTGGGGCATGCTCTATGGTCAAGTCTTCCCGAACTGAAACTGTAGCAGGTGACAACTTTACACCCCCGCTGCTGAATAGACTCATGAAAGGTTATTTCTGGTTCTATCCTGGTTTGGTGCCTGTTCCTTGTAATGGGACCAGACATTTGTTTAGCTCTGCATAATAAGTCTGGGTCACTGTGCAATCCTGCCACGGATTTGTTGAAACCATCTGTTCATCTTCTGGTAATCTGAAACATGACTGAATGCCCTCTTGGCAATTCAATCAGCAGTTGATTTTGGAAAGCTTTCAGCAACAGAGCAGAATATCTGAAACTGCTTTCTGCTGTGCTTTATATTGTGCCAATTCTTATTGGTCGACTGATGGGCTGAGTCAGCAACAGTTTGATTGATGACTTCTCATTTGTTAAGGACTATGTGTGAACCTTTTCCCCCCTTCAACAAATTCTGTAGCATGGGCATTACTGCCCAGTTGTCATGAATGATTTAATATATTCTGCCTACCTTCTTTTGTGGATATATCTGCATTTGATACCCACAACATGGTTCTATGATAGCTTATCTGCTGATTTTGGATACAGGATCCTGATTTTCCTGTTCAAGGAATGTCCTCAACAACCTCCACCCAGCCCTCAGCATCTTCAGGTGGTGCTGGTGCATCTACTTCAGCTGGTGAAAATGCAAGGCCTCCTGATTCAGGTGATAAAGCATACTGCTGTAACTTATGAGTTATGATCTCTCCTTTTTTGGAACTCTTTCTCATCTGACAGAGTTTTGTAGGCATTAATTCTGCTGGACCAGCACGAACCAGACTGTCATTACAGTTGGATCAGCGGTCGTTACACTTTTCTGTTAATGCTTGGGTAAACATTCTTACATAAAAAGTTGTTTTGGCTGAAACCATAGTGTCATAGAAAATTTATGTATGTTGAAAGCAATTTATCTCTGGAGGTCTTGTTTTCCTGTCAATTTGCGTGTCTCGTAGTTTCAGACTGATATTACTCTAAAATAATTTAGGCTAGTTGAAAGATTTTTATGCAACAGCTGGGTTGTGGAATTAAGATCTTAACCATGGCCTACTTACGCATATTTTATTTTAGCCTGTTCGGCTGGCCAGCATTCTATGAGAAACCTTGAAAGCGCTCTTTGGACTGACAGAAATCCAGTTTTGAATTGTTCATAAGTGAATAAAGTTCATGATTTATTAATCATGTTATTGAGTAATAACCTTGAATAAAAACATTCAGCTCGCAGTAGCTAATTTGTTTCTGTGCTGTAGTTGAAACACTATATTGTGATCTTTAATGTACATAGGAGCAAGTTCTTACTGCATATTCTAACTTAAACATGGACTTAATGACTGAATCTACATCACTTATGCAGTTATGCCTTGAAATGTTATCTTTGTCTACTCTTAGGTCTTAGCAAGCTATACTACATACTTTTGAGGGATCTATCGTATTGTCAGTGTATTCTCAATTCTTTACCCTCAATATCTATCAGTAACAATGCTCCAACATGCGGTAGTGCCTGTTTGATTTATAAATGATTCTCGGATCACATATATTAGAGATGAGCAACAATAATGTTTTGTGTTCACTTGTCTAAGTTAATGTAGATACTATATAGCCCGCTTATCTGGATCGTAGACCATTAATTTTCTTTTTGTTACAGGTCCTTATTGTTGCCTTGATTGGAATCTTCCCATTGGCACCGCGATCCCTTCAGTACAAGGGATATAGGTTGTCACTTCTTGGCACAACATGTACAACAGGCTATGCATTGTTTGCTTTATACAGGGTATGTGACAAGAAATTGAGTTTTCAAGTTAACATTTGATCATCCTCATCTTACATGCCTTTTGCTAAGTGTGCTCTACTGATATATCATTTTCCTACCTATCAGCTACCCCGAGCAGGGAACTTGCAGGCTGTTCAGGCGTGGTGTCACCTTGTAACTTCATCAAAGGATTTTATACCATTCATGTACTGCCTAATGTTTGCTACATCTAAACTGCACTTGAAGCGTAAGCATAAGCTGTTTACCTTGACATGAAGCTCAGTCACATTATTACCTAACCATCTGAGTTTCCTTGCGCATACTAAGATACTCTTTTCTGGCAGTTGCTTTGGTACCTGTAATTTGTTGGGCACTTGAACATGTTGCCAGATTTCTACGACGCCATTTTACTAGTTCATCTTTGTACAGGTAAATGAACTTGATGGACTTCTAAAATTAGGTAGTTCATGCTATAGTCATTGGCTTTCAGGATTAGCGAACAAAAGATTAGATATTCTGTGTCGAGTCATGCTTTGTATTGCTAACTTGGTTTCATGCCTAATTATACCAGGCTACTTTCATCCTTTTAGAGCTTTTAGTTCCTATAAGGCCATCGCATAGCAGTTTCTGGACTCTGGTTGTGCACTCATTCTCTTGACAATCTTTTCATGCATTGGCAACTACAATATTTGAACACCCTCTCCCTTAGTTGTAAAACACAAAACATAAATGCTCTATGTGTTAGAACTTGGATGGCAATGGGTAATAAGACAGAAAACAGCAGTTTTTGTGGCTTGTAAATTGTAATACCTGTATCTTTGTTTAAATGTATGCCCCTTTGATCAGCTTGGTAAAATTTATCACATATGAGTGTTAATTTGCAGGACATACTTGGAGCAGCCTTGCACATGGGTTGAGGCGAACACGACTGCTGTCCACTTTCTACGTTCAAATGCAGAGATTTTGTTGGGCTTTCTTTTGATCATATCTCTTCTCTCGTGAGTTGATCCTAGCCTTTTTCCTTTACTCTTCACCCCCTTCCCTCTCTTCGCCCATTAATCACTAACTTCCCATTCTTACCATTTCTCTACCTGTACAGGCGACAACGAAATGCTATGCAAACATTCATGTATTGGCAGGTTAGTTAATGGAGATCCACCTGCATTATAAATAGAGCAGCCTAATGGAAGATTGTCACTATGCTGTGTGTGATATGTTAATTTGTCATCACTCATCACACATTAGGCATGTATGCTCCTCTGCATGGATGGCCTCACTGGCTTATTCATTTGACCTCTGGCACTATGATATTGCAGTTCGTACAAATCTTTCCCCTATAGCTAATGCCTGTTGGTTCCATGACAACTGGGAGCAGAGAAATCATCTAATCACTGCCAATTTCTCAAATATAACCATGCCCATTGGCAATTAGAAGAGATCTAGGCAACAATCATTGCTTGTGCATGTCTGAACTCTGTTATATCCACCAGATTTAGAATGTCTCACCAATGTACGTGTAGGCTTTATGGCATTTGCAGAATATGATCATTCACTAGATTACAATCTCATTTTCTTTTCCTTGTGCTGCAGTTGCTGAAGCTCATGTACCATTCTCCCTTCACTGCTGGTTATCATAGAGCTATCTGGCTTAAAATTGGGAGGACAATTAACCCCTACATCCACCAGTACACCCCTTTCCTTCATGACCCGATAAATGCTGGCATGAGATGGTGGTTCAGGTAGGGATGGACGTGGTGAAGCGTTAGTCATGTAAAGAGGCAAAAGTGTCTTTGGTAACATTTCACATTTGACCCCAAGGATGATCTCTTAAATATAAAGATGAAGCTTGTGAGTGATGTGTTATTAATTTGTTTTGTGGCTTTGAGCTCATGATAATTTTTGGTTAGTATGGTCGGTAACTCTTGTAACTAGAGCTAGTCGAGATCTTGAGCTTATGACCGGTTTGTCATGGACCGAAATTAGATTGGTAGTTTATAAATTATGACTGTCATTGTCCTTTTTACTCAGTGATTCCTAACCACATGTTTTATAGCGGAAGGGAACTACTCTTCTGCATTACCGTTTCATCCTGTTCTGCGGAAGTTCCTATGTTACCAAATTAGATCACATGTATTGTTAGTAGAATTGCAAATCTCTGAGCTTGGCTGTCTGTCTTGCAATCAGCCACTGAAATTTGTTAGGGATCACTTCGGAAGCACTCCTTGTATATTGGGAGTGCTTGTCTGCACTCCTGTTTACCTGTTAGTCTGTTACCAATCATCTATTGAAATTTCATAGGGACAGCACGCTCCTGCTTGTATATTGGGATAGCTATTACTAACCAAATGCACAGCTTTGGTTCTTGAATCTGATCCCGAGCCGAACGATGCCCGTGCGGAGCAGCTAAACCATCAAGGAGGTGTTAACAGCCAAACGTGGTACCACAAGACAGCAGCTGAAAAGTTCCCATCAGAAGCTGACAATGCCGCAAGGCACTTTAAGATGGGGCTAAAAATAAGGACTAATGGTGAAATCCAAATCAGTTTAATCACTTCATATGGGCATGGGAAGGGGCAAACACATCACCCTTTCATTATTTCCTGAGCCAACCAAAAGCCAAAAAAATGTATCTTTATCCCAAGCTAGAATGGAACATTAGAGTGTTTGCGAACCTTTTCAGCTCTAACCAAACTAACATCGGAAGATTTTCCTCCATACCCTCACATTATTCTTTACTAAAGCTGGGCTGCCATGCTAATCAGTTAAGTGTGTGCCACTGTTGAAGTGGGATTGTGGGAGAGAGTGACTCTGGGGCTTGGTTAACTCGCCAGTCCCCAGTAGGCCACATCACACCTCTCATCGCAACGACTTGTTTCCGTGGAAGTTCAATGGAGGCTATCAGACGTTCCTACTTCTGCCTTTTGCATCCCTCCTTCCTCCTCGCGTTCACTTCAGCCGCCCAGCTCTTACCGATCTCTGTCTGGAACTTGCCTGAAATACATGTTAAGAGAATGGTTAGCGGAAAGGAGACAGCTCTATAAAGCTTCATGGTAACTTTGGCAATCATGAGTTACGTGACAGATAACAATCAAATTACCAGCAGTGGAGATAAAGAATTCATCTAGCACTTTGCCATGTTCTGAAAAATTTCAAGATACAGGAAGCACAAAAAAATAGATTAGCGCATCCGATGCACAAAAGTAAGTAAAATGCAACATAGGAAAAGTAAGATTGTGAAGCGCAAGGTTTGGTGGTGTGGACGACGTGATAAAGGGTTCATCATTCTAATTGTTTTCCTGAGCCAGATGGCCACAAGTATTTGCACAAGTATAAACCCCATAAAAAACAATGGTGATACATCAAGAATTATGTCTTAAAAATACAATGATAATCTATCATCTATACTTCATAGTACTAAATTATTTTCTTACCAACAGGCAATTTAAGCTATGGTTCAATGCATAGAGTAGCATAGGCAACTAGGCAAAACGACAATTGGCTCATTGTTTGACTATGCACATGTCAATTGTGACAAAGAGTCCATACCTTTCTCATATTCTAATGCTTGAAGAATCATTTCCACCTGAAACAATAAATGATATTGTAAAATCTAAAATCCCAAGCACCAAAGAGAAGATAACAAACAAGAAAATGGTGAAATAAAAGTTCGTTGAAGTTAACTCCAATACTACATATACACGAAATTATGTACTAACAAATACCGTGTCTGCAACAGAAAATAATAATGATTCTACAACTAATAAGAATGCTTTGAAAGATTGGAACTTTTGATGAAACCCCAAAAAGTCTAAAAAAAAATATGTAAATTTTCACTTGGAAAACAGGGCTATTCAAGATGCCCATGCCAATACAAGCATTTGAGCAAACTCTTGAATGGACAGTTTAGGTCAACAAACTGATTATAAGTGATTTATTAAAGAACTTTTAATATGGTTACCCATTTATGCAAGAACTTTTAAATAAGGTTACCCGAGAGTTCATACCCTACTTTTTTATGCAAATGGCAATCCTTATGGCTTCCACAGAACTCAGATATTTCTAGAAATATGTCCATGATAGATATATTCAAGTTTGATAATGAATGCAATAAAACTCAAACTAGTATTCTTGTATTTATTTTTTTACTTGTAACATTGAGATTCTGAAGAAAAGAAACAAATATACATTCCAGGGAAAAAAAACAATAGCCAGCTTACTTTATCGAAATCTTTTACAAGACTGGCTTCAATAGAAGCATTGTTTTCATATTCTTCCCACAGCTCCTTAATCTCATCAGCTGTAAAACAACAATATTATAGACCACAGAAAAAAATTGGAGTTGGAACACGAACTTACATTTAATATAAAAAAGTCGACACACACCTATTGGACCACCACCAAGAACTTCACACATTTCATCTAGAGCTGCTTGTTCACGCCGGCTTTTTTCAGCCTTCGGTATGCCATCCGATGGGGTAATATCACCAACAATAGCTGTTAAACAAAATAGTTTAAATTTTTGAGTTGTACTTAGTACAAGATCCACTACTGTAGACGAATTAGGCATTTAGGCTAAGAAGCTATTGGCATATGAAATACAGTTCCTGAGATCATATAATCGCACTGAATAGACAACACAGCAACAGTTTGTGTAATAAACGGTCTACATGCTATACCTTCAGCAATGTCATGCACAATAGCAATTTTGATGCACCTGTTTAAAAAAAAGTACAGTGGTTTGTCAACACAAAGTAGAAAAGTAACAATTAACGACAGAAATCTGAAGCATGCCAAAAATGGTAAAGAAAATAAAAGAATCATTTCAAGAAACAAACCTTTCTCGATCCACAGCAGGCAGATCACCAGCAATCAGAGCCATTAAGGCCATGCGGTACATGTGATCAGCAATAGACTCGGGCCCTTTGATGCTATGGTTTATCCATCCTTTCCTTTTAGTGGTCTGAAGAATAAACAAAAGCAATAAGCATCGGAATCATGCGATATGATGGATCTAAGCATCAGAATCATGCGACATGATTAATCAAAATCACTGCACATGCACAGGCAACCCAGAGAAATTACTTATACTTTCTCTGTGCTCTTCCGGAATTCGGATTGACAGTCCGAGAGAGTGCCAAATAATCAAATGCCCACAGAATTTCTTACAAACATTAAGGTATCGCTGGTCTGATCCTACAGAATATGCGTTATAGGAAACACCAAAAATGGCAAAATCACAGGTAAAGCATTCCTGGAGTGACAATCAATGGCGACTAATTATGGCGAGCAAGAGCATATCGAAGCACCTTGAGGCTATGACAGAGCGTGAGGAAATCGATGGCCGAGGCGGCCGACGACGGCGCGGATGTCGGCGTCACGGCCGCAGCGTCCGCGGGAGCCGGAGGACGCCTGGGCACGGGCGATCCCCCCGGCCCGGGGCTCCCGGAGACGGCGCGGACGCCCAGGGCGAGGCGGCGCGGCGCCCGCTCGACGGGGAGGATGCGCGGCGGGGTCCGGCGCAGGAGGCCCCGCGCCGCGGGCTGGGCGGGCAGCCGTGAGCTCACCGCCATCTGGGAGAGCTCCGGTGGACGGGGAGGCTTGGGTTCCTTCCGGATCGGAAAGGGCAGGGATCAACGGCGGGGGGCGGCGGCTTTGCCTGTTGCCTCCCTGTTTTGCTCTGCGCCTCTCCTGTTTCTGGGGAGGGGAGACCGGAGACGCCAGGCGGGCGGTGGTAGGCGGGGCGAGGGGTGTGGGATCGGCCGCCCGTCCCTTCCTACATTGCGTACCTATCGTGATCATCCGACCGTCCGTATACCACACAGAAAGGACAGACGCATGTACACTGTCCAGTACAGACACATTCATTCACAGCTCGAACACGTTGTCACGTTACCACTTGTACCAGCAAAAATTTCCCTTGGCTCCTGTCTCTGATATCCGGTCCGGACGCTGATTCATGTTTCATGTTATTCATTATATCAACATTATGTAAAGAGATGGTTAATCCAACAGTACATAAGCCTGCTTCACGTCATGGCCATATGAATTTCCTCGGCCACAGTAACTCTTCCCAATCCTGACCTTAACGTGCAGCAAGCACCCGGGCGACGTCATGACCTTAAGCCTGACCTTAACGGCAAACATACAAGGACGACGTCGAACAGCCCATTCATTTACACCCAAACGAAACTTCTCCGTTATATAGCCTGTTCTGCATGCAACTACAGTAGATTACACTGAATTCTAGCAGCAGCCACAATAGCGTCACTTCACCGGGTCGGGTTACCACGGCCAGATCGCAACAACGTTAGGGGCCTCGGTACCGGCGGAGGCAGGAGAAGCAGCCCTCCTTCTGGTCCGTCGGGATCATGCCGCCGCCCTTGGACGTGTCGATCGCCTCCAGCATGGACACAACCTCCGCCATCTCGGGCCGCTTGTCCGGGTTCGCGTCCCAGCACCGCTTCATCACGTTCGCTAGCGAGCTCGGGCAGCAGCGGGGGATCTCGGGCCTCAGGTTCTGTATGTACACACGTCAATGATTTGTGAGGCTCTGATGTTTCGGTGATTTGAGGAGTTCAGGAACGAGCTAGCAGCAAGGAGATCGAGGCGTGGCTTCTTACCTGGCGGACAACAGCTGAAGTGACTTCCGAGAAGCTCAGATCGGGGTACGGCATGTCGCAGCAGTATACCTCCCACAGGCAGATCCCAAAGCTGTAGACGTCACACTTCCTGTTGTACGCATGACCGTTGAGAACCTGCATATGCCAATGTAAACCTACTTTCAGGCTTTTTAAAAAAAAGAAGAAAGTAGCGATAGGATTTTGCAATTTCAACTCTCTAGACAAGATACGTATTGCTGTGCCAACACATCCATATTTTCCTACTTAATTAGACAGTTTTCATGCAACTATATGGGCAGCGCAATTGATGAATGATAAAGGAAGGTGTTCAGTTTAGAGTTGAGAACTGTACTAGAGAGGGTTACTTAGAGATCAAATACCTCAGGTGCCATGTAACCAAGCGTCCCTGTTTCGCCTGTCATATCACTAGGATTTGAAGCCTCAACCCGAGCGACGCCAAAATCAGCAATCTTCACTGTTCTCGTTTTGTCCAGAAGCATATTTTCAGTCTTGACGTCACGATGCACTATCTTCTTCGAGTGGAGATAGCATAATCTATTGAAAAACAGAGATCACAATTATGTCTTCCAAGACTAAAGAGTGAAGACAAGAAACATCAAAGTTTCAGGCCAAGATCAAAGAAAAACAGTCAGTTACTTACCCCCTGGCAAGGTCAAGAGCTATTTGGACCACAACTTTAAAGGCAAGCTTCCTTCTCCTATTCTTTATCAGAAAATTTTTCAGTGCACCTCCAGGAAGATATTCAACAACAACACAACAAATATTACTTGGCATGCCAAGATGTCCATTTTCTGTCTGTATATTTAAATCTCTTGCACCCATTATAGCTCCAATAAACTGTCAGATATAAGTTCAAGTTATTGTTAGGACAGCTAGTTGCAATTAAAAAGAGATCTACATTCAGCATCAAGACTAGATAATATTAGTCAATAATCCACAATGAATTTTACAGAAGAAAGAAAATAAAGGCTTAGCCTACCCCAACTTGCCTGGGACTGAAAGGCTTGGCTGTTGTTGTCATAAAGAAAATAAAGCATCCTATTGCTACGTGAATTTGCTATCATGTCGTCATCAATTCTCATAGCATATGCAGGCGAATTAATGTCATAAAACCAAATCCAACTTTCTACTGTTCTTAAAAATAAGGAGCTTTCCAATGGTACAAGAAAAGTTTTAGTGTTCCTACCAGTAGTTACATGACTGAATTTGAGATATATGGCACGTTTTGAAACAAATTAAGACAGTGAGAGCATCAAGATAGTTGCCGGTACCGAACACGGCCATCACTATACGATCAGATATCCAGACATGGGGAACAATGTGAAGACCAACAGCACAAGGATGATTAGCCACATATTTAGGTATGCTGCAATAGATATCTCATGTGCTAGTAACCAAGTTTAACCATGGGATTGCAATTGGTCAATTGATAATATCAGACAGCAATTCTAGGCTCTGTTCTACAAACCAAAGATAAACAGGAACTGAATTGAAGTACCTCATATTAGAAGAGTGACTTATGAAGTTTGAAGGGGAGGGAAAAGGGCTTCTTCAGACAACGGTTACCTTAGTAACATTTGGATGATCAAGCTTGTGCCAGACAGCGACCTCTTGTGCAAACGCTGCTCTTAGTGCAGCAATTTCTTGTTCTGACCTATGACCATCCTCGCCCCAGTCAAGCATTTTTACTGGAAAATGGTAACATTTAACAATCAGTGTTGAATCAATAGTAAACATGAAGTTTCTCACACTAAACATTTGATACAAACTCACTAAGTTATAATTGATCAGTGCATTTTACTCCATATTGGTGATGATGTATGAATTACAACAGTGGATGCTTAAGGAATATGGATGGACAAAGAACATTCCAAATCTCAAAGGTGTAGGTTAGCATTTGATGGGGACCAAAGTAGCACATTCTTGAGGAATAAGATACTTGTTGCAGTGCATGTCAAACAACAATTTGTAAAGGGTGTAGGCCTGATGTCTGAAATGGAACAGTGAGACACCTCTTAAGTGATTAGCACGAGCATGAAGCACCAAGGTAAGTAGTGTGACAGCTAAGAGATACTTTATGGAGTGAGGAAGCTGATTTATTTGCACAACCAAAGTAGCAAGTAAATGCAAATCAACAACTTCAGCGAGCTGGTGAATGCCTAAGAGGCATTTGGTACGACATTCTAATCAAACTTTTAGAATATAAATGGATTGAATTAGCTTGTGAACCAACCATATTGAAAGGGCAGCGTGCAAAGGAGGATAAGGTTCTGAACATACAAATTGCATCTGCTTTTTCATGAGTCATGTGTTTATGCTTTAGTGGGACTATGCCAAACTGTTATCTTCTATTCCTGGCAGCGAAATTCAGTGCATTTTCTGGAACATTAACCCGGTTCAAATGCTCCAATTTTCCTGGTCCCCTGAAAAGTGCATCGACAACTGCAAGTGGCAACTCCTGGCTACAAAATCAACTGCTTTATTCTGTAGCCTCCTGACTTCCAGGGGCTCATCATGACATGAACACATGGATCACGCCTAGCAAAAACTTTAACTGTTGGTTGGTTCGGATCACATGAGGGGGTTACACTTAGACAGCAAAAAAGCTAAGGGGACTTATCTAACAGAAGTCACGGAGTACACCATGGAATCGACAAAAGCAGAGGTATCAACTTTAGCAATTTGCTGACAAGGAAAAGCACCGGTGACACGACGGGCGAAAATAACTCGTCAAACCATCCAGAACAAACCACCTATCGCAAATGACATTGCTATCTAACGATCAATCCCGCTAGCCATTTCCAAGCAGGGAACAGAAAA
This sequence comes from Echinochloa phyllopogon, assembly GCA_033239725.1. NCBI lineage: Eukaryota > Viridiplantae > Streptophyta > Magnoliopsida > Poales > Poaceae > Echinochloa > Echinochloa phyllopogon. Next base: position 38,929,873 of record BTCW01000005.1, on the reverse strand, counting down.
TGATACTCATGCATCGAAGTTTCCCAAGGACTTGGCGAGGAATCAATCAGATTCGGGACAAAAAGTCCAGCGCGCGGCAGGAGAAGCTGATGACAACTAGCATGGCGATTTCGTCGAACATGTCATGGACATCGAACCTTTGGCTCGTCATGGCTATTTGCACGCGTATGTGTTAGCTGCAGTGCGTAAAGGAAGGTAGTGTGGGATGCTGGGACCATACCGGCGACGTCCTGGCCGTCGTAGACGCCGCGGTGGACGGTGCCGAAGGTGCCGCGCGCGATGACGCCCTTGATGACGAGCTTGGCGGGGTCGACCTCCCAGTCCTCCCGGCACCGCCGCAGCGGCGTGAGCTCCTCGGGGCCCAGCCTCGCGGACTCGCCGCGGCGGCTCCCCGTGCCGAGAACCGCGCCGACGCCCCGCTCCGCGGGGCGGCCGAGGTGGCGCTCGAGCTGCTCGTCCAGGCTCTTGAGGTCGATCTGGTCCGCGCGCACGAACCCCGCGTCCCCGCCCGCGCCGGTGGGCTGCCTCATGCTTGGAGCTGCAGAGTCGGGAGGGCCGGGGAGGCGCGCGGCGGAGGCTGAGGCAAGGGGGACGCTGTGGGGGTGAGCGGCGCGCGAGTGCTCGCGTGGTTCGGCTGCGGCAGCGGGTGGTAGTGGCGGCGGGCGGCGGCTGCTACTGGGGAAAGGGAAGAGGTGGCGAGGCGGAGGAGGTTCGAGTTCGTGCGGGAGTCTCCATGTGAGCGGGGTTGCTGCCGAAGTAGGCACGGGGTACGGGAAGGCAACGGACCGACTCGTGTTGTGGTGGGGCCCGCATCCGATCAGGGTCAGGGTGTTTCGTTTGTGCGATTGCGTGGGTACGGGGCCGGTTGACGAGCTCAGTCACGGATGGGAAGTGAGCCCGACTTTGCGCACTCGTAGAGTGGAGCCGCTACAAGCCTGCAACAGGGTTACGTTAGGTCAGTCTCAGTGCAGCGTTTTATCGCACGGGTATTTAGAACAGAAACTAGGTAACTGTGCCAGATGAATTTTATGGTGATGAAACTCCTCTCATATTCCATGAAACTATTCACTCTCTCCTCTACTACATCAGCACATTTAATGCCATAAAATTTCCATAAAACCTCCACTGAGACTGGCCTTATGCCCTTCTTTTTATGACTAACTTCTTATAAACTACCTATAATTCTTTAATGATAAGATTCCTAGCTCCCTAGGAGGAAAGAGAAGAGAGAATAAAGTTGGGAGCGAAAAATATAAGTTGCTGTCACAAGGGTAGGACATGTGGGCTATAACTAGTCTAATAGCAATTGCAGGATGCCAGCACGTGTAATTACCCTAGTGTCTTCATTTAATCAGAACGATTGCTGGTTTAGCCTGTTTTTGTGGTTCTATTCTTTTTGCAGCCGTGCAACTTCAATACAATAAAAAAAACTACGATGGGAATGATGCAATCAAAGGGATTGTAGTATATGTATATATGTACAAGCATAATTAAGTACTCACTATTACTTAATGGAATCTATGGTCCTATGGGTAAGGAGGGTAAATGGCAACATATCTTTCACCCAAGGTATGATGGTCATCGTTGTTGTCGAATTATATAGGTTTATTGTTCAGCCTATGTAACCTTCTTTGTAGGTGCTATGTAGTGAGAAGGAAATGAAATTTTGTTTAATAACTCCCTTAAATCAAACCTTTCAAATACTAAATGGGCCTGACTCTACTTTTTGAGGGTTTTAAAACTCACTCCAACTCAGTAATTATAGCTAGGAATGGTGGGCCCCAGAGGCTCCCCAAGAACGGAGGTGCTCCCTAGAATAGGGGGACGAGTAGCTGGAGTGTAAATTTTTTTGCTTGACACTTTAAATTTGCGATAGACACTTGTTCAGAGGGTCTACTTAAGTTGCTCTAACATATGTGTATGGTCATCTTATGATACCTGATGTCTTCCTTTGATCCTTTCCCCTAAAAGTTGTTATATTGTTGATGTTGTAATTACCTTCTTAAATGAATGGTAGAGTCCTACTCTTTATTTAGGAAAATTGTGCACATATACTGACACTATGGAAGTGTTTTTTTAGAATTACAAAGTACAACGCAGACGCTCACACACGCACGCACACTCACCCCCTAAGAAAAGTAGACACAAATATCTTAAAAGACGTTGATCTTTATGATATCATAATTGACTATGATGCAAGAACTTGTGATGGATAGTCGGCAAAGAATACTCACACCTGTAAAAAAAAGTGACACCCTAGACGGCAATACGCTAGACATCACATTGATAAAAACTCACACGTCATACCCATCAACTCACAGACAAAATATCCTATCTCTGTTCCGTTTATCATTCCTTGGCAATTTTCTCCTTGCAAACGTCAACTCAATAAAAAAACTCAACAGCCACCAATTTTGTTCCATTATGGACAGTAATGCATATGCACACTCTAATCAGATAAAAGGTAACACTATGTAGTCGATCTTTATGTTCAAATTTGAGTGAGTGAAAACATTGTTTGTACTATCTTTTTTTGACCGGAACGGTAGGGGAGGCCCCTACCTCTATTTTTGCTTTTCTATTATAAAAGAATATTTACAAATGTACAATCAGGCTGGCCTTAGGCCAAAGAAAAGAGGGGAGGAAGAATTACACTGTTAAATTACTACTCATCCACTGATTGATCTTCTCTTTGATGGTTGGTCTAGCTCTAAAAGTAACCAACCGCAGCTGATCATGGAAGATAACTCTCCAGCGCGCAAAAGATAATGAACCTCCATCAAATATGATATCATTTCTATGAGTCCAAATAGCCCAACAGGCTACAATTACTAGCTCTCTGAAGATTACTGTTTGTACTATCATCTCACGCAATCCCTCCAAAAGAAATTTCGGCTCGGCACGCCCGATTTAAAAGAACTTAGACTATACCCTTACTAAGTGCAGTAGTATGAAGGAGATACAGTATCTCTCCAGCAAGAGGGCCCATAATGAAAATACTATCTCCTATAGTAAGGGCATCTATAAGACCAGTCTCAATAGACGTTACATGAAGAGTTTTATAGCATTAAATTTACTGATGTGTCTTAGAAGAGAATTGAGAGTTTGATGGTATGATGATAAATTTCTTTGACTCTTATTTAATTTTCAGTCTAGATAATTGTACAATAAAACTGGGACTAGGATATTGCGCGACGGGTCGTGTCCTCCTTTCATTCCCGGCGACGTTTTCTCTGTCTAATTCCTCTTTCCGTACATACTAATATCCACGCTTCTTTCCCCAGAAACATTCCACATGCCTCCTTTCCTCCACATCCGTGGTTCCTATGGCTACACATCTCCATCTGCGTGGTACCATCTCCCTCATCAACATTTGAGCACCTACTCCTCTCCCTCTAGAGTAAAATCTTGTTTTACAGAATGCGACATGTGTGGAAAAAGAGAGTGATCGATATCTGGCTTTTGCATCTCTCTCCCTAGATTGTAGTCATCTATCAACTTGTGTACATCTTAACTATCAACGTATACATAATTTAACTATCAACATATGTAGAATCTAGGTATCGCAATGCGTAGATTTTACCTATCAATTTATATAGATTTTGAATCTCAGTATATATAGATTATAACTTACATATAATTCTAGCTATTAACTTAAATAAATTTCACGTTAAAGTTGTGTTAGATCTTGATTGTCAATTTACGAAATTTTAGTATCACTTTATGTATACTTTAACCGTCAACCTATATATATATATATAGTTTTGGAGTATTAACTTGAACAAATTATAACTATCAACTTAATTATATAGTTCATATGCTAATTTGTATATAAATTATAACTATTAATTTATATAGTATCTGACTCCTAATTTATATAGTACTATTTTTGGCTCGCATGTCGCGACAACGTGGTGTGAATCCAGGTTCTCCCCGTTCCTCCGGCGCTAGCGGACGTCGGGGGCATGTTTTTGCTTGGGCTGCCATATCTCCCGTAACGGACCAACATCGAAAAGGCCAAACAGAAACCCGCTGGGTCGCGCAGTTGCGCTAGAGCGTAGCGCAACTCGTCATCCAATAGATTTTCCTTCCGTAAAAGGAAAAAGTCCCACTTACCTCCCTGGATACAAGACCGAGTTCACGAAACCACCCTAGATACGAAAACCGGGTGAACTACCTCCCTCAACTTTCAAAACCGTTAACCTTGCCTCCTTGCCGTGGTTTTAAGCGGTTTTCAAGGTGGTTTCACCTTTTTCAATTGAAAATAAATCTCGTAAATATTTATTAAACCACAAAAAATATCCCTAAGTGTTGACGTAAAATCCGCACCTCACGCCAAGCACACAGCAAGCCGAATTAGCTGGCTTCACACGTGGCCCGGGCTTTTGAATCCGGAAGCGTGCCAGTCAGTTTGCCTGAAAACTAACAAAGGAACAAAAAGTTTAGATCAAAAACCTGGAACGTGTCGGGTGAGACCAGACAGTTCCATATTTGCGGCATTGAAGCCAATCTCGAGAGACATATAGCTACGGGCAAGCTATCTGTCGGCAGTTAAAATCTCATTCGGCAATCGGCAAGGCTCACAAGGAGCGCTCTGCCGAATGCGTGACGTAAGCATGACGAAAGATCGGCTTTCAACCGAATGAACGTTGTAGCACATACTCATAGCCGATTAACGGGAAACAGAGCATGATAGATAAATAAAAGGGGTGAAACATGATTATAAATTCGCAGTAAACAAGGAATGCATAGGCCGAAAGCAGCACCCGTCAAGTATGATAACAAACAAGTTAATCCACCGCATGATACGACTTGTTTATGACCACACCACTAATCAGATTAGACCAATCCACCGCATGATACAATCTAACCGTGAAAAGCTAAAAGCATTCAATGTTTAATTACGAACCCACAACGCAGTCACGAATTTACATTGAAACAAGAATGCATAGGCCGAAAGCAGCACCCGTCAAGCATAGCAACGAACAAGTTAATCCACCGCATGATACAACTCGTTTGAGGCCACGCCACCAATCAGATTAGATCAATCCACCGCATGATACAATCTAATCGTGAAAGGCTAAAAGCATTCTTTGTCCAATGCAAACCCATGAACGCACGTTCACTCGTGAGAGCACTACCGAATACGGCTATTTAGCCGAATCGGGATCCATGGCGAAGGAACAAGCTTAATCGGTAAAGATAAATCTATCAGATCGAATCGAATTCTAATCCACCGGATGATTAGCTCTAAGACGACCCAAAAACCTGCATCTACCGCATGATACCCGATTCTGTCAAGATATACACGATGCCAATAAGCTCGAACCCGCGACACGTAGCAATCTAGATCGGTTTCGGACTCGGCTATGAGGGGATAAGTTGTCACATCGTAATGTAAAGCCGATTCTAGCCGATCTAGATTGGGCAAAGGTGTGTTGCATGAATTAAGCACGTAGTAAAAATGAAGCAACACGAGGTAACTTAATGAATCTGTTAGATCTTGCCGAAATCTAACAGAGCCGATAACTTGGTCCATACTAGATCTTAACCCACAGCATGGCTCATGACCTAACAGAAGAACCTTCTTGAGACCACAACTTAAATCCACCGGATGATACTAAGCATGGTAACAAGACTACTTGCATCAAAGCTTAAATCCACCGCATGATACTAAGCGTGATACAAGGTTGTCGGTACTTACGGAGGTCGACGGATCGATGACTCCTCTCGAAGAACTCGACGACTCGACTAAAGGACTCGATGTTGGCACGGGGCCGGTTTGTTGTATGATTGATTGATCTCCTTTTTACAATTGCCATGGGTTTATATTTATACCCAGGTCTTGGTATAACTCCTAGTCGGACACGACTACAATACTTGTTTCTAAAAATAAATGACGAATCTTCGTGCTCATATCGCGTTCCTTGTTCGAACCGGCCTTTTCCTTATATTGATCCACGTCATTATGTCTTCCCGAACGCTACCACTCTTCGCCTGCGGAACAATGCCTCTGCCGAATGATGACGCATTCCCGACCGCAGAGTATCTCTGCCGAATGCTTCAGAGAAAACCCCTTAGCCGAATGGCGACGCGTTCCCGACCGCAGAGCATCTTTCCACCAAATCCGACTCACATGTCAGCCTCTTCCTGGTGCTAATTTTTGGTGTCAACACATGCCCCTTCAATTTCGGGATAAAGGATACTTTTATCTCGGAATTGACCAGGAATCTCCAACATTTCCAGGCTGAGCCCGCTCGACATCCGTTTTCCGCTCCCAAATCCTCAGAGTGCGTTCTCAAACTCAAACCCTAGTTCGTCGAATCTTTCAAACTCCAATCTTCAAATGGCGAACCAGGATCAAATCCTTCAAGTAAGTTCCGCTTTCTTCAACCATATTCGGCATTACTCTTTTTCAAACTGCATTTTGAATTCTCGAATCGCTCTTCTTCCGTTCTCAATAGGCTCTGACCACTGAAATCTTGACCCCTACTGAGGAGCAATCCGCATCTTTCTTCCTCGGCCCCTCAGGGAATCCAGATCCCTCCGAATTTATTGCGGCCGAGTCTCAGAGGATCCCTTTCAAAACTTCACTGACGAGACCTCACGAATGGCAAGATTCATTCAAGAACTGGCCTCTGCCCCCAATCGCCGGCTGGAGAAACTGGTACAAAAGGATTCTTGAAGATAAAAGCCCCCAGACGCAGAATTGGGACAATCTTCGTATCTCTCATTGCTTGGAGCTATCTCTAGCCGAAACACCCAAGAATGAAAGTCTTCTGATTGCAGCTTGTCATTTCTGGTCCAATGGCATGAATGCTTTTCTCTTTGGTCACGGACCAATGACTCCAACCCTGGCCGATGTCTACATGATAACCGGCCTGAACATTACAGGGATAACACACCCATACATGTACAAAGGTTCTTCCAAACAGACAGGGGTGAAGACCGGAGTCGGTTATAAGAAATACATCCAGACTTATATGCGTGATGGTCCCCTGACTGATGTTGAATACAGGGCCTTTCTGAACATGTGGCTGTGCAGATTTGTTTTCTGTGGTAAAGCCAATGAGCCAACTCTGAATCACATAGTAATGGCCGAAGATTTGGCTGCAGGCACACTTATCCCTCTCGGGAAATATCTCCTGGGAAGTGTCTATCACATGCTCCATCAGACCATTTATCAGATGCACACCAACAAGAAAATTTCCTGCGTTAACGGTCCCTGGTGGTTCGTCCAGATGTGGCTGCAATTGTACATGCACCAAATTGTCTCTATTGACCTCAACAACCGACATTTCCCTTCGGTCAATTACCAGGAAGCAGAAGCCCAGAGTACCAAAGGCTGTCAAACCTATGGGGAAGCAGCCTCCACTATTGCTATCAATAAGAACATTGGAGAACTGTTTGAACTTTTCTTCAAAGGCTTTGCCAACCCCCTCTGGTTCCCATACATGGACAATGACAATCTCACCCTCCCTTGTGAATTCAGCTTCGAGACTGGATGTATAGATGCAGAGTCCACAGCAATTTTCAACACTTTCATTCGGCCTTGCATCTTACCAGCTGAATTTTGTGGAGGAAGGCTGGTTCAAAGCTCACATGAATATTACCAGCCGAATACAGTAGCCAGGCAATTAGGATGTGGCCAAGTGCCCCCAAGATTATTTCTTCATGAATTCCTCAAGCCTAGGCAGATCATCAAAGATTCCACAGAAACAAGAAGAATTTTTGATTACAAGTGTTGTGCAGCCATCTACCAGATCGAACCCTTTGTGCCAACAGCACTTGCCCATCCTTCTTTTATTCTTTGGTGGCAAGAATCCCGTGATCATATCTTCAATGTGCCAGTTCACCCTCTCTGCCTTGATTTGATGCCTGACTATCAGCCGAATTCAGAGGTAAATATGCTTATAATCCATTTGTTTTTCCAATGACATCCTCTTTCATCGACTTTTAACTCTGTTATCTTGCAGGACATAGTTCCTGCCCCTCTGGCCAGAGCAATTGCATATAACACTGCAGGCCCAATATCTATTCTGGGGCATCACTCTTCTTCTTTGGCTCAAATAATGTCTAGGCCTGCCAACCTGGATCCAACTCTTGCTGCACCACCTGCTGCCAAGAGAAAAATTTCTTCTCTAACTGCCCCTTCATCTATAAAGAAGAAAAGAACAAGCAGCAAAATAATTGTACAGGTCAAATTTCTCCTTCCTCGAGTAAAAAATGCTAATTTCATTCTGCTCATTTTCTACTCCTTTATGATTTCAGGCCAAATCACAGCAATTGGCCATTAGCACAGAACCCGCCGATGCTTCAATGATTAGTAAAATTTCTCACCATCTTGTCTTTTAAAACTCTTTTCATCGGCACTAACTTTCTTTCAGTCACAGAGCAAGCTTCAATGGATCCAATTTCGGAGAGCTCCCCTTTTCATCAAGAACCAGCTTCAGCTCTACCTGATGTACCTCAGCTAGAAGCCTCATCTCCATCAAAGAACCTTCCAAGCTCTCTTCAGCATGACATACAAGAATCTTTGCCTGAGCCTGAGCCATCTTCTCTCTCCATCCAAGAGATCAGGAATGAGGTAGAGATAATTACCCAGTCTTCCCAGTTCTTTATTCAATGGATAATCATTAATTCGGCAATATCTTTTTCCAGGAAAAAATAACTTCATCACCCAGCTACTCATTTCCTTTGGATGATCTTGTTGCCGAACAAGCAGGGGAAATTTCTTCTAGTCAGACTTTATCAGAAGAAACCCAGGCAAAACTAAAGGAAATCTTCTCCTTTCTGCACAAAGACATCCAGGATCAAGTCAAGGATGCTGATCTTCTGAGAGATATGCTTGAGCCCATTGAACAAAACCTTCCTGTTGATATCCAAGCTTCTTTGGAACCAATCTCTCAATTGGATCAACAATTTGCTGCAGTCAGACAGGTTCTGAAAAGTCAATCTTTACAACCACCTCTAGAACAAAGAAGAGCCATAGCTAAGCAATCCTTGAAAGATCTGTATATTCAAGCTCAGAGTAATAAAGAATTGTCAGCTAGACTGCAGCCAGCACTTGATCTGAAGAAGACCAGAAAAGCTGAACTAGAAGCCGAATTGAGGACTCTGTCAATCGAAATCGAAGCTGATGAGAAGAAGTTAGCCGAACTCCCTGATCTGACAGAGAGGATACGGAAGGAAGCATCGGCAATTCTAACTGAAGATAAACAGCTCAAAACGAAGCTCTCTGCTCTGATAAAAACCCAAGAAGCAGGCAAAAATCTTTTGGAGACCATTAATAGAATGATATCTGATGCTAAAGATGTAATCTCCAAATACTTGGGTGTGTAGTTGTATCGAATATTTAATTAGCCGAATGTCTTACCGACTTTGTAGTTTCACCAATCTTTTGCTTTCTTCCTCGCTTTATTGTGAACAACACATTCGGCAAAGCTTAGTCGTAACAGCGTTAGACCCGAAAAACAACCTAACACAACACAGCCGAATCCAATTCAGTAGAACTGAACCCGATTCGGCATGAATCCCAAACGACACCGAAACTACTCGGTTCGTGGGGCTTTCCACCTTCCGAAATCTTGGGATGTGCGCCACGATCTCCTCTGCGGGTTCTATAAAATAACACCCAGGCAGCCCACAGTTTTTTCACCAAGTTCTTCGTCTTCCGAGTTCTTGCCGGCCCAAGCCATTCCTTTCCCCATCCACAGTAACTCTGAGGAACTTCCAATGGCCGACAACAACAGGAGGCGCCCGGCCGTCGATGAGGCCGAAGGAAGTCGCGCTGGCGCTCGCCGCAGGTGATTGGCTGCTTGCTTCTCTCTGTTCTTCTCGAGATTTCCTTTCTCTTTTTTTTTTGACGAATCTTCTTTGTTTTTTCAGGGTAATCCAATGGATTGCCGGCGCTGGTGCGCCAGTTGCGGCTCCAGCCGCTGCTCCTGCGGCGCCCAACTCTTCGAGTTCGTCCAATCGGACTCATTCATCGGACGACTTCCGCTACTCAGACGGCGATGCTCGCCGATTCAAGGCGGAGCGCGACGACTCTCGTCGCGAACTGGAGATCATCTCCAAGCAAGCTGGGATTGCGGACCTCGAATGGCAGGCCGAGCGCAAGCAGCTGCTTGAAGTCATTGATGGTGAGTCCTGCAATCTGCTCAATCTCAATTCTCGTCCTCCAAACGATATTAATCTGTTATCCCCTTGTGACTTTGCAGCGCGTGATGCTGAACTTGATCGACTGAAGGCGCTGGTGGAGGAGCTGGCGGACAAGGTGAACGCCCAAGGGGACACACCCGAGGCACGCCTTGGTGCGGTGGCAGGTCGTGTCGACGAAGTGGCTTCCCATGGCGTTCGTCTGGGCGTCGCTGCGGGTCTCGTCGCTATGTCGACGCACACCGGCACCGACTATTCCAGAATGCCGGTTGGTTTTGCCAACAATAACCCAGAAGACATCGACGATATTGACGCCTCTATTGATCGTCTTGATGGCCATGGCACTGCCATTGCCGATTCCATTCATCCCCAGTCTGTTCTGAACAGGCTCCTTCAGTAGTTTGTACTAGGGATTTATGGAATTTCGGCAATAAAACTTATCCTTTGCATGAATTCTTGATGTAACATACTTTGTGCTAAGGGCAATACATTCAGTATTGGCCATTTTTCTTTTTCTCCAACGTTTCTGTCAATTTCCTTCTAAAGACGATTTCTTTCCCAAATATCGGCTATTCGGCAATTTAATATATCAATCACCGATCGATTTCAACACTGGGATAATACCTCTTCAAATATCTTCCATTTATAGCAGAAGCAAATTCTTCTCCCAATAATGTCTTCAAAATATATGCATTTCCAGGTACGCATCTAACTACTCTGAAAGGGCCTTCCCAATTTGGAGACCATTTGCCGAATGCTGCATATTTGGTTCCAATCGGCAATATCGCTTTCCAAACTAGATCACCTTCTGTAAATTGCTTAACTTGTACCTTCTTGTTGTAATATTTAGCAACTCGCATTTTATTTTTCTCGATATTTTCCAAGGCCCTGAGACGAATCATATGCAAATCTTCTAATTCGTCCATCATTAAATCATTATATTCTTTAGAACTTAAATCCTTTTGCAACTTTATTCTCCTTGAGTCTAATTGTATTTCCCATGGCAAGATAGCATGATGCCCATACACCAACTCATAAGGAGACGTCTGTGTAGCCCCATGTGGAGCCATTCGGTAAGCCCATAAAGCCTCATTGAGTACCGAATGCCACTTTCTCGGCTTCTGATCAATCTTCTTCTGTATAATTTTAATCATAATCTTGTTAGAAGCCTCTGCCTGACCATTAGCTTGGGCATAATAAGGAGAAGAATTCAACAATTTGATGCCCATACTTTCCGCAAAATCTTTGAACTCTGAAGATGTAAATTGAGCCCCTTGATCTGTGGTGATTGTTTGAGGAATCCCAAATCTGTAAATGATATGTTCTTTAACAAATTCAACCATATACTCCGACGTCACCTTCTTTAATGGAATTGCCTCAACCCACTTGGTAAAATAATCAGTTGCCAAAAGCACAAACTTATGCCCCTTGCTAGATGGAGGATTTATTTGGCCAATCAAATCTATTCCCCATCCTCTGAATGGCCATGGCTTGATAATGGGATTCAAAGCCGATGCCGGAACTCTCTGAATGTTTCCAAATCTCTGACAGTCTTGACATCCCTTATAATATTCAAAACAATCTTCCAACATTGTCGGCCAGTAATATCCAGTTCTTCTAATAACCCACTTCATTCGGTAGGCCGATTGATGTGCTCCACACAACCCATCATGTACTTCACTCATCAGCCTTTTTGCTTCTTCATGATTTAAGCAATGTAACAGCACTCCATCCAAGGATTTATAATACAAATTATCATCAAGAAGAACAAACTTTAAAGCTTTATACCTGAGCTTTCTAGAAACCTTTCGGGATGGATTCTCCAGATAATCGGCAATCTCTTTTCTCCAATCATCCTCTGCCAGATTATTCCCGAATGCATATACATCATTAGCAAAAACTTCTCGAAGCTCTTTATAACCTGATGCACTTTGGGCCAATCTATTTGCCTCTCCATTATCCCCTCTAGGAATGTGTTGTAGAATTACTGACCGAAAGCTCTTCAATATTTCTTTGCATTCTTCATAGTAATTCCTCAAGGTATCACTTTTGCACTCATATTCACCATTCAATTGTTTTACGACCAATTCTGAATCTCCAAAAATTTCAACCGCAATTGCCTCTGCTTCTTTCAAATATTGGAGCCCTTTGAGCAATGCCTCATACTCAGCTTGATTGTTAGTAACAGCAGATTGAATGGGAACAGCAAACTCAAATGTTTCTCCTTTGGGTGAAATTAATAAGATACCTGCTCCACCACCTTTGTTGCATGAAGATCCATCGAAGAATAACACCCAAGGAACAATGTTAAGCAAATTTATCGATGTATCATGATGTTCAGTAATGAAGTCGGCAATAATCTGTCCCTTAACAGCCTTTGCCGATTCAAACCTTAACTCAAATTCAGACAAAGCTAAAATCCATTTGCCAATCCTTCCGTTCAAAATTGGCATAGACAACATGTGTTTTATCACATCAAACTTTGAATACACAATGCATTCGACATGTAGTAAGTAGTGCCGAAATTTTGTACAGGAGTAGTAAACACATAAGCAAAGCTTCTCTATAGCCGAATACCTTGTCTCTGGATCTAGTAACTTTCGGCTAAGGTATGCAACCACTCTTTCTTTCCCTTCAAATTCTTGAATAAGGGCCGATCCAATAGTTTGGGCATCGGCCGCCACGTACAACTTGAAAGGCTTGTTCAATTGTGGAGGTACTAGTACTGGTGGCTTCTTCATGTACTCCTTTATTTCATTAAAAGCCTTCTGTTGTTCGTCACCCCATACAAACTTTTGATCTTTTTTTATTTTCAACAGTGAGGAAAAGGGCAACACCTTTTGTGACAAGTTTGATATGAACCTTCTCACAAAATTTATCTTACCAAGCAGCGATTGTAGCTCTTTAAGATTAGTTGGAGGAACAATTTCATCAATTGCCTTCATGCTTTTCTTACCAACTCCTATTCCTCCTTCATGTATCAAAAATCCCAGAAACTCTCCAGCCGAAACTCCAAAAGCACACTTGTTCGGGTTCATCTTAAGCCCATGTTTCCTGGTGCATTCTAGAGTTTTCCTTATGTCGGCCAAATGAGACTCATGATCCAATGACTTGATCACCACATCATCAATATATATTTCCACAATCTTGCCGATCAACTCATGAAAAATATAATTCATAGCCCTTTGATAAGTTGCACCGGCATTTTTCAATCCAAAGGTCATGACAACCCACTCAAACAACCCTATGTGTCCAGGACACCTGAAAGCTGTCTTTACTATATCTTCCAACGCCATATAAATCTGATTGTATCCTGCGTTACCATCCATGAAACTGAGCACTTTGTATCCAGCAGCAGCATCAACCAATGAATCAGCAATAGGCATTGGATATCCATCCATGGGTGTAGCCTTGTTTAGGTCTCTAAAATCTATGCAAACCCTCATCTTTCCATTTTTCTTATAGACAGGAACAATATTAGAGATCCAATCCGCGTATTTACATGGCCGAATGAAATTTGCATCTAGTAATCTTTCAATCTCCTTTTTCACATCGGCCAACACTTCTTCCTTGTAGATTTTTCGGGGTGGTTGCTTGTAAGGTCTGTATCCAGGTTTGATTGGCAACCGATGTTCAACAATAGAACGGTCTAGACCGGGCATCTCCGAATAATCCCAAGCAAAGCAGTCCTTGTATTCTTTTAACAATGTCATCAACTTTTCTTTGAAAACCGAATCCAAGTTAGCACTGATAAATGTCGGCCTTGGCTTGTCACCATCTCCAATGTCCACTTCTTCTAATTTATCGGCCGACACAAATCCACGTCCTAATTTTCCATCAGTTCCATCAATTGGATTTTCCATCAAAAATTACTATGAGAGCCGACTGCTTCGATCGGCTGCTGATCACTGCTGGCTGGTGCCACAGGACCTTCTCCCCAGTCTTTGCCTGAGAAACAATCTATGCCTTGATATTCCCAGAAAGCTGGTTCCATATTTGCCACGCTTATTGAATCATCTGCTTGGACAATCTCCACCTCATCATCTATCCACTGAATAAGCTGTTGATGCATAGTAGATGGAATACAACAATTTGCATGAATCCAATCTCTTCCAAGCAGCAAGCTATATGCCCCTTTGCCTTCAATGACAAAGAAAGTCGTAAGCAGAGTCTTGGACCCAATCATCAGATCAACGTGCACGCATCCCTTGGTGTCCGAAGGATTTCCAGCAAAATCATTTAGAATTATGCTCGTTGGTGTCAAATCTCTAGGGCCCATACCAAGCTTCCTGAATGTGGTATATGGCATTACATTGACAGCAGCTCCTCCATCGACAAACATCTTGGTCAATGGTTTGCCATTAACATATCCCTTCAAGTACAGTGGCTTCATGTGCCGATTCTGGGCTGGCTTTTCAAAAATAGCTTGTTTGGTCAACATCAATTGTGCCATTAACCCAAATCGTTCGGCATCATCTATATCGGGCAATATCTCTTCCTGTACAATTTGGTTAGCTGGAGCCATGAATTCATTCGGCAGAAAACATACCATACATGTAGGAGCCGAATGACCATGTTCATCAGGCCTGTCTTTTGGGAGCCATATTGATTTCACCTTGACCTTTGCTTGCTTCAATTCCCGATTCCTCAGGCGCTGTACTCTTCTCTTCTGGCTCTTCCTCAAACCAGGTGGGCACCATTGTCCTTCTTGCCAAACATAAGCATGATCTTCTTCTTCTTCATGATCAACCCATTTGTAATCAGCATGTCTCTTTCTTGGTCGATCATCAAAACGCCGATCATTACTAGGATGCACCCTGCCAATTCTTTCATGGACAGACCGGCGATTAACAGTTCCCTGCCTATATTCATCATACCTATTATTGCATTCAGGACAATTATTCCATGTGGGAAGCTTCAAACCTTCATTCCAACAGTGTCTGAAGAATGCACACCCCCAATGCGCACGTTCCTGCTCTCGAGCATATTCTTCTTGTTCTTCCTCAAACCTTTCTTCTTCGCGCCTTCTTTTCTCCTCCTCGTATTCACGCCTTTGAAAACGCTCCTTTTCTTGCTGACGCTGCCATTTGTTGAGGAGAATACGTGTAGTAACTCTAGGTCTAAAGGATTCTTCCACTTCAAATCGGCTATTCGGGAACCGAAGATCTTTCTGACGAATCTGTTCAATTGTGATCTGCCGAGTGGGATCAACTGAACTATCCTGTCTTGCCTTCTTTGAGGTTAAAACTTTCAATTTTCCCTTTTCTCCAGATGGAACAGTATTCACCATATTAACCGAGAACCCGATCATATTCTGAGGGAAAGGGTTACTGTCCAGTTTCATCTTGTTGTCGAATTTCAGATGTCCTTCCTGGATAGCTTTCTGAATCTTCATCCTAAAGACTCTGCATTCATTAATGGAATGAGAATTTCTATCATGAAACCCACAGTACCTTTTATCTTTTACTCCATCAGGCCGAAGCATAGAATGCCCCTCCGACAATTTGATTCGGCCTTCTTTCACCAGGAATTCAAACAATTTGTCCGCCTTGGTCACATCAAAATCATACGTTCCCTTCACCTGTTTGATCCATCTTTGAGTCATTGTAACTGGTTCTTTGCTCCACACTATCTCTGCTGCAGCTATCTCCTCGCTATCTTCATACCCATCTTCTTGATCTGCTCTTTCAAGGAATTGATTATAGATGTCAGCTACATCATTATTTTTAGCAAATCTGGCATCTTTCTTGAAACCATATGCCTGGTTACTCATCAAGGCCAATCTGTGCGACAACTGGCCCAGATCATCAAACTCCATCCCGAATAGCTTCTCCCGAATGGCAGGCAGCATACCAGCTACAGCCATACCAGCCAGTTGATCATCAGGTATGTTCAGAGAAAAGCACATACTCTTTGTTTCCCTAAATCTCCTGAGGAACTCCGTAGGTGTTTCATTATTCCTCTGCCTTAAGCTGGTCAAATCAACCAACTTTTTCTCGGTACTGCCAATGTAGTAATGAGCATGGAATTTCTGTTCCAGGTCTTTCCAAGTACAAATCGACTGAGCAGGCAAAGAAGCAAACCATGTAAAAGCTGGACCTGTCAGTGACAAAGGAAAGTATCTGATTCTGAAAGCCTCATCTGCCGAAGCCTCTCCAAGCTGCATCAGATATCGAGCTATATGTTCCACAGTGCTAGTATCATCTTGTCCCGAGAATTTAGTAAACTCTGTAGGCACCTTGACTCTATTCGGCAATGATACCCTTTGGTACCATTCCGGGAAAGGAGACGAGTACATGTACCCCTGATTTTTAGGCTTCAGACCGAATTGATTTTGCAATACATCGGTCATTTTTTGCACCATGAGGTCAATACTGGTATCTTGATTCCCTGGTCTCCCAGCAAGCATGCCTGCAGTACCAACGTATCCAGGATTCGGGAGAGCATCGATAGCATTGTAGTCCATAAACTCTGAATATCCGTTTCCATATAAATCCCTCTGCAGTCTGTTGTTCAAGGGAGATATCTTGTAAGCAGAAGCAGGCGGATTCCCTGTGGTGCCGAATGCCATATCACCGTATGTGCGAGTTTTCGGCAGTGCAGGTTGAGGATCTTGCTGAATCGGTTGTCCATTTGTATCTTTAGCACCAGAACCTCCAGTTTCATCAGCGTTTCCTTTACCACGTAGTTTCTGAACTGGTGCTTGAACATTGAAGTACGTCGGACCACCCAATTGTCCATGTATTTGCTCGAAGGGTTTATCCACATGCTGACCAAAAATGCTTACCATTATATGCCGAAAACTGTTCAAGAACGCAGCATTGTGATTGGTCATTGCTTCTCCCAAAGCTTTGTATAACAAGCCCGAGAATCTCTCCCTCTCTTCCTCTTCAGTAAAATCAGACTGCCCAGGAAGGAGAACTTTTGGCAAGTCGGATTTGAGAAACGGTGCACCACTCCTGTTCTTGGCGAAAGACAGTAAACATTTGTTAATGAATTGACCAGCAGCAGCCTTTACCATCTGTTGATGCTCTTCAGACAACTCTTCCAAAGTGACATCCATGATGTCGCTCAACTCAGGCATCTTGAAAACTTGTGTGTGTCCCACCGGGCGTGCCAAAAAGTGTGTTGACGTAAAATCCGCACCTCACGCCAAGCACACAGCAAGCCGAATTAGCTGGCTTCACACGTGGCCCGGGCTTTTGAATCCGGAAGCGTGCCAGTCAGTTTGCCTGAAAACTAACAAAGGAACAAAAAGTTTAGATCAAAAACCTGGAACGTGTCGGGTGAGACCAGACAGTTCCATATTTGCGGCATTGAAGCCAATCTCGAGAGACATATAGCTACGGGCAAGCTATCTGTCGGCAGTTAAAATCTCATTCGGCAATCGGCAAGGCTCACAAGGAGCGCTCTGCCGAATGCGTGACGTAAGCATGACGAAAGATCGGCTTTCAACCGAATGAACGTTGTAGCACATACTCATAGCCGATTAACGGGAAACAGAGCATGATAGATAAATAAAAGGGGTGAAACATGATTATAAATTCGCAGTAAACAAGGAATGCATAGGCCGAAAGCAGCACCCGTCAAGTATGATAACAAACAAGTTAATCCACCGCATGATACGACTTGTTTATGACCACACCACTAATCAGATTAGACCAATCCACCGCATGATACAATCTAACCGTGAAAAGCTAAAAGCATTCAATGTTTAATTACGAACCCACAACGCAGTCACGAATTTACATTGAAACAAGAATGCATAGGCCGAAAGCAGCACCCGTCAAGCATAGCAACGAACAAGTTAATCCACCGCATGATACAACTCGTTTGAGGCCACGCCACCAATCAGATTAGATCAATCCACCGCATGATACAATCTAATCGTGAAAGGCTAAAAGCATTCTTTGTCCAATGCAAACCCATGAACGCACGTTCACTCGTGAGAGCACTACCGAATACGGCTATTTAGCCGAATCGGGATCCATGGCGAAGGAACAAGCTTAATCGGTAAAGATAAATCTATCAGATCGAATCGAATTCTAATCCACCGGATGATTAGCTCTAAGACGACCCAAAAACCTGCATCTACCGCATGATACCCGATTCTGTCAAGATATACACGATGCCAATAAGCTCGAACCCGCGACACGTAGCAATCTAGATCGGTTTCGGACTCGGCTATGAGGGGATAAGTTGTCACATCGTAATGTAAAGCCGATTCTAGCCGATCTAGATTGGGCAAAGGTGTGTTGCATGAATTAAGCACGTAGTAAAAATGAAGCAACACGAGGTAACTTAATGAATCTGTTAGATCTTGCCGAAATCTAACAAAGCCGATAACTTGGTCCATACTAGATCTTAACCCACCGCATGGCTCATGACCTAACAGAGGAACCTTCTTGAGACCACAACTTAAATCCACCGGATGATACTAAGCATGGTAACAAGACTACTTGCATCAAAGCTTAAATCCACCGCATGATACTAAGCGTGATACAAGGTTGTCGGTACTTACGGAGGTCGACGGATCGATGACTCCTCTCGAAGAACTCGACGACTCGACTAAAGGACTCGATGTTGGCACGGGGCCGGTTTGTTGTATGATTGATTGATCTCCTTTTTACAATTGCCATGGGTTTATATTTATACCCAGGTCTTGGTATAACTCCTAGTCGGACACGACTACAATACTTGTTTCTAAAAATAAATGACGAATCTTCGTGCTCATATCGCGTTCCTTGTTCGAACCGGCCTTTTCCTTATATTGATCCACGTCATTATGTCTTCCCGAACGCTACCACTCTTCGCCTGCGGAACAATGCCTCTGCCGAATGATGACGCATTCCCGACCGCAGAGTATCTCTGCCGAATGCTTCAGAGAAAACCCCTTAGCCGAATGGCGACGCGTTCCCGACCGCAGAGCATCTTTCCACCAAATCCGACTCACATGTCAGCCTCTTCCTGGTGCTAATTTTTGGTGTCAACATGTCGGGGGCATGTTTTTGCTTGGGCTGCCATATCTCCCGTAACGGACCAACATCGAAAAGGCCAAACAGAAACCCGCTGGGTCGCGCAGTTGCGCTAGAGCGTAGCGCAACTCGTCATCCAATAGATTTTCCTTCCGTAAAAGGAAAAAGTCCCACTTACCTCCCTGGATACAAGACCGAGTTCACGAAACCACCCTAGATACGAAAACCGGGTGAACTACCTCCCTCAACTTTCAAAACCGTTAACCTTGCCTCCTTGCCGTGGTTTTAAGCGGTTTTCAAGGTGGTTTCACCTTTTTCAATTGAAAATAAATCTCGTAAATATTTATTAAACCACAAAAAATATCCCTAAGCTTCTAAAAATTATGAGAAAAATCCTAGAGATGGATTGAGATGCAAAAAATCTAAATAAAATATTTAAAACTAGTGAAAATGACTACAAAATTTTCTAAAATTTAAATTTAGTTCTATTTTGCTAGAGCTAAATCTAAATTTTAGAAAATTTTATTGATAGTTTCACTAGTTTAAATATTTATTTAGATTTATTGCGTCCATTGCATTTCTAAAAATTTTTTCAGAATTTTTAGAAGCTTAGAAATATTTTTTGTGGTTTAATAAATATTTACGAGATTTATTTTCAATTGAAAATGGTAAAACCACCTTGAAAACCGCTTAAAACCATGGTAAGGAGGCAAGGTGAACAGTTTTGAAAGTTGAGGGAGGTAGTTCACCCGGTTTTCGTGTCTAGGGTGGTTTCACGAACTCGGTCTCGTATCCAGGGAGGTAAACGTGACTTTTTCCTCCGTAAAACTGTATACTCGAACTAGCCAAAGGTACTCCAGCCCAGTGGATTAGTTTACTGGATCTGGGCCGTTTTAGGATCCAATTCGTTTTCTTTCGAGGAGAAGAAGCCCAGAAATAAAAATCAGCCCGGTCCCTCTCTATCCACAGGCACCCCGCACCCGGCTCGCCCAGAAAAAAAAAATTCACCACAGCCGCGAGAGGTCGCAAACTCCCGAGACCGTACCGGCCAGGCAAATCCCCATGGCGGCGCAGGCCCTGCCATTCCTCCGGTGGAGCCGGAGCGCCTCCTCCCTCCGCGCGTGCTCCTCCACCACAGCCACGCCGCGCCGCCTCTTCTCCACCCTCCGCCGCCCCGCCGCCGCCGCCGCCCGCTGCGAGGCCGGCTCCAAGGTCATGCTCAAGGGGATGGACTTCTCGGAACTCGAGGTAAGGGGCTAAGGGCTCAGCTCACGACCTGTGGGTTTTATGTAGTTCGTTGCTTGGTGGTACGAGCATGTGTGTGAGATGATTTAGTGCGAGCTTTGTTCAGAATTGGGTGCAGGCGCAGGGGTTCCGGTCGGGCCAGGCCATGATGCTGTGGAAGTGCCTGTACGGGAACAACGCTTGGGCTCATTGTCACGACGAGCTAGTCGGTAAATTGTTTCTTCATCCTGATAGCTAGCTTCAATAATTTTGGCTGTACCTAGTGGAATTCATCTGTTAGCGCTAGTATGCAACTGACAAGGATCATATTTTAGAAACACATGAGATCTGAGTTATACATCAGCTGCTGGGCCATGTTTGGTATCAGCTAACTATTGCAGGATGCTATATTTCCAAGTTTTCTCATCCATGATGTCACTATTGCACTATCAAGTAGAATTTGTTACTGATAAACAAACCGAGTAAACTTGACGAGTACATCTAAATTTGTAAGTTTTAGTTGTGCGCCATCTTTCTCTCACTAAGTTGACACCATTTTTTTATTGTCCAATTGGGATCTATTTGCTTTTTTGGTTGCAAATACACCTACAAATACGAGTAAAGTGCTTTTGGTCATGTATTGTTTGACGAGTTGTCAAGATGTTTGTTGAATGCATGACCCCTTTAGCTCTAAAATCTTTCAGTGTTGTTGAATGCATGACCCCTTTAGCTCTAAAATCCTTCAGGGTTGTTGAATGCATGACCCCTTTACCTCTAAAATCCTTCAGGTTTAAATAAGGACTTCAGGAAGATGATAACCGAGCGTGCTGATCTCAAGGCATTAACTGTAAAGGACATTCTCACTGCATCAGATGGAACCCGTAAGGTAGTTTTTGGTGTTGCTGATATTTTCTGAAGTGATTTACAGAATATGATTGATTTTGGAACACAGGATGTTACAGATACTCTTCTCTCTTGAAGATGGTCCAGTGATTGAAACAGTTATCATTCCTTGCGCTAGGGGCAGGACAACTGTTTGTGTTTCAAGTCAAGTTGGTTGTGCCATGAACTGTCAATTTTGCTTCACTGGAAGGTTTGTTTACTTTTGTTGCAAGATGTTTGTTTTTCTCTTGTCATTACTTGATTCAATATTTGCTTTATTTCTTTGACTTATATAGGATGGGTTTGAGAAAACATCTGTCAACAGCTGAAATTGTTGAGCAGGCTGTGTTTGCTCGTAGACTATTCTCAGATGAATTTGGAGCAATTACCAATGTTGTATTTATGGTAAGCATTCTCTTTAAGTACCTTATGGCTTCGACTGCGTGGTGATGATTAACTGAGCATGTTTTTTGACTAATAGCATACATTTTGTATTTACATTTTTGAATCCTGATTTCTTTTCTTTTTTCATGGACTTATTGAATACCTTGAAGACACTATTTCTTCACCATCCCCTAACCTAGTACTTGACAATGGCCTTATTGGAGCAATTCATATTGCTGCTGTTCAGATAGCACTTTTCTCTCTCTCTCATAGTACTGTAAATTTGCAAGATTGTCTATGCATCTTCTTTGATGCCATTTCAGAAAAGCACTGGCCTATATATGGTTGCATCTCTTAATTAGTTGCCCTTGTCCTTATCAACAGTATTACTTCTGTTTCTTGTTCATTTGTTAGGCCTTGATGTTGGTTTTGATGTATATGCCATTAGGGCATCTTTTTTATGTTTATCTGCTGCAGTTAGCTACTACCCTCTCTGTTTTTTTACATGTCACATTAGGTTTGTCCCAAGTCAAAGTTATCAAACTTTGATCAAGTTTATAGAGAAATATAAA
Source organism: Echinochloa phyllopogon (assembly GCA_033239725.1). NCBI lineage: Eukaryota > Viridiplantae > Streptophyta > Magnoliopsida > Poales > Poaceae > Echinochloa > Echinochloa phyllopogon. The sequence goes on along the minus strand of BTCW01000005.1, from coordinate 38,907,678 downwards.
AATATCTACAATGCCAAATTTGTTTCATTCAATCCACCATGTACTATATTTTGATACGGTATATGTTTGGTATTATAGATGTTATATTTCTCTGGACAACTTTGACTTAGGACAAACGTAATGTGACATGTAAAAAAAAACAGAGGGAGTGATAACATCTCATTTGTTCAGGGCATGGGTGAACCATTTCACAATATTGACAATGTTCTAAAAGCCTCGGCGATAATGGTTGATGAGCAAGGCCTTCAGTTTAGTCCTCGCAAGGTTACTGTCTCCACAAGTGGTCTTGTCCCTCAGCTAAAACGCTTCCTCCATGAATCCAAGTGCTCCCTGGCCGTCAGTCTTAATGCAACAACAGACGAGGTAGTGGCTATTCTGTTCGGGTGATTTATTTTTCCTTTCTGTTTTTTTTTGCTGTTTTGTAAATTAACTTGTTTTGCAGGTTAGAAACTGGATAATGCCCATAAACAGAAAGTACAATCTTAACTTGCTTCTTGGCACCTTAAGGGAGGAAGTTTGCCTTAGAAAGAATTTCAGAGTTCTATTTGAATATGTCATGCTTTCTGGAGTGAATGACAGGTCAGAAATCTGCCAAGTGTCTTTCCCTATTGTATCTGTCTAGTGATATATTTTGAATCTCTTAGAATAGGTTGCTTCTAAATCCCCTTTCTGATAAGCTCTGCATGCATTTTTCTTTAACATTTGCAAAAGGCAAACTTTCTTCCTTTTAATCAGAAGGCTTGGCTTTTCCTATTTGGTCAAAGCATACATATAGGCCTACTAGCAACAGTCTAGTTGATGCTGTTCTTGTAATCATTTGCTCAGTATACAAATTGAAACATTGGATCTTCTTTTCATTTTTGTATTAACCTAGCATTACCACTAACCCATAGGCAAACTAAATGCTTTTCAGTACGACCCTTTTTAAAGCTATCACAGTTAACTAAGTTTCTGCTTGCACCCTAAATTGTACACTTTTTGTTGGGTTAACTGTACTTGCAGTATGGATGATGCGAAGAGGCTTATAGAGCTGGTCCAAGGGATCCCTTGCAAGATCAACCTCATCTCCTTCAATCCCCACAGTGGCTCCCAATTCAAGCCCACACCCGATGAGAAGATGCTTGAGTTCCGCAACGTTTTAATTCAAGGTGGCCTTATAGTTTTTGTTCGGCTCAGCAGAGGGGATGATCAGATGGCTGCCTGCGGGCAGCTGGGAGAGCCTGGTGACTACCAGCTGCCTCTGCTCCGTGTGCCCGAGAAATTCCAGGTCGCCTTGTGAATCGTGATGCTAAACAAGTAAACACTACAGGGCCTCGCCAGCAACTTGATGAACACGTGAAGTAAGTGGCTCTTGATGAGGATTCGATGGTGCAGTTAGTAGAAGTTTTGCTGTCTCCGAAGACTGCCCGGGAATTTTCGCGATATTGTGTCGGGGTCTTCATCTGAGCCGACTGGATTCTGGATATGTAAGAATACATTTTGACATGGTGATGCTTCTGCTGACCCGTGGGTATCCTAATCGAGCATTTGATAAGAATTCGAACCTCTTTTTCAAAAAAAAAACAAGAAGAAGGGATAAGAATACAAACTGGGGTATTTCTTGCAACTGGTTCCCCATATGAGATTGTAGAATACTGTTCGCATTTCGCACTTTGATGTCCCACCAACGGCGTCGGACAGCTAAAGCTATAAAGCATTTGCGTAGTGCATTTGGCGTTTTCGCGTAGCCCACGCCCCATGCTGCGGTATGAGTCGCCAAAGTTCAATTCTGTTGTTGCTGGTGATTTGGAAAGCTTGGCCAATTCTGTTGTTGCTGATGTTTCGAAAAGCTTGGCTTGGAATAAACCTACCCATCGGCGATGAGGAATGATAGAAAAGAATCTGAAGGTTGGCTTGCCTGAGTGAGATACCTTAACCACTAAGGTGTGCATGGCACCAACTCACCTGGCCACCCCCTACAACTATACAAGGTAAGGGAAAAGCGAAAAATCTTCACCTAGCAGAAGCCCCACCGGATCAAAGCGCCTCGATCCGATCCTTTTCCCAAAAGCAACTCCATCACGCTGCACATCATGGGCGTCTTTAGCACTAATCTGCTGCCGAACTGGTAGACACGGTACACGATCGCGCCTTGCCTTTACCGGGAGCCCAGGATATTCCACGTTCCACAGCACTAGTGGGTAGTGGCTGATTGCCCGCGCTGGTGTCTGGCGACGCCTTTGGTCTTTTTTTCGTGGGATCACTTTGTCGAGTTGGAGACATATATGCATACGACAGGTTCGGGGTCCGTTTGATGCGCAATTGCATGTTCACGTGTAAAATGAACCATTGTTCGTTTCCACAAAAAAAAAGTAATAATGAGCTGCTGTTATGCAAAATTCACGTGAATTCGACGTGTTTGAAACCATCGGTTATCCGATATTAGGGCATGTACAACACTTAGACATCAACCGTCTATATAAGAGCACATAAGCAAAATGACATGATGTGATCATCATTTAATGAGAAAATATAATGTTGTTGACTACTATCTCATCTACTGCTTTAGCCCATACTCTCATACAAAATAAAAGAAAGCGGAGTATGTATTAATTATCACGTAGACAGCTCAATGTGTGTCAAATAGACATCAGCTGTCTAAACTGTTGTATATGTTTGCTGCCTCACGGAGACACTAATTCGATGCGATGTTTGATTGTCAGGCCCCACTTTGAAACTAAATTCTTTTCTTGCGGCTAAATTAATGTTAGCCCATCCTTTTCATGGCCCCCCTTTAGGGAATAATCGAAGATCCTCCACAAAATCTTATTGAAGGCACCTATACATACTTCATTCATATATGCTGTTCCTGTAGACATATGTTATCTTCCGCGAGAGCAAGAATATATCGACCTCATAATCTTATTCAAGGAACCTATACATACTTCATGCGCATATATGCTGTACGTTCCTGTAGAAAACAGAACAGCATATATGCAGGAAGTGTGTTGGAGTAGCATATACGCGGCTATTTGGGTGTTAGAAAAGACCTCCGCAAAAGAGATGTACATGTCAAGACAGCAAATGAAATCGACAAGTACTCATTGTTAATTACGCGGTTCGATTAAGCCCACAGGATCATCGAAAACCCGGACGATCATGCATATGTATTGGTCCCTGTCTGTATTTCTAGACAGGGCTTCCGATCCGCCCTGTACTACTGTCCATGCTGTGCGAACAAAACAAGAGCTGAGTAGTGCTGCGGAGGAGAATATGAAAATGTTGACTGCTCGTCAAGCGGAGACGTGGACGCCGAATTATTTTAGGATTGCAGCCGCTCGATGATTTGCGGCGCCAGCCCAGCATACCACGGCATGGTGTCGCGACCAAACGTCTCTAATTGACTTGCACCACACGCGTGTGTCTCTCGCCCTCTTCGATCCGTGTCACCTCGCAAGAACCTGCAAATCAGGGAAATCATGGAACGGCCATCCATCATTCGCGACGCACTGCAAACGTTTGAAAGCGTTTAGGTTTACTGACGAGACGAAACTGTAACTGCCGCTGTGCTTTGGAGATTGGAGTGGAGTTGCCACTGTGCAGCTCCGCGCGGAGGCAGCCAAAGCCAACAGATCGGATGAAAAGTTGCAGAGCAAAGCGAGGAGGAGGGAGAGAGGGGGAAGCAAGCAAGGAATGAACGAAGCGCATAAACCAGGGAAAGCTACACGTAACCTCCCATACATAACACGGCAACTCCTGCTCTCCTTCCCTGGATCCCTTCCTTCTCTCCAACTTCCATCCATCAGCCCGTCCGCGCGCGGCATCGGCGTGTCGCACCATGGCGTCGTCGTCGCCCCGGACGCCGGCGCCGGAGAGGCCGCCGCCGCCAGTTCCCGGGCCCGTGCCCGTGCCCGTGCACTCTCCCCCTCCGCCACTGGAGACGCCCCCGCCGCCGTCGCCGTCGTCGCAGGCTGGGGAGGACTACCACACGCCGCCGCCGTCGCTCGACGCGTCGCCGCGGGAGGAGGCCGGTCTGCCCAGCGACGGGAGCGGGAGGGGAGGAGGAGCGGCCGCCAAGAGCCCGCAGCTCTCGCCCATCCGCCGCCTCCTGCCGCCGCCCGCCTCCCCAACCGGCCAGAACGGGCAAGAAGGAGGAGGAGGGGGCGCCGCGGCCGCGCCGGTGGCCGCGTCGCCGGCACGCCCGCCGCTCCGCCTGATGACGGGGTTCCTCCGGACGCCGTCGCAGGGGTCGCTCGCCACCAATAAGTCCGCGTCGTCCCCGTCGCCGTCGCCGCTGACTCCCGCGCCCGCGCCGCCGTCGCCCGCGCCCGCGGTCAACAGGAGCGGGCAGGGCACGCCCAGGCACCGCGCGGAGGCCGGGAAGCCGCCGTCGCCCGTGGCCACGGCGGCGATCGCGGTGCCGCACTTCGACCCCAAAGAGGAGGCCGTCTCGTCGCCGCTGCGCCTCGGCAAGGCGGGGCTCGACCACCACCAGCACCAGCAACATCAGCGGCAGCAGCACGCGGCGTCGGCGGCGGCGGAGAACGGGGGCGCGGTGCCTCCAGACGTGGCGGCCGTGGCCGCGGTCGGGGAGAGGAGGGCGCTGTCGGTGACGCTGCGGGTGGCCACGTCGGCGCTCAGCCTCGCGGCCTTCTCGGTCATCGCCAGCGACCGGACGTCCGGATGGGCCGGCGACTACTTCGCCCGCCACCAGCAGTACAGGTCAGTGATCGCCACTTGCTTGCTCACGCGTTTCGTCCCGGTTTCTTTTTGCCAATTTCTTCTTGGCGTGCGTACGTGTCCGGTTTCTGGCGGTTACGGGAGTTGTTGCTCGTGAAAGAACATTTCTTTTTTTTCAAATAAGAAAGAAAACAAAAGAAATTGAACTGAACGCAATGCACCGATACCAACCAAATCGAGCACTTGGTAATGATTTTGAACATTTAAAAACTATGCACCAAACATACTACATACCAATACCATCTGTCACTTGATAGAGATGGTTTGCCCATTCAGATGCTTCCATCATCCCATTTTCTGAAGGTAAAATTAGGTGGTGTTTAGATGTTGAATTTGGGAGTATGATGTCACTTCGTAATCATTGCGTCACTGTAGTATTTTGTTTGTTTTTGTGAAAAATTGTCTAAAAATTGATTAATTAGGCTCAAAATATTCGTCTCGCAGAGCACAACAAAACTGTGTGCAATTAGTTTTTGATTTCATCTACATTTAGTACTTCATGCATGTTATCACATTTTGATGTGACGGAGAATCTTCATTTTGCATAGTAAATTTGGGAGTTGCTTTTTGCATCTAAACATGGCATCATCCCCTGCCCTTGGCAAATGCGTGGCAGGTACGCCCTCGCAGTGAACGTGATCGTCTGCGCCTACTCCATCGTGCAGTCGATCGGCGAAATCCGCCGCCTGATCTCACCCACCTTCATATTCCGGAGCATGTCAAGCTACTACCTCAGCCTGTTCCTGGACCAGGTAAGTGCATTTCTTCAGCGCGTCCCCCTGTTCATTCCTCAACTGAACTGAACTGTTACTTCTTCGTTCCACGACGTTGCTGGCCGCTGCAGGTTCTGGCGTATCTCCTCATGTCGGCGTCGTCGGCGGCCGCGTCGCGCAACGACCTGTGGGTGTCGAGGTTCGGCACGGACGCCTTCAACAGGAAGATAAGCAGCGCCCTGTGGCTGTCGTTCATCGCGTTCCTGATGCTGGCGCTGAACGCGCTCATCTCCACGGCCAATCTCTTCAGCATGGTCTGACAGGTTGATCTGATCGCGCCACTGTCAGGAATTTCAGCACCGGTTGTAAATTTTGGAGTAAATATCGCTGCGAAGTAGCCGGAGATGTACACCATGCACGCTGTTTTTGGTACTGGGCCATCAGGATTACGCGTTATCAAGGGCTAACAGAAATCTTCTTTTGAAGAAATTACCCATAGGTTTGATTTCATAAATAAGCTTGAATAACTCGATACTCGATACATAAAAATGACATGTTAACATCACGGCATATTTGGGCTGCCTGCCACAGGCTTGTCGCCGCAGCCCCATCTCCTCGCTGATGTACCGGGAAAAAAAAATCTCTGCCTCCAGTTGCAGAGGCTTGTGCTGAACCAAGAACAGAGTTAACCAATCCCTTGTATAAATTTCTCTCGAACATCTGAAGTGATCTTCTATTATAGTACAACATATGCAAACTGCTGTAAGATCAGATCAAACTTGACACTATCTATAATTCGATCAGCTCTCGAGCTCGACCTGGTTCACCCTACTCAACCAGATGGAGTGCAGGATCATGTGGAAGAGGTCGTACTTGACCGGCCTCGCGTGCCACAGGAAGTGCCGCTGCAGCCGCTTCACGCAGCCGTGCATCTTGACGTACCTCCGGAGCGAGATCCCCTGCAGGATGCTCTTGAGGTCCGGTATGTCCTTCTCGGGCACCACCACCGCGAAGGCGCTCCAGTCGAGCACCTCGCTGAGCGGCAGCACGAAGTTGTCGGCGATGATCACCGGCACGCACTCGTAGTAGAAGGCCTCCACGATCCGGGGGCTGTTCACCTCGTACCCCATGGGGCACAGGCAGAAGCGGCTGTTCTTCATGTGCTGGATGTAGCTCATCCGCCGGGACACCCTGTCCGGGAGCAGGCCGTACACCCGCATGTCGCCGTCCCGCCCGCCGCCCCAGTGCTTCAGGAGCTCCGGCCGGGCCCGGCCGTGCACGTTCCCGGCGAAGAAGGCCAGGATGCCGCGCCGGGAGACGGGCAGGCCGCCGACGTACCGGAGGGGGTGCCGCGGCGTCCGGATGGTCGTCTCCGGCAGGGACACGTCCCTCCCCGGGGTGAAGATCCCCTCCGAGCTGTCGGCGTTGCACAGCGCCTTGATGGCGTTCTTGCGCAGGTCCCGGTGCGCTGTCGCCGTGTAAGGTCCCTGCAAGAACCAAGCAGTTTCAGATGTTCCATTGATTCTTGAGCTCTATTGGTTTCTATGGATTAAGATTAAGACTTCAGAGCTGAGCTTGCCCAATCATGGCAGGCGACGAGGAAATGGTCGGCTCCTCTGGTGCGGTTCCAGAACGGGTACTTGTTGGCGAGGCCCCTGACGAAGTTTCTGAGGTACACGGACAGGGGCCGGAGGTCGTGGGAGTCGGGCACGTAGAGGCTGAGCCGGAGCTGCTGGGAGCTGTAGGGAAGGTAGAAGAGGTGAGCCTTGGCTGGGTCGGTGACGACGTGTCGGCGGCTCTCCTTAAGGAGCTTCATGAACCAGCCCTCGGAGGCGTAGATGCCGCTGAGCGGGGGCGTGTGGAAGATGGGCCTCCGGCCGTCCTGGTAAATGTAAACTTTGAGTATCCGTTCCATCAGTTCATAGCTCCTGGATGATGATCACAGTTGCTACGATTACGACGATGCGTTTATTAGTCACAACAATGCACGGCAACATGATTTATGGAAACAAAAGCAGGCGTGATCATGCAGGGGAACATGCCAGAAATTAAGCACGCGAGAGAGTTGGCAACCCGTCCGTTCCTGGCGTGGTTTACCTCTTGAACTGGGAGACGTTCTTGAACAGAGGCGCGTACAGGTCGGGGTCGTCGAGCACCGGCTCGGCGTCGCGTATCTCCTTCTTGGCGTAGCGCAGCGCCTCCTCCGGCGCCATCCTCCAGTACGACGGCTGACCACGAAACAACAC